>CM046664.1:19162288-20525152 GCA_025594165.1 Tamias sibiricus
CACATAAAAATAAACAAAATAAAGATATTGTGTCCATATAGAACTAAAATAATTTTTTTTAATAAAAATTTTTAAAAAGCAAATATACCAGACCAATCATAAAAAAACATTTTTTTTCCTAGGGGTGGGCTGGAGGGGTGGAACTATAGGGTCTGGGGTTGTGGCTCAGTGGCAGAGCGCTTGCCTAGTACTGCATATAAATAAATACAATACAGGTCCACTGACAACTAAAAAGTATTTTAAAAACAAACAAAACGAAAAAACTATATACCTCCAGCCATCCAGAAAGTAATTTAGAGAGGAAAGAAAATTCAAAACAGAAGCTGTGTGAAATGAAAAGTGCCTACCTACTCTTTTTTTTTTTTTTTTTTAAATATTTATTTATTTACTTTAGCTGTACACAATGCAATGCATTTATGTTTACGTGGTGCTGAGGATCGAACCCGGGCTGCACACGTGCGAGTCGAGCGCTCTGCCGCTGAACCACAACCCCAGCCCCCTACCTACTCTTTTACTAAATAAAATTTATATTCTGGCAATTATGAAAACTGGCCAATAAAAACTCAACCTTCGATAGCCACATACCACAATGCAAGGTCTGTTTACATGGTGTACTCAAATATTGTTTGGTGCTGGGGATCAAACCCTGGACCCCGGGAATGCCAGGCCAGTGTTCTATCACAGAGCTAACATCCCCAGCCAGTCTTCATATGGTCTTTCTAAACAGTTTTCCTTAGATAAGAGACCAGAAATTGTGGACCTGAATACTATCTTCAATTCAATACATTCCCAGAAAAAGACCCACCCTTTTAAACTAGCAATATTTATCTCATGTAAGCAGAAAGATACACGTAACTGCCATCTATACACAGGAAAAGGCCAAAAAGTAGAATTTATCAACATAAGAAAAAGAAGGCAAAATACTAAATTAAACAAAGGCTAATAAAAAAAAGTTGGTAAGTGGGCTGGGGTTGTGGCTCAGCGGCATGTGCGCAGCCAGGTTTGATCCTCAGCACCACATAACGAATAAAAGCATTGTGTACAACTAAAACAAACAAATAAATATTAAAAAAAAAAAAAAGTTGGTAAGTGGCTGGGGCTGTAGCTCAGTGGCAGAGGGCTTGCCTCCTTGCCTCACACATGTGAGGCACTTGGTTTGATCCTCAGCAGCACATAAAAATAAATAAAATAAAGATATTGTGTTCATCTACAACTAAAAAGTTTTTATTTTAAAAAAGTTGGTAAGTAAAAGAGCTTTCTCTCTTGTGCTTTTAAATAACCACACTTAATTCAAGGAAATTCCAAAAAGCCTAGATTCAAGCTAAAGATAAAAAACAAACTTTTTGACTTTAAAAAAACATTTTTAAGCCACCATTTTCCTTAATCCATTAATGAGAAAGTTGGAGGAGGGAACTTAAAAAAAAAAAAAAAAACTAGTTAAATCATTTATGTTCATACTAAACATTTAACTATTGGTAAAATAATTTCATAAGGTCAATAACTTCTCAAATATACAGCCTCAAGAGAAATTTTTTTTCTATTCACACAGAATAATCTGAGTACACCCTTCATACAGAAAAAACATAAGTACTATTCAATTTTTTAAAGTCCATACAGAATTGGAATTCTTGTTTCCAACAGTCACGTGAACAAAACTATTGATAATATCACATGTTCCTAGGTCAACCTAAACCTCTTATGTTTCTTCAACTTTCCAACATGAAAAGTTTGTCAAAGGAGATTATATCTGAAGGTAGAGGAAAGAATAATACTTATTTCTCTGGTAAACATCATGCCTATGATTGAACATAATATATACTACTTCTGTTTTTAGTCAACACACACACACATGCTCAAATACAAGGAAATAGAAGAATCTTAGGAAGAATTTACGCTTCTTTTCCAATGATTTACATCCTCAACAGTTTCCTTACTTACATTTAACCTAAATCCTATATTCTATAGTTTTTTGTTTTTTTTTTTTCCTTCAATAGAAATACTCTATTACTACTTGCTTCCATGTTGTAGTAAACATACCACCGGTGATATCTGAGATGGAACATAGAGCAAACTCTTAAAAGAAGAAAAAACTATATACTTAGGCCAATGAATACTGAAAAAAAATTCTACATTTTACTGAATCTGAGATGTCACTGAATTCAAAACACACCATTAAATTCTCACTCCACTAAGGAAGAAAAAAATTTACCAGTTCAACTATAACTTACCATTTTTAAGATGTATTCCCTTTGGGTACACAGATACTGAAAAAAAAAATCACATAACTAATATAGTAGTGAGAGGTTTAGATGACACTGTTCTATATGCTAATACAAATTCTTCATATATAGAAACTTCTAAATAACTATTTCCTCAGGATGCTTTCTGTGTTCCTTCTTTTGTCTTCATGAGACCTATTTTTCCAACCCATTAACTGTCTAAAATCACTCATAAGCAGGCCTGACTAGGTCACATTCATGTCAAGTCTTCCCTTACACAAATAAGTTTCTCTTGAGATTTCAGCTACCACCAAAGAGCTCCCCACAGAATAATTCTCCTCTAGGCTGTCAACTAGCACCTCCAACTACATATTTCCTAAACAGAATCCATCATCTGCCTCCATCTTCCCTATAAAAATGACCTTTCCCAGATGGTGGAATGAGATGGACATCATTACCCTAGGTACATGTATGACTGCACCAATGGTACATCTCTACACCATGTACAACCAGAGAACTGAAATGTTGCACTTCATTTGTATACAATGAATTGAAATGCATTCTGCTGTCATGTACAACTAAGTAGAAAAATAATAATTTTAAAAATTACCTTTAAATTACCTTTCCCACTGGGATTCAGTCATTCTAGCTCTTCCAGGCTAGAAACCATTTGACTCTACTTCCAATAAAATCCCATACCAATTTCCACTGCTTTCTTGGAAATGTCCATTTTCCAATTTCCATCTCACCAATTTCCATGTCACCACTCATTACCACTTGGTCTAAACAAACTGATTCTCAAACATTTGTTGAATTAAATTTAATGAGAGCTTAATTACCATTACAACTGAACTTACAACAGAACTGGTTCTGATTAATTCTTCTTTTAACATCATCTAACATATTTTGTCAGTACAAGTACCCTAAGTCCCTTCCCCCTGGGCTGGGGTTGTGGCTCAGCGGCAGAGCGCTCGCCTCGCACGCGGCCCGGGTTCGATCCCTCAGCACCACATAAAAATCCCATTCTTGTGTAAAAAAGTAAATAAATAAATATTTTAAAAAAAAAAAAAAAAAAAAAAAAAAAAAAAAAAAAAAAAACATGCCCTATGGCATATCCAGATTGAACATCATGAGGCTGCTTTAAAATTTTTCATCCAAGAGCTTTTCTCATTGCTATTACTTTTCTGATTTACATATCCCCATTTTATTCTTATGGGTAAATCCTTCAATTCTTGACTTGAAAACTACTATTCTTACAAAAGCTTCCCAGCAGAGTTCACTATGGAAATTCTATAGAATTTGTTTTGTTTATAAGACTTATTACAGGTTATCATAACTATTTACATTTCTATCTGTCCCACTAGATAGAAAATGACCTGTCTAGAAACCCATCTAACTCAATATTTGAATCCAAGGGCACAGTGCTATTTCTTAAATGTGAGGTATAATAGGTAAGAAAAGGCACAGATTCTGGAATCAGATGGTTTGGGGTGTGAATTATGGTTCCAAAATTTACTTATGTCACTTTGAGAAATTCACTGTTTCCTCACCTGTGAAATAGAGATAATATTAAAACACAAAGTTATTACATTAATGTCTCCAAATCAATAATGAATACTAATTCTACTGAAGAGGAGGAATGATAACTATTTTTCACATAAAATAAAAATTTAAATAGAAATTAACAAGGGCCTCTATTAACCTACCCATTCAATAGATGTTTCAGACACTCCCACTGTTCATTTAAAATTTCTAGGTTCTAGTTTTTACCATAAATTCTTTCTTCACATGGAATAAGCTGTCAGGAAAGATTAGTTAAGTTTTCATTATTCACTATAAACTTTGAAAAGTCCAAAATAATGAGGTAATATATAATTTTGTTGAAGCAAAAATTTTAGTCATAGGTATCCAAGGCCAAATAAGAAGGTACCACTTAACCAAGTAAGCCAAGCAACATTAACCACTATTCTCTACACATTCTCAATTAACTCTCAGGGTACTGTAGTATTATTGTAATATTTGCCACAATCCACAACAAGATCTCCCCCAATAAAGGACCTTCCCTTTTGGCAACAAGGTCTTCCTCAAATAAAGATCTTACTCTTCTCCTCTAAGACATTCTATGTTCATTCCAAATTCCTTGCCATTGTTTATGCTATTTCCTATATACCCAGACTGCCTTTTCTCTACCAACCAGATTTTCATACCTCTTCTAGTATCCCAAGCCACTAAACTTTTCCTGTATTTTTGCAGGTACATATGATTTAGCATTCTTATCTTTACTCTCCCTCATTCTTTTTTCCCTTATCCGCCCCCCACCCAAACTACTACAAGCTCCCTCAAGAACTATGCAAGATGATTAATTAATGAAATAATATTTAGCCCTCTTTAAGAGTTCTGGGATACATATTCAAAATTCCTCTCATAAGCAATTAAAAATAGCTATAAACCAGGCATGGTGGCTCATGCCTGTAATCCCAGCAACTCAGAAAGCTGACAGGAGGATCACAAATTCAAGACCGACTTAGTGAAGACCTAAGCAACTTAGGGAGACCCTGTCTCAAAGTAAAAAATAAAAAGGGTCGGGATGCTCAATGGTAGAGCACACCTGGGTTCAATTTCTGGTTTAAAAAAAAAAAAAAGAAAGAAAGAAACTAGAGCTATAGGTGCTGGGTGCAGAACACACCTGTAATTCTAGGGGGCAATTTAGCAAGACCCTGACTCAAAATAAAAAGTTTAAAAAGATTTTTTAAAGACTGGGGAGGTAGTCCAGTGGCGGTAAAACATCCCTGGGTTCAATTCCCCAATACTATTTTAAAAAATAAAAACAAAAAGCAGCTACAGGTGATAATTCTCATTATAATCTATAGAACTGGAGTGCTTTCTACTTTTCATGTTCTAACATTAATTATGATCGTATATTATCTATTAGCTTAAACATAAACTGTCATTTCACTAATATGCATAAAGGCTTTAAGAAATGCAAACCAACTGAAATGTTAGTCCTCATCTTTATTTCAGTAGTGGTTTAAAAAAAAAAAAAAGCTGTCCTAACTAGTGTTAATAAAATACCATATTTATAAGGATGGCCTTTGTAAAAATAAAAATACTATTTTAAAACAAAGATATAGAATATGAAAGTTCAACAAGCATAGATACACAAAAGTAACAGCAAAATCGTAGTCTTATTCCTCTCTAATTTCTATGAAGCCAGCATATAAAATTAGAAGGCCTTACAATCTTGCTCTGATGAGAGCATTCCTTTTAAT
Organism: Tamias sibiricus; assembly: GCA_025594165.1. Lineage (NCBI taxonomy): Eukaryota > Metazoa > Chordata > Mammalia > Rodentia > Sciuridae > Tamias > Tamias sibiricus. The sequence continues at coordinate 19,167,777 of CM046664.1, forward strand.
GTTTCATTCTTTGGGCAACAAATTTGCTTCCGCTCAAAAAGGACTTCTGCTGGGCATGCTGGTGCACACCTGTAATCCCAGTGGCTCAGGACACTGTGGCAGGAGGATCAAAAGTTCGAAGCCAGGCTCAGCAATTTAGCGAGGCCCTGAGCAACTTCACAAGACTGTCTCAAAATAAAAAATAAAAAGGGCTAAGGATGTGGCTTAGTGCTTAAGCACCCCTGGGTTCAATCCCCGGTACCCCACAACCACAAAAAAATAAAAGACTTTCCTGTCCCTATCCTTTCTCAATCTTCCTTGAATTGACAAAGGACTATAGTTTCTTTCAACTTAAGACAACTTTTCAATCATATGTATTTATTTAATGCTTTCTGGTAATTGGCAGAGAACCTGAATGGTACTGCATCCACATGAATAACTGACTCCACAGCATCAGAAAGCATAGTAATCTGTGGTATTCTATCCACAAAAATAATAATAATAAATAAATAAATAAATAAATTATATCTACCAAGTTTTTAAATATTAAAAATACACTTTTAAAAAACCAACAAGAAGCCGGGCGCGGTGGCGCATGCCTGTAATCCCAGCACTTTGAGAGGCTGAGTCAGGAGGATCGCGAGTTCAAAGCCAGCCTCAGCAATGGCGAGGCACTTAGCAACTCAGTGAGACCCTGTCTCTAATAAAATACAAAAAAGGGCTGGGGATGTGGCCCAGTGGTCTAGTGCCGCTGAGTTCAATCCCCAGTACCAAAAAAAAAAAAAAAAAAAAAACCCAACAAGAACAGAGACAAAAAAAACTCCAATCGAGCAATACACAAGCTTAATCTCACATCAAAAATCTGAGTGTAACCAGCTATTAAACTTGTATTATTGGCAGTTACCTTTTATGAAGCACTTTACAATGTCAAACACTCTTGAAAGTGTGTGTATACACACACACACACACACACACACACACACACACACACATTGTAATATGCATATTATATTCTTATTTAACCCCACAATATTCCTACAGGGTAGTATTCCTTATTATTACTATTTATAGCTGAAAAAACTATACAATAACACCACAATAATCCTATAGGGTAGTGTTCATTATTATTACTAATTACAGCTGAAAAAAATATACAAAAGGAAGTAAGTTTCCCGAGCCTACATAAGCTAAGTGGGAAAACAAGAATTCAAACACAGGCATTCTGGCTCCATAATTTATACTGTAAATTAATTCTATTCCATACTACCCTCATTAAGTAAGTTCACTATTTTGGATAAAACTTGACATTAAATAATACTGCTCACAGATAAATAGCAAATAGGAAGCCCTTAAATATTGACTATAAATTTCTTATATACTACATGTCATATATGTATTAGTTGTAGTTGGGTACAATACCTTTATTTTATTTATCCATTTTTATGTGGTGTTGAGGATCAAACCCAGCACCTTGCACATGCTAGGTGAGCGCTCTACTGCTGAGCCACAACCCCAGCCCCTACATATCCTATTTTTATACAATATTATATTTTATACAGATTCATTCTCCCACAAAACAAAATTTTCATCAAAAATTTACTATCATCTAAAATATACTATTTACTATCTATCATTCTAAAATCCTTTACTCTTTATAATCCCTCTCATTTGTCAAGATAATTCTGAACTCCAATTCCAAGAGCTGACTAGTTATCTGTGAACTTAATGAACATAGTCCCTATTTTATCATCTATATCACCAATAAGAGCATTAAACAGTAAAGTCTAAGCCTAATCCTTTTATAAAATTAACCCATATCTTTCTCCCACCCATTTAACAAAAAAACAAAACAAAACAATGAAAGTCATACACTGTTATGTTTGCACTACCTAGCAATAAGGCATATTTTCATCCTATGGATGAGCATGCTGCTATGAATACTTAAATTTTTTTCCTAAAGTAAAAAGTATATCCATTGCTTGTCTCTGTTGCACAGATCTGTTACCATTATAATAACATATGAGGTTGAACAAATTGTATTTCAAAGTTATATGGTTTATTATTTCACCTTTAAGATCCTAAAAATTTTTTATCATTTAACCAGGTATCTTTCCAAAATTTTTATTAAGAAATAACTGACAAACTGCACATACTTAGAGTGTACATATTTCCATTTTTTAAACCGTGATAAGACTTACCTAATATCTACAATTTTAACCACTTTTGAGTGTATAGTTTAACAGTTTTAAGTACATTCACACCATTATATAGCCATCGCCACTATCTATTTCCAGAACTTTTTCATCATCCCAAAGTGCAACTCTACACCCATTAAATTATAACTTCCCATTACTTCTTCCTCAGCTCCTGGTAACCACTATTCTACTTTGTCTCTATGAATTAGTCTATCCTAAGCTCATCAAATAAGTGAACTAATGGTATTTGTTCCTTTATGCTTTAGCTTTTAGCATTTTTTCCAAGGTTCCTCTATATGTAGCATGTATCAGCATTACATTTCTTTTTCAGACTGATTAATATTCCATTCCAACAAAACATACCACATTTTCTTGGTTAACTCACCTGCTGATAGACATTTAGGTTCTACCTTTTGGTTACTATGAATAATCCTATGAACAATGGTGTCCCAAAATCTGTTTGAGCTACTGATTTCCCTTCTTAGGGATCTACACCAAGAAGTGTAATTGCTGAATAATATTTTGCCTATTTTTGAACTATGTTGTTTTCTGTTGTTGAACTGTAGTCCTTTATGTAGAATAGATATTAATTCCTTATTAGATACGTTAAAAAACATAATTTGTAAATAGTTCCTCTCTTTTAATTTGCCTTTTCACTCTCTTTACTAAGTACCTGGTGATGCGCAAGTTTCTAATTTTGATGAAGTTCAATTATTTTTTTCTTTTGTTTGACTGTTTTTGATGTTGTATCCAAGAAATCATTTCCAAGTGCAATGTCATGGCAATTTTCTGCTGTTTTATCATAAGAATTTTATAGTTTCAGCTCTTATGCTTAGGTATTTGACCCTTAATTACTCAGCTACCTTTAAAAGCCCACATATCATGCTTTCAAAATGATAAGTTTTTTTCTAGTTTGTCTGGTGAGACTTACTAGAATCTGTTATAGAAAAGAGACATGAAGGTATACATACAAGATGTTAAATTTTGTCCTATTGATAATTTTTAAATGGAAATAGGTAAACTTTTATATCCACACAATGGAATATTATGCCCTTCCAAACAAAGGAGTGGGTTAACCAAATCATAACCTACTCCTTTGACCATATGACCCAGAAAGGAACCAATCAGAATCCTTCTTTTCTAGAACTATGGTTCCCCAGTTGTGCACTAAGGCACACTGCAATGCTACAGTAATTTCACAGGGACGTTACAGGACTGCATTAATTTTTTAGGGAAACAGCAATAATTGACATCTACTGGACCATCCAAACTACCATCTGAGGTAATTCACAGTTTCAAAATTAGCTCACAAAACATTCCTTTCAATGATATCATTTCCTTAAAAAGCTAGGTTTTTAGCAGCTGATCTGATAAAAAGCAAGTACCCTGTAAAATCAGTATGGAACATGAAACTGAAGTGCTAATGTTGATCTGATTTCAAAGTTTTAAAATTTGTACAATATCCAACAGGCACACCAATGAAATATGTTTTTTTCAAATTATGTATATTAATTTTTCAAATAGCTATTATTAGAATATTAATATTTAAGTTGTTTAGGCCTCACTACTTAATAAAAGGAACTACTAGTTATTTATTTGGTCTAGGGATGCCATGGAAACAATTAGACACAGGAGGAAGAACAGAATTTGAACTGTACAAACCAGAGGAAGCCTGAAAGAATGGCACCAATGCCCTGTGAGATGCAAAGCTATCATATTTGAGACACTATACCTCCACTTCCAATCCTCAAGATCCCCAATCTGCCTATTTCTGTTCTTCTTTCAATTATGTAAGATGTTTCAGTACCCTGCCAATAAACCCATTATTTCCCCCTTTGGTTTATTTGTTGAAGCTCTTGAGTTTTTGTCACCACTAACAAGGTCCTGAATAACAAACCATATCTGAATCAATCTCAACCAAAGAGACAGAATTAGAGAATTACTGTAATTCCAATACAAATTTTTGTTTACTATTTTCTGTATCAACTAAACACAGGATACTTTTCCTAGTAACTGTTAGACAATACCTATATCTGAATGCTTCACAAATTTTAGTTTTTAAAGTTATAGAATTTCTTGACAAAAATACTCACTTTAATAAAATTTTTATAACACAGTAATGTAAGTTATAAATTATTTTCTCCTTACACTAACATAAGAAATCAGGGTGGGAGACAGGTGCAGTAGCGCATGCCTGTAATCCCAGCACCTGGGAGGCTGAGGCAGGAGGATCGCGAGTTCAAAGCCAGCGTCAGCAATGGCGAGGCACTTAGCAACTCAACGAGACCCTGTCTCTAATAAAATACAAAAAAAAAAAGGGCTAGGGATGTGGCCCAGTGGTCAAACACCCCTGAGTTCAATCCCCGGTACCAAAAAAAAAAAAAAGAGAGAGAGAGAGAGAGAAATCAGGGTTAGGGGGTAGCTCAGTGGTAAGAGTGCTCACCTACCATGTACAAGGCCCTGGGATCAATCCCCAGCACAGAAACACAGAAAATATAAATGAAAAGAAGAAAATTAGGCAATATTCTAAATGATCCAGAATTCTAACCTACTCAAAAATTACAGTTTCAAAGGAAAAAAAAAATAAATGAAACATTCCATGATATAAATATTAAAAGAAGTCACATCTTCTTAATAATTAAACAACTCATTTCCAGAAATAATTTTTTTTTAGTTGTAGGTGGACATAATATCTTTATTTTATTTATGAGGTGCTAAGGATCAAACCCAGGGCTTCACATGTGAGAGCGCTCTACCACTGAGCCATAGCCCCTCCAGAAATAAATTTATGTGGATTGACTTTATGGGAAAATCTGCTATCATTATAATTCACACAGTGATTTCAGCAATGAGCATACTTTATAGTTCATTCATTTTAACTGATGATCACTCATTGTAAATGATGAATGAAATAAAACTGTATTTACCAAGTACAAAAGTAAACACTTCTAAAAATGAGAAAACTAAATCAGAAATATACCAACTAAAAATATACCTACAACTAATCTAAGAGCATGTACAGATTTACTGACAATAAAGTTTGATCAGAAGGAAAAGTAACTTCTTAGCTAGCTAATATGTCACAAATTTACTCTCTTCTGGTATTCTGCTTGGCTACAATAGCTTAAAAAAAATCCTAACAATGAACTTACTCTTTATGTTCATCTGAAGAACATAATCTACCATTTTGCTCCCCTTCAGTATCCATATTCATTTTCATCCAGTGTGTTCATATTCCTTGTTCAAAAAGTTGAAATTTATCTAATTCATCTGATACACTTTATTCAGGTATTTAGCCCTCTCCTCTGTAACACGAAGTGTAAATGTTTTACCCCCATAACTTATATTTGACTATTTTTATTCCCCCTAGACAAATGCTTACATTTATGGAGCACTGTTTATTAATAATTTATTGCCTATTTATAGTATTTAAATACTGTTAAAATTTAAACATTTAAAGACCTCTTCCCTAAGTGTAACTGTGATCTTACGAGACTGCCTAAATTTCTAGAATGAAATATACAGGTCAGCGTCCTAAAGTTCAATAGACATCTCTGAAGACTATCATTAATATGCATTTAAACCTCCAAGAGGGAAACTGGACTACTCAACCTACTGAGTTGTAAATGTTCCTACAGGTCTAAAGATAAAGAAACAAACAAACATTAAACATTTAGTTGAGAGAGAAAAAATACATGGAGACAGAACTCAGTAATCTAGATTATGTTTGAGGTAAAGCAACTGGGGTTTGTAAACAGTCTATTAGGGGGGAAATTAGAGTACAAAGTGAAGAAAGAAGGGAAAATCCAGCCCCCAGGAATAAAGGAAGAATAAACTGATCTTTTTACCATGTTACCTATGCACAAATTTAGGTTAACCATTTCTCCCTCCCCAATGCAAACTGTCTTAGTTTCCTAGTTATCTAATAAATCTCTGCTTTTAATTTTCTCCATGCACTTAAATTGGTTAATACTGAACTACTTTATAAATGTTGTAACCCTAATGCTTTGACAATGTATTTTCTAAATTATTCCTATGCTACCCAATGAGCAGATACAAGGGCTCCTCCAAGTTTCTTCAAAATTCTAATTTCATTTTGAGATTTCATCCAACCCTTAACCAAAAAAATGATTTGTCAAACATATCATTACAAAATATTTCAGGATTCCACTAAAGTAAAATGGCAATTTTCAGCAGATTCATCCCATTTTCATTCCAGAATTGCTGCATGTTTCTCCTGCTTCCATTCTTTATCTAATGCTTCTCAACCTAATAATAGAAGGACCAAAATGCCTTTCAATTCACTATAAAACTAATGCGAGTATATTACATAAGATGAAATACCTTTGCTCTCCGGATGAAGTAAAAAAAAATATATTTGATCACAAATGTCACAGACTACCTAAACAATATACTTTGACCTCTAACATGTCCATTCACACAACACAACCCTGACCCCAGTTTATCCTATAACCCGAGATAACTGTCTTAAACTCTACCCAAGTAGAGTTTAACTACTTTACCCAAGTAGTTAAAAGCCCAATTCATACACACAAATCTCATTACAGAATTCCAAGCAGAAAACCAAAGTATTGGTTAAAACTCTTCCAACAAAACCAAAGTATAGGCTAAGTATCCCATACCCAAAATGCTTAGGAGCAAACGTGTTTTTCACATCCTGGAGTTTTTCAGACTTTGGAATATTTACATAGACTTTACCATTTGAACATCCCTAATCTGAAAATTAAAAATCTGAAATACTCTCCTATCTGAAATGTCAGCAAAGTTTCAAATTTCACAGCATTGTGGTTTCAGATTAAAGATGCTCAATCTAATTCAAATCAGCACTCCTGTTGAAGACAACTTAAGATGCTGAATTTTAAAATATATTTTCTTAAACACAAAGATCTGCTGGGCACAGAGGCACATGCCTGTAATCCCAACAGCTCAGGAGGCTGAGGCAGCAAGATAACAAGTTCAAAACCAGCCTCAGTAATTTAGTGAGGACCTGAGCAACTTAGCAAGACCCTGTGTCTCAAAATAAAATAAAAAGAAAAAAGGGCTGGGACCTGTCTCAGCAGTTAAGCACCCTTCAGTTTAATCCCCAGTACTACCCCCTCCAAAAAAAAATAAATAAATAAAATAAAATCTATAGGACAGTAAACTCTTACCAAAAATCAAATTCTTGACACATGGAAGGAGATAAAAACCCTACTCAGGCAGGGTCATTACAAGGTAATACTAAAATCTTGCCAGATTTTCAAAAATTTAAAATATCAAAGATATCAAGTATAGGGCTGGGGTGTGGCTCAGCAACAGAGCGCTCACCTAGCACCTGTGCGGCCAGGGGTTCGATCCTCAGCACCATGTACAAATAAACGCATTGTGTACAACTACAGCAAAATAAATAAATATTTTTTTTAAAAAGATATCAAGTATTGACGATGATGTGAAGCAAGAGGAACTCTTACATACTACCATTGGAAATACGAATTGACAAACCACTTTGGGAACCAACAAGACACTAAAGATAAATACTGCAGTCTATTACCTAGGAGCAGAGTTGCCACACTCTTGAGAATTTACACAAATATTTATACAGCAAACCTAGAAACATCCTAAATGTCCAGCAACAATAAAATGAATAATTTGTATTGTATGTTGTGGCTCAGTGGTAGAGCACTTGCCTAGCAGAGGCACTGGGTTCAATTCTCAGCACTACATATAAATGAAGAATAAAGAAAGAAACATTGACAACTAAGATAATATTAAAAAAAAAAAAAAAAAAAAAAAAAAAACTAAGCTGGGCGCGGTGCCACACACCTGTAATCCCAGCACTTGGGAGGCTGAGGCAGGAGGATCTCGAGTTCAAAGCCAGCCTCAGCAAGGGTGAGGCACTTAGCAATTCAGCGAGACCCTGTCTCTAATAAAATACAAAAAAGGGCTGGAGATGTGGCCCAGTGGTCAAGTGCCCCTGTGTTCAATCCCTGGTACAAAAAAAAAAAAAAACTAGAGCAATGCGCAACACCCCATAGAAACATGGAAAAGAAAATAGAATATATATGGTATTATTCTACTCAAATACAGGAAAAACTCCTCTTTGTTAGGGATGTACACAAAGGTGACAATACAAATAAAAGCTAGTGATTACAAAAAAAAAAAAAAACACTTAGGACAATAGTTACTACTAAAAGAGTAAGAGGTAAGTAACAAAGAGCAGAGATGAGGCAGTCTTCTGAGTGCTTGGCAATGTTTTATTTCTTGGTCTGGGTGATGGTGACATAAGTATGCACTTCAGAATCGTGCACTACCTTGTACATCTGCATTTCATGCATTTTGTGTGTTATACTTCAGTATAAAAAGCGTTCTAAAAAAGACAAATTGGGAAAAGAAATAAATGCATGGGAATGATAACAAGTTTGTGGTGGCATAAGTTTTGGAGCAAGGGAAAGATATTTGAAGGATTCAACCAATTCTGGAAAAAGAACAGGGTTTAATTGGCTGGAAGAGGAAAAAAGAAAATCAACTTTCAAAGCAACAAAGCAAAGTAGTTCCCAAAACTTTAATATGTCACAGAAGTTAAGAAATGGTGCCTCATTTCCAAAAGTCATGCTGTCTCTGCATGCCAGAAGCCACAGATATCCTAAAGATAATAGGATTCTTTTATAAGATCATAAATACTATCCTCCTCCAACTCAGATCAATATCTCCCTATGCATTCCGTGTCTCCTTGTGGGTTAGAAAGAAAAGACAGCAAACTCGGACTTTTTCTCCCACAGTGATCAGAAACATGACTTCAAGTGAGGATACATGGTGTAGAATAAACCATCACAAAATTAACATACAAGTCAGAAAAAAAGAAAAAGTTGTTTTTTACCTGAAACAACAAGTTCTCATGGTAGAGAAGATAAGTATATGAAGATAAATACATTAATGCCTGCCTTCTCTGACAAGATCACCTTGCTGAACACATTTCTAAGACTCCAGGCAAAATTTCTTAGAAGAGCTAAAACCATCACTAACTTATAAACTTATAGGTACTAAAAACAGTGGCAAAGGTAGATAAGAAAAACACACTTATGGGCTGAGGCTATAGTCCAGTGGTAGAGTACTTGCCTCGCACGTGTGAGGCACTAGGTTCAATCCTCAGCACCACATTAATAAAGATATTGTGTCCATCTACAACCATATATATATATATGTATATATATATAAAAAATAAAAAAAAATATATATATACATATATATACATATTTTTTTAAAGAAAGAAAAAAAAAACACTTATCATCTTTGGGCTCACAAATGAATAAAACTTTTATTCTCCTTAAATATAACTAGAAGTACATGTATGATTCCCAATCAGAGACTGATTTCAAAGAGGTCTTAGACCTATTGAAGCACTCACTGATCCAGCAGAGAATGATGCCATATTAAGAAGTATCAACCAAAAAACAGTCTTGGAGAATTTATTCCATCATTCAGTGACTTTAAATCTTTTATATATACTTATGAAATACATTTTGATGTCTACTTGAGATCAAGAATTACATGTAGTAATATGATTCACCTATTTTATATTCTACAAATTAGCTTTTTTTTTAATGTTTGTTTATTTGCTTTTAGTTGTACACAATGCCTTTATTCTTATGTGGTGCTGAGGATCGAACTCGGGCCACGCAGGTGCTAGGCGAGCGCTCTACTGCTGAGCCATAACCCCAGCCCCTAAATTAGCTTTTTATTAAAAAAATTTTTAAACATCATTTGAAAGAAAAAAGTAGGGCTGGGGTTATGGCTCAGTGGTAGAGCGCTCGCCTAGAATGTGCGCTTCCAGGGTTTGATACTCAGCACCACATAAAAATGAAGGCATTGTGTACAACTAAATAAATAAATATTAAAAAAAAAAAAAAAAAAGAAAGAAAGAAAAAAGTAAACAAGCACAAAAAGGAGAGAACAAAGAGCTCCTGAGCCTCAGAACTGTGGTAAAAGACAGTGGATGTCTTGGTAACCAGTAGGCACTCAACTGATACTCACAGCCATTTAAAGTGCCAGGAGCTGGGGAATGTAGCTCAGTAGTACAGTGCTTGCCTAGTCTGCAAAAGGCCCTAGGTTCATTCAATTCCAGCATAAACCGCCCCCCACCCAGCAAAAAAAAAAAAAGGTTAAAATAAAGTCAACATCCTCCAAAGAAATATGATTCAGCACTGCTGATAAGGATCTTAAAATTACAAACCCAAATGAAATATAAGACAAGATAAAGCTAAAACATTAGTAGAAATGACTACAAAGATGACACAGAAAAAAAAAACATAACAAAAGTTTAATCTAGGGCTGGGGTTGTGGCTCAGCAGTAGAATGCTCGCCTAGAATGTGCGCTCAGAGCTGGGCGTGGTGGCACACGCCTATAATCCCAGCACTTGGGAGCCTGAGGCAGGAAAATCTCGAGTTCAAAGTCAGCCTCAGCAATGGTGAGGCACTTAGCAATTCAGTGAGACCCTGTCTCTAATAAAATACAAAAAAGGGCTGGGGATGTGGCCCAGTGGTCCAGTGCCCCAAGTTCAATCCCTGGTACCAAAAAAAAAAAAAAAAAAAAGAATGTGTGCTCAGCACCACGTAAAAATAAACGCATTGTGTACAACTAAAGCAAATAAATAAATATTTTTTTAAAAGTTTAATCTAATATCAAGATTTTTTTTAAAAAATCAACTCAAAATGGATCAAAGACCAGAAACTATGCAAATCCTAGAAGAAAACATAGCACCAAAACTCCAGCTTTTAGACACAGGCAACAACTTTCTCAATACAACCCCTAAAGCTCAGGAAGTAATGCCATGAGTTAATAAGTGTGACACATCAAATTAACAAGCTTCTGCACAGCAAAGGAAAGAACAAGGAATGTGAAGAGAGAACCCACAGAATGGGAGAGAAATCTTTGCTAGCTACTCTGACAAAGGATTGAGAGCTCAAAAAACTTTACATGAAAAAAAAAAAAAAAAACCAGAAACCTAAACAACCTACTTAATAAATAGGCAAATGAATTAAGCATATTTTTCTAAAGAAATACAAATGAGGGGCTGGGGGTGTGGCTCAGTGGTAGAGTGCTCGCCTAGCACACCTGAGGCACTGGGTTCAATCCTCAGCACCACATAAAAATGAAATAAAGATATTGTGTCCACCTACAACTAAAAAATAAATATTAAAACAAAAATTTTTAAAAAAATACAAATGGCCAATAAATACATGAAAAAATGTTCAACATCATTAGCAATTACGGAAATGAAAATCTAAACTACACTGAAATTTCATCTCATACCAGTCAGAATGGCAGTCATCAAAAATAAAATAATAAATACTAGAGAGGACAGAGGAAAAAAAAGAACACCTCTACATTATTGGTGGAACTGTAGATTAGTAAAACCACTATGGAAATCAATGCAGAGGCTCCTCAAAAGACTAGGCATGAAATGAACATATGCCCAGCTAAACCACTTCTCAGTATTTAACCTGAAGAAATGAAGTCATCTTACTACAGTGATACATGCATACCCATGTTTATAGCAGCACAATTCATAACAGCCAAACTATGGACTCAGTCTAGATAGCTATCAACAGATGAATGGATAAAGAAAATTTAGTATATATACACAATGCAGTTTTATTCGGCCATAAAGAAAAATGAAAATGTCATTTGAAAGGAAATGGATGGGACTAGAGACCATAATGTTAAGTGAAGTTAACTTAAACTCAGAAGGTCAAGGGTCGTATGTTCTCTTATATGCGGAAGCTAGAGAGGAAAAAGGGAAACAAAAATGGGGTAAAGCTCATAAAAATCAAAAAGGAGATGGGTAGAGAAAAGGGACCAAGGGGTAAGAGGTGGGGAGGGAGGAAGGGAGGGAAGAAGTACTGGGAAATGATACTGGCCAAATTATATTGTTATATTTTTTGCATGTACAAATATGAACAACAAATCCCCTCAGTACAAGGCACCGATAAACAGTAGAGCGCTCACCTAGCATGTGCACAGCCCTGGGTTAGATCCTCAGCACCACGTTAAGAATAAATAAATAAAATAAAGACATTGTGTCCAACTACAACTAAAAAATTAATATTGGGAAAAAAAATGTGGGGGGCCTGGGGTTGTGGCTCAGCAGTAGAGAGCTTGCGTAGCATGTGCGCAGCCCAGTCCAATCCTCAGCACCACGTAAAAACAAAGGCATTGTATACAACTAAAACAAATAAATAATTTTTTTTTTTTTTAAATGTGGGGAAGCCGGACATAGTGGCACATACCTGTAATCCCAGCAGCTCAGGAGGCTGAGGCAGGAGGATCTTGAATTCAAAACCAGCCTCAGCAACTTAGCGAGGCCCTAAGCAATTCGGTGAGACCCTGTCTCTAATAAAATATTTAAAAGGGGGCTCTGGGAATGTGGCTCAAGGTTAAGCACCTCTGGGTTTGATCCCCAGTACCAAAAGGGGGGGGGGATATGGACTAAGGTCTTTTTTATATTTTTTAATATGTATTTTTTTAGTTGTAGGTGGACACAATACCTGTATTTTATTTTTATGTGGTGCTAAGGATTGAACCCAGTGCCTCACGTGTGCCAAGCAAGCACTCTACTGAGCCCCAACCCCAGCACATTTTTTATATTTTTGAACCCTGTTATAGATACTAATACTATAAAAGATGAGCTCTCAGTTCTTTTTCTAATACTCAGTGCTCTGAGAATTAGCTCAGCTTTTGGAGAGCCCACAAGTTAGAAGCATGGATAGTATCAATTCTCAACAGAGAGACCCATGTAGTTACCAACAACATGGATAAATAAAGCTTGATGTCAATTAATTATTCTTGTATGAATTATTTTCCTCTGTAAATCTTGGTCATTGTAAAAAAAAGAATTGACATGATTTTTTTTTTTAATACAGCAGGGAAAAAACCCTCTAGACAGGCATCAATTTCTAGCTACTCTTCATAGGGCCTCTTTATTTCAACAGTTAAGACAATCTGATCTAGTAGGAGAAAGTCAGGAAATCAGGTTTTCCTTTAACTTTGAGGCTCACCATCTTAAGCTGGCATCTAGTACAGGAAAAAATGCCAGGGTAGGAAGGAAGTCTATTTGCCCTGCATTACTGGGCTGTAAGTTTATATTGTTATGGGAACCAGCACAATAGAGCAAATATAAGAGCAAAGAAGCAAAAAGCTGACTGGAGAAGACAATTTGGTCCATGTGACCAGCATATTAATGAGACTGCAACTACCTACAAGTTCCTAGGCATATCCAAATAATTTGACTTTTCCCAAAAATTAATTACTGGATTAAGTTGGTACTGTAAAAATAATGCACAGGTTAAGGGGTCTTTTATTCTTATCTAATCTAATCTTGGTCCTTACAAATATGGGCTTACAGAACAGAAGGAGATACTAATCTATCTATATCTTCTGAACTTCTCTTCTGAAGAAAAAGGGAAGAAAATAGTATTCTAGAAAATGGTAAACCTCATCAGAAATGCAAATTATTTTTCAAAAGTCCGGACTTAAGGCACGATCTCCCCCTTTTCTTTATTCTACTCACCACAATTTATAAAATTATATTACTTCTATTCTTTACATCTTTGGTCTTGTGGAGGAATAGAATTTCCTATTTTACTCTGCATTCTCACTTCACTTTCTGTTGTTTTAAAGCCTCCCTGAGGAATTCTAGTGTTCAGAAACTGAAAACATACACTAGTATTTTAAATAATCCTGGCTTCTAAGATATTATTGCACAGCGTTAGAGTCAGCCTGACTGCCTCAAAACCCAATTCAGGCACTTATTAGTTTTGCAATCTTGAGAAGTCACTTTTTCTTTCTCATGATTCCAATGGCAACAGTATCTCATAATGTTGTAAGGATTAAGTGAGCTGATATCCACATATATTAGCTATTGCCACTAATGCCCTGTTGTGGATCAGTAACTAGTTAAACTATACACTCTCTAGGTATCTGTTTTGAGCTCTAAAAACAAATATAATCATCTCCCCAATAGGCTAACTGTAGAATCAACAATTAAGTTAAAAAGGCTTTTAAAAAGTGTTTATTGCAGAAGGATCAACTTCTAAGTTCCCATGAGAATTACAGTTAAAATATACTTTAAGGGCTAGGGTTGTGGCTCAGCAGTAGAGCACTCACCTAGCATATGTGCGGCCCTGGGTTCAATTCTCAGCACCACATAAAAAATAAATAAAATATATGTATTGTGTCCAACCACAACTAAAAAATAGATATTTAAATATATCTATATATACACACACATCAAAATGCACATAAAAACTATGTAAATACTATAACATGACAACATATACTTAATAAAACTATTCTAAATGGACAAAGATTACTTGTTAAGCAAAACCAAACTCCAAAACTCCAAATAAATATCATTATGCTTTAACTTTAAACCTATATTTACTAAATTATGCACCAATCACTGGGCTATGTACTTTATACACATTATTTCATTTAATCCTCACAGGGTTGTTGAGGTAGGTGCTACTTATCCCCATATCACAGTAGGGGCTTCAAGTTTCCAAAGGATCAAGTAACGTAATCAACGTCATATCAAAAAACAGACACCTCAGCCCGGCGCGGTGGCGCACGCCTGTAATCCCAGCACTTTGGGAGGCTGAGGCAGGAGGATCGTGAGTTCAAAGCCAGCCTCAGCAATGGCGAGGCACTTAGCAACTCAGTGAGACCCTGTCTCTAAATAAAATACAAAAAAAGGGCTGGGGATGTGACCCAGTGGTCCAGTGCCCCTGAGTTCAATCCCTGGTACCACAAAAAAAAAAAAAAAAAAAAACAGACACCTCCCCGGGATGTGACAATATTAACTGCATGCCCCAGTTTTCCCCTAAAACAATGATAGGACCTTTTCAAATTTTCCAAATATTATAATTTATAACAAAATATTAAAACTTAGACGCTAAGGGAAAGAGATCATTATTATCAGTTTTACATTAAAATGTAAATATGACAAGGGAAGATATCAGAAGTTATACATATAAGAGAAAAAGCGGGCTCTGAAATATCCAGACAGGGTACCAGCTTCAAGTACTTTAATACAAATACTAAACATACTAAAAATTCTGATGGCATATCTGAGGTACTATTTTGCCAACTCTGAGTTATACCTAACATTTAAATTATAAAAACCCATAGAGCGGGGTTGGGGTTGGGGCTCAGTGGCAGAGCACTTGCCTAGCATGTGTGAGGCACTGGGTTTGATCCTTAGCACTGCATACAAAAATAAGCAAATAAAATAAAGGCATGCTGCCCATCTACAACTACTACAAAAAGATTAAAACAAAAACCATAAATTACCACCTATGGTTATATAAGAGAGTGTCTTTATTCTTAGTAAATACATGCTCAAATAATTAAAGACAAAGGACACAGTGCCTCCAACTTACTCTCAAATAATTCAGGGGACAAAAATGGAGAGAAATGCATATAAAACAAAATGCAAGCAATTGGTGAAGAGCACTGGGGAGTTCTTTGTATTATTTCTGTAACTTACACTAAATTTCAAATTGGACCCTAGCAAAAAGTCTTTTTAACCTGAAACAAATATGACAGAAGATGAATATATGTTAAATTGTGGTATATGAAGATGAATATTTGTTAAATTAAGTTGTGGTGCATGAACATTCATTACATCACATTATTTTTTCATTATTTTCCTTATGATAAAGAAAATCCAGGGGCTGGAGTTGTGGCTCAGCGGTAGAGCACTCGCATTGCACGTGGTTCAATTTCAGCACCAGGTAAAAATAAATGCATTATGTACAACTAAAGCAAATAAATAAATCTTTAAAGAAAAAAAAAGAAAATCCAAATGATAAAAAACTCTATATACTCTCGTCCCAGTAAAACATAGTCCGACCATGAGGAATGCTATACTTAGGATGTTATTTGTCATAGGAATTATAATTTGTCTTGCTCACTTCCACCCCTTCCTCTGATTGTAACTTTACTAATAGGTTAGGTATGCCCCTATTTAAAACCAAAAAAAGAAATATCCTGAAAAGGACTTTACTATAAAATGAAAACCAAGAACCAAAGGTATTATCATGAATAGAAGACAAAATAGTGATCTTGTCTTTAGAGTATGTATTGAGAAAGAGTGGGAGGAAACCTAAGAAACATTCTGTGTCTTAATATGGATGTAATTGCATGCCTCTAAACATATGTAAAATGTTACACAAAGGCTTTACTTTAAGAATACTAAACTTTATGTATATTAAATCACACTATTGTACATAAGTACAAGACTTAGAAAACATAGAACTTCTTGGTTCAAATCCCAAAACCTACAATTCAACAAACAGAAATAGAATATATGAGCACTCAGATTTATAACCAGTCCTTGTAATTCTGGTCAATCTACCTCCGAGTTTTTTGGGATTTATTTCATTTTGGTTTTAGAATAATCATTTCAGACTTTTGAATAGAAGGCATACAGTAAGATCAAGGTACTTGCAAGGAAGAATGAAGAACTGGCTGTCAAAGAGTTCTGACCAAATAACATAAAATCTTGATAAATCTGTAAAATTAACTCTCTTACAAAAGATCTAGAAGTGTCCACCAACAGTTGAATGGATAGAGAAAATGTGGTGTGTATGTATACAATAGAATAGTATTTTAACCTTAAGAAAAAATTAGTCAGCCAAGCACAGTGGCTCATGCCTGTAATCCCAGTGACTCGGGAGGATTGCAAATTTGAGGACAGCCTTAGCAATTTAGCAAGGCTCTAAACAACTTAGTGAGACCCTGTCTCAAAATGAAAAATAAAAAGGGCTGCGGATGTAGCTCAGTGATAAAGCACCCCTGGGTTTAATCCCTGGTACAATTTTGAGAGTGGAGGAGAAGGGGGAGGAGGAGGAGGAGGAGGAGGAGGAGGAGGAGGAGGAGGAGGAAGAGGAAGAGGAGGAGGAGGAGGAAGAGGAGGAGAAGAGGCTGGGATTACAGGAGTGTGCCACCCACCGCCCCCAGCTGCCACATGATCTTAATCATGTAAAGTTTTAAAAAGTTATCATGGAAGGAGCAAGTAGAATGGTTTTTACCAAAAGTTTAGGTGATTAAGAAAGAAGAGGTAATCCCAGCACTTTGGGAGGCTGGGAAATGTTAGTCAAAGGCGAGGCACTTAGTAAAATTCTCTAGTTGTGGCCCAGTGGGTGCCCCTGAGTTCAATCCCCAGAAAAATTGTTAGTCAAAGTATAGATAGGTGGGGAGTTTAGTTAGATAGGAGTTTTTTTTTTGTTTGTTTTGTTTTTTAATGTCCTGAATGAGCAAATATATTGAAACCCAAAGTAGGTAAGTAGTTGCTTGGGGCCAGGAAAGGGAAGAGTACCTGGAAGGAAACAGAGTCACTACTAATAGTTATAAAGTTTCATTTTTGGACACTAAAAGTCCTAAAGTTGTGGTGATGGCTTCACAATTCTGCAAACAAACTGAAAACCATTGGATTTTACATTTTGAATTGGTGATATATTATTTGTGAATTACACCTCAATAAAGATAGTTGGGGGGCACAGCTAGAAATCAATTTAGACATAATCCTCTTTCCTCCACTGCCTTAGTTGAGTTCTGGGAAAAAAATAAAAATAAAGGTCCCTCTGTGCCCTTGGGGAAGACTATAGGAATACAGCATTATGTTTTAAAAACACAGCTTTGGGGCTGGGGTTGTGGCTCAGCGGTAGAGCGCTCGCCTAGCACGTGCGCGGCCCAGGTTCGATCCTCAGCACCACGTACAAATAAATGAATTGTGTACAACTAAAGCAAATAAATAGATATTAAAACACACACACACACACACACACACACAGCTTTGGCCAATACTTATTACAATATCACTTTTAATACTGTCCTTTGTTCATAAGCCAAAAAATTTATTTAATGGTTAACAGGACCATGAAACTAACTTTTTTTAAGGCAAGTATGGAAATGGATAGAGGTAGATTAGCTACTGCTATCTTCCTTCCCCTGTCCTATATATCATTTCAGAGATTTACTGTTAACCTTGTTGTCAGTATTTCCACTGCAGAATTTAACACAAAAAATTATCTAACAGTGAAGTAAAATTACCAAGTCATTCAGAAACAACTCTTTAACTCCGAGAAAATTCAGCTTTTAAACAAATAATTCTTAAAGTTAATCATTTTTAGTTTATGTTTTTTTTTCTTTTTTTTTTTTTTTTTTTTTGGTGGTACTGGAGATTGAACTCAGGGGCACTCGACCACTGGGTCACATCCCCAGCCTTTTTTTTTTTTTTTTTTTTTTTTTTTTTTTTTGGTACCGGGGATTGAACTCAGGGGCACTCGACCACTGGGCCACATCCCCAGCCCTTTTTTGTATTTTATTAGAGACAGGGTCTCACTGAGTTGCTAAGTGCCTCGCCATTGCTGAGGCTGGCTTTGAACTCGCGATCCTCCTGCCTCAGCCTCCCAAAGTGCTGGGATTACAGGCGTGTGCCACCGCGCCCGGCTTAGTTTATGTTCTTAATAAAAACAATATAATCAGGGGCTGGGGCTGGGGCTCAGTGGTAGAGCACTTGCTTCGCACACATGAGGAACTGGATTTGATCCTCAGCACAATACAAAAATAAAATAAAGATGTTGTGTCCATCTACAACTAAAAAAATATTTACTAAAAAAACAATATAATCATAAACTCAGAAATCCTCATTTATGAGGATTTAAGATCTGGAAATAAATCTTTCTATTAAATTCTGTATGGGGCAGGAGGGAGAAATGATGGCCAATGGGTACCTGGAACCCTGTTAGCGGTGATGGGAATATTCTGTATCTTGACTGGGCAATGATTTTATAAGTGTATACATCTCTCAAGATAAGGTAAATTTGTCTATAACAAAATTCACCTAATAAGGTTCACTTGAAAAAGTAAATATATGCAGATACAAATCTGTAAGACAATAATCTAAAGTACATCCATTAAAAAACTTCCTCTGTTCCATGACAGAGATAAAAAACTTGAAAAAGTCAAAAGAATACTGGGGAATGGGCTGGGGTTGTGGCTCAGCGGTAGAGCGCTCGCCTGGCACGTGCGCGGCCCGGGTTCGATCCTCAGCACCACGTACAAATAAACCCATTGTGTACAGCTAAAGCAAATAAATAAATATTTAAAAAAAAAAAAAAAGAATACTGGGGAATGATATTGGCCATATATCATGTGCATGTACGAATATGTACCAACAAATCTCACCATTATAATTATAATGCACCAATGACAGGATTTCATTCTTTCTTATGGCCAAATAAAATTCTATTATGTACTTACACATCACATTTTCTTTATCCAGGCATCAATTGATGGATACTTAGCCAAGAAATGGAATCTGCCTATTATGAATAATGCTGCAAGGAATGTGAGATTGCTATACACTTCCACTTCCTTTGGATATATAACCCATAGTGGGATTGCTGGGTCGTGTAGTAGTTCAATTAATTTTCTGAGGAATCCCCATACTGTTTTCCATAATGGCTGTGATTCCAGGCACAGAAAGACAAATACTGTATCATCTCATTTATATATGAAATCTAGAAAAAGTGATCTCATAAAGTTGAGAGTAGAAAAGAACAGCAGTTACTAGAGGCTGGGGAGAAGAAAGGAGCAATGAGGAAACGTTGGTCAGCAGGCACTATAATACTGTAAGACAAAAGAAATAAGTCCTGGGGCTGGGGTTGTGGCTCAGTGGTAGAGCGTTCACCTAGCACCTGCACAGCCTGGGTTCAATCCTCAGCACCACATAAGAATAAAGGCATTGTGTACAACTAACACAAATAAATAAATATTAAAAAAAAAATAAAGAAAGAAATCCTGGTGTTGTACTGCTCAATAGGGTGGCTAGAGAAAACAATATTATACATTGTTTTTATACATTGTGCATTTCAAAAATGCTAGAAGAAAGGATTTGGAACATTTTTACCACAAAGAAATGTCAAATATTTAAGCAGATAGATAAATTTACCCTAACTGAACATAACACAGCATATACATATATCAAAACATCACATGGTAACCCATAAATATATTATGCAATTTTACTTGTCAATTAAAAAAATTGTTTTCTAATTTTAAAAACTACTAAATGTAGTTGGGCATGTGCAGGAGCCCTGTTTGGGGAGATAGCTAAGATTGCGGTTGACTATTGGGCCATAGACATTTTTGGGCATTTCCGCCTTCCGTAGTCTCACGGGACTTGGTCTGGGATCTCGCGGGACTTGGTCGAGGATCTCGAGAGATTTGAACGGTGACTCAGCAGATCGAGCTAGCGCCATTGCTGCTCGGGCGCATGGGAAGAGACCAGAGAGAGAAAAGACAGGGTTATCGCTATTGTATAGATATATTGTATTTCTTGTAAGATTAAAGAATATTTTCGTCTCCATCCTGTCTCCGGACTCCTTCCCGCGGCGCTGCCATTCCAGGCTGCAATCCCTTTCCGGCAACAACAGGCATGGTGATACACACTTGTCCCAGCTACTCAAGAGGGCAAGGCATGAGGGTAAAAGTAGTTCAAGGTCAAGGCAAGCCAGAGCAACACAGCAAAACTCCCAAGGAAAAAAGGCGACTATGCCTGGGAATGTAGCTCAATGGTAGAGCAAGCACTTGCCCAGCATATAATTCCCAGCAGCAATCAAAGAATATATATATATATTTTTTATTTTTTAAAATGTTCTTAGCCAAGCATGGTAGTACACATCTGTAATCCCAGATACTCAGGAGACTAAGGCAGAAGGATCCTAAGTTCAAGGCCAGACAAGCAACAAATAGAGACCCCCCCATCTTTAAAAAAAAAAAAAAAAAAAGGAAAAGATAAGCATTTATTAAGCATTCAAAAGAAAAACAAAGTTGAATAATTCACACTTTCCAATTTCAAAACTTATTACAAAGACAGCAATCAAGATGATGTGGTACTAATATAAGAGTAGACCTAGATCAATGGAATAGAAGTCCAGAAATAAACCCTTACATATATGGTCAACTGACTTTTTACAGGAATGCTAAAATAGCTCAATAAGAATCATCATTTTTTCAACAAATGATGAATAAAAATGGATAAAAGGAATTAAAAACCATTACATAAGAGCACAATATGAACAAAAACTTTGAACTTTTATAAGAAAACAGGAGTAAATCTTTATGACCTTGGATTCAGCAATGGTTTCTAAGATATGAAACCAAAAGGGCAAGAATAAAGAAATAATGGACAAATGGGATTTCATTAAAACTGTTTTTGTGCTCCAAAGGTCACAATCAAGACAGGGAAATGTCTACTCAAGGGTAAAGTTTTTGAGTTTTTTGTTTTGGAGGGGTTATTCTGGGGGGGTACTGAGGAATGAACTCAGGAGCACTTAACCACTGAGCTACATCCCCAGAACCACCCTCCCCTCCCCCTCCCCTTTTTTTTGGGGGGGGGTGAAACAGGGCCTCAATAAGTTTCTGAGGCTGGCTTTGAATTTGTCATCCTTCTGCCTCAGCCTCCAGGCATGGACTATGGTGCCTGGCAAGCATTTTTGTCTAATAACTCCTACAACTCAACAATAATGTTTCAGAGTTCCCAATTAAAATATAAGCTAACGGTCTGAACAGACATTTTTCCAAAGAAGATATACAAATGGCCATAAGCATGGAAAAATGTTCAACATCATTAGTTATTAAGGAATTATAACTCAAAACCACAAATGGAATACTTCAAAACCACTAGGCTGGCTAGAGTAAAAAAGACAAATAGGGCTGGGGGTACAGTTCACTGGTCAAGGGTTCAATCCCCAGTATTACCCCCCAAAAATTTTTTTAATTAAAAAAAATGTAGTCAAGGATGCAGAGACTCTGAAATGGTATAGTTCCATTGTAGGACAAAGTCTGGTAGCTCTTCAAAAAATATAATTACCACATGACTCAGTAATTTCAACCATATATATATATATATATATATATATATATATATATATACATATACCCAAAATAACTGACAATGTATGTTCACACAAAAACATGTATATAAGGGGGTTCATAGCAACAATACTCATAATAGTAAAAAAGTAGAAATAGCCAATGAATGAATAAACAACATGGTATGTCCATAAAATGGAATTTTTTTAATATTTATTTATTTAGTTGTACACAATGCCTGTATTTTTACGTGGTGCTGAGGATCCAACCAGGCGCTAGGCAAGCACTCTACTGCTGAGCCACAACCCCAGACCATGGAATATTATTTATCAGACCTTAAAAGCAATGAAGTACTGGGCTGAGGTTGTGGCCCAGCAGTAGAGCGCTCGCCTAGCACGTGCGTGGCCCGGTTAAAGGCACTGTGTACAACTAAAACAAATAAATATTTTAAAAAAAAAAATGAAGTACTTACAAAACACTTCAACATGGATGAACCTTACAACATTATGCTAAGTGAAAAGACAGATGGAAAAGGTCACATACTATATAATTTCATTTACATGAACTATCCAAAACAGATAGATCCATAAAAACAAAATCCATAGAAACAAAAGCTCAATTAGTGGCTACCAGGGATAGAAAGGTGGTAAACTGGAGTAACAAGCATAGGGCATTTGGGGAGTTCTAAAATCAGTGGTGATGACTGCACAATTCTGAATATACTAAAATATTACATTTTCTTAAATGAGATAATTTACTTAATGACTCAATGACTATTAGCAAAATTATGTAGTCACATGATATTTGTCCCAAAAACATTAAGAGCAATAATTTTTAGATTTTTACCTTAGGCTGAAATGTCCCTGGGAGAAAAGAAATAAGACACCATAACTGACTACATAAAACAGACAAACCTTTGTATCCTTAAAAGCAAAGAGTGCCAGGCGCAGTGGCGCACGCGTGTAATCCTAGCACTTGGGAGGCTGAGGCAGGAGGATCGCGAGTTCAAAGCCAGCCTCAGTAATGGCGAGGCACTTAGCAACTCAGTGAGACCCTATCTCTAAATAAAATACCAAAAAAAAAGGGCTGGGCAGCCGGGCACGGTGGCGCACGCCTGTAATCCCAGCACTTTGGGAAGCTGAGGCAGGAGGATCGCGAGTTCAAAGCCAGCCTCAACAATGTCGAGGCACTTAGTAACTCAGAGACCCTGTCTCTAATAAAAATACAAAAAAGGGCTGGGGATGTGGCCCAGTGGTCAAGTGCCCCTGAGTTCAATCCCTGGTACCAAAAAAAAAAAGGGCTGGGGATGTGGCCCAGTGGTCGAGTGCCCCTGAGTTCAATCCCTGGTACCACAAAAAAAAAAAAAAAGCAAAGAGTATTTTTGTACTTAGAATCCATAATGCATAGCATTTTTTAATTAAAATTACCTTTACTCTTAAACATTTAGTATAACATATTCCCTTTAAATTGAGTTGACTTAAGATTTTGGTAAAACTCCCATGTCAAAAGAAGGTAGAAGACTATCGACTATCCAGAAAAATCTACCCACTTGATGCAAAAAAAGCACCTTATACTAGAGTATTATTTTCCAACTCCTATTCCTTTTCCTTCAGAGGCTACAGACATTATGTAGTGAGAAACTACGCCTTGTTCAACACATCCAGAGTCTACTGTATAACAGTTCCTAGTAAATAAGTACAGTAAATATTTATCAGTGTCATTAACAAGCCTAAGCCAAGACTCGCAAAAGAAAAAGGTAACAATATCAAAGAGAAGATGTTTCAAGGCAAGAGAAATACTTCAAAGAATTCCTACCTGCTAATCAAATAAAATTTTAAACTTCAAAAGTAATTTGAACTCATGGAAGCTATGGAAATCAGATGATCAATTTAGAGATGCCTGCTTAACACCAGGGACTTATTTTTCAGTACAAGAAAAATGTTATCCAGGCATGCATTGGGAGATTGGCATAAGAAAGAACTATCCATCTCTAAAGTATCAAGAGACAAATACAGATCATGCTCTCCAACTTCAGGTTTTTCTCATGCCAGATATCACCAGCAATTACTAATCTTTTCTAAATTGAACACTTTAATTATTTGCATTAACAATATAAGATATTTGATAATTTCAGAGAGAAAACTATTATGCAGTTTCAAAATATATAAGCAACTTCCCTTTACTAAGTGATCCTTTGGCAACTATTCAAAACCCATTTAATAGCGAACACTATTTTCTCATACAATCTTCCAGCTATCCAAAGATATTACTTACCCATACATATTGTGAATATGTATATTTGCCTACAAATTACTTTTTACCAAGACATTTTTTAAAATATTTTTATTTATTTGCTTTAGTTGTACATAATGCATTTTATTCAATACATTTTATTTGTACGTGGTGCTGAGGATCAAACCCAGGTTGCCCACGTGCTAGGCGAGTGCTCTACCGCTGAGCCATAATCCCAGCCCCCAAGACATTTTTTTTAAAAAAAACAAGTTGTTTTTTTTTTTTTAAGTCATAGATAGACACAATATCTTTATTTTATTTATTTATTTTTATGTGGTGCTAAGGATCAAACCCAGTGCCTCACACTTGCTAGGCAAGCACTCTACTACTAAGCCACAACCCCAGCACCAAAAAAAAAAAAAAAAAACCCTAAGTATTAAGTAAAAGCTCAATATTTTTATAACAATATTGTATGCCTAGAAATAATGATAATGATGAAATGAGGGGAAGTTATTTGTTCTCATTTGTCAATATTTAAACGCCAAATGTGGCACAAAGATTTGTTTCAGTGAAATAAAATATCTGGTAAGACAAGCATGATTTGATTTATTAGGCAGATGAAAACCACGTTATGATTATAAAGTTTCACAGGTATGTACTGCAACTTGTGATGCAAATCCCAGTGTAATTTTTAAAATCTTACCTGAAGGGTCTTTTCTTGGATGAGTAGAAACTAGGTTAATTCTGCTAAGAAAACAAAACTGAATCCTATAAACCTAAACAATGATCCAACTAGGAGATACCTCTAGCAACACTTTTTTTTAAAGTAATTAATGTAATTTAATGCCTCCTTAATATAAAAATTAGCCGTTTCAATCACTTTTTTCTCCTCCAATGTTAAAGCAGATTTTTAAGAGCCTAGTGCTCTTGAATTATTTCCATATTCTAATGAATACCAGGTGGTTATAACCGATACAAAATCTTATTAAATGTGCTGGAATATTATAGAACAAGAACACAACAATCCAAAATTGAGTAGTGAGATTATATCTTAAAGTTCAAACTACTACAGGTACAGGGGCCAGTGAGACAGTTCCGGTTATTGACTGAAGGCATTAAAAAGCAACCAGTAAAATGGTAGATCCAGGGTACTATTTACAATACTATTAGGAAGGCTAACCTTTCTTATTTTACATAAAATCTAGTAATGAGCAATTAGAACATGGATATCAGCTACACCAGGACAACTGCTGTTAGAAGGCCACCTACAAAATGCGATCTGTTATTTATAAAACAGATTGTAATAATGTTCATCACATGGAATACTGTATTTACAGATTAAAGTAGTCTGACCAAGATGGAGTAACTTGAGACTAGACACCCCCACACACCATAAACAACTAAAAAATTTGCAAAATATATGGAATAACCATTCTTAAATACTGAACAACAGAAAAGAACGGTGATTCCCAAGATAAACAAATTACCTGAGCCTTAAGAATATTCAAGCTTTGTGCTCTGAGGCACTTTCCAGACATCCGGCCAGAAAGGGAAAATCTGGGAATCCAAGCAGAGCAGAAACCCAGTCAGAAACTCTAATGGGTTTTGGAAGGCTGCGACAGCTATAATTTGTGGGACACCCTTTTATCTTTACTACTTAAACTAGCTGCACGTGCTATGGGTGAGATTCCATGGACAAAGAAACAATCATTAGGTAACAAGAAACTACTCAAAGCTGGGCGCGGTGGCACACGCCTGTAATCCCAGCACTTGGGAGGCTGAGGCAGGAGGATCCCGAGTTCAAAGCCAGCCTCAGCAATGGCGAGGCACTTAGCAACTCAGTGAGACCCTGTCTCTAATGAAATACAAAAAAAGGTCTGGGGATGTGGCCTAGTGGTCGAGTGCCCCTGAGTTCGATCCCTGGTCCAAAAAAAAAAAAAAAAGAAACTACTCAATAACTATGAAGTACCAAAGTCGACACAGACAGTTTGGTTCTGACCAAAAAGGTTTTATTTAACTCAGGGCATTCAGCTAAGACCTTATAAACTGGCTAAACTAGCCCTATGGCAAAGGTCTCTCTCCAGGCCTACTCTAACAAAGTTTTAATAAAAACAAGCCTTGAAGAATTTAGATAAATACTATTTTTTTTTTTTTTTTTTTTTTGGTACCAAGGATTGAACTCAGGGGCACTGGACCACTGGGCCACATCCCCAGCCCTTTTTTGTATTTTATTAGAGACAGGGCCTCACTGAGTTGCCTAGTGCCTCACCACTGCTGAGGCTGGCTTTGAATTTGTGATCTTCCTGCCTCAGCCTCAGCCTCCCAAGTGCTGGGATCACAGGCATGCGCCACTGGGCCCAGCAGATAAATACATCTTTTCCTCTTTAAGAGATAACTGTTTAAAACAGATAATAACAACAATGAATCATGGTTGTTAATGTTTTAGATATTAGGTATTCTCCAAAAGCTCATGTGTAAGAAATGGCAAGAAGGTTTAGAGGTGAAAACACTAGGTAATGAAATCCTTAACCTAATCAGTGCATTAATCTCCTGCTGGGAATTAACTGGGTGGTAACTGTGGTAGAGTATGGCTAGAGGAGGTGGGTCTCTGAGGGCGTGCCTTTGGGGTTTATATATTTTGTCTGTGGTGAGGAGAGCGCTCTCTCTGCTTCCTGGTACCATGTCTCCAGCTGCCTTCCTCTGCCACACACTTCCTCCATGATGTTCCATCTCACCTCAGGCCCTAAAGAATGGAGTCAGCCATCTGTGGACTGAGACCTCTGCAACCGTAAGCCCCAAAATAAACTTTTCCTCCTTAAAATTGTTCCTGTCAGGTCTTTTGGTCACAGCAGTGAAAAGGCTGACTAAAATATACAGGTTTTGTAACATACCTAGAAATAAAATGCAAAACAATAGCAAAATGGACAGGAGGTGGGAAAACAGAGATATGCTACCACAGAATTCTTATTTAATACATCAAGTAGTATAGTTGTACTTTGAAGTGGATTGTGTGCCTACTGTAAATGCCATAGTAGTCATGGAAAAAATAAAACAGGGCTGAGGCGGGATATAGTTCAATGCTAAACAAGCACTCTACCACTGGGTTAGAAACCCAGCACCACAAAAAATAAAAATAAAAAAATTATACTTAAATTTAACTAATACACTAAAAAGGTGATAAAATGAAATATTCCAAAATACTTAATCAAATCCATGAGAGAGAAAAAAAACAAAAAATATGAGATAAATAGAAAGCAAATTTCAAGCCAGGTACAGTAGACACACATCTACAGTCACAGATACTAGGGAACCTGTGGCAAGAGGATCACAAGTTTGAGGCCAGCCTGGACAACTTAGTGAGATCATTTCCCAAAAGGGCTGAGGAGGACTGGATGTTAGAAAATCAGGGCCGACAGGCTACGCCTCCCAGGTAGTTTAACCAGGCCACACCCCCTGAGTACCTGATGACTAGACACACCCCCTAAGCCGGCCACACCACCTGCCAGCTCTGCTGGCCACACCTCAGGTGCCTTACTGAGCCAATTGCGACACACGGGTCCGCCTCTCGACCCCTGGCAGCCTATGGAGATGGGGACCAGGGGTCCCACTGACCACTAGTGCCCTACCTAAGGGTTCTCCGGACTGAAACCGCCCCTTCTCCTTCCCCTTCTTCCCTCTTCTTCTTCTTCCCCTTTTTTTCTCCTATCCCCCTTCCCTTCCCTGCTCTTCCACGCTGCTCTTCCCAGCTCGTCGCCCCGTTTCAGTTCCTCCCCGTTTTCCTTACTCCCTCCCTTCCACGTGGCCCTAATACTTTTGGCGTTCCTGGCATGGGTTTTCTTGTCCTTCACCGGAGATGTGGCTCAGTTCAGTGTTTAAGCACCCCTGGGTTTCAATCACCAATACAAAAAAAAAAAAAAAAAAAAAAAAACCTCTCCATCATTACCTCACTCATTATACAAACTTTAATTCAAAGCATTTCATAGACCTAAATGTAAAACCTAAAGTTATTATTATTTTTTTTAATGTGGGGGCTGGGGTTGTGGCTCAGCGGTAGAGCGCTCGCCTAGCATGTGCGCAGCCCAGGTTCAACCCTCAGCACCACATAAAAATAAAAACGCACTGTGTACAACTAAAAGCAAAATAAATATTTTTTTAAATGTGGCCAAGGGTCATTAATAAATGAGATACTTTATTATTTCCATTCCACTGATTATGAATCTTAATTCATATATAAGCTGAGTTTACCTATGTATAGTATGTTACCCTGAGATTAAAATCCAAATAATCTTTAAATATTTTGAAAGCGGGCTGGGATTGTGGCTCAGCGGTAGAGCACTCACCTAGCGCGTGTGCGGCCCGGGTTCGATCCTCAGCACCACGTAAAAACAAAGGCATTGTGTACAACTAAAGCAAATAAATAAAAAACTTTAAAAAAAAAATACTTTGAAAGCCCAATGTAGGAATGGTACTATTCAGATTAATATAGAATTATAAGTTTCAAATATAAGTAACCCAAGTCAAGCTAACAAAAAAAAAAAATCAGAATTTATTATCTCACAGAATTTGGGGGTGGACAGGCCTCAAGGCCTCAAAGGCTCAGTGCCATGCCTCATCTAATGCTCCTCTTTCCCTTTTTGTCCTCATCTCTTTAGGGCAGACAACACCTCTTGCCTCAATCAGAACAGGGTGAAGGTGTGAGCAGTCTGAGCTTCAAAAAAAGGAACAGCTTACTCCTGTCATCTGTGTATCAATATCAGTGAAGGGGGAAAAAAAATGCCTACTGCCCTTGGTGACAAATGTCAATCCCTTCTATCAATGTTACAAGGAAAAGCAGTACAAAATTGACCAAGTCTGATATACATTTTCAAGTCATAAGGCAACAGAAAATTAGGAATAGGAATCTTTGCTGAATAATCTAAAAGTGAAAATTTCCCACTATATAAATATTAATTTTTTTGATATCATGAACTAGAGATCAACAATAATAAAACAGAACAATTATGTGAATAAAAATTATGTAATAAAAGAAGCCGGGCGCAGTGGTGTATGCCTGTAATCCCAGCACTTGGGGAGGCTGAGACAGGAGGATTGCGAGTTCTACTAAATATAAAAATAATCTAACCCCTGGCACTAAACCACTTATCCATAATACAGAAAAATCTTTCACAGGGGGGAAAAAGGGAAAACAGGCATAAAAGTAAATGGTATTTTAGCAAGAAAAAGGGCAGTCTTGTTAAATTTTTAGGACTAGGTATATAACTCTGTGGTAAGGCCTTGCCTAGCATGTGCAAGCCCTGGACTTAATCCCTAGTACTGAAGGAAAAAAAATTATTATTATTCCTTAATACAAAATTCTGTTAGAGCCGGGCATGGTGGCACACGCCTGTAATCCCAGCACTTGGGAGGCTGAGGTAGGAGGATCGCAAATTCAAAGCCAGCCTCAACAATGGCGAGGCACTACGCAACTCAGTGAGTCCCTGTCTCTAATAAATACAAAAAAGGGCTGGGGATGTGGCCCAGTGGTTGAGTGCCCCTGAGTTCAATCCCCTGTACCACAAAAAAAAAAAAAAAAAAAAAAAAAAAGAAAATAAAGAAAAAGAAATAGCATACATGGGGCCAATTCAAAAGCAAAAGAGCAAGACTGAGAATATAACTTAATGATGAATGGTTTGCCCAGCATGTACCAAGCCCTGGGTACATACCTAGTACCCAAAAAAAAGGATGGGGCAAAGACAGTATGTCAAAAAGGCTAAAAACTTAAGAGAAACTACTGGAGATTTGTAGTCTCAAATGCTACAAAGTAGAATATTTCTTTAATTTAAAAAAAAATGGTTTTAACTACCAACAACACACACACACACACACACACACACACACACACACACACACACACACACACACACACACACACACACACACACACGAGGGCCTGGTGCATATTAGGCAAATACTCTACCACTGAGCTACATCCCAGTCCTTTTTAATTTTATTCTGAGACAATATATCACTCAGTTTCCCAGTCTGACCTCAAATTTGCAATCCTCCTGTCTCAGCATCCCAAGTATCTGGGATTACAGGCATGTACCACCATACCTGGCTCACATTAAACTTTTTTTTTTTTTTTTTTTTTTTTTTTTTTTGGTATTAGGGATTGAACTCAGGAGCACTTTACCATAGCCACATCCCCAGCCCTTTTTATATTTTATATTGAGAAAGGGTCTTGCTAAGTTGCTTAGCACCTCACTAAATTGCTGAGAGTGGTCTTGATCCTCCTGCCTCAGTCTCCCGGGCTGCTGGGATATAGATGTGAATTAACATGCCCAGCTCACTTTTGAGAAGCACATTCTCGAGAAAATATTAAAAACTTTTTATTCCTAAATATTATGCTTAAGAGAAAATAGCAAATAGCTAAAATCAATTTCCACAGTATTCTATATTAAAGTACTATCACACATTTAACACCTTTTATTGAAAAATAGAAAGTTTGGGCTGGGGTTGTGGCTCAGTGGTAGAGTGGCTCGCCTAGCATGTGCGCGGCCCGGGTTCAATCCTCAGCATCACGTAAGAATAAAGGCATTGTGTACAAATAAAAGAAATAAACAAATACTTAAAAAAAAAAAAAAACCTGAAGTTTGTTTTAAAAAAAAGAAAAATAGAAAGTCCTATAATAATCAAAATAAGTCAGTCTGTCACTGTGGCATATTCACTTAGCCTTATCCTTGAAAAATATTTTGAGATAATTTAGGTGATTTCTTATCTCTGAGGACAACTTTGGACATGAAAAAGGCATACTTCTGCTATTTTCACTCAGAGCCAATAGTTCAGTGATCTTTGGAAGCAATTATAAAAGATTACTTGGCCACCTAGAAAAACTGGTATGAATCTGGATTTAGAAATGAAGCTGCACTTTGGGAGGCTGAGGCAAGAGGATTGCAAGTTCAAAGCCAAATCAGCAATGGTGAGGCACTTAGCAACTTAGTGAGACCCTGTCTCTAAATAAAATACAAAAAAAAAGGGCTGGGGATGTGACCCAGTGGTCGAGTGCCCCTGAGTTCAACCCCCAGTACCACAAAAAAAAAAAAAAAAAAAAAAAAAAGAAAGAAAGAAAGAAAGAAAGAAATGGAGCTGCAATCACTAATCCACAAAAACCATCAGAGTTAGCATGCATTTCACAGTACTGAAGCAAGTTCGCTTTCATATTATTTTTACTTCTAAAATATGCAATGCTAACAGGCAAAGGGCCTCTTCCTCAAAACTGAACTGATACTGGTCTTGCTTTGGTTTCTTCTGGTATGAGTAGGAAACAGTAGCTGTAGTGTCTGACACAAACATGATACTTGTGCTTACTACTGAGCTAAGTATACTCCCTCAGCTCTAGAAAACTGATACACATTGAGCTTCTTTAGTTAACCCTTAGTCATTATAAAGCTATTCTTATCCAGGCCCAGAAAAGGAAAAAGGCATAGCAGGCACTGCAGTCTCACAAGGGTCACCACCATTCTGAATTCTCAATTTGTTCCCCACCCCCAAAATTTTACAAGATCAGGGATAAAATTTTACTTGTATCCTACAATGGACATCCTTCCTTTCTATGTACCATTACTCCCAGGAGGTACAAGTAAGATCTCATCTTGATTTCTTGGCTGCCTTTCACTGATGTAATCATAGCCAGAAGCTTTGAAACTTGATCCTGGCATAGGTCATTCCCTTCAAAGTGTCTATCATTACTTCTTGGTGAGTCAGCTTCTGGACTACTGCCAATGTGCTTTTTGCTAGGTTTATCATGAAACCATACTTCAGTAAGGAGTTGGAATGTGGCCAAAACACTACATTTCAAAAAACTCAACGTATTTGTTATAGAAAAGATAGGTACATGCCCAAGCAAGCCACTCACATGTTTTAGTAAGAGATGAGATTCTAAATAGTACAAAAGTTATATTAAAAGATTCTCTTTTATGCAAATCGTATTTGTTATAGAAAAGATAGGTACATACCCAAGCAAGCCACTCACATGTTTTAGTAAGAGATGAGATTCTAAATAGTACAAAAGTTACATGTCACCATGTTAAAAGATTCTCTTTTATGCAAATGTCAAAAAATGTCCTATAGGGCTGGGATTGTGGCTCAGTGGTTGAGCGCTTGCCTAGCACGTGCAGGGCCCGGTTTGATCCTCAGCACCACGTAAAAATAAAGGCATTGTGTACAACTAAAACAAATAAATATTTTTTTAAATGTCCTATAAGCCGGGTGCGGTGGCACATACCTGTAATCCCAGCACTTGGGAGGCTGAGGCAGGAGGATCGCGAGTTCAAAGCCCGCCTCAGCATTGGCAAGGCACTTAGCAACTCAGTGAGACCCTGTCTCTAATAAAATACAAAAAGGGCTGGGGATGTGGCTCAGTGGTCCAGTGCCCCTGAGTTCAATCCCCAGTACCACAAAAAAAGAAGAAAAAAAAAAAAGTCCTATAAAAACTCCTGATAGGGGCTGGGGTTGTGGCTCAGCGGCAGAGCACCCGCCTCGCACGTGCGCGACCCGGGTTCAATCCTCAGCACCACGTAAATATAAATACGTTGCATTGTGTACAACTAAAGTAAATAAATAAATATTAAAAAAAAAACTCCTGATAATTTTGAGATTTTATACAAATGGTACATGTAAATTTTTGTATATCATTGAAGAAGGAAATGTCACCTAAATATTTCTATATCAGGTAATATCACTGGAGGAAAAAAAATCTACTTTGTTGTACCTTTTTAAAGGGATCTGTTTTAAAATTTTTTAATTCTTCGTTGGTTTTTTTTAATATATTTTTAGTTGTAGATGAACACCCAGTATCTTTATCTATATGTGGTGCTGAGGATCGAACACAGAGCCTCACACATTCAAGGCAAGCACTTTACCACTGAGCTACAGCCCCAGCCCCTAATTCTTAATTTTGAGAAGATAAAAATTGCTGGGAATAGTGGAAGGGATGGATGTACTTCCATTGAGCAAGACTGGAAAAGCTCCTTACTCTGAATAAAATCATAAGATAGTTGATGCTTTCAGGTATACAAAGTGAGATTAAATAAATACTCATTTATTTAATATTATTCATATCTCTTCAGAAGACCCCAAAGTTTTTCCTATAAACTATAAAAACTGCTGGGAGCAGTGGCAAACGCCTGTAATCCCAGCAGCTCAAGAGGCTAAGACAGGACTTCAAGTTCAAAGTCAGCCTCAGCAACTTAGTGAGGCCCTAAGCAATTTAGCAAGACCCTATCTCAAAATAAAAAATAAAAGGGGCTGGGGATAACACAGGGCCTGGCGCATGACTGAAATCCCAGCAACTCAGGAGGCTGAGACGGGAAGTTCGCAAGTTCAAAGCCAGCCTCAGCAATTTAGCAAGACCTTGTCTCTAAATAAAATACAAAAAAGGGCTGTGGATGTGACTCAGTGGTTGAGCACCCCTGGGTTCAGTCCCTGGTACAAAAAAAATAAATTAAATAAAATAAAAATAAAAACACGGAAACAAATACTCAGGATGAATCTGAACTTTCAAATGCTCAGAGCTTGTTTCAGGCTTATCAGTAAATGCCTGTGTAATTACTTGGGGGGAAAAAGCTAATATATATAGATTAAGATATTTGCCATAATTTAAACTATGTTTATGCAGAGTTTTAGTGCATAAACTTAAATATGCACTGAAAGGTCATAAAAGCTGCTTCACTATCCAAAGGGAATAAGCTATACAGATACAATAATAAAGATGCAAATTCAAGAACACTTAGGATATATAAAGCACATAATTTTTTTTTTAGTTGTAAATGGACACAATACCTTTATTTATTTTTATGTGGTGCTGAGGATCCATCCCAGTACTTCACACATGCTAGGCAAGCATTCTACCACTAAGCTACAACTCCAGCCCTAAAATACGTAATTCTGTATAGCAGTATTACATTAAAGGTAAGACATTCCCTAACAAGTAAATTCAAACAACTTGCCTTTAACTTAGAATGCTTAAAGAACATTACCTTACACTAAGAGAATATTTTATCCAAACAAAAGGATATAACAAGCACCAAATGGTATAACCCTCTAGCTCATATTTCAGATTCCCTAGCCCTTAAGATTTAAACACATTGAGCTGGGGATTTAGGTCAGTGGTATGCTTAGTATTCTCAAAAACCCTGGGTTCAATCCCCAGCACCAAAAAAAAAAAAAAAATTATACAATGGTAAAAGATCTCAGGAAGTGGGCTGGGGCTGTAGCTCAGTGGGTTCAATCCTTAGCACCACATAAAAATAAACAAAGGCATTCTGCCTATCTACAACTACAAAAAAAAATTTTTTTCAAACTCAGGAAGTTAGTCACACATCTATGAAATTTTAAGGAAATGAATCTGCCTTTTATTTATACTAGGTATGTGCTGACTTTCTGTATAAGCATCTTAATTACATTTCAACATAAGGAACAGCTCTAACACCATAATATAGGGAACAACATTGTTTTTTAAAAAATATGTTTAGGGGCTGGGGTTGTGGCTCAGCGGTAGAGCGCTCGCCTCACACATGTGTGGCCCGGGTTGGATCCGCAGCACCACGTAAAAATAAATGCATTGTGCACAACTAAAGCAAATAAATAAATATTTTTAAAAATATGTTTAGTTGTAGATGGACACAATGCCTTTATTTTATTTATTTTTAATGTGCTGAGGATCGAACCTAGCGCCTCACAAGTGGTTAGCAAGCACTTTACCACTGAGCCATAACCTCAGCCCAGGGACCAATGTTTTTAACTAAGATATGACACACATACAAAAAAAATGTGCATCATAATTACACAACTCAATGATTCTCATAAACTAATCGCAACCATTAAATCAACAATCCTGATCAAGTTAGGATCTCCACTGTTCTCACTGTCAAAGACAATCATTATTCTGACTCCCATTCCCATCTATTCATTTTGTCTATCTTTAAAACTTTATAGAAATGGAGCCGCATCTTGCAAATATAATGCATTTAAGTAAGTAAAAAAGTAGTTCTATCAACACTATCAAAAATTCAAATTCAGAGCCGGGCGCAGTGGCGCACGCCTGTAATCCCAGCACTTTGGGAGGCTGAGACAGGAGGATCGCAAGTTCAAAGCCAGCCTCAGCAATGGCGAGGCACTTAGCAACTCAGTGAGACCCTGTCTCTAAATAAAATACAAAAAAGGCTGGGGATGTGGCCCAGTGGTCGAGTGCCCCTGAGTTCAATCCCTGGTACCAAAAAAAAATAAATAAATAAAATTCAAATTCAGGGCTGTGGTTATAGCTCAGTGATGGAACACTTGCCTAGCATGTGCAAGGCACTGGATTTGATTCTCAGCACCACATATAAATAAATTAAAGATCCATCAACAACTAAAAAAACAAAAATTCAAATCATAAATTATTCTCAAAGAAAAGTATTTTTCAAGCAATAGAATATGTAAAACATTAACTTAAAAGGTAAATACAGCCGGGCACGGTGGCGCACTCCTGTAATCACAGCACTTTGGGAGGCTTAGGCAGCAGGATCGTGAGTTCAAAGCCAGCCTCAGCAATGGCGAGGCACTTAGTAACTCAGTGAGACCCTGCTTCTAATAAAATACAAAAAAGGGCTGGGGATGTGGCCCAGTGGTCAAGTGCCCCTGAGTTCAATCCCCGGTACCAAAAAAAAAAAAAAAAAAAAGGCAAATACAATATTGCTGGCAATTCCTCTTTCCAATTAGGTTTCTAAGAAATTTCCGAAGTTACTTTGAAAAAACAAAGATACCCAAATGGTCTCAAGAAAAATATTAGTCTTTCATAAGCAAAATGTAAACAGCTTTTTTTTTTTTTTTTTTTTAAGACAAGACAAGGGGGAGGAAAGGGTAGAGAAGTCACAAAAAGATTTCCGATCAAAATTCCCTTAAAGGGCTGGGGTTGTGGCTCAGCGGCGGAGCACTCACCTTGCACGTGCGCGGCCCGGGTTCGATGCTCAGCACCACGTAAACATAAATGCATTGATTGTGTACAACTAACGTAAATGAATAAAAAAAAAAAAAAAAATTCCCTTAAAGCCACATTCTTTAATTTTGCCCTTAAATGTAAGAAGAATTGTCATCAATTAACTACAGCCAACACTGAACAAAAGGGGGAAAAAAATACCATCCTGAGTGTTTGAAAAACTAGCCAACATACATGAAGCCCTGGGTTCCATCTCCAGTTCCAAAAAAGGAAAAAAACTATATAATTCCAATAGCATCTTAATAGCACTGCAACAAAATTTTTAAATAACTAAATGCTTCTATTTTATCTTGCCAACTGCTAATCTACATCACTGTTTCATTTTATGAGTCCATAATCAGCACTGTCCAACATGGTAGCCACTAGCCACATATAACTATTTAAACTTACATTAAGGGGCTAGGGCTAGGGTTGTAGCTCAGTGGTAGAATGCTTGCCTAGCACATGTGAGGCACTAGGTTCGATCCCCAGCATCACATAAAAAAAAATTTAAAAATAACCTAAATAAACAAAATAAAGGTATTGTGGTAAGGGAAAAAAAATAACAACCTTACATTAATATTAAATGAAGGGGCTGGGATGTGGCTCAGCGGTAGGGCACTCACCTAGCACGTGTGCAACCCGGGTTCGATCCTCAGCACCACGTAAAAATGCATGCATTGTGTACAACTAAAGCAAATAAATAAATATGTTTTTAAATATATTAAATGAAGAGCCAGGCATGGTGGTGCACGCCTGTAATCCCAGCACTTGGGAGGCTGAGGCAGGAGGATTGTGAGTTCAAAGCCAGCCTCAGCAATAGCGAGGCACTTAGCAACTCAGTGAGACCCTGTCTCTAATAAAATACAAAAAAGGGCTGGGGATGTGGCTCAGTGGTCGAATGCCCCTGAATTCAATCCCTGGCACAAAAAAAAAAAAGTAAATGAAAACTTAAAATTTAGTCCCTTGGTTGCACTAGCCAAATTCCAAGTACTCAATATGTACTAGACAGCATAGATACCAAACATTTCATCACAAGAAGTTCTACTGAACAGCACTAGTTTCTTTTTTTTTTGGTACCGGGAATTGAACTCAGGGGCACTCGACCACTGGGCCACATCCCCAGACCTTTTTTTTTTGTATTTTTATTAGAGACAGGGTCTCACTGAGTTACTAAGTGCCTCGCCATTGCTGAGGCTGGCTTTGAACTCGCGATCCTCCTGCCTCGGCCTCCCAAAGTGCTGGGATTACAGGCGTGCGCCACGGCGCCAGGCCAACAGCACTAGTTTCTACATGTGCTGTGTCACCTCCTACTTACTTACTTAGCCCTTAGTGACGAATGACAAGTATGGATCACCGAATTCAAAATCTTCTCATCTCCTTGATTTCCATCATGACTCATTAATCTAATATTAAATTTTTAAATTCTATCTTCTCCCATCACCACCACCCCCAAATATAGTCCTCTAATTGCTATTCTAGGTCAAGAACTCATCCAGACAAGGATTACCATTCTTGCTACCTCAAACTCTCAATCACCAAGATCCTACAGTCCATTTTTTTCTTGGATGTCCCCTGGCCTCAAGTGTTAAATGTATAAAAAGTTTCAATTTAGTTCTTTTCTAAAAACACCTTTCTCTCCCAATTCCCATATTTCTATATTACTATTATTCTATACTACCAAAATCTAGGACTAGAGAAGTAGCTCAGTGGTAAAGCACTTGCCTAGCATGCATGAGACCCTAGAATTACCACTTTGCAACTTAATCCTTAACTCAGTTTCATATACCTACTTTTGAGTACAATACAGGTTCTTCACTCTTTCTAATCTTTGCACACTTCCACTTAATTACGGCGAAACATATCTTCCCCAAAATTGCTTTTCATTTCATAAAGGCTCAGTACAGACAGTAAAAGAAAATTCCAACACTTTTTTTTTTTTATTTTTTAGTTGTTGATGGACCTTTATTATATTCATTTTTTATATGTGGTGCTGAGAATGGAACCCAGTGCCTCACATGTGAGGCAAGCCCTCTACCACCAAGACACAACCCAAGCCAGAAAATTCCAACACTTTTACAAGCTTATCTTTACAAGCTTATCTCCTCTATCTTATCTTCTATGCCACAAACCTAAAACTATTTCCCAAAGATAACTTTGTATGCCTTATCTATAAACTCCTCCTAGTCTCTACCATATAATTTTAATACATTAATTGCCTCATATTATGAAGCTTTCCATCTCAGCAGCTCTTAGATACCATCCTTTCTGAACAGACCTACATGAACCAGGAATAGTTACAAATAAACATACTAGGTAACTTTAATACAAAAGCATCCATAATTGTCAAATGCAAAAAAAAAAAAAAATTGTTGGGCTGGCGTTTTAACTCAGTTGTAGAGTGCTTTCCTAGCATGTTTGAGGCACTGGGTTCGATCCTCAGCACCAGGTAAGTAAGTAAATAAATAAATAAATAAATAAAGGTATTGTGTTCCTCTACAACTAAAAAAAAAAAAAAAATTTAATTGTCACATGCAATTCTATTCCCCAAGAAATTACTCTGTACATTTTTCTAAATTTAAAAAATATTGCCATTTTACCCTTAGAATAATAAACCAGGATTATAGAATTTGGAGAAAAGAGGAAAATACACTTTATAGACTTTTTTTTTTTTTCCTTTTTGGTATCAGGATTGAACCCAGGGGACACTTAACCACTGAGCCACAAACCCAGCCCTTTTTATTTTTTGAGACAGGGTCTCAGTAAATTGCTGAGACTGGCCTCGAATTTACATTCCTCCTGCCTCAGCCTTCCCAGTCACTGGGATTACAGGAGTGCGCCACCATACCCAGAACACTTTATCAACTTCTATTACAGGTTTATTTTTAACAAACCTGGTATTTTTCTTCATAAAGTTACTAGGTACTGGAGGTATAGTTCAGTGGTAGAGCACTTGCCTAGCATGAATGAGGTTCTGGATTCAATACTCTGTGTTGGGGGAAAAATATTGTGTGTGCGCTCTCTCTCTCTCTCTCTCTCTCTCTCTCTCTACACACACACACACACACACACACACACACACTCTTAACTTAAAAACTCCTAAAAATGTATGCCGGTGCTACCTTTATTATCAACTACTCTTCAATTTTAATCTTATTCTTAAAAAATAAAATAAAAATAAAGTGAAGGACAGGTATAGTGGTAATCCCAGCTAAACCTACAGGCTAAAGGAGAAGGATTGAAAATTCAAAGCCAGCTAAAGGACCCTATCTCAAAATTAAATTTTTTTAAAGGACTAGGGATATACGACAGTGATGGACTGCTTGCCTAGCATGCACAAGGCCCTGGGTTCCTGCCCTAATACCATACAAAAGGAAAGAAAAAGGATAAAGTAAGGGTAGAAAATTACATCTTTTTTTTTTTTTAAGTTGTAGGTGGACACAATACCTTTATTTTATTTATGTGGTGCTGAGGATCGAACCCAGGGCCTCACACATTCGAGACGAGTGCTCTACCGCTAAGCCATAGCCCCAGCCCCCAAACTATCTTAACATGGAAACCTAACCCTTTTGAATATGTCATCCATTCACACCAGTATTTATAGCACTATAAATGTATAGTAACAGCAAAAGCAGACAAGCTCTAATCACTTAAACTCTAAAGATCTCCCCAAAATATTACCAGATGAGTATATAAACTTAGTGACTCAACTCCCAGATGTACCTTAAGATCAAAACTTCAATAAGACCATACTGTCTTAATAAAATTGTATGCCTAAATATCTTGCAATTTGTATTACATATACAAAATTCATACCACATCTGAGCTGAGTTATGGTAACATCACTTGATATTCAAAATACCCACAGTCTACAGAATTTGCTCAAGTTAGTTATAAGTCAGCAAGCAAACTGACTTAGACTGAGTCCTCATAGAAACCCATTTTTTAATGTATCATTCAATCAGCCTATTAGGAAGAAAAAAGAAAAAAAAACCACGTTGAAAGTCCTCTTGTGTTTAATTGCCATCAAAACCCAGACCTTCTTCAGTCAGAATGGAGTTTACAATGAGAAAGTTCAAATCAGCTTGCCTGCCCCATTCCTGCCATACCACTTCCTACAGCTGCCTCTCTGCTTATAAACTGGAGCCAGTTTTACCCACTATCTCACTGTGACTGACTTAACCTTTATAAGATACCCAATGAAAAATGAAACCTTCAAATTTCACTTTTTCCTAACTATTAAGTCATACATGCTTATTATAGAAAACTGGGAAACTATAAAAGAATATGAAGCAGAAAAGTCATCAGAAATAATCACTGTTAGTATTTCTTCTCATGTCTTTCCAGGGTGTCTCCTGTGTATAAGAAGTATGGTAATTCACTTACCAAATGGGATTTTAAGTTTTCACAGAATAAGAGGGAAACAGTATACTAGTTCTCTGAAAGACTTGTTTTCTTCAGAGTTTACTGAATAAGTCAAAATCATGTGTACAGGTAACTGAAGAGAACAAGACAAATAAGGGGAATCATACTTGCTCCTTTACATTCACCCCATGGCAAACTATGGAGTCCATATTTAGAGAACAAGTATACAGGGCTGGGGACATATCTCAGTGGTAGAGTGAGCACTTGCCTGGCATGTGCAAGGCCCTGGGTTAAAAATCCCTAGCACTACAAAAAAAGAACCATGGTTTCCTCATTGAAAATTACAACTATCTTTTTTTCCTATTGAACAGCAGTCCACAATATAAATAATATTCACATATACAGTCTTGCCAATAAGAGGGAGATACACAGTAAAAATTACATTGATACTAATTTTTTGTGCCCTTGAAAATATCTTTTTATTTTATTTGTTTTAGTTGTACACAATGCCTTTACCTTTATGTGGTGCTGAGGATCAAACCCGGGGCGAGCACGTCCTAGGCGAGCGCGCTCTACCACTGAGCCACAACCCCCAGCCCCTCCTGAAAATATCTTAAGTTCAGGTCAGACACAGTGGTGCACACCAGTAGCCCCGGCAACCTGGAAGGGCTGAGGCAGGAGGATGGCATTTTCAAAGTCAGCCTCAGAAACTTAACTAAGTTGCTCTAAGCAACTCAGACCCTATCTCAAAATAAAAAGACTGGGGATTGGATCAGTGATTAAACATCCCTGGGTTCAATCCCTGGTAAATAAATAAATAAATAAATAAATAAATAAATAAATAAATAAAGGACATCTGAAATATTGGTCTAAAATTAATGACCTTTCTCACAAAAATATTTTCTGTTCATATCACATGAATACTCTAACCACAAAAAATTTAAATGTTGATATAACACTATAACTTACTTACATGAGTAAGTAAACATGTAAGAGTTTAAACAGTACCTAAATTCTGTAGCTTACTCTGTACCAGGCAATGTATTAACCCATTAAGTCCCACGTTTTCATTTCTGCAAACATACTTACTCCAGTTATCATAAGTGGGATACCTGTTGCTCAATCTAAGTTTTTGTAGGTATTGCTCATCTAAAACGATGGGATAAAATGAGTTAAGTTCTAGGGAGTGAGATAAAGAAGAGCTATCAGTCCTTACTTCTGAAGCTCTGAATCTAATTCTTTAAAATTTTTATCATATCCTCTACATGTAGCCCTAAGTAAGTTATAACATTCCTGGGAAAGAATGGTCTCAAATCTATGTGGGGAATCTAAGAAGATACATATGAAAGTGCCTTATAAATCGTGCTACTTTAGGGAAAAAGGGATAACTGACTAGCCTTTTGTCCAAAGCACTGTATGTAGTAATCATCCTCAATATAAATTATCTCATTCCCTATGTGTGTGAGTGATGGTGGTAGTACTGGGGCATGACCCAGGGCTTCATGCATGCTAGGCAAATGTTCTACCACTGAGCTACATCCCAGTCCTCTTAATTTTTTATTTTGAGACAAGGTCTCACTGAGTTGCCCAGGCTGGCCTTGAACTTGCAAATATTCTGCTTCAGCATTTCAAGTAGCTGTAATTACAGGCATGTCCCACCACACCCAGCTCTCTCATTTCTTTTAAGTGGCACAAAAAAAAAAAAAAAAAAAAACTTAAGTTGCTTAATATAATCTCTTTCCATAACCTCTAATATATTAACATTATCTTTCTCTGATAATGACCACACAAAATAACTGAAAATAAGTTCTCCATGATGGAAACTTATTTTTTCTAGTTTTAAAACGTGGGGGGCTGGGGTTGTAGCTCAGTGGTAGAGAGCTTTCCTCTCACATGTGAGGCACTGGGTTCCATCCTTAGCACCACATACAAATAAACAAAATAAAGATATTGTGTCCATCTGTAACTAAAAAGCCAGTTTCAGATTTCATAACTTATGAGGAAGGGCACAAAAGCAACTAATTCAAACCTTAAAAAGAAAAATTACCTTTTAATCTAAGATTCATCATGGAAAGTTTCAACCCAAGAAAGCATTCTTAAAATGTTATAGGCTCAGCTCTTCCAAACAGAGTTAGAGTGACAGGTTAATTGTGGTACTTTGCAAGCAAAGGAAAGCAAGTAGTAATTATTCATCCCTTCACTCAGTCTTTAAGACCTCAGCTCTTAAAAAAAAACAGGGACATAAAACTAAACTTCTTTCTATAAAGCATAGATTTTTAAGAATATACTCCACATAATATCAATTCTTTTTTAAAAACTATTTTAGATGTTTATGGACCTTTATTTTATTGATTGATTTATATGCACTGCTGAGAATCGAACCCAGTGCCTGACACATGCTAGGCAAGCGCTCTACCACTGAGCCAAAACCCCAGCCCTCAATTCTTCATATCTAAAAGAAATTGCATATTTACATTGTTTCCTAGACTATATTGGTCCTTTTCAAATTCAGCTACCTCAACAAAGACAAAAAATATCAAGTTAGTGCCTTAAATTTATATTCTTATCGCAAATATAAGTCTCAAGAGCATGGGACACTTTTAAGACTATCATAATCCAACTAAACAGAATGATCAGTAAAACTAGTAAAATGCCTCCAAAATTCAATGTTCCATAAAAACCCAATATTAAATTCTTTAATCATCCAAATGTAAATTTTTTTCAGTGCATATCAGAAATGCATTTTAATTTTTATTTAAAAACAACTTAAATTTTAAATGATTTTAGTATATAAATTTGATTTTGTTTTTATACAGAATATAAAAATTTTTAGTATCCAAAGCAGAGTATAATATACCTCAAGGAGTATCCAAGATGCGCCTCTGGGGTAAAGATATATGAATTTTAATTCTCACCCTCGTTAATTTTTTTGGCTTATAATTTGTAAATTACACAATAATGGGTTACTATATGTATATTCTTCATAAGTTAAATACTAAGGATTGAGGATTAATAATTTTTTTATTACTGATGAAATGAGCAATGAAAAAGTTTGGAGATCACTGGTCTTAAGTACTCCTTTGTTACTTAATTCTTTTACCTGCCCCCTCTACAAAGTTTTAGAGTAAGTCCTGATACTGAAAAAGTAACAGAAAAACTAATCCAAACTATTTTAAATTCCCAACAAGAAACTAAACATGGTAAATCACTAGAAAGAATATATGGAATTGGGTACTAATATGCTATTTATGGGAGTTCAAAATAGACATCTATTAGGGTATCTTGAGTATACCCAAATTTAAAACATACATCAAAGAGGTTGGGGGTGCAGCTCACTGACAGTGTCTGCTTATTAACATGTGCAAGGTTCTTGGTTTAATCACCAGAAAAAAAAAATCCATATACCCTCTGAACTGATTAAGTCTGCTTTTAAATATTTGTCCTTAAAAAGAAAAAAATTCCACAGTTGGGCTGAGGTTGTAGTTCAACGGTACAGCACTTGCTTAGTATGTGTGAGGCACTGGGTTCAATCCTCAGCACCTCACAAAATCAAATAAAGGTATTGTGCGTCCATCTACAACTAAAAATGTTTAAAAACAAATACCACAATCGTATAAAAATGTCTACATTCATCACAACACTGTTTTAAGAAGTTGGCAATGTCCACTGACATTGCTAATAAACTATAATGCATCCATAACAAAAATATAATGCATCCATATTACAAAGCACTATCCATTGAGGGTGTATGACATTAACCTCACAAAGAAAATTGTTTTGGCCGGGTGCGGTGCGGTGGCGACCGCCTGTAATCCCAGCACTTGGGAGGCTGAGGCAGGAGGATCGAGAGTTCAAAGCCAGCCTCAGCAATGGTGAGGCACTTAGCAACTCA
Organism: Tamias sibiricus; assembly: GCA_025594165.1. Classification (NCBI taxonomy): domain Eukaryota; kingdom Metazoa; phylum Chordata; class Mammalia; order Rodentia; family Sciuridae; genus Tamias; species Tamias sibiricus. Next base: position 19,212,374 of record CM046664.1, read on the forward strand.
GTGAGACCCTGTCTCTAATAAAATACAAAAAAAAGAGGGCTGGGGATGTGGCCCAGTAATCAAGTGCCCTTGAGTTCAATCCCAGGTACCAAAAAAAAAAAAAGGAAATTGTGTTCTTTTTGGGGATTTTGGTTTTTGTTTGTTTTGCACTGAGGATTGAACCGATGGGTGCTTTACCATTGAGCTACATCTCCAACCCTTTTTATTTTATATTCTAAGTAGCTTAGGGCCTCACTAATTTGCTGAGGCTGACCTTGAACTTAAGATCCTCCTACCTCAGCCTCTGGAGTCACTGAATTACAGGTATGCACTATCACACCTGGCAAAATTGTTCCTTTTTTTAAGAATTTCAATAGATAATGTATAAGAAAAAAATTAAAACACCAAATATTATAGTGGGATTAGCCATCTCTACTTTATTCTCCTGCGTTATACTAACTGTTGTTTTTTTGGTTTCTTGTGGGTGTTTTTACAGTGAATACATACTATAGGTTTCAAAATCAGAAATAATTTCATTCTGAAATTTAAAATGAAATAAAGTTAAAACCCCTATATCACTTCCAAAATTAAAAACACTCTTCTTTCTAATGTGTTTTGTGGAATATTAACAATTACATATTTGGTATATCTTACAGAAAAATGATAGGCAAGGCACAAAAAAGAACAACCTTATTTCAAGCTAATCATCATGTCTTAATACCGATTCTTTCCAATTATGTCAGAATTTATCAATACTTATTTTAAAAGTTAAGATATATATACCCTTATAATTTCCTTATATTTGCTAGATTATCAATCTATAAACAATTCAGAGAACTAAATGAATTTTCACTTCTCTTCTGCAACTAAATTATAGAGCTTTAGTTAATAAATTACATTTGAACCCTAGAGAAAAAAAATCAGAAAATCTTATAATAGAATCATTCTGAACACTGTGTGAAGACTTAAACAGGCACATAATAAATCTAAACCTAGACATATCCAAGATGCTGCTCTGCAAGAGCACCAAGACAATACCTCTGTAGTTAACAAGAACTCCATCTTAAGGGGGAAAGTGTTTAGGAATATTAGCATAATTTTTTTAATATTGTTTAGTTGTCAATGGACCTTTATTTTTTATTTATTTATATGTGGTGCTGCAAATCAAACCCAGTGCCTCACACATGTGAGGCAAACACTGAGCCACAGCCACAGCCCCGTATTAGCATAATTTTTATGTGCTAACTTTGTTCATCAAGTTGTTCTAAATCAACAACTTAGAACTATGAGATATTTCATCATTAACAGAATAGATTTAATGTAACTCAACCTCACAATTTTCTTCTAACCTCATTTTTCTGGGTTTTTTGTTTTTTGTTTGTTTTTTTGTTACCGGGGATTGAACTTAGGGGCACTTGACCACTAGGCTTACCCAGCCCTTTTTTGTATTTTATTAGAGACAGGGTCTCACTGAGTTGCTAAGTGCCTTGCCATTGCTGAGGATAGTTTTGAACTCACAATCCTCCTACCTCAGCCTCCCAAGTGTTGGGATTACAGGCGTGTACCACCACGCCTGGCCACCTCATTTGTTTTATGCCTTACTATCTTACAGTCATTCCATCTACACTGCGTCGGTACCATGCTTTCAAAGTTTTACTATACAAATAAGAAAAAAAATTGTTGTGTTTCTGTGTGTGGTACTGGGGATTAAACCTAAGGCTCCACACATGTAGGCAAGTAGACTACCACTGACCTATATCCCAGCGCCCACCAACTTTTTTTTTTTTTTTTTTTTTGAGACAGGATCTCACTAAATAATCACATTTATGCCATTATTCTATGACACTGCTACCTGTCATTTAGAAAACAGTTCTAAAACTACACAAAAAGTGCTGAGCTCCTTACCCCAACCACCTTCCATCACAGCTCCAACATAAGAAAGGGGGTGAAATGTACCAAGTGTATTCCAAAGGCAGACCTTGGCACAATCATGAGATATCCCAGATACCCCTGAAGTCTCTGCAACACTATTTCTACTAGCAGTTACAAGTGCTGAAAGGTTTCTACAGACAGCATACAGAAGCCGAAATTGTTTCTGTTGCCCTATCAATAGCTGTAGGAAATTCTCACTTGACAAAATATACCAGGTTTACTACTGCTTTACAACCCAACTCTTGCAAGAAAATAAAATTGGATTCTAATACCATCTTCTTACATATTTAGATTGCTTTTCATACATACCATTCCATTTGTTCTTCACTGACAACCTGCAAAATAAGCAGAGAGGTTGCTCTTTCTCCTTTTACTAATGAGGGAACTGGAGCTCAAAGGGGTTATGTGGCATGCCAAAAACAGAGGGCTTAGTAAGGAGCCCAACCTAGACTTGAACCCAAAACATACTGATCTATATCTACTGTCATGCTAAAACAATTTTCATTCTGAACATGATATAAAAATTAACTTAAAAGTTATATTAAGTTTCTGAACACCGTACAAAAGTGAAGACGAAAGTATGATACCAGTATTAGTAGCACAAAATTAAGATTAAAAATAGCAATGACATGCTAATAACTTTGGTAGCCTCTAAAATTACCAAGAGTCCTAGTTCAATTCAATATGAATGTAATACCATACTTTGTCTTAAACTGATGTGTTTTGTTTTGTTTTTGTTGTACACAGTGCCTTTATTTTTACACGGTGCTGAGGATTGAACCTGGGCCGCACACTTGCTAGGCGAGCGCTCCGCCACTAAGCCACAACCCCAGCCCCTTAAACTGATGTTTTAAGAATTATAAATTTATATATAAATTCACCATCAAAAATTACAGAATTGGGTGGTCTGTAAGAAACAACTCACCACATAAATTGCACAAACTTCTCCCAAATCATTCTTAGTCTTGTGACTTCACACCAAATTATGAAGTTCTCTGTTTGAAACTGATCTGATTTCAACACTAAATGAATTACAACAGCATAAGCACGCTGTTTCTAATACTTACAACATGCACTCAATTTCTAGAGCACTTTTGGACAATGTATAAAATCTGCAGGCTAAAAGCAAAACCCAAGACAAATACTGTTTCCTTCCTTTAAATAAAAGATTATCTACATACATGAGATGAATAACAATCTAGAAATTATTAAAGATGTGCAGAATCAGGCTAGTCAATGAGTATAGGCCCTTAATTGCAGAGATGAGGAAACTAAAGCCCAAAGAAGTTAAGTAACATTCCCAACAGCAATTAATGACACAAACGGAACTAGAATTTAAATCTGTCTGCCAATCCAGAGTTTCCTATGAGTCCACACTACCCCTGCATTAAATAAAACTGCTTTTTTAAAAAGTCATTGACACCTAAAAAACTAGGACACCGAAAGACTCAAAAACAAAGACAACAAGAAACTGAGGCAGAAGGATCACAAGTTCAAGGTCAGGTTGGGCAACTTAGCTATACCCTATCTCAAAATAAAAAGGGCTGGGGACATAACTCAGTGGTGGACTACCCCTGGGTTCAATCCCCAGTACCAAAAACAAAACCTAGGAGACAGGATGGTGTTAACTGACAATCTTTACAGAAAACAGAATCCTCTGAAGGAACACCAAAAGTTACAAACAACAAGGACTTTTTAAAAAACAGGTTCTTTAATCCAATGCAAGCTATAAAGTAGTTTTTAATAACTAATGCTATCAACCACCATACTCATTCTTTTCCCATACCTACACTATATATTTATTCAAAAAATATTTGAGGGGGCTGGGGTTGTGGCTCAGAGGTAGAGCACTCGCCTAGCACATGCGTGGCCCGGGTTCGATCCTCAGCACAATGTAAACATAAATGCATTGCATTGTGTACAACTAAAGCAAATAAATAAATATTTTTCAAAAAAAAATATTTGAGGACATAAAATATGCCAAGAACTGTGCTAAGGAGTAGGGACACCAAGGAACAAAACAGACACCATCTCTGACTCTAGAAGTGAACAACTGAGTGCACCTCTCTAAAAATATTACTCTCTGACAGAATATTTACCAAACTCCTCCACTACCCTACACAACTATAAGAACACTTTCTTCCACTTCTCTTATAACAACCTCACCACACCCCCCTTTGAAACATGAATATTTCCTTTGGTAACTCAGAGGATTCCACTTTACCACAGAAGATGTTAACCAGGACTTAAACAGATTTTTAACTGACTTTACCACCCCTCACAGCCTGGGGCAAATTTCAGAAACTTTTCATGATGCATAGTAAACCTTCCTAATTCACAATCCTGGTCTCCAATAACTACTAACACACCCATCCCACCCTTCACTTTACTAGAAACCTGAGTCAGATGGTTTAGAAGCAAACATGATGTTAGGATGTCTGGAAGCACCTTCTAGTAGACACTTCTGTGAGCCAGAAGCAAACTTAGCTTCTTTGCTCTGGATTCTCTATCTCTGGATATGCCTTCAGTTAAGCACCATCTAATTTTATTAAATGTATTCCTACTGACTTGTGAACCAATAATTCTTGGCAACAAACCTATTTTCCCTACATAAATCTACTATATTTTAAAAGATGTCTGATTTGCAATTTCAAATTTCTCGTGCATTCCCTTCTTCCCAACCTCTCAAAATCCTAAAAAGATCTATACACAATTAAAAGCTCTCTCTCAGAGCCGGCGCGGTGGCGCACGCCTGTAATCCCAGCACTTTGGGAGGCTGAGGCAGGAGACTCACGAGTTCAAAGCCAGCCTCAGCAATGGCGAGGCACTTAGTAACTCAGTGAGACCCTGTCTCTAATAAAATACAAAAAAGGGCTGGGGATGTGGCCCAGTGGTCGAGTGCCCCTGAGTTCAATCCCTGGTACCAAAAAAAAAAAAAAAAAAAAAAAAAAGCTCTCTGTCAGAAGTCATTTAATTAATGGGAATTCTTTAGAAAACCCAACCTAAGGCAGTTCACATACCTGGCTGACCTGAATCATTCAGGGAGCTTTGTAATGATAAGTTCCCAAGCCCCATGCTCAGATTTTAATTCACCAGGTCCTGCATAAGTCCCAGGAATTGGCAGGTAAGACAGTCCATAATATTTCTAGGTAGCCACTCAACTAAGAACTAAAGAACCTGGCCAACAAGTTCTCCCATGGTTTGCCATTAACTACAAATGAGGCTACACCACTGTGCTGGTCATTCAAACTGCTCTAGGTCACCTGAAAGTGAGAGAGAGGTAAAGCTAAAAGCTTTCACAGGCAACCAATTTACTGGGTCATTCTGTAAAATTTCTACCTATCCAAGTCATAGACCCTAGAAGGGAAGACTACCAACACACCTTACTTAGTCTCCAAGCAAAAAGAACATGTCTTTTGCCCTACTGAAACGGCCCTGAATCTAAAAGGGGAAGGTGCCCCTTACTTCTCCGTGGACAAATCACAAACATTTTACATTAAAAAAAAAAAAAATCTCCTGGAATTCAACTAAAGAAATCACTGCTCATGTTAGGAGAAACTAAATTGAACCTCAACTAGAATATGTGCACTTTTTCTTTTTTTTAATATGAAAATATATGTCAGAAAACAAAGTGGATGTCAAGAGACTGGACAGTAAGAATTTAGCCCTGCGAGTGGAGACGACACCAGAACATCAATATCTAACAGTAGCCCACATGTGCAAAACTCACAAGATTATCAAACTCCAGAGAACCCATTAAAGTGACCATAAAATCTACCCCATAATTTTAAGATAAGGTTTCCAGCCCAAAGTACAACCAACAATATCATCTTATGGGTCCTGAGATGCAAAACATCTAGCACAATTTCTACCCAAGAAATAACACTGTAATCTTTTGTGGAGCTGTTTGACCAGTGTTTCTTGAGCTCCTCAACCGCTCCCGAACTATCCTTCCCATCCAAGTACTACCAGGTCAGGAGGATGCCCTGCTGCAGTCAGGCGGCCACTCCTCCTTCCCACAAGGCCCGGCCCCGCGCTGCTTGCCTGGGGCTCCAAAGGCCCCCGACCTCCGGCCTCTCCACACAGTAGACTCTACAGAGCCGGGGGCGGGTGGAGGGGCGCACACCCACCTCCTGGGGTTCGGCCGGCATTTCCCCGGGCCCCCATGGCAGCGCCCCACACCAGGAGCCCCACGAGCTCGTCCTCGCCTGGACCGGGAAGGCCGCCACAGCCCGGGACCCCGCCTCCCTCGCGCCTAGGGTCCGAGGCGAGCCGGGTCGCTGTGCTCCCACTTCCCGCGCCTCCCCCTGGCGACGGCGGCCACCCAGGCCGCCTCTCCCCGGGTCCTGCACACCATGCCCAGAACCCCGCGGGCCGACGCTTCCTCAGAGGGTGACAGCCACCGCGCCGCGGCCGAGGCCGGCCCCTCCTCCAGCTCCTTCTCACCACCCGAGGAGACCGGGGGTGGGCTTCTTACCAGGCAGCAGGACATGGCGAGACCAGGCACGGCACGGCCTCCTCCGCCACCCCACGAGGCTCCCGGCCAGGGCCGGCGGGGGGGCAGCGCCTGGGCCGCTGGAGCGTCTTGTCCGGCTGCTCCTCCGCCGCCGCCGCCTGCCACCGCCTTCTCACAACCACAACAACATGGCGGCAGCGGCCACACAGAGCGCGCTCCCGATGCTGAGCCGGGACGCGAGCAGGAGCGCGCGCGCAGGCTCCAGCGCTCAGTTGGGGAGAAATGGGGCGGGCCGCCGCGGGTTAGACAGGGGCGGGCCTAGGCCTCTGGCCATGCAGTGGGCGGGGCTGTAGACCTGCGTAGTACCAGCTGCTTGGGAGAGACTCCTGGAGAAGACCAGCAGAAAAAGGGTTAGACAGATGGGACAAGGGCAAAGGAAGATCAATGACAAATTAGGAAGAAGAATATCGAAGGTGGACCTACAGGTTTTTAGGAGGCATCTTTTCCTGATTCTATAATCCTAGGCAGTCTTTCTGCTCACTCTACAAAACAATAGTGGTATCTTTCACCTGCAGGCATAGTCAGGATAAAACTAATTTAATACCATGCCTGTAAATATGGTGTGGTTAGAATACAATCGAACTGCCTCAACCTCAGCTCCTGGTCAAAAGCACATTAGAAAAAACGTAAGTTTTCGACAAAATCAAACACACACACACACACACAAACTGGAACCTACCCTGCAAAAGAATTACACATTCCAAAACTATATTACCTTATGTCCTAACAGATTCACCTCCTCTCAGATGCATTTTAACATTATGCCTTTGATATTTTGGGCGGGGGGGGAGTGAATGGCTGGAGAACAGTCAAATGTATTTGTTGCATTATTTCCACAGAACTTTCTGAAATTTTTTTTCAATGTTTATTGTCTTTTACCCCACTAGAATGTAAGAGCACTTGAAGATAAGGAACTTGTCTTGTTTATCACTATATCCCCAGCACCTAGAATTGTGCAAGACAAGTAGTAGGCAGTTAGATTTCACAATGGATAACATTTATTTATACAATTCATCTAATTGAATCTTCACAACAACTTTAATAGGTAGATGCTGTTGTCTTCATTTTACGGATGAAGAAAGTGAAAACCAGAATAGGTTGTGCTTATTAAAACAAATTTCAAACCCAAACCCAACTGACAACAAAAACTGCTTTCACTCACTAAACTGTACCACCCACTACATGACACAGTCACCTAAAATAAAATCTCAAGTAAGAGCTGGACCTAGTGGTGCACACCTGTAATCCCAGTGGCTCGCAAGGCTGAGGCAGAAGGATCATGAGTTCAAAACCAGCCTCAACAATTTAGTGAGCGAGGCCCTGAACAACTCGGGGAGACCTCCTTTCTCTAAATAAAATATATTTTTTTAAAGGGCTGGGGAGCCGGGCACTGTGGCACATGCCTGTAATCCCAGCACTTGGGAGGCTGAGGCAGGAGGATCTTGAGTTCAAAGCCAGCCTCAGCCGTGGCGAGGCACTTAGCAACTCAGTGAGACCCTGTCTCTAATAAAATACAAAAAAGGGCTGGGGATGTGGCCCAGTGGTCGAGTGCCCCTGAGTTCAATCCCCGGTACCCAAAAAAAAAAAAAAAAAAGGGCTGGGGATGTGGTTCATTGGCTAAGTGCCCCTGTGTTCAATCCCCAGCACAAAAAAGAAAAAAAGAAAGAAAGAAATTAACATTACAGTTCAAAGTTAGGAGGTTTGCTCTCAGAGAAATTGGTGACTTCCTCCTTTCTGATAACTAGTGTTATGCCCCCAACTGTGTCTTTCTTTTCATCTTGGCTTCCAGACAGTATAGGGCTAAATTTGAGGTCCAATGGTGGCCTCTTGTTAGTCCTTAAAGTTGGCTCCTGCTTGAACTGTGTGTGTGTGTGTGTGTGTGTGTGTGTTTTGTGTGTGTGTGTTTTTCCCCTGGATCCTACCCTGCACTTTTATTTATATGTCCTGATTTTTCCTTTCTTTATAAGAATATAGCCTTTCTTTTTCTTAATGGAAAAAGAAATCTTACATAGAATAGATGAATTACTTAAGAAAACAGCAAAATCTTTTTCCACATATTTCTCCCATTGTCTAGTAAACTAATTTTCCCCTCAGTCACCAGTCCCCTGTAGGTGGAAATTCTCCTGCCCAGCCCTTTACTCAAAGGCTTTAGGATAAACTTCCACAGGTAGGGAGCCACTGATTGGAATGAAGGTAGCACCTGACTTCAGGAAAACCCATCCTTAGTCTAGCTAGCTCCCAATGAGGTGACTCAGGGCAAAGTATTCAGCCAATAGGCAGTGAAAATCCATTCAAGCCAATCTCACCACTCCCAAAAATCCACTCAGAGAGAGCAAAAGTGTTGGCATGTCACTTTCACCTCTTTTTTTTTTTTTTAATATTTTATTTATTTATTTTAGTTGTACACAATGCCTTTATTTTTACGTGGTGCAGAGGATCAAACCCGGGCCACGCATGTGCAAAGCGAGCGCTCCACCCCTGAGCCACAACCCTAGCCCCACTTTCACCTCTTTTTAAAAAGATAGATTAGGGCTGGGGTTGTGGCTCAGAGGTAGAACACTCGCCCAGCATGTGTGAGATACTGGGTTCGATCCTCAGCACTACATAAAAATAAAATAAAGATATTGTGTCCACCTATAGCTAAAAAATAAATATTTTTTTAAAAGTCAGAATATAGCTGTGCTTGCCTTTTATCTGGGCTAAGAAAATCTCAGCTGAATCTTCAACCAGTTTTTAGAACATTTGAAGCAATTTCTCTGTACCCATGAAATCACAGTATTTGACCTGCTATTTCCCACGAAAAATAGCATGGATTGAACCTTTCAATGTGCCCTGCACAAATGCAAGCACTTTTCATGTAAAGGTCCAGACTTAAACCTAAGCAATTTGACTGCAAGTACATTTTTGTAATCAAGGCTTCTTCCCCACTGTGGTCAACATGCTCACCTTTAAAACAGACATTAGCAAGTTTTCTTAAGAAAGAGAAAACTGCTTATATGGCCTTGAAAATTCATTTCAGGGAGGTAGGGGTGTAGCTCAGTGGTAATGTGCATACTTAGCACACGCCAGGCCCTGGGTTCAATCTTCAACATTAGGATAACTGGAGGGAACCTCATTTCCCTTTTCATATACCTCAGTTTCCTCATCACCCTGTGCAGTTGTTAGAACTATCTTGCTTACCTCACAGAGGGTATGGTATATACAGGTTCTTTGAGGTAATGGATTTAAAACATTTTGTACCCTCTAAAAAAGATAAACCAGCAGAGGCAATCTATTTTTTAAAAAATATTTATTTATTTGCTTTAGTTGTACACAATGCGTTTATTTGTACATGGTGCTGAGGATCGAACCCGGGCCGCGCACGTGCCAGGCGAGCGCTCTGCCGCTGAGCCACAACCTCAGCCCCCAGAGGCAATCTATTTGACTCTGATTGAAGACAAAGCACTGTATACCATGAGTTAAGAAAAGAGGCGGAGCTGGGGTTGTGGCTCAGCGGTAGAGTGCTCGCCTAGCACGTGCACAGCCCAGGTTCGATCCTCAGCAACACGTAAGAATAAAGGCATTGTGTACAACTAAAGCAAATAAATAAATATGCTTAAAAAAAAAAAAAAGAAAGAAAGAAAAGAAAAGAGGGGATGCCAGTCGCAGTGATGCATGCATGCCTGTAATCCCAGCAGCTCAGAAGGCTGAGGCAGGAGGACCACAAGTTCATAAGCCAGCCTAGCAACTTAGCAAGGTGCTAAGCAACTCAGTGAGACCCTGACTCTAAAATACAGAAAGGGCTGGGGATGTGGCTCAGTGGTTGAGTGCCCCTGAGTTCAATCCCTGGTACCAAAAAAAAAAAAAAAAAAAAAAAGGTTCAGTGAGGGCCTCTTCTCATTGTCTTATCCTCATGTGAAGGGCTCCCTTTACCCATCTGACCTTCCTTTCCTCCTACTAATATTCTTTTTTTAAAATATTTATTTATTTGCTTTAGTTGTACACAATGCATTTTTTTATTTTTACATGGTGCTGAGGATCAAACCCGGGCTGCGCACGTGCTAGGCAAGCGCTCTACCGCTGAGCCACAATCCCAGCCCTACTAATATTCTTTTGACCTCACTTCCCTCCAACTTCACTCCCACTCCTGGCCACCATATTCAAAGCTGAAAAATGTTATTCCAGCTTCTCTAGGACTCTTTAAAGCAATCTAAGACAGATGGAAAGACTGGCTAATGGAAAACAGATTCATGCAGTGCTACTGGAAGGCAGAGGTCCCTCAGCCCCCAAAATGCAGATGTCCCAACCTTAGCTCCTTCTGCTTAATGCTAAAAATCATTCATTTCAGTGAGCACTTCGTGTGGCTTACAACAGACTCTTACAATGCTGCAACATTTCCTGCACCTCCCAACTCAGCCAGCTAACAGGGCTATGGCTTTCAGATAATAAAGAACAACTTGTTTTGGGAAGACAGAAACAAGAATTAAATAATATCTCTGTGATTCAAAATCTCCCAGGATCTTCAAGCTATAACATTACCTGCAGTGGGTCAGTTCAGTTCCAATTTAGTGTTACAGGAGTGATTCTCAAGGTGTGGTCTACAGGTCCTTAGGGATCACTGAGACCTTTTCAGGGGTCTATATAGGTCAAAACTATTTTCATAATAATGTTAATAAATTATTTGCCTCTTTTACCATGTTGACATTTGTAGTAATGATGCAAAAGCAGTGGTGGTTTTCTGGAAGGTTATCACAAATCAAAGTGATGGTACAATACGTACTAGACGTACTAGTAGCCATTATATTCTTTTTTTTTTTTTTTTTTTTTTTTTTTTGGTACCGGGGATTGAACTCAGGGGCACTCGGCCACTGGGCCACATCACCAGCCCTTTTTTTTTTTTTTTTTTTTTTTTTGTATTTTATTTAGAGACAGGGTCTCACTGAGTTGCTAAGTGCCTCGCCATTGCTGAGGCTGGCTTTGAACTTGCGATCCTCCTGTCTCAGCCTCCCAAAGTGCTGGGATTACAGGCGTGTGCCACCGCGCCCGGCTGCCATTATATTCTTCACCAGCATGCATATAGTAAACAGAATATCAGTTTCATTTAAGAATGTCCTTTAGGAAGCAGTAAAAAATACATAATTTTATTAATTCTAGACCTTTGAATACTTGTCTTTTTACTATTCTGTGTAATGAAATGAAAATTACATACAAAGCATTTTGGTTAATTTCTTTATTAAGTTGAAATTCACATAACAGGAAATTAACCATTTTAAAGCAAATAAAGCAGTGGCATTTAATACAGTCACGGTATTATGCAACCACCACCTCTATCCCATTCCAAAATATTTTCAACACTTCAAAATAAAACACTATGCTCCATTAAGCAGTTATATTCTATGCATAACGCACTTTTGCTGTGTGCAGAAGTAGGATAGTTGTCTCAAGAAGAAACATTTGTGGAATTGTTTGAGTTACAAGGTGAACTAGCCTCTTCCTTCAGGGAACTCTATTTTTACTTGAAAGAATGGTCAATATGCAAACTATAATTATTCAAGCCAGGTGCAGTGTCACATACCTATAATCCCAGCAACTCAGGTGGCTGAAGCAGGAGGACTTCAAGTTCAAGGCTAGCCTTGGCAATTTAGCAAAACTGTCTCACAATAAAAAAAGGTTGGGGGCTGGGGTTGTGGCTCAGTGGTAGAGCGCTCGACTAGCACATGTGTGGCCTGGGTTCAATCCTTAGCACCACGTAAAAATAAAATGCATTGTGTACAATTAAAGCAAATAAATAAATATAAAAAAAAAAAAAAAAAGTTGGGATATGACTCAGTGATAGAGTTCTATGCCCAGTATGCCCAGTAGAGGGACAGGGGGAAAACAACAGTTATTCAGGTTGGGTATTTGACAGATATTTTCTCAAAAAAAGAAAAAATGAAGTAAGTTTTTCACTTCAAAATTCAAGTTTAATTATAATTTTGGAAAAACTGAATGTCCTACCATGACTCTCACTGGTTCGCAACACATAAGGTCTACATGAGTAGTGATATTAGCAAAAATAAATTTTTTGAGTCGGGCACGGTGGCTCACGCCTGTAATCCCAACAAAATAGAAAATAAAAAGGCTGGGGATGTAGCTCAGTGATAAATTGCTCCTGGGTTAAATCCCAGTACCAAAAAAAAAAAAAAAAAAAAAAAAAAAGAAAGAAAGAAAAAAGGAAAAAAATAAAGTCCAGTATCATACAAATTAGGTAAGCGTGAATATTTTCTCTTGATATTATGCCAATATTTGACAGATTTTTTTATTTTAGTTGGATAAATCATATCAATGTATTTTTAATACTCAGTTACACTAAAATCTATTGGTCTGGAGGCCGGGGTTGTGGCTCAGCGGTAGACTGCTCGCCCAGCACATGTGGGGCCCTGGGTTTGATCCTCAGCACCACATAAAAATAAATAAATAAAATAAAGGCATTGTGTCCAACTACAACTAAAAAACAAATATTAAAAAAATAAAATAAAATCTATTCGTCTGTTTTATATCTGGAATGGATCTTTTATTCATGCAAGGTTTGATAACATCATGACTTGGTCATGTGGAAAATATTTGTTCACTGGGTTATTTAGCCCTTCTGAATGTTGGCACACATCATTATTTGATATAAAAAAAAACTTTTTTTTTTTTTTTTGTACTGGGAATTGAACTCAGGGGCACGCGACCACTGGGCCAAATCCCCGGCCCTTTTTTTTTTTTTTTTTTAAATTTAGAGACGGGGTCTCACTGAGTTGCTAAGTGCCTCACCATTGCTGAGTCTGGCTTTGAACTCACGATCCTCCTGCCTCAGCCTCCCAAATGCTGAGATTACAGGCGTGCACTACTGCGCCCAGCTAAACCATAGATCTATAATGTTACTTTCATTTAGTTATCTTTGTTTTGTTTTGTTTTGTTTTTGTTAACAGGGACTGAATGCAGGGGTGCTTAACCACTAAGTCACATCCCCAGCCCTTTTTATTTTTTATTTTGAGACAGGATCTTGCTAAGTTACCTAGGGCCTCACTGAGTTGCTGAAGCTGGCTTTAAACTTGTGATTCTCCTGCCTCAGCCTCCTGAGCCACTGGTAATACATCTCTGGTATGCACCACTGAGCCCAGCTTATTTTTTATTTTGAGACAGAGTCTCTCTAAGTTGCTTAGGGCTTCCCTAAATTGCTGAGAGTGGCTTTAAACTTGTGATCCTCTTGCCTCAGCCCTGAGTCTCTGGGATTACAGCCATGCTCCACCATGCCTGGATATTTTTTTATTTTTATTTTTTAAATAATGCAGAACCTAGGGCCTATGCTAGGTAAGCACTCTGTCCCTGAGCTATACCCCCAGCCCAATAATTTTTTTAAATATTTATTTATTTACTTTAGTTGTACACAATGCAACGCATTTATGTTTACGTGGTGCTGAGGATCGAACCCGGGCCGCGCACGTGCAAGGCGAGCGCTCTGCCGCTGAGCCACAACCCCAGCCCTGTTGTTTTTTAAAAAAAAAAAATTATTTTTTTTAGTTGTAGATGGACACAATATCTTTTATTTATTTATTTTTATGTGGTGCTAAGGATTGAATCCAGTGCCTCACACATGGCTAGGCTCACACGATACCACTGAGCTATAACTCCAGCCCTTAATAATGTTGTTTTAAACAAAATATTAGCCTACTGAACACAGCAGCACATGAAAAGGCTCATTCATCATGACCAAGTGAGATGTTTCACTGGCATGCAAGTATGATTCAACATATGCAAATCAATAAATGTGATACACCACATTAACAGAATGAATGACAAAAATCATATAGACATCACAACAGATGCAGAAAAAGCATTTCAAAAAAATTCAGCATGGAGGCTGCAGTTGTAGCTCAGTGGTTGAGCATTTACCTAGCATGTGTAAGGCACTAGGTTTTGATCCTCAGCACCCCATAAAAATAAATAAATTAAATAGAGGTTAAAAAAAAGAAAGAAAGAGAAGAAACACACAACATGTGTCCTTAAAAAAAATTCAGCATGTTTTCATAACAAAAAAACAATCTCAACAAATTAGGTATTTGTTTTCTTTTGTTTGGGGTAGCAGGGATTAAACCCAGGGGTGCTTAGCCACTGAGCCACATCCCTAGCCACCCCCCTTTTTTTTTGAGACCGAGTCTCACTAAGTTGCTTAGGACCTTGCTTAGTTGCTGACACTGGCCTCAAACCAGCAATCCTTCTGTCTCAGTCTCTTTAGTTGCTGGGATTACAGGTGTGTGCCATTGCACTCAAAAGTAAGAAAAGAATATTTAATGCTAAAATTTGTATGGAACCACAAAAGACCCCAGAGAGCTATAGCAATCTCAAGCAAAGAGAACAATGCCAGAAGCATCACACTACTTCATTTCAAAATTTACTACAAAGCTATAGTAATCAAAATAGATCTGTGCCTGTATAACATAAAAACACACAGACTGATGGAGCAGAATAGAAATCCCACAGATAAATTCTTATATTTACAGACTATTGATGGCAAGAAAACAATGGGGAAAGGAAAGTCTCTTCAGTAAATGGTGCTAGGAAAACTGGATATCCATTTGAAAAAGAATTAAATTAGGCCCTCATCTCATTTCATAGCCAAAAAAAAAAAAAAAAAAAAACTCAAAATGGATTAAAGAGTTAAATGTAAGTCCTAAAACTAAAACTTCTTAGAAAAACATAGGGCAAAACCTCCATGACATTGGTCTGGCAATGATTTTTTGATATGACCCCCCCACCAAACACAGGAAACACAAGCAAAAAAAAAAAAAAAAAAAAAAGACAATTGAAGTTACATCAAAGCTGCACAAGCCGGACACATTGGTGCATGCCTATAATCCCAGTGACAGGATCCTGAAGAAGGAGGATTGCTAGCTCAAGGTCAACCTCAGCAACTTATCAAGACCCTGTCTCATAATAAAATATAAAAAGGGCTGAGGATGAAGCTTAATGGTAGGGTCCCCCTGGGTTCAACCCCCAGAACCAAGAAAAATAAAAATAGCAATACCAACAATCCCACTACTGGATATATATATATACATATATATATATATATATATATATATATATATATACACACACACACATATATATACACACACAAAAGGAAATAAAATCAATATATAAACAGATATCTACAATCTTAGGTTTGTGTGACATTTTCACAATAGCCAAGACATGGAATCATTATAAGTGCCCAACAGTGGGTGAATGGATAAAGAAAATCTTGTATATATACACAATGGAATATTATTCAGCCTTTAAAAAGGAGGAAATCCTGTCACTTGTGATGACATGGATGAAGTCAGAGGACATTATGCTAAGTGAAATAAGCCAAGCACAGAAAGAAATACAGCAAGAACTCATTTACATGTGGAATCTAAAAAAGTGAAACTCATAGAAACAGTAAAATGGTGGTTATCAGGGGCTAAGGATGAGAGGATAGAGTAACTGTTGGTCAAGGATTTAAAATATCAGTTATTCAGGAGAAAGAAGTTCAAGCAGTCTAGTGTACATTATCATGACTACAGTTATACAACATACTATTTTGTATAGTACATCATGTGTTATATTGTAACAATATATTGTGTAAGAAAGTAAGTTTTAAGTGTTCTTACCACAAAGATAAGCAGGTGAGCTAACTGCATATGTTAAACAACAGTTTGATTTAGCAATCCTATAATCTATATCAAACTATCATGTTGTACACCAGAGGTTTTTTTTTTTAATATTTATTTATTTGCTTTAGTTGTACACAATGCATTAGTCTTTACGTGGTGCTGAGGATCAAACCCAGGTCGCGCACATGCTAGGCGAGTGCTCTACCGCTGAGCCACAACCCCAGCCCGACACCAGAGTTTTTACTGGTCAATCAAAAACAAAAAATTATAAAATTATATGAAAAGGCACTCAAAGACAATGTTATAATATTCTATAGGGCTGGGGTGTTGTTCAGTGGTAGAGCATTTGCCTAGCAAGCTCCAGGGCCTTGGATTGGATCCCCAACATAGCAAAAAATAACGATAATAATAATATTGTAAGGGAGACAGGCATAGTGGCACACACCTGTAATCCCAGTGACTCAGGAGAACTGTAAGATTCAAGGTCAGGGGCTGGGGTTGTGGCTCAGTGGTAGAGCACTTGCCTAGCACGTGCGTGGCCCAAGTTTGATCCTCAGCACCACGTATAAATAAACACATTGTGTTACAACTAAAGCAAATAAATAAAATATTTTTTTAAAAAAAGATTCAAGGTCAGCCTGGGCAACTTATCAAGACCTTGTCTCAAAATAAAAAAATAAGCAGGGCTGGGGATGTAGCTCAATGGAATAGTACTAGCTTAGCATGTTTGAGGCCCTCAGTTCCATCCCACTACCACAAAATAATAATATTGTAAGGGGAAAGTGTTACAGAAATGTATCAAGCAGTTAATTAAGCAATAGTATGCTAAAGATTTTTATTTTATAAATTAATAAACTATTTAGTATTGTCTTGGCTTTTAATTCCTACCAAGATAAATATCCATTGATATAACTGACAAAAGCTCTTTAGGATCTTTTATATATATATATATATATATATATATATATTTTAAGGATCTTTTATATATATATATATATATATATATACACACACACATATATATATACATGTGTATATATGTGTGTATATATATACATATATATATATATATTATTTTTTTTTTTTGGTACCGGGGAATGAACTCAGGGGCACTCGACCACTGGGCCACATCCCCAGCCCTTTTTTGTGTTTTATTTAGAGACAGGGTCTCATTTAGTTGATAAGTGACTCTCCATTGCTGAGGCTGGCTTTGAACTTGCGATCCTCCTGTCTCAGCCTCCCAAGTGCTGGGATTACAGGTATGTGCCACCGCGCCCGGCGGGATCTTCAATAATTTAAAAGAAATCAGTAAGTTTGCAAACCACTAGTGTAGAATAGTCATTCAAGTTTTCCAACAGCCAAGTCATTTTTAATCAATATAAGGATTTTTAAATTTAAATAGTTATATTTAACATATATTTAGAAAAATATAACATCATCAGCTGGGCGCGGTGGCGCACTCCTGTAATCCCAGCACTTTGGGAGGCTGAGGCAGGAGGATCGCGAGTTCAAAGCCAGCCTCAGCAATGGTGAGGCACTTAGCAACTCAGTGAGACCCTGTCTCTAAATAAAACACACACACACACACACACACACACACACAAAAAGGTCTGGGGATGTGACCCAGTGGTCGAGTGCCCCTGAGTTCAATCCCCAGTACCACAAAAAAGAAAAAAAAAGAAAGAAAAGAAAAATATAACATCAAACTTAATATCACAGATATCTTTGCTGAGGACAAGGCTAAAGTTATCTATACAAAATAATGATTTGACTTAAAGAAAAATATGAAGTAAATGTTAGTATAAAGCAGATTATGTCCAAAAATTCATGAGGCTGATACCAAATGACTGGACTTTAGGAAACACTCAAACAGTGATTGAGCTTTTGAATTCGACCTGCCACCATTCCTGTGTGGGTGGCTTTCATCCGAAAAATATTTGATTGACCCGGGTGAGGTGGCACATGCCTGTAATCCCAGCAGCTTGGGAGGCTAAGGCAGGAGGATTGCAAGTTCAAAGCCAACCTCAGCAAAAGCGAAGTGCTAAGCAACTCAGTGAGAGCCTATTTCTAAATAAGATACAAAATAGGGCTGGGGATGTGGCTCAGTGGTTGAGTGCCCCTGAGTTCAATTCCCTAGTACTCCCCCAAAAAAAAAATAGATGATTGAGGGAATGAAATGGGTTAATGCATGTACAGTGACACCACCAGATGTGATTCCCATGGTCCTCCCAGGAAAAGGTAACTGGGAGTCAGTAATGGGTCTGCTCCAGTGGGAGGTAGGAGACCTGGGTCACTTACTGACCCAGCTATTGACCCAGCTACGCTTCTGACTTACTGCCTGATCTGACCTCACCCTTAGGGCTACAGTTTTTCCATCCAGAAAAAACAGTAAGATGCCATCCTCTCTCCAGAGCCTCCCAGTTCTACCAACCATCCTCTGATTAAAGGATCAGCCTTACCTTGTTTGATGATTGCATCACAGAGTGACAGAATTGCAGCTGAAATGGACTCAGGAGCTCCAAATATTTCTCCTTGGCACCCCATCCTATTTCATAAAGAAAACTGAGGCCCACAGAGACTAAACAACTTGTTTATCCATGTTGTTGAGTTGGGGAAGGTGGCAGGTTCTGCCCCCAGGGTCCAATGAGGAAATGAGAGTGCTTCCTCTTTGAGAAATGACTTAGGTGTTTGGTGGTTTAACCACTACAGGCTTTAAATACTCTGCAATTCCACTGGGAATGCAATTCTCAGTTTAGCCTGTGAAAATCAATGCTCTAGGGGTGGGAACACTGGGTTAGCAGGCTTGATGGACTGCTTCAAGTTACTAACTAAATCCACCTTTAAAAAGATCAGGTGCCCCCTCCAAGGAAAGGCAGAGGAAATGAAATTGGCTAAGAGATCAGAAGGGAGGGGGTCTGAGGGTAGCACTTTCCTCTTTCTCTTCCTTTCCATTTGTCCTCCCTGACTTCTCCCTGTCCTCTCCCTCCCTTCCCCAATGTGGGACAACACACCCCTCTCAGCACCCCGCTTGCTCTGCCCAAAGCCTCCCTGTAGCCTGGGCCAACTCACCAGCTACAAATAGAATCAGAACCCACTGAAAATAGCTTCTCTTCCCTTCTGCCCAGAACTTCCAAGTGTTTGCTAGAACACCCTGCCCTCACTGAGCAGGCCTCAAGCAGTGAACTCAGAGGTACACTAAACCCAAGAATAAGGCCCTTCCCAATAATAGCTTACTATTGAGTGTTGTCTCAGTGCCAGTACCATTGCAAAGGCCTTCTCAATGAGGAAGTTCCTGGCTATAAACCCGGTGGTACAGATGAAGCTCAGAGAGGTAAGGAACTTGCTCAAGGCCACACAGCAAGTGAGAGATGGAGCTGGATTCCAAATCCTCCCTGCCAGAAGATTATAGTTCACACAGTAAACAACTACAATGCACTTTGTGTCTCCATGCAAGGACAATTAGTCCCAGCTCCATGAGGCTGGAGCAAACCATCCAGGCCTTCTTGATAGCCAGGGAAACTGAGGCCCAGAAAGAGGACTCTTGCCCAAAGGCAAGCACTTATTATATGAGTAAATCAAGCACCCAGGTTGCTTGGCTCAGAGGCCAATTGTTTTTGCAGAGGTTGAGGCAAACAGAGATTCCCTTGTTCCTTTTATGTGGAAGCCCTATGGGTCTTTTTTTTTTTTTTTTTTTTTTTTTTTTTTAACTTTTCAACCTCCTCCCATTTCCCAACAGAGTATAGAGCTCCTGCTCCCCCCACCCCCACAGCCCCCTGCCTGGCTCCCAGACACCAGTCTGGCAGCCAGGCATCCTGAGATTACCTCTTCTTCCCTCTCTGCTCAGGGTGTTTAATGTTCTAGGGGAAGAAAGCAAACAGCAGGGCATAAATCATGGGTGACACAGGCTGACTTTCTCCTTTGCTGAATATGAAGCAGACGGGACCCAGCAAGGGAAGAGAATTAGCGGGGATTTGCTGGCTCATTTAAATCCATGGTCCAAGGGCACATGCATTTCTCCTACCCTTGAGAGCTAGACAAATTTTCCTTTACTCCAAGATCCCATTTGTTATAAAATAATTCATGGAAAAGTCTTAACCTTTTGCAATGATGACAAAAAAGAATAGAATAAAGCCAAGGAAGCTGTGCTGGGCTGGTGGGGTGGGTATGAATTAAGTTATTTAAGAAATGGTTGAGAGATATGAAAGAGTCTACCACCTAACATCAGAGAATCTTTTTTTTAATATTTATTTATTTACTTTTAGTTGTACACAATGCGTTTTTACGTGGTGCTGAGGATCGAACCCGGGCTCCACACATGCTAGGCAAGCAATCTACCACTGAGCCACAACCCCAGACCCAGAGAATCTTGATTCCATTTTCAGCCCTGATACACCACTATGAAGTCTGCCAAGCTGCCTTGGTTTCCCCAGTGTGTCTGGGAACCAAAGAGTCAGAAGAGATACATACACTCCCTCAATTATTTTTATTTTTATTTTTTTGCAGTGTTGGGGATTGAACCCAGCGTCTCATGCATGGTAGGCAAACACTCTACTACAGAGCTTTATTCCCAACCCTCAGTCAATCTCTGCTTGTTACAAATATCTGTTGACACTCCCTTGAATGAGCACCAGGATAAGCTCTGCCCATGCAACAGTGAACAAGACAAAACTAGTCCCTTCCCTCCTGAGACAGAGCCTTGTTGTCAAGACAAAGTCAACAAAAGCCCAGGTAAGGGTTCAGATGGAGAAGATAGAGGATTTATGGCAGCAGTGATATAAAAGAACCTACTTATGGTGGTTCAGGTAACATTAATGCAGAAACTGGTAGGATTCTTTGGGCAAAAGTCAAGAGAAAAGATGACTCAAGTAGAGGGCACAGCACATGCAATGACCAAGAAGCACAAGAAAGCTGGTCTATTCGCTGAACCAACCAACTGAAATGGGTGTTTTTGCACATCTTATTGTGAGGCATTCTAAGAGGAGAATCTTACTGAAATTCTATGATTTAATGCTACGTTAATCATAGAGTGCAAGATACCATAAGGTTACATTCTTTTCATATCACAAATTCCTTCATCAGCACCTCTAGGAAAGAACCCTGTCCCAACAAGTCTCTGAATGTCGATGGATCCTTTTATTGGACTTCTTCCATCTGTCTCCCTGGGTCCCAAATTCCTGACTTTTTAAAGTCAAGTTTTCTAAAAAGTGACACACTGTCTTCCCTTATCAGGGCATATGTAGCATTAAAGGGTATGAAGTGAAGGCTTTGTTCTTTCTGGAAATGACATAATTATAGCCAACTATAGAGAAAAAATGAAAGTCATTCTGAATCCTTAGTCCAATACCCTGCAGGAAATGTGACTCTAAAGCCAGGAACCAGGTGATCAGAAATATATCTAGAAACTAATCTCTATTTTCTACCAATAAAGCTAAGAGAGGCCAATGATTTGCTCTGTGTCCTTTGCAAAGAAGTGGCTGGGCCAGCTTTCAAACCAAGTGATTGGCCTGTGACTTCAGAGTTTTCCAAATGTTTCTAAGGCATGATATTGCATAGCTATCCTCAAAATAAACAGAATGAAAAAAGAATTTCCCAGTTGAATAAATTTGAGACATGTTGAATTTAACAAAGTCACCAGGATTTTTTTAATTGCTGCAAAACTTCTCAGAACTTTGAGGTACTGATATACATAGTGGGATATTTAAGAGGAGGTTGTAGAATTTGTAGAATTTCTAGAACTCATTTGAGCTGAAGACACATTGCTCTTGGGCAACTTCTGGGATCTGGAACCTACTTTAGGAAACACTGCACTAATTATCCCATGATCCTATAAGCATTTATATCCTTATATATAAAGGGAGCCCAGTCTATATATTTTAGATAGATGAATGGATGTATAGCTTGACCATTACCTTGTTGCGACCTCAGGTATATAACATCCTCCCCCTTTTGAGCCTCAGTTTTATCTTCTACAGGGGAAAGCAAACTTTTTCTGTAAAGGATGAGAAATATATGTTTTAGTCTTTGCAACCACATAAGTCTTCCTTCCTTCCTTCCTTTCCTCTCTTTAAAATGTAAAACCATTCTTGGCTCTCAGGCTAAGAAAATAGGCTAGAGGGAAGGAAGGGCAAGAGGATTTTGGCCTGAGCCATAGATTGCTGAGTCATGCTTAACATGCTCATACATCCGTGTATGACGTGTGAGGAAATTTGTCAGGTATTCTGCATTTTGTCATGTTTTTGATCCTCCTTTAAGCCATCTTAGAAAGCAGACACCAAGTTATTCCCCCTCTCTATGGAAAAGATGACATCCAGAGAATGAAAATGATTCTCCTTATTTGCAGGGTGACTATAATGGCCCGAGGAGTTTGGAGTGAGGACCCTTAAGTATCAGTCCTGAGGAGAAATCCACCAGACCCTGATGCTTTTGAGAAAAGATGACAAACCTATAGTGTATACTGTAGCATCTCTGTTATTTCTATGAGGCAAGGATTTAAAAGCAGTAGGTTGGGGACTGATGGTATGTTTCAGTGGTAGACCATCTGCTTAGCACGCACAAGATGCACAAGGCCCTGGTTTGGATCCCCAGCACCAAAAAAAAAAAAAAAAAAGTGGTTGGCTCTCAATAAGGTTGATTGTCAGCTGGGTATGGTGGTACACGCCTGTAATCGCGGCAACTTGGGAGGCTAAGGCGGAGGATCTCAAGGTTGAGGCCAGCCTCAGCAATTTAGCAAGGCCCTAAGCAATTCTGTGGAAACTGGCTCAAAATTAAAAATAAAAGGGCTGGGAATGTAGATCAGTGGTAATGCACCCCCAGGTTCAATCCCCATTATCAAAAGAATTTTAAAAAGTAAAAATTTAAAAACAAAATTGGTAACGTATTCTGAAGCTGCTTTTGTGGGTACATTTGCATAGCACACCTATTTTTATTGTATTTTATTTTTTTAATACCTGGGACTGAACTCAGGGCCTCATGAATACTAGTCAAAATCTATACCACTGAGCTACATCCCCAGCCCTGTTTTTATTTTTTATTTTGACACAGAACTTCCAATTTTCCTGCCTCAGGTTCCAGCCAGCTGGGATTACAGGCCTGTGCCACTACACCCTGCATGTATACACTTTTTACTTAAGTAGATCTTTCACGTGGATGCTTGGGAGGGGGCTGAGGATATGGATAAAACCTCCAGTCCATTCCTTGGATCTGTTGCTACTACAGACTAAGCTTAGTGCCAACCACTTTGCAGGCCCTCATCCCATTGGTCCTCAAACTAATTATATGAGGTAAGTAATGTAACCTCCACTAAACCACAGAGAAGGGATGTTCCAAGAGGCCAGTTAACTTGTGGACCTCCAGTGTCACTCAGGTTATAAATGATGGAATCACAGTCCAATTGCAGGTCTTTTGGACCCCCATGTCAGGGCCAGTTTCAATATACTCTACCAACTTGAACTACTTCCCTGAGCCTATGTTTGAATGACCAGGGCACTCACAGCCAATTTCTTCCAGTTTCATCCTTAATTACATAGAACATTAGGTTGTTTGATAAATGTTTAACATGTTAGTCTTTACTCAGTCTTTGTATGGATCGATTTGTGTGTTGTTTACCCTACTTCAATATTTGAGGCAAAATTCCTTTGGGTTCTTGGCTGCTCAGAAATAGACTCACATAAATATGGCCAATTGGTTTTTGACAGGTGCGAAAGCAATTCAATAAAGGGAAAAAATAGCTTTTTTCAAAAATGATGTCAGAGAGCCGGGTGCAGTGGTGCATGTCTGTAATCTCAGCAACTCAAGAGAGAGGAAAGATGAAAGAGCGGGAGACAGAAACAACAATAAAAATTATTCTAGAAAAGGGAAAACACAGCTGGGTTAGGTGTCACATGCCTGTAATCCCAGCAGCTCAGGAGGTTAAGACAGGAGGATTGCAAGTTCAAAGGCAGCCTCAGCAAAAGTGAGGTGCTAAGCAACTCAGTGAGACCTTGTCTGTAAATAAAATACAAAATAGGGCTAGGGATGTCGCTCAGTGGTTGAGGGCCCCTGAGTTCAATCCCCGGTACCCACTTCCGCCCCTTCCCCCCAGAAAAAGAAAGAAAACAGAAAACGCAAGAAGCAGAGTAAATAGAAAACATAAAATAAAGTGGCAGGAGTAAGTCCAAATATATAAATAATTAAATGTGGCCAGGCAGCATGATACACTCCTATAGCCTGGAGACTCAGGAGTCTCTGAGGAAGGAGGATTGCAAGTTTGAGGCCAGTCTCAGCAGCTTAGTGAGCCCTAAGCAACTTAGTGAAACTGTCTCTCAAAATAAAAAAAAATAAAAAGGGCTGGGGATGTGGTTCAGTGGTTAAGTGCCCTGGATTCAATCCCCAATACCAAAATAATAAAAAGCTATCAGAACAATTGGACATAGCAGGGGAGAAAATGATCTAGAACATATACAAAAATTAGCTCAAAATAGATCTAGGACTAAAATGTAAAGCATAAAATTATAGAACTTTTGGGGGAGGGAATAAGAGAAAACCATAGAGATCTAGGAGTAGGCAAAAAGTTTTTAGACTTGACATTTAAATTACAACTTGAGGGTTGGGGTTGTGGCTTAGCGGTAGAGTGCTCGCCTAGCACGTGCGCGGCCCAGGTTCAATCCTCAGCACCACATAAAAATAAAGGCATGTGTACAATTAAAAGTAAATACATATTTTTTTTAAATTACAACTCGAAAAAAGAAAAATTAATATATTGGACCACATCAAAATTAAAACCATATACTCTGTAGAAGATTCTGCAAAGAAGATGAAATAGCAAGCTACAGACCTGGAGATGATATTTGTAAACTACATATCCAACAAAGAACTCTAAAAAAAACTCAACAGTGAAAATCAAACAATCCAATTAGAACATGGGCAAAGACATGAACAAAACATTTCACAGAAGAAAATATACACATGAAAAGATGTTCAGCCTCATTAGTCATTAGGGAAACTCAAATTGAAACTGCAATGAGATACAACTACAAACCTATCAGAATGACCAGCCAGAGGGAGGAGGGGCAGGAAAGAAGTACTGGAGACAGAAGTGGAGCAAATTATGTTATATGCATTTATATGAATTTGTCAAAAGGAACCCAATTATTATATATAACTATGATATACTGATAAAAACATTTTAAAATTTAAAATTACTTTATATAAAACCAGCAACTTGAAAAATTGTGCTCTTTATTTATTTATTTATTATTATTATTTTTTTGGTACTAGGGATTGAACTCAGGGGCACTGACCACTGGGCCACATCCCCAGCCCTTTTTTGTATTTTATTAGAGACAGGGTCTCCCTGAGTCTCTAAGTGTCTTGCTATTGCTGAGGATGGCTTTGAACTCATGATCCTCCTGCCTCAGCCTCTCAAGTGCTGGGATTACAGGCGTGCACCACCGTGCCCGGCTTAAATTGTGCTCTTTATATGTAATATGAAACAAAATGTACCCTGCAAACATGTATAACAAATTAGAATAATAAAAAATTTTAAAAATTTAAAATTAAGCCACCAGAATGGCTAAAATAAAAATAATGATAACACTAAATGTTTGTGAGGTTGCAGAGAAACTTGATAATTCTTTTTTTTAAATATTTATTTTAGTTGTACAAAATGCCTTTATTTATTTTTACATGGTGCTGAGGATCGAACCCGGGCTGCGCACATGCTAGGCGTGCACTCTACCGCTGAGCCACAATCCCAGCCCCCGAAACGTGATAATTCTTATGTTGGTGGGAATGAAAAATGGCAAGATCACTCTGGGGTGCTGGGGTTGTAGCTCAGTGGTTGAATGCTTACCTAACACATGTGAGACAGTGGGTTCAATCCTCAGCCCCACATAAAAATAAATAAAATAAAGGTACTGTGTCCATCTACAACTAAAAAACATATTTTTTTAAAAGATTGCTCTGGGGAAAAATATTGCCATTTCTTACAAAACTAAATACTTACCAATGCCCAGCAATTTTAGTCTTGGGCATTTATCCCAGAGAAATGAAACACAATGTTCACACAAAATCTTGTACATATTGCTCATAGCAGTTTATTCATAATTGCCCCAAACTGAAATCAACCCTGATGTTCTTCAACTGGTAAATATAAATCAGTACATTCATGCCACGGAATGCCACTCAGCATTAAGGGGGAAGGAACTAATTGATGCCTGCAACAATATTTGCAGATCATTGTTGGATCTGATGGAAATTATTCTGAGTAAAAAAAGCACAGGCCTGTAATCCCAGAGGCTTGGGAGGCTGAGGCAGGAGGATTTCAAGTTCAAAGCCAGCCTCAGCAATTTAGGGAGGCCCCAAGTAACTCAGCCAGACTCTGTCTCTAAATAAAAGATATAAAAGGGCTGGAGATGTGCCTCGGTGGTTAAACACTTCTGGGTTCAATCCTCAGTACCAAAAAAAAAAAAAAAAAAAAAAGGCTACATACACTGTATGATTCTATTTATATAACATTCTATTATATAACTTTTTTGTGTCTGTGAGGGGGAGCATGGTTCTAGGAATTAAACACAGAGTCTTGTGCATGCTAAGTAAGCACTTTGCCACGGAGCTATCTTCCCAGCTCCTACATAACACCCTTGAAATGACAAAGTTGTACAGATGTAGAATAGATAGTGGTTACCAGGAATTAGGCTGTGAGAAAGGGAGAAGGATTACACACAAGGCATCCTTGCAAGGGATGGAACTGTTTTGTATCTTGACTCTGGTGGTGGTCACACAATTCTACACATGTGCTAAAATTCCATAGAAATACACACACACGCACACACACACATACACACATAGAAATATGCACATAAATAAATGTATGTAAAACTGATGAAACCTGAAGTCAGATGTGGCACATAGCTGTAATCCCAGTGGCTCAGGAGGCTGAGACAAGGACATCACAACTTCAAAGCCAGCCTTAGCAACTTAGCAAGGTCCTAAGCAATTTAGCAAGACCCTGTCTTTAAATAAAAAATAAAAAAGGACTGGGGATATGGCCTCAGTGGTAAAGTGCCCCTGGGTTCAACCTCATGTACCAAAGACTCTGGTGGTGGTCACACAATTCTACACATGTGCTAAAATTCCATAGAAATACACACACACGCACACACACACATACACACATAGAAATATGCACATAAATAAATGTATGTAAAACTGATGAAACCTGAAGTCAGATGTGGCACATAGCTGTAATCCCAGTGGCTCAGGAGGCTGAGACAAGGACATCACAACTTCAAGGCCAGCCTTAGCAACTTAGCAAGGTCCTAAGCAATTTAGCAAGACCCTGTCTTTAAATAAAAAATAAAAAAGGACTGGGGATATGGCTCAGTGGTAAAGTGCCCCTGGGTTCAACCTCATGTACCAAACAACAACAACAACAACAACGAAAAACTGGTGAAACCCAAATAAGGTGGGTAGAACGTATCAATGTCAATTTCCTGATTTTTTTTTTTTTTTTTTTTTTTTTTTTTTTGTGGTACCGGGGATTTAACTCAGGGGCACTCGACCACTGGGCCACATCCCCAGCCCTTTTTTGTGTTTTTTAATTAGAAACAGGGTCTCACTAAGTTGCTAAGTGCCTCGCCATTGCTGAGGCTGGCTTTGAACTCGCGATCCTCCTGCCTCAGCCTCCCAAAGTGCTGGGATTACAGGCATGCGCCACCGCGCCCGGCCAATTTCCTGATATTTTACTATAGTTATATAGATAGTGCCACTGGGAGAAAAATGGGCAAAGGACATAAATCTCTCTGTGGGATTTCTTACAATTGCATGTAAATGTATAGATATCTCAAAAAAAAGTTTTTTAAATAGCTATTTATTTGTTTTAGTTGTACATAATGCTTTTTTTTTCTAATTTTTATTTTTACATGGTGCTGAGGACCGAACCCGGGCCACACACATGCCAGGTGAGCGCTCTACCACTGAGCCACAACCCCAGCCCCTTTTGTTGTTTTTGCTTGATTTTTTAATTCCTTTGAATTCTTGACCCAAGATGGTTCACTCATGGTTGAAGGTGTGTTTGCCATTCATTTGTCTATTAAAATCTCACCTGATAACTTTAAGCAAAGTCTGTGTCTGTCAAGCATTGGACTAACTGCTGTCCATACACCACCTCTCTTAACAAAACCTAGAAAGGAAGGAAGCACTGTAATTACATTTCCATTTAATACATGAGGAAACTGAAGGTCAGTAAAGTCAAGTCAAATGTTCCAGTCCACATAGTGATTAGGGTCAGGAGCAAAACCTGAGCCTCTGAGGCCAAGTCCCCCACCCATAATCTCTACATTATATTCTCTTCTCTGACTAGATGCTGTATGGCATTGGATTTTGGCCTAGATGAGCATAGAACCCAAGACAAAAGGCCAGGGCTCTCATTCTGTGTAATTCCTCTAGATTACCCTAGACCATTCCAATTCCCAAGATTAAGTTCAAATCCTAACACTATCATTTGCCAGCTATGTGGCCTTAAAAAAGGCACATCTTAAACTACCCACACATAGTGGCACACACCTATAATCCCAGCTACTCTGAGATTGCAAGTTCAAGGCCAGCATGGACAACTCAAGGAGACCCTGTCTCAAAATAAAAAATAAGGGGCTGGGCTGTGGCTCAGAGGTAGAGCACTCGCCTAGCATGTGTGAGGCACTGGGTTTGATCCTCAGCACCACATGAAAATAAAATAAAGGTATTGTGTCCACCTACAACTAAAAAATAAATGTTTTTAAAAATAAAAAGGACTGAGGATGTAGCTCAGTGGTAAAGTATCCCTGGGTTCGGCTCAGCGGTAGAGCGCTTGTCTTGTATGTGTGAGGCCCTGGGTTCAATCCTCAGCACCACATAAATAAAATAAAGGCATTGTGTCCACCTACAACAACAACAAAAAATATTTTAAAAAATAAATAAATGAAGCTGGGCACGGTGGCGCACGCCTGTAATCCTAGCACTTGGGAGGCTGAGGCAGGAGGATCTCAAGTTCAAAGCCAGCCTCAGCAATAGCGAGGCACTTAGCAATTCAGTGAGACCCTGTCTCTAATAAAATACAAAAAAAAAAAAAAGGGCTGGGGATGTGACCCAGTGGTCGAGCGCCCCTGAGTTCAATCCCCAGTACAAAATAAATAAATAAATAAATAAATAAATAAATAAATAAATAAATAAAAGTATCCATGGGTTCAAACACCAGTAATTTTAAAAAGAAGAAGAAGAAGAAGAAGTCACTTCTTTCTAAGCTTCAGTTTCCTCACCCTTAAATCAGAGCTCGAAATTCCAGCATTGTCAGTGGATCAAATGAAGTAATACATTTCAAAGGGCTTTGGACACACCAAAGGGGCAGTTATTATTAATAACAGGGCACCATGAAGTAAATTCTAAATATAGGCCACTCACTCCTATTTATCTTTGGGTTTGATGGCAAATACTTTCAGGGCTTCGGCTGAGTTTTAACCTTTTATTTTATCTTAACTTCCTTTATAAAGTGCTCCAAAAAGTGACAGGTTTCTAAAAGTTGTTGTTAGCTGTGATGTTGGTAGAAATGTGACCAGAATGCAAAAAAAGGCAAAGTATTGAGAGTAAACATGAAAAATCTTGTACTTCAGCAGCATTTTTCTTGTAAATTGAAGAGAGCTAAGAAAAGGTGTCAGCCAAATATTGGCCCCTGAATTTCCTGCTTTATAACCCTAGGTATGTCCTTGTTTTCAATTTTGGAAGTGTGGGTTCTATCTTTTCAGGGCATGGAAGAATGTGAAATTTGCTAAGTACTTTGAGGTACAACGTGTTCTTGCTATTTATATCAACCAGGACCTGTGGCTGTTTTTTGGGCAAGGTTTTTCCACATAAAATCAACCTTTTTTCCCCTTTCCCAGTTATGACAACCTTGCAAACTCTCAAACAAATCCCTCAGTTTTATTACTAATGCCAATAACATGGACTTTAAAAACTGCCTTTCATCTCCACATCTTAAGTAACTTTGCAAACAGTAATTAAAGTTCAACACCCTGGTGAGGGATGAGGCACCTATTATTCAGCCCATTTTCCAAACAGGTAAACCCAGACTTACAAATTAGAGGCCTGACCATTAGTTCACCAGGAGTTGGAACAGGGAGGAGAGTGGAATTAAGAATTCTAGACTTCCTGGCTCTTGGATTCACCAAGTTGTTGGAAAGACCTATGGGAAACAAAATGGAAATGCCCCCTCATAGTAGATATTCACTGAATGAAGTGATTAGAGGATTAGAAAAGAGGGAAGAGGTCAAACTCAATGATATAAGAAAAGAAAGGGAGGGAGATTGATATGTGGGGAAGACACAAGAAAATCAGGAACATATGGATGGATGAAGGGCCTGAAACCACTTAGAAAATACCATAAATGTATTTGAGTCATAAATTTGGTTGAAGATGGAAGGAATGTAATTGAAAGGGCAATATGTTTAAACTGTATGATTTTTAAATGTAAAGTAGAAAGGATACATGTTTCCCCCCCCTTAACTTTGTAGTTCAAAATAAATATAGCTGGGTGCAGTGACACATACCTATAGTCCCAATGACTCCAGAGGCTCAGGCAGGAGGATGGTAGGTTCAAGACCAGCCTGGGCAATTTTGAGACTCTGTCTCAAAATAAAAAATGAAAAGGGCTGGGAATGTAGCTAGTGGTAGGCTGCCCCTGGATTCAATCTCCAGTTCTGCAAAATAAATAAATAAACAATAATAAAAATTATAGAATCATAAGAAGTTTGCAAAAACAGTGCAGAGAAGCCAGGTACGGTGGCGCACACCTGTAATCCCAGGCAGGAGGATGGTGAGTTCAAAGCCAGCCTCAGCAATGGTGAGGCAGTTAGCAATTCAGTGAGACCCTGCCTCTAAATAAAAAATACAAAAAAGGGCTGGGGATGTGGCCCAGTAGTCGAGTGCCCCTGAGTTCAATCCCCACACACACCTGTAATCTCAGCACTCTGGAGGCTGAGGCAGTATGATCAAAAGTCCCAGGCTGGCCTAGGCAATTTAGGGAGTGAAAAATAAAAAGGGTTGGCATGTATCTCAGAGGTAGAGCACTCCTAGGTTTAATCCCCGGTGTGGCCTAGAAGGAGATCCTTAAGTCACAAGGGATATGCCTTTGAGAGGGATTATGGGACTCCAACCCTTTCAGGCGTGCGCCACCGCGCCAGGCCTATAAAATTTAATGTGTCATTAAACTTTAACGAATGGCAGGCGCGGTGGCGCAGGCCTGTAATCCCAGCATTTGGGAGGCTGAGGCAGGAGGATCGAAAGTTCAAAGCCAGCCTCAGCAATGGCGAGGCACTTAGCAACTCAGTGAGACCCTGTCTCTAATAAAAACACAAAAAAGGGCTGGGGATGTGGCCCAGTGGTCAAGAGTCCCTGAGTTCAATCCCCGGTACCAAAAAAAAAAAAAAAAAAAAAAAAAAGTGGAGGCAGTATCTCAGAAATCTCAAAGGCTCTGGAGCAGAAAGGTAACATCACAGGTCAGAAGGTAAGAAGCTGGAGTTGTCATTTCATTGGAAGACTTGGTGCCTCAGTTTACTTATCTCTGAAAATAATGTAGATGGGTGGGACTATTTTTACAGTTCCTTTTAGCTCCAAACGTCATTATTAAGTGAAAGGGTAGAAAGATCATGCACCACTACTTGGGAAAACATTTTCTAGAGGCAAGGACTCAAGGTTGGGGGGGTGGGGGGAAGCAATGCTTATGTTTTTTAGATTGCAGCATATTTCTTTTCTTTCTGTTTTAAATCTGTGGTTATATGAGTTTTAAGATATTTGTATATGCAAATATAGATTTTTTTTTTTCTTTTGGTACTGAGGATTGAACCCAGGGGTGCTCAACCACTGAGCCACATTCCCAGACCTTTTATATTTTATTTAGACACAGGGTCTCGTTGAGTTGCTAAGGGCTTGTTAAGTTGCTGAGGCTAGATTTGAACTCACAATCCCCCTGCCTCAGCGCGGAATTATAGGCATATGCTACCACACCCGGCATCAAATAAAGATTTTTAATTAAAATTTTTTTTACAGTACTAGAGATTGAATCCAGAGCCTTATACATGTTAGGCAAGCACTCTACCACTGAGCTAGATTCCCAGCCCTGCAAATATATATTTGACATGTTAATATAACTTGGTAATATGCCATACCAACATATGAATTAATTTCCAAGTTTATATATTATATAAAACTGGATATTATTTTGATCTAAATATAACTTCTACTTGAATTCTTAGATACTTTGAAGCCTCCTAATATTTATTTAACACCTACAGAGCACTTTCCAAGCACAAGGCTTGGCCCTGAGGGCCCAATGGGTGAACTAAAAATGGTACTTGAATGTCTAAGAATTTATTCCTTGCTACAGGAAACAAACACATAAACAGGTGGATACAAGGTAATATGGTAAGGTTTATTGTAGGCAACCTGTGGACTTACAAGAGGAAACTTAGTTTGGAAAGGTAAGGAAGACTTCCTAGAGGAGGTGGCACTTAACTGAGACTTGGAAGTACTATTGTTGTTTTTTGTTAGGGAACTAAAGGATTGTCAAAAGACAAGAAGCAGGGGCAGCTGGGCGCGGTGGCACACGCCTGTAATCCCAGCACTTTGGGAGGCTGAGGCAGGAGGATTGCGAGTTCAAAGCCAGCCTCAGCAATGGTGAGGCACTTAGCAACTCAGTAAGACCCTGTCTCTAAATAAAATATAAAAAAAGGGCTGGGGATGTGACCCAGTGGTCAAGTGCCCCTGAGTTCAATCCCCGGTACCACAAAAAAAAAAAAAAGAAGCAGGGGCCAGGGTTGTGGCTCAGTGGTAGAGCACTTGCCTTGCATGTGTGAGGCACAGAGTTCGAGTCTGAGCAGCACATATAAATAAACAAATAAAATAAAGGTCCATCAACAATGAGAAAAAAAAAAGGCGAGGGGCATTTGGACTTTGGGCCTCTTTGGCCATCATCAAAGAGCTAGCAAGATTTGAGTTCAGGGGCTGGGGCTGTAGCTCAGTGGTAGAGCACTTGCCTGGCACATAGGCACTGGGTTTGATCCTCAGCACCACATAAAAATAAACAAATAAAATAAAGGTATTGTGTCTGTCTACAACTAAAATATATTTTTTAAAAAAAGGATTTGAGTTCAGGACAGGTAACCAAGGGCCCTACCAGGAGCAGTGCCCAGAAGGTAATTGAGCAGGGGCTAGAGAGTTGAGAAAAGGAGGCATTTGTCCAAAGAGCATCACTGATTGTCAGCTGGCATCTGGAGAAGAAATGAAGCCCAAGAAAGCAGGAAGCAGAGATGTATGGTAATATGTCTATAGCCAGTCAGGGATAGGCAAAGCCACTAGAGACAGGGTGACAATCCATGATCCAGCTTCCTCTTACTACCTATGTGAAAGCTGCTTTTTGCCTTGTCATTGGAAAGTCACCTTAAGCAAACTTGGTGCCCAAGTGGCATCAGGAACATGCTGGTGTCCTCATACGTTGGTCAGAATCATAAGAGCTTGGCTGGAGGTGGGGCAGCCTTCCCTTGTTTGGTTGGTGATATCCTGATAAAGTCTTTATGCCTGCAGTCAGTCCCTGACAGCTTCTCTGGGCAGCAGTTCATCTTGGGACACTTCTACTATCTGCCTGCCCCCTCCTGGGCACAGCAGCTGGCAGGTTGCTGCCTCCTGCCAGGAAAGGCCTAGGCCTCATTAGGATTCCAGAATCTTTTCTTTCATCCTCTGACTATAGTGTCCTCTGAGTGTAGTCCCTGATCAGAAGGGAAGAGACCAATGTAAAGCCACAAAATTTATTATTATTCATATATATGCATGTGTGTATATGTATTTTCAGTACTAGGGATTAAACCCAGGACCTTATGCATAATAGGCAAGTGCTCTATTACTGAGTTATATTCCCAGCCTCCCAAAAACTTACTTTTATTTATTTTTTCACATGTTATTTATAAAGTACAAAGACAAATCTAGCTGAGCACGGTGGTGCACGCCTGTAATCCTAGCATTTGGGAGGCTGAGGCAGGAGGATCGTGAGTTCAAAGCAAGCCTTAGCAATGGCGAGGCACTTAGCAACTCAGTGAGACCCTGTCTCTAATAAAATACAAAAAAAGGGCTGGGGATGTGGCCCAGTGGTTGAATGCCCCTGAGTTCAATTCCCAGAAACAACAACAACAAAAAAAAGACAAATCTAAATCTCGAACTAGCTAAGTCTTTGACTTATCTTAGATTCCCCCAAAAGTAGAGTCTGAAACAAAGGATTCCACGTGAATAGTTTATTTAGAAAGTGACTCCAGGGAGCAGAAGTAAAGGACAGACAAGGATCAAGAGCCATGATAAGGATGGTGCTTTGAGTGGCCCTGATATGGGTAACTAGTGGCCCAAGCCCTGGAGATGGTCTAAGATGACTAAAGAAATACATCTTGGAAACTTGCACTCCAAGTAGTAAACAACAAAGTATTTTTCTGGGTACAGTGGAGCACACCAGTAATCCCAGTGACTTGGGAGGCTTAGGCAGGAGGATTGTAAGTTTGAGGCCAGCCTCAGCAATTTAGAGAGACCCTCAGCAACTTAGTGAGACTCTGTCTCAAATTAAAAAAAAACAAAAAGAGGGGCTGGGTTTGTGGCTCAGTGGTAGAGCACTTGCATGTGTGGGGCACTGGATTCTATTCTCAGCACCACATATAAATAAATAAATAATAAATAAATAAATAAATAAAGGTTCATCAATAACTAAAAAAAAAAAAAATTTTTTTTTAAAGAATTGGGATGGAGCTCAGTGGTAATGCATTCCTGAGTTAAAAATGCTCAGTACCTGAGCTGGGGTTGTGGCTCAGCGGCAGAGCGCTGGCCTTGCACGTGCGCGGCCTGGGTTCGATCCTCAGCACCACGTACAAATAAACGCATTGTGTACAACTAAAGCAAATAAATAAATATTTTAAAAAATGCTCAGTACCAGCCAGGTGCAGTAGCGCACGCCTGTAATCCCAGCTTTTGGGAGGCTGAGGCAGGAGGATCGAGAGTTCAAAGCCAGCCTCAGCAATGGGGAGGCACTTAGCAGCTCAGTGAGACCCTGTCTCTAATAAAATACAAAAAAGGGCTGGGGATGTGGCCCAGTGGTCGAGTGCCCTGAGTTTAATCCCTGGCACCAAAAAAAAAAAAAAAAAAAAAAAAAAAAAAAGCTCAGTACCAACCAAAAGAAAGACAATGTATTTATCTATCAGCTCCTATCCCCATTGGTCATGAGTTGCTTCATGAGGCATTAATTAAAGATCACTAATGCGCGTCAGTGTGAAACCTGGAAGGTACCTCATACCTCCATGCCATAATATAAGAGAGGCAAGTTGCTGTCAAGGTACACCTGAGAGCACCTACAACAGGACAGAGTAAAAGGTGAACCCAAAAGGATCAAAGTAGTGCAGAAAAGCTGTCTGACCTACTGTATAGATGTACTAACATGCCCCACTATGGCCCTTTCTTGACCCCACACATTGGACACCTTTTATTCTTGTCTGCCCAGCATCCATTTCCTCTTCTCTGGTAGCATCATCTCTATTGGGGGATTAGGAAAACAACCACCCCTAGTTCCAGTCCCTGTGGTTGGGTGAGGTTGGCCTCCCCATCTCCCCATGACCTCAACTCTAAGGGTTGGTCAAGTCCCAGGTTTAGCCAATCAACATAGTCTGTTCCTCCCCTTCAGCTACAATGATTGGTTCAAGAACCACCACTGTATCCTGTCAGTTCTTAGGTCTTCATTTGTTTATCTTATACAATCATATACTTATAGCTCCATCCCAAGTTCCAGGACTGAGACTTGATGGGCTTAAACCAACAACATACCCATTCCACAGAGTTTTTTGTTGTAATTATTGTTGTTTTGTTTTCTTTTTGCAGGAGTGGAGATTAGACTCATGGGCATCCTACCACTAAGCTAGTTTATTTTAGTCTTGCTAAATTGGCCAGCCTGGCCTCAAACTTGCAATACTCATGCCTCATCCTCCAGAGTAGCTGGGATTACAGGCATGCTTCACCAATCCCGGCCATTCACTGAGTGGAGACACTAATTTTGGAGTGGGGGTGTGACCAAAGTGCCCCAGCCAATGTGACTCGCAGGACTCTCCCTTAGAATGCTGGAACTGGCTGACATGGTGGTAATCCCAGCTGCTTGGGAGGCTGAGACAGGAGGATCACGAGTTCAAAGCCAGCCTCAGCAATGGCAAGGCACTAAGCAATTCAGTGAGACCCTGTATCTAAATTAAATACAAAATAAGGCTGGAGATGTGGCTCAGTGGTCGAGTGCCCCTGAGTTCAATCCCCGGTATCCCCTTTCCCCCCAAAAAAGAATGCTGAAACAATGTGTTCCTTCTGCCACTATAGGAAAGGAAGCCCATAGTGCCAAGGCATGCTAGGATCCCAAGGTAAACCAGTAGAATCCCTCACTATCTATGGTACAGAAAAATGTGGTCCTGGACAACATGAATGAGTCATTGGATCAGCCAAACCTGAAGCTCAACCTACTACTTCTGGACCTCCAGTTACATGAACCGATCACTCCCTTTTACTATTTAAAGCAATTTAAGGTAGACATTCTGTTATCTGTAGCTGAATGCAATCTTAACTAAGGCCTGAACTTAAACATGAAAGAGAACATTAGTTCATGTAATTAAAAAAAAAAGTTGCAGGGTAGATACACTCTGAATCACTTATCTGTGATCTCACTTGATTGCCATCTCACCCTGGTAACAATTATTCTGATCTCCTCTTAACAGATGAGGGGGAAAAAGAAGACTCAAGAAAGTGAAGGCACTTACCCAACAGTTCTTCAAGTGAGAGCAGTCTTGCCCAGGAGACCAGGGGACACTTGATAATGTGTAGAGGTATTTTTAATTGTCATAACTGGGACAGAGAGCGGGGGGGGGGGGGGGCTATAGTGGGATAGAAGCTACTGGTATGTGGAAATGATATTCAGCATTCTACAAGGCACAGAACAGTCACCCACAACAAAGGATGATACACACCAGAGTGTGACTAGGACTGAGGTTGAGACAGCTTGACTGAGCCAGGGTCACTTGGAGACAAGGCTCATATTTAAATTTAAACAATTCCACTGAATCCTGCTTGAGCCTACTCTGGATGTGCAAAGCAGCCTTGTGCCAGAGCCAGCCAGCAGTGCTACAGCTGCCAGAGCCAGACACAAGTGCTATAGCTATGGCTCAGGGAAGTGAGAAACCTGCAAGCCAGAGGATAATGGAGTCTAGCCACTTCAGGGGCATACTAATCCTGTGCCAACTTCATTCTCAGTCAAGTGCATTCCAGGGTGAGCCCCTTATGGATTCTTGCATAATTTCTTGGCCCTGGTGGCTTGTGCCTCAGGGGACCTGGGGAGGTCTGTGGCTCCATGCCCAGGGTCTCAACTCAATTTCTACCTGTTTGCCTGGCATTTGCTGTATGAAATTGGAAATTAATAATTCATCTCAGAGGATGAATAATTCAATAAAGGGGACAAAGGGCCAACAGCAATAGTTGGCATCATAAAACCAGTCCATTTTTTTTCTTCTAAAGGGGGAAGGAAAAAGAAACTTGACATTGACAACTAGACTGGTCTCTGGATGAAAATGACTCCAACACTGGACAATTAAAACAAGCCCTTTTTGGGAGCATGGGAATTGATGAAATGTCAGGGTTACTAGAAGGGAATTCAGGACTGCTCCTGTCACATCAACTTCAATCTTTTACAGTCCAAAACCCAGCTTAATTGGCACCTATTCCAGGAAGTTCTCCCTGATATCCCCAAGCAAATGAAGCTGAAAATTCATTTGTCTTTGATCCCACGTGTTACTTTGCTCTCATCACTATCTGTCTTGAACCTCACACTAAGCTATGTTTCCGTCACCAGAGATTCTTAGGCTAGAAGGGAAGAATTTAAGCAGAGTGCCAATGTAACTGGTAATGGCATTTGGGGGATGCTTCTTTGAGGATTGGGTAAAGGCCTTGCAGCCTCTTTACTGAAATGTGTTCCCCAACACATCTACTCACAATTCAAGGGGTACATAGATCATGGGATCACCTTCGTGAACCTGGGTTTAGAATTCCTGACTCACAGGAAATCTCCTGTTTAGGAGGGGGACTATGGGACATGAGTGAAGGTTTGTGTCCCCTCCAAAATTCTGGTGCTGCCAATGTGACAGTATTAAGAGGTGGGGCCTTTAAGATGATTGAGTCATGACGTCTCTACCTCCATGAATGGGATTAGGTGCCCTTATTAAAGGACTTGATGGAGCTTAACCATCTTGTCTTCTACCCTCTGCCTTGTGAGGAAACAGCATTCAGCCTCTCCAGAAGATGCAGAATCCAGCCATCATCTTAGAAGCAGAGATCATCCTTATCAGAAAACCAAACATGTTGATACCTTGATCTTGGACTTTTGAGACTCTAGAAGAGTGAGAAATAAATTTCTGTTCTTTATATATTACCTAGTCTCAGGAATTCTTTTTATAAAAATATGTTTTTAGACATTAATGGCCCCTATAGCACTAGAATTAAAACCAAGAATTAATAAATGGATGGATTCAAACTAAAAAGCTTCTTCTCAGCAAAAGAAACAATCAGTGAAGTGAATAGAGAACCTACAGGATGGGAGCAAATCTTTTTTTAAAAAAATATTTATTTAGTTAGTTGTACACAATGCTTTCATTTTTACGTGGTGCTGAGGATTGAAGCTGGGCTGCACACATTTTAGGCGAGTGCTCAACCACTGAGCCACAACCCCAGCCCCAGGGAGCAAATCTTTACCACAAGCACATCAGACAGAACACTAACCTCAAGGATATATAAAGCTCTCAAAAACCTTAACACCAACAAGCAAACAAACAAACAAACAACAAACAACTCAATCAATAAATGGGCCAAGGAACTGAACAGACACTTCTCAGAAGATGATATACAATCAATTAACAAATATATGAAAAAATGTTTAACATCTCTAGCAATTAGACATTGATGGACTTTTATTTTATTCATTTATTTATATGTGGTGCTGAGGACATGTCAGGCAAGCGCTCTACCACTGAGACACAAGCCCAGCCCTCAGGAATTCTTTTATAGCAGCAAAAACAGACTAAGACAGTATGGAAAACAGGTCAGTCTCTCAGCTTCACACCTCCTTACACGGTCTCAGGGCCAAGATATTTTAATTTTTTTTCATTTTCTTTAAAATTTTTTTGTAGGGGGCTGGGGTTGTGGCTCAGCGGCAGAGCGCTCGCCTCGCACGTGCGCGGCCCGGGTTCGATCCTCAGCACCACGTAAACATAAATGCATTGCATTGTGTACAACTAAAGTAAATAAATAAATATTTTAAAAAAATTTTTTTGTAGTTGTAGATGGACAGAATGCCTTTATTTTATTTGTTTATTTTTATGTGGTGCTGAGGATTGAAACCTGTGCCTCATGCATGCTAGGCAAGGGCTCTACCACTGAGCTACAGCCCCAGCCCTTTATTTTGTTTTTTATTCATGTGTTATGGTTATACATAATAGTGGGGTTCGTTTTGACATATTCATACATGCATAAAATGTAAATGGCTCTATTTCAATTCCCTGTATTTCAGAGGTTTTTTAAGGAAGTGAATAATCAGGAAGGATCTATTACAAGCCTGCTGTGTGACCCTGGGAAGTCATTGCTTATCTCTGGACTATAGCGTCTTTAATTGGAATTGGAAAAATCAGTCCTGGCTATTTGATTCAATCATTCACTCATTCAATAAAGATTGATTGATTGATTGATTGATTGATTGATTGATTTAGGATGGAAGAAACCCAGAGCCTTGAGCATGCTAGGCAAGTGCTCTACCATTGAGCCATATCCATATTAATTGCAAAGTATTAGGCACCAGGTACCAAGCTAATCACTGGGGATAGGGCTGATAAATAAAATAGATGAGGTCCTTCACTTGTCAGAACACAGCCTGATGAGGGGGGTCATTCATTAAATGATCATGTAATCAATGCAAAAAAAAATGATCAGCTATGACCAGTGCTACACAAGGGAAGTGCAGGGAGCTAGCTAAAACTGTGTATATCCAGGAAATTATTATGACCTGGGGAAAGAAGAGATGAAGAAGAGGCTTGACCTTGCAAGGAGGGCAGAGGAAGCTACATTGACTAGTGCCCTGAAGTGTGAGGAAGGCATTGGACTAGTCAAAGCAGTTGCATACTAAAGTGCTCTGCATACTGAAGTGCTCTGCAGACAGTGTGAGTCCACAGAGTAGGCCACAGGAATAAAAGAATGTAGGTTTCTCTTTTTTTATAATGGCCAAGGCATATCTTCCAATAACATCTTTTCATATTCTCCCAAGGGAATCTTTCTAAAGAGCTGGCAACGTTCCACTGGATTTAAACCCCATGGTTTAATGGAAAACAAAACAAAACAAAACATCACCAGAGTTGCTGGAGGTGTCTTGGAAGTCCTTTCTCTGAGATTCTGTGTGGAAATCACAAGATGCTACCAAATAAAAAGATGTTTAATTTTTTTTTTTTTTTTTTTTTTTTTTGGTACTGAGGATTGAACCTAGGGGTGCTCAACCACTAAGCCACATCCTCAGCCCTTTTAAAAATGTTTTTAGAGACAAGGTCTCCCTGAGTTACTAAGTGCCTCAGTAAATTGCTGAGGTTGGCTTTGAACTCACAATCCTCCTGCCTCAGCCTCTGGAGCCACTGGGATTACAGGCATGCACTACCACACCCAGCAAGATGTTTAATCTTCATGTGAAGCAATGATCTCCCTGCCCCAG
The DNA here is from genome assembly GCA_025594165.1 of Tamias sibiricus. Classification (NCBI taxonomy): domain Eukaryota; kingdom Metazoa; phylum Chordata; class Mammalia; order Rodentia; family Sciuridae; genus Tamias; species Tamias sibiricus. Next base: position 19,253,247 of record CM046664.1, read on the forward strand.
CCCCCTCTGCTATTTAAACCATGTCCCAACCCTTAAGGAACTGTTCCTGCCTCTTGGTTCTGTGGCTCTTTCGTCCCACACTAATGATTATGGAGAGACTAGGACACACCAATTGCCACTTTGATGGGTGGTCTGAGTCGCCAGTGTGCATGGGGCAGACAGGACTACCCTCTCATCTCTCTGGGTGTGGCTTAAGGCCAGATCCAGCAGGGAGACTTCAGTTTCAGTGCCCATTCTACCACCCTCCAGCTGCTGGGTGATTCTGGGCAAGTCCTATCTCCTCTCTGGGCCTCAGGTCTATCATCCATAAAATAATAAGAGTTTGGATTGTATGTTCAATAAGATTCTTCTTCAACTTGGGGATCCTTTGCCTTCTAATTTCTCAAGTGTGTTAACTTGGGGACTTTTTTTTTTTCATCTTTCTGTTGTTCACAGACCAGCAACAGGAGGCAAGACAACTACTATTTGTAAATTATAATGAGCTGCCTTCAAATTAAACCTCCCTCCTAAGAAGCAAGGAGGACTGGTTTTTTAAATTGTTTATCATTATCATCATTTAACACAGTTTTCTCACTAAAACCCAGAGGGGTGAGGGAGATTTTTTTTTTATTAGAGGCCCTGGGGGATGATTTGAGGCTTTCACTGCAATGATCATTCTCTAGATTCTTCTGGAGTCAGCAGAAGCTTTGATGAACTCGACAGAGGGCAGGGGGATTGGACAGACTCAGAGCAGAGGCCTATTGAAAGAAAGCCTGGCTTAATGGAAAACTGCTGGGGACAGCAGTTGCTGGCTGGGGACAGTGTGGATTATGAAACTAGTATATTTATGTAACACTTTGAAAAGAGATTTCAACTGCTATTATTTCATTTTCTCATGAGGATACTTTTTTGCCTGATCTCCAAACACTCTTACCTCTCCCATGAATCCTCTCATTCAGTAATCTCCCTGGCTTTGGGAGACTGCCTGTAAAAATGACCACCAAAAATCTATAGAGACAGAAAGCAGATTAATGATTGTGCATGAATGGGGAGGAGGAATAATGCCTCTCCCTATGAATCAGAGCTGGCCTTGGTTACATGCTTTGACCAACAGAATGTGGAAGAAGTGATGTGTGAGTTCCAGAGCCTACGCCTCAGAAATCTGGCAGCTTCCGCTCTTACCCTCCCCTAGGGCCCAAGCCACCATGTAGAAACTCAGGCTTGATCATGTTTCTTAATCTCAGCACTATTGAGATTTGGGGTCAGACAATTATTTGTAGTGGGAGCTGTCATTGTATTATAGGATGTTTAACAGCATTCTTGGCGTCTACCTACTAGATGCTCCTGGGTTTTTTTTTTTTTTTTTTTTGTGTGTGTGTGTGTGTGTGTGTGTGTGTGTGTGGTACCAGGGATTGAGCTCAGGGGCACTCGACCACTGGGTCACATCCCCAGCCCTTTTTTGTATTTTATTAGAGACAGGGTCTCACTGAGTTGCTAAGTGCCTCGCCATTGCTGAGGCTGGCTTTGAACTCGCGATCCTCCTGCCTCAGCCTTCCCAAAGTGCTGGGATTACAGGCGTGCGCCACCGTGCCCGGCTATAATAATGTGATTTTTTTTTTCAGTACTGGGAATTGAACTCAGGGCTTTGTGAACACAAGGCAAGCACTCTACCAGCTGAGCTATATCCCCAGCCCCGCTCCTGTTTTAACAACCAAAATGTCATCAGACATTGCCATGTGCTCCTGTAGGAGAAAATCAGCCGTGCTTGAGAGTTACTGAATGACGAGGAGCCAGGTACTGAGCTTCCCTCGTTCTAGACACCCCTGCTGCTGAGATGCCAGACACAACAAGCATGAAGCTGTCTTAGATGTTCCATTAAGCCTCCATTGAGTACCCAGTAGAATGTAACTAAATGATAAGCACAGTTGATACCACCTGGAGCAGAACTGCTCAGCTGAGTCCAGTCAATTCACAGAACCGTGAAAAATAATAAATCTTTGTAAGCCACTAAGTTTTAGGGTACCTATGCAGCAACAGATAACTGCCATCCAGGCCTAGCTCCATTCTTGTTACTAACCTTAGCTACTGGTGTTATCTTTCTAAAATACCTTCCTGAAATTTCTTTGCTTTATTCAAAACCTCTGGGGCCTTCCCTACTATCGATTCTTTAGTACAGTCCACAAAGACCTGTAATAATCTGGTCTCTCTTTAAGATATCCTCATTCCCTGGGATCCAAACTATACCCATTTATGCAATTTCCTGAATGGTTCATTTTGTTTTATACCTCTGGGTCTTTTCCCAGGTTCTGTTCCTTGCCAGTTCTGTTCTTCCAAACTTTTAGTTCCTGGATTCCCTGAAAACTCAGGTTAAATAATATCCCTTCTAGAAAGTCTATGCATATCCCTCCACATGAGAGGCTTCTCTCCCTGGAAACACCAAAACACATCTGTCACACCACTTCTCAAACCTGTGTTGTAATTCACATTTTATTCATATTTCTGATTAGATTGTGAAAACCTAAAAGGCTAGAACTGAAATATTTTCTTGCTTTTTAGATACTATTTGGCACACAGTAGGTGCTCAATGAACTTTGATGGAGTGAATACAGCAGGCTAACAAATAACTATTGTTCCTGTTATGCAGACAAGGAAATGGAGACTCAAGAAAGCAAGCATCCTATCCAACTTTGCTCAGTGAATAGGGTACATATCTGGAACTAACACCCAAGACTAGTTAAAGAATACCAATTGGTGGGCACCAATTCACCAATACACAAGAAGTTCAATACACAAACTAACATCTTTCCATTCCTATATAGTGACTTGTGATTCCCACTACTCCTTGTGATCATGGGCTTGAACATTATAAAAATTTATCCCTCCTGCTCCACTGGGTACTGGTCATAATCTTCAGAAAATTCTGATCAATTAGACACAGGAAGGACTGAGCATCTAGAACTGGTATTGCGAGAGAGAAGCCCAACTCAAAGAGGCTTATGCAAAACAGAAATGAGAAAAGTCTAGGAGGTATCTGATTTCAGGTGCTCCTGGATCCAGGTCTGAAGTATGTTATCTCTCTCTTTCATCCCTCCCTGCCCCGCCCCACAACCTCTTTCCCCACTTGTTTCTTGTTATTTTTCTCAGTTCTGCTATCCTTTATGTTGGCTTCATTTTTAGATTCCAGGTAGTGGCCTTTGGTGACTCCAGGTTTAATTCATTCTTATTGCTGCATCAGAAAGGAAGCTACTATTTAGCTTTGATTCCAAATAAAGGTCCCAGAATTGGGTATCAGTGGATAAATTTGGATTATGTATCTATTCTTGAGCCAATCACTGTGACTGAGGACTTGGAATATGCCAATTAGCCAGACAAATGTTATATCATGGGATAGCCCACTTCTAAGATGGTTCCCATTTTTTTTTTTTTTTTTTTTTTTGGTTTTGTGTTTTGTTTTGGGTACCAGGGATTGAACCTAGGGGAACTTAACTGCTGAGCTATATCTCCAGCCATTTTCATTTTTATTTTTATTTATTTTTAAAAAATACTTATTTATTTATTTTAGTTGTACACAGTGCCTTTATTTTTACATGGTGCTGAGGATCGAACCCGGGCCGCACACGTGCTAGGCAAGCGCTCCACTAGATTGCTGAGGCCGGCTTTGAATTTGCAATCCTCCTGTCTCAGCCTCCTGAACCACTGGGATTACAGGTATGTACCACTATACCCACATCCAATGATCTTGCCTTTTGATATTCATGCCCTTGTATAGTCCCCTCCATCACCGAACCAAGGCTGGTCTATGTGACCAATAAAAATACGGCTAAATAATTGTGTGTGACTTCCACAGGTAGGTCATAAAGGGATTGCTGCTTTTATTTTTGATCTCTTGGCTTGTTCCCTTTGAGGGAAGCCAGGGACATTCAAGTAGCTCTGTGGAGAGGAGCTGAAATGAAGCCTCTTGCCAACAGCCAGTACCAACTTGTCAGCAACATGATTGATCGATCTACTTTGAAAGTACATCCTTCAGCTCTACTCAAGCCTTTAGATAACTGCAGTCACAGCTGACATCTGATTGCATCTTCATGAAGGACTCTGAGCCAGAACCACCCAAACATGCTACCCTGGAATTCCAACCCAAAGACACCAGTAAGATAATAAATGATTAAAACTGCTTTAAGCTACTGCATTTGAGGATGATTTGTTGCACAGCACTAGATAACTAACGTAACTAAAATCCCTAAATTCTGGATGTGTTATTCACCTTTCTATTACTATAACAAATAACCGAGACAATCAACTTATTTTTAAAAAGGTCTGTTTTGGCTCACGCTTTTGGAGACTTTAGTTCATGAGCAATTAGCTCCATTGCTTTGGACCTGTAGTGGCATATCATGATTAGGAACCAAAAGAAGAAGAGGACGAGACTAGGGTCCCACAGTCCCCTTTGAGGGCATGCTCCAATGACCTAAAAACTCTTACTTAAGGTTCCACTACCTCCCACTAGTGCCACCATGGGGGACCAAGCCTTTAACATTTGGACCTTTGGAGACATTCCAGATCCAAATGATAAGACTAGTTAAGGAGCCAACCTACTCCATTTGGACTAAAGTGGGAGGGATGGTTCCCTAAGGAGTAATCAAGTGCTATTGGTGGGCAAATAGAAGAAATTAACACTAGATGGGCCATACAACATCTAACCTCAACAGTGGTTATATAAATACACAATTGCTAAAGGACTGAAAAGCAGAGGAAAGCAACAGTAATCCATCTGAGGTGACTCAGAGTGCCTGGGCCAGGAAGGACTCAGGCCCACATATTCCTATACTGATTTTCTGGTTCCAATTACTGACGGTTTTCTTCCTAGCTACTTCTAGACTTGGTTGCCTATAAGCACCTTGGGTGCTCCCCTCCTTTGCCAACCCTAATATTTGCTTTTAGAGTAAGTTACTTGTTGTTGTTTTTCTTTTCATCTGGAGGAAAATTCAGGCCAAGAAATTCCTCAGCTTGAATAATTTGCATGTAACTTTATGCATGGTTTGAGCCTTCTCCTGTTAAATTGGCTTTTTAATTTAATTTCAGTTGGACACATTAGCTCAGACAAAGATGCCTCCTTTGTAAGCTCACATTCCTTATTAATCTCTTCAGGCAAAAGAGAAAGATGAAAAAAAAAAATGTAAGGGTTGGAAGTGGAAGAGGGCTTGCCTAGCACATGCATGGCCCTGGGTTCAATCTCCTGCAAAAAAAAAAAAAAAAAAAAAAAGAAAGAAAGAAAGAAAAAAAAATTAAAAAACAAAAGAAATGTAAGGAGTAAAACTCTAATAGATAGGGAGTTTCCTTTCTTCCTCTTTCCCTTGTTCCCTCCCTTCTCTCTCCAGGCCTTCCTTCTTTATTTTTTTTTTTAAATATGTTTTGTTGTCTATGGACCTTTATTTGTTTATATGTGGTGCTGAGAATCGAACCCAGTGCCTCACACATGCTAGGCAAGCACTCTACCACTGAGCCACAACCTCAGCCCTAGCCCTTCCTTCATTCCTACCAAAAAATTTTGAGCACCTGCTATGTGCTTGGCATTGTCTCTGTACTACCTCATTAGAGCCTCTTAATGATGATGAGGTGAGCATTAATGACCCCTTTTAAAGATGAAGAAACTAAGCTATGTTTGGTGAAGTTACTGTTTTATTGGATATATTTTGTCTTTTTATAGCCATGCTATTTAACTCCAAAACATCAGTGACATGAATATCTTTGTACCCATAGGGAAAAATTTTTAAATAATATATACATATTTTTCCAGAAGTCCTATCTATTTTAAGTTTTCCCTGTACCAAAGGCTGCTACAAATGATTTCCTTCCAACTGATCACCAAGATACCGATTATGTTTTCTGTGTGTCCAATGCATGTGGTGAGAGAAAAACAAAGAAAAAGAGTTCCTGGCACTTTTTTTCTGTCCCCTCCATGTCAGTAGGAGATCAGATTTCAAGAAGAAGAAGAGGAGGAGGAGGAGGAGGAGGAGGGAGGGGAGGAAGAGAGGAGAAAGAAGATGAAAATGATGAAGAGGAGGAGGAAGAGTAAGAAACAATAAAGGGAAGAATACATTGTCCTGACACAGCTTATGGACTCCAGACCCCCAAACTTGCCTCATGGAGCTTGGGAAGGCTCTTGGTACAGAGGTTATGAGGGAAGGCTTTGGAACCACACAGAGATGTGTTATATTCCTATTCTATGCACTTGGTAGCTGTGTGACTCTGATCTAGTCTTTAAACCTCTTTACAGAATGGGGATGATAATAGTTTCTACCTCTTATAATTCCTATAAAAAGTCAAAGAAATAACTACATGAAACGCCCAGTCCATTGCCTGGGATGAAGTAAGGGTATGACAAATGTGGTCATTACTATCACAGTTGCCTTTACCTCTCTGAACTCTACTTCCTCTGCTGCAGACCTGGGTATGTAGTGTCTTGTGTCCTTGAAGCAGCAGGAAGACTCTAAGATGGCCCTTACTAATCCCCATCTTCTGGTATTTATGCCCTTGTATAATACCCTGTGGTCAGGGCCTGTGACTTACTTTAACTAATACAACATGGCAAAGGTGACACTAGTTTCATGATTAGGTAAGATTGCAACTTCTGTCTTGCTAGCAGATGCTTCCTCTGTCCTCTTAGATGAGAGCTTTGACAAGTAATTTTACTATACTGGAGAAGGCCATGTGATCAAAAACCAAGGATAGCCTTTAACCAAAATCCAGCTAGGAATTCAGACCTTCAGTGCAGACACCCTCAAGGAACTGAATTTGGCCTATGGCCAGGTGAACATGGCCTGTCTTCGTGTATGTGTGTGATGCTGGAGATCAAACCTAGGTCCTCACATGTGCTAAGCAGGTACTCTGCCACTGGGAGCTATATCCCCAACCTGACCATGTGAACGCAGCGTCAGAGTCTGTGTATGTGTATGAGTGTGTGTGTGTGTGTGTGTGTGTGTGTGTGTGTGTGTGTTAGCGTTACTGGGGATTGAACTCCGGGGTGCTTTACCACTGAGCTACACTCTCAGCCTTGAAGTTGTTTTTTTTTTTTTTTTTTCTTTTCTTTTTTTTTTTTAACACTTCCTTGAAGTTTTTTTTATTTTGACACTGAGTCTCTTTAAGTTGTCCAGGCTGGCCTTGAACTTGTGATCCTCCTGCCTCCACCTCCTGTGGCACTGAGATTATAGGCATGTGTATTCTGCAGATCCTTTTTTATTTTTGGTAGTAGGGACTGAACCTAGGGGTGTTTAGCCACTGAGCTCCATCCTAAGCCTTTTTTATTTTGAGACAGGGCCTCACTAAGTTGCTGAGGCTAGCCTCAAACTTGCTATCCTCCTGCCTTGACCTCCTGGGTCACTGGGATTATGGCACTGCACCACCACATTTGGCTCAGATCCATATTTAATTGAGCCTCCAGATAAAATTACAGTCCTGGCTGACACTCTGGTTGCAGCTTTATTGGAGATCTGGATGCAGAGGAACCAGTTAAGCCATATTCAGATTCCTGGCCCACAGAAAATGTGAGCTAATAAGTATTGTGTTGTTCTAAGCTGCAAAGGTTATGGGAATTTGTCGTGAAGCAATATATAACTAATCAGCAACACCCTCCCCCCTTTATAGCCCATATCCCCTACTTCCTTAGTGATCTTCATTTATCACATTGTCTCAAAGCTGTTGGTTTTCTCGCACTATAAGTTCCTTGAGGACAGGCACTGGACTGAGCATTTCTTCGAGTCCCTAGGGGAGACAGCAGGGGCTGGCACTAGGAGAGTATTGGGTAATATTTTCACACTCCCTAAGGCTGGGTTACGTGCTCCATTAGGGGCTTCCATAACAACCTAATGATAATGGCGATGGTTGTTTTTGAACAATTACTGTGCAAGGTACTGAAATAAATCCAGGGATGAGTTTTTTTTTAATTATTATTTTTTTATTATTATTATTATTATTATTATTATTATTATTATTATGGTACCGGGGATTGAACTCAGGGGCACTGGACCACTGGGCCACATCCCCAGCCCTTTTTTGTATTTTATTAGAGACAGGGTCTCACCGAGTTCCTAAGTGCCTCGCCATTGCTGAGGCTGGCTTTAAACTTGTGATCCTCCTGCCTCAGCCTCCCAAATGCTGGGATTACAGGCGTGCGCCACCGCGCCCGGCTAGGGATGAGTATTTTTAACTAGATTTTTGTGATGATTGTGATCCATATCCAGACTTGGGCACCATTAACCCTACATATACCTCATACAGTCTATGAAAAAAAATTGCATCCGGCTCTTAAGCTGCCTTTCTGATTTAAAACCAAACCAAACCAAAACTATTTTATATTGCATACAAACTGAAAAGTGCACATATCTCAGTGTACAATTTGATGAATTTTCTAACTCGTCTACGTAACCAACACCAAGATAAAGACAGAAGACATCCCCGCCTCGCTTGTGGGCTCCCGGAGTTCACCAGCCTGAGGGAACAACCATAACCCCATCACCACTCATTAGTTGTACCTGTTCTAGAACATGAAAGCGCAGTCTGTACTTATGGCCTGCCAGTTTTCGCTGAACATCATATTTATGCTTTTGACTTGTTATAACTTCTCTTCTGCATTAAGTTTGTAAAACGGTGACGGAGGAGATGGAAGCCCGGGTTTCTGAGAAGCCGCTCGCGATACCGTACTTGGATTTTCCAAGCGATGAGTAAACGGGCCTTGGCTGACAAGGAGGGGGCAGGGGGCGTGGTTTCCTCTAGGCCGGCTCCTCGAAGGGGCGGAGTTTCAAGTACGAGGGCGAGGCCCGGGACTTGGCCTCCCCGCAGCAGTTAGCGCCGAGGGCGGGTCCAGGCCGGGGCTTCCTGTCTGCGCCTGCGGAATAGCCGTTTGACCCCGGAAGTGCGGGAGCTCCGGGAGCTGTCACAGTGATCCGCGGCGGCGGCGGCACAACGCCGGTAGTGGAGCCGCCGAGGTGAGTTAGTGGCTGTGCCGTGCTGGATGCGGGACCTGGGGCTCGGGAGGAGCTTTGGCAGCCCCAGTCTCTGACCTCCACCGCGGGGCCAAGGCTTTAGCCGCCCCAGGGAACGTGAGCCGCCCCTTGAGGCTAGTCAGCTAGAGCCAGAAGCCCCGGGTTTGAGACTTGGCTCCACAGTGACCCTGGACGAGCCGTAGACCCCACGCCTCGCGTCCGGGGATTTAGTTTCTTTGGAGTTCATTCATTTCATACAGTAAATATTGGTTGAGCGCCTCCTAAAGTGCCAGGCAAAGAGTAGGCACTAGGGTTACAAACGGCCAGACAGACAGGACTTCTGCCCTCAGTGGAGCTTGCAGTCTAGTGGGTAGAGACAGCCAATGACAAGTAAATACGCAATATAATTAAAGGTATAACAGTAACTGGGAGACTGACTACTTTATTTTATTTTATTTTGGTACCGGGGATTGAACTCAGGGCACTGGACCACTGAGCCACATCCCCAGCCCCCCCCGCCCCCGCTTTTTTTTTTTTTTTTTTTTTTTTAATTAGAGACAGGGTCTCACTGAGTTGCTAAGTGCCTCGCCATTGCTGAGGCTGGCTTTGAACTCGCGATCCTCCTGCCTCAGCCTCCCAAGTGCTGGGATTACAGGCGTGCGCCACAGCGCCCGGCTGAGACTGACTACTTAGAGGAGCGATCTAGCAAGGTTTCTGAGAAGAGTAATATTAAATTGAGACTAGAAGAGTAATGGCAGTCAGAGAAATTCCATATTGGAATTCCCAGCTCCCTTCCTAAAGAAAGCCCTCTAACTTTTTTGGCTTCTGTTGCCCTGCCTACATAGAGGATACAGTGATGGGCACAGATACAGCCATGATCATTGTCTCTTGTCCTTTTGGAACTTAAAGTTTAATCTTTGCTTAGTTAATTCTACCCATACTTTAGATGGAAACTCAAATCCTCCTTGACATCCTCCTTCCCTCAAGTCATTTCTCTATATTAAATGCTTTTTGAGTCTTCTCTATACAGTATGTTATTGTTTTTTTTTTTTTTTTATGGCTATTGGATTTGTATCCATCATTCCCAAAAAGACTGTAAGCTCTCTGAAGGGCAGAATCAGGTCTGTTATTTGTGCACCTTAGTATTCTCTGGGTATTGGTGCCTACTCCATAGTAGATAGTGAAAAGTCTCTGAATGGGTAAGATGAATAATACATTAGTATTTGCTCTCTGGTAGTTCATAGGTCTTTCCTGCCAGCAGGTTATCATCATCTCTGGTTATATATCTTCCCTACTTAAGTGACTCCTCACTGCTTCAGATAAAAAAAAGGCAAAATTTAGCATGACATTCAAGAATCTTTTAAACTGACCCTGTATTCCCTGATTGTTTTCTCCCCATTTCTGTCATCTTCTCCTTGACCTTGCATTTTCAGCAACACCAGATGCCTCCCTCTTCCTTCAAAGTCATACTTTTTATGGCTCTGAGTTTTGCTCATTTTTGTTCTCTGTTCGGAATGCCCAACTTTTCTTCTTGGCCTTCAACATCCAGGTTATAGATGACCTTCTCTGGGACTTCCTTTTTCTTTTGAGGTCCAGTTTTGGTGATTTCCTGTTAAAGCTCCAACATTGAATGACAGTCAATTATAAGCTCAGGACCCAGGATGCCTTCAGTGTTTGCTGAATAAATGAGGAAGCCCAAAGTGCTCTGTCTGATAATAACAACTAAACTTGATGAAGTGCTTATTATGTGCCAGGGATTGTATTGAACACTTAGCATTAATCATTTCTCACAGCATCCCTAAAAGATCAGGTCCTATTACTATCCCAGTATTATAGATGAGGAAATCAAGGGTTGGAGAAATTAAAGAACTGTTTTGAAGTTGCAACATATGTGAGAACACTTGGAGCCAGGATTTGACTCAGGCTCTAGGACTATAGAGCTCTTTTCAATTACCACACCAGCCTTACCCTAACACTGGTTTGTAGGAGTGAATTTCTTTCTTTTTTTTTTTTTTTTTTTTTTTTTTTTTTTGGTACCAGGGATTGAACTCAGGGGCACTATACCACTGGGTCACATCCCCACCCCTTTTTTGTATTTTATTAGAGACAGGGTCTCACTGAGTTGCTAAGTGCCTCACCATTGCTGAGGCTGGTTTTGAACTCGCAGTCCTCCTGCCTCAGCCTCCCAAGTGCTGGGATTACAGGCGTGCACCACCAGCTAGGCGTGAATTTCTTTTGAAAGGAAGGCGCTTGTCTCTACCTGTTTAGGCCTGGACTCTGGGGCCTAGAATTTAAATGGTGGAGAACTGCCTCCTCATTATGACTCTTTTCCTACCTTTGGCCCCCACCCCTAACACTCACACTACCCTCTCAGGTAGTTAAGCCTGGAAATAACTAGGCTTATAAATCATTCAGACTTCTGCACTGATGTGAAACCATTAGTGTTTCCTCTTTCTTTATTTCTTTTTGTTTTGTTTTGTTTTTGCAGTATTGGGTCTTGCTAAATTACCCAAGCAGGCCTTAAACTTCCTGTCCTCCTGCCTCAGCCACCCGAGTGGTGGGGATTATAGGTACACATCACTGCACCTGGATCCCACTAGTTTTTCTTTTTTTCTTTTTTTTCTTTTTTTTTTTTTTTTTTTGTGGTACCGGGGATTGAACTCAGGGGCACTCGACCACTGGGTCACATCCCCAGCCCTTTTTTGTATTTTATTTTTTAGAGACAGGGTCTCACTGAGTTGCTAAGTGCCTCGCCATTGCTGAGGCTGGCTTTGAACTCGCGATTCTCCTGCCTCAGCCTCCCAAAGTGCTGGGATTACAGGCGTGCGCCACCAAGCCCGGCTTCCCACTAGTTTTTTCTAACTTCCCTCTCAGCATCACTGGGGGTTAGGAAAAAAGGATATATTTTGGTATGCTGGGTGCAAGAACCCTAAATGCCAAGGCAAAAGAACTGGCATCAGATTCAACTTGGCCACTTATATATTTGCCTTGTGTAAATCAGGACTCTTTGGACATCTGAGCATAGTAATTCTTGTGATCCTTAGTTGGGTTTTTTAAAAAATTTATTTATTTTTTATTCTAAGTTGTTATAAATGACAGCAGAATGCATTACATTTCATATTACACATATAGAGCACATTTTTACATATCTCTGGTTGTATGCAAAGTATATTCACACCATTCATGACTTCATACATGCACTTAGGGTAATGATATCCATCTCATTCTACTATCTTTTTTTTTTTTCTTCGCCCTTTTGCCCCCTCCCTTCCCCTCCCTCCCTGTTGGCCATTCTAGTGTTCCTCTAATCCTCCTATGCTCCCCATCCCAACCCGACTGTGAATCGGCCTCCTTATATCAGAGAAAACATTTGGCATTTGGCTTTTTGGGATTGGCTAACTTCACTTAGCATTATATTCTCTAACTCCATCCATTTACCTGCAAATGCCATGATTTATTCTCTCTTATTGCTGAGTAATACTCCATTGAGAGTCTAGTAAGCTAGTAACTTGATTAGAGGTAACATACGTAGCTAGATACAGTGGCATGTGCCAGTACTCCCAGCTACTCAGTAGACTAAGGCAGGAAGATCACTGGATCCCAGGAGTTCGGGGCCAGCCTGGGAAATACAGTAAGACCTTATCTCTTAAAACAAACAAACAAACAAAAACAGACCAGAACTAAGGTTCCCGTGCACCTACCTGCTTCCATCTCCTTCCCTCTGTTGTGCTGTTTTCTCTGCATGCTTCTTCCCTGGCCTGTCTCCACTACTGCCACTGCTGAGGCTCTCCTGATTTTTTATTTTTATTTTTATTTTTTGCAGTGATGGGAATGGGGATCAAACCCAGAGCTTTACTCATGCTAGGCAAGTGCTTTACCACTGAGCGATACCTACATTCCCTCTCCTGATTCTTTAGCCTTTCCTCTGAAAATGCTTTCCTATCCCCCACCCCATCCCTAAGTTCCATTTACACAACACAACATAGTATGGCAAATGGTTAAGAGCTACCCTGCTTCACCACCTGCTCCCTGTGAGACCATGAGTAAGTTTCTTTTCTTCTCTGAGCCTCTATTTCTTCACTGATAAAATTAGGATAATAATAGAGGCCACACAGTTCACAGAGTATACTCAGGGCATAAAGTCTTCGAAGGTCTTAGTGACTATCAGGCATGGTGGCACTTGCCTATAATCCCTAGCAATCCCAGTGACTTGGGAGGCTGAGGCCGGAGGATCACAAGTTGAAAGCCAGCCTCAGCAACTTAGTGAGACCTGTTTCAAAATAAAAAAATAAAAAGAACTGAGGATGTATCTCAGTGGTAAAATATACCTAGGTTCAATCCCCAATACCAAATCAAAATTTATACACACACACACACACACATACATACATACATATATATACATGCATATATATATGCATGTATATATATGTAATAAAGATATATACATGTGTATATATATGTATAACATAAAATAGAATCATCCTTGGAGTAAAGAAAAGCACCTAGAAGAGCACTCAGTATCTAAAAAACATTGCTATTCTTATCAGTCTGTCTTTGTTATTACCAGGGCATGGCCAAACATCTGAGAAATGGGACTTCCGGTAAAATGTGGCTGATCACACCCCTCAGTTTGTTTGAGGGCTCAAGAAGTGATGATTTCCTCCTTTCAGCCTTGATCTTTGTGTTTTTTTTTTTGGGGGGGAGGGGGCACTGGGGATTTAACCACTGATCTACATCCCCAGCCTTTTTTATTTTGAGACAGGATCTCAGTTACTTATGGTCTCATTAAATTGTTGAGGCTGGCTTCAAATTGGCAATCCTCCTGTCTCAGCCTCCTGAGCTGCTGGGATTATAAGTGTGCACCACCACACCCAGCTCTTTGTGTCATTTTTGAAGCCAGGCTGGCTTTTAATTACATGTCTTTTGAGGGACCTTAATCACTTCCATTCCATGACTTAGCCAACAAATGTACCCCTCTCATTGGTCAGGCTAAGCTTATTGTGAAAAGAACATTGGATGGGAAGACAAGAGATCTGGGATCTGCTACTCCATGGATTTTTTTTTAATATTTATTTATTTATTTGCTTTAGTTGTACACAATGCCTTTATTCTTATGTGGTGCTGAGGATCAAACCTGGGCCGTGCACGTGCTAGGCGAGTGCTCTACCACTGAGCCACAACCCCAGCCCCTCCATGGATTCTTGTTTTGTTCCTTGCTGAGGGTTGAACCCAGGGCCTTATATATGCTAAGCACATATCCTACCACTGAACTATATTCTCAGCTCTATGTCCTGTTGTCACAGGACTGTGTCACCAGTCCCTGGTTTGAGGCCACTTTAGGTCTCTGTAAAGAGGAAATTGTGATGGCAGGTTTCTCTGAATTTTCTCTTCCTCCTTTATCCTTCTGTTCATCATGCCTTTCCCTGAAGCCTAGAGAGGTAAAGTCTTAACACCCTCTACAAGCAAGAAAAGACTCATGGCTCTTAGTAGAACTAAGATCTTAACCCTTAGAAGACTTATGATCCAGTGAGAGTTATAAGAATAGTGTCCTCATAGTAATCATTCATCAAACACTTGATGAAGTTACATCTGTTTCAGGCCTGTGCTGGTCACAGGAAAGGTAGCAAGAGGAGAACCAGGCAGTGTCTTCACAAAGTCAGGCTACTGAGCAGAGATGGAGCTATAATAAAGATAACCTAGGGGACTGGTGGTTGGTAGGTAATAGTAGTGCTTGCCTAAGCCTGCACAAGGCCCTGAGTTCAGTCCCTAGAAAGAAGGAAGGTTGGTAATCTAGGTTTTTAGCCAGTACTTCTCAAAGGAGGCAGGAGTCACCTAGGAAGTGTTTTCCTTCACAGTTGGGAATTACTGTTTTAGGGTGGGAAAAGGTCACTTTGTCTGGATCAGGAGGCCCTCTTAGGAGCAACATAGAAGCAACATAAGGCCAGGGGTTGATGCTTTTTGACTGGCTGTGGGATCAGCCCTGGAACAGGCCTTGTCCCCAGGAGTCTGTGTGTCTGCTCTCTTCTTCCCATCCATATTCCTTTCAGGAGGGTCACGCAGCACAATGCCAGCTTTGCCCCTGGACCAACTCCAGATCACCCACAAGGACCCGAAGACAGGAAAACCAAGGACTTCACCAGCGCTGGTGAGCCGGTGCCTTGAGGCCATTCAGCCTGATATTATCAGTCTTGCAATTTCAGAAGCAAAAAGTAAATTCTTTTCTTATCTGTTGCAAGAATGACCCTAGGGCCATGGCCAGTAATTCAGTAGCTGAGACCCTGCTAGGTCCTTTCAGGCCCAGTGTAGAAATTTCCTTCCGAGCAGCAGCCTGAATTTGAGTAGTAGTTTCCATGTCACCACCCCAATTTCTCCCTTCCACCCAAAGCATTTAATTTCCAATCAGTCCAATGGCAGTTCTGACTCAGCCTAAGCTGGGCTAGAAGTGGATCTGGCTCCAAGCCAGGTTTGGGGATTTGACCCTGTGGGAGTGGTTGGGTGTCAGACTGGCCACACTTTGGTGGGAATGCTGATTTCAGAGGTTGAGCCGTCTTTTATCTTACCTGGGATAAGAAGCACCATGAACAGAGACTCCAGCAGGGCCTATGAGAATGAAAACTAAGGAGGCTGTGAACCTGCTGATTCCCAGCTGCAGAGAGAGATTAAAACTGCAGAGAGGTGCCAGGCTACTAAAGAAAGAGATAGTCACAGGGACTGAAGTCCCTGTACTCACTTGATTTCCCAAGCATATGAGCTTACTTGAATAAGGTGGGAGGAAGTATTTTCCAGGGACTTGAGTAAAGTCGTGGGAAACAAAATTTAGTAGTGTTTTATTTCCTGCTGTCTGGATAGCTTCTTATTATTTCCTAAACAGTCCCTGATAGTAGTAGTTAACATTCGTAGCATACCTGCTCTGGGCCAAACTATTCTAAACACTTCACCTGGATTATCTCATTTAAGCCACATCACAGCCCTATGAATGGATATTTTGATTGTCCCTATTTTACAGATGAGGAAATTGAGAGTTCAAGGTAACAAAATGAAAATTAGTAAAAACCAGGATGGGAACCCAGCCAGGCTGGTCCCAGAACCTCATTCCCTTAATCTTTCTGTTATATAATCTCTTGTTTTCTTTCTATGACCTTATTATATATGGAGTATATTTATCAGAAAATCTAGAACTGTGTTGTTTGGTATGGTAGCCACTCAAAAGGAAGCCATCACCACCTGTAGTTATTGAACACTTGTAATGTTGCTATTGCTACAAATGTGGTTTGAAGAACTGGATTTGGGGGGGGGGGGGGGTACCAGGGATTAAACTTCAGAGCACTAGGCCACTGAGCCACATCCCCAGCCCTATTTTGTATTTTATTTAGAGACAGTCTCACTGAGTTGCTTAGCTCTTCATTTTTTGCTGAGGCTGGCTTTGAACTCGTGATCCTCTTGTCTCATCTCCAAGGTGCTGGGATTATAAGCATGCACCACCATGCCTGGCAAGAACTGATTTTTAATTAATAAATTTAAATGGATATAGCCCTATATGGTGAATGCCTACTGCATAGGCCATCCAGATATAGAGATACACAGTTCCAATATCATAGAAAGTTCTGTTGGACTGTGTTGGTGGAGACTGGCTCCTTGGGTGTTGGGTCTGATTTACCACCTCCGTTCCTCTACTCTTGGCTTCTCAGTGTTAGGCGCATATTAGGCTCTCAGAAAACAGTCAGTAAATGAAAGCCAGACCTAATGTCAGGTGCTGGAGCTAAAAAAGAGAAAGGATGTACCCTGCCCTTGTGTGGTGCATGGCCTAAGAGAGAAACAGACCAGTAGCTCTTTGACAGTGTGATCAAGATTGTGATAGAAGAAATGCCAGGCTGTGACATGAGTGAAAACCTAGGGCTGTTTCTCCAGATCAGTGGGGTGGTGGTGGTGACAGAAAGGTCTTGGGGTAACAGGAGTGCACATGCAGCCAGGGAATGCTTCCTGGAGAAAGGGAATTTGGCACTGGTTATTGAAGGACAAATAAGCACTAGCTAGGCGGAGCAGTGGGAGAAGGGAGGACCTGGCTGGAGGACCCAAGTCTGCAGTGCCAGAGTGTTGAGAGAGCCTGACTCTTACACCAACTACTAAACTGTAAGTGGCAGCAGTATAGCAGAGCTAATGAGCACAGGCTTTGCATTAATCTCACACATATTTGGCATATTACTTAACCTCTCTAAGCCAGGATCCAAAAAGAGTAATAATAGGCCGAACTTTGTGGGGTGCCTGTGAGGACTAATTGAAACATCTGTGAATTAGCACTGTACTGGGAACCTAGTACACACGATAAATTGCAGTTGTGATGGTGATGACAATAGCAACATTGAATGGGGGAAGAGCAATGAATGGAGAAGGACAGCTGCCTGGTTGAAGAAGGATCTCTTTGGTCATACTGAAGAATGTTATTCTACAGGCACAGGAAGCTCCTGAAGGATTGTCCTGAGATATATGTGTACCCGCCCTATTTTGTCTCAAGTTGGGAAGAGAAGACCCCCAGCAGGATGATAGATAGAACTAGCATTTATTGAGTAGCTACTATTCAAATAGCAAATACTTGAAGACCCACAAGAAATAGTCTGGGGCCAGAATGGGTGACCGGGCTCCTGAAGACAAGACTCATATAAGAAGAACATTTGGCCAGGCATGGTGGCACACACCTGTAATCCCAGCACTTGGGAGGCTAAGGCAGGAGAATCACGAGTTCAAAGCCAGCCTCGGCAATGGCGAGGCACTTAGCAACTCAGTGAGACCCTGTCTCTAATAAAATACAAAAAAGGGCTGGGGATGTGGCCCAGTGGTCGAGTGCCCCTGAGTTCAATCCCTGGTACCAAAAAAAAAAAAAAAAAAAAAAAAATTTTTTTTCTTTGAGAACAGTGCAGAAGAGTTCCTTACAAGATATATGAAAGTCTGATGGGCAGCAAATTTTCTTATAGCTTCACAGAGCAGACAGGACCTAAGCCAGGCTCACTGAGAGGTGGGATGGACTTGGGTAGGAATGAGGACACAACTGCTGCTCCCCTCTCTGAAATCTTCCTTCATTACCTACAGGGGGGGAAAAAAAAAGAAAAGTCCCCACTCTTGAGCTTGGTATTCAAGGACCTTCAAAGACTTTGGCAGGATCTGGTCATTTGTAACCTCCATTCATTCCTTTGTCCAGCAAGAAAATATGTATAGAAAGTCCACTCATTACCAGGTGCTGTTCTAGGAACTGGGGATGCTAAAGTGGGAAAAGCTTTGTGTGCCTCCAAGACCTATAGCTAGTGGGGGGGTCACAGTTGAGAAGTTAGGCACTCCTTTTTATGTAACTCTATTGAGGTATCGTTGAAGGACAGTAAACTTTACATAATTTAAATTATACAGTTTGATTGGTTTTGATACAATGAACATTTCCACTTTCCCCAAAAGTCTCCTTGTGGGTTGGGGTTGTGGCTCAGTGGTACTGCTTGCCTCACACATGTGAGGCACTGGGTTCAATCCTCAGCACTACATATAAATACATAAATAAAATAAAGGTCCACTGACAACTAAAAAAATAAAAAGTCCCTTTGTGCCCTTCTCTAATCTGTGACTTCTTCTCTTCCCTGTCCCCAACAAGTGCTGATCTGAAAGCACTCTTGGTGCTGTTCAACAAGTGTCACAGTCGGGCGAGCACAGAGTACAGGTGCTGGGGGAAAGCTCAGGTGAACTATTCCAGCCAGTGTGGGTGTCAGAGAGGCTTCCTGGAGAAGGTGAAGTCAGAGCTGGGATCAGAAGGACAAGCAGTTAGACTTGGGTAGCACCTGAGTTCCATAGATTGTGTAGTAGGTCTACCGCATAAGCTTTGTTTCAAACTCTGCTTCAATTGTCTCCTTAATCCAATGACCTTGGAAAAGTTCCTGAACTTTACTGGGTCTTTGTTTCCTCCTCTGTAAAATGGGGTGATTACCATCTTCCTTATGACTGGTTGTAGATAAAAAAAAAAAAATGAAGAAGAAGAAGTGGGCTGTGGGACAAGCCTACTCAGCAACCAGCATAGGACAGGTCCTCAGTATGGTGGCTTTCATTATTATGGTTCCAGCACTCTCCAAATTCATATCCCAACACCCAGTGCAATCTCTGCACTTTTTATGACCCATTTTTAAAAATTTTTTTTTAGTTGTATATGGACACAATACCTTTTTTAAAAATATTTTTTAGTTGTTGATAGACCTTTATTTTATTTATTTATATGTGCTGCTGAGCATCAAACCCAGTGCCTCACACATGCCCGGCAAGTGCGCTATTGGTGAGCCACAGCCCCAGCCTGACAAAATACCTTTTTTTTAAAAAAAATTTTTTATTTATTTATTTATTTATTTTGGGGACCAGGGATTGAACTCAGGGGCACTCGACCACTGGGTCACATCCCCACCCCTTTTTTGTATTTTATTAGAGACAGGGTCTCACTGAGTTGCTAAGTGCCTCGCCATTGCTGAGGCTGGCTTTGAACTCGCGATCCTCCTGCCTCAGCCTCCCAAGTGCTGGGATTACAGGTGTGCGCCACCAGGCCCGGCACCTTTTTTTTTTTTTTTTAATACTTATTTTTTAGTTGTAGTTGGACACAATACCTTCACTTTATTTATCCATTTGTATGTGGTGGTGAGGATTGAACCCAGGGCTTCGCATGTGCTAGGTGAGCAGCACTCTACTGCTGAGCCACAACCCCAGGCCTTGTGACCCATTTTTTAAAATATTTGTTTATTTGTTTTAGTTGTACATAATGCCTTTATTCTTTACGTGGTGCTGAGGATCAAACCCGGGCTGCGCACTTGCTAGGCGAGCGCTCTACCGCTGAGCCATGATCCCAGCCCCCTTATGACCCATTTTTATGCCTCCATAAAATATGTAATTTCTTTCACCTAAAAATCGTTTTCCTCCTCTAATCTAAGGCTCAGCTCAGATGTCGCCTGCCTGGGAAGCCATCCCTTGTCCTCTAGGCACCATTAATTCCCTTCTGTGTTTCCTGTGTTCTGTGTCAGGTTTGAGTGATCACTTCCTCTGTTCATTGCTCCCTTGGTAGCTTAGAAGCGCTGCTTTCCCAGTGTGGGTCATATGAGCACCTGGATTTTTTTTTTTTTTTAAGTTATAGATGGATACAATACCTTTATTTCATTTATTTATTTATTTATTTATTTATTTTTATGTGATGCTGAGGATCGAACCCAGTGCCTCACATGCACGAGGCAAGCACTCTGCCACTGAGCCACAACCCCAGCCCCATCCTGGATTCTTTTATTCACATGCGCCTTCACCTGGTCCAGTGAGAGCCCAGTAAATGTTAGCAGGATTGCAGGGAAAGTAGAATCGCAAGGGTGTATGTGTGTGTGTTGGGGAAATTAGTAGCCTATCCTGAGAGGTGGCCTGAGAGGCAGAGTGTCAACGGATATAGGAGGAGGGAAGCTTGGAAGCCAAGGAGTTGAATTTAGGCCCTAGATAGTTGTTTTGAACGTGTTACTGGCAATATACTTCCCTTTTCATCAGATTTGTAGTTGGGACCCCAAAGACTTTCCCAAAGATTTCACATTTTGAGAACTTACATTGGGCAGGAGAAAAGCCTGGGTGGTTCTTGAGGAGTCTGATCCATTAGTCTCAATTGTTCTATACCCCCTGGACCAACAGCTGCAGAATGGGGGGACTGTGCTTGATAACAGCTGAGGTGTTACCTGGCCTTCCCTCTATTACCATTTCCCCTAGAGAAAGTCACCCTTATGTAGACAGGGTGAAAACTGAGCCTATCTTCTTTTCTTTATGGTGAACAAAGTGAGGTTTGTTCATGGCATGGTAAGGCCTGAAGGAGAGAACTTGTGACTCAAAGCTGAGACCTGCAGCTACTTGATTAGAATCTTTTCTTTAAAAAAAAATTAGTGCGGTTTGTTTTTTCTGGTTATTAAAAAAAAAGTGCAGTATGATGTTATTTGTGTCAGAAAGAAGTAACAGACCCAAACAGATATTTCATATGGTTGTATTTTAATGTAAATACCTAGAAAAGATCTGCCAAGACACCCAGTAAATGGTGTGACTCACCTTCTCTATAGCATTTTTTTTTTTCTTTTAGTGCTAGGCTCATGCACAGGCTCTACCACTGAGTTATACCCCAGCCCATGTTGTAATTTGTTGAAAGAAAAGATACTCTTGTTTCACTTGTATGATTAAAAATTAAGGGCTGGGGTTGTGGCTCAGTGGCAGAGCACTCGCCTCGCACGTGGGCGGCCCGGGTTCGATCTTCAGCACCACGTAAACATAAATGCATTGCATTGTGTACAACTAAAGTAAATAAATAAATATTAAAATATATATATGTATATATATATATACATATCTATATAAAATTAATTCACAAAATAATACAAGTTTATTGTTCAAATATTGGAAAATATATTCAAGTCGCAATCCTCTCTTTTCCAGCCTGGAGATAACCCTTATTAGCTTTGGAATTTCATCACCCCAACTTTGTTTTCTAAACTCTGTACCAGTGTACAAATATATATACTTTAAATAACCTCAAAACTGATTATATTAAAGAGTCTTGTGTTCTGCTTTTTTTTCCCCTAACCTTTCCCCAGGCCCCATGGCATTAAATACTCTCCCAAAACATGGTTTTTAACAACCGCCTTGTGTTCCCTGGATGCAACCATGCCCTCTTTGTTAGATACACTTGGTTCTTTATGCTTAAAAGCTCCTTAGAGGGTCACCGGTTGGAACAGCCAAGTGTTGTCATTGCTGTGGGTTGGCAAATGGGCCCTCGCTGACTAACCTCTGCCACGTTAACACGTGGTTTTTGGATCCGTAGCACCCCGAGCAGAAGGCAGACCGGTATTTTGTGTTATACAAACCGCCCCCTAAAGACAACATTCCTGCCCTAGTGGAGGAGTACCTGGAACGCGCCACCTTCGTAGCCAATGACCTCGACTGGCTCCTGGCCTTGCCTCACGATAAATTCTGGTGCCAGGTAACATTCTATCAAAATTAATGCTAAAACAAAGCCTATGACATGTCGTTGGTTGGTTGCTGTTGTTTTCTTCCCCCAGGAGGTGCTTTTTTGTCCACTTCTTACACTGGATCCTTAACAGCAAATTGTGGTTTGGAGTGCTCTGTCTCGTATCACAATCTTAATGATGTTTACACACCTTCCAAAGTGTCATTTTTAGAAACTTGTGTTTAGCCCTCAGCTCATTTGTACCTCCTTGGTCCCTTGGGGTTGGAGTGTTTGCAGTAGGCAAGGGCCGATGGGCCATGAGCCCCTGCTCAGTCCACCTGCGAGCCCTTCAGCCTCAGGGATAAATCCTTCCTCTCCATTGTCCCCTGGCTTAGGTTATCTTTGACGAGACCCTGCAAAAGTGCCTGGACTCCTACCTGCGTTATGTCCCCAGAAAGTTTGATGAGTGGGTGGCCCCCACCCCTGAGGTTGCTGATATACAGAAGCACCTACATCGAAGCGTTTTCCTCACCTTCCTTCGCATGTCCACTCACAAGGAATCCAAAGTAAGCCTCTAATCTCATGACAGGTCACCATCCAACACCCGACACCTCTGTGCAGACTCTCTACCCCTGGGAAGCAAGGCTCTTAGAAGCATCAAGTTTCCTCTTTGTCTTCCCTCTGCCTTTATTCCCACTGTTAGTGAAGAAATCTATGCCACCTCTCTTATCCTCTTAATTCACCAGGCCATCTGCATTACACCAAGTGTTTTCATCAATGGGATACGAGGGCCCTTAGCCAGGTGACGTGTGCCTGCCTTTACTTGTGCGTCAGAGGGTAAAGACATTGATTCTGACTTTTTAAAGGAACTTGTATGCCTTTTTAAAAAATGATTACTGGGCTGGGGACATAGCTCAATGGGAGAGCACTTGCCTAGCATGCACAAGGACCTGGGTTCCATCCTCAGCACTGTGAGGTGGGGGAGGGATCTTTCTTTGTTTTAAGAATTTTTTTAGTATGGAAATTTTCAAATATATACATATATTTATATAAAATTTCCACATACAATGAATTCTGTGTACCCTTCTCCCAGCTTTAACAATTACCAACTTTTTGTCCATTTTGTGTTTTATCTCTCTGAGTTTTCTCTCTTCTTCTTTTTTTTTTTTTTTTTTTTTTTGATACTGGAGATTGAACTCAGGGGCACTCGACCACTGGGCCCCAGCCCCTTTTTTTAATATTTTATTAGAAACAGGGTCTCACTGAGTTGCTAAGTGCCTCGCCATTGCTGAGGCTGGCTTTGAACTCACGGTCCTCCTGCCTCAGCCTCCCAAGTGCTGGGATTACAGGTGTGCACCATTGCTCCTGGCTTCTTTCTTTTTTTTTTTTTTCCTGGAATATTTTTATGAAATCTAATTATCATGCTGGTTTACCAGTAAATGTTCAGAACAAATCCTTCATGACTGTTTTATGATATGTTTTGACTTCTTTCCCCTACCCAAAACTGGGGATTGAATCCAGGGCTTCTCTACCACTGAGTTATATTCCCAGCCCTTCTTGCTCTTTTATTTTGAAGCAGGGTTTGACTAAGTTGCTGAGGCTAGCCTTCAACTTATCATCTTCCTGTCTTAGCCTCCCCATTCACTGGGTTTACAGGTGTGCTCTACCATGTCCAGCTGTGTTTGCTTCTTTTTATGTTAAAATGGAGAATGACTTGTGCTGGGTCTGCTTAGACATGTATGTCCACTATGTCAGCAGACCGTCATTGATTAGCCAGTCCCCAGCCGAAGGGCCTGAGGTTTTCTTTCATGAGTTTGCTATAATTGTACAATGTGTTAACATTTAGTCTCCATTCTTTCTCTCTTTCATTCTTTTCCTTAGGATCACTTTTTTTCCCCCTCTGCGTTTGGAGAAATCCTCTACAACAACTTCCTCTTTGATATCCCAAAGATCCTGGACCTCTGTGTGCTCTTTGGAAAAGGCAACTCACCCTTGCTCCAGAAGATGATAGGTGGGTAGGATGCAGGACCTGAAGGATGCACAGAGAGGGTCCCCATGCGTCAAACCAGAGGTCACAAAGGTTGGTGCTTAGGTAGCACGAGGGATTTGGGACAGTAGGGATAGGTAGTACTGGAAAATACTTGACAGATATATGAGTGTTAACTCTGAAAGAAGTGGTTAAGGTGGTGGTAGTTAGGCAGTAGAGACACCACCACCCCCCCCAAAAAAAAAGTGTGCCAGACAGTTCCTCAGGGATCTGGGAGTCTTAGTGGTAGGCCAGGTGTCAACAATGACAGGAATGAGGAAGTTTACTTTGGCAATGAGAGTCAGAATGGCAATAATAGCTAACCTTCATTTGCACATGGCCTGGGCCGCTTGCATGCCAAGCACTCTAGCAGCCTTCAGATCAGTGCTGTCATCTTCCCTGCTTACAGAAGAAACTGAAGTTAAACTTCAGTTTAACTTTGCCTGAGAGCACATGACTAATTAGTAGCCACGCTGGGACATGTGGCCATGGAGACCTGCCCCTCAAGTTCTTGTTTTTTTCTGTTGCTTGCTTCAGGGATGATGGAGCTGCCTCAAAAATGGCACAATTTGCAACATTGCTGAGAGAAGATGGGGACAGAGTTCCCATCTTTTAGGTTGTAAAAGGACAAATGTTAGCAGTTGGATTCTGTCAGGTGGCAGTGGGCTGAAGGTTCAATCAGAAATGGAAGTGTTGGTGGGAAGATAGAGGGAGTGCCCCAGTGGATTCCTCTTTGATTGCAGCCTGTGGTGTTGGGCTTGGCACAGAGAGGTGTTCATCTGGACATCCCTGTCAACCCTCCTCACCCTAAGATTGTAGGACACAGAACAGTTTTCTAAATATCTTTTTACAAAATTGAGTTATCCCTTGCGATGTTCTCCCTCATTTTCTTTTCCACCCTCCTTCCTTTTCTCCTTCTTCCTTCTCTCCTTTTTTCTTTCTTCCTTTTTTTCCCCCTAATAATTAAGGTAATATATGCTAATGTAGAAAATTTTGGAAGGAGATAAAGCATAAAAAAAAACAAACAGGAAAACAGTTACCAAAATACTGTAAAAGAGACACCTGTTTTTTTTTTTTCCTTCCAGTCTTTGTGTGTGTGTGTATGTGTGAGAGAGAGAGAGAAAGAAAGAAAAAGAGAGAGAGAGAGACTGGGGATTGAATCGAGGGCCTTGTGCGTGCAAGGCAAGCATCTACCAACTGAGCTATATCCCCAGCCCTGGCTCTCTATTTTTTCAGAAGACATATTACATCATTACATATATGAAATTCGTATCCAGCCTTTTGATTGGAATACCTCTGGTTTCTTAACTGATCATTAGTTAATCTTTTTTTCCTCCATGGAAAGGCCTTTAATAATTTTACTGGAGACTGAGAGGCTGGGTGAGTGAACAACAGTAGGTGTGATTAGTTAGGGAAACAATTACTAATTTGGTTAGAGTCAAGAGTTCCAGGAGAGTAACTGCGGGAAATGGGAGGGAGAAGCTGGCACCATTTGGCAGGGCTCCGTGCACTGGAAGAGCAATATTGCTAAGGGACTAAGATGGCCAGCACCAGAGTTGAACTGATCAGTTCTAATCCCAGCTGTAGTCCTGGTTTGGTCCACTTAACCAAGTCAATGAGCCACTCAAAGCCTCAGTTTTCTCATCTGGAGAAAGGGAAAACTGATAGAGTCCTCATAGGATGGTCGTGGAAATTAAATAGGAGGGTAAGTATGAGTCATATGTGTAGCACAATGACTGGCAAGAAACTTGGTGAGTGAATTCTTATTGTGATGAGGCCATCAAGCCTCTAAGAGCTTGGAGCAAGGCAAGGAGCCATCTGGTGACAAGATTTATCTGGGAGAATGCAGATGGGCAGGGTGGAGACCGGAGGCCTCATAGGAGGCAGGTGCATCAGCTGATTGGCTACTAGGGTAAGAAAGGACCTCTGGGAGGTAGATTAAAGCAGGGCTCAGTGCGGTCACTGGAAAGAAAAGTCTTAACAGTTCTAGAACTATGTTGATTGCAGAAAAAGGAATTTTAAGAGGTGGGGAGCATGGGTTTTAAGTAGAAGCAAGGTCATCGTAGGGGTAAGATGGCTGTGAATATAGGGGGAGATGTCATGGTGAAAGTGAAGCAAGAAAGTTCTGAAAGTTCTGCCTACTGCTGGGATCACCAGTCTTTCAGTTTTTGTTTTTTTTTTTTTGTTTTTTTTTTTTTTTCATTGTTGTTTTGGTACTGAGGATTGCACTCAGGGGCACTCAACCAGTGAGTCACATCTCCAGCCCTGTTTTTTTTTTTTTTTTTTTTTTGGTACCGGGGATTGAACTCAGCGGCACTAGACCACTGGGCCACATCCCCAGCCCTTTTTTGTATTTTATTAGAGACAGGGTCTCACTGAGTTGCTAAGTGCCTCGCCATTGCTGAGGCTGGCTTTGAACTCGCGATCCTCCTGACTCAGCCTCCCAAAGTGCTGGGATTACAGGCGTGCGCCACCGCGCCCGGCTTTGTTTTTGTATTTTATTTAGAGATAGGGTCTCACTGAGTTGCTAAGTGCCTTGCCATTGCTGAGGCTGCCTTTGAACTCAAGATTCTCCTGACTCAGCCTCCTGAGCATTGGGATTACATGCACATGCCACTGTGCCCAGCCAGTCTTTCAGATTTTGTAGATTTTTTTTTTTTTTTTTTTTTTTTTTTTTTTTTTTTTTTTGGTACTGGGGGATTGAACCCAGGGGCCTTCTACCATGAGCTATATCCTCAACCCTATTTTGTATTTTATATAGAGACAGAGTCTCACTGAGTTGGTTAGCACCTCACTTTTGCTGAGGCTGGTTTGGAACTCTCGATCCTCCTGCCTCAGCCTCCTGAGGTACTGGGATTATAGGCGTGCACCACAGCACCCAGCTCCAGATTTTGTAGATTTTGAGATATATTTAAAGTGTTCTCAGACTGCCAGGTTGAAAACCCTAAGCTGGCTTATAAAGGGGAACCCCTTCTTTGGCTCTTGGAGCATGGTTAACACAAAAGAGGTCAGGACCAGACATCCAGAGACCCTTCACTCTGTGTGTGTGTGTGTGTGTGTGTGTGTGTGTGTGTGTAGTGGTTGATGCGGAGAAGGGCCCTGCAGTCTTTCTCTCACACTTTTTTTTTTTGTGTGTGTGTGCCAGGGATTGAACTCAGGGGCACTCAACCACTGAGCCACATCCCCAGCCCTATTTTGTATTTTATTTAGAGACAGGCTCTCACTGAGTTGCTTAGAGCCTCACTGTTGCCGAGGCTGGCTTTGAACCCACAATCCTCCTCTCAGCCTCCGGAGCTGCTGGGATTACAGGCGTGAGCCACCATGCCCGGCTCTCTCACACTCTTTCTTGTACACACATGCACACACATGGCAGCTCTCTTTTCAACCCTTGAACAGAAGGCACAAGAAGCAGCCTCCACTTTTAGTACCACATAAATTCTTGGGCAAAGCAATTACTACTAAGAGTATTGATAAGGGAGAGAAGGCAAGAGAGTGGGAAATTGATGATTATCCTAAGGGCACATACCCAGTCCTTACCCTGTCATTTTTTTTAAAAAAAAACTTTGAGGCTGGTATTGTGAATCAGCAAGTATAATTTTGAACACAGGACCTTTCAGTTAGTCTCTCTTGGGGCTGCTTTGTACACCAGGAGTTAACTGGGTCTTGGCCCTTTCATGGACTGCACTGATCTGCTTGGCAGAATCTCTCATTCACCCTGGGTTTCTGAACTGCTTTCACCTGAGAAGGGGCAGTTCAAAGGCTGTCATTTCATACCCCTACCTTTTTATTATTTCTTTAAGAGATCAAAACTGAGAGATTTTCACTGTCATCGGAATCAGATAAAGGAGAGGAAAGGGACTCAGATGTTACAAGGAAATTTGAGTGAATTTTGTTTTTTGGGTACTGGAGATTTAACCCAGAGGCATTTTACCACTAAGCTACATTTCTAGTCCTTTTTAAAATTTTTTTAAAAATTTGAGACTGTCTCACTAAGTTACTGAGGGCCTCACTGATTTGCTGAGGCTGACCTTGAACTTGTGATCCTCCCATCGCAACCTCCTGAATTGCTGGGATTACAGGTGTGTGCTACCACAATGGGTAATTTGAGTGATCTTTTTTTTTTTAAAAAAAATATTTATTTATTTGCTTTAGTTGTACACAGTGCCTTTATTTTTACATGGTGCTGAGGATCGAATCTGGGCCGTGCACGTGCGAGGTGAGAGCTCTACCGCTGAGCCACAACCCCAGCCCTTGAGTGATCTTAATGCTTGAAAAACATCACTGTTTCTCAGGCTTTAGCACTGGCAGGCTTATGAGAGAGTGTCTTCCCCGCGTCAGGTGGTCAGAATGCCATGGAGAACACTGTGGGGCACCAGGGGTTGTGGGAGGAGACTTTTCCTGTTGCCTGTCTCTTGTTGTGTCAGGAGGCAATGCCTGGAGGTGAGGACACCTGCTTTATGGTAGAAGTAACTCTGAAGGTCATTCCAGGGAAAGGGAGGGGACAGAGCTTGTTGTCTGAGGTAGGGATGGTGTGTGGGAGGACTGCAATGCAGGGCATGGAGAGAGGATGGCCCAAGATGCCAGCAGGGTGTCAGAGCTCACAGCATCTTTTATGCCACAGTCAGGAGTTCAGAGTTGACCTTGAGCATCAGAACAGGAGAGCATTTTCAAGGAAGATCACAGGTTGGTGGGGAGATAGCTCAGGTATTCCTTATCTGTCCAGAGGAGGAGCATAGGTATAGATGGTCCAGTGCACATTCAGAGATCATGTGATTGGCACCCATCTGAAGGTGGGAGGCGCTGAGCAAGCCCAGGCTGGTGAAACTCAGCATTCTGGAATCAAAGAACAAAGTGGCATCCAGGAAAGTGTTGCCAGAAAGTCCAACTACCTAGTGACTTGCTTACTCACCCAACCCCATCTGGCCTTTGATCCTATTCATTTTTAGATATTCTGGGATCAAGGTTGTCAATAAGGAAACCATGGACAGACTTGCCCCGAGACAGAACATCTGACCACAGCCTTAAATGTGAGGCTTATAGTGAGATGAAGAACCCTGGCCTCTTAAGGGCATTGGCATTTCTTATCATCTTGTCCTCCATCTATCTGTCTTCTCCTCCCTTGCTCCCTCCTTCACCATTTGGGCAGTGGAACACTTGGTTTCTGTTCCAGTTGCCATATGCTCTAACCTACGCTTGCACAGCAGCAGCAGTTGGAGAATAGTAAACACTTTGAGATGAGCCCATCTTACAGGAACAACCACAAATGTGCACTAAGTCCACCTCCAGGTCGTTCCCAGGCCTCTTGCTTTGGAGTAGGATGGATTGCGATGGTAGTATATTCAAAAGCAAAGGGTGAGAGAATTTCCAGAGAAATTTCTCCCTGGAATCTGCACACATTTTTGGAGGTGTGGCCTGGCAAGACCTGTATTGTTGCTTTCAGGTTTCTTGAGCAAGGAGATCATATTTCCTAATTTTCATGGATGACTGCCCACTTCCAAAGCCCATGCTGTCAGATGAGGCATGGTGCCTAAGTAAGATCACTCCCTGGGGATAGTAGGGAGAGCTGGTTTGATCAGAGCAGCTCTTTTAAAAACATAATTCACTAGGCAGAGGTACTTAACGGGTTAAATTGTACTGATCAAGGTTCCTCTCCAAACTTGGGGAAGTCACTAGTCTGAGCCAAAGCTCAGTGTAGCAGGGCCTGAGGCCAGGACTCATCTTAGGTCATAGCTACTGAGAGACTTGGGAAAAGGGAGAAAGGTCACAGAACATGCTGGCAACCATTTGTAATGTAGCCTCTCTATTCCTTCCCCACTCCTTACCTTTCTCTTTTCTTTCCAGGAAACATCTTTACTCAGCAGCCAAGTTATTATAATGACCTGGATGAAACCATGCCCACTATCCTTCAGGTACCAGCTCTCAGCCCTAGCCAGAGGAAGTCAATTGAGGAGACAGACCCCCTCCCCCACTTGATGGTGTTCTTTGACTTTTTGGAAAAGCCAGGGAAAAAATGTTTATTCCTAGCGCCCCTCTGTAGACCCATCTCCCCAGATGGTCTCTTTGTCTTACCCCTGACCACACCCCTTCAAATTCTCCCTTTCCCCTTCTTTTTTTTTTTAATATTTATTTATTTACTTTAGTTGTACACAATGCAATGTATTTATGTTTACGTGGTGCTGAGGATCGAACCCGGGCCGCGCTCATGCGAGGCGAGCGCTCTACCACTGAGCCACAACCCCAGCCCCTGCTTTCCCCTTCTTAACAGGACTGAAATCTAAGGGCTGTCTGGCACTCATACAAAACGAGCTTGGTTTGCATTCTTTTGTTTGCCAACAGCCATATGACTCTAAGGATATCCCTCTAAGAAACCTATGCTTCTCAAATAAGAGCTTTAAAGTTTTACAAAATCATTACGTGAAGAAATAATGTTTGTTATAGAAAATGTGGAATATATTAAAAACCAGAAATAAGAATATTACTATTCCCCATAATCCCACAACCAAGAAATGTCTGCCATTCTCAATAACCTTTGAAATAGTTACATACTGGCCTACTTAAAGCCAGCGTTGTCACTTCAGTATTTGCGTGATTTTATAGTGGTCTCTGTTTTCCCCCTTGCTGTTGATTTGTATTTATTTCAAAATGGCTCCCGTGAATATCCATCTACAAGGGATCCAAAAATCCATTATTTATTGCTGACGGTATATCAAATATTTTTTATCATATACTTGCCCAGCCTATCCAGTCACATCATATCTGCAGGATTGTCACGGCTTTACGTACATGTTGTGGGGGTTTTTGTTTGTTTGTTTGTTTTGTGGTTCTGGGGGTTAAACCCAGGGCCTCACTCATGCTAGGCAAGCATTCTACCACTGAGCCACATGCCAGCCCCACATGTAATAGTTTTAATCCTCTCCACAGTCCTGTAAGAAAGATGGTTTTCATCATTCCCTTCTTAGTTTACTCTAACCCACTCTCTGAGAAGGTCATTGTTTCAGTTGGTATCCTACAAACATGATATATTTCCAGGATTCAAGGCAGTTTTCAGATCACTTGTTCTTGGCTGTGAGTGTGTGTATGGGGGGGGGGGCGTCTCACGTGATGGTTCAACAGGATGTGAGAGAGTCCCTTCTTGCCTTTCACAGGTCTTCAGCAATATCCTCCAGCACTGTGGTTTGCAAGGAGAAGGGGCCAGCACCACACCCCAGAAGCTTGAGGAGAGGAGCCGGTTGACCCCCAGTGACATGCCGCTCCTGGTAAGATTGTCCTCCAGCCCATCCTCTTTCTGTTGAGTCCTTCTAGCCAGGGCCTAACTGCCCCAAGGCTAGGAAGATTGCCATGATAGAGGTCCCCGTGGCTTCTTCGCTTGCTCACAGCTTCTCTGACCAGCGAGCAGCTGGTTCTTCCCATCACACAGGTGAAGAGTGTTTTCAGCAGACTTGCATTTTTCTCTGGAAGCTTTATTTATAGGGTACTGGCAAGAACAGGGAACTAGAATTCAAAGGCTAGAGATGTAGTCCTCGCTTAGTTCAACTCAGTAGGCTCATTCATGCTTTATTCCTTGATCCAGTCATTTATTCAGTGTATTTATTTTGAGCCCCCAGCATGGGCCAGGCCCTTGGAGGTAAATTAGTAAGTAAAAGCAGACACAGCACCTGCTCTGGCAGAACTTAGGAGTCTAATGAGGATGACAGACAGAAGGCAGACATTTAAGGAACCTGGGACATGGTTCAGGCACTGTGCTAAGCACTGGAGACAGAGCAGGAGCAAGGCAGCTGTAGACAGCACTCCTGGAGCTTGCAATCTGGTAGGGAAAGAGCCAGTAAGCAAGTGTTTCAGAAGGATACATGATTTGCTCCCACAGCAAAATCATTTTACCTTTCTGAGGCTCTCTTTCCTTAGCTTCAAAGTGGAGATCCTAACAGCTGCCCAGCCTACTTCTTAGAGTAGTTATGAGAATCAGCAAATGAGCAAGCATCCCATGTCCTGTATACCCTTTTCAAAATGTGAGGAAAGCTGGGCTTGATATTCTTGTCCTCATTAGGATGTGCCTTCTTTGTGTGGGACCAGAGGTGTTGGGTGTTGTGATCAGATTCAGAAGAGAGACTCTTATCTTAAAATAGAAGTGACCCTTAGCCATCACTGGGTGGAGCCCTACTGAAAAAACTGTAGTAGCAAGACCTGAGGATTAGAGAGGCTAGGTGGCTCTCCCACATTGGTACTCTTAGAGGTGAATCAGCCAGGTTGTGCCTGGGGCCTCTACTATTCTCTTTCCCTTCCCCCTTAGCAACTTTCTGCTAAGGGGGAAGGAAAAAGACTCATTCATGCTTTATTCCTTGAGCCAGTCATTTATTCAGTGAATTTATTTTGAGGAGCCCCCAGCATGGGCTAGGCCCTTGGAGGTAAATCAGTAAGCAAAAGCAGACACAGCACCTGCTCTAGGAACCCTGACTTTGTCAACTGTGCCTCACATTCTCTGCAGAGCTGTCCATGAGGTGGAGGAGAATAATGCAGTGTTTTCTTTTGGCAACAGGAATTAAAGGACATTGTTCTCTACCTTTGTGATACCTGCACTACACTCTGGGCCTTTCTGGATATCTTCCCTTTGGCTTGCCAGACCTTCCAGAAACACGACTTCTGTTACAGGTACAGCAGTAATTTTGGCTGTTGTTGAAATAGAGGCTCTGGTCCCAGGTACTCATACAACACATTTACTGGTTTCTTAGAATGTGCCAGTGCCGCTTCCAGCTTGGGGATGCCACAGTGAAGAAGACAGATAAGGCTTTTTATTCATGAGGAATCTATAAGAAGCACTGCCAATTTTGGCTAAGAACAGAACAAGGGAGGAGGAAAAACATAATCAAGAAGAGGGCAGTTTCAATTCTGCTTTTGTTTCAAAGCCCCTATGATGGGCAAGCACAGGGAGTGACAGTCAAGACAAAGTGGTCTAGCCCAGGGTAGAACACACAAGAAAACAACAGAGATGCTCCTGACTAGAATTCCAAAATTCTTTTTTTTTTTTTTTTTTTTGGTACTGGGTACTGGGTGTTGAACTCGGGGGCACTCAACTACTAGGTCACATCCCCAGCCCTTTTTTTGTATTTTATTTAGAGACAGGGTCTCACTAAGTTGCTAAGTGCCTCGCCATTGCTGAGGCTGGCTTTGAACTCCTGATCCTCCTGCCTCAGCCTCCAAAGTGCTGGGATTACAGGCGTGCGCCCCCATGCCCGGCTAGAATTCCAAAATTCTAAAAAGAGATCTTGAAGAATGAACAGGGAGCTGGGCACAGTGGTGCATGCCTATGATCCCAGTGGCTCAGAGGCTGAGGCAGGAGAATCTTGAGTTCAAAGCCAGCCTCAGCAAAAGCAAGGTGCTCAGCAACTCAGTGAGACCCTGTCTCTAAATAAAATACAAAATAGGAATGGGGATGTGGTTCAGGGGATGTGGTTCAGTGATTGAGTGCCCCTGAGTTCAACCCCTGGTACCCAGAAAAAAAAAGAATGAACAGGGAGCCAGATGCATACTTGTAATCCCTGCTATTCAGTAGGCTGAGGCAGGAGGATTGCTTGAGCCCAGGAGTTTGAGGCCAGCCTGGGCAACATAGCAAGACCTCGGTTTTGGTTTTTGTTTTGTTTGTTTTTAATATTTTTTTAGTTGTTCATAGACCTTTATTTTATTTATTTATATGCAGTGCTGAGAATCAGTACTAAGAATTGAACCCAGCGCCTCACACATGCCAGGCAAGTGCAATACAACTGAGCCTCAGCCCCAGCCCTTGTTTTGTTTTATAACAAAAAAAGGGGGGGAAATATATATATGTCAAATATATAAAAATTTGTATATACATGAATTCATTTTCAAATAAATATAATTTACTACTAATAAAAACAAACAACTATCAGCAGCTCCCTTGCTGCTGTAATTCTTTGGGGTACATCTATACCTGGCCAATCTTGCTTCTCATCTTGGCCACCTCACATCCACCCCTTCCCAATTCAAATTCAAACTCCCCATTCTAGCTACACAGCCCCTCACCATCCTCCCAAAGATCAGCGCTCCCAAAGCCCTCTCTCTCTTTCTCTCAGGCTAACTCTGGTCATGGCTCTCCTTTTCCTCTATCTGTTCTTCTACCTCTTTCTCTTCCTCCTTTTCCTCTCCCTCCCTCTCCTCCCCCTTGCCATGAAGCGTTCCAGGCCCACCTCCTCCCTGTGTGCTTCCTAGTTGTGCTCACCCACAGGATTCCTTCTTCCTGGAACAGATGCGCTACACATGGAGTGTGCTGCTCTGATAATTGAAAATGCAACTGCCTCTTTTCTATGATATAATTCTTCTTCCAAATATCTTAAGCTTTCCAAAGCCAGAACTGCAGCTTAAGTGCCTCGGTCAGTGCTAATTTGTAGCAGGTATTCTGCAACCACTTGTCTATGCTTTGACTGGTTTCTGGCAATCTATCTTATTGCAGTACCATATGTAGCAGAGGGTAACTAAGCCAAAAAAGGCAGGCCCTACTAGGCCTGGCACCAGAAGAGGACAGAGAGGGCAGTTTGGCCCCGGCAGGTTGAATTGTTGCCAGGATACATTGCTGGTGGGAGGGTAAATTGGAACATCCCCTATGGAGGGTGATTTGGCAAGATCTCTGAGAGTTAAAGATGCACATGCCATCTGCCCCTACAATGCTACTTCTAGGAATTATTACTCAGATATATTTGCAAAGGTGCAAAGTTATTCTGGGCAGCATTTCTTGTAATAGCAAACAATTGAAAAAACCTAAAGATCCATCTATGGGGTCTGGTACCCAATGTGTACAATGGAATTCCACCCAGCCATACTGAAGAGAGGGTGTTTTATGCACTGCTACAGCCCTGCCATTAAATGAAATAAAGGCAAATAATATGTATAGTACTCATAAAATGCCAGCGTTCAATTTTTAAAAAGCTGGCAGAGGGATGGGGGTGTAACTCAGTTGTAGAGAGAGTACTTGTTAGCATGCTCAGACCCTGGGTTTGAGCCCCAGCAGTTAAAGGGGGGGCGTATATAAAGTGAATATTTGTTTATATATGCATGTATAAATGCATCTTTGGAAAATTCCACAAAAGAACTAGTGACAATAGTTATGTATGGGAAACATAATTAGGAAAGGGAGACTTTTCACAGTATATATTAGACTTTTTGAGTTTTGAACCATGTGAATGTATTATTCATTCATAAAGTTAAAGGCAGAAAGAGACATAACAAGGATACGTTGGGTAGATGTGTGAAGGAAGAAGAGGAAGGTTATAAGAGGGAGGAGTGGCAGAGCTGCCTGAGTGACTCCAACCCTTTCCAGAAAGCAGTCAGAAACTGAGGTAACTGCATTTTCCAGTGGCCATTCTTGGCCTTCAGCACAGCTGGAACAGGCTGGGCCAGCCACAGGCTATTTGTGGGTCAAAGGCAGAGTCACTTTTGGTCAAAGTGTTTCCTTTTCTTCCCCCTCACCAAGATGGGTGGGGGCTCTTCCCTACCTCCATAGCTCCTTGCAGAAAAATCTACCCTTCCAAAACTTACCTTCATCTCCAAAAACCCTCAAAAAACCATCTGTACCCCATTTGGAGAGATGTTTTAACAAAATGGGAAAATATTATGATAAGTGAAAACACACAGGGCACAAAATTCCAAGGATAGTAAAATCCTCTTGGTGATTTTAATTTTCCACTTTGTGTATTTTCCAAATTTCCTATCAGCATGTGCTACTTTTATCACGAGGAAATAAATACCTTTTTTTTTTTTTTCCTAAGTGGACAGCTACAGTCCTACCCCAACCCCCTTTTTTGAGAGGGAAATGCTGATCAGCACTCTATTCTATCTGGGAGGCTGATCAATCCTAGTTTCTGATTTTTCACAGAGGAGACCATAGAGGGCAGAGCACCAGCTGCCATCTCTGGCACGTGTCAGCACTAGATAAATGTTTTGTTGAATGGGTAAGTAAATGACAGAATAGATGAATGTATGGATGGGTAGATGGTAGATGGAGTTGGGCAGATCCCAGAAGCTGCTGTGAATGGTAGGAAGAGATGCCCAGCAAGAGTGACAACCAGAGGCCACTGAGAATAGGCCAGTGTCTGGCAACATGCAGGTTGCCAGCCCCTTCACACTGTCCTGGGAATGCCTGTGCCTGTGCCCGCTTTCTTACTTCACAAGGAAGATACTCATGGTGCCAAGTGGGCAAAGTGGTCTCTCTCCCTGCCCTATATTCCCCATGTCTTTCTTTTTTTTTTTAAACTTTTATTTTTTAGTTGTAGGTGGATACAATATCTTTATTTTATTTTTATATGGTGCTGAAGATTGAACCCAGTGCTTCACACATGCTAGGCAAGCGCTCTTCCTCTGAGCCACAACCCCAGCCCTCCTCCATGTCTTTCTTCACCCCAGCAGGATCCTTTGGATAAAAGCCTCTGATGGCTTAGACTGCCCCACCCCCACCAGCATTTTCACAGCTCCTCACAATGTTCTTTCTAGTGACTGGACTCATCTCTCATTGTTACCAGCTCCTTTTCCTGCTGTCCTGCTTCACTCCCTGACACTCCCCAAAGGCTCCAGGCCTTTGTATGCTTCACCTTGCCTACCTAGAACATCCTTCCTGCCACTGCAACCTTTTTCTCTGCCTTGATACCTGTTTATTTCCCCTTTCCCTCAAGATAGGATCTTGCTGTCTTACTCAGGCTGGTCTTGAACTCCTGGGCTCAAGTGATCCTTCCTCATCCTCCTTAACTGCTGGGACTACAGGCTTACACCACCATGCCCAACTGAGTTTACATATATAATTTTTTTTATTTTGCAAGAGTTATAGAAATCATTCTAACTGAATTAACTTATAAACTAGTGGAGACATTTAAACCATGAGCACATTTAGCCTGTTTTGAACAAATACAAATATCAGGTTGACATTTTCATGTTAAAACAATTCTTTAAGATTGCAAATCATGGGCTGGGGTTGTGGATCAGCGGTAGAGTGCTCGCCTAGCACATGCGCGGCCCGGGTTCGATCCTCAGCACCACGTACAAATAAAACGCATTGTGTACAACTAAAGCAAATAAATAAATATTTAAAAAAAAAAAAGATTGCAAATTATATGCAAACTAAAGCTTTTTCTTTATATCCCATAGCATATTAAGAAAGGTTATTTATTTATTTATTTATTTTTTATTTACTTTAGTTGTACACAATGCAATGCATTTTTATGTTTACGTGGTGCTGAGGAGCGAACCCGGGCCATGCACGTGCGAGGCGAGCGCTCTGCCGCTGAGCCACAACCCCAGCCCCTAAGAAAGGTTATTTATAAAGAGCAAGAAAAAAGGGTAATCTTGTGTTTCTCAAACCTCAGAGAGTCCTGGATGGCCCTCTGGGTGCTCTGTTAGAATGGGCAGCTATAGGCCAATTCCCATGAGGTTGTTGGTAGGATTAGCACCATGAGTCAGTCTGAGTTGGACTCGGGGAAACACCAGCATGGTCCCAGGAGCAACTGGTTGTGAGAGCAACAAAAGGGCCTTTCCCCTCCCTTGAATTGGCTTTGGTTTTCTAACAAAGTGTGGTATTTGTGAACTAATCCAGTGTTTTGCCCATATGTGCTTCCACAGACTAGCTTCCTTTTATGAAGTGGCAATTCCTGAAATGGAGTCTGCAATTAAGAAGAGGAGGCTTGAAGATTGCAAGTGAGACGGGGACAAAACTAAGAACATTGTGTGGGAAAGGGAGGCCCAAGCACAGGTCCTGCCTTCCCCAGCTGCATCATCCCCACCACTAAGGCAAGGGGCAGGACCAAGAACTGTGTAGCTTCGAGCTCATACATCCCTGCCTACCAGCTTCTTGGCCCCTAGATTTTTTGTTTTCCACTTCTCAGATTTTTGGGAGGGGCAGATATTGGGGATCAAAACCAGGGCCTCATGGATGCTAAGCACACAATCTACCATTGAGCTACTTCTCTACTTCTCTACCCACTAAGACTATTTTAAAATAAATGCTGTAGGGGCTGGGGTTGTGGCTTAGCCGTAGAGCGCTCGCCTAGCATGTGCGCGGCCCAGGTTCGATCCTCAGCACCACATAAAAGTAAACGCATTGTGTACAACTAAAGCAAATAAATAAATATAAAATAAATAAATAAAATAAATGCTGTAGGGGCTGGGGTTGTGGCTCAGCGGTAGAGCGCTCACCTAGCACGTGTGCGGCCCGGGTTCAATCCTCAGCACCACGTAAACACATTGTGTACAACTAAAGCAAATAAATAAATATTTAAAAAAATAAATAAATAAAAAATAAATGCTGTAAAGAATTTGTGAGGACCTGTGGAGAAAATCAGATTTCAATAAGTAGAGAGTTTAGGCACAAAGGAGATTGGTTCTAAAGTTCTGCTTGGCCGCTAAGTCCATTAACCCAATGCCCCCAAATACTAGCAGTTAATAAGATGGCTGGCTGCTGGGTTTAAGTGCCTGTTCCTGACCCACTGTTTGAAGTGAGAAACAGCCTTGGAGCCAGCTGACCACTCAGCTGCCTAGGAAGGACCCACATTTGCTGGGAAGGGGCTCCTTTAGTGCCTTTTTTTTCTCAAATATTTTTATTAGTTGTTGACATGTGGTGCTGAGAATCCAACCCAGTGCCTCACACATGCGAGGCAAGTGCTCGCCACACTGAGCACACAAGTGCACTGAGCCACGATCCCAGCCCACCTTTAGTGCCTTTTTGTCTCCTAATCTATTTCTCTTTTCCCCTCTGGCCACCAAAGGCTGCTGAGTGACCTGTGGCAGAGGCTCTCCCATTCCAAGAAGAAGCTAATGGAAGTTTTTCACATCATCCTGAACCAGATCTGCCTCCTTCCCATTCTAGAAAGCAGGTAACCCCTGGACTAAGACACCACCTCCCCACCCCCCCCACCCCTGCCAAGCCCAGCAGGAGCATTCCCATGACTCTGT
Source organism: Tamias sibiricus (assembly GCA_025594165.1). Lineage (NCBI taxonomy): Eukaryota > Metazoa > Chordata > Mammalia > Rodentia > Sciuridae > Tamias > Tamias sibiricus. Next base: position 19,292,146 of record CM046664.1, read on the forward strand.
ATTGGCTTCTTTTCCTGCTCTGGGGTTCACTGAGCAGATAGAAAACCCAGAAAAAGCCAGGCACACTGGCGCTTGCCTGTAATCCCAGCACTTGGGAGGCTGAGGCAGGAGGATCTCGAGTTCAAAGCCTGCCTCAGCAATGGCAAGGCACTTAGCAACTCAGTGAGACCCTGTCTCTAATAAAAAAAATACAAAAAAGGGCTGGGGATGTGTCCCAATGGTCCAGTGTCCCTGAGTTCAATCCCTGGTACCAAAAGAAAAAGAAAAAAAAGAAAGAAAACCCAGAAAAATGCCTCTTTCCTCCAACTGGCCAGAGCCTTGCAGAGGGCCAGGGTGGTTGTGGAAGGGATCTGTAGATCATCTTGCATTGCATAGGCTCTTTTCTTTGGTGTCTCATTTCAGCTGTGACAATGTTCAGGGTTTCATTGAAGAGTTCCTTCAGATCTTCAGCTCCTTACTGCAGGAGAAGAGGTAAGCGTGGCTAAGCTGGGACCAGTAGTGGCTCTCCCACCAATCCCCATAAGGCTTTACACAGTGGAACCTTTGCCATATGCTCACCACAGCATTAAGGTTCTGACACTTGGTGGTTGGGTAACAGATATACACAGGGAGCCCTGCAGTAGAACAGTGTCTCCGTGGTCCCATCCCTATCATTACTATCTGCTGTCTGGCCCTTAGGTTCCTCCGGGACTATGACGCACTCTTCCCTGTGGCTGAAGACATCAGCTTGCTGCAGCAGGCCTCATCAGTCTTGTATCCTTCTTCCACAGCCCACTGGGACAGGGTCTGGCCTGATGAAGTCAGACACGACCTCCTGGGAGCCAGAGAGGCAGAGAGAGGATTAGTCCCAGAACTCATGGATTAGCCAGCTAACTTTAAAGTCCTACCAAGGACTCAGCCTGCTTTTTCTAGAAGAGATGACTGCTCTTATGTTTGATGCAGGGAAGGTACAGCCCTGCTTTTTCTAGGTGTCTCTTGAGTATGTGGGCCTATGTGACCAAGTTGGACTTGTGCCTACCCTCATTGTCCTTATTTTGTAGGAGGGACAGACTAGTAAACAGGCAGTTAAAGAGTATCATTTAAAAGAAATTCATCTAGACATGGTGGCACATGCCTGTCATTCCAGCAACTTGGGAGGCTAAGACAAGAAGATTGCAAGTTTGAGACTAGCTTCAGCAACTTGGTGAGGTCTTAGGCAACTTAGCAAGATCCTATCTCAAAATAAGAAATAAAAAGGGCTGGGGATATGGCTTAGTGGTAAAGTGCCTCCAGTACCAAAAAAAAAAAAAAGAAAAGAATTCAGATGGCACCTCACCTAGCAGAGGCTGCTGTGGCATCCAGGGATGGATGATGGAGTTTGCACTAGAAGTAGAGTGAAGATATTGGAGCTCACTCTTTTTTTTTTTTTTTAATATTTTTATTTATTTGCTTTAGTTGTACACAATGCGTTTTATTCAATGCATTTTATTTGTATGTGGTGCTGAGGATCGAACCCGGGTCGCCCACGCGCTAGACGAGCGCTCTACCGCTGAGCCACAATCCCAGCCCTGGAGCTCACTCTTGATTTCTAGTTTGGTAGTGCCTTGGATGGTAGGAAGGGGAAAGGACAGGAAGCCCATTAGCCATTTTGGTGGCTGGAATAGGTTGTTCATTCCTGTTTCAGGGACCCCTGTGGGTTCCCAGCCTTTGCAGAATGTCCTTTGCTGGTTGGACAGGAAGCCCACTGGCAGTGGCCTTATTGGCTGTCCTCCTGGAGGTCAGTGCAGAAGAATTGCTGGTGGTTCATCTAAACACCTGTCCTAGGACACTGTGGTCTGACCCAGTGCTGATACAGCCCAGGTACCAGTGACATCCACTGGCTCAGCCCCACAAGCCCCTGGCAAGAGCTACATGGTTGAATCCTGGGGAAAGACTGAGAAGTCATGCTGCCTCAGAGGTGGGGAAGCTGAGAAGTTCATGGGACCCAAGAAAGAGAGCCCTTAACACAGCCTCACAGGGATGAGACACGGACTGCCTACATCCTCCAGGCAGTGGAGAGTGCTTGGGAAGGGGTGGACAGAAGGAAAGCAATGAACACTAAAGACCCATCGGTGGCCGAGGATCCTAGTGTGCATTCTAATGGGGTCACAGTAACAGCGGAGTCAATCAGTCAAACACCATCACATCCAGAGAACACAGAGGAAGTGGAGGTATGTGTCTTCTGGGGGTTGCTACACCCTGCTTCCTGGCCACACTTTTCTGTCTGAGGGTAGGGTGGGAGCCAACCTCTTTCTTTATTCCTGCACTCAGGGAAAAGGTTTCTTTTGGGATTGACAGCCTCTAGTTTCCGGTCAGTTCTGTTCTGCCTTTAGGGAGTCCAAAGCTGAGACCAGGCTAGAGTGAGTGTGAAGATACAGCAAGTCACTTAAGCCAGTGAAGCCTCAATTTCCCCTCCATAAAATGAAGAGATGAAGCTTTATCCATGTGAAATGTTTTCCCAAAACTCTCCCTTACGTAGGTAAAAGTGGAGCTCCTTTGCTGCCTGGTCCCACCCCATGGTTTCCTTGGAAGCTCTTCCATGGGACCACAGGGCTCTACTGAACAAGTTTGGAAGCTTCGGATCTAGTGTTTTCTCTCTAGGCTTTTCCAGAACTCTTCCCCCTGTTTGGCCTCCAACATAGCATGATGTAGGGATGGAGACCACACAGACTCAGGTCAGGTTGCTCAGGGGTGTAACCTGTTCTGCCACTCACCAGATGAGTAGCTTTGGGCATACCACTCCCATTGAGCCTCAGTTCCTCATCTGTAAGGATCACAGCCACCTCTGCCTTTTCTCATCCTCTTCCCCATTTGTCTCTTTATCTGAGTCATGAAGGATCTATATTATTATTTACTTATTTTATGGTGCTGGGGATTGAACTCAGGGCCTTACGCATGCTAGGCAAGTGCTAACTACTGAGCCACACCTTAAAAAGACTTTTTTCCTTAAGAAGACTAACAAAATTAAGCCACATTTAACAATATATAAAATGAATCTCCCTTACTGAAAAGAACATAATTAAAAAGGAACAGCTCCACAAACTTTGCCTGGTGGTTGCTATTTCCTTCCAACATCAGCCATCTTGTTAAGAGTTGGTAAAGAGCCAGGCGTGGTGGCATATGCCTATAATCATAGTGGACCTGGAGGCACAAGGTGCTAAGCAAGTCAGTAAGACTCTGTCTCTAATTAAGATACAAAATAGGGCTGGGGAATGTGACTTAGTGGTCGAGTGCCCCTGAATTCAATCCCCAGCATCTGCCCCCGCCAAAAAAGAGTTGGTAAAGGACCTTTAATAGAACACAGCCATCCTTGTCTACACCGGGTTTATGTGCATTATCTCTTTGAACCATTTGAAATAACCCCATGAGGTGAGTGGTAGTATGTTGTTTTATAAAGAGGAAATAGGTTCAGAGAGGGAAGTACCTCCCCAAATCCACACAACTAGAAATAGCTCAGCCAGTAAATCTTAGAGCCCCACTTTTCATTGGGGAGGAAATGGAAGCTCAGAGAGACTTGAGTCACTACTCAGCTAAAATCCCACAGTGCTGTTTGGGGCCTGTTGCCCTGTAACACTTGGGCTTCACCTTCCCCTCCCTCACTCTGGCTCTTATTGCAGTGCATGGGTGCAGCTGCTGCCCGGGGCCCTGCCGTGTGTGGTGTGGAGCTGGACTCACTCATTTCCCAAGTGAAGGACCTGCTTCCAGACCTTGGGGAAGGCTTCATCCTGGCCTGCCTAGAACACTACTGCTATGACCCGGAGCAGGTCATCAACAACATCCTGGAGGAGAGGCTGGCCCCCACCCTCAGCCAGCTGGACCGCAACCTAGACAGGTGGGAGAGACAGGTGGAAGGAGGCCCCAGGGCCTACCTGCCTCAGGTCCTGGGCCCTTTCTCTGCCTCCTACTCTTCTTTCCCCCACGCCCCAAGACTCATCTTGTTCTCTCTTCCCCACAGTGGAGTTTACCAACAATTTAACTAATGTTAAATTGTCCTCTTTGGGAATCCTCTTTGGGGAAACATAAGACCCAAAGCCCCCAGGAAGTTCTCAGTGCACACTTGGATGTCCCTGCTATGTGTTGTGGGAACATGAATTACAGACATGAGATATAACAGAAAGGTGGCCGAGCCCTTCAGAGTTCCTAAGTTCCTAACCTGTCCTGTCCTTACCACCTTCCCAGTAGATTTCCAAAGGAGAATGGCCAAAGCTCTTCTCATATCCATCACACCTACCCTTTCGGAGTTTGGCCCACTGTTATGAGCATCACTGGGTGGTTCTTCCATGAACAAATAATGTTTACTGAATGAATGAGTGAAGTTAGCTCTGTGCCTTTGGTCAAGTTTCTCATCTTCCTTGGGCCCCATTTTACACATGAGGGTGCAGAGGCACAAAGAGGTTGATAGGGGCTGGGGTGTAGCTCAGTGGTAGAGCATGTGCTTAGCATACATAGAACCCTGGGTTCAATCTCCAACACCAAAAAAGAAAAAACAAAAAAAGAGGTTGAGTTATCTATGACTCCCTGTCTCATAGGGCCATTATGAGCATTCAGTAAGGATGGAGCTTTTTTTAAAGAAATAAAATGAAAATCATTGTGTGTGGTCCCCGAGGACCGAGGGGGAGCTTCGTTTGTAGTGTGGCTGTGTTCTCAGGCAAGCCCACGTGGGGCAGGGCCTTGTCTCCCCCTTAAAGGTTTTCAGCTTGTTTCCTAGGTGAGGCTATTGAAGGGGAGTGAAGAATCTGATGGATAGAACACGGCAGTGGGGAATAGGACCCCAGGTACACAGGGTCCCCTAAATGGATTTCTGTCGTATATCCCCAGACAGGCGAATCCAGACCCCACTCCCCTGCTGACATCTCGTCACAACGTCTTCCAGAACGATGAGTTTGATGTGTTCAGCAGGGACTCAGTGGACCTGAGCCGAGTGCACAAGGGCAGGAGGTGAGTACCGTGGGCCTCAGGGAAGCTGGCCCATCTTTACAGAACTGGCTTCGGGGGTATGGGCTCAGGGGTTCCTTTAAAGCCTGGCCATGGGCACTCCCAGCAGGCAGGAACAGGTTCTCTAATGGCTGTGCTTCAGCCTGATTGGTAGGACCCCCACAGAACAATCTTCTGGCTGTGCAGAAAGATTGTTGGTGAATCCTTGTTAGTAGCAAAAGGCCAGAAGAGCCAAATCTGTCTCCCTCTTCCTTTCTTAATGTATCTTTTGATGTGTTGACCATTGACACTCTGGGTGGTAGAACTGGACATTGCTTCCCAGAAGCTACTCTTTGACCTGATTTTCCCAGGCTGTGACAAAATGAGAAAATCAAGGATTTGCACTGAATGAGCTTTTCTGAAGGTGAACATATTTCGTTTTAAGGCCTTTTCTATTTATTTTTAGTATATGCCCTTCCTACATTTTCAGCACTGAAAAGTCCATTCATGCCTATTGATTCATTTAACAAATATTTGCCGGGTATTTACAGCATTCTAGGCCTTGGATTAATTAGTTTCTGGAACTGTAGTGGGGAGCGAAACAGATATGGCCCATGCCTACATGGAGTTTGCATTAATCAGCTTGTCAAACAAGAAATGTCACATTGCAGATAGAACAAGTGCTATCACGCAGAGATGCACAGATTTCTGTACCTCTGGTGGGGGCTTCAACCCAGGCAAGAAAGGTTGAGAAAATGACATGGGACAGAGAGCTAAAGGATCTGAGGGTTAAGTTCTGCAAAGGAGGGAAGAAGAAGCTCTCCAAGCAGACTGAACAACAGGGACAGTGGCCCCAAGGCCATTGTGAGCATGGTGAGGGTCCCATCCACTGACGTGTTTTATGTTTTGAAAAGATCAGCTGGCTTTGGAAAGGTGACCCACTGGAGGAAACAGCAATCAGTGGTGTTGGTGGGGAGTATACAGCCAAGTTGAGAATGGCAAAGTGAGACATTGGTAACACTATGCTGTTCCCCGAGAGTTCTGAAGTGGTATTGGTTGATGGAACTCAGAAATCTGGAAACCTCTGGACAAGTGCTGCCTGACTTGTCCCCTGTCATAATGATGGGGATGGAGAGGTTCAGAGAGGGAGGGGATTGGCTGTGTTCTTATGGCTGCTGCTTTGGTTAGAGTCCTGTGCTATGCCCCCTTCCTTGGGCTGTCCAGTGCTGGAAGCTTGGCTGGCCAAGGGCTTAGGGAGCAGGCTCAGGGCATCTTTAAGCCATCTGGCTGGCTGGGCAGGAAGCACTTGCAAACTGCTTAGTCACACACATTGCGACATCCAAAGATCCCCACCAGAGATGTTATCCTGCAGTACTGGCCATTGTGCCAAGCGTGCATGACCCTCAGCAGCTCCTGCTATGGGAGAGTAGCAGTCAGGTGTCCCCCAAGGTGATGGAAGGCTAGCCCCTGTTCCAACACAGGGAACTTAGGTATCATCTTTTCCCCTTGTCTTTGATCTGTGGGTTCACCCAGAATCTGGTATTTTAAAGACCCACCTCACTGCACATAGGTTATAGATCACCCAAAAGCATTTGCCAAGGAGTTGGTTCCAGCTGTCAGGGTCACCAGAAGGGCTGGTGCCAGGCAGTCAGGTATCTGGAGGTCTCTGCCTCTGATCCTGAGGCACTCAGGGACGCCAGGCAGAGACTGGGTGGCCTGTGTTCACTGAACCCACTGTTCTAGGTAACCCAGGGGCTGTGGATTGCAAAGAGGCAAAGCCTCCATTCATGTAGTCATTATTTATTTATTCATTCAGCAAATATTTATTAAGCGATTTACTAGCACCAGATCCTGTGCCAAGCACTAGAGAAACAAGGTGAGCCAGCCTCCTGGGCCTTGCCCTCAAAGGGCAGAAACTGTGGGAAAGACAGACCATTAAACAAGCAGCAGCAAGTGGGAAGGGCCTGGGATGGGGTACAATAGAAGTTCAGCAGGGACACCTGTGTTAATCAGGGCAGGGCAGGCTCATGGTCCCACCCTCGGTAGCCCTTGAAAAATTAAGTAGCACAAGGCAGATCACACTCAGATGTGTTGTTGGATCTGGTAGAGTACACTCAAAGGCTTAGGTAGTAAGGAGACCCATTCCCTTGCATGACAAGGAGCTGTGAGACAGGACCACCATGTTGGCTTGGTTCATCTGTGCTATGGTAACATGGTCCAGGGCACATCAGTTCTGTGTTTTGAGGCCTCCTCTTGGTGGTTACATTGGACCCTTAAGGCTGCAGTGGGGCTGCAGCTATTTCACTGTGGCTTCCTGAAATGATAATGCTAAGGGGAAGTCCAGACCAGTGTGTTTCTATCTCTTCTATCTTCTATCTTTCTATCTTTCTTTTAGAAAATAGAAAACCTTACCTAGAAATTTTCCTCTCATCAGGAGAACTGAATCACAGGGCTCTAACATGGTGTGCCAAGGTGGAAAGGCCTAAACAAAATGAGGGTCTATTGGGGTGTGACTGAGGTGGAGGATAGCTACTGCAACTGTGTTGCAGGTGTATTGTAGCCAATGAAGGAAACCAAGTACCTGACTAACTCCTTTGGACTGTTCCATGGTGCCCTAGAAGATAACAAGTCTTTTCCTTCATTTTTGGTTCTGTGGTCAAAATGTGTGTTCTCTCTACCTCCGAGAGAATCACAGAGCAGGTTAACACTTAAAAGGCCCTGATACACCCTATAGTAAAAGAAGCAGGGTTCACTTTGTTGAGCCCAGCAGGTGCCAGACCCACTTCTATACATCATCTTATTTCACTCTTTTTTTTTTTTAATATTTATTTTTTAGTTGTAGTTGGACACAATACCTTTATTTTGTTTATTTATTTTTACATGGTGCTGAGGATCAAACCCAGGGCCGCGCACATTCTAGGCGAGTGCTCTATCGCTAAGCCACAACCCCAGCCCTTATTTCATTCTTATTTCAACTCTGGGAATTGGGTGCTGGAGAAGGAACTGAGGTTTAGTGAGGTAGGAGGTTTGAGCTTGGTCATGCAGCTCAGGAAGTGGTAGAGCAGACCTTGGTCAGGAGACCTGTGTCAGCCCTGTGCTATTAGAATTTTTTTTGGTGGGGGGAGGGCACCAGGGATTGAACTCAGGGGCACTCAACCAGTGAGCCACATCCCCAGCCCTATTTTGTATTTTATGTAGAGACAGGATCTCACTGAGTTGCTTTTGCTGAGGCTGGCTTTCATGATCCTCTTGCCTCAGCCTCCCAAGCCGCTGGGATTATAGGTGTGCGCTACCACACCCTAAGCCCTGGGCTATTAGAAGCTGTGTGACCTTGGAAAGGTTGTTCTGCCTCTCTGGATCCCCTAACACCTCAACTGAAAAATGAGGGGCTTATTGTCTCTGCAGGTCCCTAAGGAATAATTTGAGATGGTCCTTGAAGAACAAGGTTGAGGAGATGAGGGAAAAGGTCTTAATTGAGTTTCAGAGGAGCCAGGGTTCCTGGGCTTACTGTGATCTTGTAGGAGGCCAAGTAGATAACTTGCTCCAAAGCCACTGCTGCCTTTATTTCTAGACTAATCTTTTCCCAGATTTTTATTTTTCTTTATATTTCTTTTCCTTCTTATCTCCAAATTAGTTCATGGGGCCAAAGCCCCGCCTCCCTGGACAGGCTATCCAGGTACAACTGTCCTTACCTGTTTTCTTTTCCAGGGCCCACCTGGGGTAGGCAGGTTGTCAGGCTTCTTTCTGGCCCTGTCGGGCAGCCATGTAACCAGAGGCCACCCAGCACAAAAGAATGGCCCCACTGCCCAGAACCAGAGGTGGATGGACCAACCAGAGTGTGGCAGAAATGACAGTGACCTTTGCCTTCATTTTGGTCCCCTGGCCCAGCAGAGATCCTGGCAGCTGGCAGTCCCTCAGGAAGTGTGTGCTGAATGCATGGATGTGTTCTCACCAGTGGCACCAGCTGCCTGGTCAAGCTATGGCCCCTTTCACTTCCTCTGTCTTTTCCAACTTGGTGTATAGAGCCAGGCAGAGGGACAGAGCCACAGACACAGAGCCTCTTCCTTGGTGACTGTGAAAGATTTCTATGAACCAAGATTTCTTCCTAATCCAAATCAAATACACTGTCCTTTCTACCACACCCTGGGGCTCCTGGTCCAATCAAATACCCTTCTTATCACAGAGCCTCATTACCTCTTCCTCCAGAACCCTGTTAAGCCCCCAAGCCAGAATTCATTTATCCTGTTTCCATTCCATTCTGTGTCAGTGCTCCATTCAGCATGTGCTGTGTTGGTTGTCATTTTCCTATCTGTCACCCCCACTATAGTGTGAGGGTGGCTCCATCTTACGCATTTCTGAATCTCTCCCCCACTCAGCCTTAGTACCTTGCCTGACATGTAGTAAGGCCTTAGTAAAGACTTGCAGAGAAGCAAAACCTAGCCTGCCAAACTGAGGCCATAATACTGACCTGCCCCAGGCCCTTGCCCTAGGCAGATAGCACCACAAACTCAGGTGCCGGCCCCTCCCAGCCCCAAGAGCCAGTTAAGAAGAGATTTTTGTAGAAGCAGCATACAGCTTTGTGTCTTTTCCCTTTTCTCTCCCGTTACCCTTGATACATTCCAGAGTCCCGATTTCACAGCTAAGCTGGATTTTCTTGCCTGGCATCTCATATTGATTTTCACCAGCAGGGCTAGAAACTACATTCCACAGGCCCGGGTATGTGTCTTACAAGCCAAGTTTTTCTACAGGTTTGCAAAACCATGGTCAGGAGACTTGAGTCCTCTCTAAGGCTGCACTACAGCTCACTGTGACCCCAAGAACACTTCTTCCCCACTTCACTGCACCCAGGTTTCCTTACCTGTGATGTGATGGAATTTGGACTTTCACACTTTTTTTTCCCAGTGAATTCTTTTTTTCTTTTTGTGATACTGGGGATTGAATGTAGGGGTATTCTACTAATAAGCTATACCATAGGTCTTTTTATTTTTTGTTTTGAGGGTCTCCCTAAGTTGCCAAGGCTGGCTTGAACTTGCGATCCTCCTGCCTCAGCCTCCTGAGCAGCTGGAATTACAGGTGTTTGTTACCAGGCCTGGCTTCTAGTGAATTCTCCTGTAGAAGCTGGACCTGTGGAACAGAAACAGAAGGCTGCTCTAGTGAAGCAGGGGTGAGAGGAAGAGACCAGGGTCCCTCCTCTCCCCATGCCCAAAGGTCCCTAGGGCTCCTGAGCGTTCACCAAGAAGGCCCTAGGGCTGGGGTTGTGGCTCAGTGGTGGAGCGCTTGCCTAGCACGTGCGCAGCCCGGGTTCGATCCTCAGCACCACGTAAACATAAATGCATTGCATTGTGTACAACTAAAGCAAATAAATAAATATTAAAAAAAAAAGAAGGAGCCGGGCGCGGTGGCGCACGCCTGTAATCCCAGCACTTTGGGAGGCTGAGGCAGGAGGATCACGAGTTCAAAGCCAGCCTCAGCAATGGCGAGGCACTTAGCAACTCGGTGAGACCCTGTCTCTAATAAAATACAAAAAAGGGCTGGGGATGTGGCCCAGTGGTCGAGTGCCCCTGAGTTCAATCCCCGGTACCACAAAAAAAAAAAAAGAAGGCCCTAGGTAGCTTTACTCTTTCTTGCTTTTTGTTTATTTTAAAAGATTCAAAAACTCCAAGCCATCCTAGGGGTCACCATTTGCTACCATGCCTACTGGCCCTCTGCATTTACATACATCAACATATACCCACAGAAACAGAATGGGGTACCTTTCTTTTTGGGATCATTCTAGGTGTGTTTTTCTGTAACTTGCTTTTTTCCTCGGCAATAAATCTTTCTTTCCCCATCAGCACAAGTAAATCCACGTCATTCTCGAGAACTACACATGGCAATCTATAATACAGATGAGACACCATTCCTGTGGCCATTTTACTCGTGATAGATACTAGTCTCTTTCCATTTTTTACTGTTACCAGCCAGTGCTATAAAGACATGCAGCCTCGTTTTTCTAGGGCAGACCCCTTGAAAGGGAATTTCCTGGTCAAAAAGTGTACCTGTATTAAATTTAACAGTTTGTGGGATGCCCTGCAGAGGGACTGGGCCCCTTCATGCAGGTACCAGCAGAGGCCTAGGGTCCCACCTCCCAGTACAGGATAGTACAGGCCTCATTGTGGGCCAATTTGATGGATGGAAAAGTGATCCCCAGTCTCTCTGGACCCATTGAACCCAAACCTTAGAAGCCTGATATTTTTAATCTTCTCTCCCTGTCATTTCCTTGGCCCAGGAAGGAGGGGAATACACGGAGCCTGCTGAATGACAAGCGGGCGGTGATGGCCCAGCGACAGCGCTACGAGCAATACAGTGTAGTGATGGAGGAGGTAGGTGCCTAAGCCAAGCCTATGCTGGGCACGGGAGATCCAGCCAGTCCCTGAGCTGTAACTGCCATTGCAGGTGCCACTGCAGCCAGGTGACTACCGTGGTGATGACTATGAGGACGAGTACGATGACACCTATGATGGCAACCAGGTGGGCGCCAACGACGTAGACTCAGATGATGAGCTCATCAGCCGCAGGTGAGGCCACAAGGTGGTGGCATTCCAGGAGCATCCCCCCTCTCTGGCCTTGGGGGATAACGGGGGCTCCTGAGCCTTCTGTCTATACAGATGGAGACACCAAGGCCTGGGCGTGTGAGCAAGTCAGGGCCCACACCCAGGCTTCCTGACTCCTAGTCCAGCTCCTTCACCCCAGTAGGGCAGCATTTATTTGGGCTCAGGAAGTAGTTTTGCGTTTTTCTTTTTAAAGTACAGAAAACATTTCCCAGTGGAATCTTACAGAGTTTCCTCAATATAGATCAAAGCAGAGCTTCCCTGACTAAAGGGAGGACTGGACAGCCCCAGGCCCCAGCTCAGTCTGTCCCTAATCCCTGGTGTCAAGCCTGGTACCTCAAAGAATTTGGGACTAGTAGAAGCTGACTTGAAAAGCCCTCTGGGATTTCCCAGCCTCCTGAGCTGATCCTCTCCCAGTGGCCCCCTCTCCCCAGCCAGATTCCCTCTTCCTGAGCCCTCCCTCCAGGTTTAAGCTGGTCTTTGATCACAATTTCTCTCCACACCCTTAGGCCCTTCACCATCCCTCAGGTGCTGAGGACCAAAGTGTCTGGAGAAGGGCAGGAAGAAGAGGAGGATGGAGAGGAGGAGGAAGCTGAAGAAGAGGCCCCCAAGGTACCTCCTTGGCAGGTGGTAGGGGTGGGTGGTAGATGAAGAGGAGGGTACAGTTCTGAAGAATGAATCAGGAGCTTTGTGTCCCTCCCAGCTCCCTGCATCTGGCCCTGAGGCAGCCCTAGCATCACAGGGAGGGGGGTCCTTTGAGCCCAGGCTGTCTGCTTAGAGAGCTGCTGGCTTAGAGCTTGCTTCTTAGAATATGTCAGTGAGGGCCCAGGGGACAAATTAGAGGCAGGGCCTTTGAGCTGCCGGGGTCATTAGGCCCACAAGCCTGGGGGCTAGAAGAAGGGATGCTGTCAGCCGCTGTGCCTGGGGGGGTAATTCTTAAACTCTGAGAGGCGTTAGAGCCCAGGGACCCTTGGAGATCATCTGGACCAGTGGGTTTCAAAGCTCTGTTTTCTAGCAGCTCAACTTTTCTTCAATTGAATCTTAGCTAGAACTTCAGCATATAAAACAGATAAAAGCAGCTCTGCTCAGATTGAAAGGGGCATCAGTGGGAATCCCTGGAGCCCTTATTACCCTCCCAGCAAGATGACAAATTCAGATGCTTCTGTGGCTAGGTCACCAGTGTCACTGAGTAGGGGGGCCTGGCAGGAACAGCACTGAGTGGTAAGAAGTACGTGCCCTGCCCAGGGGACTCCTCCATGGCCTGGAGTTTCCCCAGATTTCCCTTCTCATCTCAGGGATCAGCCCAGATTTTTATGAAAAATCTCCCAGTTTTTATACTACTAATTCTACTTGTTTTGGTTTGGATTTAAAAAAGAAAACAAAACTCTGGCCACCAACGCCTGCCTCTGGTCCTATGGTCCTTAGGTCACAGTTTCCCCTGTACTGGTCCCAGGCTTCTTGTTCTCTTAGAAGTCCTAGAGAACTCAGGAGTGTGTGGCACACCTTGTAATCCCGGCAACTTGGAAGGCTGAGGCAGGAGGATTACAAGTTCGAGGCCAGCCTCAGTAACTTAGTGAGACCCTGTCTCAAAATTAAAAATAAAAAGGGCTAGGGGGGCTGGGGTCGTGGCTCAGCGGTAGAGCTCTCGCCTGGCACGTGCGCGGCCCAGGTTCGATCCTCGGCACCACGTACAAATAAACCCATTGTGTACAGCTAAAGCAAATAAATAAATATTTTTAAAAAAAGATTTATTTAAAAAAAATGGTGGGCCTCTTTCTGATTTTCAACAAAATATAATTATTTTAAAAAAAAAGGGCTAAGGATGTAAGTCAGTGGTAAAGCAGCCCTGTGTTAAATCCCCAGTACCGAAACAGAAAGAAGTCCTGGAGAGCAGGCTCCTCTGCAGCACCCTGATGGTGGCACTCAAGTGAGGCCAGACCTCCAGCTCCCAAGACAAGCTGGTCACCCACCAGGGGCTGTCTTGGCTTCTAAGCCCCTGCATGACCTTGCCTCCTTGCTTCCATTTGTCACTGTCATTCTCTTAGCTATGGTTAGTCCACCCACCAGCCTGTCCAGAGAGCTTCAGTTCCTTCAGCTGCCTTCTCTCTGGGGAAGAAAGAAGACAGTGGAGTCCTAGAGGAGGCCTTGGACAGCAGCAAGCCCAGCTCCACTCTAGGGCATCCCCCACACCTGGCACAGATGCATCAACAAGACTTATTCAAGCACCTCCTCACCACAGTTTAGGGAAATGGGGCAGTTCATGATTCCAGATTTTGTTTCTTCTCCCCTCCACAGCCTGACCATTTTGTGCAGGACCCTGCAGTGCTGAGGGAGAAGGCAGAAGCTAGGCGCATGGCCTTCCTTGCCAGGAAGGGGTAAGCATTCAAGAACCTAATTCTGGTGAGAGGGAACCTATCTGAGGAAGGCCCAGCTGACTACCCAGGAAACCCACACATAAACCCAAAGTACTGCTTATGTATTAATTTAATTCTCATAAGAACCCTAGAAAATAGCTACTGTTCTCAAGCCCAGAGATGTTAAATAACATGCCAAAGATCACACAGCTAATGGGTGTTAGATCAAAGATCAATATGGAAGCAATGGTGTGCATCTGTAGTCCCACCTACTTGGGAGGAGGCTGAGACAGGAGGATCATTTGAACCCAGGAGTTCAGGGTTGGCAACCTTGTCAACAGTGAGACCCTATATCTTAAAAAAGAAAAAAAAAAGGGGCTGGGGATATAGCTCAGTTGGTAGAGTACTTGTCTTGTATGCACAAGGCCCTTGATTCAATCCCCAGCATCAAAAAAAAAAAAAAAAAAAAGAAAGAAAGAAAGAAAAAATTGAGCTTAGATGGCTCAGCTTTGGGGTTCAAACTCATGACCATTACTTGATAGACACCGCAAGGTATATCACCAGCATGGGAACCCAGTGTGTCCAGGGCTAGCTAGTGTTGGGCAGATTATAAAGTTCAAGTATGCCCAGATAGACAGACACATTCTTTATGGCTGAGACACATGACAGGGACATAGGGGCACTTGACCTGGACCCTTAAGAGTGGAAAGGGTACATAGGAGTTTGTCATGAAGGGCAAGAAAGCACAGGCATGGTGGGGAAGAGGGTCTTCAGCAGGCAGCCCAAGTTCCTCTGTCTAGCCCTCTCTGTCCAGAGGGGATAAGGACCTGCCTCCACTTAAGGCCAAACCAGGGATAGAGGCCCAGTTCCTCATCCTGGAGCTCATACAGCACTGCCATCTGGGTACAGGAGGCCTCATAGGAGGGAAGACTTTGATCTTGTTCTGAAGGCAGTGGGGAGCCACAGAAGGTTCTTGAGCAAGAAACAAAACCACTCTGATTTCTCATCCATCCCAACCCCCAGGACGTGAAGCTCTGGGCAAACCCAGAAGTTGAAACAAGCCAAAAAGATCCCAGGTCATGTCTGTGAGCATATTTGGGTTTTGGATGCCACTAAGCAAGGCCCTGGGGTGTAGAATAGGAGGGTTGTCTTATCTGCAGCAGGTGGCCCTAAATGCAGAAGCGGAAGGGGGGACACACTCCCAAGCTCTCCTCTCCTTGTGGGCTTCAGTTAGTCTACTAGCTGCTCCTTCCCCCAGCTTAGCTGTGGGCCCATCTGGAAACCAGGCTTAGAGAAAAGGAAACACCAGGTGTGGTGCTGGTCACAGGCCCCAGAGCCTTGCCTCTTGGGGCTCCATTTTACCTCC
Source organism: Tamias sibiricus (assembly GCA_025594165.1). Taxonomy (NCBI): domain Eukaryota; kingdom Metazoa; phylum Chordata; class Mammalia; order Rodentia; family Sciuridae; genus Tamias; species Tamias sibiricus. The sequence continues at coordinate 19,307,388 of CM046664.1, forward strand.
CATCCAAAGTTGGGCCGTGGGTGGTCTGGCCTAGAGATGTGTCCTTTCCTTGTGGGTTCTTCCAGCAGACTTCTGATGGATGGGTTCTCCTGGGATGGGTTGTTGCTCCCTCAGGTATCGGCATGATGGCTCGACAGCTGTGGCTGGTAGCCCCCGGGGTCACGGGCAGAGCCGTGAGACAACCCAGGAGCGTAGGAAGAAGGAAGCCAACAAGGCGACGAGAGCCAACCACAACCGGAGGACCATGGCTGACCGCAAGAGAAACAAGGGCATGATCCCATCCTGAGGCCACCACATCAGAGCCAGCAGGGCCTCCTCACCCAGTTGTCTCCTTGCCAGGGCACCAAGTTCAACTCCACCCCTCAACAGCCTCAGCTTTGCAGCCCCTGAGAAGGCCACCTCATTGTCATCTACCAGCCAGCCGTAGGCGCCTTCTTATGGAACACACAGTGCCTTATCCCTCAGTGGAGGAACCTGTGGGGCCAGCGAGCAATCTCCTTCTCCAGCTGCACTGGTGGGAAAGGGACAGGGACGGAGCCCCAGGCAAGCCCGCAAGACCTTGTGCAGCAAGTTGCCACTCCCTGAAGTCTGTATGTTCAGAAACAACAAAAGGCCTGCCAATAAAGTTTCTGACCCTTCCAAGCAGTGATCCATGACGTGGCCGTGAGCAACTCCTTGTGTCTCATTCCTCAGTGACAGCCACCAGCTGGAGGGCAAGAGGGCAGGATGGGCCCTCTGCTCTTTCCATCGACCTTTTGTTCTTGCCTCTCAGTTTAACCCCTCCCAATGTTGCCCCGCCTTGCTCTGTGACCCTTCTGAGCCCCCCAGTCCCTGCCTGTTGGAATGAGGAGCTGGAGTGTGTGGAGTTCTGGGGTCCTTTCCATTATCCCATCCAGTCCAATGACCGCTACCCTGGGAGGTAGGCACAGATGAGGAAAGTGAGGCCTGAGGGCCCCAGAAATGGTAGAACAGAGATTATAATGTCCAGTCTGATCGCTGGCCTTTATGAGTCCTAGACCCCCATAGATTATGTCATCTCCATCTCACAGCTGGTCCGAGGACACTTGGACCAGAACTCAGTGCCTCATGTTTAACCACTAAAACTGAGAGGTTGGAATCAATCGAGGATGTCACTGCCAGACCCTAAGTGGGACTTGGGCCTGTTTCCTCAAAGCCCCCTCCTAGATAAGACCAACCAGTTCCTAGTGTGGCAACAGCTGCCAGGCCTCTGAGAATATCGCTGATGAATGGCAAATCAGCAGGGGGTATTTGCTAATGGTGTGTTTGATCCTAGCCCAGTCTGGCCTGGAACCCATCAGCCGAAGCCAGGACCCGGCTGGACCTTGACGAATCACCCTGGATGCTAGTATAATTTATTTGCACGTGGTTAGGACGGGTATGTGAGGCAGAGGCAGACAGGCACTTGATGGATTGGTTTTGTTAGGTCAGCCCGCACAAGTGAAAATCAATAGCAATTCCTCCACGTCTTGCAATTCTCTTGGCATGTTTGAGATGCAGAGCAGATATGGGGGTGGTGTCCTCCCTACAAGCTACTGAATTAGCTGAAATCAGGCTCAGAGTTAGCCATCCTGACAGGCAACGGGAAGGCTGTTTCCTCCTGGAGGCATCTGCCAGCGACCTAGCGTAATGGCAAGAGCCATTTTTCTTCCTCACTGAGCTCCTGAGACCCAACTTGCATCCCTAAGGGAGATGAGATGGGCTGGGGAGCTACCGGCTTTACCTCTCTTACCTTTTGCTGTTCATATATCCCCTCACACCTTCAGTTGGTCATGGGTGCCACCCAGCCACCTGTACTAGTTTCAGGTTTCCCATGAGCCTCCCGACTTAAAAGAATTTGAGAAAGCCACTTCTCATGTTTTTCAGACTGTTTCAGAGTCTGGTCAAACTTAGTCTCCTTAGAGCAACTGTTGCTTTCTCCTTTCAGATCTTGAGGGGACCCCCTCAAGGAAAACAGGTCAGGAGACATCCAGAATGGTGCCTGGCATGCTGCCCCCGCTTAGGGACTCAAGTTTAACTATTGGACCAGATGAATGTTTTCTGCTTGGTGCCAATGAAATCCTTGGCGCATTGGCGCACGCCTGTAATCTCGGCAACTCAGGAGGCAGAGGCAAGAGGATTGCAAGTTCAAAGCCAGCCTCAGCAACTTAGTGAGGCTCTAAGCAACTTAGTGAGAACCTGTCTCAAAATAATAAAAAGGGCAGGGATGTGGCTCAGTGGCTAAGCACCTGAGTTCAATCCGTGGTACCAAAAAAAACAAGAAAAAGAAAAAATGATCCTCGGAGGAGATCCCCAGGTTTAAGATTGGCAACTGCAAAAGTTGTGAGTGGGGTGGGAGCCCCGCCCCTCCCCCTCAGTCACTGGGCCCCACCATCCCCACTACTTGCTTCTACCCAGTTATTTTCTATGTGTCTTCTCTGTGCCCTGACAGAGAATATGGCTATCACAGGTGTTTCCTGAGAAGCTTTTAAGACTTTGTGCCTCCAGGGCTGGGGTTGTGGTTCAGCGGCAGAGCGCTCGCCTCGCACATGTGAGGCCTGGGTTTGATCCTCAGCACCACGTAAACATAAATGCATTGCATTGTGTACAACTAAAGTAAATAAGTAAATATTTAAAAAAAAAAAAAAAAAAAAAAAAAAAAACAAGACTTTGTGCCTCCAAGAGAACTTGGGACCTCAGTGTCAATTTCTAGTCCATGAGTGTTGAAACAGTTCTGATCCCCTATGAGGTGGGGGCCAGAGCCAATTGTTTATATAAAGGGACTCAGGAGCCTGTGGAAGGCAGCTGGACAAATAATTTGTCCAAATGCCACAGCAAGTTAGCAGCAGAGCCTGGATGCATGTCCTTTCTGAATTGTCCTATGAAAGAGCAGGTGCAACCTGGGGGAGGAAATGGTGGGCCAGAACGTGCGTGTCTCTGCCACTCCAGAAGCTCGGCTTTAATAGTATAAGGAGGGAAAGAAAAAAAATAAAGGCCAATCCACAGAAAATGCAGGGGGTGTTAAAATGACATTAACACTGACTTGATAGCAACCTAGAAAAGTATTCATAAATTTTTTAAAAATTAAAAGTAGAGGGGCCAGGGTTGTGACTCAGTGGTAGAGCATTCACTTGGCATGTGTGAGGTGCTGGGTTCGATCCTCAGTGCCACATAAAAATAAATAAATAAAGGTATTGTGTCCATCTACAACTAAAATAAAATTGTTTTTAAATTAAAAGTAGAGTACACGGCCAGTAGCAGCAGCACATGCCTATAATCCCAGTGACTCCAGAGGCTGAAGAAGGAGGATCCCAAGTTTGAGGAAAGCCTTGGCAAATTAATGAGACCCTATCTCTAAACAAAAAGTAGAAAGGGCTGAGGATGTACCTCGGTGGTATAGTTCCCCTGGGTTCAATCCCAGCACCAAAAAAAAGTAGAATACCTGACAGTGTGATTTTTTAAAAAGATTTTTTTTTTTTTTTTTGGCATACAGACCAAGTCTAAGGGAGTGTGCATAAAGGAAATAGTGTGGATGATGGTGGTGATGAGATTATGACATTTGTAATAAGAATAAAAGCACTTATTGAGCACCTGCTGTGGCCAGAGTTTCTGCTGGGTTCTTTCCTTGCATTCTGTTGTCCAATCTCACAAGGTAGGCTCAAATGAGAAAATCAAGGTACAGAAATGTTAGATGACCTGCTCAAGGTCACACAGCAAGTTACCCAGTCCCACAGTTGTCTCCTAAAATTCTACTCTTAACCCCTGAGGTCTCTACATGCCATTCCTCACTCTCCTCAACTACACATCCTTATTACCTAGACTCTTATGGTTAAAGAACAGAATCCAGTGAAATGGCTGCAGAACAAGAGGATGAAATCCCCTCTCATTAGGCCATGTCAAACTTTATGATAGTGCCCCACAGATCTAAGTGACTCCAATTTTTTCACTTAGTTCTGTTTTCATATTCATTTCTGCTTTTTCTGTTTGTCTAGTCTGCTATTAAGCCCATTGAATAATTCTCTCTTTTTTTTTTTTTCCAACCTAATCTCTCTCCAGGGAGAAGGTTTGGGTATCCTTAGTTGAGATGATAACAGCAGAGCCTGAGGGGGCACTGAGACCTAGGAGGGGGCCTCAGATTTAGGGCCACAGGGCAAACCAGGCCAGAGGCCAGCATCGGTCCAGAGCAGCAGCCATCAATGCCTGCTGCCTGCTCTGAGGGATCAGGGCCTGGGCAGCCGGCTGCCTGGAGGGTCAAGAAAGGGGAGGACAAGTGACTATATTCAGTGCACATTGGTGAGACCTGCTGGGTGGCAGGCATGTGTGGAAAAACACTGACCCCTGCCCCTTCTTGGGGTTCATAGTACAAGGGCCCATGGACATTAAAATAAAACATAATTTTGGAAAAACAATTTGTAATAACTTGCTTAATCCTAATGAATGAATGAAGAAATGAGTAGTAGTAAGGAAAACACAAGGTCAACAGAAAGAGACCAAGAGCAAAGAGACATTTCCAGAAGCAGGGGGAGGCTACATCATCAGGCAGCAGGAAAGAGGTCACTCAGGCAGAGCGAATGGGCCTCACTGGCCCTGGGCTTTGTCACAGGGGCTCAGAGGTAAGGAGGGAGTGTTGGTACCCACAGCCTGTTTGTGGGATGCTTAGAAGGAGCTGGAGCTCAGGCACACCCAGTAAATGGGGAAGGCAGGCAGGGTCCTTGCAGAAGCTACCCCAGCCAGCCTGGCCTCTGATCTTTTCCAGAGCCCTGGGTCCTTGGGCAGCAAGGGAGGGGCCTTGACTATGCCCAGAGGTGATTGTTAAAATTCTGTAGCTTGAATCAAGATTAAAAAAATTCATCCTGAACTGGGCATATGGCCCATGCCTTCCATCCCGGCTGCTGGGGAGGCTGAGACAGGAGGATCACAAGTTGGAGGCTAGCCTGAACAACTTAGTGAGACCCTGTCTCAAAAAATAAAAAGGGCTAGGGATGTAGCTCATTGGTAGAGTGCTTGCCTAGCATGTAAGGCCCTTGATTCAATCCCCAGCACTGAAAAAAATAATTTTTTCATGCTGTCTAAAGTTTGTCCTCTGCACCCCTAAATGTGTATGGGGTCCTGGCAGCTGGGTAGGACAGGGAGGGCAGTCTGGGATGGGGGCAGAGAGAGATGGTCCTTAAAATGGCATGAAATTCTAACTTCACATCATACAAAAAATACTTTTTCCAACAATCAATAATCATTCAGAGAATTTGACACACACTGACAGGACTCAGAGAACCTGAAAGGGCATTTAGTGTGGGTTTTCTAGCCTATTTAAACCCTCCACAGTCCCCATCTCAGGTCCTGGCATTTCAGATACTCTGTCCTCCCCTGGGGGCCTGGAGCTTTGTCCTGCTTTAGAATTCATTGAGCTTCTGTGACTCTCCCAGCCACAGAGACTTAGTCTAGCTTTATTTGCTGTGGTCTGAATGAAAAAAAAAAAAAAAAAAAAAAAAAAAAAAAACTATAGGTACAAAATTCTAGTTTTCCAAATAAGAAATTCTGATACCCAGTCTGCTTTTTCTAGCTGTAGGCGTCCGCCCTCCACACTGTGACATGTCCCTTAAGTGTTCTGCTGTCCCAAGAAGGTAATTATGGTTTTCTCCTCCGGAAAGTGGTTTTCACAGAGGAGCCAGGCAGAGAAGGAGCCCCAGTGGGTTGAGCACCAATTATTCCTGTAAATTTAGGAATGTTCTCTGCAATGTTTCCGTAGAGGCTCCCACACCATCTCCCATCTCACTTCCTGATCTACTTACTCAGCAATCTTTCACACAGATTCCCAGGCCTCATCATATTCGTTTTTTTTATTGCTAATTTGTTCATAAGGGTGGCCGGGCACTAGTGAAAAGAACACCGGATTGAAAGTCAGGAGGCTAGAGACCATGTCCTAGATTTCAATAAGCTGTGTGACCTATCGTTGGGCCTCTCTGGACCTCCATTTCTTGTGAGGAAATAGGAACAAGCCAGGGACGGTGGTGCACACCTGTAATTCTAGTGACTCAGGAGGCTGAGACAGGAGGATCGCAAGTTGGAGACCAGCTTCAGCAACTTAGTGAGGCCCTGTCTCAAAATAAAAAAAATTAAAAGGGCTGGGGATGTAGCTCAGTGGTAAAGCACCCCTGGGTTCAATCCCTAGTGCTGAGAGAGAGGGAGAGGAGGGAGGGAGGCAGGGAGGGAGGGAGGGCAGGGAGAGAGGGAGAGAGAGAGGGAGAGGGAGAGGGAGAGGGAGAAAGGGGAAGAGAGAGAGAGGGGTGGGGGCAGGGCTGAGCATTCTCCCCTGTCCTTTTGCCTCATTTGCACAGGCAATTGTGAAGGTCAGATGAGATTATTATGAAGGTCAAAGGAGACTCTGAAAGCAGTGAACCTTGTTCAAATAGAAGAGATGAGAACTACGGTGGGCAGCCTATCTACCCTGCACTTGTGAGAGTTTCCACCTGTCCCTCTTTTATATTATTATTATTTTGTAGTACTGGGGGTTGAACCTGAGGCTTTGTGCATGCTATGCAAACACTCTCAATCTCCAGCCTTTATTATTATTATTATTATTATTATTATTATTATTATTATTATTTATTATTTTGAGACTGGGTCTCACTAAGTTGCCCAGGCTGACTCAAACTTGTGATCCTCCCACCTCAGTCTCCCAAGTAGCTGGGATTGCGGGTGTGCCACTACCATGCCCGGCTGTCCTCTCTTTTAACCACCATGCCAGAAATCTCTTTGTAAAACTACCTGCTGTTCCAGGGAGCACATTCTCAAACAGAATCCTGGGGTCCCAGGGCTACAGGTGGGCAGTTTTAGAGCTGCCTCTATGTAGTAGCCCTAATTGAGGAGATAGCTAAGATAGCAGTTAGCTGTGAGCCATAAAAGACGTTCAAGTTTCACCTGATATTCATGCATTTATCAAAGAATCTTTTTATGCCCGTGAACACTGTGTGACGCACCTGTAAGCTCGAGCTGTAAGCACTTGTCCTTTTTAAAGCAAAATGTATTTAACCGGGTGAGGGTTAGTGGCTAGTGTGGGTTAGAGTTAGAAGTGTGATAGTAGCTGGAGAGTGGTTGGAGTTCGAGAGGTTGCTGGAGCTGGAGAGAGAAGTTAGAAGAGAGAAGAATAAAAGAACTTTTTCATTTCCATCCTGCCTCCGAATTTTCTCCCGCAGCGTCGTTGCTCCAAGCGGCAATCGCTTCAGGCAGCAACACCTCTATCTGGGTTTTGGCCAGGGATTCTTCATCTGGGGATGGCCTAACCTCCAAGGCTTTTGCTTCCCTAGGTGAGCCTTTCCCAGGCCCCTGCCTGTAGGGAACCTGAGGACTATCTCACTGAGATGCTCTTAGATGGGAGTTTGTTTAGAAGTAGGTGAAGCTTCTGCCCTTTAATGGACTCCCCAGGTGCCACATGACACATCCAGTGGGCAGAACTTAGCCTCCAGGGCCAGATGGCCTCTGTCACAGAAGAGCAGCGATAGATGAGAACCAGCTGTATGGGCTGTCAAAGGGGAAAGGCTGTCACACCTGGAAAGCCACATACCCCCCACTCAGAAGAAGTCTGTGCAGAAAGACAGTGGTATCTCCTCCACAGACACTAACTCAAAGTGATATGCAAAGACCCCACTGGGTCTACTGGGCTTTTGTAATGGCTGGGGCTGGGGTCAGAACTGAGTTGGGCTCAGACGCTCCCAGGCTCTGGGATTTTGAGCAAGGTGGTCTCAATTTGCTAAGCCACAGTGTCTTACCTGTAAGTGGAGATGCAGGTAGGTTGGCTGGATATGATAGGCATGGTATTTAGCTGTCTGTGACGCAAGCTAGTGAACTTGCAGGGTTCTACCCATGGGGACCTGGGAGAGGGGCGTCAGGTACCTCCTGCCAATGTTCCGGTTAGCTTTCTGGACGCTGACCCCTAATGCTTTTGGCATAACTGCCCTGACTCCTTCAGCGCTTTCCTCCCAGAAGCCTCCAGGCTCCAGATGGACTGGACACATAGGGCTTGGACAAAGAAGAGACAGGGCCTGTCTGGTCACTATGTGATGGGTACCCCGGGAGCCTAGAAAGATGCCCTGTGCAGCCTTGTAGGACTGGAAATTACTTCACTGACTCCTCAGAATAAGGCCTGGTGACAAATGAGACAATAAGTCTTGTTTAAAAGTTCAGTCACTTGCTTGTGGCTGCAAAGTGGTCAAGGCAGAATTCAAACCCAGGTTTTCCAGTCAGCCTCCAAAGCCTTCCCTATAGCTTAGCACTTGAACTAGAAGACACAATACTCCACATGTGGTTGGCTTAGACTGGAAAAGAGGGATTATTACCTCCTTCATTCTAAACATCATATCTCTGCTGATACGACCTATAATTCAAGTCATTCCATGGACAAGGAACAGAGGAAAGTAAGAAGCTGGGCATAATATATTTCCCTCATTTCCACTTTGCCATAGCCTCTCTTATCAGAGGGCTCAGTTTGAAGGTGTTCATTAGGAAAGCTTAATGAGATAAGGACATTGAGCATCATGTGCAATTGCAGTCCAAGGGCAGGAGGTGGCCCTCACTGTTGGAGGCCTGTACAAGAGGGAGTCAGAAATCTGTTCAGACATCGGGGACAGAGGGAAGCAAAGAGGACTCCGTTACACAGCGGAAGGTGTGGGGAAGAGATAAGGGCTGCCTGAGGGGGACACGAAGCTGCTGGAGTTTAAAACAGTGTTAGAGACGCTGAACATGAGATTGCCAAGGGACACGAAGGAGAACACGGGAACGTGATCAGGCCTCGGAGGGATGGGAAGGATGCCAGGGACACGGTTTTAGCTGCTTTAGCTGGAACAATGAGGAGGAGGCACTTGGATGAATCAGCTGTACAGTCATCCCCAAAGTGCTCAGCCTGCATTTTGTGGATCAAGTATGCTAATTAGGCACTGGTCCCTGAGGACTGTGCAGGGAGCCCCCATCAATCCCTTCACCGAACTAACATAATAACATTGCCCCAATAGACCTGCACTAAGATACATGTACCTTCTCGGCCACCCAGAGAGGCATTGCTATTGTTAATATTTCATTTTCCAGATGAGGAAACTGAGGCTTCAAGAGGGGAAGCAACCTGCCCAAGGTCCCCCAACTGGAGACTGGCAGGAGCAGGATTCTAACTCAGGCATTCATTGTTTCTACAATCTATGCCTCGGTACAAGAGGACAGGGAAGCATCGCAAGAACCCTATTTAGCAGGTTTGGAAAGTGAGTTTTGAAAAAGCCTCTGCCTATACAGACTAAGGAATTTAACTTGATTTTATAGGTCCACAGAAAGTATCGGAGCAGGGTAGTTGATCTGGCAGCCTTACAAAGGTGCAGTGGAGAGGAAGGGTCTGAAGCATCAGAGATGATTCTGTGCAGGAATTTGGAAAGGAGGATAGGACAGGAAGCAGCAGGAAGGCAGTCAGCATGGACTGTCCACTGATGGCTTCCCGCCAACATTTTCCCTACATTCCATCATTGCCTTGTCCTTGGTGCTGGCTGGAGTCTGCCCTTGGCAGTCAGTCTGTATCTAAATTCAAGCATATCAGGCCAAGGCCCCAATGAAAAGAGAAAAATGATTTTTACCTGGCATGGAACAGTAGCCTATCAGCCGACTTATCTTGCATTTGGCTTTCCACTAGCTGTGTTACTGTGGGCAAGACACTTAACTTCTCTGAGCCTCATTTTCCACCTATAAAATGAAGGGAAGAGAGCGCCCACTAGAAATGCAGATCCAGTGACACAGAGTACATTTACAGCACCTGGCTCAGGCCTGGCCCTGGGTGAGTGCCCAGAGAAGGCAGCTATTTTTGTGTGTGTGATCTTGAGTGTGTGCCGGATGCTTGCCCCGGTACAGAGTGTTCGTCCTTCTCTATCCCTCAAGCAGCTTCTGTAACCTCCATCTTGCCCAAGGAATTTGTATTCCTTCCAGCTATGCACATCACTCAGACGTTTAAAATTCATTGATTTCTGTCCCTTCCTGGGAAGACTTCAAACTCATTTGTAGGACAGTCCTTGCCCCTTGTTTTTGGAAGGGCTGACTGAGTACCGGGATGGAATCTATTTCTCTTTAATAACTTGCATTGCTTTTCTCTCTTATTACAAAAGCAGTAACATGCTGGGTATGGTTCCTACAAATAGGCAAAGAAAAAAAATACCACTGATAATCCCACCATGTAGAAATAGTCACTGTTAGGATTAGAGTGCTTATCCTTCCGGCATTGCCTGAAAAAGAAAAGGAATATACACATTGGTTTTCTGCAAAAACGGGATCACACCACACATGCAATTATAATCATTTATTCAGTTAATCAGACTGTGAACATTTTTCTAGTTCTCCTCTACCTCATTTGTAATGACTTGCCCGTTTTCTATTGTACCAGGCTTTAGCCAAGCAATTCCCAGTTGTTGTACATTTAGGTTGTTTCTAATTATTTGCTATAAAACAACAATGAAGAGCCTCCTGGCTAAGTATTTGGCCACATCCATGATTATATTTTCTCAGGATAAATTTAAATTCTTAGAATTGTGGGGTCAATTTTTTTTTTTTTCTTTTGCGGTGCTGGGGATGGAAGCCAGGGCCTTACACATGCTAGACAAATGCTCTACTATTGAGTTATACCCCAGCCCTTATTTATTAAATGAGACAGGAGTGAGCTATATTGCTCAGGATGCCCTTGAACTTGTGATCCTCCTGCTTCAGCCTTCCTAGTAACTGGAATTACAGGTTGGCACCACTAAAAAAATTACAGGGCTAAATCTTTTTTTCCCCAGAGGCAGAGTCAGGTTTATTTAGGAAGGTAGATACATATTCAAGGAAGAATGGGGGTGATCTCAAGAGAGAGATGCCTTTGGTGGTAAAGCAAGGAATACACATTCAAGGGAGAATGTGGGCCACCTCCAGAGGGAGAGACTGCCAATGTTGAATGGGTCTTCCAGCGCCAGAAATTTGAGACAATCTTCAGTATCTTTGCTCACGTGGGTATTATACTCATTAAAAAACAAAACAAGCCGGCAGTGGTGGTGCATGCCTATAATCTCAGCAGCTCAGGAGGCTGAGGCAGGACATGAGTTCAAAGCCAGCCTCAGCAAAAGTGAGGCGCTAAGCAACTCAGCGAGATGCTGTCTCTAAATAAAATACAAAATAGGGCTGGGATGTAGCTCAGTGGTTGAGTGCCCCTGAGTTCAATCCCTGGTACCCCAACAAACAAACAAAAACCTTGGTGAATTTAATAAGTCCAAATGTATCTTGTTGCTTTTATTTTGCACATTTTATGTAACCGGAGCTTAAGTTGAATCTAGAGTCTTCTCTTCTGCTGGCGGGTGGGGTCTGCATAAGCTTCAGGCCTTTGCAGCTGAGAAAGACTATAGTGCGGTAAGTAGCTCATCAAGGCAGGGAATGCCAGCCATGGTCAGTTCTGAGAGTTGCAGCTGGTGAAGCCAGATTCTTTTCCACTACTATAGAGGGACGTGTCACACTTCTTAATGGCAGGCTATGCCCTTCAGGGTTGCAACAGACCCCAGAAGCTCACACCATCTTCCTTCCAGGTTTTTTGGGGGTTTTTTTTTGTATCAAGGATTGAACTCAGGGGCACTCGACCACTGGGCCACATCCCCAGCCCTTTTTTGTATTTTTATTAGAGACAGGGTCTCACTGAGTTGCTAAGTGCCTCGCCATTGCTGAGGCTGGCTTTGAACTCGCGATCCTCCTGCCTCAGCCTCCCAAGTGCTGGGATTACAGGCGCGTGCCACCATGCCCGGCTCCTTTCGGGTTCTTGTCTTGCAAATCTGAAAAAAGAAATTCACAGACAAGAAAGACTGAGTACAAAAGAGTGGGATTTATTCATGTGGGAAGAAAAGAGTCAGAACTCTCAAGAGGTGAGAATGGGTTTATATAGCAAGTGGGTCAATGCTATTGGTCCAAATTTATGCTAATCAGGGTTTGGAAAAGTACTGATGCTATTGGCTAACTGTCGAGCCTGAACTTCCATTCAGGTATTCAGGTCTGTCTCACTTCAGCTTGCTTGCTTGCTTCCTTCCTTCCTTTATTTACTTTTTAATGTTGATGGACCTTTATTTTATTCATTTATTTATATGTGGTGTTGAGAATTGAACCCAGTACCTCCCATGGGCTAGGAAGTGCTCTACCACTGAGCCACAACCCCAGCCCTCTCTTGGGTTTTCTTCCTGCTGGCCTGCAATCCCAGCTCCCCAGGAGGTTGAGGCCCGACAGACTGTAGATGTTTGGAGGTTCAGAGCTGCAGGGCTGTGTGGAGTAGGTGTCCACACTGTCCCAGCTGGGCTGCCACAGGTGACATGTCGGGCACCCTGGCTTGCCTGGATGCTGGTTCCTATGCACCTCAGGCCCACTCTGGCATGGTGGGCTCCGCGCAGGGCCATCGCCCATGCTTACTGCGCATGCTCCAGCCGGTCTAGTCTGCTGCTACGGCCTCTCCAGGACAAAGACTGGCTTCATTTGGAAATGCTCAGGGTGCAGATGCAGGTTGATGCATGATGTGGGCCTGAGAAAGATGTGGACAGAGTGAGGAGGTGTGGCGGATGGTCAGATCTGCTGCCCACAGCTCCCCTGGGATGAAGGATTTATCACCCCAATGCTGGAGGTGGAGTCTGCAGGCTGGTCTCAGCCCCCTTAAGGACTGGCCGAGCTTCCCTAGTCAGCTGGCTTCCTAGACAGCAGCCTCCAGTGAGACCTCCCCCAGGGGCTTTAAAGACTCCCAGGGTCTCCTGAGGCTTCTGTTGAAATTGCATCTGCATTCTGGTGACATCGCCCTCTGCCTCTATCTCTCCCCTTTCCCTTACGTGGGCATTGACCCCCAAGAGCACTGTCTATCAAGCTTATTGCACACTAACCCTATGCTCAGAAGCCACCTCCCAGGAACCCAGGCTGCAAATAGGGAGCATCCTTGTGTATCCCAGGACAATCTCAAGATGTGCTGGGTGTACAAGCCTAAAATGTTGTCCAAGGTCTGGGTCTTCCTGCCTTCTTTCTTTGATCTGCCAGGACAACCCAAGAGCTGAAAAGTTTTGGGTGTTGACAGGCATCCCAGAAGTTCCAGAAACTTCCAGGGTAGCCTCTGACTGGATTGTTTAAGCAGGCATCTGGGTGGAGATTTACTGTACAGAATTTACCTACTCCCCTTGATACCCCTCGCAGATGACAGAAATAACAAGGATCTCCAGAAATAACAAGCATCATAGCTGCCATTGTGCACTATCACTTATTTTACAGATAGGGAAACAGGCTCAGAAAGGGTAAGCCACCTGCCTGTGTTCACACAGCCAGTGAATTATGAGGCTTGAAGTGTAACTCAGGACTGTCCATTCTAAAATCAGTGCTCTTTACACTTCACTATTCAGTGGGATGAATAATATGAACTTATGAATTATTGTTCACACTAAATGAGAGGTAAAGTGCAAAGCACTTGTACAATAACCAAACTCATAGTAAATGGTCAATAAATGTTAGTTGTTTAAAAAAAAAAAAAAAAACGGGGCTGGGGATGTGGCTCAGCGGTAGAGCGCTCGCCTAGCGCATGCGCCGCCCGGGTTCGATCCTCAGCACCACGTAAAGATAATGCATTGTGTACAACTAAAAGCAAAATAAATAAATATTAAAAAAAAAAAACCCTCCAAGGGCTGTCCTTTCTACTTCTCTTTTAAATGTATATATTAGTTATTAATGGACCATTATTTTATTTATTTATTTATGTGTGGTGCTGAGAATTGAACCCAGTGCCTCACACATGCCAAGCAAGTGCTCTACCACTGAGCTACAACCCTATCCGCGAGGGCCTGCTCTTTTTTCTTACAATAAAATCCAAACTCCTTTAGCTTGACCTACAAGACTGCACAGTACCTGAACCTCTTTATGACTCCTTTGTTTCCTTTAGTTCAAGGACTATAAGCTCATGCCCACCTCAGGTCCTTTGCACATTCTGTTCTTTTGTCTCCGAATGTGCCCACTATCAATCTTTGCCCAGCTGAGATTTCCATTCAAATCTCACCTCAAATATAATTTCTGTGGAGAAATTGTTCCTGACTACTATCTAATATTGCTTTTCAAACCTGAGTCATTCCTTACATTACTCAGTTTTATTTTCTTCATAGCTCTAACATATGCTAAAATTCTTGTTTTCTTGTTCATTGTCTCCTTTACTAGAATGTAAGCTCTAAGAGAACAGGAACCACTAGGTGCCCAGGGTCTAGAACAGTGCCAGGCAGAATGGGCATTCAATAAAGATGTACCAGCTGAATTAATGTATATATGTATGGATGGATGAATGAATGGTTTTTACAGATTTGAAGAGGGTTTTGTTGTTGTTGTTTTGAAGTACTGGGAATGGAACCAGGGCCTCACACATGCTAGACAAGCGCTCTATCACTGTGTGACACTCTCAGTCTGGAGAGGTATTTTTGAACATGAATAAAGCTAGGGGACTGGGACGTGAGAGGGTGATCCTACTTACACAAAGCTCTACAAGAGGCCAATTTCTCAGAAGAGGATTTCAGAGACCTTCTGGAACTTGCTGTATATGGTACCCATGTGTTTATATAATGTCCCTAGGGAACAGGTAGGAGGTGCTGGGGGCATTCTAACCTGAAAGACTGTCCAAGCTCTTGGCTCCAGGAAATGACTCAGGCTGAGCTTGGGAGAGAGAACTTTTTTCTAGTAATAAACAGCTTCCTGGTGTCAGTCATGAGGAGAAGGGTGTTAATCCTCACTTCCCTACCTGCATGGCAGACCTGTCCAGGGAGCTCTGGGGAGGCCTAGCTCACATTTGTGGTGCCACCCAAGGACATCACTGGAACTCAGGAAGGGGAACAACAGCTGGGGTTCCAGGCCTGGAGCCAGGTTTGGGGCTCACATTTCACAGTTCTGTGTTTTCTCTTTCTCAGGGCGGCTCCCCTTTAACTTATTTACCCACCACTATGAAAACAATACATGCTTGATGCAGAAAACCTAGAAATCAGAGAAATACAATGGGAAAAAAAGCTGGCTTGCCTAAAGTTAACCACTATTAACAATCTGGTGTAAGCATTTCAAATTTTTTTCTTTCTTTTTTTTTTTTTTTTTTTGTACTAGGGATTGAACCCAGAGGTAGTTTACCACTGAGCTACCTTACATACCCAGGCTTTTTTTTTTTAAGCTGTAGATGGACACAATAATTTTATTTTATTTATTTGTTTTTTTAATCTGTGCTGAGGATCAAACCCCTTGCCTCACACATGCTAGGCAAGCACTCTACCACCAAGCCACAATCCCAGCACCACCACCCCTTTTTTTTGGTACTGGGTGATAGATAGGCTTGGGCCAATGGGCCACCTCCCCCATGGAAATTTCCATGAGGAGCAACCTGGTTTCATTTTCCCCAGGCAGGAGCCAATCGGCTTAAAGGTCGCTCTGTTCCCTGGGCAGGAGCCAATCGGCTTAAAGGTCACCCTATTCCCTGGGAAAAGAGCCAATAGCATTAAAGGTCACTCTGGAACACCCCCCACCACCACCAGAAATCCATATTTAAAGCTCCTGCCTGCCTGGAGCTCAGACACAACAGCTCCTCTCTGCTGAGAGGAAGCAGCCACTGCAACAGCTCCAGACCCACCATCTCCAGCCCAATGGCAGCTCCAGAGACCACAGCCATCACAACCAGGCACCGACCCTCCATCCAGAGCTCACACACGTCCCTCTCCCTGTACTTCTTCTACCTCCGACCAGCCATAAAGGCTGGTGAATAAATCTCTTGGCTGCACAGTAGTCAGCAGTGTGATTTTTGCCCTTCACTGGGGATTGAACCAGGGGTTCTTTTTTTTTTTTTTAAATATTTATTTATTTACTTTAGTTGTACACAATGCAATGCATTTATGTTTACATGGTGCTGAGGATCGAACCTGGGCCGCGCACGTGTGAGGCGAGCGCTCTGCCGCTGAGCCACAACCCCAGCCCCCGAACCAGGGGTTCTTAACCACTGAACCACATCCCTAGCCCTCCCAGGCCTTTTTTATTTTATATTTTAAGGCAGGGTCTTGCTAAATTGCTTAAGGCCTTACAATGCTCCTGCCTCAGCCTCCAGAGCAGCTGGGATTACAGGCATGTGTGCCACCACACCTGGCTTGGGTTTTTGTTTTTGTTTTTTCTTTTTTGAGGCAGGGTTTTATGTTTTTTTTTTTTTTTTTTTGTTGTTGTTGTTGTTGTTGTTTTCAGGGGATGGAACACAGTGGCACTGGACCACTAAGCGACATCTCCAGCCCTTTTTTTTTTTTTTTTTTTTTTTTTGTGGTACCGGGGATTGAACTCAGGGGCACTCGACCACTGGGCCACATCCCCAGCCCTTTTTTTTGTATTTTATTAGAGACAGGGTCTCACTGAGTTGCTAAGTGCCTCGCCATTGCTGAGGCTGGCTTTGAACTCACGATCCTCCTGCCTCAGCCTCCCAAAGTGCTGGGATTACAGGGGTGCGCCACCGCGCCCGGCTATGTTTTTTAACTCTGGGGCACAGGTGATCTTCTCACCTCAACCTCCTGAGACATGAGCCACCACATGGGGCTCTACAAATTTTTCTTGTACATATTTCCCCAAAAAAATCATATCCTATATGATTTTGTGATTAGTTTTTTTCCGCTTCAACATATCTTTTGACTATTTTCTTCTGTGAACATTTGACTAAATCTTTGTGGGTGTTTTTTGGTACCAGGAATTGAACTCAGGGGAACTCGACCACTAAGCCACATCCCCAGCCGTATTTTGTATTTTATTTAGAGGCAGAGTCTCACTGAGTTGCTTAGTGCCTCGCTTTTTTCTGAGGCTAGATTTGAACTTGTGATCCTTCTGCCTCAGCCTCCTGAGCAGCTGGGATTGACTAAATCATTTTTTACTTATCCGTTTTCATTTTTATATTTTCTGAATAGAAAATCAATATCTGCTTGTCACAAGAAAAATATCTCCCCAGGCTGGAGATGTAACTCAGTGGCTAAGCACCCTTGGGTCCAACCCCCAGTACAAAAAAATAGAAAGAAAAGGAGAGAGGCGCGAGTGGGGAAGGAAAGAAGGAAGGGAGGAAGGAAGGGAAAATTGAAGGGAGGGAGGGAGAAATCTGTTGTATGAAGTGAAAGTCCCTTGAAATCCTGAGAGTTAACCACTGTGAAGTTTGGTGTATATCACGTAGAATTTTGTGTGTGCACCTATCAGTGTGTATGGATTTACATAATTGTGACTAAACAACCAATCATTCCATTTTATAGCTTGACTTTCCCCTATTTAATCATTCTTTACCATTACACCCTGAGTCACCTCAATTTTTTTAATGTCTATATAGATTTCTATGGTGTGAATCTACTTTTTAGTTAGTCACTTCATTGAAAGATGTATTTTTTCTTTTAATTCCAAACAATGCCCCAGTGGCTGTGTGTGTGTGTGTGTGTGTGTGTGTGTGTGTGTGTTCATGCAGATATGTGATTTTTTTAAAGAAAAAATTTTTTTTTTTTTTTTTTTTTTTTTTTTTTTTTTTTTTTTGTGGTACCGGGGATTGAACTCAGGGGCACTTGACCACTGGGTCACATCCCCAGCCCTTTTTTGTATTTTATTTAGAGACAGGGTCTCACTGAGTTGCTAAGTGCTTCCCCATTGCTGAGGCTGGCTTTGAACTCGCGATCCTCCTGCCTCAGCCTCCCAAAGTGCTGGGATTATAGGTGTGCGCCACCGCGCCCGGCTAAAGAAAATTTTAAAATATATATTTATTTGTTTTAGTTGTACACAATGCCTTTATTCTTACGTGGTGCTGAGGATAGAACCCGGGCCGCGCACGTGCTAGGCGACCACTCTACCGCTGAACCACAACCCCAGCCCCCGCACATATGTGATTCTGAGGATAGTTTCCCAGAAGTGAAAGAAAGAACATTTGCAGCACAATTCACAATAGCTAGATTGTGGAACCAACCCTGATGCCCATCAGCAGATGAATGGATAGGGAAACTTTGGTATATATATATACACAATGGAAGACTACTTAGCACTAAAAGAGAATAAAATCATGGCAATTGCAGGTAAATGGATGGAGTTGGAGAAAATAATGCTAAGTGAAGTTAGCCAATCCCCAAAAAACAAAGATCGAATGATCTCTTTGCTATGAAGATACTAACTTATAAAGGCAAGGGAGTGGGAATGAGAGGAATGAAAGAACTTTAAATAGAACAAAGACAGGGGAGGGATGGAAGGGAGTAAGGGGATAGGAATAATGGTAGAATGAATTAGCCATCATTACCCTAAGTACATGTATGAAGACACAATTGTTGTAAAAGTGCTTTATATAAAAAAAAAGAAAGAAAATGCTTTTTAAAAAAGAAATCACTAAACAAATATAAAAAAATAAAAGAAAGAAAGAAAGAACATTTAAAATAGATATTGCAAGCTGGGATGTAGCTCAGTGGTAGAGTATTTGCCTAGCAGGTGTGAGGCCTTAGGTTTGATCCCCACCACCGTAAGACATTTTTAAAAATTGTGGAAGCGCCCTCCCATGTCCATGGGCAGTGCCTTCACCAAAAACTGGGGTTGATCATCTTTATCATCTTTGTCAATCTGGTGGGCAAAAAATGTGTTTTTTATTTTTGGCCATATTGAGGGTTGTATTCAGGGCCTCATGCATGCTATCACAGAGCTACATCCCCAGCCCTTTTAAAGGGCTCTTACATTTAATAAAACATTTAATTTTTTTAAATATTTATTTATTTGCTTTAGTTGTACACAATGCATTTATTTTTACGTGGTGCTGAGGATCGAACCTGGGCCGCGCACGTGCCAGGCGAGCGCTCTACCGCTGAGCCACAACTCCAGCCCCAAAACATTTAATTTTGAAGCAGGATCTTGCTATGTTGCTCAGGCCAGCCTCAAACTTGTGATCCTCCTGCCTTGGCCTCCTGAGTAGCTGTAGTTACAAGCCGGAGCCAATAAAAATATAGTATTTCATTTTGTGTGTGTGGGTTTTTTTTTGTTTGGTTTTGTTTTGTTGTTTTTTAGTCAAACTGGGCATCTTCACGTTTGTGGTCATTTGTAGTTCCTGTCTTTTTTTTTTTTAATATTTATTTATTTACTTTAGTTGTACACAATGCAATGCATTTATGTTTATGTGGTGCTGAGGATCGAACCCGGGCCACGCACATGCAAGGCGAGCGCTCTGCCGCTGAGCCACAATCCCAGCCCCATGTAGTTCCTGTCTTGATTGACTATCTATTCATTTATTTATTCATTTGGCTTATTTTCTATTGAGTTAGTCATGCTTTTCTTTTCTGGGGATCAAACCTGGGGCTTCACGAATGCTATGCAAGCATTCTTGTGGAAGACTGTTTCTTCATTTAGTTAGGTTGATGCTATAATCTGAATTCCCCAAATTCATATGTTAAAACTTAATCCACAATGTGGTACAATCAGGAGATGGGGCCCTTGGAAGGTGATTAGATTGAGGGCAGAGCCCTCGTGAATGTGATTAGTGCTCTTACAAGCCCTGGAGAGCTGCCTTGTCCCTTTGACCATATAGACACAATGAGAAGATGCAATAAGACTTTGGCCCTTCTCAGACATTGAATCTACTAGTGCCTTGATTTTGGACTTCCAGCCTCCAGAACTACAAGAAATAAATTTCTGTTTTTTGTAAGCCACCCAGCATGTGGTATTTTGTTATAGTAGCCAGAAAGGACTAAGACAGTTGGGATTTTACTATATTTGTTGACTGTTTTCTCCCATTGAAAACATGGTTTTAAATGGCTGACATTTGGAATAATGGTTTAGAATTTCCCCTCAACACTGCAATGAACAGCTCATGTGGATATGCACTTTGTGTGTGTGTGTTGGGGGAATTTGCCAGAAGTAGAATTTTAGGGTTAAAGGTATGTGTATTAAGATTAATATGGATATGGGGCTGGGGTTGTGGCTCAGCAGTAAAGCACTCGCCTAGCATGTGCACGGCCGGGGTTCGATCCTTAGCCCCACATACAAATAAACGCATGTATACAACTAAAGCAAATAAATGAATATTTTTTTAAAAAAAGATTAATATGTAAGGGGATCTGTGGTTGTAACTAAGTGGTAGAGCACTTGCCTAGCATGTGAGGCACTGGGTTCAATTCTCAGCACCATATAAAAAATAAAATAAAGGTATTTTTTTTAAAATAAGATTAATATGGCCGGGTGTGGTGGCGCACGCCTGTAATCCCAGCACTTGGGAGGCTGAGGCAGGAGGATTGCAAGTTCAAAGCCAGCCTCAGCAATGGTGAGGCACTTAACAACTCAGTGAGACCTTGTTTCTAATAAAATACACAAAAGGGCTGGGAATGTGGCTCAGTGGTCGAGTGCCCCTGAGTTCAATCCCTGGTACCCCAAAAAAAAGAAAAAAAGATTAATATGTATGGTTGAGCTCGGTGGTGCACGCCTGTAATCCCAGCAGCTTGGGAGGCAAGGATCACAAGTTCAAGGGCAGCCTCAGCAATTTATCGAGGCCCTAAGCAACTCAGCGAGACCCTGTCTCTAAATAAAATATTTTTAAAAGGTGGGGAGTTGGGGATGTGGCTCAGTGGTTCAATCTCTGATAGGAAGGAAGAAAGGAAGGAAGAAGATTAATATATGTGAATAAAATATCCTCCAGGAAGATGGTACCATGTCATACACTCCTGCTAATGGTACCTAAGTGCTATTTGTTTATGCTCTCAATAAGGTTAGATAATATTTTTATTTTATTTTTGGCACCAGTGATTCACCCCAGGGGTGCTCTACTGCTGAGCCACATCCTCAGCCCTTTTAATTTTTTTGAGACAGGATCTCATTAAGTTGCTTTAGGGCCTCACTAAGCTGCTAAGGCTGGCCTCAAACTTGTGATCTTCTTGCCTCAGCCTCCCAAGTCACTGGAATTATAGGCTTGTGCCCCTCCACCCAACTATACTATTTTTTAGTTTGGCCAATTTAATAGATGTATTGGTTTCCTAGGGCTACTGTAATGGATTATCACAAACTAGGTGACTGAAAACAACAGAAATTTATTATCTCACAGTTCTGGAGGCTAGAAGTCTAAAATCAAGATGTCAGTATGGCCATGTTCCCTCCAGCATCTTAGAAGAAGAATATACCCTTGCTGTTTTCCCTCCTTACAGTGGCTGCTGACAATATTTGGCATGTGTTGGCCAAAGGTAGCCTAACTCCTTCTCTATCTCCATATTTAGATGGCCTCCATCCTCGTGTATATTTAGGTAACTTTTTCCTTCTTCTTCTTCTTCTTCTCCTTCTCCTTCTCCTTCTCCTTCTTCTTCTTCTTTTTTTTTTTTTTTTGGTGTGTGTGTGTTCTTTCTTCTTTCAGCACTGGGGATTAAACCCAGGGGTGATTTACCATTGAATTATAGCCCCAGACCTTTTTATTTTTTATTATTTTGAGACAGGGTCTTCTTGGGTTGCCAAGGCTGACCTCAAACTTGTGATTCTCCTGACTCAGCCTCCTGAGTCACTGGGATTACAGGAGCCCAACTACCACACCTGTGGCATACATGACTTTCTTAAAAGGACGCCAGTCATTGGATTAAAAGCCTATCCCAATGGTGTGACCTCATCTTATTACATCTGCAAAAAACTTATTTCCAAAAGGACACATTTTAAGGTTCTAGGTAGACCTGAATTTTGGCAGGACATGGTTCTAGCTAGAATACATAAAACAGGGTTAATTATTATTATTTTGTGTGTGTGTGTGTGTGTGTGTGTGTGTGGTACCAGAGATTGAACTCAGGGCCACTCAACCACTGGGCCACATCCCCAGTCCTTTTTTGTATTTTATTAGAGACAGGGTTTCACTGAGTTGCCAAGTGCCTCTGCATCGCTGAGGCTGGCTTTGAACTCGCGATCCTCCTGCCTCAGCCTCCCAAGTGCTGGGATTACAGGCGTGCACCACCACGCCTGGCTAAAATAGGGTTAATTATAATTTTAGTGTTCGGCTCTTATTGAAAGGGCACACACACTACAGTAGTCTAGAAATGTTGGTGACAAATAATGGGGCATCTTATGGATATACTTGCTGGTTGGGCTGAATCTGAGTCTGGGAATGTGCCCCACCTGAAAGCTCGTTATCACCTACTGTAGGACAACAGAATAACTCTTCAAACATGTTCATTGCTTTATTTTTCACCAGCACATTACCTTACATTTTGTGTGAAGTGGCAACTTCTACATCCAGAATTACCCTCTATATGGTGCGAAAATCACTCTTTTTTATTTTTCTTGGTACAGGGGATTAAAACCAGGTGTACTCCCTCAAGCTTGTTAATTCTTCTGCCTCAGCCTCAAAAGTTGCTGGGATTATAGGCATGCACCACAGTGCTGGTACTGAAATCATTCTTAAAAGTCAGACTAGAGCTGGGGATATTAGCTCAATGGTAAGAGCATTTGCCTAGTATGTGTGAAGCCCTGGGTTTTATCCCCAGTGCTACAGAAAGGTCTTGATTTGAACCCAGAGCAGG
The DNA here is from genome assembly GCA_025594165.1 of Tamias sibiricus. NCBI lineage: Eukaryota > Metazoa > Chordata > Mammalia > Rodentia > Sciuridae > Tamias > Tamias sibiricus. The sequence goes on from CM046664.1 coordinate 19,329,908, forward strand.
ACAATTTCTCTAGGCCTATACTTCATGAAGATATGCCTCAGGTAGAAGAAATATTTCTAGGATCTCTTCTGCCTCCACATGGGTGGAGATCTGAATATTCTTCCATCAGAGAATACTCTGAACAATCTAGCTCTTTCTGGTTAAATCACACCAGATTAAAGGTGACAGACACTTACCAGGTGAGTCTTTTACCTTTCCAGGCCAAGCAGTTCCCCAGATACAAAACAGGGCTGCTCTACACCTGCTTGGTGCTTTCCAGTGTTCTCCACTGCTACCCCAAATCAGGGTGCTCAGTTTTTAGGGTCTCTTTATAGCCATGGGCTTTAGCCAAGAGCAAGGCATCAGCCTCCTAGATAGATGCTTTCTCTCCTACCTGCTTCCAATGTAATCATCCTGCCCTACCAGAGTGAGGTTTTTAATAAATCAGAACTTGTTTCTCCCTTGCTTAAACCATTATCAGTTTAATTTTTGCAAAATCCAGAATCTTCACTGACACACCAGGTCCTGGATCACCCTCAACCCCCTTCAGCCTCCCAGGCTTAAGTAAATCCATTCCTCAATATGGAGCCTTCACACCAGCTACTTTCTGTTTTGCCTCCAATACCCAACTTAAGTGACTCAGCCTTATCACCTCCAGGTCTCAGCTCAGTTCCCCAACCTTTGGCCCAGTCTGTAATCATGTAGGATGGCATTTATACCGCCTCCCACTGTGGGAATTCAAGCCCCATGTGATATTTTCCACAATACATCCAGTTAGCACAGTGGCTACCCAAACTTTTGAATTAATGACCAGATGATGTTCCTTGAATTCCTCTTCCTTACATTCCTGTTGCTCCAGGTTTCAAGCAGAATGCTCAGTTTTTTTTCTGGTCCTTAGCAACCTTGTCTCTGCCAGCAGTTTCCCCCACTACCAGCATCTATAACTTCCCCAACTGCATTAAAAGTACTTTAAAACTCACAAAACCCACATGCAATAGTTATTTGTATTATCTCCATTTTACAGATATGAAAACTGAAGTTCAGCAAGGTCAAGTGCTTGCCATTGGTCCACACAGCTAGAACTGCTGGAGTGGAATTCAAACCCAACTAAGCATTGTAATAAACTGAACTTATCAGTGGAACTCTGACAGGAAGCTGTAGCCCAAGAAGTTCAGCAAAAGGCAGAATACAGACTAAAGACTGAGGCAGGTTTGGCTAAAGGCCCCAAGGCCAATCTCTTTTCCCCCAGCAGAGGCCACAGTGCTTCCCATGGCCAAGAGAGCAAGGTTACCTCTGTGTGACTGAAAAATGTAATGTTGAAGGTAATATCTCCAACTTAGACTGTTCTGAAAATCAGAATTATTTGGAAGTTAATGGAAAACTCTATGTGTGGAGTCTGTCCTTCAGGTATTTGCAGAGGGCTTTAGCTGACAAATAAAGATCAGGTAAACAAAGCACCCAGTACAGAAGCAGGTCTCAAGGACAATTTACATTTATTTGCTGATGACTCTAAACACACTTTAAACACAGCAGAAGTTAAAGAGTCTGTTTGTTAGGTGGAGCCATTTCTTGCCAACAGCTACAGGTGGTCCGTGAAGAATTCTTGAGAATCATCTTCAGGATGAGGCCCCAGCTCTGGGCAAACACTGGTGGGTGGACCTGGTCCTTTCATTCCCTTGGAGGTGAGAAACTACTCTTTGTTCTCATACTTGTGCTTGATATGTTTCCACAGTTTCTGCATTTAAAAGACAAGAACCATAAACTGTAACCTTTGCTCTCACATTTTACAACTACTCCACTGCTCAACTAAAACTAACTTGAGAGAAATTAGTGTCCTGGTCTGATTAAAAATGTACAGCTGGGGCTGGGGATGTGGCTCAGCAGTAGAGCGCTCGCCTAGCGCGGGCGCGGCCCGGGTTCAATCCTCAGCACCACGTAAAGATAAATGCATTGTGTACAACTAAAAGCAAATAAATAAATATTTTTTAAAAAATGTACAGCTGTGGTGGGCAACACTAGGTTTGACACACAATTCTAAACATTTATAAAATACTTTGAAACTGGAATGGACAATCCTACTTTTACAGGGAATGGAAACACATATTCAGAGAATGGCTCCAAATAACACAATTATTAAGAAACAGCCTGGAAGCCAGGTGTGGTGGCACATGCCTGTAATTCCAATGGCTCAGGAGGCTAAAGCAGGATGATTGCAAGTTCAAAGCCAGCCTCAGCAACTTAGCAAGACCCTGTCTCAAAATAAAAAGTAAAAAAACTGTTGCAGGGCTGGGGTTGTGGCTCAGCGGTACAGCGCTCGTTTAGCACGTGTGCGACCTGGGTTCGATCCTCAGCACCACATAAAGACAAAGACATTGTGTACAACTAAAACAAATAAATTAATTAAAAAAAAAAACTGTTGGGGATGTGGCTCAGTGGTTAAATGCCATGGGCTCAATCCCTGGAACAACAACAACAACAAGACAGGCCTTACTTTTAATCATAAATACCAAGTTGCCTGAAAGATGTCCTGATTCTTTGACTCTAGAGGTCCAATGTGCACAGTTCCCAAATATTTCACATTGAGCTTTGTTTACTAAATATAAATATACTGAAATTATCATTCTTAAAAGCACAGGAAAATGGGTGGGTTATGACAGCATACTCAGATGCCTTTCCAGATCAGTGGGGATGGCCTGTGGAAATGTTTACAAAAGATGGGATAGCAGCAACACTTTTATGTGGGCAGGAAGTTGTCCTGGCCTATGCCATTGGTGGACAGAGCCTTCCTAGACTGTAGACTCATATAGCCTCAAATTAAAAACACAGGGAAATGGTGAACAGGACTATCTGCCCCAGGCCTTTTTCAGTACAGTCACAATTTGATGATATAAAACATTCACAGAACCTAGCACAGCGCCTGGTACACAGTAAATCTAAAAAGTGTTGCTGTTGCCTTCTTGTTTCCTACTTTTCCTAAGAAAGTAATGAATGCTGTTTTTCAGTGGTACAGTCTATCAGGCATTGTGACACTATATCTGTATTCCCTGAGGTAGTTACTGTTATGATCTCTATTTCAGGTAAAACTGAAGCTCAGAGAAGTTCAGTAACTTGTCCAACTTAATAGTACCGTTATTAAGTGACAAGGCCCAGTACTCCCAGATAGGCTCTTTGATTTCCTAGCCCCACTCTTTTTTTTTTTCTTTCTCCACATTTTTTTTTTAATTAGTGCACTATAGTTGTACATAATGGTGGGATGTTGTTACGTATTCGTACATGCATACAATATAATAATATTGCTCCCCTGGTAGGCCCTACTTTTAATCATAAATACCAAGTTGCCAGTGTGGAACATCTTGGGAACTGAAAGAGCAATCTTAAAAAGGTCAGCCACGGTATCTAAGATGTCCTTTCACGATTGTTTCAATCTGCTGTTGAAACCCTCAGGAGACAAGGGTCCGGGTTCCAGGTCCTAGTAAATCCTTTCCTCTAATTCGGTTTTAGTTTCCTGCAAGTGGACGTGTGAGCACGAGGTGGGACATTATCAATATTTGCAACCCCTACACAATGGGACCTATGGATTTCATTCATCTTTTTAGGATTCACACAAATGCGTGCGGGGGAACGTCAGTCTCGACAAAAGACGCCTATGGCTTGCCCTTCTCCGGGTGAAGACAGTCTGAGCCCCGTCCCAACTCCATGCCCACCGTCACCCCTCAGGCGGACCCAAGGTCAGCATGGCCCAAGCCCTCACCCCCTCGTTGATGTGCTCGTAGATTGCGTCCGCGCCTTGATCGAAGGCGCGCTCGAAGAACAGGGCGCCCACCGCGATGGTAAGGGCGAAAGTGGAAGTCCTGCGGAAAAGCAGGGAATACAACTTTGCAGTAAGCGTCGGGGCCGCCATGTTTCCTCACAGCCGAACTTGAGCCACCGCGCTTGCGCCGAGGCTGACCTCGTTCTCCAAAGCTCTCCACGTGCAATGTTTTCTGGGATTTGTAGTTCATATGAATAGACGTGTGCGTCGTTTTGAACCCTGGAGGTAAATAATAGCCTGAACAGGAGAAAAAAAAATCTCATGAAACTCAGATACCCACATCCCAAATTTGACAATATTTATTGTCTAGTTTTTCCCCCAGTCCTTCCATAATGGTTGAATAATTGAAACTACAACTCCCAGAAGTCATTGTATTCCCCACCTCCTCCCTCGCTGTCTAAGCTGGGCTTCCCGAAGCTTTCTGGGAAGGGCGGGCTGATGCCCAGGGAAAGACTACGAATACCATCGAGCAGTGCGCGACGCGAGAGCTTTGGAGGAGGAGCCCGCGGCCGTCCACCCCCGCGGAGCCAGGTACCTTGTTTGGCTGGAAGTGAGGGGCGAGGTCTAGTCTCTTTCCCCAGCTGGAAGGCTTGGGCTCTTGCGTCTAAATCTGGGCGTCCCGCCATTTGCTGGGGTGGGGAGTGGGTAAAAGTCTAAGGGAACTGAGCTTCCGGGACCCCAGCTCGTCTCTCCTCCACTGCCCGCCCCAAGTGCAGGCCAAAGTCCTTAGGGTCTTAGGGGCCGAGCTGTTCAGCCTGGCCTTAGGGGAAGGAACGATTCTGATTAAACTTTCTCTTCCCCTTCGAATCCAAGAATGCAAGCGACCTGGAAATAGAAAGAGTTTCTTGGGAGTAGAAAGAACCAGGGCTTTGGGGTAAAGTGTATTCATCAAATGTTTTCTGCGGTGAAAAAGGCTAGGGCCTTTTTCTAGGACCAGGGATTCACATTTGTGTGAATCCTAAAAAGATGAATGAAATCCATAGGTCCCATTGTGTAGGGGTTGCAAATATTGATAATGTCCCACCTCATGTGCTCACACGTCCACTTGCAGGCTAGGGCCTCCTCCTCGAGGAGCTAGGGGCGCCCAGTCTACTTTGTATAGGCAGATGGGGAGCGGACAGTTAACAAAATAGTGCTTTGAAAAACAAGAGAATGGATGCTTGAGGTAGCGGTGGTGGTGCTAGTTTTTGCCTGGTTGACCGCTCTGAGAGTGACAGTTGACAAGAGACCTGAATGATTATGGTAGAGGGTCAAACAGAAAAATGTTGGTGTAAAGGCCCTGAGGTGACTGCAGTCCGGGGATGTCTTAGAGAAAATAGGATGGACTATGAAGAGGTAGGTTGGAATCAGCTCAGTTTAGCCTTGTAACCCATGGTAAGGAGTGTTATTTTTTCTTACTTGCACTAATAAGCCATTGAAGGGTTTTAAACAAGGATGCTGCAAGACCTAATTTATATTTTAATGTTATCATTCTGGATGTTCTCTGGAGAATGAACTGAAGAGGGGAAATTATTGCTGTGGATCAGTTGAAGGATGATGCTGATTTAGATTAGGTTGTGAATTAGAGAAGCGATCAGATTTTTTATTACTTTAGGGGGTAGGGCAGACAGAACAACTGGCAGATGTGTGCAGGAAAGAGGAATGGAATTTTGACCACAGAATGACGTAAAATCAATGGGAATGATTTTTTTTAAAAAATATTTATTTGCTTTTAGTTGTACAGAATGCGTTTAATTTTATTTATTTATTTATTTATTTGGTACCAGGGATTAAACTCAAGGGCACTGGACCACTGGGCCACATCCTCAGCCCTTTTTTGTATTTTATTAGAGACAGGGTCTCACTGAGTTGCTAAGTGCCTCGCCATTGCTGAGGCTGGCTTTGAACTCGCGATCCTCCTGCCTCAGCCTCCCAAGTGCTGGGATTACAAGCGTGCGCCACTTCACCCGGCTGCAATGCATTTATTTTTATGTGCTGCTGAGGATTGAACCCTGGCCCGCCCAAGTACTAGGTGAATGCTCTACCGCTGAGCCACAACCCCAGCCAACGGGAATGATCTTAAGTTCTGTTTTAGCCACAATCTGTTTATATCTGAAGTGGAGATGTCCCAGGTGAATGGGGATCTCTGTCTGAAGTTTAGAGAAGTCTGAGCCTGAGATAGGAGCCATCAGGATATGGGTGGCATTCAAAACCAGGGATCAGACTTCAGGCATGGGTCTGCCTCTTACTTGTGACATTGATCAGGTCTGGACTTCTGGCCCTATTTAGTTCATCTGTAAAGAGCAACAGTTAATTGACCCATGCCTATATTCCCAGTTACTCTGGAGGCTGAGGCAAGAGGATCACAAGTTCTAATACAGCCTGGGCAAGTTAGAAAGACCCTATCTCAAAATAAAAACTGAAAAGGGCTGGGACTATATCTCAGCAGTGGTAGTTAAAGTGCCTCTGGACTCAATCCCCATGGGATGGTGAGTAGGGGAAGTAATAGTAATGCCTGGTTAGGGGACTAAAAGGTGAAGTGTGAAATGCTCTACATCTGAGATGAGTTATCCTTACTATGGTTATTAACTATTTGCAAAGCATCCTGGTAACTCCTTGGGGCAGAAAGTAGTGAGCCTGAAGGAAAAGACCACTTACTTCTTGCTAATCACCTGCAACAAACAAATCTGGCTGATGAACAGTTCAGAGGGAATTATTTTAGGTGGGATGAACAGGGAAGAACAGAGGGAGTGAAAGATATGGCTTATTCTCCTGTTTTATTTTTTATCTTTTAAATTGAAGTTCTCATTTTGGAATAACAATTTTTAGTTATTTATTTTTTGATACTGGAGATTTAATCCAAGTGCACTTTTACCACTGAGCTACATTCCCAGCCCTTTTTATTTCTTATTTTGAGACAAAGCCTTGCTGAGCATTTTTTTTTTTTTTTTTTGGACGTTGATGGACTTTTATTTTGTTCATTTATTTATATGCTGTGCTGAGAATCGAACCCTGTGCCTCACACATGTTAGGCAAGTGCTCTACCACTGAGCCACAACCCCAGCTCCAAGGCCTTGCTGAGTTTCTGAGGCTGGCCTTGAACTTGCAATCTTCTTGTCTCAGCCTCCCCAGTCACTGGGATAACAGGCATGTACCACCATGCCTGGCAGAAAAACAGGTTTTTGGTTTTGGTTTTTGGTACCAGGGATTGAACTCAGGGGCACTCAACCACTGAGCCATATCCCCAGCCCTATTTTGTATTTTATTTAGAGACAGGGTCTCATGAGTTGCTTAGCGCCTCACCGTTGCTAAGGCTGGCTTTGAACCTACCGTTCTCCTGTCTCAGCCTCCCGAGCTGTTGGGATTACAGGCATGTGCCACCGTGCCCAGCTAGAATAACAGTTTTTAAAAACCTAATTATCTTTAAGCCATCACTTTCAACTTAGAAATTATTATTCTGTACATAAATCTAGGAAAGTAAGAAAAGTGGCCTTAACTTTTCCTTTGATGTTTGAACTCAAGTTGAACAAACTAAATTCCTTTAAATACTCAGCCCTATTTGCAGCTTAATTACATTCCCTTAAACATTTTAACTCCATTTATAAATTTAATATATTTGATTTTCTTTTTAAGTACTTTAGATGTATAACCTAACAAGCTCAATTTCCCCAAGGATACTCAGTTACTAGAAAATCTAATTAATTAAACTTATAAACATACTGAATTTCAAGTTCTTGTAAACAATTTAATACTTTTTACAGACTTAGTAAAATTCTCTTGTCATTGGCTCTTGCCTGTCTAAAAAATATAGGCTCTTTGTCTCAGATGAACTCAGAATATGGAGGGCTAGGGTTGTGGCTCAGCGGTAGAGCGCTCGCCTAGCATGTGCGTGGCCCAGGTTCGATCCTCAGCACCACTTAAAAATAAAGGCATTGTGTACAACTAAAGCAAATAAATAAATATTTTTTAAAAAATAGCTGGGCGCGGTGGCACACGCCTGTAATCCCAGCACTTTGGGAAGCTGAGGCAGGAGGATCGCGAGTTCAAAGCCAGCCTCAGCAATGGTGAGGCACTTAGCAACTCAGTGAGACCCTGTCTCTAAATAAAATACAAAAAAGGGCTGGGGATGTGGCCCAGTGGTCGAGTGCCCCTGAGTTCAATCCCTGGTACCACACAAAAAAAAAAAAAAAAAAAAAAAAAAAAAAAAAAATATATATATATATATATATATATATATATGGGACTTCCTTAACAAACCTTTGTAGCATCCCAGATGATTCTAATATACAGCCAGTGTTCTAGTTATTGCTAATCTCTCAAATTAAAATCACAAATCTAATGTCAATTATTGACATATATTATATCAATTACTTAACTGTACATTTTAACTCTTAAATCAGAATCACAATTAAATATTTAATGTCAAATTATTTTCAATATTACTGATGTGCCTTTTTTTTTTTTTTTTGGTACTAAGTATTGAACTCAGGGGTGCTTTACCACTGAACTACATCCCCACATCTCCAGTCCTTTTTTGAGACAGGGTCTTGCTAAGTTACTGAGGCTGACCTTGAACTTGTGATTCTCCTCTCTCAGCCTCCTGAGTCACTGAGATTTCAGGTGTTCACCACCATGCCAGGCAATGTTACAGATACTTTTGGTCCTGGAGATTGAACCCAGGGGTGCTTAACTACTGAGCCACATCCCCAATGCCCCCTCCCACACACCCTCCCCCGAAAAAAAAAAAAAAAAACTTTTTAAAAATTTTGAGACACAGTCTCACTAGGTTGCTTAGGGCCTTAATCATCCTGCCTCAGCCTCCCAAGTCACTGGGTTTACAGTCATGCACTACGTTCCTAGCCGTACAGATACTTTTAAATACCATGTACATGGTGATTTTTACTACACTTAGGTCAGGAACCTTAGTAATATGAACTTGATTTACTCTTCCACCTCTGTTTTCAATTCTACTCACACTTATCCAAATAAGAAAATAATTCCTTACTCCATAAGTTGTGCTTTGCATCAAATTGGGGTTACCATTTCAGGGAGCTGAGTTTATTTGTAATCAGACTGATTTCTGTCTGCTGGGACACAAATCCAATGTTGGGGATGTCTACTGGGAATGACTGTCCCCACTATAGACTGCCTTTGGGAGTCAAGGGGAAATTCATTCCTCCAGGGTTTTGTTTCTTAGAAGATCCTTACTAGTGGTACTAGACTTACTACTTAAAATGCACATTTGTGAGTCCCCTTCCAGATCGGTTAATTCACGATTTCTGAGGGCTTGACCCTTACCCAGGAGACATGAGCTGGGGATTGAACCCAGGGCCTCATGCATGCTAGTAAGCACTCTACCACTGAGCTACTTGCCTAGCCCTGGAGACCTCATTCTTAAAATGGTTCACTCCTGGGAGGCATGGAAAATTTTGAGCAGGGATGATTTAAGAGAGTTGATCTGATGCATCCCAGGTGGGGTAAACTGAGGAGGCTGGGTCCAGATGTGAAGAGGTGAGATTTGACTTGGACAGCAGGAACAGGGATGACAGAGGGTCAGGTGGTATTTGAAGCACAGACTGGGGGCAGAAGGAGGAGGATACAGAGGCAGTTCTAAGGCCATGTATCTCTTTTAGAAGTCTCTTCCAGACTATTTTTATCTTTCCTATTTGGAAACTGAGCTCCTGGGACTTGTAACTATCTAATGAGAAACTCTGTCTTCAGCCTGTAGTCCCTGGAGCCCAGATTTGGGCTCAGCCAACTTTTCACTGGGCCTCGGGGCATGCTAGGCCAGGTCGAGTTGGAATATTAGGGCTTACTCTGTCAGTCTTCAGCCAGAAGCTGAGGGAACTGTCTATTCTGTCCCTTTCAACCACCAACCCTAACTGATTTATCCAGGCAAATCAGGTCCCTGGAACCATCTCTGGCAGCCTCCTGAGGGAGAAGGAATAGGATTTGTTCCTGCCTGGCAGATTTCTCGTGTGTGTGTGTGTGTGTGTGTTGCTGGGGATCAAAGCCTGGGCCTCACACATATGAGGCAAGAGCTCTCCCACTGAGCCACATCCCCAGCCTCCACATTTTTTAAGGGATTTCAGATTTTCAAACAATACACACTAAATGTAGAAACTGCTTAGAAAAAATAGAAAAACACAAAATGAAAAAAAAAATCCACATGTAATCCTATTATCCAGACATAAGCACAGTCCATTCTAGTCTTTGTATATATGGGAAGATGAGTCTTTTTCCTTAAAACAGTTGTTGTACATACTTACGTGATAATGAGCCATTTTATTTACTTATTGCTTTCATTTAACAATATAGAATGAACAATTGTCCAAATAAGGAAATAGTTTCCTTTAACCTGATTTTTTTTTTCTTTTTTGAGGTACTAGGGATTGAACCTAGGGTGCTGTATCACTGAACTACATCCACAGCCCTTTTTTATTTTTTATTCTGAGAAAGGGTCTCTTTAAGTTGACCAGGCTGGCCTTAAACTTCCTATCTTCCTGCCTCACACTCCAGTCATTGGGATTGTAGGCATGTGCCACTGTGCCTGGCTTTTGCTTTTTTAATGGCTGTATGGTATACCATTGAACTGATGTGGCCCACACCCTACTCTTGATCCTCACCAGAAGTGAGCTTTCTGTGGCCACAATTTTGTTTTTCAGGGTAATATGAAAAAAACAATAGAATTGACATTGCAGGCTTTTTGCCATTAATCCCTTGTCCCCATCCCACACAGGACTATGAGCAGTGACTAAGTAAGCCTAGCACTTAGAGAGCAGTGGATAACTTCTCTTCCTACTGCTGGACATTGGATTTCCATTTTAGGATAAATTACATTTGTTGTGATCGTTTGGGTACAGATTGAGTATCCCTTATCCAAAATACTTGAGGCCAGAAGCATTTCAGATTTCAGAATCTTTTCAGATTTTGGCAGTTGAGCATCCCTAATCTGAAAACCTGAAATATGAAACTTTTTGAGCATCATGTTAGTGCTCCAAGTTTTTAATTTTAGAGCATTTTGGATTTCAGGTTTTCATATTTGGAATGCTCAATCTGTACCCAAGAACTTTGTGATTGTCCCTGATCATTCCTCTCCACATGGGCCTCACTATAGGGCCACTTACCATGTGGCAGCTGACGTCCCCTAGATAAAGTGATCAGAGAAAGACACTGGGAGGGAAGCTACAGTGTCTTATAGGAATTGGATACAGGTGCCTGCTTGGTACCACTGGGCACAAAGCTTGTAACCTAATACGGATACTGGGGACATATCTGTCTGCTACCCCCAGCACATTGTCTACATTCTTGTGAGAGCAGGGACTCTTCGGTGAGATGTGAACCATTATCTTGCAGAGAGAAAGTGCTGAGCAATGTTTGGCTGGTCAATGAGTGAATGAAAAGGGACCCTTAGAACCTTGGGGTTGTGCTTGTGGGAGTGGGGGAAGGGGCCTCCTTTGACTTGACTTAGGGGTGTTTTGGGATATGGAGCTCTTTGTACCTTTAGCCGCCACAGATCTTAAAGTAATTTTTTCATTCATTTATACCACTGTATTGGTTATCTTCTGCCACATAACAAATTACCCCAAAACATAATGACTTAAAACAACAAACATTTATTATTTCATGTTTTCTCAGGATCAGGAATTTGGGAGTGTTTTAATCTCTGGAGGTTGCAGTCAAGCTGTCTCTTAGGCCATAATTATCTAAAGACTGCCCCGGGGTTGGAGGGTGTGCTTTCAAGGTTTTTTTTTTTTTTTTTTTTTTTTTTTTTGTGGTACCGGGGATTGAACTCAGGGGTACTGGACCACTGGGCCACATCCCCAGCCCTTTTTTGTATTTAGAGACAGGGTCTCACTGAGTTGCTACGTGCCTCACCGTTGCTGAGGCTGGCTTTGAACTCGTGATCCTCCTGCCTCAGCCTCCCAAGTGCTGGGATTACAGGCGAGCACCACTGCGCCTGGCTGCTTTCAAGTTTTCTCACTGTCATACTCAGCCTTTTTGTTGCTGTGACCAAAAAACCTGACAAGAACAATTTTAGAGGAGGAAAAGTTTGGGGCTCATAGTTTCAGAGGTCTCAGTCTGTAGATGGCCAGCTCCGTTGCTCTGGGCCCAACATGAGGCAGAACAGCATGGGGAAGAATGTGGAGGAGGAAAGCATCTCAGGACATGACAATCAGGAAACAGAGAGAGAGCTCCACTCAACAATGACAAAATATGAGTCCCAAACTCACACCCCCAGTCATCCACCTCCTCCAGCTACACTCTAGTGTCTACAGTTATTACTCAGTTAATCCGTTTAAGTAGATTAACACACTGATGAGATTAAGGCTTTCTTAAGCCAGTCATTTCACCTCTGAACTTTTTTGCACTGTCTAACATATGAGCCTTTGGGGGGACACCTCATATCTGAACCATAATACTCACTTGGCTGTTGGCAGGGCTCTCAGTTCCTCTCCACATATGTGGGCCTCACCGTAGGGCTGCTTACCACGTGGCAGCTGACGTCCCCTAGATGAAGTGATCAGAGAAAGACACTGAGAAGGAAGCTGCAGTGTCTTTTATAACCTGCCCATGGAAATAGCGTACCATTACCTCTCTTCTCTTAGTCACACAGACCAACCCTGATGCAGCTCTTGAGGGACCATAGAAAGTGGAAAAATCAGGAGGGAGGATCCCTGGGGGCCGTGGAGCCTGGCTGCCATCTCCACAGATGCACAGTGAGCACCATTTGTGTGTCAGGAACTGTGCTAAGCACCCAGCATTCATGACTGAGTGCTCATAGTCATTTTTTAGAATAGCATTATTACTCCTGTCTTCCAGATGAGATGCAAAGGGTTTGTTGAGATTTATACAGTCAGAGAGTGACAGGAATGAAATTCAGACCTGGGTTGAGTGATAGATACTTCTTGACTTATGGGGTTGGGGAGGTTACCTCCTGATACACCCATTGTAAGTTGAAAATATGGTAAATCAAAAATGTACTTAAAGTACGGGGGGTTTGGGTCAAGGTTAGAGCACTTGCCAAGCATTCATGAGGCTCTGGGTTCAATCCCCAGCACCACACACACACATACACACACAAATTGCATTTAATACAACTAACCTACCAAGCATCACAGTTTAGCAGCACAGTATATTGTATAGTATCAGGTTATTTCCCTTTGTGCTAATAAGACTGACTGGGAGCTGTGGTGCACGCTGCAGCCCAGCATCATACTGCATGTCACTAGCATGATCAAAATGAGTATCACTTTCAAACCATTATAAAGTTTAAAAAAAAAAAAAGCCAAAGCTGAACTATTGTAAGTTGAGGACTATCTGTGTTTAAGGAAAAGGATAGACCAGGGTGGTCTGTGTGACTTTGGGTAGACTCTCACCCTCTCTGTTTTCTAGTCTGTCATCTGTCACCTTAGTCTAGCATTGCTCTGAGGATTTGGAATCAGCCTGCTTAGATCTTGGCCCTATCCCAGACCTGCTGAGTTGAAATTTCTGTGGGTGGGGCTCCCACTACCTTAGAATGCTGTGAATAAGATGAAGCACCTCACACCAAAGCGGGCAGGAAGCAAACAAACAAGGTCAGAATGAGAAAGCTGTATAGTTGTAGCTAAACACTGGGACATCTGAAGGATGCCCCTAACATATGGGAGCTCCTGTCAGGAAAGACATCTGCATTTCCTTGGCACTTCTGTTGGAGCAGGGACCCGAGCAGGCAGTCTGTGGGCCACCCCCACAGGGCAGTTCTGATGCCATCAAACTCCAGACAGCAGACATAAGTGGTACTGGGACATTTCCGTGCTCCTAGTGGGTGTGCAATAAAGCTGTCCTCTGGCTGTGGTTTACTGTTTACCTGGACTCTGGTGGTGCCATAATTAGAAGAAATGACAGGTGAGCTTGAGGGCAGCGTGTGGTGAGCACAAGTCCAGGATAATTACAGTGTGCATCCCAGCGCCTGGCCAGGGCCGAGCTGTTGGCTTATTTTAGCCCTGTGCCAAAGCTAGCTCTGTCCCTGAGATGCACACAATGAAATAAACCAAGAGACTGATAAAGTACAAATGTCTGCCCTGCAGCAGCCTCACCGTGGGGTAGGAAGAGAATGGGCTCTGGGGTCGGCCAGACCCAAGAATAAATGTTAGCTCTGGGTGCCTTGGTTGTGAGGCCTCCAGCACGTCCCTTTGCAGCATTGTGGCGAAGACTCCTAGAGATGGAGTGGGGGTTCTCAGCATTGCTGGCCCAGAAGAATTCAAGATAAGACATGAGTATTGGTACAAGCATCATTGTTATTGACACTAACTGTAACCATTATTGTTTGTGTTTCTCCTGTCCATGGCTGTGAGTAGATTAGAAGTATTTCTGAAGCTGTTTCCTTATCTGCAAAATGGACCCCATGCTCTCTACTCGGAGGACTTGCATGAACATTAAATGAATCTGAAGTGATTTCCCCTTACCCCACGCCAGTCTCTTTTCTTCCCTATTCTGTTCCTCAGTGTCTCAAATTGTAGGTCATCATTTCTTTGAGTCCAGAGGGCTGAAATCAGATGCCAGGAGATATCCCAGTGAGGAGTAAGTCGGTAGAACCAGGTCCCATGGACAGCTGCGCAGTGGAGCAGGCCAGGGCTCTGGTGGACACAGATGTCCTGTGGGATGAAGCTAGGTGGCAGTGAGAGAACTTCGGGCTTTCCTTGTCTCTCCTGCATGCTCCTCATCTTGATACCCAGATGGTAGAGAAGAGGGCCTGGGAAGTACTGGTACTGAGCAGAGAGTGGGAGTTCTTGACTTTTGCAGGCTGCTTGCTTCTTTGTTCCACAAGCAGTAGGGGGCACAGGAGTAGGCCAGGCCCTGTTCTAGGTGCTGGGGAACAGCAGTCGGATAGACAGCTCTGCCCATGAGAAGCCTGTGTGCTAGTGAAGGAAGCAGGTCCTCAGGACAGTGATCAGCATGTGAGGAGACAAGCTATAGAAAACAGCCAGGTGTAAGAGAGGCCCAGGGGCCTGTGGCATTGACTTTGCAGTTGTGTTTTTGTGTGTGGTGTTTTGTGTGCACATGTGTGCAGTACTGGGGATTGAACTCAGGTGCTTCACCTCTGAGCTACATTCTGAGCCCCTGCCTTTCATTTTTTAAATTTTGAGACAGGGTCTCTCTAAGTTTCCCAGCTGGCCTTGATCTTGTGATCCTCCTGCCTTAGCATTCCAAGTAGCTGGGATTATAGGTGTGCACCATGGTACCCTGCTGACCGCAGTTTTAAATTGGGGTCAGGGTGTGTTTACCAAGTGGGTGAGGGGATGAGTGTCTGGGTGATACCATTAACAGCAGTAGCACCTCCTTTTTTTTTTTGCAATGCAGAATGCTGAGGGTGGACACAGGGCCTTGCACATGCTAGGCAAGGGCTCTACCACTCAGCTCTAGCCCTACACCTCCATTCTTGAGCACTTACTATATGTTGTTGCTTTATATTCATGGCCCTCTGTGCCAATCTTGGATGGAAAATGTTCTGGAAAAAAAATGTAGTGAATATGACACTGAGATTTTTCTCATCATTATTCCCTAAGCAATATAGTACAACAACCCTTTTCATGGCTTTTACATTGTATTAGGTATTATAAATAATCTAGAAATGATTTAAAGTATGTGGAAGAATATGTGTAGATTATATGCAAATATACCATTTTATGTAAGGGCCTGGAGCATCAAAGGATTTTTGATATCCACAGGGGTCCTGAAACCAATCCCCCATGGACACCGAAGGATGAGAGTGACCTTGGTAAATCCTCTGCAGCTGTGGGATCCTTGTTTTATAACCAACGACAGACTCAAGGACATGAAATAACTTTTCAGAGATCACCCAAGTATAAGTGGCAGAACTGGAATTCAAATCCAGACCTATGTGACCTCAGAGAGTTGTCTTGCTCGCATCCCCATGTCCCTTAGCTATGAGGAGCCAGCTCTGGGACCTGGCAAAGCTCTGGGAAGTCAGCAAATGTTGTCGCAGCCATAGACCTGGTCCCTGGAAGTGAGTTGGTGCCACCACCTGTGTTCCCAGTGGGAAAGTGGGGCTGGATCATTCTGTGTTCTGGATAGGGGACAGGGACCCGCTCACATGCTGCTGAACACACCACCCTCAGAGGATGGGGATGAATCATAGCAGAGGAGGCCAGCTTAGTCAGCACCCCCTGCTAGTGTCTGGGCCCCACCAGCTGGAGATGCTCCAGCTGTCCCCCTCCATTCTTGTCCCCCCTGGCCCCCCTTACTCAGGGTCCCTGGCCCTGACTCAGGGCTGCTAAGTGTGGTAGTATGGGTTGTCTTGTGCAAGGACACCTGGCTAGCAGGTGAGTTGGAGCTGAAATCTAGTCAGCATTCTTTTTGTCAAGGTATTGTCTGGCAATACACTGTATCTGTCGAGAGGGTTCTGCAGGTCGCACCTTTTCCTAATGTGCACCAAAGCACTGGAGCTGGAGGCAGTTGGTCAGGGGTCTAGAAGTTCGTGCCTAGGGAGGTGACCTTGCAAAGGCCAGTTCCTGCCCAGTAATAGGGCTTTGAGCACATGACCATGGGGACAAGCTCATGAGGTAAATGTCCCCCCAGTGCCATCTGCAGGCAGTGGAGATTCTGCAGAGCTATTGGGCAAGGCAGGGGACTGGGCCTACCACAGGAGTGGAGGTTCTGGTTCCATTTCTGCCTCTTGTGCTGTGGATTTTGGGGGGCTCACTTCCCCTCTCCTGGCCTCCCTTTTCTCATCTGTAATGTGGATCAGCTGGCCCCAGAGGTCAGTTGAGCACTGACATTCAGTTTCTTGTCTGAGCCTTTGTTTTCTGGAAGCCAATAATAAGGATGGTGATGGCCAACATTTCTTGAGCACCTCCTATGGGCCCAGCTCTGTGCGTATGCACGTGGATGATCTGATCCTCACAGCAACCTCTTGAGGGGTATGGCTATTATTATCTCAGTATTCATAGCATTAACTGAGGCCAGAAGTTAAATAATGATCAAGATCAAGATTGCAAAGTAGGATTTAAGCCCTGAGGTCGATTCCAGAGCCCAGTCCTTACTCCTTGCCTCATGCAGCCTGCCCAGGCATAGAGGCCAAATAATTACAGGGCCTTGTGCTCAATGCTGTCCCCAGCTAGGACAAGTGGGAAAAAGGTACTATTATGGGCACCTTTTCTAATATCAATGGATATTAGAAATGCAGAGGTCCTTAAAGATCACCTGGTGGAGCCAGCCTCTTGCCATTTTACACATAGGGCAACTAAGGCCCAGAGAGGGCAAGTGATGGCCACAGCCTCACCTGGCAGAGCTGGAACTAGAATGTGGGGTCCTGTAGACCTGACCATGATGGCCAAACATTTGCCTGCGGCCTCAATTTCCTGGTGAGTTGGGGTTTGGGACAGTTAGTTAGATGGCATGAACACAGGCTTTCCCACCCTGAAGCTTTCTTTGCTCTTCCTATACGTGTGACCCAGGGAACTTCACAGCACATCTCTGAACATCAGTGTTCCCATTTACAAGTGGGTTTATAATACATACCTCTTGGAGTTCAAAGAGCCAGTATGGTCCTGGGGATGTGGTGAGTGATTAATGAAGGAAAACTGCCATTGGTCTGATTTGTTGGAGGAGACTTGGATTGATTAGGAGTGAGGGCCTTGCTGCCTGGTTATAAGCCCAGTTCAGATGCTTTCTAGTGGTGTGATCTTGACCAAGTCACTTCACACCTTGGAGCCTCTGTGCCCTCATCTGAAAAGGCAGGCATCAGAGGTCCTATTCCCACAGGTTATCCTGAGGATTAAATGAGATGATGTATATGAAGTTCTTAGCATAGTGCTAGAGCATAGTAGGTGCTCAATAAACCACTAACTCTAACAATAGTTTAATACTTATTGAATACTTGCTAGACAATTAGTTTTTGTTATTTTATTTAGTGGTGCTGGGGATCAATCCCAGGGCCTTGCACATGCTAATCAAGTGCTCTATCACTGAGCTACATCCCTACCCTTAATAATCCATTCACATTAGTAAACTTGTCTGTACACTCCTGAAATAATCAGATCACTTAAACCCACTGCCTCATATTCTCACAGTGATATAGAGTCCTAGAGAGGGCAAAGACTTGCCCAAGGTTATACAGCCAGCTTCTCAGTGCCCTGTGTGGTCCAGCTCAGTCTGCTGCAGAGCCATTGTTCCCGTGTCAGTATCCCAGAGGGACACTCCCCTCCTCTCCTCCCTTCCCCATTACTCTCCAGAGCCAGCAGCTCCTTGGAGCTTCAAGCTTCGTGAATGGCTTGGTTAAGCACTGGGCCGTTAAAACGTTCATCTCTTACAATTTCAATCCAATTCCTATAAGTTTATTGGCAAGACGGAATGTATTAGAGCTGCCAAATTTAATATATCAAGTCCGCATGTCTGAGATGCGGTTTCTCAGCAGTAATGGGAGAAGAGAGGTTTTATACGTTTTCATTTGGAATGACTGGCTGTTCCTGATCCCATTACAGCCCCTGACTTAATGGCTGCTGTCCCTGTCTGCTGCAGGAGCAACTTTCTCCATCAAACTTCTTGGCTGTATGGACTGCCCAGAATGCTTGTTTGTCTCTGCATCTATCCGTAGTCTCTTCCTCCCAAGAAGCATTCCCCCCATCTGTCCCCCTTACCTCCCCACTCATCCGTCTGCTCTGTGGCTGAGATCCCAGTTTCATCCTTATTTGCCAGGTCCTGGGAATCTGGGACTTTGGCTGCCAGCCTGGGCAGCCACCTTCTGACCTCAGGGAAGTCATTTCCCCTACTCCTCTGGGCCTCAGGAGTCTGCTTTGTGAAGTGAGGGACTAGACCCCATATCAAGGAACTGATCTAGGCTCTGCCTTTGCAGGTCCCACTTGACAGCCCCAGGTAGACACATCCTTCCTCTGGTCTTGTGATATCAAGCTGGAGGACCCAAGCACTGGCCATGAAAGCCATAGAATCACCACCCACCATGAGCTGCAGGTCTCCTGGACAGGAATGGCAGCTGTGGTCACCATGACAGGGTTTTTTGGTTTGGTTTGGTTTGGTATAGTACTGGGGATTGAACTTGGGTGCTTAACCACTGAGCCACATTCCCAGCCCTTTTTTGTATTTTATTTAGAGACCCAGTCTCAGTGAATTTCCTAGGGCCTTGCTGAGTTACTGAAGCTGGCTTTGAACTTGTTATCCTGCTGCCTCAGCCTCCCTAGCTGCTGGGATTACAGGCGTGTGCTGCTGCATCTGGCTTCTCTCAGTCCTTTGATCTTTGCTCAAATGCTATCTTCTTAACAATCTACAATGATCACTTTATTTAAAATTGCAGAACCCTCCCCTTAGCTGTCTCCGTTCCCAGCTTTATTTTTTCTCATAGCACTTATCGCCTTTGAAATAATAAATTACTTGTTAACGTTTATTGTCTTTCTCTCCCAACAAGAATATAAATCCATGAAGGCAGAAGATATATTTTTGCTTTGTTTATTGCTGGGGCCCCAGCACCTAAAATAGTGCTTGTTACAGAGTAGGCAATCAAGTATTTGTGGAATAAATGAGTTAATTTTCATTTTTCCTTTGGGACAACCAGAGATTCAAGAGACAAAGAGATTTGTCTGAGGTCACACAGCTGGTTAAAATAATGCAAATGCAGGTTCCCTAAAATCATGTTTCTGGGCATCCTTTAAGCCAGAGGGCTCAAGCAGCAGAGGCTAACAGCTTCCCAAGAAGATTTCTAAATTCGTAGGTGGCAGGTCCTCATCCAGTCTCATAGGGAAATGAGAACATTGCAAGGTCTTAAGACCCCTCTGTTGGCTGGGCACAGTGGTACACACCTGTAATCCCAGCAGTTCAGGAGGCTGAAGCAGGAGGAGTACAAGTTCAAAGCTAACCAGCCAGAAAAAAAGGACTGAGGAAGCAAGTACGGCAGCCATCTCAGGGAGAGCATCCAGGCCAGGGGGAGAGCAGATACAAACCCATGTGCCTGGAGGCAGCCATGTTCGTGGCTTATGTGAGGGGCAGGGAGATGACCCCTGTGGCCAGCATGGAGAAAACCAGAACAAGGTGGTCAGAAGTCAGAGGTATGCTAAGGATGAGGGAGGCTGGCCAGAGGGTATAAGGTGGGGGCCCTCCAGTCTAGCTATGTATTAGAATTACCTGGGAGCTTTAAAAAAATATTAAAGCCAGGCGTGGTGGTGCATGCCCTATAATCCCAGCAACTCAAGAGGCTGAGGCAGGAGAATAGAAAGTTTGAGGCCAGCCTCAGCAATTTAGCAAGGCCCTAAGCAAATTAGTAAGATCCTATCTCAAAATTAAAAAGGCTGGAGATGTGGCTCAGTGGTTAAGCACCCCTGGGTTCAATCCCTAGTATCAAGAAATAAAATGAAATATATAAATAAAAAATACTAAAGCCTGGGCCTTACCTTCTGAGGTTCTAGTTTGTTGTTATTGTTTTTGTGGCATTAGGGATTGAACTCAGCGTGCTGTACCACTGAGCTGCATCTCCAGCCCTTTTTGAGACAATAGTCTCACAAAGTTGCCAAGGCTCGCCTTGAAGTAGCAATCCTGCCTCAGCCTCTGAGTAGCTGGAATTACAGGTGTGTGCTACCATACCCCAGTTCTGCTTTAATTGGCTGAGGTTGGAGGCTGGGCATCAGAATTAAAAGATCCCTCTGGACTGAGGCCTATTAGACCCTAATTGTTAGCTCTAGAAGTTCCTCATGGCACAGGGTGCCTTAAGAAAAGCTTGGCTCAGGCCTGGCTTTCAGGGAGTGCTCAGTTGGGGGCCCTGTCCCCAGAGCTTTGGCCTCTGGCCTTTTCTCTAATGGTCTGACCAAAAACTTTGTGACTTTCCAGGCAGCCTCGGCACCTGATATAGGCAGCCATGGGGAAGCGATACTTCTGCGACTACTGTGACCGCTCCTTCCAGGACAATCTCCACAACCGAAAGAAGCACCTGAACGGGCTGCAGCACCTCAAGGCCAAGAAGGTGTGGTACGACATGTTTCGAGGTGGGTGCTACAGGCTCTGTGACCAGGCTCCTGGAGCCTGCAAGCTGATCTCTCTTACAATTAGGTCAGCACCACAGTGGGTCAGTAACAGTCTGGGCTTTTTGAGGATCAAAAGAGGGGTTGTGCACAGTAGCACACGCCTGTAATCCCCGTGGCTTGGGAGGCCAAGGCAGGAGGATCATGGGTTCAAAGCCAGCTTCAGGAAAAAGTAGGCACTAAGCAACTCAGTGAGACCCTGTCTCTAAATAAAATACAAAATAGGGTTGGGGATGTGGCTCAGTGGCCAAGTGCCCTGAGTTCAATCCCTAGTTCAAAAAGAACAGAGGTCGGGGGAAGGGGAAGGAGTGTAGCTCAGTGATAGGGTACATGCTAAGCAAAAAAGTAAAAGAAAGAGAGAGAGAGAAAACAGTACAAAAAAAGAAAGAGAGCCCCAGAGACAGAGAGGCAAGCCAAAATGGAAGGTCCTTTCCCCATGACCTTGACTGAGGGCTCTGTGCTCCACCCACAGTGAAACACCCTTGGGATATGGAGAACAGAAAAAGCCTCCTCCAAGGAGGTGATGTTTTAGCCAGCAGCTGAAATAGGGCCAGCCATGTCACTTGGGGCCAAGGATATGCAAAGAATACTCTCAAACAGGTAACCATGAGCAAAGCAACTGGATACCCTGGGAGCACAGAGGAGAGGGTGTAGCCTGTGATGGGTTAATGGTAGGGGCCAAAGCTGGGTGTGGGCAGGGGCTAGATCTTTCAGGTCTGTGGAGGCCACAGTGAGGAGGTTGCACTGTCCTGAGGGCAGAGGGCAGCTTCTAAAGAACTTTCGGCTTATGTGACGTGGCCAGGCCTACATTTGCCAGCAAGAACTCTGTGTGGGGTAAACAGTATGGTGCAGGAAGAGACTGTTGAATGATTGGCTGGAGGGAGGAATGAATAACCCAACTGCTGGGGTGGGGGTGGGGACTCTTGCAAAGCAGGTGCAAGTGCATGAGCTAAGGTCAGAAGCATCCATCAGCCGGGCGCGGTGGCACATGCCTGTAATCCCAGCACTTTGGGAGGCTGAGGCAGGAGGATCAGGAGTTCAAAGCCAGCCTCAGCAATGGCGAGGCACTTAGCAACTCAGTGAGACCCTGTCTCTAAATAAAATACAAAAAAGGTCTGGGGATGTGACCCAGTGGTCGAGTGCCCCTGAGTTCAATCCCCGGTACCACAAAAAAAAAAAAAAGAAGCATCCATCACTGCCTAGCCCCCAGGATGCCTGTGGATGGGAGCTGTGCTGCTATATAGCTGTCACTAGATGTACACACCAAGGAATGGTCAGGGAGGGGGGGCCAGAGTGTGGCCAGGCAGGAGCTGAGCTGAAAGGAGAGGGAGCTTGGTAGTGCAGCAGAGGTAGACTAGGAGCTCCGAGCATAAGCTTGGCAGGTAGAGAGCAGTTTTCCAGAACAGGCTCAGAGCCTGGAAGGAATAAACTGAGTTCAGGCCACCAAGAGACCTTAAATAAAGACCTAGAGACCTAAAATAAATAGAGCTAGTTGGCCATGGTAACAGTGATCTCCCTATCCAACTGGGTTTGGGTGAATAAAGACTAGGCATGATTTTTGTTTTTTTTTTTGCAGTACTTGGAATCAAACCCAGGGCCTTGCATATGTTAAGCAAGTGCTTTCCCAGTGAACTACATACCCTGTGTACCCCTTTTATTTTTTTGTTTTGAGACAGGGTCTCACCAAGTTGCCCAGGCTGGCCTTGAACTTCTGCCTCAGCCTCCCAAGTTGCTGAGATTACAGCATATGCCACCACACCTGGCTTAGGCATGGTATTTTTAATTTTTTTGGTAATGGGTATTGAACAGAGGGCACTTGACCACTGAGCCACATCCCCAGCCCTATTTTGTATTTTATTTAGAGACAGGGTCTCACAGAGTTGATTAAGCGGCTCACTTTTGCTGAGGCTGGCTTTGAACTCGTGATCCTCCTGCCTCGGCCTCCTGAGCCACTGGGATTACAGGAGTGTGCACTTGGATTTTATTTGGAAACAGGGTCTTATTGAGTTGCTTGGGATCTCACTAAATTGCTGAGGCTGGCTTTGAACTTGCCATCCTCTGCTTTCCCAGGGCTGGGGTTATAGCTCAGTTGGCAGAGTGCTTGCCTTGCATGCACAAGGCCCTGGGTTCAATCCCCAGAACCACAAAAACAAACAAACAAGCAAAAAACAAAACAAAAACCTCTCCCAGATGTTCCCCATTTCAGATAAGAAACTGAGGCTTCTAGGCTTGGGGAGGAAAGTGGTCAGCAAGGCTGCTCAGTAGGCCAAGAATGACTGTGATTGGGAGGGGTTTGGGAATGGAGACAGATGGGAATTTAAGGGCAGTGGGGGCTCCTAGGTACTAGAGAAATCTCTGATCCTGGCATCAGGCTCCCTGTCTTCCAAACCCAGCGAGGGGCTGTGCTTTGGCATTAGCTAGGCCAAGATCACCTTGGCATTTGCTCCTTATCCCAGAACAGCTGGGCCCTGGGGCCAAGAAATAATGGGTAGAAGTCCTTGTGTTCCTTATAGAAAAAATGAAAAGGCAGGTGCTACATTCCCCTTCTCAGGTCTCTTGCTTTCCCATCAACTTCTCACATGCCCAGCTACTTTTAGTCCTTAGAAGCCGGGAATGGTGGCACATGCCTGTAATCCCAGCAGCTCAGGAGGTTGAGGCAGGAGGATTGTGAGTTCAAAGCTAGCCTCAGCAACTTAGCGAGGCAAAATAAGCAACTCAGTGAGACCCTGTCTCTAAATAAAAAATAAGGGCTGGGGCTTTAGATCAGTGGCAGAGGGCTTGCCTAGCATGTGTGAGGCACTGGGTTCAATCCTCAGCACCACATAAAAATAAGCAAATAAAATAAAGGCATTCTGTTCATTTAAAACTACAAAATTTTTTAAAAAATAAATAAAAAGAAAATAAAAAGGGCTGTGGCTCAGTGGTAAAGCACTTCTGGGTTCAATCCCCCAATACCAAAAAACAAAACAAACAACAACAAAAAAGAAGTAAAACAGCTCTGTTAGGGTGGCTGGCAGGCTGAGTTTCCCCACTTACCAATGATGAATTTAAAATCCAGACCAGTGGGGCTAGGGTTGTGACTCAATGGTAGAATATTTGCCTATCATGTGTGAGATACTGGGTTTGATTCTCAGCACCACATATTAAAAAATAAAGGTCCGTTGACAACTAAAAAAGTATATAAAAAAAATTTAGACCAGTGGATTGCTTTACTCATGGTCCCTAGGTGCTAGTGGCCAAGCTGGCTTATGAGCTCTCTTCTTCTTCAAGAGATTTCCCCAGGCCTGCACTTACCCTGAGCAACTGGTTCTCTGCTCCCAGCTTCATGGCCTTTGACAAATCCCTGGGCCCTCAGAGCGGCTGAGGATCCATGGGTCACAGTCAGGACAAGCACAGGCCCTGGAGCCAGGCTGCCTGGGTGTCAGTCCCAAGTTGTGACTCACTAACAGTGTAGCCCTAATTTTGTCACATGTAAAATAGCCATGACAACAGTACCCACCTCCCAGGGATGTGACAAGAGCTCAGTAATCCCATGATGGCTGTTCGGCACATTAGGGTTTATATTAAGTGGGAGGGATGCTTCTGTGTCCTCAGAAGGATTGGCCTCAGGCACTTTATCTGATGGGCACATTTATTCAGCCAGTGGTCAATGAGTATTTGCCTGTCCTCAGTCCCCAGACAGGCCCTGAAGATTCAAAGATAAATAAAACAGGGTCCTTTTAAGTGACCTCCCACACACAACAGTGTGTCCTGCCTGAGTTTCCATGTTCTTCTGGCCTCTCCCTCCTGGCCCTGGCCACACTGATCACTGCATGTATTATCCTTTCTGTGAGCATGTCCTTCCTGCAGTCCTCCCCACCCCAAGACAGTTCCTTTGTCCCAGAACTCAACTCAGGCAGTAAATGCTCAGGGACGCCCTTCCTATGCCCTAAGGCCAGGTCAGGTCATTTATTCGTGTTCAGTGTTTACCCCATTTATATCCACATGGATTACTGTGACTGTTGGACTGGAAGGAATGACCCGCTCTGACTTGATCTCCACTTAAATCCTCATCCTGGCGTAGTGCCTGGCACACAGGATGTGCTTCGAGAATGTTTGTAGATGAATGCCTAAATGACTGGGTAAATAAACATGGGGCACCAAGGGCAGCTATTAATTTTGGGAGATGAAGCAAGAAGGACCAACAGGTCAGATCACAAGGAGCCTTGAACACCATGTGGAGGAGCAGAGGCCTCTATATACAGGGCCTAGGCTGGGGGTTCTTAATTCTTGTGTACTTTAGAGGTGCCCAGGAGCTTTTTTTGTGGGGGCAGATACCAGGGATTGAACCCAGGGTCACTCGGCCACTGAGCTACATCCCCAGCCCTTTTTTGTATTTTATTTAAAGACAGGGTCTTGCCAAGTTGCTTAGGGCCTCACTAAGTTGCTGAGGCTGGCTTTGAACCTGTAATCCTCCTGCCTCAGCCTCCCGAGCCTCTGGGATTATAGGCATGTGCCACCCTTCCTGACCCCAGGAGCTTTTAACAATTGTGATGCACTCCCCTGCTAATAAATTAAAGCAGAACCTTAGAAGGGCAGGTGCAGGAGTTCATGTACTTTAATAGTGGCGTGGTGATCCTAAAGCATGGAAGAGTTGAGAACCACTGGCCAGCAGTACCGTAGAATAGAACTCATCTGTACTGAGCCACCTAGCCAGTGCCTCTTGTCTGGGATTTAGGCTCAGCCCTCCTGCCTGTCTCAAGGGCTTCCTAGGCAACGTCCATATAATCCCACCAGCTCAGCTTCCCCAGGAACGACAGGCAGGACAGGCCCTGGTGTCTCTAGCTCTAGCGGTTGAACTGAGCCTGACAAGCCTGGTGCTGATGGATGGACCCTTCTCCACATTGCTGGCTTCACCCATGGCTCTGCCAGGCCCCCTGGAGTGAGTCCTCCCATAACCAACTCCCAACCCCAGCAGATCCTCTCCCTTCCCAGCTACCAGCTGCCCTGCAGGAGGCATCCTTATTAATGGGCCATTTATCCAGGCATCAGGAAATCAGCAGCCACATGGAAAGAACAAGGGCTCTAGATTGTCACACACCAGGGTTCAAACCTTATGCTGCCACTTCCTGACCATGTACCCTTGGGCAGGTCATTTTCCTATCTGAACCTCAATATTACCCTGCTGCAGAATGGGGACATTAGTACTGTACAGTGGGTTTATGAAGAGAAAATAAGAACTGCTGCCATTTCTAAGCACCTTCTTACTACCTTTCAAATACCAATCTGAGGAACAAGACCTTTCAAGAGCATTCTGTATAGCAGCTGAAAACATCAGGCCATTTGCAACCAGAATGGCCATAAAACTAAATCCTGTTAACTGGCAGTCCCTAAAATGATAAATTCATATGCCAGGTCAAGTTTTTTTTTTTTTTTTTTTGGTACTGGGGATTGAACTCAGGGGCACTCGACCACTGGGCCACATCCCCAGCTCTTTTTTTTTTTTTTTTTGTATTTTATTAGAGACAGGGTCTCACTGAGTTGCTAAGTGCCTCGCCATTGCTGAGGCTGGCTTTGAACTCGCGATCCTCCTGCCTCAGCCTCCCAAGTGCTAGGATTACAGGCGTGCGCCACCACGCCCGGCTCAGGTCAAGTTTTTAAAGAGAAGAGCAATAAAATTATTTAAAAACTTCTAAATCTTATTAGGGAATAAAGAGAAAATATAGATAACACATGAGACATATGACATTCTGGAATGGGGAGACTAAATAATGTCCACATGTCAGTTCTCACTTGGTTAGCCTATGTTTTGATTAAAGTCCCCTAAAATTTCTAGAAGTTGTTCTGGGAGAGCCAGTTATTGTTTTTTGTGGTACTGGGAATCAAACCCAGGGCCTCGCATATGCTAAGCAAACACTTTGCTGCTGAGCTACATTCCCAGCCCTAAGATGTTCTGGAACTTGAAAAATTATCTAAAAATTTATTTTTAGTTGTAGATGGACACAATATCTTTATTTTATTTATTTATTTTTATGTGGTGCTGAGGATCGAACCCAGTGCATCATGCGTGCGAGACAGGTGCTCTACCACTGAGCTATAACCCCAGCCCCTTGAAAAATGATTTTGTGTGGAAATAAAAGAGCTTTTTTTTTCCTTCCCTCTCTTTGGTTAGGGAAAAAGAGAACTCCCTTTGTGCGTCCATCGTACAAAGTTAAGCACCTTTGACTTGAAACCTATTTCTTGACTTCTTTGGCTGGCCCTGGGTGAGGTGAGGGATGGAGGTCCCACTGCCCAGCATCCCCACCTATGGTCAACCGCAGCAATACTCCTCATATATGAAGAGCTCTTTGCCTCCCTCAGTTCCCTGAGACTCTATCTCCCTCCTTGGTGGAGCCATCTGAACCCAGTCCCTTTTTTCTCTTGTAGATGCGGCCGCCATCTTGCTGGATGAGCAGAACAAACGGCCCTGCAGGAAGTTCCTGTTGACAGGTAAAGTGCTCTGCTTGTTTGGGTCCCCTCAGGGACCAACAGTACCTTGTCTGGCTTGTGTGGATCTCTGTAGAGTGTCTTCCCCAATCCTGGACACCATCCTGAGTCCACTTTGCAGCCTCGCTTCAGCTGACCGGTCAGTCAGGGCCTCCCCATGGGTTGGAATTTGGGTCTTTCCCTAGTCTTTCAGCTTTTCAGAAGTAAGTGTTCATTTGACAGCTCAATACTCATCTCACAAAGACAAGTATACTCCAAAAAGATAAAGACCTTAGTAAGCAAAGGTGGGAAAGACAGATAAAAGTGAGGATAGGAAAAATAAAACAAGCCAGGAGAATAATTAGTCTCCATGTTTGCTCTTGAAGGTTTGGTCCTAAGCTCCCTGGAAGCCAAGGCAAAGAGGAAAACCACAGTGGTTTGTAAGGGAGCTTAGCACTGGGGAGAGGTACTTTGGTTGAGCTAGGGAAGCTGGATGAAAGTCCATGTTTTTCTCAGGAAATGGTGTTGCCCCCAAAATAGTCACCAGGCCTGCAGATCAGGGGGTTTTCTCATAGACTTAGCTTTGAGGTGCATTTGACACAGGTAGGTTACACTGGTGTAGGATACCACCATTCTCCTGTTATTTCTAGACACTTTGGTTTCCTTGTTTGAGACTAGAAAAACCACCCAAACTTTGGTTCCTCCATGGCAAAGGTGCTGAAGTTTTTTTTTTTTTTTTTTTTTTTTTTTTGTTGTTGTTTTTTTGTACTGGGGATTGAACTCAGGGGCACTCGACCACTGGGCCACATCCCAAGCCCTTTTTTGTATTTTATTAGAGACAGGGTCTCACTGAGTTGGTGAGTGCCTCGTCATTGCGGAGGCTGGCTTTGAACTTGCAATCCTCCTGCCTCAGCCTCCCAAGCACTGGGATTACAGACATGCACCACTGTGCCTGGTTCTTTTTTATTTTTAATATTTTTTTTAGTTGTAGATGGACACAATACCTTTATTTTATTGGTTTTTATTTTTATGTGGTGCCAGGGATTGAACTCAGTGCTTCACACATGCCAGACAAGCACTCTACCACTAAGCCACAATCCCGGCCCCTGCTGAGGTCTTTTTGAGGAGCAGTCCAGCTGCTCACACAAGCCAGGTGGGCAAGTGGGGCACCAGATAGTGGCACAGCATGTGCAACAGCCTGGAGTGGAGGAGGAAGCATGATCTTTCAGGAACCCACATGTAGTCCATGGAAACGGGGAGGAGGGGGCTGGTGAGGAGAGACAGCCTGCAGAGATTTGTACGGCCCAATCCCGACTGGCTTTGATCAGGTTTGATCCTCAGCACGGGCGGCTGTCTGCAGAGGGTCATACACAATGCATGATGGATCAGGCAAGGTTGCCGGAACTGCTGAGTGAGAGTGGCACCAGAGGGTCCAGTTATTTTGTTTTGGGCTGAAGTTGCTACTCTAGACCCTAAAACCTTATCTCCAAAATTTCAGGACCCATCATCAGGGTGCCCTCGGCCTCTAATAGGCGCCCTTCCTGAATGGCAAGTAACTGTCTTCTTGTTGCAGGGCAGTGTGACTTTGGCTCCAACTGCAGATTTTCTCACATGTCAGAGCGAGACCTGCAGGAGCTGAGCATCCAGGTAGAGGGTACGTCTCGGCAGGGACCCTGTGCAGGGCGGGAATGGAGTGCAGGGAAGGGATGTGGGATCTGTAACTGGGGAAACTGCTCTGTGCCTCCCCTCCTGTCCCTAATTAGAAGCCACCATGTAGGGCAGGCTAAGATCTGCTCAGGGTGATAGGGAGTCCCCAAATCCACAATTTGAGGTGGGTGTCAGAGACACAGCTGTGTCTCCTGAAAGTGAAAAATGTATGGCTCCCACCTAGGAGCTCCGAAGGTGCACCTCAGCCCCAGCTGCCCACACAGCTAACCCGCAGGTGTTGGTGGGTCTCTTTCCCCCTCAATCAGGCAATATACGAGTCCCTGCTCAACACTAGACAGTTCCCCTACAGTGCACTTGGGAAAGGGGGATGAAGAAAGTACTTTTTCCTCCCTCAGGATCCTCACAGCCTAGTGATTTCAGGGAGGGGCATTTCAGCTTCTGTGGAAACTGGCATGTATGCCTTTGGGAAATTCGCTGCTAGCTTTCCAATTACAGAACAGGAAGTTCCCTCTCAGAGGTCTTTTTTTTGGGGGGAGAGTAGGGGTAGGAGGTCTTTTTTTGGAGAGGGGGCCTACCAGGGATTGAATTCATGGTCAGTCGAACAGTGAGCCACATCCCCAGCCCTATTTTGTATTTTATTTAGAGACAGGGGCTCACTGAGTTGCTTAGTGCCTCCTTGTTGATGAGGCTGGCTTTGAACTCGCGATCCTCCTGCCTCAGCCTCCCAAGCTGCTGGGATGACAGGCGTGCGCCACTGTGCCCAGCCCTCTTAGATGTCTTTACTGATCTCCTGTGGCTCCTTCATTGAACAGGTGGAGAAACCAAGGCCAGTACTCAGACTCAGACAGTAGGACCTTGAGAGAGCCCCACAGTGAGTTAGAGGCTGACTCTGGGTCTCCCAGGATGCTACTATTCATTCTTCCCTGTCCAGCTGCCTCAAGGCAGCTCTTTTTTTTTTTTTTTTTTTTTTTTTTTGTGTGTGTGGTACCGGGGATTGAACTCAGGGGCACTCGACCACTGGGTCACATCCCCAGCCCTTTTTGGTATTTTATTTAGAGACAGGGTCTCACTGAGTTACTAAGTGCCTCACCATTGCTGAGGCTGGCTTTGAACTTGCGATCCTCCTGCCTCAGCCTCCCAATCCCTCCTGGGATTACAGGCGTGCGCCACCGCGCCCAGCTCAAGGCAGCTCTTGAATGCCTGGGGCAGCTTGACCTTTGTCCTCATCCCCTATTAGGCCTCACTTCCCTCTGTCCAGTTGGACCTTATTGGCTCTGTGCCCTGCCCTGGGGAGCCAG
The DNA here is from genome assembly GCA_025594165.1 of Tamias sibiricus. Classification (NCBI taxonomy): domain Eukaryota; kingdom Metazoa; phylum Chordata; class Mammalia; order Rodentia; family Sciuridae; genus Tamias; species Tamias sibiricus. The sequence continues at coordinate 19,360,114 of CM046664.1, forward strand.
TGATGGTGTGACTACAGCCCTGGCACTGATATGGGGTTTCCAGGAGCTCTCTCTGGGTGGAAGTGAGGGCTTGTGGCACCAGCCAGCAAGTCCTGGCAGTGGTGGTGTCTCCAGCTCCTCATGGGCCATAGGCTCTCGGGAATGGTTGGCTTATAGTGGGGAGCTTAGGCTGAGATCATGTCTAGTGGAGATGGAGATAGGGTGAGGCCCGAGGAAGCTGGCATTGTGGATGATCTTGGCTCTTCCACATCCTCTGTAACCTTGGCACATGGCTTGACCTCTTGAAGACAGTGTCCTGACCTGTCAAACATGATGATGTCCCAGGCAGTGATGCCCTGTGCAGTGAGCCCAGGGCCAGCCCCCAAATGAATGTCATGCCATGAGTTTGATTGTTTTCCTCTGGCCCATGGCCCAACTCAGACCACTTGGAGACTCTGACCCCATCACCCTCTCACGCCCGTTTGTATGAACTCAGACTGTTTGTTGCCTGGCTTTAGTACAATGAGCAATGTTTTTTTGTTTGTTTGTTTGTTTGTTTTTAACAACAACATTATATATGAGAAGAAAAACTGAGAAACAGGCTCATTACCTTGTCTGGAGACCTGGCAGGTGGCAGAGCCAAGACTCAACCTTGTTCTACTGCTGACATTGACCCCCTACACCTGAGATTTGAACCCCTTCTGAGGGCTAGGCTCTTCACATTCATTGTCCTGTTTCCAGCTCCCCAAAGCTTGGGAGGCAGCCATTGTTGTCTCCCTTCAATGGGGAGCAGAGCCAGGCCTGTAGCACTGGGTCATGGTATGCAGATGGGCTCAGGCAGTAGTGGCAGTTAAGGGACAAGCCAACAGCAGTACTCCTGGCCTACCAGCCTGCATTTCTCTGGAAGGTTGCTGTGGCAGTCCAGGGCTTCCCCAGTGCTGGCCAGTTGCTGTTACTTTGTGGGAGGGTGGGGTTCAGGCAGGCAGGATTGTGCTCCTCACCTTCCTTTTGTCTCCCTGTTCCCCACAGAGGAGAGGCGGGCCAGGGAGTGGCCTCTGGACACCCCCGAGCTCCCTGAGGGTCACCTGGAGGACTGGCTGGAGAAGAGAGCCAAGCGACTAAGCTCAACCCTGAGCAGCAGGTATAGACTCCCAGGCCTTCCTGTGCTGCCAGGGGCAAGACCCCAGCCAGCCTGTCCTTTGGTCCTTTGCTGAAGTTGAGGAATCTTCATGAACTCCCTAGACTCAGGGGACAGAGTTAGACTCTTCCCTAGCCCCACCTCCAGAGATCCCTATGAGTGGGGCTACACTGGAGGCTCTTGGGTCCCCAGGCCCTGGCCAGAGCAGGTGTACATTTAAAGGTGTCTGTCCTTGGTTCCCACCTTTATGTCTCGTCCCCTTCTGGCAGTGTGTGCTGGCTGGAGGGGAAGTGTTGGCCAGGTTGACTCCGTAGTACTAAGTCCATTGCTAGAGGGAGGGACCTGAGCTGTGGTGGCCAAGCTCCCAGTGGCCTACCATCCACTGCCTATCCTAGGGCCCCACAGAAGGGAAACTGAGGCTCACGGAGAGGTTTAACTTGCTCAAGGGCACACAGCTAGGAATAGGCAGAGCAGGGACTGTATAGGGGTATGACAACATCATCGTCCCACGCCTCCCCCAAGGGGGAGGGGCCTGAGAATTCAGGATGCTCAAAAATGGACAGGAACCTCTGATACAGGCAGCATGCTCTCATACAGAAAGCCCCTAGCCCTCAAATGTGGGCTGCATGCCATCTCAGACCCCCCTCTCTCAGACACAACCCATACTATGCATTAACACAGAGAAGCACAGGGACAGGCAGGGCTTCTGCAGCCACCTAGCATCACAGCCAAAGTCCAGGGCTCCTGGGCACCCCAACCAGTAATGGAGAGGGGGAGGAAAAGGGAGGAAGAGAGGGTAAGAAAGGGGGCCCAGGGGTGTGCTTGTGAGCTGCACATGACTTTGTACAAGTTGCCCTACCCTGGGCCACCTTGATTCCCCATCTTGCAGTAGCACTTCAGACCCTATTTATCTCTGTGGTGTGGTCTCATGGGTTGATAGCCTGACCTGAGCCAAGAGGGCCTGGTCAGAGTCCATGGGGTTAGGACTTCCCTCGGGGCCCTGCCAGAAGGTGAAGGCCAAATTTCTTGGTCCAGCAAAAAGAGATTATTAAGGTATTTTAAAGTCAACTTTGTATTTTACCTTTACTTTAAATATGTGCCCAGTGTACCCCTACCTTAAAACTATATAGTTAGACGTAACTCAAATGTTGGAGTGTGACATCCCTTCCTTCTGGACTTGTCTGAAGGGATTGTGACTTTGGTCATCTCGGCGCCCCTGTGAGACCAGCCATCTTCCAGGGAATCCAGATCCTGAATGCCAAGTTCCTTCTGCTCGTCGCGTGTTGGAGGGTTAGTCTGACCAGAGAGTTCTGGGAGTCCCATTTTCCTGAGACCACTTCAGTTCAGTCTCTGCTCTGCACCACTCCTTGGACCTGGTCCTATATGATTTCCTCCCAAGCTCATGTTGTCCTGGCCACTCACCTCCCTGCTCTGCCTATGGTGTCTCCTGGGAGAGTTACACCCTGGGCACCTCTTAGGGCTGTGAGAAGGGTTCAGGAAGACCCTGTGGTCTCCAGTCTAGATGGACTGGAGATGCCAGGGTGGCAGTAGTTATTTTTGGAATGGTGCCTACAACTGGGACCCACCTTAGGCTCTGGGGGGCAGGGTCTAAACTCTGCTCTGCCAGGTCACTCTCCCTCTGGCCAACCAACCTAGCCACTTCCAAGAGATCTACTTTCTCCACAAACATTCTCTGCCCTCTCCCCACCTGTCCACCTGCCTCCTGAAGGCTTCAAGCTAATATGAATTATTCTCTGGGCAGAGCAGACCTGTACAGCCTTAAGAAAAAGGAGTTGTTGGAAAGGAGGTGACCTTTTATTCTTGCCGTTGCCATTGCTACCTTGGTCTTCCACAGCCCTCTCCCTGCAGGGTAGTTTCGGGAAACATGACACCTCTGCTCATCTGGGCTGTGTTTCTGCATCCATGGACTCCATCCTGTGGGGTTGTAGATTTAAGCCTCTGGGCTGGCCTACTGTGGCTCTCCTAGGAGGCCATAGCAGCCCTCTCCTAGGTCTCTCACCTCCCCTGAGCTTTCCCAGTACATTCTCCATATTACAGCCCCAGCCAGCTTCCCAAACACACCCCGGCCCTGGGCCTCCCCTGCTTACACCCTCCCAAGGCCACCTCTACCTTGGGAGGGCCTGGACTCTACAACCTAGTTCACAGGGCCTAAGGGAACCTCCCTGCTGGCTACCAGACTCATGGGGTCACCTGATCACCTGTCGTATCTAGCCTGTCAGTTACAGTGGATGCTTTAGCATCCTCTTAGATGGATAGTCATTTGTGATTTCTGAGAACCCCGTGCATGCTGTTTCCTCTGCCTAAAACTGCCTCCGCACCTTTGGCCTGGCAAACCTCACCAGCCTGTGATCTTTAGCACTCTGAGACATGGCCCCTTCCAGCCCCAGCTCCCCTTCCAGCCCCAGCTCCCCTTCCAGCCCCAGCTCCCCTTCACAACCTTGAGCAAGTGTGGGTGCACCAGGGCATGGTGACTACATGTATGTGCATTTAGGGGAGCAGGGGTCACCAGCTTGGATGCCTGTTACCTGGGTATTAATGTGTGGGGACCCATCTGGGGACTTGGGTCTGCCTAACCCACCTGGGACCACCTAGACCTGCAGGCTGAGCAGAACCCCCACAACACACAGGTGAGCTGAGCCAACCCTCCTTATCAACATGAGGACACAGAGGCTCCTTGCAGGTGCAGCCTGGTGGCATTTTTGCTCATTCACTCAACAGACTGACCCTGAGGGATCTGCCAAGAGCAGACAGTGGCAGAGGGAGGGAGCGGCTGGCCTCAGACACCCCAGACTAATCCCCAGCCAGTTCAATGCTTGGCCCTGCTTCCCATTGTTGGCTCTTCTGATTGTGACTTTATCCCTCTTAATCTCCCCTACATACCCCTCCCTGGGCCATAGCTACTGTTCTGGCCCATCCACCTCCATAAGACTCTATTTCCTTTTGGTAAGGACCACTGCTGGGGATTTGCCAGGGAGCCGCTTCTGTCCTTATACCCAGGGCAAACAGGCCATGCTAGAAGCCTCAAGTAGAGTCCTACCACTCATGGACCTGCGTCTCTATCTACTCTGTGCCAGGGCTGCAGGTATGGGCTGTAGGGCCCAGGGCGCATCTGGGGCCCTAGCAAGGCTCCAGTATCTTTGAGCAAACTCAGGGGTTGTCCTTCCTCTGTTGGGTGCCTCAGGGCAGGCAGGGACACTGGACTGAGCCTTGGAACCCAGTAGCTGGGTCCCAGCTACCTGGAAATGTGCCCCATTTGCTAGAGAAAGGGCCTGAGGCTTAGGTGCTGGGGCTTCCCAGGATCACAACCTCCTTGAGGAACTCTACTGTCACTGTGACCCCAATAGAGAGCCACAGCTCCAGCAGTTGTGGCCTCCTCCACTCTCAACCTTCTGTTTATGAAATTTCCTCAGCACCATAAATCATGTCAAGAGCTGCTTTCTGTGCTTTCCAGCAAGCAGCAACCCATTGAACAGGGGATGTCCCTGTTCCTCTCACAATGGGAGTCCTAGAGGCTGCAGTTAGGGCTCCCAGAAGTCCTTGACTTTGTACTATCGATCAGGCCCAGAGAGGGGCAAGCTGAGTGGGTGGGGAAAGGCAAACTCTCAGGGCTGCTGAGCACAGCTCCCCACCCCTACCTCCACCTTGGAGGCCTAAGACCTGTCCAGATCTCCCACAGAGGGCCCAGGCCCTTCTCTTTCTGCAGAGGGCTGGCCACTGGGCCCCTGAGCCTGTTGGAAACTTTCAGGGCCTCACCTTTCCTGAAGGCTAGGGCATGGGGTGGGGTGGGGTGTGGCTGGAGCAAAGGCAACTGAAGGGGCAGGGGAAAATATCTGAATTGCATTCTGGCCCCTCATCCTTCATCCCCCTTGTCACCTGGACAAGTGAGGACTCCTTGCACCTTAGTTGTCTCATCTGAAAAACAGGATTCCTAGCCGGGCACGGTGGTGCACGCCTGTAATCCCAGCACTTGGGAGGCTGAGTCAGGAGGATCGCGAGTTCAAAGCCAGCCTCAGCAATGGCGAGGCACTTAGTAACTCAGTGAGACCCTGTCTCTAATAAAAAATACAAAAAGGGCCGGGGATGTGGCCCAGTGGTCGAGTGCCCCTGAGTTCAATCCCCGGTACCAAAAAAAAAAAAAAAAAAAGCCAGCCTCAGCAATGGCGAGGCACTTAGCAACTCAGTGAGACCCTGTCCCTAATAAAATAGAGAAAAGGGCTGGGGATGTGGCCCAGTGGTCGAGTGCCCCTGAGTTCAATCCCCGGTACCAAAAAAAAAAAAAAAAAAAAAAAAAAAAAAACCCACCAGGATTCCTGTGAGGATTCTTGAGGTTTCTCTTGGCCATGGTTTCTGGTCCACAATAATACCTAGTCAGTAAGAGCTCTTGGTATAGCTGTTTGTCATTCAGCACACAGTTACTGGGTTGCCCCTGTGTGCCAGGCCTGGCTCTGGACACAGGGTTACAGTCTTTACCCTCTGAGAGCTGTGGGCCCGTGGAGACAACACATGAGCTCCCAAGTGAGTTCAAAGTACTTTGTAACCTGAGGGAGGGTCCCGTGTGGACAGGTCTGAATGTGGCACAATGGAAGGGGCACGGGGAGGCTGCCTCTGTGCCTCCCTGGGCCTCAGTCAGCTCCCTTAGGTCAGGGTACCCCAGGTTGGGCATGGAAGATGCCTTTCCATGGATGGCACTTCCCATGGGCCCTGGGGAGGTGGCTTGGGAGAGGTGAATATTAAGGAGGACAGTGAGTAGCATGAGAAATGAGGCTTTTTAAAACATTTTAGACAATATTTTTTTTTGGATTTCAAAGGCTTGCGTGCTTGCAAAACTTTTGGAAAGTATAAAGAAGTAAAAAAAACCACCCATAATTGCACCACTCAGATAGAACCAGTTAACATTTTGCTGTGTCTTCCAGGTTTTTTTTATGCATTTATATATGTTATATATCTTTAAACAAAAATAGTATCATGCTATATACATTATTTTATAAAGCTGCTTTTTTCCCTACTCACATAGTATGTCTCTCTTCATCAGTGCATATATGTCTGCCTTAATTTTTACACAGGCTGCATAGCATTCTCCACTGGACGTGCATATGTATTTAATCAGTCCCCCATAGGTGGACACTAGGGTTATTTCCATTTTTCTCAAAGCCATTCTTGTAGCTCAATACAACCTCACTATTTCCTTGGGCTCAGTTCCTGGAGAGGAGGTTGCTGCCTCTAAGGGTCTGCGTGTTTTCAAGTCTCTGCTTCCAGAAGGGCCTTGCAGGCAGCTGACCCTCCCCATAGCCAGGGTGGTGGGAGGGAGAGCTGGATCTGGGCTGTGCTCCAACCTGGACCCTAGCTGTGCCTGCTCTAATTCTCTTTCTCCTTCTCTCCAGGGTTGAACCCATCAGAGCTACTGTCTTCCAGTACCCCATAGGCTGGCCACCGGTCCAGGAGCTGCCTCCATCCCTGAGGGCACCCCCACCGGGGGGGTGGCCCCTACAGCCCAGAGTCCAGTGGGGTTGAGCCCCTTAACTCCTATCTGGTCAGCGCTTACCTGTCACAATAAAGACAATTGCTTCTACTGGGGAGGCTGAGCCCTCTACCTGTTATTTCCCCAGAGCCTCTGAGACTGCAGGCCTGGTCTCCCAGAGGTTCAAAAGTCCCTCATACCAGCTGCAGCCCTGGTCCCAGTCTGTGCTGGGCAGCTTCACTCTCTACTTCACCACCCACCCTCCTGGAATGTCTTGAGAAGATGGACGAGAAAACTTGCAGATGTATATAAAGAAAGCCTCCCCTGGTGGTCTGGCTGTGCTTCCTTATGCCATTGTTTTCAGCTCCTCTTTCCAACCCTTTCCAGGGGACAGGCAGGGCTGGGATAAGACAAGATCTCCAGGGTGATCTGTCCTCTCAGTCCTTCTTCAACAGAGACCAGCCAGGCAAAGGGTGTGCCGATGTGGCTCCCTCATCACCCAGGTGATAAGCGGCCCCAAGGCTGAGGAGAGGAGCACAAGGACTCCACCTGCCATCCCAGCCCTAGCAGAATTTGCAGCCCCTGCATCTTCCCATGCTGAGCTAGTGCCACAGATTTGGGATGGTACATCTGGGGCAGGGACAGGAGCTAGGTCTCTGGCCTTGAGGGTGCAGAGGAATGGAGAGAGGAGGGGGCAGAAGGCAGGCCCCTGGGTTTGGGAGAGTAGCCCGGTCATGCCTCTTGGCACTGAGAGAGCTGAGCTATGCCAGGGGCCCTCCCAAGGTTTGAAATGAAGAGTACCCTGGCCAGTGGGGAGATCACACAGGCTGCTCAGGCTATTTGAGGCCTCCTGGCCCCAGCTCTGTTTCCTTCCTAAGTTGGACTAGCTTCTGTGCTGGGGACCAGTGGTCACTGGGCCTTTGCTAGGGTGGGTTGGGGGCAGAAATTCAGGGACCTCAGGGCCATCTCAGATGCCCCATCCTACCATGAGCTTCTGCACTTCCTGAAAATCCCTGAGGAAAACCTGAGGCCAAATCTGTCCCTCTGAGCCTCAGGCTCCTCACCTGTGAAATGGGCAGGCTCAGGCCCTAGCAGGTACATGGGGCAGGAGGACTAGGTTTGGGTCAGAGGAAAGGACTCAAGAGGCCCAGCCTTGTTTCCTTCTCTAGAGGAGGCTTTCTGCCCACATCTCCTTTACCCTGCCCACAGCTCTGGAATACCTCAGGGATTAGAGCTGGGGTAGACAGTTGCCCTCTCTGGGCACAGGGACCACAGCAGTGACTGGGTCTTGGGGTTCCTGTACAAGGCCCTCATTTCCCTGGGGCCCCTGGACAGCAGGAAGAGTTAGCGCTACATACAGGCTAGGTAGGGGTACGGGCATGGTGTAGGGGCTGTCCTCAGGGCCACCACCAGGTTCTCCACAGCCTAGCCACAGCTCCGTGCAAGGGCCATGGAGTAAGAGGGATGGGGTCACCAGACGTCCAGGCCCTGAAATACATAGGATATTGGTCCAGAGCCAGCTGAGGGAGAAGGGCTGCGGGCGGTGGTAGGTGTGGAGTGGGCCCAGCACTGCATGTGCCAGACCAAGTGCCCAGGTGGCACTTATTTCATGCCGCTGCGCAGCACCTGGTTGGCTGCAATGAGCATGACGCTGATGATGAAGGCAATGGCAAAGGCGCAGATCAGACTCTTGCGGACGCATGTCTGGCGGATCTGCTGGTTGGAGCAGGCTGTGGCCACCCACCAGGAGCACCCAGGGAGCAGAGAGAAGGAGACACAAAGTGGTGGAATCAGAAGCTGCCTACACTTTGGCATGCAGTTTCAACCCGTAGGAAACACAGGGACATAAGGCTTGGGACACAGAAGGAACCCCCCCCACCAGCCTCACTCTGCAAACCTGCTTAAGTGGCTGAGCCCACCCAGGGAGTCCCAGGGGCCTGTCACTCACTTTCCACATCCACAGGACACTCCTCGGCTGTGCCCAGGTGACTCTCCTCCTCTGTCATGATGATGTTCTCGATGTCCTTCATGGACAGGTGCTCACAGAAGGTGTCGTAGAGCAGCCGCTTCAGCTCGTCCACTGTCAGCTTCTGCATGTCACACTTGGGGCAGAGGGAGAAGAGTGCTCTGGCCACCACCCCACCACAGTCCCCACCCAATACCCTGCAGTCACAAAAGCCTAATGACAGTCCTCCAGATTCCAAAGGACTGGAAAACTCTCACTTCATTCCTACAGTGTCCTTGACCGACACCTGCCTCTCCCAGCAAGCCCTTGGCCCTCCAGGAGATAAGACATGCAGTGGACAGAGGCCTGGAGTGGTCATCTCCCCTTTACAAACCCCTACCATCTCTCTAAAGCTGTGAGTCCCAAGCAACCAGGACATACCTTCCAGAAGACGGTGTCAAAGTCAGTGCCATGGAACTTCTCTGGGATCCCCGAGGTGGAAAGCTTGGGTCCCAGGAGGGTCACAAACTCCTCAAAATCTACCTGGCCATCACCTAGAGCGGGCACAGGTCCAATCAGATTGTCAAGCTGAAACCTAGCTGGGGAGGGTCCTGTCCTCCTTTGGGACCTGGGATGGAGTCCTGGCATATCAGGCAAGTGCCCTCCTAAGACTTGAGTCAATTTCAGGGGCACCTAACATGCATGCTCTGGGCTAATATGGAGGCCACCAAGTATGATGAGGCCCCACTGGGGAAGGGGAAGGTGGAGAGCAGCAGTTGGCCCCAGAGTTCACTCAGTTTACACAATACCATCCATGGCTCCCCAGCACCCTGTTCTGACCAGGGCAGGTATAGGGCCAGCCATCATCTCCACCATACAGGCAGGAAAATGAGGCTCAGGAGGGGGTGACCTGCCCACGCTGTCACCTGCTCTCTTGAGAGCAAGAGGGGGAGGAGGACTCTAGTGGGATGAAGCAGAGGGGACTTGGCATTATTGGTCCTTCTCATGAATTTTTCCTTAATAAAATGCCAGGTGGCAAAAACAACTAAACAATTTTGTTTGGGATGGTGGGAGCTGGGTATATACTTATTATATACTCTCTATTTTCCATGTTTCTCAGTCTACAGAGTGAGATGAGAGGAGCAGTCTTTGAGCCCTGCACGTGGCTAGGGCTATCTGCCTTAATTCTCCAGGGTGAGAAATGGGGCCAGATCTGGCTGCAACCTACAACAGACTTTGGTGTGGCTTGGAGTAGGGGAAACAAGAGGCCCAGGGTGGACTAAGCCTCAGTAACTCAGGCCCCAGACCCTGCCCCATCCCTGGGGCCCAGGTGAAAGGAAACTGAAGCAGGGGCTGGTGCTCACCATCCATGTCCAGCCGTTGGATGATAACCTCCAGCTCCACCTCGTTGGGCATGTAGCCCAGGGAGCGCATGGCCGTACCCAGCTCCTGCTTGGAGATGAAGCCATTGCCGTCACGGTCAAACACCTTGAAGGCCTCGCGGATCTCTGTGGGGGGAGTAGAGGAGGCTGGGACCTCAACCCTTTCCCCAATAGCCCCCTTGTCATACCCCTGGGATCCAACCAACCCAGAATCTGCAGATCCGGTGAGAGACAGTCATAGGGTTGCCCAAGGGTGCACTAGTGGTGCTGTATTCTGAGGTCTCTGGGCAGGCTGAGCCAGGCTGCAAAGGGATACCTGGAGCTTGACAGTGACTGTCCCCTGAAGTCTCAGCATGCCAGCCTCCCAGAGCCTCTCCTGATGAGCTCACGATGCCCCCGTGTGGTAGATACAGGGAGGATTCAGGGCCTGCCAGGCCTGGGCTTCTCTCCTTCCCACCCCTTCCATCCCCTCTCTCCCTCATCCCCACCCCCTGAGCTTCCTCCCAAAACTCAGCTCCTTAACAATGGCCAGCACTCGCTAATGACAGCCACAAGAGGCAGCGGCAGCTCCAGCTAATGGGCTCACAGCTGGACACATCTGCCTTCCAGTTTGAGGGAAGACAGAGGTGGGTGGAGGGGTCCCACCAGGCTCATGCTAGATCAGATGTAGAGGTCTCCTCCCCACTGTACAGAGGGAAAAACTGAGCCTGAGAACCTGGGTCACTTAGTTGGGGAACAATACACTTGGCTGGGACCCTGGGACCTAACAACTGAAGAGTATGACCTTGGGCCAGCCTCAGTCTTACCCATAGCAAAATGGGTAGAATGATGTGAAGATGATAACCAGGAGCTGTGGATGGGGTCCTAATCTCTCGCCTTTGTTCCACCTCTGCTTCTTTAATTATCACAGCCCCAAGAGGGCTCTAAAAAGTGTTTCCCTTTGGGGGACAAATCTCAGTCCACTAGCTCCAGCTCCCTGGAGGTCTCTTTCTCCACTTGGCAGCCTGCTGGCCTTTGCCTAAATTGCCCCATGGGTAGGATTTCAGCATGCAGAGTTGAGCTTCTTAGAGACAGAAATGCCCCATGCTGCACACCTAGACACTGAGTCCTGAAGAGGCTAGGCAGACAGCCTCACTCACTGGGGGCCAAGACCATTGCTTCTGGATAGGCTGATCCAGGACTTGATTTAGGGGTCTGTGAATCCTAAAACTGCTTTTAAAACAATACTTTGGGGTTATTCCTTGGTCTCCAAGGGACAGAGGAGCACAGCTCAACCTACTGGTTTCACCACAGACCAGGAGCCATGCATAGCTTACAGCCAGGTGGTTTGAGCCAAGGTCAGTCTCACAAGTATGTCTGAGACAAACACAGGGCAGCCCGAGTTGCCTAGGTACATCCCAAGTAAAGCTGAGAATCTGGAGCCAGGGAAACAGCCCAGCTGAGAGGTCTGGGCCAGGCCCAGGGTTTCTGCAAACCTTAGACTCTGGAAACTCTAGGCCAAGTCCCACCAAGCGTCTTCCTAAGCCACCAAGGAAGCAGTGTGCTCCCCATGACCAGAGATGTGTAACAGGCCTGGCCCACAAGGACTGCTGAAGGGACTCCAGGTGCCTGGGAGTCTCTGGGTAGAGATGAAGACACAACGCACACACAAACACACGTGGGTTTCTGGCCAGTGCTGACCCAGCCCTAAGCTCTGGCCATTCCAAGTATCCTGGACTCTAGCCCCAGGGGTCCTCTCGGGCCTGAACATCAGCACTGTTCTATCTCCAGGTTTGCAATGCTTCTTTTACCTGGAACACTCTTCTTCTCCCCAGTGCCAACTCCCACGCAGCCCCAGTTCTCAGTCTGGACAGCCCATCTCCCTGATGCCCTCTCTGCCCCTGCCTGACCTTGGTTCTCCTCTGGGCCCCCACAGATCTGCTCTTCCCCCACACTGAACTGTGAACTATGACTGCTATAAGAGCAGGGACCCGGTGGATCTTGTTCATGACTTATCCTCATTACCTGAAGCAGGGCCTGTCACTCAAGCATAAACATCTGCTGGATGAATGATGAAACAAATGAATAACTGATGTGGGGAACCCACCCACTGGAGCACACAGAGAAAGGAGCTGAGCAGAAGTTCACGCACCACGCGACATGAGGCCGTCACGCTGAGCCCGCTAACAATCAGCAATGGGAAGCACTTGCTCTCCACTCCCCAGCAGCCAAGAAGTAGGAAGAGAGGCTGAGGAGGCTGCCTGTCCCCTTGCCCAGCCCTCAAGGGCAGCACCCTCACCCACCCTGTGGGCCATCCACAGAAGAGGGAAATGGAGCTAAGGCAGAGGTGGAGGACCACCCTTGGGCCACTGCCTGGGGGCTGGATTGGGGGTGGGGACCCAGCTCGGGTACCACATCTCTCCAAGTCCTTGGTTTCCCCCTCTCTACAGGCTCGTGTGGGAGATCTCAGGGTGGGCTGGCAAAGCCCTGGACACTGAGAGCTGCCGTGAGCTTAGTTCCCGGATGTTCCTCCCACCTTGGCAGGGCTGCCTCAACTGGAACCCAACTCCTTTCCCTGCAGACCCTGAGGAAAGGCACCATACAGGATCAGCGGCCGTGGAAGGAAGGCAGGCGGACAAGAGGCTCTGAGGCAGCCCAGCAGGTCCCAGGGCCCTCTCTCAGGCAGGACCAACCTCCCAAGGCAACTAGGTAAATCCACAGCCTTCCACCCCCCCATCCACGTGTCCCTTCACCCACCCCTCACACTGTACAACCAGTTCACACCACAGTCCGAGAGCCCCACCACCCCACTAAGCCCCTGTGCCCACATAGACCCAGCTCAGGCTTCACCTTCCTTGGTCAGGGAGGCATCCTGACATCACACAGACCCGAGTTCGAAACCCAACTCTCCTCTAATCTGGTTGGGTGACCTTGAGTTTGCTCACCTGTACAATGGGACTTGCTGGGATGATTAAGCAAGAAAATCAAGCATGTAAGCGCTGGCCAGGCCTGGCTGTAAATCAGACTGTCCCAGATGGTAGAGCCAGAAGGAGAAGGAGGACTGGGTGAACTTGGGATGCCAGGCTGGTCTGCCCACTGCTGGGGCCGGGTCCCAAGGCCTGGGCTTAGGTTCTGCTCTGCTGTTCAGCAGCCAAGTGACCTGGGCAAGGCACTTCCCTCTCTGAGCCTCAGGTCCCTTGGTCTGTGAAGTGGGGATGAGACTCCTGCCTGATGGCTGAGGCCTGGCCTCTGTGAGTGTGGGGGGAATAGGGAGTAGGTGGTCCTTGAGAGGCATGGATGTCATGACTCCCCATCACTGTGTGCCATCAACATATCACAGCCGGGCACATTTCCCCGAAAGCCTTGCTCCCTTCCTGCCCCATGAGGCCAGGGGAAGCCTGCTGTGCTCCATCTTGGCATGGGGATGCCTGGCCCAGGAATGGACTGGCAGGGCCACCGGGTTTCCAGGCTGACACTGTGCCCCACCTGACACCCCAGCCTAACATCCCCCAGCCCCCTCCCTAACCTGTGGAGCTACGTCAAGGCCTGAGTCCCTAGCAGGCCCCAAAGGCCACCAGCACCCTGTTAAGAGAGCCCAAATCCAGAAAAGGGGCACGGGATGGAGGTCACTGGAAGGGGCAGTGTCCATCTTCTGCAGAGGCTGTCACTTTCCGCGGCATTGGCCCTGCGCCCCACCTCTTCAGCCTCCCTGAGTTTTTGGCCTGTGCAGAGGCGGCTGCTGGGCTCAGGTTGCAGGCACCAGAGGCAGAAAGGAGACTACCCAGGCTCCTCCTACCCAGAAGGTCCCCATTTGGCCATTCTCAATGCAGTGTTCACTGTCTGCCTGGGCAAGCCAGGTGTCAAAACCTTGCCCTGGTGGCCATCTCCCTGCCTCTGGCCAGAAAGGGTGATGCCTTGCCGCTGTCTCATTCCTACCCTCAGGTGCTCAAGCTCACCGATGCCTTGGGAGGTCCCAAGGTCCTCAGTGCCCCTGGAGGCCTCTACTGCGGGTGCGTGTCAGAAAGGGGGTACGTCGCAGCCATAGTGTGTCATACAGAGGGAATGTGCCAGAGCTCTTGCCAGTCCTGCGTAGGTCAGCTCTGCCCAGACATGTCCCTACCCTGTCAACTGCCATCCGTAGTTCCCCAGGGCCACAGATTCCCAAGTGCCTCTGCCAGACCTAGCCCCCCAGCTTGCCCTCCTCACCCAGTTTCCTGAACACCCTGCAGCCCTGCCTCATGGACACTACACACTCCAGGCTTATAGTCCTCCAGGGTTCCCTCCTCAGTCTCCCTTGCTGTGATGTTGGGACCCCTGACATGCTGCCAGGTCTTGTACTGGGTATTTTCAATGCATCCTCTACCCACAGGACCTCTCAGGAGAGTAATACCAATTCCCTCTTCACAGGCCGGGAAACCAAGGCTGAGAGAAGCAAGACTGTCCAAGGTCACTCCATGAGCAGAGGGTGCAGAGATCTGAACCCAGCTTGACCTGGCTGGGAAGCCTTCATCTTAACGCCACTCTCCCTGTCTCCTTTCCTCATCTTCCTCCCCATGCAGACTGACTGCCCCCTGGATTTTGGTGAAGGCAGGCACAAACTGCAGCATTTCATCCCAGTCTGCCCGGCTCCCTCTTCCTGGCACATGTGGCTCCCCCACTGATCGCCTCCTCCCTGCAAAGGGCCCGGGTCTTATTCATACAGTCCCGGGAAAGGGACATTAATGGAGCACTAGAGAGGCAGCAGAAGGGGCATCTGTGCCAGGGATGGCCACTCTCTTTACCCTGCCCTGGCATTCAAGGACCACAGCAAGGAGCCCAGGACCTTCTGAGGGTTTCTGAATTTCCTGCAGCTGAGAAGGGGGTCACTCTTTGTGCCTTCATCTGTAGATGTCTCCAGGCCATGAGATGGGCCAGGGCCACCCTGGCATCTGCTGGTTCCATGCCCACTGCCCAAGGGATTCAGGGAGGTGCCTGCCCTTCAGGTGCCCCCTGCACTAGGGCCCCCTCTGCTGGCCCAGGAGAAGGGGGCGGGAGAGAAGCAGGGAGTGTGTTTGGTGTGATGGTGACTAACACCGCTGGGATCCTGCCAATATGTCGGCTAGGTGGCCCAGCGGGAGCCTGCAGCCTCCTTGCCCCTGGACTGCCCACCCTGTGGCCCACTCACCCCTGCATCCCAGCCCCCTCTCTGATCCTCTCTTCCTCAGAGTATGCACTCCAGGATTGAGGATTGGGGGAGGAAGGACCTAATGAGGCTTGGAGCCGGGGTGCCAGGGTTATGTTGGAGGTGCTTGGAGCAAGGGAAGGGAATGAGGTAGAAGCTGCCTGGGGTGTGGGGAAGCATGTGGACCTCTATTTGAGTGACCAAGAGGAAATGATCAGGATGAGGGTCTCTGGAAGGGGAAACTGGCAGGAGGTTTGGGTGGCCCAGGGCAGGAGGGAATGAAGATGGGAAAAATATGGCCTGGGCCCCATCCCCTGCCTTCTTGACCCCCGTCATGCCCCCTTCTTTTCACAGACACTGGAGGAAACTCTGGACCATGGGTTTTGGTCCAGAGAGGGTGGGACCTGGGCTTTGGGAAAGAATGATAAGGACAGGGCAGGGAAACCAGTGTCCCTCCATCTGTCCTGCCTGCACTAGAGCCCAGACCTGGTCTCCAAAGCTCTCCTGGAACCTAAGGGTTTGTGGGGATTGTTGGTGAGGAGCAGGTGGCTCATGGCCTTGTGGTGCAGTGAGTGTGCTGGTGTCTGCCTTCTCTGGATCTTCCCCCTGACCCAGTCTGACTTCCCAAAGATCTGCCCCCATCCCGGCTTAGGGACCTGGAGGGACCTCCCTTCAAGGCTTCCCACCACCATCCCTAACTGCACAGTTCCCTAGATTGCACATTCATCAGCCACTATGAGACCCCAGATCTGAGAGAGACCCTTCAACCCAAGATACCCAGAGAGGCTCATTCTTGAGGTGATCTCAGCCCCTCCCCCAACAGCAGACAAGCAGTTCCTAAGAGGCCAAGCCTCCCATCAGCCAAGAGCCCCCAACTCCACTCCATATGGGGCACCAGGAGGTCTGGGGGAGGGGAATCCTGAGCACCTCCCCCCACCTCAGCAGGGAAAGAGTTGGGCAGGCCCTAGGGGTCTTACTGCTCCCCAAAGCACTCTTTCTGAAGACCCCAGCTCCTGTCGCCTGTTCTGATTTCTTCTAGTCAGTTGCCTGCAGTCCTCATTCATGTCTGAGAGGCCGAGGGACTGGGGTAAGGGGCAGGTTTGGGTCCTTGCCTCTGCCTTTCCCTTCCAAGCTTGGCTATCGCGACTGAGCCGCCCAATCCGGCCACTTGTTGTCGCCACCGCCTCCCCTGCCGCCTTCCGGGCGCTCCGGGCTGGGGGTCCCCACAGAGCTGAGGGGAAGGGGCTACGGCCTCAGAAGGGGATGGGGGCAGGCCCACAACCCACAGGAGCAGGGCAGTCGCCCTCTCCCCTTCTCCGGCTGCCCGAGCAGATTGGATTTTTAAAGCGACACGAGCGGAATGTCAATGCGAGCGCAGAGCCACGGGCGGGCGCCGCGGAGGGGATCGGGATGCGGGTACTCTGGCCCGGCCAGCGCGGGGGGCGTAGCTCGGACTCCCACCCCAGTCCACCGCGTTGCCGCACCGTCACCGCGGACTGAGCGGCCCGGTGACCCTGCTGCGGAGCCCGGCAAGTTTCCGCAGCGCAGGAGACCACGCGGCCAGGGTCTGGGCCGCCCCTCCACCTCGGCTACCTTCACCGCGGCGCCCAGGGGTGCGAACCTATCCTGCCTCCCGCGCAGCTGCTCGCTGGAGCGGTCCACCTGGTTGCTGGTACCTGCGGACAGCCCCCCGCCCCGCTGCGCCCCTAGCCGGCGCTTCACCTGGGCGCACAGGTAGGAGGGCCGGTGGGCAGGGGTCCCGGCGGGGCACTCACTCACCCTCCAGCTCATCCTCAGGGATGTCCACAGGGCGCTGCTCCGACAGCAGGTTGGGCACGGTGTAGATGCCCCGGTACATCAACGCCGCCGTCACCGGGTGGAACGGCATCTTGGAGGCTCCGCGCCCGCCCGCCCGCCGCAAACTTTGAGGCCGGGGCTCATGGGCCGCCGGTGGCCCCCGGGGCGGCTGGAGCGGGCGGGGCGCGCGGCTGCGGAGGACGGCGGCGGCGAGGCTAGGGGCGCCCCTCCGGGGGCCTAACGCCCCGCGCCCCGGGCCGCCGGGCCATGCCGCCCTCTCCCTCTTCGGGCTCCCAGCCGGGGCCCCGCAGGGGCGGCGGGGGCGGCGCCGCTCCGGCCTCTCGGCTCCGACCGCCGCGCGCTGCGCCCGCCGCGCCGCTCCTCAGTGCCCCGCGCGCTCCGCGCTGTTCGCCGCTTGCTCGTCCGCTCGCCGGCGCGGCCGCCCGGCCAGCGGCTCCGGCTCTCGCCGCCTCTCCTGCTCGCTGGCTCGCTCGCTCGCTCTGTGCCGCGCTAGCTGCGCTCCCCGCCTCCCCCGCCCGCCGCCTTCCCGCCCCCTCCGCGCTCCCCCCTCCCACCCCTGCCCGGCCCCTGAGCTGCCGCCCCAAGCCCGCCAGGGCTCCTGGTTCCCTTCGGCCCCGGATTCCCCTTTTCCCCCTAGGTCTCCCTCCGATTTCTCGTCTCCCACACCTCACATTCGCAGCCACCAGGACCAGGATGGGGGTGAATTAGGATGGGGCCCTTCCTTCGAACCCCTTGA
Source organism: Tamias sibiricus (assembly GCA_025594165.1). Taxonomy (NCBI): domain Eukaryota; kingdom Metazoa; phylum Chordata; class Mammalia; order Rodentia; family Sciuridae; genus Tamias; species Tamias sibiricus. The sequence goes on from CM046664.1 coordinate 19,377,731, forward strand.
CCCACCTTCCCCTGCAGTCCCCACCCCCCGCCCCAGGAGCTAAGACCTGGAAACTGAGGACTAGAGACCCAGAAAGGTGAGGTTAGTCCAGATGCCTGGTTCCTCAAGAAGTATCCCGGTGTTGAGGCCAGGAGAAGCTCAAGGTAGGGAAACTGAGGCTGAGAGAAGGACGTTGATCAAGGTCATAGAATGTGGGCAGCAGGCAGGAGCTGGGGACAGGTCTGGGGTAGGTTTCCTTGTCCTGTGGCTGACATCAGCAGCTGACCTTGTTCCCCAGAATAGGACCCCAGTCCTGGATCCTTCCTGAGCTTCTGTCACTCAGTTTGCAAATGGGGAGCCATGTCTCATGGCCCCAGGGTCAGGGAGGGACAGAGATGGGGCCTGGGGCCTGTGGGGTCTGGTGTGAGGGCCTGTGTGTTCACGTGGCTGCAAGTCACACCTAATGTGCATGCAGGGCTTCCCTAGGCCCAGAGCATGTGTGCGTGTGGGGGTGGGGGGGTGGCAAGTGTTTGAGGGAGCAGCATGTGCATGCGTATATCTTTTTTCCCAAAGTGTACATGTGCCACCGGGTGTTCCTACATGTGTTTCCAGTCTACATGTAGGTGGATGAGTGTTAGGAGTGTTGGTCACTTGTGTATGCCATGGTTGTGAGCTAGTAGGGGAGGGAGAAGGGACAAGAACCTATGGGCAGATGGGGCCAGATGTGTAAGTCCTTGGGCTGGGAGAGGCCTGGGTGTATACAGGATCATGACCTTCTGGCCTGGGTTGGCCTCAGTCAAAGTCTTATCTCTGAAGCCCCCATCAGAACTACCTTCCCCTACCCCCTTGGGTCCAATCAGCCAAAGGCCCCAGCAGGAAAGCTGATTGCCACAGCCCTGCCCGGCCCTGCCCTTCCCAAGCTGATTACATTTTTCTGCTTGTTTCTGCTTTTGTCGCTGATTAATCATAACCCTGTCTCCAGGCCTGGAGAGAGGGGACTCAGTAAGCCAGTTCTGGGCCTCAGCACTTTTGGGGCTACTCCAGTAGCATCCACAACCTGCAGAGGAGCCAGGGAAACACCCCAGCTGTCCATCTGTCTATTTGTCTTCCCAGGCGTGTGGGCCAGCTGAGTGCCTATTAAGACCTGGGGCTGGAGGTGTGAGAGGCCCCAGAAAAGTCCCTATCCCAAAGTTCTCCTCTCCCACCTGTTCCATTGTCTGACTGGGTTTCTGATGGAGCAGAGATGGGAAGAAGAAAGGACCCAGGCCTGGAGTCAGGTAGACTCCTGGCTCCTCCATCTGCCTCCTCCTTACCATAGAACTTTAATCATGCCCTTTAACCTCTTAGGGCTTCAGTTTGCCCACCTGTGAAATGAGAGTGGCAATGCCACCCTCAGGCAGCAGTGAGGATGAACAAATATAAAATATGCATGCCTCCCTGGCAGTGCCTCCCTGCACCTCTCGGGAGTTTCTTATTAGAATGAACCCCCCCCCCGAAATATGAATTGATAAATAGTTATAACATTGAGTACTGACTGAGAGCATGAGCTGCAGTAGTACTCAGTTTGCTGAGTGCCCAGGCTGCCCTGGCCCAGCCAACCAGTTGGAAATTGGGCTGAGGGAGGGCTGAGGGGCTGGCAGGAAACCCAGCTCCCAGCAACCCTCTGGGAGGCTGCTGCAGAGCACGTTGGCACTCGCCTGTTGGAGGGGAAGCTCCCCCTGAGTCTTCTGCAGCTCCTGGCTTTGCCACCCGGGTGGGGAATTTTCAAAAAGAAGGGACAGAAAAAGTCCCTGAGTGAATCAAGCTCAAATCAAGTGAGCCTCCCTAGGATGGCCAGGCCATGTGAGTCTGTCCTAAGGGAGGAGGACCTGGATATCCAAGGAGACATGAGCCTCCCCCAGACTTTGGCCTTGGTCTGTCTGGTCTAAGGGGTCTGTCTATCCTTTGACCAGGGTACTCCCTAAGGCAGTCTCCTTCCAGGCCAAAGCTTGCTGGGAATTATAGCTCTACCACCATGGTGCACCTCACTGTTTGGGCCATCTCTGTCATCCCAGTCCCCTGGTGACTCAGTCCCTGTCCTCTCCCCTGATACAAAGCCGTAGCCCATGATGCTGGTTTTCCACACAGTGGGGGCTGCTGGTCAGCACCACACCTCCGCATGCCACAGCTGTACCTGCTCTTCTTTCTGTCTGCTTGGTGGATACATGGGACACCCTCAAGGGACCTGTCCAGCCCCATTACCATGCCTTGGCCCCAGTTCATAGGCAAGGACATGTCTGCTGAGGGAGCAGAAAGGGCCAGGTTGGGCTATACAGCCATAGAGGCAGAGCTGGGATTGGAGTCCAAGGCAGACACAGGGACTCCAGGGGCCAGGCTGGGTCATGCTGATCTCTCTGTGCTCTTCCAGGCTCAGCTGGAACCCTGCTGTCTCTGGGAACCACTGAGAACCTCCTCAGTCCTCCACTGCTGTGTACCAAGGTTCATTGTGCAGACCCTGGGTGCCAAGCCCTGTGTCTCAGGCCAGAACTGAAAGGATAGAGCTGCTTCCACCTGGGCTCACAAAGCAAGGGTCAGAGGGCTGAGCAGTATTGCAAGACTGCAGCTCATGTGCTTTGTTGAAAGGTTGGGGGAGGTGCACATGTTTTTAGAGAGAAACGTCGTGGCCGGGACTTGAAGAGTCCCTGGACATGGAGTCGGGGAGGCAGTGTCATGAGTAGTCAGAGCTCTACATGGAAAAGCCAGAGTTTTCTGTGTGACCTCTCTGAGCCTCAATTTACTCATCTATTCAATGGGAACACATCTAGCCCTTGAATGAATAATAAGATCCTGCATGTAAAGTGCTCAGTACACAGAATCTGGGGATGTCTAGGGGGAGGAACCAGGGTGGGCAAAAAAAGCTCAGAAGTGTAGAGGACCACTCTGAGCTCTGGAGGGCAGGGTCTGAGTCTGCCTCCCCCCGACCCACTCTTCCCCATGCCTGGCACAGGGCTGAACTGAGCTTGGGAAGATGATCTGTTGAATGAATGAATGAATGAGAGAATGAATGGAATGATTGTTCACCCGCCCGCCCTCCGGCATGGCAGCCTTGTCCTCTCCTCTACACGTCACGGGAGCAGATGGCATGATTTCAGGGTGTGAATTATGTCTGTCGCTCCCCCATCTGGGGAAGGTGCTGCCGCCATCACACTGCACTCCCTGGGTGCCCACCGGAAGATGTGCGTGCCTCGGGCCTCCCCAGGAAGAGTCTCTGTGGATCTCACCCACTAATCCTTGGCTCAGGGGGCTAGAGATAACAGGAGAGAGGTGATCTACTGAAACCTATGACTCTGGGTTTCCCCAAGTGGTACAAAGGCAAGGGGGAATTACAGCGTCCAGAGACCAGCATAGTCCTTATCCTTCCGAGACTGGGATCTTCCCCTACCCCCAGGACACTGGAACCCTCTCTTCTCAAGACCAGCACAGGCCCCTCCTAGACCTCTCATCTGACACCCGCATCCTCTTGCCACCTATGTTCAGCACCAGGGAGAGCTCCCAGCAGAACCCAGGATGCTGCCGGGTTAGATGAAATGGTAGAGGGCCCGGAAAGCCTGCCAAGGAGATCCATGAATCCACTGTCCAGAGGAGGAAATCAAAGTGGAGGGAGTGTAAGCACCAAGTCCAAGGTCATGCCTAGACCACTGACTACAGCCCTGCCCGAACCAAGGGGCCTGCTGGGAGAGAAGGTGCTGGGAGATGAGGAGGTACAGGTGGCAGGGAGGGGGTGTCCAGTGACAGCAGAGGCTCTGGCCTCTGCTCCTTGGCTGGAGAACAATATTGTTCCAAGAACCCGCTGGGGACAGTGTCTGGAGGTGAATAAAATATTCATCGTCCGGGCAAACTCATGCAATCACTTGATGAATAATGAAATTTATAGACTTGCAGATGCAGGCTGGGGCCGAGAGAGGGTGCAGTCCAGAATCTGGGGGCTCCTGTCTTCTCTGGTCCCTGCCCTATTCTGGCCATCTCTCTAAGCCCTCAGAGGACCAGCTCCTAAAAGTGGTGGGAACGTACAGAAGAGCAGGGAACAAAGTCCATATGAGGGAAACAGGGCAAAGGGGACAGGCCCTTAAAGTTGTTGCTCCTTGAGAAGCAACTTGGGGATGGGAAAAGAGCACTGAAGGTAGAGTGATTGGAATGAAGCCTGACTCCTATCACCAGTCTCGTGCCTTGAGTGTGGCACCTGTCCTGGCCTCAGTTTTCTCTCCTGTAAAACGGGGTTGATGCTGCCACCACACAGCCTGTTGTGCAGATCTGCCGAGATGCTGAAGTTCACAGTGCCAGGGCTGCTTCACTGGCCTCTAGAATCCCCCAAGCCCAGGAGTGATCTCACCTGGCCACCCTGGGTGGAGCTGGAAAACCGGGGAGATGTGTGGCCTCAGGAGTGGAGAAGCTTAAGACCCTCCAGGCAGGGTTTGCAATCCATAACTGGAAAAATCAAAACCAGTTCATCCAGGCACACAGTTCCTTCTCTGAGATTCTGCTCCCACTGGTTGTGCCATGCTGGGGATTGAACCCAGGATTTCACACATACTAAGAAAACACACTGACACTGAACTACATCCTCCAGCCCTTTTTCTCACTAAGTTGCACGGGCTGGTCTCTAACTTGGCTATTCTCCTGCCTGAGCCTCCCAAGTAGCTGGAATTAAAGACATGCACCCCTACTCCCAGCTGGGCAAGGCCATTTATTTATTTATTTATCTATTTGTACCAGGGATTGAACCCAGGGCCGCTTAACCAATGAGCAACATCCCCTGCTCTCTCATTTTTTATTTTGAGACAGGGTCTCACTAAGTTGCTTAGGGACCCTCTAAGTTGCTGAGGCTACCTTTGAACTTGCAGTCCTCCTGTCTCAGCCTCCATAGCCATTGGGATTATAGGGCCCAGGGGCACTTGACCACTGAGCCACATCCTCAGCCCTTTTTGTATTTTATTTACAGATAGGGTCTCACTGAGTTGCTTAGTGCCTTGCTTTTTGCTGAGGTTAGCTTTGAACTCTCGATCCTCCCGTCTCAGCCTCCTGTGCTGCTGGGATTATAGGTGTATGCCACCATGCCCTGCCCAAGATCATTCTTAATAGCTCCCTAGGAGAATACAGGGTCAGCCAGGGTGAGAACCCACACTCTAGAAAAAGAGGGCCTGCGGGGATGGGAACTGAGGCTGGGCAGAGGTGAGAGGAGCTTGGGGGTGTCCTGCCTAGGAAAAACAGAGGTCCTTGTCCCTGATGTTTTCTAGGCCTTAGTCTTTCCCTCCGGGAAGTGGGAGCCTATACCTGGGGCCTGGTCAGGCTACAGGATGGGAGGCTGCCCCAAGGATCAGAACCCTGAATAGATGAGACGGGGACCATGGTTACCACTGCCCTGGTCCTTGCTCCAGGCTCATTTCCTGAGTGACAGCTGTGGCAGCTGGTGAGAGTTGAGGCGCGAGAGGGCTCCTAATTGCTCTGGGCTCCCTAGATTCCTGCCTTAGTCTGTTGCCTCTGATGAGAAGCTGGACTGACTGCCCAGGTCAGCCTCTCCCCCAAAGGACACCCCAACTCCAGCCAGCGCAGGCGCCACAGCCTAGGGTGACACCCTGGATCAGCGTGAGGCTGGGACCCTGCAGTCCCCCTCCTCTCCAGATCTCTTTGTGTGACATAAAGGGCTTGTGTGTGAGCTCAGAGGCTGACAAATGCAGAATGGTGAGGAAGGCTCTGTGGCCTCACGTGGCACACCCTGCCCACACTTGTGGCCACATCTGGGCAAATTGTTGGACCTCTGAGATTCTGGGAACTTCCCCAGGGAATAAGGGAACCTGTAGCCCATTTCTCAGGGTGAGCTCGGAAAGAATAAGGTCCAAAGGCACTGAACCCAGGATCCAGGACTGCACAAACATACCAGCAGTGTCTCACAATGCCACAGACCCCTGCCCTCAGCACATCCCCTTGGGCTTGGTTTTCAAATTGGCTGCTCCCCAGTTCCAGCTGACCAGACTCCCACCCTGTGGGCCCCGCCCTTCTTGTTTTCTAGAAGCACCTTCAGGCTAAGGGGTGGAGAGCATGAGACTGAACATTCCAAGTTCTTTCTCATGAGGACCTGGCTCCAGGAGGCAGCCTGTTTGTACAGCTACAGGGAGTGGCCAAAGCTGTTCAGGGCCCTGAGGTTCGCCTTTGTGCTCAAAGATCTCCCCTGCTTTGAGACCAAGCACTGAGGGCCCCTAAAGGGGCACCTGCTTGTCACCTGGGAGAGGAACAGTGCTAATCTGTGCTTGTTCATCAGAATGACACCTCCCCTCCATGCTGTGGGATATCATGGGAGGCTGGCACCTTGAACCTGTGGGCAAAGAGGGCTGTGATGATAGAGAGAGGGACAGGAGGAGAGGAGTGGGGGACAGGATTTCAGATAAGTAATCTCCACTTCCTTATTTTTTATTTTTTAGGTTCCAAGGATCAAACCCAGGGGCGCTTAACCACTGAGCTACATCCGCAGCCCTTTTTAATATTTTATTTAGAGACAGGGTCTCACTGAGTTGCTTAGGGCCTTGCAAAATTGCTGAGGCTGGCTTTGAACTCATGATCCTCCTGCCTTGGCCTCCTGAGCCTCTGGGATTACAGGCGTGAGCCACCGCACCCAGCAGGAACCTCCGCTTCTCATCCTAGGACTTGGTTGCTTAGATTAACCTGGCACTGAGACTGGGACTTAGGATAGATAATTTTGTCCACAGGGAATGCGGGAGAGGTCTGGGCTGGAGACACTGCCCAGGGCAGGGCTCGGCTCGAGGAACGCCTCGGCCCCCTGCCACCACCAGTTCTACGGAGAAACTGGGCTATAATCCTTTGAAGTCCTAGATGTTGGGGGACTCAGATAGATTGGGGTGCCAGGGGTGGTGGATGGAGGAATGTCCCCTGGGGCCAAGCTAGGCCCATGTCCCTGGTTAGCCCCCAGCCCCAGGGTCCAATAATGGACCTCAATGCCTGCAATGCCCCGGTCATGTAGAGCCTAAGTGATGATAAAATCGACAGCAGTTTAATTGGTAATTTTAATCCTGGACAGAGCAGTAATGGCGTTACTAATTGGATCGTTAGAGATTTGTGCTTTATGGCTGTGTAATTAGAGAAGCTATGGGGGGCCAGGGTAAACTGGGGAGCCATGTGGGGCCAGGGGCAGGGGCCTTTCCTAGGCTAGCTGGGTCACACTGCTAGAATCTTCCAAGCTGGGACTCCGGGGTGCCTGGGGGAGGGAGGTTTGGCCAGGGCTCTGCATGCAGCCCCTTCTAGGTCTGGGTCCCATCCCACCGGGAGGAAGAGGGCCTTGGAGATCAGTCCACAGGGACCCCAACACTCACAGCCCAGTCCTGTAGAGAACAGGGACAGAGGATTCCCCAAGATCAGGCTCTCCCTGTGCCCCTGGGCTCACAGGGCTGATGCAGCTTTACCTGTGGGCTTACCTCATGTGGTGTCCAGTGTCCCTGCCTGCCCACGGGAACCCCAGCCCTGTGCCCTCATACCAGTGGCTTCTAGGACTCAGGGCAACCACAAAGTATCTTTTTTTTTTTTTTTTATCCTTGTAGCACTGGGTATTAAACCCAGGGCCTTGCATATACTAGGCAAGTGCTGTACCCCTGAGCTACAGCTCCAGTCCACAGTCTTCATTTTAGAATGGGAAAGATTCTTAAGTCCCCCTACCCCAGGTGTTTGTCACATGATGGAACTGAGGCGCAGGAGGGCAGGGACACCCTTGTGTGTGCTCCACAGCTGATCTCCTACTGCAAGCGTAAGGCACCTACTCGCCCTGGACCCCAGCCTATGGGCACTCACACCTGCCATCTGCACCCATGTGTGTGTGGGGGGGTGCACAGGCTGACCTTCCAGGGCCTGGATGGGGGCTGGGGGGCCTGCCACGTGGGGCAGACCTTGTGAAGTGCCTCGTGGAGGGGTTGGTAAAAGAAGTGTCCTTTGGACGGAGTTCACAAGGCCTAGAACTGTACTTGGCCTTCAATAAATATATGCTGGATTAGTTAATAAAAGAAAGGATAAGGGAGAGAAGAGGAAGTAATGAGAGAAGACAGACCAGAGGGCACCTGAACATGCCCAATCCAGTGGTCCTCCAGGACCCTCCCACTGACCTTCTAGTATCTCCCACTGGTCACCTAGTCTACCACAATCGCTCCCTAAACTCTGGGATGGTGCCCTTCCAGTCATCCCATGGCACCCACCTTTATTCCAAGGAAAAGCCCAAATGCCTACAGGGGCCCACAGGACCTCTTCCCCACCTCCTCCTCACCTCATTCCCACTGCTCCAGCTGCCTCACCTGGCCCCTCGTGGCCAAGTACCAGGCACCTTCCTGCCTCCGGGCCTTTGTACTTGCTATGTCCAGGAATGCTCTCCCCCCAGATACCTTCATGGCTCACTCTTTTGGGTCTTTACTCAAAAGTCACCTTCCTAATGGGCCTTCTCTGGCCACCCTAGCTTTAAATCAAACAAACAAAGATAAATAATGCCTCTCCTCCCTATGCTGCTTTATTGACCTGGTTTGCATTTACCACATGGTAACACAGCCGACTCGCCTTTCTTGCCTGGTGCTGGATTTTGTTCACAGCTGTCTCTAGTGTCATGACATACAGTTGGTGCTTATACATGATTGTCGAATGAATCAAGAACTGGAGGTTCCACTGGGCACAGTGGTGCACACCTGTAATCCTAGTAGCTAGGGAGGCTGAGGCAGGAGGATCTTGAGTTCAAAGCCAGCCTCAGCAAAAAGCAAGGCCCTAAGCAACTCAGGGAGACCCTGTCCTCTAAATAAAATACAAAATAGGGCTGGGGATGTGGCCCAGTAACCACTGGGTTAGTGCCCCTGAGTTCAATCCCTGGTACCCCCCCCCCACACACACACACACAACAAAAAAAGAACTAGAGGTTCCTTACAGAAGCAGCCCTGGGAGATGAGGGCAGGTTGTGGGGGTACATAGGGGCTGAAGAAGACAGGAGGCTGACCTGGGGCCAGGGTAGTGACTGGGACACCTCTGGCTGTGGGCCCTTCCTTCTGGCTGACCTGGCTCCCACCCCCCAGCAGCAGCTCAGTCAGGAGATGATGCCCCAGCGACCTACATCAGCAAATTACTCGGGGAGGCGGTGGGGGGGAGATAAAAATCTCTGTCCTCCTGCCAAATGCTGCAGAGCTGCGCCACCTCTGTCCCCTCCACCTACAAGGCCATCAACCTGACCTACTCTCCCCTTCAGCCAGGTCACCCTGGGAGCCTCCAACTGCTTCCTTCTTATTCCCCCCCCCTAAGAAGTGGCTACCTGTGGGATGGCCTGTGGGACCCCAAGAAGACCCCTTTCTTGCTGGCCCCAGATGACAGTGTTAAATCCCACCATCAGCACGGAGGTGGGTGGCACTAGAGCGCAGCAACACCCTGCCACCCGCCTGGCCCTGCCGCCTCGGCATGGCCAGGTGATATATGGCCACTAGCCCAGCCAGGAAGTGACAGAGATGGATGGGCCGTGCTGGGGGCAGGCTCAGAGCCAGGTGCTGCCTGCAGGGGGTGGGGAAGTGCCTGGCTCTGGAGAAAGCCGTTCCGGGAACGTCACCTCTCTGACCGAGGGCAGGAGATGTCTTGGGCATGGCTCCCACACTCTGACCCTCGGTGTGGGGCGGTACAGGGAGCTGGGAGCTCTTGGCGCTTTGTGGGATCTCTCCGGGCCTCAGTTTTCTCATCTGCAAAATGACCAAGCAGCACCCACTGGAAATCCACTGAGAAGCACAGCCCCCAGACACAGGTGTGATCTGCCCCTCCAGCCCGGGTAGGCCTGACACTACAACCCTGCTCCCGCCTCCCCACCTGACCCCCTTTTCTTTCCCTTTCTTGGTCTACAAGAAAAATCGCATAGCCAGACATGGATGGGACCTCCAAAGTGTCTAGTTTGCCCTTCCTCCCCATTTTCCAGAACAGAAAACAGATGTGTAAGAAGGACCTACCCAAGGTCATGGGGAGGTCTAAGGAGACCTCTCTTGGTCAGTCCTGAAAGAAGCCCCTCCTCACTGTGGCCGTGGGAGGGTGGCTGGTGGCAGCTGCCTCCACTGCTCAGCAGGTGGGAAGGACAGGCAGGACAGCGCTGAGCACAGGGGCTAGGGGCCGGTGCGGCTGCTGCGGCCGAGTCAAGATGCGCCAGACGCCTCCGTGGGCTCTGTCTGCATCCAAGGAGACCAGGACACTGGGCGGACGGACAGTTTGTCCTTGCAGGCTGGGCCCAGAGGAGGGATGGGAAATGGGGGGGTCATTCTGGGAACCGGGGCTGCCTGCAGGGCTGGGCAGTGTCTCCTGTCATCTGCTTACCTGCCCTGCTCCCCAGAGGAACCCGGACCCCACGTGGGGCCTGCAGTGGCTGTGGGCATGACACAGATGTACACGCTCAGGTCTGTGTGGCCTGTCAGTGCAGAGGTGTGCATCAGCAGCTGGGTGTGTGTGCACACATGTGCCTGTGGCCACTGGACGCCAGGTGCATCTGTCCGTCCACTCAGGGGCTGACATCTGCCCCGGGAACCCAGAGCCAGGACAGGAGCCCAGTCAGGGCAGGCACATGTGTGCCCGTGGCGAGGGTGAACGCATCACAATCTATGTGTGCAGGGTTCACTGCATGTGCACACACGTGGGTGGGTGTGACTACATGCTCACTCAATACCCATCAGGCCCTGCTCAGACTCAGCCTCAGTCAAGAGAACTAGGAGCAGCCCCCATTGTCAGACGGAGAAACTGAAGGCAGCTCAGACCAGAAAGTGTCCCACCAAGGTAGGAGGCAGGGCTCACCCTAAATAAGGCTCTTCAGTAGAGCACACCTGGGGGCAGTGTTCTGGGATGTCAGTCTTGTTTTGGGGGTGTTGTGCCAGGGATTGAACTCAGGGGCACTTGACCACTGAGCCACATCCCAGCCCTATTTTATATTTTATTTAGAGACAGGGTCTCACTGAGTTGCTTAGGGCCTTGCTGTTGCTGAAGCTGGATTTGAATTCCTGATCCTCCTGCCTCAGCCTCCGGAGCTGCTGGGATCACAGGCATGAGCCACCATGCCCGGCAGGGGTGTCACTCTTTTTTTTTTGTCCTGTGAGCAGGGACAAAGGCATGGACCATGGAACTGCTGACTTGAACGGGGCTTCTGGGGTCTCTTGGAGCAGCCCCCTGTTTGGGACCAAAAGGCAGCATCTTTTGGGGGGGCAGGAGTCCCTCTCCAAGCCTCAATTCCCCACCACCCCATTCCTTCCGGGTCCCTGCCGGGGAGCGCTGATGAGGCTCCTGTGACATAGCCTTTCCAATGAAACAGGACTGGGGACCCAAGGTCACCTCAGGGACAAGACAGTGGTCCCAGCTGTACAAAGCTGTACCTGCACAGCTTCTCTTGCTGGCCCGCTGATCTGGGAGAAGAGATGAGCCCGGGTGGGGCGGCGGGAGGGGGAGTGGAGGGATCCAAGGCAGGGCGGCAGGCCTTCTGGTTCAGTTAGTGAAAAAATTTGTCATTTTAATGAGGTGATATTTCTTGCCTGGCTCCTGTCCATGGAGGCGCAAAGGGGACAGCTGCCTCCATGAATGAGGAGTTGCTGGGGCTGATGGGGTTGTCTTCAGACTTCTGAGCCTTCTGGGCTGAGGAGGAGGGGACCTGGACTCTAAGGTTCCAGGAGCCAAGCGCTCTCATGGAATGTTGCCTCTGGCCCAGCGCTGCCTCTCACTCCCTCCATGACCTCGGGCCAGTCCTTCCCCATATCTGAGCCTAGTTTCCTCATATTTAAAATGGGACTAATGCCAGGGTGTGGTGGTGCACACCTGTAATCCCAGCAACTCGGGAGGCTGAGGCAGGAGGATAGCAAGTTTGAGGCCAGCTTGAGCAACTAACCGAGAGACTGTCTCAAAATTAAAAAAATAAAAGGGTCAGTGGAGGGTGTAGCTAAGTGGTAGAGCGCCCTGAGTTCAATCCCCAGTACTGAAAATAATTAAATAAAAATTTGATCTAAATAGGGCTAATCTACCATCCCCCCTGCTTTGGGCACTGCTGGTTCCAGTCTTCCTCATTCCTCCTCCCCCTGCTCCATCTCACCACCACCACCCTGCCCTTGTCACAGTTGTATGAACCCACCCCACCTTCCTCACTTTCAGGACTTCGTAAGAACTGTTCTGTCGGCTTAACTCAGATCCGTCACCCTAGTCCTTCAAGACTGGTAACGGAGGCCTCCTTTGGCTTGCACAGCCACCTTCCATTTGTCGGTAAGCACACTGTCATATCTAGAGGGTGACGGCTGATATCCTAGCTGTTTTGCTCATTGCTGTGGTCTAGCATCCTGTAGGCCCTGGATGAATGTGTTTGTTGAATGACTGAATGAGCAGCTGCAGGCCTGCCCTCCTGACCTTGGAGCGCAGTGTGGAGGGTGATAGTGGCAGCAGCGAGGGTGGCCTGGCAGGCAGCTCATCCGTCAGCCTGGTGCCGCACCTGACCAGATGGAGCTGAGCCCCTGGGGAGAGGGAGAGCTGGCGGGTGTGTGGGCCTGCCGGACCCACGGGATCCTCATCCATCATGCTGTCTCTGGGATGCTGCACGGAGTCAAGCAGGTGGCCTCTCCACCAGGCTTCTCTGGGGGGAACCTTCAGAAGATTGCAGCTGTCTAGTGCAAAGGGGAAACTAAGGCCCGAGGGGACAGCATGGGTTAAAAGTGGGGGCTTTGGTTCCAGACCAAATGGTGTTTGAGTGATAGCTCTGGGAGTCCTCTGCCACTCACTTGTGTAGCTCTGGGTGAGTCTTTGTAGGCTTGGAGCCCATTTCGTTTCTTTTTTCCTTTTTTATATTTTCTTTAGAGACAGGGTCTCATTGAGTTGCTTAGGGCCTCACTAAGTTGCTGAGGCTGGCTTTGAACTTGTGATCCTCCTGCCTCAGCTTCCCAAGCCGCTGGGATTACAGAGGTGCACCACTCTGCCTGGCGTGGAGCCCATTTCTTCTGTAAAATGGGTACACAACAGTGTCCCCTCACCTGGAAGAAGAAGATTCACAGACATAGGTCCAGGGCCTGGCACGTAGATAGTGCTTAGGACAGGCCAGCTTAAGGTCATGCCCTCCACCCAGCCCCTGCTCCTCTGGCTGATGGAAGGAGGAAGAGGTGGCTATAGTGGTAGGAGCAGTGGAGTCGGGCAGGATTGCTTATCTATCTGGGTCACTGAGGGAAGGAGACTTTGATGAATGTTCCTCCCTCCCAGTCAGAGAGGCTGAGGGAAGGGGCGGCTGAGTGATGACTGGGCCCTTGGTGGTGATCACAGCTCAGCTGGCCTGACCAGCTGGCCTGGGGGACGTCAGGCACCTGGCTCTCTCCCAGCCCCCACACTATTTCGATGGGAAGTTAACGTTTCCTGTCTTCTCCCTAGCCTTCTAATTATAAAAACAAGTTCTTCCTGAGCCAACATTTCACCTGAATTGCACAATAGCCTAGGGAGTGGGCTGAGACCCTCTGGCACTGAGATGCTCATTCCACCAACGGGGATTCATTCATTCACTCAGCAAAATTTTAATGGGCACCTACTATGTGCCAGGCTCTGAAGCAGGCATAGGGAGAACCAGACAGGCAGGCTCAGGCCACCTGCTTGCCCTGGGCACTCGAGAGGTTACAGGTGGATCTGGTCTGAGTGCTGCAGCCTGCCTGAGCCTGCCAGATAGATGAGAGTGTTACGGGATATCATCCCTTCTGGTGGAGGAGCTGCCTGGCAGTTATGGGTGCTTGCTCAGTGCCAGGCGCTGTGCAAGCACTTTACGGGCATTATTTCATTTACTTGTCCAAGGCAGACATCAGTGACCCCGTTTTCCAGCTGAGCAAACTGAAGCTCAGAGAGGTGAACTGACCACTTATTTGGGGTCCCCCAGGTGTGTGTGTGGGGGGCAGAGCAGCACCGCCCCCCACCTTGTGCTCTTTCCTTTCAAACAGGGAGCACTAATGCCCCACGTCCCCAGCTCCTCCCCTGCTGTGGAGGGACAGCTGGGTTCCTCTGTCATGCCACCCTCCCCTGGATAGCCCAGGTCAGCTGTTGGGCTTGCCCCCACTGCTAAGCCCCTCAGAGGGGTGGTGGCCATACCCAGGTGATATGAAGGAAAGGACTCTGGTCCCATGGGCTCTGGCCGGGGCTGGAGGGGCTCTTTCTCCCCTGAGGCTGAGTTGCAGTAAGCCCAGGCACCAGGGAGGGTGGACTTCAAATCTCAGCTCGGAGAAGTCACATGGCCTCCCCAAACCTCAGCTTCCTCCTCTGTCACATACAAGAGTCTCTCCTCTGTCGCACAGGGCTCTCCTAGGGGGTCCCTCATGATGCCACCAGGTAAGGTCCTAAGCAGGAGACCCTTCCCAGAACTGCCGTGAGGACTGAGAGCTCCCGTACGCCAAGGCCGACACAGGCTGCTGTTGTTGTCATTATATTTTCAGCTTTTCTCAGGGCCCGACCAAGGCAGGTGTTTAGGAGACACTGTGGCCCTGACCCCCATGCACACCTAGTCGGTGCTGGGATGGGGGACAGCTCCCCTGATCCAGGCAGGTAGGGCTGGGTTGGCTTGGAGGAGCTGGGGAGCGCTAGGAAGGGGCTCTGCCTGTGCTGATCTACCCAGCGGAGCAGAGCCAGCTCTAATGAAGTGAGCTAGCCCCAGGCCGCACTGATTTCACGACTCGGTGGCCACTTCCCAGCTGGTAAATGTCACTGGAGAGAGCAGGAGAGGCTCTTGGCATTGGCCCAGTAGAGGGTCGGGGTGGGAGGGCAGCTAGAGGGACTGGGGATACCCAGGAATGCCAACGCTGGGCCAGAGCCCCCAGAACCTCTGGACTCCCTCACCAGCCCCTCAGGAGGGGTGGTGTCCTATTGGCTGAAGCTGTGTCACCTACTTGGTGACATTTGCAACCACCCACTCCAATCCTGCTGTCCATCTATAATAAACCAGAACCTCAGGGCTAGTAGGCTTCCCCCAGATGGCCACATCTGCCCTTTCGTCACATGGGGATGGGGGCTTAGGGTGACCCAGAGGGCACAGCTGCCCTGGGTCCTTAAGCAGGAGTTGGAGCCGTGTGGGAACCTTCGGGCCCACAGCCCTCCCCGCCCTGAGCTGTCTCCTTTGATAACTGATCCAGGACAAGTTAATAGTAAATAGCTATAACCACACAGCGGCTGGCCTTGTTTAATAAACTCTCGCTGCGGCAGGCACTGCCTCAGAACCGGGGCTCTGTGATCTCATTTAACCCCAGGATGACCCTGTGGTGGATTCTGAACTGACTCCCTTGTTGGAGGAGGGTCGTGAGGCTGGGAGGCCGAGCCCCTGACTCTGCTGCAGCCCTGGGGCCTGGGCTCCTCCTCCCCCACCTACAGTCCTCACGGGCCCCTCCTCTGCCCACTCGCCACCCTCGTTTGCTCTCCCCCTCCTCAGCTTGCGGGGTCCTCGGGAGGTGGGTGGGGGTAGTCTGAGGGTGTTGCTGTTCCGTGGACAGGGGAGCTCAGGGCTGGAAGTGGGGCCTCCAGAAAGACCGGGAGGCAAGAGGCAGGCCATCTTGGAGGGGGATGCAGGGACGCTGGAGGCATTCACCCTTCACTGTGTCCCCAGTGCCCCTCTTTTCTTTCTGGAATCCTGATCTCCAGGTTTGAGACCTGCAAACAGTCCATCCCAGACTCCTGGGCCCATGTGTGTACCCTAAGTCAATCAGACAGGCTCCTGTGGGGGTGGCTGACATTAGTCCTCCTGCTGGGGACTGGGAGCAGTCCTCTCGGGGACAGATGTGCAGCAGCCTTAGTCGCACCCTGCTGGGTCACCACGACTTCCACGTGGAGACTTCCCTGGGGCCGTAGTCTAGCGAGTGGGGACCTCTGGCATCTCCTTCCCATCCCTCCCCTGCCCAAGGAGCTCCTCAAGGTACTCGAGTCCCTACACCAGGCCCAGCGCTGACTGGCCACAGCAGGGTTCGGGGATGTTGTGGAGTGTGGGAAGGAGCTTGGGTGGGGGCTGGAGGCTGTCCCGGGAGCCTAGAGGGTGCCCAGAGAGGCAGCTACCAGCCTACCTTCACCGGAAGACCTCTCCATGGGAGCTGCTCCCCTTTTCCCCTTCTTGGCATTTCAGGGACCTTCCCACGTGGAGTGGGGAGCCCTGGCATCCCCGGCCGCTGTCTCCTTTCCAGGGGAAAAGAGGAGGGAGGAGAGAAAAGCCGTATTAATAAAAGAATAGGGTACTGCGACTAACGCCCGTGGTGTGTGCCGCTCAGAATAGCAATGTGCTTTCTCAAGGCAAACAGAACTCCCCAGGTGTTAATGCAAATTCACTCCAGTTAAGATGAAAGAGGGTTGTTTCCCCCTTTGCTGGTTAATATGAAGGACTTAATAGATTCAGCCTCAGGAGCTGGGGATCTCAGGCTGGGAGCGGAAGGCTGGGAGGAGAAATGGGGGAGGGATGGGGCATGGGCAAAGAAGGGAGGTCCCCATGGGTTTCAGGGCAGAGACTGTCACAGCAGACCCGGCCAACGCCGCATGCGGCTCATGCCACCCCCACCCTATGCCCAGACTTGACAGAAGCTGAGACTCGCTGCTCAGGAGTGGGGGGTGGGAAAGCTCGCAGTGGCCATGCCAACCCGCTGTCCTGGCACCTTCCTAGTAAGCCAGGGGCTGGCGCCACCAGGGACCTTCCCCAATTTGTGCCAGAGGAATACAGAGCTAGGAGAAAGAACTGGGCCCAGGGGACTGCTAACAGAGGCCAGGCTGGCTATTCCTGAAAGGCGCCAGCTCTCAGTTATGACTGTGGCCACCCCATGGGGTGCTGGGCTGGTAACCCCCTTCTGTTTGCCAGAGGGTGACACTGGGTTGAGAGGGCCTGGGGAGACAAGATGGTAGAACTCAGGGGGCCTCGGAGTTCTTCAGGTTCAAACTTGATCTTCTGTCACTGAGGCATGGAAGGCCAGAGAGTGGAAAGGACTTAATTCAGGCCACACAGTGGAAACAGAGAGCTGGGTGAACCAGAAGCCCTTGTGGCCAGCTCTCCTGAAGCATGACCTGAAGGGGCAGCCATGGGGCCCTTTCTCCCAGTGTGAAGCCCTTTTGGGGCTAAGCTGTGCATCACCTATGCCTCTCTGAGCATTATCCTCAGGACCCCAGCAAGGGAAGGCTGCTGTTTTGAGAGTAGCGAGACTCCCTGTGTGGCTTGGCTGTAGCAGATGTGCATCAGGGACTGGGCAAGGTGTCACCTGGGCTCTGCTGGGGATAAAGGGGGACTTGGGGAGACCCAGGCCGGGCTGCCCCCATGGACTCATTGGAATTTAACTTCTCTCTCTCTCAGGGTGAATGGTAGAGCAGGTGCCTGCCATGAGACACCTCCGCAGCCTTCTTCGCTTTTGTTTACTGACTTAATTCCTTCAGATCAAAGGCTGCCCCTTCCTCCCCAGAGGAGGCAGGCGGGGGAATTACATTATTTATATTGGAAATGGGCAAGGCTCCACGGGGACTTCTTCCTTATGCTTGATAAGAGAAAATTAGGTCACTGCTGTGCCACCCTGGTGTCTGCAGTTGGGTTTTTACAGCCCAGGTACCCACGGGTGTGTGCGGGGCTCTGTGTGCAGAGCTGAGTGTGGCCCACCCAGCTCCTCTCCCATCCTGAGCCTCCAGTAAATTATTGACCCAGGCAGAGGGTATTAATGTGACAAAACAAGAACATCCTTCCCGGGTAGCCCCAGTCCAGGGTTATCTATCATCTCCTGGGCTTTGCAGCTGGCACTGGGCAAACAGCGAGGGCAAAACAGGCCAGATGCAGGCTCATTAAGCTCTGGGTACAAGTGGTGGGATGGGGGCCCACATGGGGATGGTGGGTGGGCCTAGTCCCTCTGAGCTGTGACATCCTCTGGTCACTGTGGCTCTTTTCTCTGCTTCCTTCTGCCCCTGATCCTAAAAGGAAGTTTTCAGAGACATGTTTTAGACATGTCTCTAAACACTGTCCTTAGAGCTTTTCGGATATTATTGATCTCCCCGGAGCCTTCTAAAATTCCATTTTACAGATGCGGTAACTGCAGTGCTCCAAGGTTAGGTGCCTTGCCAAAACTCAAAGGGCAGTTAAGTGGCCAGGCAGGGATTTGAACCTGGGCTTGTCTGAATTCCAAGTCTAGGAGGGCTCTGAGCCCCTGGGCTGGGCCAGGCCGTTTCCCCAGCTGATCCGCGGCTGGTGGTGGAGTTGGTGTTTCCTCATGCTAGCTGCCTGTCACTTGTAAATAACGGCAATGCTGCTACACTCCATATCCACACCCTCTTTTTCTTAGAAATCGAAGTACTTTTTGCTTCGGTTCTTCATGTTATTCTGGCAACATCCCCAAGACACCCAGAAGCACCACTGTCAACCGTCTTTACTGAGAGGGCAGAGTGTGGCCCTGGGGGAAGACAGGGCCAGATCTCCACCTTGGCCGAGAGCCGTGCAGCACAGAGCTGCTTAGCGGAGTGGACGGCGGAGCAGCCGCTGGGGGCTCCCACTGCGGAGTTCTCAGGAGGTGTCTTGATTCCGACTCAGAGGCAACATGCCAGGCGCTATTCTGAGGCCACCAGCCCAGTGAGAAATGGGCATCAAGTGGAAACCGGGAGAGGACCGGTGGGGGATCCGCTCTGAGTCAGATAGAGTCCTTGCCGTGCTGATGAATGGCCCTGTAATTTGTCTGAGCTGCCCTGTCTCCGCTTCGAGGGCCACCCGAGCTGTCTCCCTGCAAGCAAACTGCGGTCTCCCCAGCAGGCTGGGACTGCGGCCGCAGGATCCTGCCGTAATGCAGTAATGACAGGCTGCCAGGGAGCCCCGCACGGCTGGGAGGGGAGGGGAGCCCTTGGCCTCTCTCCCTGGAGGAGAGGAGGCTGCCCGGGCTGTCTGAGAGGGAGCTGGGGATATGCAGACGCTTGTCTTTCTCGTCCCCAGACGGCGAGATTGGATTAGACACAGTCGCAGCAATCTTCTCCCAGTACCTTTCCCCCCAGAGTTGGGCTGCCAGCTCTTCATTACACGTGGGTGGCTCCTTATCCTCCCCTCCACAGGAAGGCTTCAGGGGCAGGCAGCCCTGGGGAACAGCTGCCAGGCACTCCCCACTCAAGCGCAGCCCAAGGAGAAGGAGGAAGCACTGGCAGGGAGGTCAGAACAATCCATTGGGGGTTCCCCTGGGACCAGCTGCAAATGCCACAAGGAAGCACTGAGGTCTGGCCGGCAGCTTTGCGTTGAGAGCATGATCACGCCCAACTAAAACCACCAGCAGAGCTCGACTGACTTCCTCAACACCAAAATACCTGGCAGTGTTGTTAATTCGAATCCTGCTTAATGGGGACCTTGGGATCTCTGTGTAAGCGTCTTTTGAGGATCAGGGTTGTCTTTTTGAGAAAGGGTTAGGCAAAAATATTGCTGGAAGAACCTAAAATAACCAGTATGTACAAAGTGCTTTCTCTGGTTTGACCACAAAGAAATCAGATTACCTCCATTTATTAAAAACAACAATTTAGGCCAGGCGCAGTGGCGCATGCCTGTAATCCCAGCACTTTGGGAGGCTGAGGCAGGAGGATCGCGAGTTCAAAGCCAGCCTCAGCAATGGCGAGGCACTTAGCAACTCAGTGAGACCCTGTCTCTAAATAAAATACAAAAAAGGGCTGGGGATGTGGCCCAGTGGTCAAGTGCCCCTGAGTTCAATCCCTGGTACCACAAAAAACAAAACAAAAACAATTTACATGTGAGAAATAAAGTTTTGTTATTATTTACCTAATACATACTAACTCTATATGTTAAAATCTAACAAAATATTGCTGTTTTACATTTGCCTAATTTTATATATTTCCAAAATGTCAAAAACTAGTGATATTTCCAAAACAGATTTAAAAAGCTAATACTATTTAACAAGGACATTTGGGAATATTTGTATACAGTCATGTATCACTTTAAGATGGAGACACATTCTGAGAAATGCATTATTAGGTAATGTGTGATCATAGTATACTTACACAAAGATGTCACTAGGCCATATAATCTTATGGGACCACTGTTGAATATGTGGTCTGTCACTGACCACAGTTAGGTGCCATATGACTGTATTTTGATAGGCTATTTTCCTTAGCTTGAATGATTAAAACACTGATAACCACATTAGCCACTTGGCTCTCTGATCTTAGGCTGCAGTGATATGGAGTTATCCTATGGTAGTTCTGGTCTTAATAACAGACTTTTGTTGATTAAAAAAAAGAAGAAGAAACAAAACAAAAAACATGAGCTCTGCATTCAGGAGTGGTTCCCAATTTCAAATGCAAATACTGTGTAGCCCTGTAACAGGAGCCAAGTCTCTGCCACCTATGGATGATGCCTGGGTCCTCATGGCTCTGTGTGTCCCCCACTCCAGTGCCCTAGTTCTCAGGCCAGGAGTCAGGGACAAGCAGGGCCCATTCCACACCTCAGTGTGACCCACAGGAAGAGGGTCCCTGGGTGAAGGGGTTGTCAGGGATGTTGCCACAAGCGTGGATGGAGGTGATCTGTTGCCCTTAGAGAAAAGGAGCCAGAGGTGAAATCTGGGGAGTTGGGGGAGGGCAGGAGGCCCTTGTCCTCATGGAACCACAAAAGCAGGCCCTGTCACCCAGCCCTGGTCTTGCTACCTCAATAGTTTGAGTGACAAGCAAACTGGTAGAGCTTAGAATTTTTATTAAAACAATCACTTAAATTACAACAGTCCCCAGAATAGAAAAAGCCTTCTAAGGTCTGGTCCTGACAGGAGGCGTGAGTCAGGCCCTACAGGAAGAAGTGCCGCTTGACATCTCTGAAAATGGATGCAGCGTCCCTGGAATCCCACGAGGGCCGGCTTGGCCCCAGGGCCACTGGGAGAGGCTGAATCCTTGCCAAGGCTGTTCCGCCAGAGGCTGTGAGGCCCCAGCCCTGTCAGGGAGGAACACTCAGTCACTGTCGTTGGTTGTCAGCCTCTGGACTTTTGAAAAAGAGAGGGAGAGTGAGAAACCTGTCCCCAAGATGACAAAACACAGTCACTCACGAAATGTTATGTAATGCCACAGGGCCTGGCAGGTACATGAATAATGGGGGGTGATCACGGGTCAGAGTGCTGCTGTGGCTGAGGGGGGGGCCTCAATTAAACATGTGGGAATGGCTATGGGCCAACAGCGTGGCCTCACCGAGAGTCCCAAGCTGGGCAGTGACTTCATGACTGCTTTCAGTATTGGTGGCACTTCTGCTAAGAGCCACCAGAAGCATGGGTAATGAAATAATCATGGCCAGGTCCCTGCTCTCTATGAACTTCCAAGACTTCCTTACTTGAAAAGTTCCCATGCTCTACAAAATGCTCACTGGAGCCAGGTGTGGTGGCGCACGCCTGTAACCCCGGAGTCAGGAAGCTGTGGCAGGAGGATTGCAAGTTTGAGGCCAGCCTTGGCAACTTAGCAAGACCCTGTCTTAAAAGAAAAACAAAAAAGGACTGGGGACTTAGCTCAGTGGTAAAGAACCCATGGGTTCAATCCCCAGTATCAAAAACAAACAAAAACAAAAACTCTTGGGAGGCTGAGGCAGGAGGATCACGAGTTCAAGGCCAGCCTCAGCAAAAAGCAAGGCACTAAGCAACTCAGTGAGACTCTGTCTCTAAATAAAATACAAAATAGGGGTGGGGACGTGGCTCAGTGGTCGAGTGCCCCTGAGTTCAATCCCCGTACCAACACCCCCACCCCTCAAACAAACCAGAAAACAAAAACTCACTAGAAAGGACAGTCACCTCAGCCACAGGCACAAGTTTCTGAAAACCAGGCACTGCTTTCATTCTTTGTCCTTCTATTGGGGCCCAAGACTCTCTGAGGGCCCCGTCCTCTCCCTCCAGGGAGGGCCAAAGCACTTCTGGCTGTGTCACTGGCAGGCCCTCCTTCCTGGGTCAGCCTGGGCCCTAGGTGGCCATAGCTCAGCATGGCCACATGGCTTGGCATTTCTTGGACTTCAGAGATACACACAGCAGTTAAATTAAAAAACACAGCCCGACATCATTTTTATAAACGACCATCATGCTCCTGTGCCCCACAGCCACTGTTAAACATTAAATTTACAGATCAGGAGAAAAGTAAGTCCTGGTAGAAATTCAGGGACTGGTCTTACACCCAAGAAGACAAAGCCAGGCACAAGAGCCAGACCTGACTTTGCAAATGCTCAAGGCTTTGGCTCCTGAGGACTCTCCCTATCAGCCACAGCCATCTGCTTTCAGGTTCTAGACTAGAGTCCCGCCCCGAGTGCCCAGTGCTGGTTTCCTAGGGGCAAGGTGGCTTAAGAAGGGGGCAGGCAGCCCAGGACCTTGTTAGGTCAGCCTGACAGTGGAAATAAGGCAGGAAGTATCTCATGAGCGTCTCGGTTTCTCAAAACCGAATGGAATCACCTGAGACAGCCTCTGACCTTGGGGCATCTCGAGGCACTCATCTGTCTTCAGTTAATAAGTGTCTTTTCCCTGATTAAGACGTATCACCTGCCCTGCATAATGGCCCAAGTGTCAGGACCTAAGGGCCCTGGTTGGCCACAGCAGCAACACGAGTCATGGAGAAAAGGATCAGAGGTGGCCCCAGACCCTGGAGTGAGTGAGTCATGGGGTGAGTGTGCTGCCAGGCACCTGTGTGAGCACCGACTGCGAGTGGACACCTGAGTCAGGCTCCAGCTGGAAGGGACAAGAGAGACTTCGCTGGGCCCTCAAGGGGAAACAAAATAAAGGGGCTTCAGTGTTGGGCAGGGGGGCAAAGAAACAGCAAAATGAAGGCCAGGTACGAGTGAAGGTCCTGCTGGCCAGTGAGGCAGGACTGGGGCTCTGGAGTGTGGTATTGGGACAGCTAGAAGTACCTGTGGGGCCTCGGAGCTCATGGAGCATCCCCACTCCTGGCCATGCGTGGGATTCCAGGCATTGATGAGAACACGACCAGAAAGCCCCCCAGTCCTCCACAGGTAGGGGACGGGGAAGACACATGTGGCTCCCGCCTGCCTCTCGGGCCCTGGGCTGGGGATCTGGTGGGGGCGGCGACTACTGTACCGTCAGACCCCTACACTGCTCTACTTGCCTCCCAGTCCCTCAGCTCGCTGGTGGCCATTCATCACAGCTTCTTCCCTGAGTCTCTCCCCAGTCACAGCTGGCCTGCCTGTTACCCAGCAGCTGGCAGCCAGAGCGCTGCCTCGGGGGTGCCTGGCCGGGGACTCATCACTTTGCTGGTCCTGAGCTTCAGGCAAGCTCGCCGCTGACGAGCAGCTGCAGGCTGCTCTGGGCCCAGGCTCAGCCAGGCTTACGGCTTCACTGTGCCAGGTCCTCGCCATTGGAGGGGATGGACATTCCAGAACCCTGGGCAGGGTGCAGTAGCAAGACTAGCTTCCTGGCCTCCAGGACGCTTCTGCACTTCACTCCCTACAACCACTTCCCAGACAAGGCTATGGAGTTCAGCCCTGGGCAGACACACGCACACACAAACACACACACACCATGGTGCTGGAACAAAGGAAGTATGGGATCCCACATAAGACAAAAAAAAAGACAAACATTTCTCAAAAAAATTAAAGTCGCAGGTCAGGAGAACTAGAACTCCATGAGAGAACTCTCTACAGGGTCATAGTTCAAAGGCAATTGCACATGAAGGGGGCTGGCTCTCCACTTAGCATGGGGAAATTCTGGAGCTCCCACAGGAGCCCCCAGGCAGCCCTCGAGGGGTGGTTTCCATAGTGTTGGACCCCTCCCGTTGGAGCCAGGAGCAGCAGAAGTGGCAGATCCTGGGGTGGCCCGGTCACCTGTTAGAGCTCTTCGAAGAAGGCCACTCGGGACTTGGCACTCTGCAAAGTGAGCTGTAAGAGAGCAGAGAAGAAGTGAAAGGGGCAGTGTGTTTCTGCTCTTTCATGTGGGATCCCATCCTGCTGCATGGACTAACCTCAAAGGTGGTTTGGAATTACAGGGAGGCCTGTTCAAATAGATGTTCAAGAGGTTGGTGGTCAAGTTCAAATAAGATTCCAGATTTGCCCCAGCTTTCAAATTAGATGATAAAGGAGGACATGCCAGGAGGCATAACTGGTGGGCAAAAGCCATGTTAGCAGGAAAATGTCATCAGTGTTGCCATTTCATAGAAGACAGGGGTCCCGGGGCTGGGGCTATGGCTCAGCAGTAGAGCACTTGTCTTGCATGTGTGAAGCCCTGGGTTTGATCCTCAGCACCACATATGTAAAAGGAAGGTATTGTGTCCACCTACAACTAAAAAAAATATTAAAAAAAAAAAAGAAGAAGAAGAAGAAGAAGACAGGCGTCCATAGATATTTTACTAGATTCTCACATTCTTGTCTACAAAAGGCTCTGAGACGTCACCTCTGTGGTGTCTTCAGCAACACCAGCCTGGGATGCTTAACCTCTCTGTCCTGACTCCCAGGCAGGGCAACCCATCCTCAGGGAAGGCAGGCCCGTGTTACACAAGGAAGGGCTTGTCCCTTCTGCTCCTAGTGGCCTCAGAGCAGACTTGCCCATGGTCCAGGGGCTTCTCCTCATGAGCTGGGAGGCAGCAGGTTCCCCATGTGGGTCAGGCAGGGAGGACAGTGTGTATAGGCGGCGTTCTGGCCATCAACTTTCAGGACTTCCCAGGAAGGACACTGCCCAAGAAGGATGGGGTCAGGAAAGCTCAGAAGGGGAAAGTGGATCAGGGGCCACACTCTGAGTGTGGTAGTTTGTGCCTCCAGAGTCCCTGACTCTGGGGCCACTTTCTAGCCTTTTCCCCAACAGAAGAATCTGGCACAAGTGTCCTCCTGTTGCCCTGCTCCCTGTTCTGCTCCTGAAACAAACCCACTGGGCAAGACTGTGCATTCTAGATTTAGCTCCAGAACTTTCCAGAGGAGAGATGGCAAAGGGGCAGTCAGGGAGTCCACGCTGTTCATCTTCATATCCCCCAAAGCGTTTAGTTTGGGGGGATATGAAATTTGGCATTGGGTAGGAGCGCAGCACATGTTGAGCGAATGATGTGAACCATAATGACAGCTAAGTGGTAAGATGAGGGGAAAGGCAGGAGCTCTGCAAGAAGCTGAGAAAGGCCCAGGCAAACCCTCTCCACCCTCTGTGGGGCCCCAGGGAACACCCTTAATCTCTCTGAGCCTCTCTCCTCAGGGAGTAAACCATGGGACAGGCTAGCTTGTCACACCCTCCCCTTCCCCCAACTTTGGGCCATCTCCAAATCTGAGGAGCCCTCAGTCTTACCCACAGCTCTACAAAGGGCATGGGAGGGAGACTCCAAACCAACCACTTCACCATCAAAAGACAGGCAGCATTAGCGAGCTCAAAATGAGACAGCTTGAGAGCTGACTCTTTAAATCCTGCCAAATCTTTTGGCCTTGAAGTTCCCGACTAACAAGCGGAATGCAGGGAGGCATCTGAGCCGTTTCCTTCAGTGGAACCAATTCCGGAAGCCCTCTGGAAGCCCAGTTCTGACAGGAATGGAGACAGCTTTTCTTTGCTGAAATGGAACTCCCTCCAGAAGGGAGCTGCATTTGGCCAGGCTTCTCTCTCAGTGCCATCAGAGAAGGGCCAGCAGTTGTGTGCCCTGTGGTAATAGGAACCAGGAGGGTAACCAGGAAGACAGATTCAATTGCCAGAGATCTTCTGGGACAAAACCCTTCTCTGCTCAGGGTTAGAATCAAATGGTGTGAACCACATTTCCGCTCTGGCTTCCCCCACACTTCTAAGAAGACCTCAGAAGGCTCCTCAGGGGGCCGAGGCCCTGGAGGGGACAAAGCCATGCTCACAGCCACTTTGAGTCAAACATAAGCACGGTTGACCCAAGGCCCATGTGGCCTATACCAGCTGGGTGGCCCTGCATAGGTCACTGAATCCCTTTGGCCTCAGTTCCCACCATATGCAGGGTGTGGCAGCCCCTTCCTCACAGTGGGGCCTGCAGGGGAACTGGGACACGCGTGTGAAGCTCTCAGCACCACTCCTGGCACGTGCTGAGAGCTTGGCAGCTGTTATTACTAATAGCAGCCTCACATTTCTTCCCTCCCCCCAGCGCTGGCTCCTCTCCTCTGGGGGCAGCAGAGCAGAGTGCTTGTTAGGAAGGGCTGCAGGCAAAGGCAGGGTCATACTCTGGCCTCTGAGACGGGGCAAGAGCTGCCCTGAGAGGCCTGGCTACTCCCCCAGGCAGGGAGCCCAGGCTGTGGGGGCCTCCGAGAGCCTCCTGCCCGTTTGCACAATGCTGGCTCCAAGAATTCCTGGATCCTTTACCAGAGGAGTGTGCTGGCTGTCCCCTTGAAGTGCCAGGGGAAGGTTTTGGCAGCGCCAGCAGTGCCAGATTCCAGTTACTCAAGCATGTGCTTGTTAGGATGCTAAGCGCTCTTTGGTGGGCGGGCTACTTCCCAATCAGTGCCCACCCCTGCTGCAGGGCAGGGCTCAGTCCACCTCTTCTCTTGCCAGATCGGGAATTTGCCTTCAGCCTCACAGAAAGGAAAGGCTTGGAGTAAAGTTGATATTCTGACCATGCAAGACAGAGCATCACAGTCTTCCAGAAGGTCCTGAGGCTGTTGGACTTACTGGCCAGAGGTGGCTCAGACATATGCTGCCCAGGTCACTAAGGGCGGCTGACTGAGGGCAAGGGGAGCCTCCCGTGGTCACCACCCACAGGCAGACCTGGCTACTGCAGCCCCCATCTTCCAAGCTCGCACTAGTTCCTGGCAATTTCCAATTCCACTAGGAACCCTGACGTCTGAGGAATTTACAACACGTGCTTACTCTCCAGGGCTGGGAACCCTTCCAGGCCCCACCATGGCCTCTGCCTGCTTCTCCCCTACAGCATTCTTTATTCTATATATCAAATGCCCTCTTCCTGGCACGACCAGGAGAGCACAGGGGGAGGCAGCAGCGACATGAGGGTCTGTGTAGAGAAGCTTTGGGTTTCTTTCTTCCAGATAACTCAGGAAGCCCTTCCCTCCCACCACTGCCCACTGCTTCTGCCAACTATGCTCCCTGCAGGGCACTCTAGTGGGCAGAATCCCCTCACCTGTGGCATCCTTTGCCACTGGCAGAGTCTGTTCTGGAAAGCTTACTGTCACATTTACAGTAGAGCTGCAGCAGTAGGTGTTCATAAAAGAGAAGGCAAAGACTCAGAGAAAGTGGCACAAAACAAACTTCATAAAACAAACTTTGGGTCTTCTTTTTCCACTCATGAAAACCAGCTAAAAAAAGCTTCTTGGTTTCCCTGTGGCTCTTACACTCCAAGATTCACCAGCCCATGGCGACACTTGGTCTTAGCGCCTGCTGACCAGCCTGGCTGTCTCTGCACAACACAGCAACACCTCTGCTTGACAGAGCCACAGAGCACCATGGAGATGATCCTACTGAGGCCCTCACCTTGTCCTGTGTTGCACTGTGAGTTGAGAACTGAAGCAGCCCCATGAGTCCCGTTTGTTACTGGAATTTCAAGCAAAGATGTTTGTGCTCCCTTTGGCAACATGGCAATGGCTTGCCCTTCCCAGCCTTGCCTGCTAGGGGAAAAGTCTCCAGGAAGGAGTGGGCTCTACATGCACAATGCAGCGTATCCAGAAGGTTATCCAGAAGAGGTCTCTGCATTTCAGCAATTAGGGAAGGGAACAGCCTTAGCTCACGGATACACAACCAGGGTCCAGTTGACAATGGCTGCATCCGTGGGGCCTCTTGATCTGACGGACCTCCTTTGACTCCTTCTGGGGACAAGTCATCAGAGCTCTGCTGCACATGAATGGTGACCATGTCTTCCCAGAACTATCCTTCAGAATTCACAGTCAAGCCCTGCTCCTTTGGGAAGACTGTAAACACGAGGACCCTGCTCAAAGTCTCCAACCCAAAGTGCTCTTGCCAGTTTCCTAAAGATGACTAAAAGAACACCAAATCTCTCACCAGGCACCAGGCTGACCTGCTGCTCTCTTCCAGCTGTCTCTTCACATCTGATTGGAATCAGCCGTGTGAATAATATAGGAGGAATTAAGTACTCTCTTGACTGAACCAGTTGTTCAAGTCTGTCACTAATCCAGGACCATTCTGAAGAGAATGACTTCCTTTTCTTTGTGGCAGATCTATTTGGCTTTTTTTTTTTTTTTTTTTTTTTTTTTTTTAATCTTATGGGGCCTCTGATCCACCTGCGAGGCTGGCTCTTACCTCCTGCCCAGCTTCCACAGGCTTGACCCTGTCACAATCACCTTTCATCCCACCTTCTGCTCCATCAAACAACCAGTTGTTTGGGACAGCTGCCAAGCTGTGGAAGGACAGGAAAGGAAGCCACTCGGCAGAGTGAGGCTTCCTTCTGTTCCGTAAACTATGTGACACGACAAAAATGGCCCTTGCACCCAATTTAAACCAGTTCAGATTCAGGAGACAAAATCTGTCTCCTTATAAAAGACAGGAGGGGGCTGGGGTTGTGGCTCAGCAATAGAGCGCTTGCCTAGCACGTGCGCGGCCTGGGTTCGATCCTCAGTGCCACATAAGAATAAAGGCATTGTGTACAACTAAAACAAATAAATAAATATTAAAAATAAAATAAAAGAAAGGAGGGGCTGGCTCCTCTCAACCTGGAAGAAGACCTGGTACCCAGTTGGTTCTCTTTAACCCAGGCATGCGATCTGATGCAGCCGGCTCTTGCTCACTGTTATGTGACAGGCAGCCCATCAAGATGCTCTGGAGAAATGTCCCTCGGGCCTGGAGACAGCAAGCCTGGAAAGTATCTGTGACAAGCACTCTCACCTGCTTGGTGGCCCACGTGGAAGAACAGCTCCTCCAACATCGCTCCTAAGAGTGCCCCCTGCTGGAGACCCACAGCGCTGGCGGGCTGCCAATTCCTCTAGCTCTCCTCTAAAAGTCCTTTTGGGGGACTGTTTCCCAAAGTGATGGGAGGGCAACTAAATGTATTCCAGCATGGAGCCTGCAGCAGCAAGGATGCTTGATTAAGAATGAATTACACTTTCATCAGCACAGAGAGAAAATTGATTCACAAGGCCGCATTGTGATAATCGTGTTCCTAAAGCAAAAGGGGGTGGAGGGGTGGGCAGAACAGAGAGCCACTTGGTCTATCAGTGGTGAGAGAAAGGAAGCTCTACAATTAAGCTGGGAGAACAAAACTAATCAGAGTGCCAGGATTCCTTCAACTAGTCTCTGGGGGCCTCGCCTCAATCCACTCATCCCAAGGAGGAGGAAAGGAAGGGGGAGGGGGCTATCTAATTCATTTTAAACAATAATGCCAATAGCGCTGAACCCATTTTAGATACTAACCTAATAACTCCTGGCACGGAGACTCTGCTTGTCCCATAAAAATGCAGTGGAATTGAAATGCAGGCCCTAAAATCATGTTATACTTCCTCTCCACCACTACATATTGAAAATGAAGGAGTAAGGGACAGTGAAGATACAAAAGGACATGCAGATTGTCTGGCACAAGAATTCACAGGGGGAAAGCAGACTCTGGAGAAGAAAGGTGACAGCCACATCTAGTAGCAGAAAATTCCAATCTAGTCTTTGGTTTGGGGTGTGGTAAACATTCCCCCCTTCTAAACTGGAGCCAAGGGGGGCAGGGCTGCTGAAGGGGTTGCTGCTATAAAGTGGCCAGATGAAGCTCTTCTGCAGTCTTGCTAGTGACGGCTTGCACCCAAATGCCATCTGGTGATGCGCACAGGGACAGGGCTGTCTACACACCTATTTCTAAACAGAGGTGGAATGAAAATCCACGTCTATCCCAACAAACAAATCCAATTTGGTATTAGCTCTAAAAAGAAATGTTCCCAGGAAAACCCAGGGGGCCCTATTGTGTATTAATCCTTCAGGGACCTAACGCAGCAGAAAGATGCCTGGGAATGCGTCTGCCTGTGTCTTCAGCTGCCCCTGTGAAGATGGTAGGGCCTTTTGCTACTTTGTTCTTCCATCTGACAAATGGACTAATAGGCTTGATTCACCTCACTGGGCAGGTGGAGGCTAAATGGTGTCTATTGAGCACTCAGAGCAAGAGCTTTAGGAAAGAGGTCCAGATATACTGATGTCACTTTTAAATTGCCAATCTCAAAAGAGAAATCATGGCAAGGCTCATAAGAACAGAACCCCGAGCCAGCAGAATGAGTTTGCATCCCGGCTCTTCCCTCCCACTGTTGAAGCAACAAATCAGATGCCCGTGGAGAGCTGCACTGAAACATATCTTCAGAGCCCCAGGGCCAAATGGGATGTTTTACTGCATCAAATAAGGCCCAATAATGGCTGCAGCCACTTCCAAATAGTAATAAAATATCCTAGGCCGGCAAGGCAGTTTGTAGGCTCAACACCTCCCAAAGAACAACTGCTTGACTGGGTACAACCTCCTGACCAAAACCAGGCTTGGATTGACATCCTCTGGAAAAGAGGATGATAGAATCTTCTATTGAGATGGGTGCAGTGGTGCATGCTTATAATTCCAGGAACACAAGTTCAAGGCCTCAGCCACTTACTTAGACCTTGTCTCAAAATAAAAAATAAAAAGAGCTGGGGATGTAGTTTCGCGGTAAGAGTGCCCCAGGGCTCAATCCCCAGTATTGCATGCATGCACGCGCGCGCGCGCGCACACACACACACACACACACACACACACACACAATTTTCTCTTGAGAGTGTTACCAGAAACAAGCAAGAAAACTGTGTGCATGTTTTTAGGAATGGCCTTCAGGGAGAGGCCCACAGTGTCACATCTAGGAGGAGCCCTCCAAAGATCAGCCAGTGACTCCTAATGCCTTCCATGTGCTCCTACAGAGCTGGGAGCTGAGAGAAAGAATCTGGGTGGCCACTGCAATTTTTTTCTGGGTGTGCAATGCCCACAACTTGCTCTCACTCCAGTCCACACTCCTCTTTCTTCCCTCCTCCTTTGAACACAACAACAAAGAAAAGGTTCTGGAGCTGAGAAGCCAGTTTTGCTGCCTTTTGTGTCAGGGCCAAGGACTCTACCAGACAAAATGCCCAGTTCCTAATGCACTGGCCCACAGGGTCATAAGGAGGGCTGGACATAGGAACTACATATTAAACATGAACTATTTAGCATCCATCTTCGAGGCTGGTGATGTACAACAGAGGTCACTAGGGAGGCTCTGGCCGCTTGTTTTAATTATGGGAGATGCCTTTCACACGTATTCACTCTCTCCCTGTGATTTATCACTTCCCTGAGTGTCTGAAGTGTTCTACTTCACTTCGCCAATCCTGAATCTCCAAGGGGACTCAGCAGAAATTGAAGATGACATTGGACTTTTATGTCTTTCTGATCAAGGAGTGGGAGCTGAGCCCCCATGAATGTTAAAGCTCCTTTGGTTCCTGCTCTTCCCTCAGTGGGAACCACAGCTGTACCTGGATGGTCTGATTAGAAAGCTAATAAAATAAGCTTTCTAAGCCTCACGATCCCTATAACTGCTCATCTGTTGATTTCTTTGAAATCCTCCGTTCCCTCTGAGACCATGGACACAAAAATGATCACTTGTTTGCTGGCACCTTGGGCCAGCCCAGGACCAGGAGACTGAAACTAGTCTCTTGAAAGAGGATGACCGCAAGACCATGAAGTGTGCATGGTGTGGGACATGTTTTTATCTCCAGGTTATGGTAGCACAGCTAAGCCCCTACCTGAGCACAGTTCCTGCATTAGCACTGTGGGTGCGAGGGCAAAACACTCAGGACTCAAGGAATCCTGTGTCCCCCACCCCCATCTGGCTGATGCCAGGAACATGTGTAGCTCCCTTGGACAACAAAAGGAATCCAGATTCCCCAGTGGACTGAACCCAGAGGGGCTTTACCACTGAGCCATATCCCCTACCCTTTTTATTTACTACTTTAAGACAGGGTCTCAGTTGCTTAGGGTCTTGCTAAGTTGGTGAGGCTGCTATCAAACTTGTGATCCTCCTGCCTCAGCCTCCCGAGCCACTGGGCAGCTCTTGATCACTAGTGCTGCTGACTAGATGCAAATGCCAAACCCAAACCCATTGCATGGATCATCAATTGGAAAAATGGAAATGTGGGGAGGTAAGACTAGCAGGAGGAGAAAAATATACCCTTGGAAACCCAAGTCAAATATTAGAAGAAAGCCTGGTAGAGTTGGGTATTCCTGTAATCCTAGCCACTCAGGAGGAGGAAGCAGGAGGATTGCAAACTCAAAGCCAGCCTCAGCAATGCAGTGAGGCCCTGTTTCAAAAATAAAAATAAAAAGGGTGGGTGAGGCTGGGTTTGTGGCTCAGTGGTAGAGCACTTGCCTCGCCACACATGTGAGACCCTGGGTTTGATCCTCAGTACCACATAAATAAAATAAAGGTATTGTGTCCACCTATAACTAAAATACACACACACACACACACACACACACACACACACACACACACATATATATATGTATATATATATATATATTAAAAAAATAAACAAAATAAAGTTATTATGTTCACCTACAAATAAAAAATAAATTTTAAAAAGGGTGCTTCTCTATGTTTTGCCATTCAGAGATTCTGCTCTTGACTTGGGGAATATATGAACAGAACCTCTAAGTTCTGTAGCACACTGAGGAAAAACTATATACATTGGACATCTAAATCTTGTATAGAAACTAATTATTCTAAGGAAGATGTTTGGAAATTTTTAGGAACATGTAATTGTGAATTTTTACTTCATATTGATTCACTGTAATATGTAAATTAAAATGTTTCTACTTTTTAAAAATATTTTTTAGTTGTAGTTGGACATAATACCTTTATTTATTTTTATGTGGTGCTGAGGATCGAACCCAGTATATACATATATATTAAATACATACATGTATATATATATATATATATACACATATTTATATAATATGTATCTATGTGTGTATATATATATTTTTTTTTTAATAGAAGGAACCTATAGAATTAATTTTGGCTTCTTATAAGTTTTCTCTCTACCACATGACATAATTAACAAACATGCTCACCACCAGTTGAATGCACAAATGTGGTAGTGCAGCCCACAAATGCCTTCCTTTTGTCCCTTATCACAGGTTCACAGCAGATTTGTTCATTTTTTATGTTGTTCAGCCCTTCCTGTGCATTAAGTGCTTCGTGTGCATTCCCTCATTTACCTCCCCAGATTCTGGGGACAGGGCTATTTTTATTTGCCTTTTCTTTCTTTTCTTTTTCTTTTTTACAGTGCTGGGGATCACACCCAGGGCTTCACATCTGTAAGGAAGGCAAAGTGCTCTACCACTGAGCATCCCCAGCCAATGAATATTCCCTCTTCTGCCTTACTTTTTTTTTTTTTTTTTTTATGGACTTTTATTCAATTATTTATATGTGGTGCTGAGAATAGAACCCAGAGCCTCACACATGCTAGGCAAGTGCTTTTACACTGAGCCACAGCTCCAGCCCCCTTACTTTTTATGAGGTAGTTTCACTATGTTGCCCAGGCTGTCCCTAATTTTGTGATCCTCCTGCTTCAGCCTGCCAAGTAGCTGGGATTACAGGTGTGGACACTCTTAAGAGAGAGGAAAAACTATAGAAAAAGAAGTGGCAGAGCAATGGTAAAACCTTGAACAACCAGCTGGCGTGGCCTTTCAGCATTCTTAAGGGATCATGGTAACCCTTGAATTAGCTTCAGCTTACCACAGCCCCCGTGTGAACTACTTGAACCACACTGGATACTGAACTTCTCAACAAGGAGGAGGAATATTATACCTGGATTGCAGTAGGTGGGAGACCCATTCTTTTGCTGAAATCTAAGATCTAAAATCACTAAAATAAAATAAAAACCAGAACAGGCTGGTTTGGACCCAGGTTTTAGGACACTGGAAATTCTCCAAGTCAGCACGGGTCTTTCCATCTCTCATCTCCAGATATTCTAGATGGAACTCTGCCTTTGACATCGAGGTACTCACACTTTGAAAGCCTGAAGTGGCACTCCTCCTCTGCAAAGCTTGCATTAGTTCACAATGTGGTAGGCAAGACTTCAGAGCCACCTCAGCACAGGCAGTTGGCTGGTCATCGGACCTGGTCACCAGCCACATGGACCACCAAAGTCTAGAAAATGGAGCATGCCTCAAACTTTTGAGTGCAGCAAAATCCACCAATATGTAATCTAGTGATGCTGAGAGAACTCTGATCATATTAAAAGGCAGTCTGCCTGGTGTGGTGGTGCACACCTGTAACCCCAGTGACTTGGGAGCCTGAGGCAGGAGGATCACAAGTTCAAGGCCAGCCTTGGCAACTTAGTAGGACCCTCAGCAACTTAGCAAAATCATGTTTCAAAATTTAAAAAAGTAAAAAAGGCTGGGGATGTAGCTTAGTGTTAGAATGCCTCTGAATTCAATCCCCAGTACCACAATTTAAAAAATAAGCCAAATGCACATTTTATTAACCCTTGATTAAACAGAATTCTTGATTAACTAGAGCCTTGCAACATGTTTTGAAAACAAGTTCACAAGAAGACATTAAGTGAATGAACGAATGAATGCTTCCATATACAGTTACAGATAGCTTAACAATGGAAACACATTGTGAGAAATGTGTTGTTAGGCAATTTTGTCACTGAGTGAAAATCACAGAATATGCTTACACAAACAAACTGCTTTGATATCACTAGGTGATTCACTCTTATGGGACCATAGTTGAATACTCAGTCCTCCACTGACCAAATGTCATTACAGAGGACCTGACTATATATTCTAGAAATGATACAAATGAAACTTCAACTTATTTATAATAAAAATTCAGTGAGAACTTATGGTTAAAATTTAGGAAACTGGGCATGGTGGTGCACACCTGTCATCCCAAGTGGCTCGGGAGACTGAGGCAAGAGGATCGCAAGTTTAAAGCCGGCCTCAGCAACTTAGTGAGTCACTAAGCAACTCAATGAGATCCTGTCTCTAAATAAAATACGAAAAAGGACTGGGGATGTGGCTCAGTGGTTGAGTGCCCCTGAGTATAATCCCTGGTCCCCCCCCCCACACGCAAAAAAACAATTTAGGAAACTGGAGCATTTAAATATTCAGTATCATTATAGAAGATGAAATCATATTCAGATGAACAGTATGATCATATGCAGAGAAAAACTGGAAGTACAGGCTGAATGAATCATGATTTTCTGTTTGACCCTGTTTAACCAAAGTTCAGAAACCATGGTGGGTCCCTGGGGTGGGTCCCCAGGGTGCCCTAGTTGCATGGGGTCATCACTTGGATAGAAATACCCCTGGCCTGCCCATTCTGATGCTGGTCATAACTGTCCTGCTCAGAACACACACTGCTGCATGTCAGGATATCAACAGCAACACGGAGCATGAAAGAAATAGTCCTCGAAATCAATCAGGGCTCAAGTCACACCCAAACAGGGTTCATGCCATGGATTCTTGGAACTACTGACAGCTCTAATTCATCTTATTAAAGATCTATCTGGGACTTTAATAGCTAATTTATCTTGCTAAGATAATGACCATAAATACGATCTATCTTATGCCAGATCTTATTTTTGGTAGAAATTTTCCAATTAACTTATTCTACTTGACCAAAATGAGGGCTCCAAAGGACACATACTACATCCCTTTCAGATGGCGCTGGGCTCACTGGTGTGGACATGACTGGGGATTAGGTGAGAAGCAGCAGCAGGATGTTCTTTTATTACCAGACAAAATAAATTCTCTCCACTGCCTAGGCATTGGAAGAATAAGCAGCAATCATTCCATTAATTCACTAAACAACCACTGATCACTCATCATCTGGGTGCCTGCGATAGGACTGGTCCAATGTGAGATCACCCCGACATAGCCCCACTCCACACTGCAGAGAAGTTGAAGCCAAGCTGCCTTTAGAGCTGAGATGGAACAGACAGCCCTCTAGCTGACAGATGAGACCCCTGTACTCTGAGTTTGCTGCACTGGAAAAGAAAAGGGGTCTGTACAGAATGGAGAAGCTCTAAAAGAAAATGAGTGAGTATGGGTGGCCCCTCCCTTCCATGATCAGAAGCTGCCAGGTGTGACCATAGGCCTGCAGAGCTTACCACCACATAACATGTTGTGATCTTCAGTTAGAGACACCAGTCTGGAAAGCACCCGAATTGGCCCCACTTCCATGCTAGGGTTATTTATCAAAGGAGTACATCACCAAGACAAAGGGCTTTTAGACAGACCTGACTGGACAACAAGCCATGACCTTTCCCAGCCCAACAATGACACAAGATGGGAAGGACGACCAGTCCTACAGTCCCGTGACATGCTCTTCAAAACAAGGCAGCCATTTGGGCTCTGGAGGCTGGACTGGCCCCACAAAGTGGATGCCTGCTCTCAGATCAAAGCATGCTGCGGCCAGTACCCAGGTCTCACCTGCCCTCAGGAGGGCTCCTGGTGGCCCGAGGACAGAGACAGGCAAGCTCATGCATGGGTTAGTATCACAGAGGGCAGTACCATCACCACAGACAGAGTACCTGGAAATAACCTACTTTGAGGGCTCAAATGCAGATAGGTCTTCTGCCTTGGGCTTGAGGCTAAACCAGCAAAATAAAATGAAGAAAAACAAAAACATACCCTGTGATATCAACAATGCCACATGTGCCATTTGCAAAACGCTCAGACAGGCCTGAAATAATGATGAGTGACTTCGCTTGTCTTAATGGCTTGAAAACTGGTCTCTTCGGCTTCAGCACTCCAAGTTCTTGTGGCTGAAGGTCCAGCTCACTACAGCGCAGCGGCAAAGAGGAGACTGCCCTTGGTGCCCAGGTGACAAGGGCATGGGGTGGGATCTGAGGAAGCTCCCTCAAAGGTGGACCAGCTCATTGGCCCAATCATCATTTTACCTCTTTGCTTAGTGGTAAAGGCCTCCTTTTAACTTTTTAATAACTTCATTTTGGCTGGGGATATGGCTCAGTGGTAGAGCACTTTCCTGGCATGCATAAGTCCATGGGTTCAATCCCCAGCACCGCACACACACACAAAAAAAGTAAATCACTTTAATAACTGTTTTAGAGGGATATCCAGGAAAGGACAGAAACCAGAGGAAAGAGCAAAGAATGTGGAAATGCCTTTCCTTCTAGGTTATGCTATTAAAAGTAATTCTGTACCTGGTGCCAATTGTAACTGGAGTCATTAGAGAGAAGTGGGAGTTCCCTACTGTACCCATCAACGATGATAGGCAGATTCAGTCACAGCTTAACCACTGAAAACAGATACGGTCCTTAAACTGGGAAACCATTTTAGAAAACATTTTAAAGGTAAAGAGTAAAACTTGAATCAGATCAATGAACTCAAATTCATCTCAACTCAATAAACAATCTTATTTTAACAACACCTATTTTAAACTAGACACAGTGGCTCATGCCTGTAATCCCAGCAACTTGGGAGACTGAGGCAGGAGGATTACAAATTTGAGGCCAGCCTCAGCAATTTAGTGAGGCTCTAAGCAACATAGACCCTGTTTCAAAAAGAAAAAAAAAAGGTGGTGAGGCTGTAGCTCAGTGATAAAGTACCCTTGGGTTCAATCCCTAGTACAAAAAAATTTTTAAAACGATAAAAAATAAAAAAACCGGGGCTGGGGTTGTGGCTCAGCGGCAGAGCGCTCGCCTCGCACGTGCGCAGCCCGGGTTCGATCCTCAGCACCACATAAACATAGGTGCATCGCATTGTGTACAACTAAAGTAAATAAATAAATATTTTAAAAAATAAAAATAAAATAAATAAAATAAATAAAAAAACCCACACACCTACTTTATAGGTAAAACCTGGTCCTATGCTTATTAGTTAAAAACAGAGCATCAACTGGCCAGTAAAGACCTTCTGCTTTTCCTGTATAAGGGATACACACTCTTGGGCTGATAATATGTATGGAACTTAACTTCTAAATATCTAAAATGTCGAAAGCTCCAAATATCAGGCAAGGAAGATGTGCTACTGTGAGCCTCATAAATGAAGTCTCATTTTTTAAAACATTAACGTTCTCCTAGATACTTCCAGTATGAAAAAAGTTGAAAATTCGGAATATGGTATCTCAATCAAGTCCTTGCCACTTAAAAACGCAAAAAGACTAGAGGGGACTCCATTCTTCATTGTGCCTTCTCATTAAGCAAGGCAGTTCCCTGGGCATAACTCCCCTTGGCTTAAAAGACAGAGCCGCTTAGTGCTCAATGATGAATCAAAACCTGTCTTCTAACAGGGATTCATCTCATCAGAGCTTTTAACACAAGTTCCACTTCCATCAAGCCAATGGGTTGGTTCATGGTCGCTGGAAGATTAAATTCCCTTTCTGGCAGGAGTTGAAAAATTTCCTCAACTAAGTACATGTAAAAAATGACAACAGTCTAATGACTCGCCTCCTGAGGAAACCAGATGCCAACGTCACAGTTCATTAATGAATGTCCTGATCAGTAAAAGCCAAGAGACTGGGTACCTTTTTAATGGTATTGTGCTTGCTGCTGGTGCCGCCCCTGTCCGAATTCTCATTGTGTAGAATGTCCAAAGCTGTTTCCCTTTCTTTTAGTTTCAAGGCCTCTATTTCTGTCTTGAGCTCATTAAGCTGCTCCTGGAGATGCTTGCTCTTCTCCATATATTCCACTCTGTAGGCAAAAGGACACTGGATCAGGGCACAGGCAAACCCTGAGGCACGGGTGAGATGGTTTGTGACCCACAAGCTGCACAGCAAGGGTCTGAGATCATTCATAGGCCAGCCACGGGAGCTTGGGCTGGTCACTTTAATGCTATCTCTTTCCTCATTGGTAAAATTGGAATAATGATTACAGGGTCAGGATTAAAGAAAGTACAGGAGATTGGCATGGTGGTACACATCTGTAATCCCAATAATGCAGGAGGCTGAGGCAGGAGGATCCCAAGTTCCAGTCTAGTGTCAGCAACTTAGTGAGACCAAATCTTAAAATTAAGA
This sequence comes from Tamias sibiricus, assembly GCA_025594165.1. Classification (NCBI taxonomy): domain Eukaryota; kingdom Metazoa; phylum Chordata; class Mammalia; order Rodentia; family Sciuridae; genus Tamias; species Tamias sibiricus. Next base: position 19,416,582 of record CM046664.1, read on the forward strand.
AAAAAAAAAAAAAAAAAGGGGGGTGGCTCAGTGGTAGAGCACTTGCCTAGCATGTGCGAGGCCCTGGGTTCGATCCTTAGCACCACACAAAAATAAATAGATAAAATAAAGGTATTGTGTCCAACTACAACTAAAAAATAAAAATTACAAAAAATTTAACCAGGCGCGGTGGCGCATGTCTGTAATCCCAGCACTTGGGAGGCTGAGGCAGGAGGATTGCAAGTTCAAAGCCAGCCTCAACAATGGCAAGGCACTTAGCACTCAGTGAGACCCTGTCTCTAATAAAATACAAAAAAGGGCTGGAGATATGGCCCAGTTGTTGAGTGTCCCCAAGTTCAATCCCCGGTACCAAAAAATAAAATAAGATAAAATAAAAAGGGCTGGGATATAGCTCAGTGGTAAAGTGCCCCTTGATTCAATCCCCAGTATCTCACACACACACACACACAAAAAGTATATGAAAGAAAGGCCTCTGTAAATTCTTATAGAGTGCTCTACAACTACTATTTGTCATAGATAGCTTTTAGTTTTGCACAAAAAATAAGATTTCTGGCACCAAACCACTACTTGTCTCAGTCCTTCTAGGAGAAGTAATTCAGATGAACTCTTCTGATGCACCAAAATACCCCACTTATTCTCAGACTTCCTCTCCTAAAGATGACAGAAGCTCACTCAGCCAACACCAGGAGAGGAAGATCTCCACCCTCACCTGCAAGTAGATATACTGAGCAACAGTATGTAGAATGGTAAAAATCAAGAAACTGCCTTTGAAGTGTCCAATGACAAGGGTATGGTCTGGAAAACTATGCAACACATATGTGAAGGAAGCTTCTGAAGGGATAACCATGGCTAGAAGATGGACTCTGCCACTATGTGCAAGGGTAATAAGTGCTACAGGCCCTGGGCTCGATCACCAGCACGATAGATAGATAGATAGATAGATAGATAGATAGATAGATAGATAGATAAAAAATTAGATTAGATCAATAGACACAAAATGAATGTCTGTGACTCCCCCAAATTCATGTCTTGAAGCTGGGTGTGGTGGTGCACCTCTGTAATCCCAGCACTTGGGAGACTGAGGCAGGAGGATCACGAGTTCAAAGCCAGCCTCAGCAATGGTGAGGCACTTAGCAACTCAGTGAGACCCTGTCTCTAATAAAATACAAAAAAGGTTTGGGATGTGGCCCAGTGGTCGAGTGCCCCTGAGTTCAATCTCCATTACCAAAAAAAAAAAAAAAAAATTCATGTCTTGAATCCAGATCACCAATGGGAAGGTGTTAGAGGGTGGGGTCCTCGGGAGGTGATTAGGTCATAAGGGTGGCACCCTCATCATGGGATTGTGTCCTTACATAAGAGACTCCAGAGAGCCCTCTGGTACATGTGAGTGCACCATGTCAGAACATAGCAAGAAGGTACCACCTGTGAACCAGGAAGAGGGCTCTCACAGATTCTGTTTGACAGTGCTTTGATCTTGGATTTCCCAGCCTCCAGAACTGTGAGAAATAAATTTCTTTTGTTTATAAGCCACCCAGCCTCAGGTATTTTGTTATAGCAGCCCAAACACACTAAGACAGTAAGAAAATACAAACTATAAAAAAGCAGGACACAGAACAGGATGTAGCCTCACATGGATCAAAACCACATAAATATGCACAGCTGGACAAGAGTGAAAGGAGTGCAGACAGCAGACGCTCCCACAAGAGGCTCTGGGTCACTGACTTCTTTGCTGTCCCTTCAATATGAGGGACCAAAGAGAAAGAGAGCCTGGCTTGTGGTAGCCACGCTGGACTCCACAGAGGCACTTTCCCAGGGCTTATCCTAAGGATGCCACACATGGGTGAGGGTTTTTAACCACTGGTCTGCTCCTCCAGCTGTGTGATGCTGGGTGAGCTCATTAAACCAAGTCATTATAAAATGGGAACACTAAAACCTTTGATGTCAGTGTGATGACTGTTAGCAGGAATTAAATGACACAAAAATCTCAAATAACCTGATAAAATTTGGTAGCTATTGTGATTGTTCTCTGACAGATGTGGCATCATTAACCAGCTTACCTCCAGCTCTGGAAATGAGGGGGTCCTCACTTAGACTTCCTATGCAGATTGACCCCTCTCCATCTCTGATCTACATTTGTCTACTGACTTCCCAAAATTCATGTCTTGAAACCAGATCACCAGTCTGAAGATGTTAGAAGGTTGGGCCCCACCCTCTAACACCTTCACGTGGTGTTAGAGGTGGAGGGCAGCTTGGCAGAAGCTGTTGTAGTCAGGCCATGCCAGAACTCCACTCAGGGCTGCTCAATGCAGCAGAGCTGGCCCCTTCCAGCCACTGGCTTTCCTGAGCCTTCAGCCCAAGTTTCTTCTCTTATCTTTGTTCTGCCCATGGCGACCAACACAGATCCTAGTCACTGGAGAATATGACCAGGTGGAAACTATAGTCTAGGACAGGAATAGCAGCACTCTGACTTGGAGACCCCAGACAAGCTAGTCCTATTCTTTTTTGTTTTTGTTTTTGCAGTTTGAGGGATTGAACTCAGGGCCTTGCATGTGTTATATCCCCAGTTCTTTTACCACTCTGCCTGACCAGTCCTATGCTTTAGTCAAGGTTTTGAGCCACTATAAATTCCAGGCCACCAATCAAGTATTATTTTTATCCTGTAAAATTGACTGCTGATCTGTTGTCTTTAATTTCTAATTAGAAAATTCATCCTCCAGTAGGTGACAACAGAGCAAATCTTTGCAGGAGTTAGTGACAGGCTGCTGTAGCAACACTTTGTGTCCCCAGGCTCATATCTACTCACTTTTGTTCATGGTTGCCCCAAGAGAAGCATAAAGGGCTACATACTTTTCTTTCTCTATTTCCATGGAAAGCCTCTTCATGTCAGTATCCTTGAAATCGAAAGGCAGGCTGTCACCAATGAGGTTGAAGCTTGGTATGTCAGGAGGCAACGGTGCTGGAATCGGGTTCATGGGCTATCAATGAAAAATGATTAGGAGTTTTCAGTTGTACAAGAACAAACCCTCGACACTCAATGCTGCCAGGTAAATGGTCCCACAAAAAAGAAAATAATCCCTCTTTCCTCACATCTGGCTGTTCTCATGCTCAGCTGAATCAAACATAAACTCCCATTCACTTAAAAAAAAATTTTTTTTTAGCTGTTGATGGACCTTTATTTACTTGTATGTGGTGCTGAGAATCAAACCCAGTGCCTCACGTATACTAGGCAAGTGCTCTACCACTGAGCTAAAACCCCAGCCCACCCATTTTTTTTTTCATTTAGGAAACTCCCAGGCCCTGTGCTAAGAGCCAGAGACACAGAGAACAAGACAGCATCCCTGGCTCTGAGCAGCTGCAGGTCTTGTTCAGGAAACAGATGTGTTCACAAATCTGCACAGTTAAATAAGGTAAACACTGTAGCCAGGGAGTGAACAGAGGCCAAGGGGGCTGGAGGAGGGATGCTATAAGAAATGCTGCTTTTGCTAGAATCAGAATATGCCAGAAGGAGAAGGGTGCCAGGTGAGAGGCACATCAGTGGTAAGGCAGAGAGTGTTCAGCCAGAGTGCTGGCATTTGCAGAGTCCATGTGGGGAGATGGGCAGGAAACTGGCCCAGACCAGACTCCACCAGCTTGCTGAGGGGCTTGGAAAACGGAGCCAGAGGATGGCTTAAAGTACAGAATGAAGTCATTAGATTTGGTTTAGGACTTTCTCATCCAGAGCATAGAGCTCTTGAAAACACAGCCCCAATCTACCTCCCTACCTCCCTTTATTCACCCTACTAAATTGTAAATGGTACTGTTTATTGTCCCTTGAGCCATGTTACTTTCCCATCTTTGTACTCATGCCTGTCTGTGTCGCTTCTCCTTATGCCCCATTGCTCTTTTCAAGGACTTTCTTAAATCCTTCTATCTCTCACTATTCTGTCCCTTAACACTGTGGTTACAGTTCTGTAATGGGCCTTTTCAGTAATTCTGCCCTGAAAGATTCTTTTTTGGCTGTGTCTTCTATTTTCTATTGTCTCCAAGTTTCCTGTGGGTAGGATCTGCCTCTTTTTTATCCTTGGATCCTTTATTGAGTCCAGGATGGTGTCTGGGGAAGAACGGAGCCTCAGAATGTTCATCTGCGACAATAACAAGGCCTGAGGCAGGGTATCTGGAGGATGTCAGAAGTAACATTTAGTGAGGGGGCTTCTGGGGTCCCAGGGACATTCTGTTTTCTGATCTGAATGAAGGGTACATGGGTTGTTCTATGAAAATTCATCATGTACAGCCACAATTTGGGCACTTCTCTGACACATGTTATATTTCATAAAAACTTCCAGAAAGGATAAGCATTGGCTGCCACATCACTGGGGAGAGCAGAAACTGGCACAACCTCATTAAAGGATACCAAAATTGAACATCTGACCACACAGCTCTATTCACAAGAATTTATTCTACCAATATAGCCACACATGTATGTATGAAGATATGCATTCAGGGATATTGAAACAGACTAAATACCCATCCATAAGGAACTGGTTAGATGAATTACAACCTATCTATATGATAAAATGTGATTAAAAAACTGATATGGGGGGCTGGAGTTGTGGCTCAGCCATTGAGTGCTCGCCTAGCACGTGTGAGATGCTGGGTTCAATCCTCAGCACCACATAAAAATAAATAAAATAAAGGTATTGTGTCCAACTACAATTTAAAAAAAGTATTAAAAAAAAACTGATATGGATGATCTCCTCCAGGGTTCACTGCTAAGAGGTATATCTTAGAACAGTGTATATAGCTTGCCCCAACTATGTTTTTTTTTTTTAATACTTATTTATTTGCTTTAGTTGTACACAATGCATTTATTTTTACGTGGTGCTGAGGATCGAACCTGTGCCACGCACATGCTAGGTGAGCACTCTACCGCTGAGCCACAACCCCAGTGCTCCCAGCGTATGTTTTAAACATACACATCTTGAGGGCCCAGCTAAGCATTCAAGGGGACCCCTGTCTCTGTGTCACCTGTGACCACCTGAGACAACCTGAGAGACACTGGGCCCAATCAACTCACCATGCCATGAGAGGTATAATGAATGGTTGGTTTGGAGCCACACAGTTGGCTTAGGGTGGGGTGTTAACATAGTAATAGATAATAGCAAACTGCTCCCACGTCCCCCATCCCAAACTCCAAACAGCTTATATCTCTTGTGCCCCCTGCATCTGTGCTGTGTGTGAACGTGTTGTGAATGCACACGCAGTGTGTGTACGTGTTGTGTGCTTGAATATGCAGCATGTGTGTTGGTGCCGTGTACGTGATTGGGCATTGTGTTTGTGCTGTGGATGCATCTGTGTCCTTGCCTAGAACATTCTATTGTCTCTTTCCCATCTGGATAGTCCCTGCTCCCACCCCAAGACTCAGCTCAGATGCTATCTTGAGCCTCTCCTGCCCCCAAGGCTGGGCTATATTTTGGGCGCCTGTACACATCTATCTGGATACAGATTTCCACATGTGTGGTATTATGTGGACACAGAACAAGTATGCAAAGAAAGTTTGCTGAGAAGAATGCACAGAGGAAAGGAAGGGAAGCAGCTTCTATTTACTTTGTGACCCAATTTAGCAGAAATCTGCTGCCCTGTCCGCAAAATTGAGGTTGGCAGCTGGTTCTTGCATAGCAGTAATTTACTCTGAGGTAAATTCCAGAGCAGGAGAAAGCCCTTTTACCCATTATCTATGTTATCTAGGTTATTGCCTTTTTAAAAAAAATATTTATTTATTTGTTTTAGTTGTACACAATGCCTTTATTCTTACATGGTGCTGAGGATGGAACCCAGGCCATGAAGGTGCTGGGTGAGCGCTCTACCACTGAGCCACAACCCTAGCTGTAGGTTATTGCCTTTTTTATACGGCTATCTAGCTAATAAGAGAGGTAAATAACTAGTCCAAGGCCAAAAGCCCCAACCCTGACTGCATTCTATCATGTGTTTACTTGAATGGTCACCCTGAAGGCACTGTCAGGTGATCCAAGGGCTGGGAGGAACAGGAAATCACCAGGTCTCTAAAGCAGTCACAGGCTGGCAGCCTCCAGCAGGCTCACCGGGTATGTGGGCTTAGTAGCGATTTCCAGAAGCTTCTGCTTGGCTCTTCGCTCTGCCTCACGGGCTTCCTGCAGGTCCTGCTTCAACTGATCTGCCTCCTTGGCCCTGCAAAGAAAGGAGGAGATGTCAGCTCCACAGAAAAGAACAGGTGGAAAGAGCATGGCCCTACTCTCATGCAGTCCCTGGAGAGGAGGGACCTGGGTTAATTCTGAGGCTAACACCTGACAAGACAAACAAGGATAACAGGACAGGGACATTTACAAGTAGTCAGAACTCCCAAAGCAAGGTCAACATTCCTGGGCATTATTCATTTCAATTGGTAACTCTAGACAGGAAGAGAAGCCAGTGGGGAGAAGAGCCACAGGAGTTCTGCAAGCTAGCCAGGCACAAGTGGCACATGTCTGTAGTCCCACCTACTCAGGAGGCTGAGGCTGGAGGATCATTTGAGCCCCAGAGTTCAAGGCCACCCTGGGCAACACTGCAAAATCCCATCTCATAACAAAATCAAAAATACAAAACAAAATCTCTGTAATAGGTGGAGATGGAGGAAGGTGGGAAGATGGGAAGGGGCAAGAGGCACCCTTTGCTTATTTCTGGGTGAGAGTGGGCTGGGCAAAGGAAGTACACAGGAGGGCTGGGGTTGTGGCTCAGCGATAGAATGCTTGCCTAGCACATGCGCGGCCCGGGTTCGATCCTTAGCACCACATAAAAATAAACGCCTTGTGTACAACTAAAACAAATAAATAAACATATATAAAAAAAAAAAAAAAAAAAAGAAAAAAAAAAAAAAAGCAAGTACACAGGACAGCAAAAGTCTTTTTTTTTTCCCTCAAAAATCTTATACTAAAGCCGGGCGCGGGTGGCGCACGCCTGTAATCCCAGCACTTGGGAGGCTGAGGCAGGAGGATCGCGAGTTCAAAGCCAGCCTCAGCAATGGCGAGGCACTTAGCAACTCAGTGAGACCCTGTCTCTAATAAAATACAAAATAGGGCTGGGGATGTGGCCCAGTGGTCAAGTGCCCCTGAGGTCAATCCCCAGTACCAAAAAAAAAAAAAAAAAAAAAAAAAAAAAAAAAAATCTTATACTAGGGCTGGGATTGTGGCTCAGCGGCAGAGCGCTCGCCTCGCACGTGCGCGGCCCGGGTTCGATCCTCAGCACCACGTAAACATAAATACATTGCATTGTGTACAACTAAAGTAAATAAATAAATATTAAAAAAAAATCTTATACTGGACCATAAAGGGCAAAATAGGAAAGAGTGCTTCTTCACAGTCTGCAAGTAAAACAGTCGCAGGCCAAGTACCCACTTTCCTCAGGCAGGAAGACCAAATCTGCCACTGAGGGCAACTGCTTCTTGGTGCAGATCCCTACCCATAGGCTGGGTGCAGCACATGAGGCCTATTGTGGGGACCCAGACTGACGTCCAACACTCACAGAAAACGTGACCCAACATTGAAAAAGGGGGGCCAGGACAGGGCAGGCAACCAGGAATCATTTCCCCAGAATGACATGCAAAGAATGATGGGGAAAATTGTAGTGAATGCACCTTGGTGCCTAAAAGCCAAACTTAAGTGTTCTAAATCAATAGAGCCAGATGCTGTGGGGAATGTTCCAGTGTTTATCTGAAGGCTACAGAACAATCCAGATCCTAGAATAGTTTCTGAAAAGTACAGACAACAGCAGTTCCCTTCAACAGTTCCCAACCTGGTCACAAGGAGAACACTGCCTCCCTCTGCCCAACCTCCATCTACTAAGAAGGCTGCAGGGACTTCAGATGCCTAGTTTCCCTTTCAAGGTAAATAAGCCCTGTTTTCCCACACCACCACCACCACCCCAAAATAAAAAGGAAGAAAAAAAAACACATTTTTTAAAATACAAAAAGGTATCTTTTCTTATTACCTTGACTATAAGCAGTCTGGATATGCTTAGAGGTTCTCTTGCAAAAATGATTATCAGAGAGACAGGGGTTTATCACAGATGTAGGACCAGAGAGGTCTACTCAGCAAAAGAACTGTTTCTATGTCCTTCTAACAGCTTCAGCTACCCGACCCCCTGTCCAGGATGGAGGAATGTCCCCATCTTTGCCCCACAATGGAGAAGCAGCTTGAGGATGGCTGCTGCCCAGCTCTGCCTCAGAGCAGGGTTAGGAGCGGGAGTCCCTTTTCTAGGCCCAAATTCCCAGGACACCCCGCCCCCCCTCACCTCCTCTCTGACTCCTCAGCCATCTTCAATGCTAGCACCTCAGCCTCCAGCACCTTCTGCTCCATTAGGCGCTTCTCTTCCTCTGTCCGAATGGCTGTGGCCTTAATGCGCTGCATCTCCTGCTCCGCCTCTGCAGCCTTCTGGGCTAGGAGTTTGGCCTCTTCCTCTGTGATCTGGGCCTTTTCAGCCAATAGGTCGGCTGTCTCCTCTGACCGCATCTAGAGAGAAGTGTGCTCAGCTGGACTGGGGGTACCTACCTCCTGCCCAGATCTGCCCTGGGACACGCAGGAGAGCAAGAATCAGTCTTGGACTCCTCAGACCCTATCACCAAGTGTCCCCTTAGTAGCAATCTTGCAATAGATGACATGTCACATCCCCCAAATATTTAGAAGAGCCTTTTGGGCTCCACCCATGGGAAACAAACTTTTTTTGAGTATCCACTTCAACTAAGGCTGACGCTTTATGAGGGAGAAAAACAACTTATACATTGTACTACTTTCTCTTTAAATAGTGGTTCAAAACCATGAGGCTGGGAGGCTGAGGCAGGAGGATTGCAAGTTCAAAGCCAGCTTCAGCAACTTAGCAAGGCCGTAAGTAACTTAAACGAGATGCTGACTTAAAATAAAAAGGGCTGGGATATGGCTCAGTGGTTGAGTGACCCTGGATTCAATTTCTGGTACCCTACCACCACCACCACCACCACCACCAAAAAAAAGAAAAAGAAAAGAAACAAAACAAGAGGAGGGCTTGACATTGTGGAGCACATCTGTAACCCCAGCAACTCAGAAGGCTGAGGCAGGAGGATAGCAAGTTCAAGGCCAGCCTCAGCAACTTAGCAAGGGCCTAAGCAACTCAGTGAGACTCTGTATCAAAATAAAAAAATAAAAAGGGCTGGGGATGTGGCTCAGTGATAAAGTGCCCTTGGTTGAATCTCCAGTACCAAAAACAAAAACAAAACAGAAGAGGTTCTGTCCCTGTCCCCCACCACCCTGGGGCATGGCAATGTCTGAAGACACTCACTACCACCCTACCCCACCCTGCAATACTAGAGAAGGTACCCAGGGTCTTGTGCATGCTAAGCATGTGCTCTACCACTGAGCTACAGCCCCAGGCCTGGAGACATTTTGATTGTCACAAATGGAGGCTAAGGTGGTATTATTAGCATTTAGGAGGCAAAAGCCAGGAACAATGCTAATCATCTTTCAATGCAAAGGACAACCCCAGATGAGAGGCCCCCTCATGTCAGTAGTGCCAAAGTCACATAGTGCTGCTCAATCTGCTTCTGGCAACATAGGTGGGAAGAAAAGGCACTGACGTTTTAAAAGATGAAATAAAGTCAGGCACAGGAGGCTGAAGCAGTAGGATCATAAGTTCAAGGCCAGTTTGGGCAACTTAGTAACAGCCTTTCTCAAAATAAAAACAAAAGGGCTGGAGATGTAGCTCAGTGGTAGAGTGCTTGCCCAGTATGCATAAGGCCCTGGGTTTAATCCCTAGTACTGGGGGAAGTGGGGGGAACCACCACAGGGGAATAGAAGCTGAAGTAAAGTGTATCGAAGCAAGTGTTGCTAATTCAGTCTCCTGGAGGCTCAACTCCAGAAGTCCCCATGTAACCTCCTGGGACCCTAGCCCCCTCTGGAAATCACCAGTGCTTCATTGGCCATCGTCGCTTCTTCTTTCATCTGTAGCAGCCTCCTCTCCAACTCATCCCGCGTGCGTTCAGCCTCCTCCCGCATCTGTTTCTCTCGAGCTAGGCGCTGTCGCTCCATCTGGAGGGGTGAACAAGAGCGGGCACTGAGTCATAATGCTCCAACAAACCAAGAATGCCCAGCTTCCAGAGCCTCTCCTTTGGGGACCAATCTCTTTACTTGGGGCAATCTTAACCATTGCTCTCTGTCAGTTCTAAACCAGTCGCAGAGTTGAAAGCTGTGCACCTTGAAAAAAATTCTAGTAGTGAACAAACAGATGAAGGAAAAACAAAAAACAAAACAAGCAAACAAACAAACAAACAAACAACAACAACAAAAACCAAGCTTGGTCTCCACCTGGTCAGAAGCAGCATTCTTCCACAAAATGCCCTGCAATGGTGACCTTGCAAAGCCGCCCCCATGAGTTGAGAAACCTCATGTGGCTCTGCCCTGTGGCTGGTGATTTGTGACACAGGTTCCTACTTCCTGAGATGGAGCAGCTCTCTCATCTCTCAGATGAGCTACATCACCAGTTCTGATCCACACAGACCCTTCACACAGTTCTGATTTCATCCACAACAACTCCGCTCCTGCCTGGCCCACAGAGAAGAAGGACCCGTGTGTCAAGCATCAATGGCTCACACAACTATTTCACAGGTGGAAGCAGCAGCAGCCACAGCACAGCTCTGCACAGCCCCACACAGAGGCAACTTCTGAGCCAGGCAGGGAACATAGCCCCCATCCTTAAGGCAATGGTACAAAGCCACTGCCACCTCCCTTGTCTTCTGGATCACTGTGTTAATTGGGCTACCTGCAGAGCTTAACAAGGGGAACAAGACTAGGACAGCACCATCTCTGTGATCCCAGAATATGAACTGAGTACAGAAAGCAGAAGCCAGAAGTGATCACTGTGCTATTTTCTGCCTTAAATAATGAAGGCATGTTGAATTACTACCTTCTTGCTTTAATCTTATCCCAAACTCTAGTAGTACAAGATTTCTTGGTCTGGGGTTGTAGCTCAGTGGTAGAGTACTTGCCCAGCATATGAGGCTCTGAGTTTGATCCTCAGCACCAGATAAAAGTAAATAAATAAGATAAAGATATTGTGTTTATCTGAAAATATTTCTTAAAAAGATTTCTTTCTTGGACTGGGGTTGTAGCTCAGCGGCAGAGCGCTCGCCTCGCACGTGCGCAGCCCAGGTTCGATCCTCAGCACCACGTAAACATAAACTACATTGCATTGTGTACAACTAAAATAAATACATAAATATTTAAAAAAATAAAAAAAGATTTCTTTCTTTTTTGTGCATGTGTGTGGCACTGTTTTTGGACTTAGGGGTGCTCTAATCTGAGCTACATCCCCAGCTTTTTTTTTTTTTTTTTTTCAGACTGGGTCTCCTTAAATTGCCCAGGCTGGACTTGAACTTGTGATCCTCTTGCCTCAGCCTCCCAAGTAGCTGGGATTATAGCCCTGTGCCACCATGCCCCAATGGTAAGCTGCTGCATTTCTAAATATAAAGCCCAAAAAATGCACTGAAATTCAAAAGAATAATGCAAAGGTAAGCAATAAAATACTGTAAGTTCTCTGATTTTCTTCTTGCAGGTCAATGAGAAGCATGGCCAATTTGTTCTCTAATTTCCATCATATTACAATTTCCATCTCTATTATCCTCCTCTTGGAAAAAGAAAAAAATGACCCAGGCAGCCCCATTTAGTTCCCAGAACTATATTTTCCCTGAGACCTCTACCCCAATAATAAAGGACTTCCCATCTGCAAAGCAGTTTAACACTTACAAAGACTTTCTTTGGGCACAGTATGTCCTCTGAGACAAGAGAAGAGGCATCATTAGCTCCACTTGATGGTAGAGAAAACTAAGTCACACACTAAGTGACCGATCCAGCTCCAAGGTCACTGTTCTGTTGAGCCATGGAGCCCTCTGACCTATCCAGACCCTTACCTTTGGTTACCCAGATGCCAGGGGCATGCCTCTGCTGTCCTATAGGCAGTACAGGCCAAGGGGTGGTCATGCTATTCTCTGCCAGGGCCCAAAGCCTACCTGCTCCTTTATGTCTTCAAATCTGTCACTTCTAAGCTTTTCTTTTTTTTTTGAATATTTATTTATTTGCTTTAGTTGTACACAATGCAATGCATTTATGTTTATGTGGTGCTGAGGATCGAACCCGGGCCACGCACGTACTAGGTAAGCACTCTACCGCTGAGCCACAACCCCAGCCCTAAGCTTTTCTCTACTGAGAAAGAGGTCAAAGGGAGCTCTTCTTAAAGTTGCCACTATGACCTTGTGCTGGCTCAGGAGCATTTCTTTTTCCAACAAAACCTATCTCATCATCTTTAAAGCATCCCAAAGAGTACATTGATGGCCCACTCTCCCAGAGTGGAGAGCTGACAGCCCACTGGATCAAACTAGGCATTTCACATTCAATTCCAGGGCTGGAAGCCAGCTCTCCAGGGTACCCAAATCAGAAAGCAGCACACAGACTAATTATTACACCTCTGAGCTTGCTAGTCCGGAGGGCAGCTGACTGCAGCTGCCACTACTCTATCTAGCAGTTCATCCAAAAACAATTGATATTCTCAGCAGTGAGGCTCAAATTAGTTGTGTGGGTTTTGGTGAGTAAAGAAGGTCTATGAGTAGGAAACAACGATGCAGATTGTCCAGTCTGCTGATAGGCCCTCTCAGCACCTCCCACAGTGGGTGATGTGCACCCAGGATGACCTGCAGTGAAGATGTGTGACCAGAGTCTAATTAGTATTCCAGCAGCAAGCACTGAAATGCTGCCATGTATTCCATCACCATCTAATTAGAAAAGGAGAAGGCCAGGCAAAGGAGACAGACAGGCAAAAAGAAAGCTAGTCAGGCTGGGGATGTGGCTCAGCGGTAGAGCACTCGCCTAGCATGTGCGCGGGCCCGGGTTCGATCCTCAGCACCACGTAAAATAAACGCATTGTGTACAACTAAAAGCAAATAAATAAATATTAAAAAAAAAAAAAAAAAGAAAAGAAAGCTAGCTAGCTAGGTGGATGGACAGATGAAAGAATACTTGGCTACCTCATCTAAATCTGTGTTAATTACACTTAACTTCACTGAAATGTAGAAATGACTAGAGATATTTCTCTTAGATAGCTGTTAGAATTTATTGCTCATTTCTAAAGCTAACATTCCACCAACTGGGTATTAGCTAATAAAGATCCAATAGGGGCCTAGGGTTGTAGCTCAGTGGTAGAGCATTTGCTTTGCACGTGTAAGGCACTGAGTTCAATCATCAGCACCACATAAAAATAAACAAATAAAATAAAGGTTAAAAAAAAAAAATCCAACAGGGATGAAGTAGGAGCAGGCATGTCCATGGCCAAATGACTCTATCAGCCTGCAACCAGCCTTATCTCCCAGGGCAAGACTGACCAAGCAGCACATCATCACTTAAAATAAGGTCTTGCTCACCTGCTTTCTAGCCTTCTCTTCCCTGGCTTGGGCTTTCATCTGCTGAACTTCCAAAAGAATCGGCCTTCCTTCTCCTCATAAATAGGTCGTGGTTCCCAATACATAGCTGAAGAATCTGTGGGCACAAAGCATGAGAAATGTTAAACCCACAAATTTACTTTTCTGCCTATCAGATCAGTCATGCTGTAGCATCACAGCCTCTTGTGGGTAGCAGTAAACACTGAGGAGTAAAATGCCAAAAGCATGCTGACAGCCTCTAGTGCTCTTAGCTCCGTAGGCATGCAAAATGAAGATGGCTCAGATAAGCTGAGAGGTAAAAATCACAAGTGAAGAGAGGAGAAAGAACAATTTATCATGTCTTCTAGATGTACCCTACTCTCCTAAGCCAAGATATGGCTCTGAAGATTAGGAAGGGCAGGATAGCTCATTCAGTAATTGGGCTGGGACAAAAGGAAAAAAAAAAATTAATTGGATCCCTCCCTCACACCATACACAAAAATTGATTCCAGAAGGATTAAAAACTTAAATGCAAAGATAAAGTCCTTGAAATTGTGATTAGAAAACATAGAAGATAATGTTTATAATCATAGAAACAAAGGGATGCCAAGTAAGGTACAAAAAAACACAAATAATTAAGGAAAAGATTTTTATATTTGTCTGCATTAAAAATTTTAAAAATTTGTTAGAAAACTGGGTGTGGTAGGGCATGCCTATAATCCCAGAACCTTAGGAGGCTGAGGCAGAAGGCTCATAAATTCAAGGCAACTTAGTGAGGCTCAAAGCAACTTAACAAAATTAAAAAAAAAAAAAAAAAAAAAAGGCTAGGGATGTGGCTCAGTTGTTAAGTGTCCCTTGGTCCAATCCATGGTACAAAAAAAATAAAAAATAGAAACAAACAGGGAGCCGGGATTGTGGCTCAGTGGCAGAGCACTCGCCTAGCAAGTGCGTAGCCCGGGTTCAATCATCAGCACCACATAAAAATAAACAAATAAAATAAAGGTTAAAAAAAAAAAAATCCAACAGGGATGAAGTAGGAGCAGGCATGTCCATGGCCAAATGACTCCTATCAGCCTGCAACCAGCCTTATCTCCCAGGGCAAGACTGACCAAGCAGCACATCATCACTTAAAATAAGGTCTTGCTCACCTGCTTTCTAGCCTTCTCTTCCCTGGCTTGGGCTTTCATCTGCTGAACTTCCAAAGAATCGGGCCTTCCTTCTCCTCATAAATAGGTCGTGGGTTCCCAATACATAGCTGAAGAATCTGTGGGCACAAAGCATGAGAAATGTTAAACCACAAATTTACTTTTCTGCCTATCATGATCAGTCATGCTGTAGCATCACAGCCTCTTGTGGGTAGCAGTAAACCTGAGGAGTAAAATGCCAAAGCATGCTGACAGCCTCTAGTGCTCTTAGCTCCGTAGGCATGCAAAATGAAGATGGCTCAGATAAGCTGAGAGGTAAAAATCACAAGTGAAGAGAGGAGAAAGAACAATTTATCATGTCTTCTAGATGTACCCTACTCTCCTAAGCCAAGATATGGCTCTGAAGATTAGGAAGGGACAGGATAGCTCATTCAGTAATTGGGCTGGGACAAAAAGGAAAAAAAAAAATTAATTGGATCCCTCCCTCACACCATACACAAAAATTGATTCCAGAAGGATTAAAAACTTAAATGCAAAGATAAAGTCCTTGAAATTGTGATTAGAAAACATAGAAGATAATGTTTATAATCATAGGAAACAAAGGGATGCCAAGTAAGGTACAAAAAAACACAAATAATTAAGGAAAAGATTTTTATATTTGTCTGCATTAAAATTTTAAAAATTTGTTAGAACTGGGTGTGGTAGGGCATGCCTATAATCCCAGAACCTTAGGAGGCTGAGGCAGAAGGCTCATAAATTCAAGGCAACTTAGTGAGGCTCAAAGCAACTTAACAAAATTAAAAAAAAAAAAAAAAAAAAAAAAGGCTAGGGATGTGGCTCAGTTGTTAAGTGTCCCTTGGTCCAATCCATGGTACAAAAAATAAAAAATAGAAACAAACAGGGAGCCGGATTGTGGCTCAGTGGCAGAGCACTCGCCTAGCAAGTGCGTAGCCCGGGTTCGATCCTCAGCACCACATAAAAATAAAGGCATTGTGTACAACTAATAAATAAATAAATATTTAAAAAAAAAAAAAAAAAAGAAACAGGGGGCTGGAGCTGCATCTCAGTGGCAGAGCGCTTACCTCACACATGTGAGGCACTGGGTTCAATCCTCAGTACCATGTATAAATAAACAAATAAAATAAAGGCATGCTGTCCATCTACAACTACAAAAATTAAAATTTAGAAAATAAATAAATAAATAAATTGTTAGGCCAGGCATGGTGGTGCACACCTGTAATCCCAGCAACTCAGGATGCTGAGGCAGGAGGACTGTGAGTTAGAAAAGTGCCTCGGTAACTTAATAAGGACCTAAGCAACTTAGTGAGACTGTGTCTCAAAATAAAATATAAAAATGGCTGGAGATGTAGCTCAGTGGTAAAGTACCTCTGGGTTCAATCCCCAGTACCAAAAAGAATAAAATTAAAAAAAAAATTTTTTTGTTAGTCATGATATTATTTAAAAAAGAAGGAGGAAGAGGAGGAGGGGGAGGAGAAGAAAAACAAGACAAAGGCTGGGAGAAGACATAATCAATAAAGAAAATAAATGACCTAATAGGAAACTGGCCAGAAGACAAGAAACAAGAATTGAATAGAACAGGAAATAAGATTGGCCAAAAAATATATAAAAAGTTGTTCTGCTTCATTAGTAATTATAAAAATGCAAATTGATATGACATTGAGAGTTGGGGACATAACTCAGTGAGAGAGTGCTTGTCTAACATGTGTGAGGGCCCTGGGTTTGATACCCTAGCTCTGGGGGAAAAAAAAGAGAGAGAGATACTGACATATAATTTTATATGTACAAAATTGGGGGGAAAAAATTTAAAAGATGGTAACATAAATATTGAGGATATCAATCAAAAAGAAATCTCACTCACTGCTATTGGGTCTGTAAATCTATTCAGTTTACCTTCTTTGAAAAACAATATATTATGTATAACTATAACACACCACAGTTAAAAAATGTGAAAAAAAACGTGTCATAAATTTGAATCTGAATATATACTAAGCCCTGTACTTCTATGTATATACTCTAAATTCTAGAGAAACTATTGCCCATGTGTGCCAGGAAGCAGAGATAAGAATGTTCATAGCAGCCTGCTAAAACAGTACAGAAGCCCATTAATAAGAGAATCGAGAATTTTAAAAAACATTTACACACATATATATGTGTGTGTGTGTGTGTGTGTGTGTGTATATGTATATATATATATATATGTCTAGCTCCATATAATAGAGTACTATACAGAATTTAAGATGAAAAGACTGTATCTATTTTTTGTGGGGTACCAAGGATTGAACTCAGGGGCACTCGACCACTGAGCCACATCCCTAGCCCTATTTTGTATTTTATTTAGAGACAGAGTTTCACTAAGTTGTTTAGCACCTCCCTTTTGCTGAGGCTGGCTTTGAACTTGCGATCTTCCAGCCTCAGCTTCCCAAGTCACTAGAATTACAGGCGTGGTGCCTGGCTAACAGACTATATCTTTCAGCATCAACATAGATAAATCTCACAGAACAATGTAGAAAAAAGGCAAGTAGGCCAGGCATGATGCACACCTTAACCCCAGCAACTTAGGAGGCTGAGGCAGGAGTATCACGAGTTCAAAGCCAGCCTCAGCAACTTAGTGAGACCTTGTCTGAAAACAAAAACTAAAAATTGCCAGGGATATAATTCAGTGCTTGCCTAGCTTACATGAGGCCCTTGGTTCCATCCCCAGCACCACCAAAAAAATTAAATAATAAAAAGGCAAGTGACAGAAGAATATATGTAGTTGACAGCATTATATAAATTTCAAAAATAAAATCCCATCACAAATGGACTGGGGTTCAGAGTAGATTTACCATATTAACAACATGAAAATCAAGATTTCAACTTACTCGCTTATTAATAGAATGTATTTTTTGCCATATACGAAATAAAATTCTGAAAAAAGCAAGAGGATAATCAACACAGCTCAGATGTAATCAGCCTTGGGGGGAGAGGAGGGACGAGCACAGCAAGGAGGTGACGTGGGAGGTCCACAGTATTGGGAATGTGTTATTTCTTTTTTTTTTTTTTTTTTGGTACCAGGGATTAAACCAGAGGTGCTTAACCACTAAGCCACATCCCCAACACTTTTTTCTATTTTATTTAGAGAGAGGGTCTCACTGAGTTGCTTAGGGCCTCACTAAGTTGTTGAGGCTGGCTTTGAACTCACGATCCTCCTTCCTCAGTCTCCCAAGCCACTGGGATTACAGGCATGCACCATCATGCCTGGCAGAAATGTATTTCTTAAATGTGGTCATAAGTAATAGTATCCATTGTTATTCTCTATGCTTGATATATAATTATATTTATCCTTTTATATATATGAAGTACCTCCACAAAAATCATTTTCAAAACTTAGTTTTGGACTGGGGTTATAATTCAGTGGTATAGTGTACAAGGCCCTGAGTTAAATCCCCCCAGAATTGGGGGGGAAAAATTTAGGTTTGACTCTAAATTCAGGTAAAGAGTAAAGTGAGCTAACATTTTACACCTCAAAGATGTCACTCTGATATTCATCAAAAGACAGTATTCAAGTCAGGTGCAATGGCACATGCCTATAATCCCAGCATTTTGGGAGGCTGAGGTAGGAGTATCCCAAGTTCGAGGCCAGCCTCAGCAACTTAGCAAGGCCATGTCTTAAAATAAAAAAATGAAAAGTGCTAGGGACATAACTGAGTGGAAAAAGCAACATGGGGGCTGGGGTTGTGATTCAGTGGTCACTTGCCTAGCACACGTGAGGCACTGGGTTTAATCCTCAGCACCACAAAGAAGTAAATAAATAAAACAAAAGTGTTGTGTCCATTTACATCGTAAAAAAAAAAAAAAAAAAAAAAGCAATCCTGTTAAATCCCCAGTATCAATCCCCCCAAAAAATTCAATTTCTCAGAAAAGCTATAGTTATCAATAATGAAATCAGTATCTCAACTTACCAGCTTATTAACACGAAGTTTTGAGGAGTTAAATTTGAAGACATCAATTTTCTTATCCAGTGGTTTAATAGTAAACTGAAAGAAGGAAGTAGAAAATAGTTCAGTTTGGGGCTAGGGCTGTAGCTCTATGGTAGAGTGCTTACCTAGCATGTGTGAGGCACTGGGTTTGATCCTTACCACCACATAAAAATAAAAACAAAATAAAGGCATGCTGTCTATCTACTAATACAAAAGAGAAGGAGGAGGGGGAGGAGTGGGGGGAGAAAGAGGAGAAGAAGAAAGAAAATAGTTCAGTTTGACTGCATAGACTCCTACCACCAACTTGAAAATTCCACAAAAGCAGCAACCATGCTGGCCATGGTCCAGCATGAGGCTATGCCTTGTCCTGGCTTCCTAGTTCTCAGGCTCTAAGCCTCACTGCATTAGGAGAATGGAAAACACCAAGTCTGGGGCTTCGGAAATTCAGGATCCTAAAGGTATGATTTCTGTACCATATTGAGTGGCTGTGAGGAAGAGATGCTTGAGCCAGCCCTCAAGGCCAACACTGGGAGAACAGCACAGTCCAAGGTATAGCCTCTACCTCATGAAGCTCCCAATCTAGTAAGAACTAGACTAACAACAAGAAATGTCAGCCGGGTGCGGTGGCGCACGCCTGTAATCCCAGCACTTTGGGAGGCTGAGGCAGGAGAATTGCGAGTTCAAAGCCAGCCTCAGCAATGGTGAGGCACTTAGCAACTCAGTGAGACCCTGTCTCTAAATAAAATACAAAAAAAAGGGCTGGGGATGTGACCCAGTGGTCAAGTACCCCTGAGTTCAATCCCCAGTACCACAAAAAAAAAAAGAAAAGAAAAAGAAAAAGAAATGGCATAATATATTACTGACTCATTGGTGGCACATATCACAAATGTCCTAGAGGTTGAGTAAATTTACCAAAATTAGAAAGGGACTGGATCTGGTCTTAGAATATGACAAAGTAGTTAAAAGGCAGGGTGCAGAGGTATTCTGGATAGTTAAGAGGCAGAGTATGCACATGTGTGTGTGTGTGTGTGTACTGTTATTAACTTTTTGGTGATTGGAGTGGACTTAGACTGGAGGGAGGTAGAGGTAGGCCAGGAATGGTGGCAAGGAATAAATGAAAGGTTTAGATTTAATGTGATAGGATACAAGGGGTTACTACAGTTCTCTGAATTTGGGCAAATTTGATAAAAGCTCTTAATAGAAGGAACAAAATATGAAGAAGATAAATAGACTGCTATAGAAGATCAAAACCTAGTTCCTGAAATCAAAGTGCAGAAAAAGATGAATGATATGGACAGGGTGGCAGCCTAACAGTGCCAGGACCAGACCCCTGGCAGAAAGAACAAATATAATTGCCACTCTCAACCATTCCTAAGGGGAGCAGACAGATACTTGATTCCAAAGATATGCTTGAAAACTACATATTCAGGGCTGGGGTTGTGGCTCAGTGGTAGAGCGCTCACCTAGCACGTGCACGGCCTGGGTTCAATCCTCAGCACCATGTAAAAATAAACGCATTGTGTACAACTAAAGCAAATAAATAAATATTTAAAACAAAATAAAACAAAACAAAAATAACTACATATTCAATCCCAAGAAAGACTGCTTAGCCATCCTCAGCATTGCAGGAGTTTAAAAAAAAAAAAAAAAAAGCATTAGGCTGGGAGTGTAGCTCAGTGGTAGTGCAGCTCAGTGGTAGTGCACTTGCGTAATTCGCTTAATTACGCAAATTTGGTCCCCCATATCACAAAACAAAAACTCTAGCTTGATTAGCTGATAAAGATGTTGGGGAAGATATATTAATGAGTATTTCTTTCACACGATATATTGTTCAACAAGGGATTAGTACACTGAGGACAGAAAATGAGCCTTTGTTTAGCTTTTGGCCAAGTTAATTCAGAAGCTGTATAGCTCTTGTGTAGGTTGCTATTTGTAAATTTCATGAGCTTATTTCTGGCCTTGCTGTCAAACCCGGGAGCTGGCAGTAGGAAACAAGTACTGGGGAAACCATAGGCTCTTCGCCATAGCAGGGTGTACACAAAGAATCAATGGATGACTTAAAATAAACTAACATTTCTGTTTTGACAGCACGGCTGTCATGCATAACTACCGAGACTACTTCCTATTATGCCAAGGCAGCTTGAGGTCCGCTTACCATGAGTTATCGACAGGATGGAACATGACAGAGTCTGGCCCTGGAGAGGGTAGATTAGAGTTTGTTATGTCAGGCCATAGTAGGGGAGACTTTAATCCTTGGGTTCTCTGAAAACGAGTGTTTGGGGAGCCTTTAGCACACAAACACGTGATGTGCAGTAAACAGAGCTTTGTGAAATTGGGAGATAAAGAACTACCACACTGTGGCACATCTACTGCTTTAAGTCACATGGAGCTTTCAATTTAAGTACTTTCAAAAAACAACTACCTGATGTTCACCTCCTGGGCTAACTACTTACAAAAACTCTAAGTCAGAATGTTTGGGATTAAGATGTTCAATTGGCCTCATCAAGCATGGCTGAGTAGATTACAACCATAGAGTGGAAACCAGAGCCTGATGTTCCTTTCCTCAATTTGCTCTGAAGAAAGAAAAAAAAAAAAAAAAAAAAAACAGGAAATCTAGCCAGGTGCGGTAACGCACACTTGTAATCTCAGTGACTCAGAAAGCTGCTGAGATGGAGAATCACCAGTTCAAGGCCAGCCTCCTTGGCAACTTAACAAGATCCTGTCTCAAAATAAAAAATGAAAAAAGCTGGGGATGTACCTCAGTGATATAGAGTTTTCCTCCCCACCCTGCCTTGGATGTGAAAGCACCAGGAAGGCACTGAGCATAGTCCAGGCTTCCACCTCCCACCTGCTGCTACCTGGTGTCTTGTGCTCTCAAGGGCCCAGCCTCTGGGCCTCCCTGAAAAGCTGGGCTGTGGCATCAGCCACTCTGCCTCCCAGCTCCTGCTACTCTATTCATCTGATGCAGGTCACTTTATCCCCTGTACTTCTGCTTCCTGGTATGACATGGATACTGAAAATACAGCTCCTGTCTTCATAACAGGGTTTTCACAAGGATTAAATCAGAGAGCTGTTACTTGACTAGAACTTCCTGGGTTGGGTTTTCTTTTCTTTCTTTCTATCTATCTATCTATCTATCTATCTATCTATCTATCTATCTATCTTTACAGTGCTGGGGACAGAGCCCAGGGTATCACACATTCTAAGCAAGTACTCTACCGCTGAGCCATATCCTCAACCCTGCATTTGATTTGTTTTTCCCCTGTTTTGATGTACTGGCGATTGAACCCATGAGTTTGGGCTTTCTACATATTTGTTCTGTGAAACCTAGCACAAAGCAGATTCTTAATAATTCTTTTAAAATAATTCACAGGAGATGAGGGTAGAGTTCAGTGGTAGAATACTTACCTAGCATGCACAAGGCTCTAGATTTGATCCCCAGTGCAAAGGGGAAAAAAAAAGTAGGAGTGGGAAGAGGAGAGGAAAAGGAGGAATGAATGAATAAACGGAGGACTACAGCAGTAGGGAAAATTCATTATCATCCTATATAGGAATATTTGAACTCTATGAATATTCCTTAGTTAAATTGTCAATGCTGAGAGTGACATTGGCCAAATTATATTGTTACATTGTGTACAAGTACCAATATCTAACCAAAAATCCCATCAATGTGGAAAAAATAAAGAAATCACTCAAAAATAAACCAATTGTGAATGTTGATACACACACACACATACATTATATATATATATGTACATGTATCTCACACACCACATATATAAATATGGTCTATTTGTGAACATATATATTTTTCCCACCACATGTATCAAGCACTGGATGGAGAAAGAAGGCTCAATATAGACCATGCTTAAAATACAAAGGGAATTCATTACCAGAAATACAACGTTAAGTAATCAGGAAATGCTCCTTTTTTCTTTTTAACTGTTCTTTTGGGTTTAACCCTGACATGTTGAGCTTCCCATTCTTTCTTTAGTCAATAATGGGGTTTAGTGATGCCCTTTGAAAAGAAGGATGCCAGTTCTGTTCTGTAAATACTTTAAAAATCAACAAACAAAATCCCAAAGCCTGAGAATTAGAGGACTTTTCCTGGTAACAAGGAGATGGCCTAGCTGGGGTAGCTTTTGGCAATCAGGAGAGATGGGAAAAGACATTTTACTGGGCCACTGGCAGCATCTATATTTCAAACATATCCTACCTCCTTGTCGCTGTATGAGATGTTTCGGATTTCATTCCACGGGAAGGAGATTTTGGGGGTCAGCCTGTTCTCAGGGTCATAGATGTGAAGTCCCAGAGCATCTACTCCAAGCAGCAGCTCTGTGCCCTTTTTATTCTGTAGAGTCAATAAAGAGCGGCCACTGTCAACTCCAGCTCAAGATTTTATTCAACTTTCTAAAACCTGGCACACACTGTTACAGCTGACAAGTTTCAACAGGTCCCAACAGAAATCACAGCTGTCTTGTAACCCAGGAGGCTTTCAGCTTCCAGGATTGGGGCAGGCAGAGGCACAACTATACCATTGTGACTTGTATATCCCCCACAAAGATCACTAGGAGCTCCTATCATTGGCTCAATGACTAAAGGAGGGGTACTCTAAGTGTTACTACCTCTAATTAATAACCAGATTATCACAGATGTAGAATTAAAGCCTGTAGATTTGGGGCTGAGGATGTAGCTCAGTGGCAGGATGAGTACTAAGTATAAGTGAAGGCCTTTGTTTGATTCAAAACACCACCAGACTCCCCCCAAAACCAGGAACATACAAACAAAACCTGTAAATTTAAATATTTCCCATGTCAAAAAAAAAAAAAAAAAAAAACAGGCTGGCCAGATGAGGTGGCACATGCCTATAATCCCAGCAACTCAGGAGGCCGAGGTAGGAGGATTGAAACTTAGCAAGGCTCTAAACAATTTAGTGAAACCTTGTCTCAAAATAAAAAAATAAAAAGGGATGTGGCTCAGTGGCTAAGCACCCCTGGGTTCTGTCCCTAGGACCAAAAAAAGAACAGACAAATGGAAAAAATTTTATAAGCTGGGACTAGATGGTCTCATTTTAGGTTACATTCGGTCTCAATGTAATCTTATTATACTATACTCACGGATGATAAAATGTTAATTGTAGAAACTCGTTAGTGAGTATATATGGGTATTTCCTCCATGTTTGAAATATTTAATAACTAAATGTTAGAAATAAATGCCTGATGACTTATATATAATACATATTAAATTTTATATATATGTTATATGTGTGTGTGTGAGATACTGAGATGTTATGCTATTTCATATACTAAACAAGTACCTAAAGAGTATTCTATTATAATGCAAAGTTTTTAAAGTTGCACTAATTTGTATTTTCTAATTTTATTTATTTAAATTCTTGGATCAATAAGCTCTTTAAAAAATTAATTGAAGCCGGGCGCGGTGGCGCACGCCTGTAATCCCAGCACTTTGGGAGGCTGAGGCAGGAGGATCGCGAGTTCAAAGCCAGCCTCAGCAACTGCAAGGCACTTAGTAACTCAGTGAGACCCTGCTTCTAATAAAATACAAAAAAAGGGCTGGGGATGTGGCCCAGTGGTCAAGTGCCCCTGAGTTCAATCCCCGTACCAAAAAAAAAAAAAAAAAAAATTAATTGACTGTATGTATGCTATACCTCTGTCAGCCATCCTAGTCACCAGTCAAGAAGCCAGAGGCAAGTGTCCTGGGCCCCGCATTGCTGACTGGGCTACAGATCTGTCAGCCACATCCTCAAGGACAGGCTCACCTGCCAACACCATGGTCCAGCTCTTGTCTGGCAGTAGAAAGAAACTCCCCAGACAAGGACACTATAGCGCCTGACCCCATGCTGACAACAAGGAAATTGAACCAAGACTCAAGGGTAGGAAAACAAATCTGCAAACTGAGAAGGTGCTTGGACTGTGACGAGAAGTACCAATCTAACAGCAGGTGTCAGATGGAGAAGCGAGTGCTCTAAGACAAATCTCTTTACTCCTTCTAACACCTGAAGTCAGGTGCTATCACCAAGCTATGAGAGAGTCTTCTGCTTGTCTGCAAAGCTTTTAAAATGACTGTGTTAATAAAAATGAGACCCTGTACTCTTACATCGATAACACATTTTGGAAAATGAGATATTCTATCATGTTTCTGATTATTAAGTTTAAATTAAAAAAAAAAAGGTTTTGCCCTCTGCTTCCTATTATTATGACTCTGACAATTCTAGAGATTAAACAGAGAGGTGGGAACACAAGCAGCTCCTTTTAAATCGTTTTTATCACATGGTATCCCACTATATGTACAATTTTTTATGTTTTATGTATCAGTTAAGAATAAATTTTAAAAAATTATTTTAAGCACAGATCTTCCTTAGTTAATGGTGGAATTCAGGAACTCTAACAGCAAAACCTCTAAAATAATCTTTAACCTAGTGTATTGATCAATATAAGAAACATACACATCCAATAGTATACGTTTATCTGACTGATGTAGACATAGTACCTAATAAAAAAAAAACTGGTTTTTGAGGACTGTAAAATCCTAGTTTTATAGAATATAGGTGGTAGGCACATGGGACAAAAGTAGCTGGGTTGACAAAAACCACAGTGTTTTGTTAAATTAGTTTGACCTTAAAAAAGGGCAGGGGGTGGAGGGTGGCAGCTGGGGTTGTGTCTCAGTGGTAGTGCATTTGACTTGCATGTATGAGGCACTGGGTTTGAGTCTCAGCACTGCATATAAATAAATAAAAATAAAGGTCCATTGACAATAAAAAATATATATATTAAAAAACAAACAGGGCTGGAGTTGTTGTAGCTCAGTGGTAAAGTGCTAACTTAGCATGTGTGAGGGGCACTGGGTTTGATCCTCAGTACCACATAAAAATAAATAATAAATAAAGGTATTGTGTGCATCTACAACTAAAAATATTTTTAGAAAAAGAAACCAAACAATTAGCAAATACTAATTAATAAAACTTTAAAAAGCATCTTCTACATTATAATGAAACATCTTTTAGGCACCTGTTTAGTACATAAAATAGCATAACATTTCAGTGTGCTTATTTGTTATGCAAAGTAATCTATCAAAATCTGTATTTAGGAGATAAATAAATTAAGTAAAAAGCTATTCTAGAATACTGAAAATGTTTTAATTTACCCAAGTTTAATATAAAAGTTGTAGGAACTTGCAAAGAGGAAACCAAAGCATAATTGTGATCATAAAGGTAAACCACTGTGGCAGATTTTTTTTAACATCTACTCATCTACCAGCCACGAAACGTCTGGGCACATCGCATGTATTCCTTTGGAAGAAGCTGCTGATATACTGCATCTGCCAACCAAACCCACCCACAGGAGAAAGGCAGGCTAAAAGGCCAGACTTTGGCTGAACACAAATGACTCTCTCTGAAGAAGCAATGGGTTCCCAGAGGAGGGTAGATCATTAATGTCTGAATAGAAAAAACAATTAGCCTCATAGAACAAGAGTCCCACCCAAACAAATCAGTAATCTATAAAAGTAGCTTTACACTCAGTGGGCCTTGGGGAAAGAGTATTTCCGGGTGCTCTCTGGATCTCACAGAGCTTGAAATAATCAAATGTTACACTCCCAGCATTCCAACAGGCTTCTGTTAGGAAGCAAAGCAAAGGCACCAGTCCCCCAAGGCTCCACAGCCACTTAATTACCTATGATCTAATTTGAAGTCCAAAAATAGAAAATCAAGCTCTAAGACCCTTTCCCTTTGTCTTTTATTCTTTACCACTGAACCACAAAAGACTACCACCCTGGGATATAGAAGTAACCCATTTTGGCCATCTGGCCCTGGCTCGGCATCTATTTGCTAGCCGGGAAACACACCCGAATTGCAAAGTAGTTCACACCATACATCTCCAGGTCCTGAGCTATCTTCAAGTACTCCATTTCAGCTTCATCCCTGTGAGGAGAATGGAAGACACCGTCACTGGAGCTAAGTGGCAAGGGTGGAGGGCAGGCACCCGCCAAACTGAGAATTCCGAATCTGCCATTTCCCTGGGCTCATACTGGCAAAGTTCTTCTCAACCCTGAGTCTATTAAACACAAGCAGAATTTCTCATCCCCGTAAAAACAGGAAAACAGATTCATTATGCTGTCTCTTGGCTTCAATTTCACACTTTGACCTTGGTAAATGGTGACACTTGTCTCAAGTGATTCAAATAAAGTACATGGGAGCTAGGGATATAGCTTGGTGGTACAGCCCTTGCTTAGCGTGCAGAGCCCTGGTTTCAATTCGCAGCATGTCAAAAAAAGAGAAATACATAGTATGTTACCTTCTATCCTTAAATGGGTCTGGATAGTCAGATTTTATTTAAATTGTTGCCTTATCTTTGTGTACTTCCTTAACTTAGAAGGTTTTGGTAATGAACAACTCTTTCTGCAAGCCACCTGACAGCTACTTTCCTGATTTTATTTCTTGAGGTATTGTTGGAGGTTACGGCAAGAGCTATTGGGGCTGTAAAACCCAAGCCAGGTCACCTACTTCTAAGTTATAAGTCAAATTTAAAGGAAGCTCTTGAAGCAGCAATGACTTGCAGAAAACTCCCAAATAGGTAATGGTATTGAAATGTTTTAACTGGAGTCTCCCTATGACCTTGTCCTTTTCCCTCTCTCTCTCTGATCTCAAAATGCTCTCAAATGGATTTTAAAAATTCACCCTGAGAGAATGCCAAGTGTTGGCAAGCAGGTAAAGGAACCAGAAATCACACACACTCCTGATATAAATTGATACAATTACTTTGGGAAACTGACATTATTCTTACAGCAAAAACCAGGAGACAACTGAATAACCTCAATGTCCTTCAATAGTAGAATGGATAAATAATTTGTGGTGTATTAACAAAGTGGAATTCTGCACAGCCATGAAAATGAGAAAATTATTGTCACATGCCACAAGCCCAAATCGTGCTGAGTAAAAGAAATAAGGAACGAAAAATAAAAACTGATTGTATTTATCTAGAGTTTAAAATGGGCAACACTGGGCTTGGGGTGTAGCTCATGACAGGGTGATTACTTAGCATGCAAGAGGCCTGGCATTCAATCCCCAGCACTCAAAAAATAAAATAAAATAAAATGGGCAATGCTAATCTATGGAGTTAGAAATCAGGGAACCAGCCGGGCACGGTGGCGCACGCCTGTAATCCCAGCACTTTGGGAGGCTGAGACAGGAGGATCGCGAGTTCAAAGCCAGCCTCAGCAATGGCGAGGCACTTAGCAACTCAGTGAGACCCTGTCTCTAATAAAAAAATACAAAAAAGGGCTGGGGATGTGGCCCAGTGGTCGAGTGCCCCTGAGTTCAATCCCCGGTACCACAAAAAAAAAAAAAAAAAAAAGAAATCAGGGAACCAGTTACTTTTGGGGAAAAAGGGAGAGAGTTATGAGCTATTTCTTCCCTGGGGTACATGGTGTTTTCACTCTGTGACAATTGATCAAGCAGTATACTTGTGATTTGTCCACTTTTTGGTATTCATAAAACACATTTTTAAAAGTCAAGGAAAAAACCTACATGGTAGGAAGCTAATTTAAAGAAGAGATTAAAAAATTTAAAGGCTAATACAAAAATTATCAATTCCTACAGTGACCAGGGGAATGCTAATTTTAACAATATAAATTTTCACCTTTTCGTTTACCAAAATTATAGATTGATAAACTAGCAAGTGCTGAGTATAGATTGGGGTGGGCTGACAGACTTGTTACCTACAGGAATAGCCTTTTTGGAGGGCAATTTGGTGGCATCTTCTAAAACACAAAATGTTCACATCCTTTTTCCAGCTATTGCCTTCTCCAAGAATCTATCCTTATACTATTCATATGATCGTGTAACGATATGAGATTGGGTACTTCAGAACTGTTTGTAAAAGTGAAAAACCTACAGATGTTCCAAATGTTGGGCTGGACGCAAAAGCAGTGCCTATCTATACAATATAATTCTTAAAACTGAACTAAATTACCAATGAATGCAATAGGTCTGTACATCCTGACAGGCAGTACATATGCCCATTTTATACCAATGCACTAAACAAAGGATGCATATGAAACTGAAGACTGACATTACTCTCAGCTCCCCCCTTTTCTTTATATACTTCATACTGTATTTTGTTCAACAGGCCTGTCCTAGTATTTCAGTTCTTTAAGGAAAAAAAAAAAAAAGAAGGCCATAAGAAAATGTAAACCAACAATTAAAGGGCCTTACCTGGCTCGGCCTCGGTGCTCTGCATACCAAGCTGTAATTCTCTCCTCCCACATTTCTGGAGTCATCTGATATAGATTTATTACCTACCCAAAGAAAGAAAAATAAAATCTACACACAGGCGCAGTGGTGCACTCCTACATTCCCAGTGACGCAGGAGGCTGAGGCAGGAGGATCACAAGTTCGCGGCCAGCCTCAGCAACTTAGCAAGGTCCTAAACAATTTAGCGAGATCCTGTCTCAAAATAAAAAATGAAATGGGCTGGAGATGTAGTTGAGTGGCAAAGCATCTCTGGGTTCAATCCCCAGTACCAAAAAAAAAAAAAAAAAGTATAAAAATCAGAATCTATAAATCATATGATATAGGGACTGGAAATATAATTTATTGGTAGTGTGTGCTTAGCATGTACAAGGCCCTAGGATCCATTCCCAGAACTAAAATAAATATGTAAATGAATAGTTTTTTTAAATCTACATACAAAATAAGTTTGGGTATTTTTTTTTTTGCCATTTTTATAATTATACATCATTTTTACAAAACAGCAAAGTTATTTTTAAAAAGCTGCATACAAGGAGAGAGTCACATGCAGAGGTAGGTGTATAAACAAGCATAATTCAATTGGAGGAACAACCTGGAAACCGCAGAATTCCTCAGGCCTTGGTGCATGTGCATGCCGGGGTTGGCAGCAGCCCCCCTTTCCTGCCTGGGCTGTGTATCCCAAAGACCACTTCTGACAGTGCAGCAATGCTCACTAATCCTGTGCCTTAGCCTGCACGGAAGCCATCAAAGGACAGCAAAGGCCGGGAAAGGTGAGAAGCGGACCTTTATTACCCACTGACAGATGAGTGGGGCTGTAAAATGAGAAGCAGCCAAAGGGAGGGAGGGCCTGCTTCAGTGGCTAATAAACAAGAAGAACAATGCTGAGGATTAAAAATCACAAGGCCCACCCCTACCTCACCTCTATCCACCCCCAGGCTGTAAACAGCTTAATTCCCTGAGCTGAACACAAACTACTCCATACACCTCCCTGGAAATCAATGCCACTCAATCACCTTTAAAGAAATCACCACACTAGAGAAAAAGGCCATGTTCATCCTAGCAACACCAAACTAACTCCACAAACCTTTGCTTTCTCATATACTTAACAGAGATCCCATACTCTTTACTCAAGATTTATTCATGACCAAATATTTGGGAAAATGTGCTTGCCATATACTGGCAACATCTCTTTAAATCATTTGGTTAGCTTTCTTTAAGACCATGTCTCTGCTATGTTTTCCCAGAGAATTTGATTTCTTACCCTTTTTGGAAGCAATTCCTCTTGGGCCAAAAACCCCCGCTTGTGCACTGAGGGGTCATAGTCACCATACTGGAAGGAGAAGAAAGGAGAGCAGGTGATTGAGATTCTAAAGACTACTGCCATTTCTGAACAGGGCTCTACTTAGTCTCATTCCCTTCTCCCAGCTCCAGGAGCAATTCAATTCCGATGACAAGTCAAGATTTCAACCTGCTAGTTTGTTATCCTTGAATGAAAATACAAAGCTGATTATATCTATGAACACAGTTGCAAAATCCCACAAGGCAATGGATGGGCGATGTGCTAATAAGAATGTGACATTTGTATGGAAATGTAGTCATGTTTTCTAACTTTCAAAGAAAGCAGTCACTTCTAAAATGCTAGTTTTTAAATTGAAACAACAAAACCTAACTGTGAAAGTTGTGATTAGCAAGGTGTGATAAGAGTCTTACCTACAAATGCTTCTAAGTGGCTGGTAATTGGAGCCAATTGCTAGGTGGGAACTGGGGATAATGCAGACAATATTTTTAATACCTTTCGCTCAAGGCTCTGAAAAATGTTTTAGAAAAATCTGATGTTAACACTGTCATTTCTACTGTACAAAGAAATGAGTGAAAGGTTAACTGATTTTGCAAAAGCTGCATAGAGAGTTACTACTGGGGCTGGAAATAGGTCCTGCATTTTAATTTATTCCTCCAGGGACAATGACTTAGAAATTTGTTCTCTGATTTAAAAAAGGAAAAAATGTTCCTTTCTTTATCAGAAAATTTAAACCTGACCAGGAAGTCATCAAAAATGAAACAAGGGAGCCGGGCGCGGTGGCGCACACCTGTAATCCCAGCACTTTGGGAGGCTGAGGCAGGAGGATCGCGAGTTCAAAGCCAGCCTCAGCAATGGCAAGGCACTTAGCAACTCAGTGAGACCCTGTCTCTAAATAAAATACAAAAAAGGGCTGGGGATGTGGCCCAGTGGTCGAGTGCCCCTGAGTTCAATCCCTGGTACCAAAAAAAAAAAAAAAAAAAAAAAAAACAAGGGGGCTGGAGGTGTAGTTCATTGATGGAGTACTTGCCCAGCAGCACGTAGGAGATGCTGGGTTATATTCTCAGCATCACCTAGAAACAAAACAAAACACAAAAACCTAGAGAGTACCCAGGTTTCTCCCTACTTCTAGAAGGTCCAGAGATAAAAAGCCCTAACTGGGGCTGGGGTTGTGGCTCGGCAGCAGAGCGCTCGCCTGGCGTGTGCGCGGCCTGGGTTCGATCCTCAGCACCACGTAAACGTAAATGCATTGCATTGTGTGCAACTAAAGCAAATGAATAAATATTGAGGAAAAAAAAAGAAAACCCTAACTGTATGGAGCTTTACCAGTATTTCAGAGGCAGCTGCAGATAAGTAGGAGGCTCTACATGCTTAAGGTTTTACCCCAGCTCTTTCATTTGGTAGCTTTATGACCTTGGAAATTTTTCTCTTCTGTAAAATGGAGATAATAATAGTGATTATCTTACAGGACTCTTGTCAGGATTAAATGAAATAATATCTGAATAATATCTGCAAAGTTTTAAAAAACCATCTTTGACACATACAACCAGATTTCAAAAATCTCAAGCCCCTCTAAGACTGTTTTCTTTTTGTCAAATGAGAACACTGGCCTTGGAGGATCTAGAAGGGAGTTCTGGAGTATTGCCACTGTGGTTTTAAGTAAGGTACCCTCTCTCCAAACCTTAGCTTCCTTATCTATAAAGCAAGGGGTGTAAAAGCACCTAGTGATGAGGGTGAAGTAAGGCAATACAGGTAAGCCTTTAGCACAGTGCCTGGCTCCTGATGAAAGTCAGTTATGATTATAATTGGTATCCTCTGCATTATTTAGGTTGCCACCTGTCACTGTTTGCCTCCCCAATTTTTGAAGGCATCTGATGCCAAAGAAAGCCCTATTAGTTGCATTTGCATACCTCTCAATAATGCCCACCAAACTTGAATGCAAAAGTAAGCAGATATGCAAAGTTAAAGTTGTAAATTCAGGTTCTTGCAAGATTAACGATCCCCATTATTAAATTATACCAAGCTCCCAGCTACTCCACTGATCAAATATATTACAGCTGAGCAATGCAGAGGTAGCAAAGACTCTGCTGAAAGAACTTCTCCACTGGACTAACTCCACTCACAACATTAAAGCCACCTTGATGTATGTGCCTGCTCTTGAATGTCTCTCTAAAAAACAAAGGGAGGAGCCGGGCGCGGTGGCGCACGCCTGTGATCCCAGCACCTGGGAGGCTAAGGCAGGAGGATCGCAAGTTCAAAGCCAGCCTCAGCAATGGCGAGGCACTTAGCAACTCAGTGAGACCCTGTCTCTAATAAATTACAAAAAAAGGGCTGGGGATGTGGCCCAGTGCCCCTGAGTTCAATCCCCAGTACCAAAAAAAAAATAAATAAATAAATAAAAAAAAAAAAAAAGGAAGGGGGGAAAATCCTGAAATTGTACCAGTGGTGAATATAAAAAAGTCATATCACTCCAGAGATGGAGATGGCAGTTCATCTTTTTAATGTAACAGACGCATTCTGATAATATATCCAGGGTGAATTTACTGTGAAGGTAAGAAGCTGATATTTTAGCTCTCTGTATCTACATGGGTCTCTGCCTAATTTTATAGTCATAATTTGGTATTCTTTGTTAAAGAAAAGTCCCTAGATTATATAAACTTCAGGTCCACAACACCTGGATCTACCCCTGATATAAAATAATTGAATTTAAATTCAAGAAGGGAGAATTGACTCCTGGGGTCAATTATTTAATTCTTTTTTTTTTTTTTTTTTTTGTGGTACCCGGGGCTGAACTCAGGGGCACTTGACCACTGGGCCACATCCCCAGACCTTTTTTGTATTTTATTAGAGACAGGGTCTCACTGAGTTGCTAAGTGCCTCGCCATTGCTGAGGCTGGCTTTGAACTCGCAATCCTCCTGCCTCAGCCTCCCAAAGTGCTGGGATTACAGGCATACGCCACCGAGCGCGGCTCAATTATTTAATTCTTTATTATTTATTTTTCCTTTTTGTGGTGCTGGAGATCAAACCCAGGGCCTCATACATGCTAGGCAAATACTCTGCCATTGAGCTGTAGCCCCTGCCCCTATAGTCTTAAGTGGGGTTCTTTCCAGATATTAAACAATTTCCTATGTTTTTATGTATGTAAAATCAGGTTGTTGTAGGGGAGAGATGAGTAAGGGCGCCAAAGATAGCAGGAAACAGTTTTATTTGGTTGCAGTCAGGTTCAGAGGGCACAGTTTTCACTGTAATCAATCCCCTGAACCCCAAGTTCAGGTCGTTTCAGAACCTTATACCCAGCATGTAAGGGGAGGAGCTCAGAAGTTCACAATCTGTAGAAGTTCACATAAAAGCAGCTTTTTCTTTCACTGTTCTGGGCAAGTTAACCCTTTAAGGACAATACCTGAGAAGGGAAGAGCTTCTTCTCCCCTTTCTTTCCTCCCCCTGCCAGCTGTTATCATGGAACCCAACTGGTAACTTCTCTTATCTTAGAAATGTAGACATCTTTGTGAGGCTCCAGCTCAAGGCCAAAGGCCTTGTTAAAGGATCTGACTTTTTTTTTTTTTTTAAATCACATTTTACATTTACAAACACACTTCTACAAACTACTATACTGGATAAATATTTGTGAAAAACAAGTAAAGGGGTGTTCAGCATCTGGAGTGATGATTTCTTCCAGGCCAGTGGCCAAGTAAAATAGAACAACAGGAAAATAGGAAGTTTACCTACATTCAACTCTTTTGTAGAGACTCTTTTGCTGATAGTCCCCAAATCAATTATGGTGAAGATTTCTGGAGAAACTTAGTTAAGATTTTCAGCAATGGCGAGACACTTAGCAACTCAGTGAGACCCTGTCTCTAATAAAATACAAAAAAAGGACTGGGGATGTGGCCCAGTGGTTGACTGCCCCTGAGTTCAATCCCCGGTACCAAAAAAAAAAAAAAAAAAAAAAAAAAAAAAGACTTGCTTAAGGAATATACAGAAAAATAGATCCCTATCACAAAAAGTCATTAAATTCCAGATGGATTAAAGACTTAAACCTATAAATGAAAATCCATCAAAATATCAGAACAAAATAGAGAGCATGTGTATAATAATGGTTGGTGAAACCATTTTATGTGACTCCAAACAACAACAACAAAAGACTGACAAGCGTGATATGTAAATATAAACAAAAGGTTGATACCTGCAACACATGGTGATTCAATAAATCAATCAGAAAAAGATAAGCAATACAGTAGAAAAAGGTACGAGTCATAAACAGTTGATTCACAAATAAAAGAAACACAAATGGTCAGGAAATCTATGAAAAGATTATCAACCCAGATGACAATTGAGGAAATGCAAATTTTTAAAAATCTATTTTTCTGCCAGGCTTGGTCGTACACTCCTGAACTCCCAGTGACTCAGAAGGCTGAGGCAGAAGGATCAAAATTCAAGGCGAGTTTTAGCAATTTAATGAGACTCTGTCTCAAAACAAGAAATAATTTTTAAGAAACGGGTGGGGGACTGGGGATATAGCTCAATTGGTACAGTGCATGCTTCACATGCACAGGCCCTGGGTTCAATCCCCAGCACCACAGAGGGGAAAAAAAAAAAAAAAAAAAAGAGGGGCAGGGAATGTCACTCAGTGATAGAGCACCTCTAGGTTCAATTCCCAGAACCACATTAAAAAAAAAAAAAAAAAATCTGGTTTCCTATCAGATTAGCAAAACTTAGATTGATAGCATCTACTGTTGGAAAGAATGTGCAAAAACAGGTAATCTAATGCACTACTGCTGAAAGTATTCTTTCAGAGAGTAAGTTGAAATTTGAAATTTTTAAAATTTTTATCTATTTGAAATTTTGGCAATAAAATCTACATACATAAAATTTACCATTTTAAGTGTATGATTCAATGGTTTTTAGTATATTCAGAATGTTGTATAACATTCATTAATTCCAGAACATTACCATCACCCTCAAAAAAGAAATCCTATACCCACTAGCAGTAATTCCTATATTTCTAACTCCTCCTGCCCCTGCAACCACTAAATCTACTTTGTGTCTCTGTGGATTTGCCTAGTGTAGACATTTCATTTAAATGAAGTCATATGATATGTGGCCTTTTGTGTTGGGATTCTTTTTTTTTTTTTAATATTTATTTATTTGCTTTTAGTTGTACACAATGCATTTATTTTTACGTGGTGCTGAGGATTGAACCCGGGTCGCACATGTGCTAGGCAAGTGCTCTACCGCTGAGCCACAACCCCAGCCCCTGTGTTGGGCTTCTTTAACTTAGCCTTACTTAAATTTTAAATGTTCTTATACTTCAACTGCGTTGTGCCATTTTTTGGTATTTATCATAACGAAATATTAGTAATATATGCCCAAAGGGGCAAAATATAAGGATGTTCACTGCATCTATTTAAACAAAAAACAAAACCAAAAAAAATCCATGAAGAAGCCAGGCGTGGTGGCGCATGCCTGTAATCCCAGCACTTTGGGAGGCTGAGGCAGGAGGATCGCGAGTTCAAAGCCAGCCTCAGCAATGGCGAGGCACTTAGCAACTCAGTGAGACCCTGTCTCTAATAAAATACAAAAAAAAAAAAGGGCTAGGGATGTGGCCCAGTGGTCGAGTGCCCCTGAGTTCAATCCCCGGTACTACAAAAAAAAAATCCATGAAGAAAGATATCTTTAAATAATCCATAGTCCCTCCCTTCTATGACATACTGTACAGTAGTTATAAAAGAATAAGGCAAGTCTATCTAACAGTTTTAAGTGAAAAGGATGTGATGTGTAGGAGCCACATATTGTATGATTCCATTTATATAAAAAGTCTAGAACAGGCAAGTTCACAGGGACAGAAAGCTGATTAGCAGTTGCCAGGGCATGGGGTGGGGGCAGGGGAATTAGGAGAGCCTGATAGTGGCCCTGGGATTTCTTCTGGGAGTGATGGAAACATTCTGGAATTAGGCATTACTAATAATATCAAACACTTTTTTTTTTTGGTACCGGGGATTGAACTCAGCGGCACTCGACCACTGGGCCACATCCCCAGCCCTTTTTAGTATTTTATTAGAGACAGGGTCTCACTGAGTTGCTAAGTGCCTCGCCATTGCTGAGGCTGGCTTTGAACTCGCGATCCTCCTGCCTCAGCCTCCCAAAGTGCTGGGATTACAGGCGTGCGCCACCGCGCCCGGCTTCAAACACCTTTTTATTGTATTTATGGGCCATTCTTATTTTATTTTCTATAAGACCCCTGTTCACATGCTTTATGCCCACTGTCTTTCCTATAAACTTAAGACTTCTTTATATTTAGGTATACATCTTTTGTCAATTCTATTAAATTCTACTTCTACAAATTTGCCTTAAGTGGGGGAAAAAAACTTTTGTACATGCATATGAGGAATAATATAGGAGGATTTTCAGCAAAGCACTGTTTATAATACAGTAAAAGTAGAAATAATCTACCTCTTCTCAGAAGGGGGATGTAAATAAACCATGTTTATTTATGAATGGTACTAAGCATTTGAAGCAGTTCAAATCAAGGAGCTACACCTACACATACAACATGGATACATTTCAAAATCCAGGCTAAATGGGTAAAATCTATCAATTTGTAAAAGGATATGCAGTGTATAGCACCACTTAATCAACTTTTAACTCCTACATATTTTTAAGTCAGTCTCTTCCTATCCAACCAACCAGTACCCACTTTTAATTCAATCTATGTCAATATTAGGAAATTTATGCTCTGTCAAAAAATAAATCCTTGAACTGGGGTTGTGGCTCAGCAGTAGAGCACTTGGCTAGCATGCGTGACACCCTGGTTTTGATCCTCAACACCATATAAAAATAAATAAGATTATCATGTCCAACTACAACAAAAAAAATATTAAAAAAATCATTCACAGGCTCTGAGGCACCCATAGGATAAAATTAAGACCTTTTATGATCTGCTCCTCTACAGATAACTTAAACCTCAATCTATGCCAATCTCTACCTATACCTATACAGTGTTCTGACTTGCATCTTAGCACTAATCACATTAAAGAGAAAAAAGAAATTAAGCCTCCTCTCCCACCATTCTTTTCTTCCTTCAGAATGTGAAAAGTCTGCATGTAGCACCAAAAGACTTATAAATCACATACCATTCTCTCCCAAAGTCATTTTTAATTAGGACATATTTCAAACCCCAAATTGTCAATATAAAATCCAACAGGTGTTTTAAACATTGCAAGATGGTGGTGTTGTGTGACTGGACCAAAGAAATCCTTCCCATACTTTTGATTCCAGCATAATTCAACTCCAACCAAGAAATATGGTTCTCGTTAACTGAACCATGTGATTGCTATTTGATTGTATTTATGCCTTGAGAGTAACTGTTTCTTTATGCTTTAGAATAAACTGTGTCCCTATCATTCGAACAGCTGAAATACTGTAATGATACATTTGTGCATAATTACATTCTATGTGTTCAATTTTCTTTCCCCTCCATACTTCTAAAGTTCCTTTCTGTTTCACAAAGGTTGTGAAAGAAAACAAACTGCATACTGGAGGAACCAGTATGACTTACTGAAAAGCTTGGACTACCTGTGATCACATAAATGAAACTGCAATTAGTGAAAGACAATGCCTGATCTCCATAGACCTCTCTCTTACTAGACAGGAATGAGACCAAAGTGCTGATTCAGGCAGCTGGGACACCAGGGTCCTCAACCCAGCTCCCCTGTGCTTCAAATCCTTTGCATCAAGAAATGGGCAAGGGGCTGGGATTGTGGCTCAGAGGTAGAGCGATCACCTAGCACGTACGCGGCCCGGGTTCGATCCTCAGCACCACGTAAAAATAAACGCATTGTGTACAACTAAAGCAACTAAAGCAAATAAATAAATATTTAAAAAAAAAAAAAAAAGAAATGGGCAATAAGCCGGGCACGGTGGCGCACGCCTGTAATCCCAGCACTTGGGAGGCTGAGGCAGGAGGATCACGAGTTCAAAGCCAGCCTCAGCAATGGCAAGGCACTTATCAACTTAGTGAGACCCCGTCTCTAATAAAATACAAAAAAGGGCTGGGGATGTGGCCCAGTGGTCGAGTGCCCCTGAGTTCAACCTCCGGTACCAAAAAAAAAAAAGAAAAAGAAAAAGAAATGGGTGATAGCCAGGTGTGGTGGTGCACGCCTGTGATCCCAGCGGCTTGGGAGTCTGAGGCAGGAGGATAATGAATTCAAAGCCAGCCTCAGCAAAAGCAAGGTGCCAGGCAACTCAGTGAGACACTGTCTCTAAATAAAATACAAAATAGGGCTGGAGATGTGGCTCAGTGGTTGAGTGCTTGCCTAGCATGCACAATGCCTGGGGTTCAATCCCCAGCACTGCAAGAAAAAATTAAAAAACAAAAGAAAGAGAAAAACTAATGGGCTATACCTTCTATAAAACAAAATTAACTTCAAAGTATTGTGACCTTGGACGAATCATCAATACTTTCTGAGCCTTAAGTTCCTCATCAGCAAAACAGGCACAATACTCTCAAGCTTGGCTTCCAGAAAAGATCCATTGAGTATCTTGCAAATTATTCTTGTTATAGCACTTTGACAAATGCCACAAGCCAGGCATGGTGGCACACACCTATAATCCCAGCTACTCTGGAGGCTGAAGCGGGAGGATCACACGTTTGAGGTCAGCTTGGGCAACATAATGAGACCCTGTCTCAAAAAAATTAGAAGGACTGGGGTTGTAGCTCAAAATGACAAAAGAGCAGCCCCTGGGTTCAGGGCTCAGTACCACAAATAAACAAACAAAACAACAACAATAATCAGAGATATCATTTTAATATCCTTTTAATATTAAGCAGCAGTCCTAGAAACTAGAAGCATGCTACAGTAAGAATTTCCCCAGTGCAGATTTAAGCCATAGATTACCTTTATTTGTAAGATCCTTAAAATTTACACCGGAAAAAATAGTTAGAACATCCTCCTCCATATGAACCACATATGCTGTCTGTGAATCATTTTCATCTCCAAATTAGTAGAATCCAAATTAGTAGGGCTTTCCCTACAGTGAAATCTGTTTAAGCAAACATCTGCTGGTTCCCTGAAAAGTGATTTGTTCCCCCCACAGGTGGCCTTTGAATTTGTGGCCTAAAATCCATACTAAGAAAATATAGCCTTTATGACCAAAGTAGTGTCCTTGAAAGCTTGTGTCTCCCCTAAAATAGAGCAAAAGCATGTACAAAAGAACTCCACTTTGGGCCAGACAGTGCCCAGATTTAATGAAAGTGACAATGACTACTTCATCACTGTTGGGGCGATACTGATTGAAAGGACACATTTTTCCTGTTACTAATATTCTTGATCAAAGCATAAAAGGAAGCATATGTTTTAGTTGAATCAAGGCCCGTTTTCTGTTTTCTCAATTACTCATTTTTCAGAAAAGTGGAATAGGGGAGGCACAAAATGCAATCCCAAAGCCATGAATTCTGTCCTTAGCGTTACCCAAGATTGTGTGAATGACCTTGGGCAAATCACAGAGGGCAGATAGTGCTTCAGTGCCTACATCTTTGACAGTCAACAAACCCCACCCCCTCAGGCCTGTGAATGCTCAGCAAATATTCCACTAGTCATCAGATGATGAAGCTGACTCTGTGTTTCTATTGGCCTGATCGTCAAGACCACGTACAGCCTTCCCTCGCTCACCCACTCAAATGATAGACCAGTTACTTCCTGGCTTTGATCTGAAATTGTATCAAGCTACCCAAAAAAAGTGAGTGAAGAAGAATGTCATATTGATTTTTCTAACTCGACGGGGGTGGCTTTACAGATACCTGTAATGAAAAAGGAAAATAACTGAAAAGATTATGCTTTACAATCACAAGTCATCAGTGTCTGAAGACATCTTTTTTTTTTTTTTTTTTTAAACATTTATCTGCTTTAGTTGTACACAATGCCTTTATTTTTTTTTTACGTGGTGCTGGGGAATGAACCCAGGCTGCACACGTGCTAGGCGAGTGCTCTACCGCTGAGCCACCACCCCAGCCCCAAGGACATCTTATACTTCAGTGAAAGGCAGGAAGCTGGGAGACCAAGAGAAGGTGATATGTGAGTGAAATGAGAAATCTGAGGGACATGAAATACCCTGGGCTAACCCTCTTGTTGGTCTTACCAGAATAGAAGGGACAAAAACACAAGATAGGCTGGGGTTGTGGCTCAGTGGTAGAGCACTTGCCTACCACAAAATGAGGCACTGGGTTCTATCCTCAGCACCACATAAAAATAAAGGTGTCGTGCTCATCCACAACTAAAAAATAATATTAAAACAAACCAAACAAAAGAAAACACAAGGGCTGGGATTGTGGCTCAGCGGTAGAGCGCTCGCCTAGCGCGTGGGCGACCCGGGTTCGATCCTCAGCACCACGTACATATAAAACGCATTGAATAAAATGCATTGTATACAACTAAAGCAAATAAATAAAAATATTAAAAAAAAAAAAAAAAGAAAAAGAAAACACAAGACTCAGTGATTTCCCTCTCTACCACTCCTGGTTTATAGTAAGTTAATGAAAGTGAGTGATTTTCAGCTAGCTGGACAGCTCCACAGGGCACAGTGTCTGGCCACTTAATTAGTGCACATGCCCATGAGAGGCAATGGAAGAGGCAGGACTGTCTCTGAGGCTGTGGTGGGGTGCCTACACATAGGGCAGTTGGCTTTTAGAAGATGAGTCTGCAGGGAAAACCTGGGCTCTTCTGACCTAAAGGCCACATTTGGTCATAACTAGAGACCATAAATTCATTTCTCCTGGTTAATAAATAGAGGTTGGAGCCCGGCGCAGTGGCACACGCCTGTAATCCCAGCACTTTCGAGGCTGAGGCAGGACGATTGCGAGTTCAAAGCCAGCCTCAGCAATGGTGAGGCACTCAGCAACTCAGTGAGACCCTGTCTCGAAATAAAAATACAAAAAAACAGGGGCTGGGGTTGTGGCTCAGCGGTAGAGTGCTCGCCTTGCATGTGCGCGGCCCGGGTTCAATCCTCAGCACCACATAAACATAAATGCATTGCATTGTGTACAACTAAAGTAAATAAATAAATATTAAAAAAAAATACAAAAAAGGGCTGGGGATGTGGCCCGTGGTTGAATGCCCCTGAGTTCAATCCCCAGTACCAAAAAAAAAAAAAAAAGAGGTTGTTGTAATGAATGTAATGAACCACATGTGCATAATGAAATTTCATAGAAAATTTATCTTTCTGAATGAATTCCTATAGAATGAATTCTATTTCATTAGAATGATCTGTAGTCGCCTGAAGCGATGGCCGCTTGGAGCAAAGAAGCCACGGGAAGAAGTTTAGAGACGAACTGGAAACAAACAGCCCTTTATTCTGATAACTTTTCTCTCTGGCTCTAACTACACCCCGACACGCCGTCCACGCTCCTCTAACCTCCAAAATGGCGTAGACTCCCTCCGCAATCTCACTCAAGTCCCTCGAGATCTCTGGCCAAGTCTCACAAGATCCCGGGCCAAGTCCCGTGAGACTACAAAAGGCGCCAATGCCCAAACATGTCCAAAGCCCGTAGTCAACCGCAATTTAAGCCATCTCCCCAAACAGGGCTCCTACAATGATACACTTATCATTTGTACATACAAACACACACATGCACACATACACAGGACTATACGGAAATTGGGACAGTGACAACAGATTCCCCCAATCCACAAGTCTTGTGACATCTCACTTCCTAGGGCAAGTCTTTGTTGAGAAAATCCAAAGAAACAGAAGATAGGGGCCATCCTGTGAACACAAGTTAATGTCCAGGAAGTTGCATTTTTCTTCTTTGAGCCTACCTTGGCCTGGACAGCATAAGAAGCCAGGAGCACAGAAGCCTCAGGAGGGCAGTAGATCTTTTCCTCTAAAATCTGCTTCTTCACCTGAAAGGGGCAATGAGAGAGACATGAGACTGTGTGCGAGGAAGTGAGTCGCGCAGACTGGTCACAGCAGATGGCTGCAGGGTGTTCTAAATGAGGGCTGTCAAGGCAGCTGTTAATGATTTTCTGACAAAGGGGACAATTTTTTTTTTTTTTTTTTTTTTTTTTTACTGCTGCAGACCATTTGAGAGTTCAGTCACTGAGAAGTTATTGGTAAGATGACTACACATAAAATCCTCTCATCTGGGACTGGGGGTGTGGCTCAGTGGTAGAGCACTTGCCTAGCAATGCTTGAGGCCCTGGATTTGACTCCCAATCCTGTCAAAAAAAATAAATAAGGAGCTGGGGTTGTTGCTTAGCGATAGAGTACTTGCCTAGCATCTGCACAGCCCTGGGTTTGATCCTCAGCACCACGTAAAAATAAATAAATATAATAAAGTTATTGTGTGCAACTACAACTAAAAAATAAATATAAAAAATAAATATAAAAATAAATAAATAGGGCTGGGATTGTGGCTTAGCGGTAGTGCGCTCGCCTAGCACATGTGCGGCCCAGGTTCAATCCTCAGCACCACATAAAAACAAAGGCATTGTGTACAACTAAAGCAAATAAATAAATATTTAAAAATAAATAGATAAATAGATAGATAAATAAACATCACTCATCTCTTCAAGATCAAGGCTGAAGAGTAAATGTGATTTTCATGGTTACAACAGAGACTGACATCTGGGCTCTGACAGAGAGGTGTGAACTAGAGAAGTGTCAGGAGCCCTCTGAGGGTGACTACAGCCTAGGTCCCCGCTGAGCACTCAGAGCACTGGAGGAAATGAAGTCTACTTTTAAGTCTTAAGACAAAAGCCACAAAGGCCATGAGTTATGACTGCAGAAAAAAAACATCACTTTAAAATGTGCTGCTCTAAGGAAAAAGGAAGCAATAAAATTTGATCGATTCAACACTTTTAAGTACACGTGAGGTTCAGGAAGTATAATTCTTAAGCTATAATGTTGAATTAACATATCTCATTGCATTTAATTTCTTGGAATGGTGCAGTGTATGATCCTGACACACAATCAAGAAAACTGCATGACGTGGGACACACTAAAATAAACACAAAAGGAAAGCCAACTCTTTTTACAGATGTCAACAGTCACCAGATTCATAAAAGTAGTAAATTTTGCCTTGTTCTGTTACAAAAACAACCTAACATTTCAGTGAAGGAAAATCAAACTAAAGTAACATGAGGGATAGACACTGCTTCCAAGCACTTACAGGAAAGCCATTTCTATAACACTAAGACATTCGGGGGGCGCTGGGGATATAGCTCAGTTGGTAGAGTGCTTGCCTTGCATGCACAAGGCCCTGGGTTCAATCCCCAGAACCACACACACCAAAAAAAAAAAAAAAAAAAAAGACATTTGGGGACCTTGGAGGTCTTTATGTGGCTTCATTCACACAAAGAAATTCTTTCCAGGTTTTAAAACTCATTTTGTATTCTTACAGAGAAAATGAAACCTGAGATGTTTTGAAGCAGTACAACTTTCAAATCCTTGGATTCTTCTCAAAGGAACAACAAAAAAAGAAAAAGAAGAAGCAGAAGCAGCAGCAGCAGCAGCAGCAGCAGCAGCCGCCGCCGCCGCCACATTACAGAAAAACTGAAAGGGCTATCTTTTGACTTGAAAATGCTGGAAAGAAATCTGCCACATACTGTGTGTGCGTGTGTGTGTGTGCATGCGTGTGCACATGACAGAACCTTTTTGTGAAAGAAATTATTTAGGGGGTTTATTACATTTCACTTAATATTTACCAAACACAATATACTGAGGCTCAAATTAATTACAAGGATGCTGTGACAGACCACACATCTACTTCTGGAGAAATCACGTAATTAACATCCCTGCTGCAATCTTAACGTCACTGACAGTGGCCACCTTCGGTCACACAGGCAGCCCTGGTGCCAATCACTGCAACTAGCCACAAAATCAGAGAGGTGTCCCAGCACTTGGGAGGCTGAGGCAGGAGGATCAAGAGTTCAAAGCTAGCCTCAGCAATGACGAGGCAATTAGCAACTCAGTGAGACTCTGTCTCTAATACAAAAATGAAAAGGCACTTAGCAACTCAGTGAGACCCTGTCTCTAATAAAATACAAAAAAAAGGGCTAGGGATGTAGCCCAGTGGTCAAGTGCCCCTGAGTTCAATCCCCAATATCCCCCCCCCAAAAAAAAAAAAAAAATCAGGGAGGTACTCTGGCCAAGAGTAAGCACGCAGGCAAAACTAACAAGGTTTCCATCATCCTCTAATTCCCCTCCCCATTCCCCTAGATGGTCAATAATCTATAATTATTCATCTCCTAATTTCTTCAATTTGGCTGAGTGATTACTTAGGAATGCCTACTGAACACTTGATGAGCTTTGCTTTTAAGGGGCTTACACTCCAACAAGGAAGCAAAGGAGCAAGAAGACAATTATAGAACAAGAGTAGCATGAAGCAGAAAGTTGGAAGTATCACAGGCATGAGACAAATCA
Source organism: Tamias sibiricus (assembly GCA_025594165.1). Lineage (NCBI taxonomy): Eukaryota > Metazoa > Chordata > Mammalia > Rodentia > Sciuridae > Tamias > Tamias sibiricus. Next base: position 19,461,110 of record CM046664.1, read on the forward strand.
AGCGTCACCAGCATTCTGAAGTTCTGTCTTAATGAAAGCAGATTTTGAACTAGGGAAGAACTATTGCTTTATAAGCCTCTATCTTTAGACTTTCTTTGCACTTTCAAGTTAGCTTGAAGCAAACAAGACCCATCTTCTGGGAGGTTTTAGGTTAGGCAGCTGCTTCTATCCATGCTTCATCATCACACCTTTGTAATTTCATCTGACACCAATTCTCATTGCTCAGGTATATTTCTATTTTGAAGACTTTTTTCCATTACAGACCCAAAGGAACTGACGATCTAGAGGCAGAACATTTTTGCAATGTGGAGGCGTTTGTGGTCAACTCTGAGAGGTTCACCCAGGATGCCTCTGCAACCACAGAGAGGGCGGGGGGTGGGGGTAGTCTCTCAGAATTTAGGGGTAGCATTGGCTGGTGTACCTGCAAGAAAAATAAGTGTTGTGTGATCTCCTGAACCAGTTCCTCCTCTGCATTCTCAGGATAAAATTTGGCCAGGAAGTGAAAGGTGACCGGCTCCTCCTTTGAAACGTCATGATCCAGCACCTGCAGAAGACACACATAATGCATCAGCCTCTCTTCTTCCTGTGCTATCAAAGTCCTTTTTGCAGGGAGGGTATACAATTTTTCCCCTGTTAATTTCTTCGTATTTCTCACAAGTAGTGATTCCACAGTTGGAAGCATTCACAGAGCCATCCACATGAGGTAATAGCTTTCTCACACAGGGTTTCTGAACCAAATCAATCAATACCCCAAGAGGTGAGTGAAGCTAGATGAAGGGTCAAATGTTCTCGAGGCCACAGAAAAAACACTAGAAATATAACTAGTTATATTTATAAATAGTTACATAAATGTAACTAGAAATATAGCTAGTTGTATTTATAAATAGTTATATAAATATAGCTAGAAATATAACTCAAAATTCTTGGCCACTATCCTTTCTGGGAGACTGAAATATTTTTACATTTTTCTGAAATAGTGAAATGTTCCTTTGTTCTTTTTCCTTATTGCTCATCTACATAACGTAGGTCCAATTGGAATACACCTTAGAGATGATGAACTACATTTCTGCAACACCATTTAAATGTTAACTGAGCAATAGAAGTGAAACGTGTCTATCAGAGCAATCCTTTGTTTCTAGGACCCTCCAGAGATGCTCCACAAAATGCTTGCAGTGCAGTCAGTAAACCACTGCCTTTAATCTTCTAACAATTCCTTCCACCCCCTGAAAAGCTTGAACCATCTGCTCTCCAGAGTGAATTTCATTTCAGGACATAAACATGCCATGTGACAGGCTACCAGGCTCCATTAACATGTGTCATAATTTATTTCCTTTAAGCAGCAGGTTCCATGGCTCCTGATGCCCTCAATCTAATATCCATTCGGCCAACACTCAGGTATGATTTAAAATTCACTTTGCTGAGAATCATAAAAACATATGGAAAGTTTTGCTGTCTCTGACACATAACTCTCCATACTTCTGCCCAAATTACAGGGGACAGTAGCCAGCAACTCAAAATCAACCTGATCTAGGATACCCTCACTGACACTGGCACTTCACGGAACTCAGATCATGGGGAATAACCATTTGAAATTTACAACCAGCATGGATTTCAATGTGAAGACTTGAGATTACCCGTACATATATAAACACAATTTGAACACTTCAGCTTAGTGTCACACCAGTAAAAGGCAGGAGGCTTTCACTGTTTATCATAAATGAAATACATAAAAACTTCAGGCAGGCAATTGCAGGGAGTACCAATTAGGGTAAGAATTAGACACTGACTTACTTAAAGATTCAGGTGTCTTTTTAAGAGTGACAGACAAAAACAGATAGTCCTGTTCCCCAATCGTCTTCATGGTTAGGTGGGCAGGTAAATATATAAGTGTGTCTTTGTGTGAACATATGAGCCCACTCAGAGGGCAGGTCCCCTAGGCAATATCCATTTTCAAGCCATTTTAAAATTAGTAGGAGCCCAGTCTGCCTGTGCCCCAGAGAATCCCAAGAACAAATGGGCATTGTTCCTTCACCACAGGCATAGGCGCGTCCTTTATTCCTTGGATCACATTAATGATTAATTCAAGTTGGACCATGGTGTTCTCAAAAAGACTTAAAAATTCCCTTAAGAACATGAGCCCCAAGAGAATCTTTCAAAGACATAAATTGGTTTTTTTAAAGCATAAGATAGTAGTCATTTTTATTCATAAAGCCTGCCTACTGGCTTAACAAACTGAAGGGCATCAAGCTGGAAGCAATCGGGCTGGGGAAAACAAGCAAAGAAGTCAGGACTGGCAAGGGTTGAACCCCAGCGAATTCCACTTGCCTAGGAGAACCTGGGGCAAGAGGGGGCACAGCACTTCTGGGACCTGCTCTCTGAACCACTCAGTTCAGGAACTTGCCCCCTTTTCTACCATGTAGCCATGAAGTCCTGACGATGAGCAAACAAGCTAAGCACTTGCTCAGGATAAAATCTGGAAAGCACACATCTACTCCACTGATTTTGTGCAGTTCCAAGCCCAACCTTCTTGTCCATTTTGAGCCAGGCCACGGTGTCCTTGATTGTGTATTGTAGTCCAAAAAACCAGGTTTCCCGAAGCCCCAGAGTCCGGCACACCAAATCAAACAGGTCCTTCCCTTTCCATTTCACCTGCAATATAACAAACCAACAGGGAAGGATGTTGTGAGCAAGAATCATAACCTGCTCGCCTACAAAACGGTTCTCTGCACTCTGATACTATGACGGCTGATGAGCATTAAATTCCTAAATATTTTAAAGCTTCCCACACAAAACCATGAGTGGGAAAATACCAATTAGAGCTTAATGGCTTAATCACTGCAGAGCATACACAATACCTCCCTTGGACACTTTCTTACAGATTTTAATATCCCCACAGCTGCTAATTTAGGAAACCTGGTAAATAAGCATCCTCATTTAGGAGAGTTGAGCCTCCTGAGTTAACCCAGGGAGATGGCCAGCTTCTAAGACATCAATTCCCTTGAAATTTTGTTGTTGCTTTTTTAAAAAATCATTCTGCCCTTTGATGAAAGACCAGTGGTGTGTGTGTGTGTGTGTGTTTAATTTGAAGATTGGTTTTACTAGAAGTTTTTTAAATACAGGGGAGAAAGTTGCAACCAAAGTCATAAATCATGGAAAAAAAGAACCATAAGAGACCAGGCAGTCCAATCACAGTTCTCTCCTATCATAGATGCTCAACTGGACCAAAGGCAAAGTAACTCGTCCATAGTCACACAGAGCAATTTCAAACTCTTGGTATCTGAGCCCAGGTGACAGACATCCATATACTGTGACATGTTTACCCTAGAGACTCACTTTCAAAAGGACCTGAGCCAGCACAGTGACATATACCTGTAATCCCAGCAGCTCGGGAGGCTGAGACAGAAGGACTGGAGTTCATAGCCAGCCTCAGTAAAAGTGAGGCGCTAAGTAACTCAATGAGACCCTGTGTATAAATAAAATACAAAATAGGACTGGGGATTTGGGCATGTGGCTCAGTGGTTGAGTGCCCCTGAGTTCAATCCCCAGTACCAAAAAAAAAAAAAAAAAAAAAAAGGACCTGAAGCTTTTCTCAGCTAGTCAATCATAGCTGGAAAAGCAAATTCAATATCTTAATAGGAAAAAGAATGCCTTAGCAGCTTAGTGAATGTTGCCACCTAGTGGCTTTCCCATTAAATCTCCCAGGATGTTCCCATACTACCCCCCCTCAGCTACCACTTGCCAGATTCCTGCCCCATCACCTCCAAGTTATCAGGTAGACATAGAAATACATGCTCAGTTGTAGGTATGATCACCTGAGGCACATCACAGAAACAGCAGTCATAGAGTAATCCTGAGATTCAAATGCAAAGTCTCCAAACATGGAAAGAATGAGACCATGTGATTGCAAAAGCCCCTGTCCTTCTACCCTCATTAGAAATCTCCAAGCAGGACGCAGTAGCACATGCCTGTAATCCCAGCTCTCGGGAGGCTGAGGCAGGAGGATCACGAGTTCAAAGCCAGCCTCAGTAATGGTGAGGCACTTAGCAACTCAGTGAGACCCTATCTCTAATAAAATACAAAAAAATAAGTTAGAACCCTGATATCTGATTGACTTTTTGCTAAAAACTAGTTCCGCATGGGAGTTTTCAAGTGGGATTTCTGTTTTTAATAGCTGCGAATGGATGGTGTGTTCCCTGCAGGAACAAAAGTTCTCAACAGGAGAGACCATCTCTTCTCTGTGTTGCACTCCAGCATTCCAAGTCAGCAACCCAGATGGAAGGACAGATACCAAGACGGCAGCAGCAGACAAGTGCTTGAGTTGTATGTGGACTTTTTTTTTTTTTTTTTTTTTTTTTGAGAGGCGGGGTAGTACCAAGGATTGAACTCAGGGGCACTTAACTATTGAACCACATCCCCAGCTCTATTTTGTATTTTATTTAGAGAGAGGGTCTTACTGAGTTGCTTAGTGCCTCACTGTTGATGAGGCTGGCTTTGAACTTGCAATCCTCCTGCCTCAGCCTCCCAAGCCACTGGGATTACAGGTGTGCGCCACTGTACCCACCTACTGTTGTTCTTCACTAGGGCTTTTCTCCTATCCTTCTCTGACAAGTAGAGCCCCTGGTATACAACAAAGATTATTAAGATTAAAAAAAAGTCTTTAGAGATTATTTTGAATAAAATAAAATGGCGATTTTTATTTTTAAAAGATTATAGTTTTTCCCCATTCATAATGCTGAACAATTGCCACACCCATTGCCCCATCTGACAACTGGACAAAGGGTTTTTAATTCACAGCAGGTTTTAATTCCTACAGGCAGACTTCACTGAAGAAATGTTATTTTGGAAAACTGGAAGCTTCAGGATGCGATTATCCTCTTGTCTCTATTTTAAGCCAGCACACAGTATATAAATTATAAATGCGTACCTTGCTACAAGATAATGTACCACTAAAGAACAGGCATTAATGTGGAGAAGTTAAACACCCATAGGCCAAGAGGATCAAGGTAATGATTCCCAACATGCCATAACTTACAGCCATAGCCAGGGCTGGGTTTTGGCACGAAAGGGCTGTCTGCAAGTGGGATGTGCAATGCATCAGAAGAAAATCTGCCAAGGGAAGGATGAGTGAATTTCCTGAATTGGGAGTTTAAATCCACAAACATAATATTGTATTAATGTAGTTTTCCTGCATTCCCTTCTACTTCTTTGTTTTTTGGTTTTGTTTTGGTTTTGTTTGGTTTTGTTTTTATTTCTTTTTTTAGTTGTGGATGGACACAATACCTTTATTTTATTTGTTCTTATTTTTATGTGGTGTTGGGGATCGAAGCCAGTGCCTCACACATGCTAGGCAAGCGCTCTACCACTGAGCCACAACCCTGGCCCCTACTTCTTCGTTTTTAAAATGCAAAACAGGGCTGAGGACATAGCTCAGTTGGTAGAGTGCTTGCCTCACATGCACAAGGGCCTGGGTTCAATCCCCAGCAACACACACACACACAAAAAGCAAAACTATCTTTGTTGAATGCAAAAAGACAATGTCTTTGCCCCCATGGAGCTTGCAATAAAGTGAGAAGGAGGGAAAGAATTCTCATAACAATTCAGAATTCCCTACTTAAAGGGGGGTTTCCTACTTACATTTTTAACTTTGGTGCAGAGAATCTCAGACTGTCAAGAGTTGGAAATGAGCTGAGTAATTAACTATCATAGACCCAGCCCCTTTTGTACAAATAAGGAAACTGAATCACAGATTATTTGGCAGCCTGACAAAAGCAGGCCCTGGGGGCTGGGATTGTGGCTCAGCGGTAGAGCACTCGCCTAGCACGTGCGCGACCCGGGTTCGATCCTCAGCACCACATACAAATAAACGCATTGTGTACAACTAAAAGCAAATAAATAAATATTAAAAAAAAAAAAAAAAAAAGCAGGCCCTGGCCTTTTTCATGGTGACTCAAAGTAGGAAACCCCCAGTCCTTCAAGCACCTCTTTCCCTATTCTGTGGTCCTCCTTTCTTCTTGCTTTCCACCTTGTACAGAAAGTGACCAGTGTCTGAAATGACACCCATTCTCAGAAGAGTCAAATGTGGCTCATCAGGGGCTGGGGTTGTGGCTCAATGGTAGAGCGCTTGCCTAGCACATGCGCAGCTCAGGTTCGATCCTCAGCACCACGTAAAAATAAACGCATTGTGTACAACTAAAGCAAATAAATATTTTTTTTTAAAAAGTGGCTCATCTACAGCTTCATGTGAATTAAATCCCTTATTACTCTCATTTATTCTTATAGTAAATACTGTAGAGTGCACACGCTATGTGCCAGCACTGTTGGACATTGGGGCTACAAAACTATGGAAGCAGGATGCATGCAAGATAAACAGGTGAGAACTCAAGTCCAAGAAGACTTAAAAGAACAAGTGAGAGTTCATGAGGTAGGGAAGGAAATACATCTCTTAAAAAATCATGATTGTGCTGGGCACAGTGGCTCAAGAGGCTGAGGCAAGAGGATCGAGAGTTTAAAGCCAGCCTCAGCAAAAGTGAGATACTAAACAACTCAGTGAGGCCCTGTCTCTAAATAAAATACAAAATAGGGCTGCGGATGTGACTCAGTGGTCAAGGGCCCCTGAGTTCAATCCTTGTGCCCCCCCAACCCCCCAAAATAATCATGATTGCTACAGGAAACTGCAATTCATTTGCTGGAGCTGAAACCAACAGCCAGGCTTGGGAGGGCGCATGTGTGGGGATGTTGCTCAATGCCCAAACAGGTGGCTTGACTTCAGCCAAATGCCATAGAGGCTTTGAGGACTTGGGCAGAGGAGTGACAGGATCAGATCTGCATTCTGGATGTGTTCTGACAGCAGAGGAGAGAATTAGTTGGAGGAAGGAGCCTAAATCAAAAAGGACAGAGCAAAGGCCAATCCTGCAATGGGAAAGGTGGTGGAAGGAAGAAAAGACAGCCTAAGAAATGGAAAGCGAGCAGTCATAGAACTGGTGCCTGAACGGGGACCAAAGGAGAAAGAATCAAGAGGGACACCTGCATTTCTAGCTTGAGCACCAGATGGTTCCACTAAAGGATAGATGGAATACAGGAGAAGCAGCAAATTTGGGGAAAACAGATGAGCAATTAAGTTTTAGACGAGATAAATTAAGCTGCCTGAAGAAACCAGGAAGAGATGCTTTAAATAAATTTGATTTAAAGCCTCCATTTATAAAATAACATGTTCGAGGCTGAGGCAGGAAGATTGCTTGAACCCAGGAGTTCAAGGTCAGCCTTGAAACATAGTAAGATCCTGTCCCCCCACCAAAATAATAAAATAGAAAGTTCTGTCATTAAGCAATTAAGTTTTCTTAGGGTCTGGAGTTGTAGCTCATGGTAGAACATTTGAATAGCATGCACAAGGCCCAGGTTCAATCCCTACTGAGGGCAAGGAGAAGGAGGAAAAGTTGTTTTCTATTTGGCTAAATCTAACCTCAACATGTTATTACCTATCCAAAGTAGATTTTGTTATTTGTTTTGTTTTGGTTTTGGTACCAGGGATTGAATTTAGTGGTGCTTAACCACTAAGCCACATCCCCAGCCCTTTTTACTTTGAGACTTTTTTACTTTTTACTTTGTCTTACTAAGTTACCTAGGGCCTTGCTAAATTGCTGAGGCTAGCTTTGAACTTGCGATCCTCCTAACTCAGACTCCCAAACCACTGGGATTACAGGTAAGCGCCACCATACAGGGCGGATGCTGTACTTTTCAATATGCCCTTTCCCAGATGCCTGAGGCTTGCTCAGTATTCCTGATTTGAGTTTCTAGTTTTTTACAGACAAAAGCTATTGGTCATAGATACTGTAGGTTTTCAGGATCCTGGGGAAAGGAGGTATTTGATTATGAATGGGGATTCCTTGATGTGGGCTGACTTGACAGAATATGACAAATTTGTCTTTTTTTAATTTTTAATATTTATTTCTTTGTTTATTTATGTTTTGGGGTACTGGAGATTGAACCCAGAGGCACTTTGCCACTGAATCACATCCCAAACCTTTTTAATTTTATTTTTTAGACAAGGTCCCACTAAATTGCTGAGGCTGGCCTTAAACTTGCAATCCTGCTGGGCTCGGTGACACACATCTGTAATCCAAGTGGCTTGGGAGGATCGTGAGTTCAAAGCCAGCCTCAGCAATTCAGTGAGGGCCTAAGCAACTCAGCAAGACCCCATCTCTAAATTTAAAAAACAAAAAAGGGTGGGACCCTGGGAATGTGGCTCAGCTGGTAAGCACCCCTGGGTTCAATCCCTGGTACCAAAACACAAAACAAAACTTGCAACCCTCCTGCCTCCTCCACCAAAGTCACTGGGATTACAGGCATGTGCCACCACTCCCAGCTTGTCTTCAGTTTTGTTGCTGGTCCACTGCATTGTGTTGAGGTGGCTCACTGTCATCTGAAGGTCTCCCTAGGTTGTAGACGCCTCTAACTAGGAGCAGCATTCACCACCTTCCTATTCCCCACAGTGTCCAAGTGAGTATCTGCATACAAGACACAACAAAGCAATGACCATGCAACAGAATTGAACTACTTCAAAAATCCAAGGCTCAGAGACTTGGAACACAATTAGTCCCACACATCCACTCCTTCCACAGATATTTAGTGGACACCCATTGTGTCTAAGCACCATGCAAGGTGCAGGGGAGAAATAGGGAACAAGAGACAAGTCCCCACTTTCACAGATCTAGAATATGGCCAGCCAGGAACAGGTGATCACCTCCCTAAGCCCATACAAAATCAACTCCAGGTGTTTTTCAGCACTACACTTGTGCCACAACAGGGACACTAAGGCTATAGGGACCCCATAAAAAGGACCCCCCCTCATCTGAGAGAGTAAGGAAATGTCATCTAAACAGATCCACAGTGGGAAAGAGAAGCCAAGTGAATACTGGGCTTGGAGGAGGAGAAGCCAGCAGGGAAGTGGTGTCCCAGAGAGAGGAACAAATGTCTACAGGAAAAAAAAGAAAAAAAAAAGTTTAGATTGTTCTTATAGGAAATAACAGTACTACAGTTTTGTTTGAGATGAGAATTCTACCATGTTTCCAAAACTACCATTTCAATCCAATACTTTTGTCAATTGTCCAATTCGACCTCTCGCATCTGAACCACACAACACAGAAAGTTATCTGGTGACTATTTTCTCCAGTTTCCCAAAGATGCAACATAACTAGTATCATTCTAAATACACAGGAGACAAATTGAATCATTACTGAGATGGATGCCTCAGGGCATTAGGGCTTAATTCTTTCCAGGAACCACTCTAAAAATCATAGGTAAGTTGGTTATCTACCATGAATCTCAGCACTGTCACTGTATGACCTTGGGCAAGTTATTGAATTTCCTTGTGCTTTTCAACAAGGATAACAAACAGAACCTGTCTTAGCAGATTGATCTAAGGATTAAGTGCATGAATATATTTCAAAAGATTAAGAGACCTGGAGTAAATAAACACTCAATAAGGGTTAGTTATTGCTAATTCTCATCCTGCCTCCTCTCCTTAGATTCTCAAGTGGTGCTGCTTAAAGCCTCCCAGCCCTGATCCACACTAGGGATGATGAATGACAGATCGAAAAGGGCACCATCAATTCTCATTGAGCTAACCATACAATCACTCATTTGACAAACATTTATTGAGCACCCACTACATCCTAGTCATTGTGCTCAGTACAGGAGATAAATGATGAATCAGAACAAGACATGGTCCCTGTTTGCGTCTGACAGGGAAGACAGGTAAATGGATAATGAAAATGAACCTGGTTAAGTGCTAACAGAACAGGGTGCTGTGGGAAAACAACTCGGGTTGGGGGTCTTGGGCATCAGGGGTTTCACAGAAATGCTGTCTGAGCTGGGTCTTGGAAGCCAAGTAGTAGTTGGGCCTGTGGTGAAGGAGCTGACAAAAAGGAGGTCACACCAGGAGGAGGGAACAGCATGTTTGCTGCTTGGGTCCAAGCTGTTGCAAAGTGAAGGAATGTTCTTTGCACTTTTCTAGTATCTGACAAACAGCATAATTATCCAATCTGCAGTACTGAATGTTCAATGCAGTACTGAATATGCAGCTTCGGCCCAACGCGTGAGAAGATTCTGACTCTCCACAACTGATCAGGAACCCAGCTGTTCAGGCTCTGGATCAGAGCAGGTACACATCCTGCAACGGTACCTGCAGGGCTCAAAGAAGCTAAGATGACAGGGATGAGTCCCTGTTTATTTTCCTGTAAAACAGTCCTTTTCCTGGGCTGAGGGTGTAGCTCAGTGGCAAGTACTTGCCTAGCAGCGTGAGGCCTTGGTTTCAATTCCCAGCAATGGAAAAAAAAAAATCCCTTTTTTGACACCTGGTGGCATGTAAGCCTTTTAGACCCTGCATTCACACTATTTATAGGCCTTCATGTTAAGAATTATAATTTTTCTTGAACAGGCTGCCCAAAATAGACCAGCTGCTGGTCCTGATGAAGTATATACACTGACACCCATCTCTTTCCACCTGGCCAAAGTGTTCAATTGCTCTATGCCCAGGGCAGTTCCCTGCCTCATCTCAGCCTAGCAAAGAGGATGGAGGCTAAGAGGCAGGTGTTTGTTTTGCAGAGAGAAAAAGAGAGGTGGGGGGAGTGAGGAAGGTGGTTTGCAGGGAGAGGAGAGGCAGGAAGAAGCATAGATCTGGATTGCATCATATGGAAGGAAGTGCCCCCTCTGCAGGCTTCATCCTCAAGGTGCCCTTCAGGCGCAGGGGCTACAGGGAGCGAGTGTACAAATGCGATGCAGCTCAGCTTTGTGGCTGTGCTTTCCTGTTACTTTTAACAGGCTGCAATGCAATTTCATAGATATATACTTGTGCCAGTATCAAAGATAGATGTGTATGAACTTTATAAACAGGACTAAGTGCTGTCAGCTTGTTATTTTTTGTAGGAGCTGAATTTATGAGCTTTACCCAGAGTGAAGTACTTGTCATTTATCAACCTAGAATGTTTTAAGTAAATAGCACTAAGCACTTACCCTCCGCAGCAGGAACGTAGCTAGAATGCGGCACTTTTCTGTTATAGGAAGCAAATGGCAACAATAACCTGCAGGGCTGATTGGGGTCTATTAACTGGGGAAGCTTTATGAATAACTTCTACTGAAAGCCATCTTATAGTTGGCCAGAGTTATACTCAATCCTGAAGCTGCCTTTTTTTTTTTTCCCTCCTTCTGGGCTTTGGCAGTCTTCACGTTGCATTTCTCCCATTTCTTTGGGCCACAAAGTCAGTGACAGTCAAACCCCTTGTACTTGCTGATAATGACAGAGCAGGGTGAGGTGGAAACCAGCCACATGTGGGAGAAAGGCCACAGCTAGACAAGGTCAATTCTCTTGAAGAAAGTGAACCCAATTTGGCTGTTAGATGTGAAATGCCTAAGAATTGGAACCCACAAAGACACTTGGGTTTTTTAGAAATGACTCACATCTGGAAAAAGCTGAGAGAGAAGTAATATTCTGTTTCATAGGTCTGGAGGGCTAGATTGCCAGTCACACAAGCAATGCTATTTGATTGGTTGTCTACTCCATAGAGGATGAAAGAGAACTGATGACCCCAGCATTTGCTTATCAGGCTTCCTTCTAATTAGCTCACAAGCTGCCATAGCATTTGCCATAAAAATTGTCAAAAGGTTAGCTCCCTTGCAGATAACAGCAACAGAAGGAACTGTGCCTCCCCAAGCTCAGGGCATGTGCCACGTGTTTGCCGTTATTTCAGAAATGGAAAACTAAGGATGACTGCTATTGCCCTGTTCAATGTTTATCCATAACTAACTACTGCAGTCATAGCTGGACTTTGAGAACAGATTTACAGACTTGAGAATTTAAGATGCTTATGTAAAGATTTAAACCTAAATACAACTTTTATTTGACTGTTTTGAAAAAAATAGAGGCCAAATATCCCAATTTACAAGATAAACATGATGGAAAGAGGTATACAGGAGCCAGGCATGGTGGAATATGCCTATAATCCCAGCAGCTTGGGAGGCTGAGGCAGGAGGATCACAAGTTCAAAGCCAGCCTCAGCAACAGCGAGGCACTAAGCAACCTGTCTCTAAATAAAATACAAAATATAGACCCTGTCTCTAAATACAATATGAAATAGGGCTGGGGATGTAGCTCAGTGGTTGAATGCCCCTGAATCCAATCACCAGTACCAAAAAAAAAAAAAAACAAAAGAGGTATAGGGGCCGCTGATTTAGCTCAGTGGTAGAGTGTTTGCCTAGCATGTGTAAGGCCCTGGGTTCCACCCCCAGCCTCCCCCTGGGAAGAAAAAAAAAGGAAAAAAGAAGTAATAATAATTTTGCGGGCTAGGATTGTGGCTCAGTGGTAGAGCGCTCGCCTATCACGTGCGCGGCCCGGGTTCGATCAATCCTCAGCACCACGTACAAGTAAACACATTGCGTACAACTAAAGCAAATAAATAATTATTTTTTTAAAATAATAATTTTGCTATGCAGTAAGTGAATAAAAATGAATCCCATTAAAATCTCTTCTGATTAATCAAAGATTTAAAAAGTATAGTATTATGGCTGTAAAACCAATTCAGGATGTAGTATCACCACACCAAAAACAAAAAAAACAGGTTCTTCTATCTCATGAGCTTAATGCAAAACCACTCTGCCATTTCCTTTTGCAACTAAAGGATATACCACTCCTACACAGGCATTATTTCTCAACATGAGGGAAAAAGGAATCCTCCAAATAGAAACAAGATCATAGCAAAAAGAGATTTGTTTGCTCTGCTCTGCTGATCTTGAATCTGTACAAGATTCAAACCTAAAACCTCTTTGCAAAAATTCCCATCTCTAATCTCTTGTCCTGTCAGTTTCTGTCATAATGAACTATAGTAATTAATTTTCTTCTTCCAGTTCTCTAATCATCTGTTATTATACCAAATCTATTTAAATTATTGGTTTCAAGGCTTTTCACCAAATCCTTCCTCCCTCCTTCAACCAATTACCTCGCCTTGTTACAATCCAGCCTGTGTACTCCCAGACAGCAAACCTGTGTGCTTCCAGCTGGGCCTGCTGGCCTATGCATGTAATCCCAGTGATTCAGGAGGCCGAGGCAGGAGGATCACAAATTCAAAGCCAACCTCAGAAACTTAACAAGGCCCTAAGCAACTTTGTAAGACCCTGTCTGAAAATAAAAAAATAAAAAGGGCTGGGGACGTGGCTCAGTGTTTAAGCACCCCTGGGTTCAATCCCTGGTAACAAAAAACTAAAAATTAAAACCTATGTGCTTCCATTCACCTGTACAAATTTTAATAAGATCTATTCCTTTATCTCATCACTGCCCTTCCCCAACACAATATCACATACAAGTCAGTATGTATTTTACAAATATGGGAAAGTGTGGAGTCCATCTTTCCCCAAGATTCCTGTCTTTCCTCCAACTCTGTAGATCAAACTCCTTAAAGGCAAGGGCTAACACAAACATACATACACATGCACACACACACATGCCTACATGTATGTATATACACAGATACTTAAGTCTCCTGGAACCCAAGCAAGTGCTACATAAATGCTTGTGGTTGGCTGGTGATGTTGATGATAATGATGATGATAACTAGATGAGGCTTCTAAGTAGAACAGACTTCTAAGTAATGACTGCAATGAAGCAAGAATTTATGACACTCCTTATTAAAATTCTAACTGCATAACTAGACCTTAAGGTATATATATTTTCCCCTTTGGTGACACATACTGATTTCCTCTCTCTATAAATACCCTGGCAAAGAAATCTAAGTCTCAAAGAACTTAGGAAGAAAATTTTCCACCAAACAGAAGAGACTAGTAAGAAACAAATCACAGCACCTTGGGAAGCCACATATAGAGGTTTTTAACTCTGATAAGTTTCTAGTCTTTCAAAACAAAATGAGTTATAGTTTGTTAAGGGGGAAAAGTCCTTATGTCTGCAGCTTCTGGCATCTTCCCTGCTGAAGTAGAAAGCAGTTATGGGATCAGCAGTGAACCCAGAGGGGAGATCTGGATCCTAGACACCCTCCTTCCACCACACACAAGCCTGTGACTTAAGTGAAGCACACAGTTCAAGTAGGCCCCAGTGTCTTCATCTGTAAATCTCTTATGCCCTGTGCAGTCCCCAGATTTTATGATGCTATGAATAAAAACAGATGCACTTGCTTCAAACTTGGTTGACAGATGACAAAGCAAAAAGAAACAATACAATTATAGTGCTATAAAAGCAAGACAGTCCCCCCAAAAGCAAAAAAAGGCAATCTCTGTGGGATTTAGTTCACAACACGAGAGCAATCACAGTCCTGTCAAACAGCTATAAAACACCAAAACCTGCTGTGTTGGGTAAGTCACTTAACCTCTTTGGGTCTCAGCTTCTGCAATCATCAAGTGGTCTTTCAGAATTAATACCACCCTCTGAGTCCACAAGCTTGAGAAGGTTTTGTATAAACCATGTAGTACTTTATTTTTGTTACTATAATAATTTGTTAGTCCTTTAATGCCCCATTCTATATCTTAAAATCATTTCAGGGATATAAATGACACTTAACATTTCATTCCTGTGTGGTTTTTCCACTCTCTTCCCTTACTCTAGTTCTGCTATCATGTTCCTTACTCCTAATAATCAAGAGTTGACTGTATAATAATGAATTCTCCAATGTAACAAAAATGGTAATTAGAATGCTGCTGAAAAGTAGAAGTTTTCAGGACCTAGCATGCTGTTGATAATCAGCAATTATCAGTGATTACAAATGTTTGAAACACTGAAAATAAAAATTCAGCAGAGAGGTATTAATAGGAAACAGTAAATTCAGTGAGATAAGACACAGGGCTAAATTTCAAATGTCTAAACATGGGGAAAACTAGCGCATTATGAAACATAACTCACCACAAAGTATTATCCATTGGATTATTCCTGTCTTGGACATTGTAAAAATTGCAGATTAAATGTAGAAATATATTTCTTCAAAGAAACTCCCAGTGGGGCAGAGTGGTGCAGCTCAGTGGTGGAGCAAGTACTTAGCATGCACAAGGCCCTGGGATCAATTCCCAGCAACCCCCCCCCCACACCCACACACACCAAAAGCTTCCTGCACAATAGAGCCAAAATATAATCCGTTTGTGCAAACTAGCTTGTGTCGTATGCTGCCCCTAGCCATTCTAATTGTGAAGAAATTTTAAATATTCTGTCTCTGTTTCTAGCTTGATGTTTTGACTATGCTTCCTGATCAACAGTGATAATGACATGCACTTTTAACAACATTGGAAAGTATGCATGGGTAGGACTGGTGAAAATTTCTGCAAATGGTTGAAAAAAAAAAACTACTGTGGGATAGACTTTTTTTAGACATATTTATGAGACTGACTGATATAATCTCAAAATCAACAGGAGTAGGATAGTAGGTAAATGCACTATTGGAAAATCTAAAACCACAGATGGGTCCAGATAAGCTTAGTAATTACTCCAGGTTTCAGTTTTAAGTTCTATTTGAAAGTCAAACTATAGAAACTACCAAAACTAGGAAACTAAAAATGGCAAGGTATATGCTTATGGCAAAGCCATAAGCAACATCACTAACAGAGAGTTTCTGTAAATTGTCTAAAGCTAGGTCCAAATTTGGCAGAGAAGCAAAAAGAAGCAGTGAAAGCTGAAGAGGAAAAAGGTCTTTGGAAATGATGTGCTCTTCTGCCACCTAGTGGTGCCACTGCCATTCCTAAACCCAAACAAGCACCTTAAGTCTCAGCATCTTGAATCAGCACCGTGACTAAAGGTTTGATTAAGGCTTCTCCCCTTGAAGTCAGCACTAATTCAGTAATAAATTTGTGTGCTAAAAATGTCCTAAAACATGTGGATTTAGAATCTAAATTAGACAAAGCACAGACAGGAGGAGAGAACACTTCATCCTGTAACAAACCATAGAAGGCTTGTCACCAGCTGGCTAAAAAGATTAGCAACTCTGAGAAAACTTGATTGTGGGATTTTAAAACTTAAAATGCTTTAACTTCTGAAATTAAAAATAAACAAGCACCAAGAATGTTCTTGGACAGGAATGTAAAACTAGCCTGAATAATTGTAGGAATCATCAAAAATAAAGAAAAATGTCAAAATGACACATTGGGGAGGCTGGGGTTGTAGCTCAGTAGTTAAAGCACTTGCTTAGCATACACGAGGTACTGGGTTTTATCCTCAGCACTGTATAAATAAGTAAATAAATAAATAAAGGTACTGTAAAAAAATAACACATTGGGGACAAAAGAATGGAGAATAACAAACCATGGCAGAAATCAGAAAAGAATCCTGCTATCACAGTAGACATCAAGCTAAATAGAGATCAAATCATTTTGTATATTATTAAAAAAAAAAAAAAAAAAAGAACATCCTTCAATAGGAATATGGCAGGCTGGGAATGTAGCTCAGTGGTAGTGTGCTTGCCTAGCATGTGCAGGCCGCTGAGTTCAATCCCCAGCACTGGAGGAAGAGAGAGGGGGACAGGGGAACCAGGAATATGGCATAAGATAAGCTCATTATACTTAGGCAAACTATAGAAAACTTTATACAAATCTAAAGGCATGAACAACCTGAAGGAGACTCAAAGAAAATGAAGGTGATAACTAAAGGAGAAAAATTCATACAGCCCCTATTAGGAGACGGGGGATGTGGCCCAGTGGTCGTCGAGTGCCCCTGAGTTCAATCCCTGGTACCACAAAACAAAAAACAAAAAAAAAACAACGGAGGAGCACAGTGGGCCTTTTTTTGTTTTGGTACCAGGGATTGAACTTAAGAGGCATTCAACCACTAGGCCACATCCCCAGCCCTTTTTTTTTTTCAGTGCTGGGTATTGAACCCAGGGCCTTGTGCATGTGAGGCAAGTGCTCTGCCAACTGAGCTATATCCACAATCCCCAGCCCGTTTTTGTATTTTATTAGAGACAGGGTCTCACTGAGTTGCTAAATGCCTCACCGTTGCTGAGGCTGGCTTTGAATTCATGATCCTCCTGCCTCAGCCTCCCAAGTGCTGGGATTACAGCTGTGCACCACCGCGCCCGGCACAGTGGGCCTCTTATACCTAGATCACCTTAGGTGATAGGATGTTGAAACAGTGGGCATTAGAAATCACTTTTATTTTTTCCTTCATTTTCAAATGAAAGAACTGAGACCTGGAGGAAAAAGAAGTGACATGCCCAAGGTCACACAGAGGAGCTCTACCTGGAAGCCAGGTATTCAGACCCCAGTAAGGCTCTCAATGATTTTACATAAGTGATGCCTTCACCACATGGGACTATATATGAGAAAGTGTGCTGACTTTTCTGAGCCCGGCTCTGACCAGATTTGCCCCTAAGAACTCCCTCCTGCTTGATTGGCCTTGCTACTCCTTGAATCTAAGGTCTGCTCATTCTTGATTTCAGAAGACCCTGATGTCCAAATTCACTTGATCCTTACATCTGCCCAGTTATGTTCCAGCCCCAAGATGCTTTGGTTTCTTATTTTTGTTTTGGGGTTTTTTTTAAAGAGATGAGGTCTCTGTTACCCAGATTTCATTTTAGGCCAAAAGCAAGGAATCCCAAGGAGATCTTGGGCAAGTGAGAAAGATTCACTTATGGAAAATGTCCATGTGATTCAAAAAGACAAATTAGACATTGCATCAATGTAGCAGGGGTTGTCAGTCTTATCATTCACCCAGAAAAATATAAGCCCCCAGCAATGTGGTTATTTCATTAGTTAGCTATATATAGTAATAGGATAATAGGACTCTACATCAGCACATCAAGAAATTTACATACTTATTTCAGAAGAAAGGCCGACATTTCCCTTTTTAACTGTTTCAATCCCATACTGCCCTCCCAGAATTGAAATCCTCAAAGGGGATCCTATGCCTAAATCTTAGGGAGTCAAGGAATTAAGATCTTAGAGAAAATAGCAGAGTTGGTCTTTTTGTCTTTTCCTTTTGAAGGTTCCTTGTTATGGACAACTTAGGTCCATTTTTTTTTTTTTTTATGTTGGAATGACCCATTACGTTGGTATTCAATCTGATTATAATTCCATTTGGGTTTGTGAAAACACTTAGGATGCCAACCAACAGGAGAAGGCTTTGTTTTCAATATAAGATGGTATTAGAATCTCCCACAACTCAATTTTGAGAAACTTTTCATATTTGGTTCTTTTTGCTGACAGATTGAATTATTAGAGTAAAATTACAGGCTAGATGAGAAATAACATAACCGTTTAGCCTCCTGGCAAATTATATTCAGCACCCACTTTCTCAAAATGACAAATATCAAATCTTTCAAGTGGAAAAATCTTCCAAAGCACCAAGCCAATTGTGCAATGCAGCAAGTAGTGCAAGAAAGAGATTTTTCCCCCCCCTATGTCTGCAGCAAAAAGTCCTAACTTATTACCATAAAGTAACATGACTCATAAGTAACTACCAATGGTTCTGCAATTGAGTCCTTCTTGGAAGGCCACCAACATTTGACCTTAATAAAGCCAAAACTTCCACAAGTGCCATCTCTCTTTTTTATTTTCCCAAAATGTACCTGCTATGTCCTTGCATCAGCACCTTGCCCAGTTAATATACAACATAAAAACAGGGTAGGGGAGTACGACTAATGGCTTCTCTGAGTTCCCTCTATCATCATAAATCAAACTACTATCGCTTTTAACAGAATATTCTAACAATGTTTACAAATGGGTGTTTCCACTAGAATTTGCAGTTCAGGGGGATGCAACAAACTGACAAATCACAACAGGGAAATACCCAAGGTGACCCAAGTCTCCTACTTTAGGCCAATTATTGTCCCTTCCCCACACACACACTTTTTTTTAAATTTGTGCATTATAGTTGAATGTAATGATGGGATTTGTTGTTATATATTCATACATGCACGCGATATAACAATATAATTTGGCCAATATCACTCCCCAGCACTGCCCCCCTACTCCCCATCTCCCACTCCCAGCTCCCTTTCCTCTATTGATCTCCCTTTGATTTTCATGAGATCCCCCCCACAACTTTTCCTTTTTCCTCCCTAGTTTCCACATACAAAAGAAATCACAGTCCCTTTTAATTCCTCCTTTCTGCCAGGCACTAAGCATTCTAAAGCCCCTTATAACAAATGTGCAAAGTCAGTACTATTAGTCCCATTTTATTGATGTGGAAACTGAGGGCCAGAGAGCTTAAGCATCATGTCCAAGAAAATAGTGTAGCTAGAATTCAAGCCCAGGTCTATCTTATTTCAAAGCCCATGTATAGGATAAATCCAAATCAATACCTAACTGTGTATTCTGAGAGCTAAGAATAATTTTTATATTTTGTATTTTTTGTTACATATAAAAATATTAAAGTGGCTAATACAAAAAATGGTTTTAAAAACCCAAAATATTTCATCACTTGTGAAAATTACATGAAATTCAATCAAATTTGTGTCCATCAAGTTTTATTTGAATACAGTGATGGCCATTGTTTACATTTTGCCTAAGGTTGCATTATTAAAATAGTTTTATTGAAATGATTCACATACCCTTAAATTTCACCTATTTAAATTGTACAATTCAACATTTTTAGCATATTTACAGAGTTGTGTAATCATCACCAGCCAATTTGAGAACATTTTCATAACATCAAAAAGAAAACTCCTAGCTTTTATGGAAAATGTCCATGTGATTCAAAAAGACAAGCTAGACATTGAATCAATGTAGCAGGTGTTGTCAGTCTTATCATTCACCCAGAAAAATATAAGCCCCCAGCAGAGTGGTTATTTCATTGCTTAGCTATATATAGTAAAAGGGTAATAGGACTCTATATCAGCACATCAAGAAATTGCTATGTCCCCATCCACTCTTCCCAACCCTAAGCAATCACTAATCTACAGTCTGTCTCTACAAATATCCCAATTCTAGATTTGCATATGAAAGGAATCATACAACATGTTCTTTTGTGACTGGTGTCTTTCATTTAGCATAATGATTTCAAGGTCCATCCATGTTGTAGCATATATATATTTTTTAATATTTATTTGCTTTCATTGTACACAATGCAATGCATTTGTTTATGTGGTGCTGAGGATCGAACCCGGGCCACACACACGCTAGGCAAGCGCTCTACCGCTGAGCCACAACCCCAGCCCTTATAGCATATATTGATGCAGCATTTTATTGCCAAATAATATTCCATTGTATTGATATACCACATTTTATGTATCCATTTGTCAATTGATGGACATCTGAGCTGTTTCCACCTTTTGGCTTTATTATGAATAATGCTTCTGTACATGCCCAAGTTTCTCTGTAGGCATGTCTTCATTTCTCTTGGGTAGATATCTATGAGTGAAACTACTAGGTCATATAGTAACTCCATGTTTAATTGAAGAACTGCCAGACTGTTTTCCAAAGTGGTTGCTTCTTCACATTCTGGCCAACACTATAAGATTTTTTTATTCCAAACATCTTAGTAGTTGGCTCTATTATGGGAAAATTCTCATTGTGTTTTTGATTTCCATTTTCCTACATACAGAGCATCTTTTCATGTGTTTTATTGGCTGTGTATTCAGATCCCTTGACCATTTTTTTAATATTTATTTACTTTAGTTGTACACAATGCAATGCATTTATGTTTATGTGGTGCTGAGGATCGAACCCAGGCAGTGCACATACGAGGCGAGAGCACTCTGCCGCTGAGCCACAACCCCAGCTCCCCTTGACCATTTTTAAATTATTTCCTTCCTTTATTATTAAATAATATTAAACTGTAAGTTTGTTTGTTTTGCTTTGTGCTACTAGAAATTGAACCCAGGGCTCACACACGCTAAAGAACGCTTTGTATGTTTTAGGTAAAACATGATTAGTGCCGGGCATGGTGGTGCACGTCTGTAATCCCAGCCACTCAGGAGGCTGAGACAGGAGGATCGTGAGTTCAAACCAGCCTCAGCAACAGCAAGGCGCTAAGCAACTAAGTGAAACCCTGTCTCTAAATAAAATACAAAATGGGGCTGGAGATGTGGCTCAGTGGTTGAGTACCCCTGGGTTCAATCCCCTATACCCCACCCCCCAAAAAAGAGTTTTATAGTTTTAGCTCATACATTCAGAATTTGATTCATTATGAGCAATTTTTTTTTGTATATGGAATAAATACAAAATTTCATTCTTTTGCATGAGGCTCTTCTGTTGTTTCAATACCAACTTACTGAAGATTATTCTCTCCCCTACTCTATGGTCTTGGCACCCTTAGCAAGAACCAGTTGACGACAGACCAATGGGTTTATTTCTGGACTCTCAATTGTGTTCCATTGATTTATATGCCTATCCTTACACCAGTACCACACTGTCTTGATTATGGTAAATTTGTGGTAAATTTTGAAGTTGAAAATGTGAGTCTTCCTGCTTTGTTCTGTTTTAAGATTGCTTTTTAGCTACTCTGGGTTTCTTGAAATTCCACATGAATTTTAGAATTGGCTTGTAAAATTTTAAAAGATTTTGCATTGAATATGTAAATTATAATACTACCAACCTGAAACTGAAGCATGCCTTTAATTCCAGTTACTTGGGAGGCAGAGGAAGAAAGAGCCCAAGTTTGAAGCCAGGCTAGGCAACTTAGTAAGACCAGGTCTCAAAAATAAAATTAAAAAGGCAGGAATGTAGCTCAGTGGTACAGTGTTTGCCTAGTATTTGTGAAGCCCTGAGTTCAATGCCCAGGACCAAAAAAAAAAAAAAAAAAAAATTATAGTTTTAAAAGGTACGTTTTGCACTTCTTTTTTAAAAATTATTTCTAAGTATTTTGTACTTTTTAAAAAATATTTATTTATTTACTTTAGTTGTACACAATGCAATGCATTTATGTTTACGTGGTGCTGAGGATCGAACCCAGGTTGCTAGGTGAGCAGTCTATCACTGAGCCACAACCCCAGCCCTGTACTTTTTGACATTATTGTAATTTTACTTTCAGATTATTCACTGCAATTGTACAGAATCAACAACTGATTTTTTTCATATTGATTTTTTTAGCCTTCAACCTTGCATAACTCATTAGTTTTAATAGTTTTCCTGGATTCCTCACAGTCCTTCTACAACACCATGTCATCTGCAAACACAGATAGTTTTACTTCTTCTTTCCCAGTATGGGTACCATTATTGAGTTTTCTTGCCTAAGCGCTTTGGCTAAAACCTCCAGTACAATGCTGAATAGAACTGGTAAGACTAGATATCCAGGCTGGGGATATAGCTCAGTGATAGGGGCCTTACCTAACATGTGCAAGGTCCTAAGTTTGATTCCCAGTAATGAAAAAAAAAAAAAAAATTATATCCTTGTCTTATTCCTGATTCTGGGGGATAAGTGTACAGTCTTAAAATAAAGAGGAAAAAGAACACACAAAATGTATTGCACACCTAAGACATATGAGTATTAGACTCTAGTACTGTCTTTCACCATTAAGTATGATGTTAGCTGTGGGTTTTTCATTGCTGCTGTTTATCAAGTTAAAGAAATTCCCTTCGGGGGCTGGGCTTGTGGCTCAGCGGTAGAGCACTCTCCTTGCACGTGCGCGGCCCGGGTTCGATCCTCAGCACCATGTATAAATAAATGCATTGTGTTACAACTAAAGCAAATAAATATTTAAAAAAAAAAAAAAAAAGAAATTCCCTTCTATGGACATAGTGGTGCGCACCTATAAACCCAGCAAGTCAGGAGGCTGAGGTGGAAGTATTGCAAGTTCAAGACTAGCCTCAATAACTTAGCAAGAGCCTAAGCAATTTAGCAAGAACCTGTCTCAAAAAATGAAAAGGCTCAGTGGTTAAGCATCCCTGGATTCAATCCCAGGTACAAAAAAAAAAAAAAAAAAAAAAAAACTTCCTTTCTATTCCTAGTTTGTTGAGCACATTATCATGAAAAACATGATGGATTTGGTCAAGTGCTTTTTCTGTCTACTAAGATGATCATGTGATTTTTTAAAATATTTTTTAGTTGTCAGTGGACTTTTATTTTATTTATTTATATGTGGTGCTGAGAATCAAACCCAGTGCCTCACAAATGCTAGGCAAGTGCAATACCACTGAGCCACAACCCCAGGCCGTGATTTTTGTATTTTACTAATACATTATACTATTTACATTAATTGATTTCTATGATGTTAAACCAACCTTGTAGTCCTGAAATAAATTCCACTCATTTGTGGTACATAATTCTTTTTACACATTGCTGGATTCAGTTTGCTAGGTTTCTTGTTGTTTTGTTAGGATTTTACTTCCACATTCATAAGAGATTTTGGTCTATAGTTTTCTTGTGATGTACTTATCTGGTTTTGGTACTCATGTAAAGCCAGTCTCATAAAATTATTTGAGCAGGGCACAGTGGTGCACAACTGCAATCCCAGCAACTCAAGAGGCTGAGGCAGGAGGATTGAAAGTACAAAGCCAGCCTCAGCAATTTAGCAAGGCCCTAAGCAACTTAGCAAGATGCTGACTCAAAATGAAAAAATGAAAAGGGATGGGGATGTGGCTCAGGGTTTAAGCACCCCTGGATTCAATCTCTGGCACCAACAATAAAATAAAATAAAATAAAAGTATTTGAGAAATACTCTCTTAAAGAGCTTGTAGAAAATTGTACTACTTTTTCCTGAAGTGTTTTGTAGATTTCAGTGGTCAAGCTAGACGAGTCTCTATAGACCCTGAAATTTTCTTTGTAGCATTTGTGTTAGTAATTCAAATTCTTAATTTGTTATTGGTATATTCAAATGGTCTTTTTTTATCATTATTTTTTAAGTTGGAGATGGACACAACACCTTCATTTTATTTATTTATTTACTTTTATGTGGTGCTCAGGGTCAAACCTAGTGCCTCACACGTGCCAGGTGAGCATTCTTCCACTGAGCCACAACCCAGCCCCTGGTCTCTCTTCTTGAATCAATTTTGGCAGTTTATTTCTTTCAAGAAATCTGTCTATTTCAGTATTTAATTATTTGTCATCAACTGCAGTTTTATTTCTTCTCTGTTTCATGACTTTGTTGTTGTTGTTCCTCCATTATTCCTTGATCTTATTTTAAGTGAATGTTTTTAATAAAACATTTAAAAATTCTAATGATTATTTCACTATATTTTTAGGTATTTTTTTGGTAGTCATTCTAGCATTTACCATATAATCCCAATTTATCAGAGTCAACTTCAGATTTACACTAGTATAGTTCCACAAATATATAAAACATTACATTAAATAGCTGGGCACTGTGGCAAACATCTGTAATCCCAACAACTTGGGAGGCCAAGGCAGGAGGATCACAAGTTTGAGGCCACCCTCTGTAACTTAGCAAGACCCTCAGAAACTTAGTGAGACCCTGTCTCAAAAATAAAATATAAAGACCCGGGTGTGGTGGCGCATGCCTGTAATCCCAGCACTTGGGAGGCTGAGATAGGAGGATCGCAAGTTCAAAGCCAGCCTCAGCAATGGCGAGGCACTTAGCAACTCAGTGAGACCCTGTCTCTAATAAAAATACAAAAAAAGAGCTGGGGATGTGGCCCAGTGGTCAAGTGCCCCTGAGTTTAATCCCCAGTACCAAAAATATAATAATAAATAAAAAATAAAAAGGGATGGAAATGTAGCTCAGTGGTAAAGCATGCCTGGATTCGATCCCTGTTACAAAAAAGAAAAAAAAAAATTACTTCTGTATAATTCCATTCCATTTCCCCTTTTGGAGGCTATTATTGTTGTACATAGTACATCTATTAAATTTACATACCCAATAATTCATTGTTATAGTTTTTGACTTACCATCTATCTAGAGTCATTTTCTTAGTCCATTAAATCTCTGCTCACACCCACCTACCTCTTTTGTGTTGTCATTGGCAAATATATTACAGTTACATTACATTTCTACTGTTGTAAGCCCAATAGTACATTATATACATTTATTTTATATACTTGTTTTTAAATCCAGTTAAGAAAGGAGGAAGATATGCATTTATATTTTTTAAATACCTTTATTTTGTTTATTTATTTGTATGTGGTGCTGGGGATTGAATCCAGTGCCTCACACATGCTAGGCAAGCGCTCTACCATTGAGCCACAACCCTAGCCCTGCATTTATATTCTTTTATAATTACAACGATTACCCTTACCAATGTTATTTTTTCCTGTGAATTTGAATTACCGTCTGAGGTCATTTGCTTTCAGCCTGAAGAATTTCCTTGAAAATTTCTTGTAAGGCAGGTCTTTGAACAAAAAAATTCAGTTTTTATCTGTTAAGACTTCATTTCACCTTCATTTTGAAATGTCCTTTTCCTCAATATCCAGCTTCCGTATGGATCACTTGTAGACATACGATTTTTAGTTGATAGGATTTTTCTTCTGTCAGCTGTTAAAATTATTGTGCTTCCCTCTAAGCAATGAGTCTGTTTTTCTCTTTATGCATTCCAGTTTTTCTTCTTGTTTTTGACTTTCATCATTTTTACTATGATGTGTCTTTTTGTGGATCTCTTTGTAGTTATCCTACTTGGAGTTCATTGAGATTTCTGGCTTTCCAAATGTATAGTTACTATTTTTTAAAAACTGGAGAACAGGAGTTTGTAATGGGGTTGTAGCTCAGTGGTAGAGCACTTGCCTACCCATGTGTGAGGCACTGGGTTCAATCCTCAGCACCACACAAAAATAAATAAATAGCCGGGTGTGGTGGTGCATGCCTGTAATCCCAGCACTTTGGGAGGCTGAGGCAGGAGGATCGCGAGTTCAAAGCCAGCCTCAGCAATGGTGAGGCACTTAGCAACTCAGTGAGACCCTGTCTCCAAATAAAATACAAAAAAAAAGGGCTGGCCGGGCTGGGGTTGTGGCTCAGCGGTAGAGCGCTCGCCTAGCGCGTGCACGGCCCGGGTTCGATCCTCAGCACCACATACAAATAAACCCATTGTGTACAGCTAAAGCAAATAAATAAATATTAAAAAAAAAAAAAAAAAAAAAAAGGGCTGGGGATATGGCCCAGTGGGTGAATGCCCCTGAGTTCAATTCCTGGTACCACAAAAATAAATAAATAAATAATAAAAACAAAAGTGTGTGTCCATCTACAACTATATATATACATATATATATATATATATATATATATATATATATGTTTAAAACAAATGAAGAATAGCTGGGCGCTGTGGCACATGCCTGTAATCCCAGCGGCTCAGTAGGCTGAGGCAGGAGGATCACGAGTTCAAAGCCAACCTCAGTAAAAGTGAGGTGCTAAGCAACTCAGTGAGACCCTGTCTCTAAATAATATACAAAATAGGGCTAGGGATGTGGTTGAGTGCCCCTGAGTTAAAAAAAAAAAAAAAACAAAAAACTGAAGAATTAGTTAAACTCCATGTTTGTATAAATATGTCAAAATAAACTGTCTTTTATAACTAAAAAGAACAAATAAAAATTTTTAAAACTGGAGATGTTTCAGCCATAGTTTTTTCAAATTTTTTCTGCTCCTTTCTCTTTTCCTGCTACTCTCATTATACATTCACTGGTATGCTTAATGATCCCCCACATTTCTAGAGGTTCTGCTCATTTATTTTCATTATTTTATTTTCTTTTCCCCACGTCAACTTGCATAATCTCTATTAACCTATTTTCAAATTCACTAATCCTTTCTTCTGCCAGTTCAAATCTACTACTGACTTCCTCTAGTGAAATTTTTATTCCAATTATTGTACTTTCAACTCCAGAATTTTCATTTGGTTCTCTTTTATAATTCCCATCTTTTTACTAATAATTCTCCATATGATGCAATAGAATCATAACTTCCTTTACTTCTTTGTCATCATGCTTTCCTTTAGTCCTGTGAACATATTTATAATGATTTGGGGAAAGGGGTTGTTTTTTGTTTTTTTGTACCAGGAATTGAACCCAGGGGCACTCAACCACTGAGCCACATCCCCAGCCCTTTTTACATTGTAGTTTGAGACAGGATTTCCCTAAGTTGCTTAGGGCCTCACTAAGTTGCTGAGGCCAGCTCTGAACTTGTGATCCTCCTGCCTCTGCCTAGTGAGCCACTGGGATTACAGGTGTGCACCACCGTACCCAGCCCTATAATGACTTATTTGAAGCCTTTTTTGTTAAATCTAGCTTCTGTTCACTCTCATAAGCAATTTCTATTGCCAGTTTCTTTCCACTGTATAAGTCTTACTTTTTTGTTTCTTTGTACGGCTTATAATTTTTTTAATATTTATTTATTTGCTTTAGTTGTACACAATGCATTTTATTTTTACGTGGTGCTGGGGATCGAACCCGGGCTGCACACGTGCTAGACCAGCGCTCTATCACTGAGCCACAACCCCAGCCCCACGGCTTATAATTTTTGATTGGAAATTGGATATTTCAGATAATATACTGCAGCAACTCCAGGGAATAGAACACCCTCTCCAAGACCTTATTATTTGCTTGTCTATTAGTTTAGACAGAAAGACTAACTTAATCATTTTAAAGAAATCTCACCCACACAGTATTAAGGCCCTCAGGAGGTGTAGCTTTGGGTGTGTCCACAGTCCCTTTGGTATGACAGTGGCAGTAGGGCTTTCTTCTCCTTTTTCCATGACTACATTCAGCTGAACCCCATTCATTGTGGCTTATTGAGCTATTATTTTCAACAATGCCCTGAGGCATAACTTATTATACATATTAATTCTATAAAACTATGGTTGTTTTGAGGGAACTGTTTCTGAGGTCAATATTTGATATTTGTTCTGACCCCAGGAGGGCTCCTCCCATTTGTCTTGTTTCCTTATTATTTCCTGCAAAATGGAACACCTACTGTCTAAGCTATAACATTATTAAATTCACAAATCTCCTCCCAATTGTTTTTTTTTTTTTGAAGGTTCAAGATTGGATTGGCAAAGGCCGAGTGTTTTCTCTGATATGTGGATGCTGATCCATAATAGGAATGGGGTGGGGGCATGGGAGGAAGGGAGGAACTTTAGATAGGGCAAAGGGGAGGGAGGGGTCAGAAGGGGACATGGGGTAGGAAAGATGGTGGAATGAGATGGACATCATTACCCTAAATACATGTATGAAGACAAAAATGGTGTGACTCTACTTCATGAACAACCAGAGACATGAAAAATTGTGCTCTGTATGTATACTATGAATTGAATGCATTCTGCTGTCATGTATAACAAATTAGAGTAAATAAATAAATTTTTTAAAAATTGCATTGGGATGAGCCAGAGGAAGAGGGTGAGTATGAAGCTTAGGGTTAGGATTAGAGTTAGAATGAGGGTTTTGGGGGCTGGGGTTGTAGCTCAGTAGTAGAGCACTTGCCTCACACACGTGAGGCACTAGGTTTGATCCTTAGCACCACTAAAAATAAATAAAATAAAATAAAGATCCATATACAATAAAAAAAAAAATTTTTTTTTTTAAAGAATGAGGGTTTTGGATTTAGAAATGGGTTAGGTGTCAGGATAAGTGGTCTGGAGTGAGGGTGAAGGTGAGTGGTGGTTACGGTGGTGATGGGTTTAAGTTTAAGGTAAGTTTTGGATTGATTTGGGGTTAGAAAGTTAATTTGGGGATCATGGCTGTGTTAGAAAAGAGATTGGAGCCGGGCGTGGTGGCGCATGCCTGTAATCCCAGCACTTTGGGAGGCTGAGGCAGGAGGATCGCAAGTTCAAAGCCAGCCTCAGCAATGGCGAGGCACTTAGCAACTCAGTGAGACCCTGTCTCTAAATAAAATATAAAAAAGGGCTGGTGATGTGGCCCAGTGGTCGAGTGCCCCTGAGTTCAAACCCTGGTACCAAAAAAAAAAAGAAAAAAGAGATTGGTGCTGGGAATTTATTTATTTATTTATTTATTTATTTATTTTTTAGTGATTAGGGCATAAAATATAGTGAAAAGGCTCATATTAAATATGAATAATTTGGAGCCGGGCACAGTGGCGCATGCCTGTAATCACAGCACTTGGGAGGCTGAGGCAGGAGGATTGAGAGTTCAAAGTCAGCCTCAGCAATGGCGAGGCACTTAGCAACTCTCAGTGAGACCCTATCTCTAATAAAATACAAAAAGGGCTGGGGATGTGGCCCAGTGGTCAAGTGCCTGAGTTCAATCCCCAGTACCAAAAAAAAAAGAATAATTTGGGTTGAGGTTGTACTAAGCCATAAATCTCTAGGATTAGGGAGGCAGGCTGGGGAGGGGCCTCAGCTGAGAACTTTTCACTTAGTAAGTGGGGCCTCAACTGCTTGTTTTCCCTGTATGTACTCCAGATCCACCCCAAACTCCAACTTCCTTCATCCACAGCATTTTCTTTCTCTTTCTTCCTTTCTTTCTTTTTTGTTTTGACTTCTAATTTTTTTAAATTTGTTCTAAATAGTTATACATGACCGTAGAATGCATTTTGACATATTGTACACAAATGGAGCACAACTTCGCATTCCTCTGGCTGTACATGGTGCAGTCACTCCAGTAGTGTAATCATACATGTATAATGTCTGTCTCATTCTACTGTCCTCCCATCCCCACAGCTCCTCCCCTCTACACAAACCAAAATTCCTTCATTCTTCCCTATCCCCCAGCCCCACTATGGATCAGCATCCACTTATCAGAGAAAACATTCGGCTTTTGGTTTTTTGGGATTGACTCATTTCACTTAGCATGATGTTCTCTAGTTCCATCCATTTACCTACAAATGCCATAATTTCTTTCAGGCTGAGTAATATTCCATTGTGTATAAGTACCACATTTTCTTTATCCATTCATCTGTTGAAGGGCATCTAGGTTGGTTCCATAGTTTAGCTGTTGTGACTTGAGCTACTATAAACATTGATGTCATCCACTGCATTTTCTTCCACCTACCACCCACCATTTGCCACCCAGACATTCACCTCCACCCACTGCCCTGTCTGTCCCACCTGTGATGCTTGCAGCACCTCAAAATTGAGACTATTGGGGCTGGGATTGTGGCTCAGCGGTAGAGCGCTCGCCTAGCACGTGGGCGACCGGGGTTCGATCCTCAGCACCACATACAAATAAAATGCATTGAATAAAACACATTGTGTACAACTAAAAGCAAATAAATAAAAAATATTAAAAAAAAAAATTGAGACTATTTTCAAGTGTGTATAAACTTCTCCACACTGCTTTGCAGATGAAGTTACTTCCTTTGGGTTTTTGTGTGGTTGAATGGTTGGTTTTGGTTTTGGTGCTAGGGATTGGACCCAGGGCTCCCTGCAAGCACTCTACCACTAAGCTATACACCAACCAGGAGCTCTCTGTTTTAAGGCCAACTTCTGCTCTGAGCCAGGGATCTGGGGATGGGGAAGGGGACCATGGCACAATTCCCTGTGAGTGATATCCCTGACTCTAGGACTAAGCACTTCATGGAAGGGGACAGGTGGGGACACACTAGTTCAAGGTCTCAGCTTGCCTTTCCTGCTGTGGAACCACCACCTCACAATCCAGGATGGAGGCAAAAGCAGTTA
This sequence comes from Tamias sibiricus, assembly GCA_025594165.1. Classification (NCBI taxonomy): domain Eukaryota; kingdom Metazoa; phylum Chordata; class Mammalia; order Rodentia; family Sciuridae; genus Tamias; species Tamias sibiricus. The sequence goes on from CM046664.1 coordinate 19,491,536, forward strand.
GGGCTGAAGTTATTTCAGTACACCATGCCCTGTTCCACAAATAGGGACTAAGTGGAAGAAGGGAGCCCCATCTCTGAGGTGCAATCTCCCAGGACTCAATCTCAGCAACAAATAGCTCTGGTTAGGATGAGAAACAGAGAAGTTCTAGGAAGGGAGAAAGAAGTCTTGGTCCAAATACCACTGCCTCTTACCTTTCTTACCAAATTTTCATGCTTTTTTTCTTGAATAAATATATCATTATTTGCTGTTTTACCTTTGGACATTTCCAAAGGGTTTAAATAGTTCTTAATAATTTTCACCAGTTTTGCAAGAAAATGGGTCAATGGCGCTCCTTAATGCCATCATGCTGGAATTCAAATCAGGTCTAAGGCTGCTTTTGTGTATAACAGCAGAATTGAAGAGCTGAGTAAATCCAGCAGAAATCCTATGGCCTGCAAAGTTGAGAAGTTTGACTATGTGGCCCTACTAAACAGAAAAAGTCTGCCAACCCCAGACTTAAGTCACTGCTGCCAATGCTACTGGTCCATGAACGAAAATGAGTAGTAAGGACTTAAATTACTCAGTCCAAAATCCAAAATCTGCCAGGCACAGTGGTACACACCTGTAATCCCAGCCGCTCACAGGCTGAGGCAGGAGGATTGTGAGTTCAAAGCCAGCCTCAGTAGCTTAGTGAGACTCAGAGAAACCCTGTCTCAAAATAAAATATTAAAAAAAATGGGCCAGGCGCAGTGGCACACACCTGTAATCCCAGCACTTGGGAAACTGAGGCAGGAGGAGTGTGAGTTCAAAGCCAGCCTCAGCAACGGCAAGGCACTTAGCAACTCAATGAGACCCTGTCTCTAATACAAAAAATGGGCTGGGGATGTGGCCCAGTGGTCGAATGCCTCTGAGTTCAATCCCCGGTACAAAAAAAAAAAGGGGCTGGGGATATGGCTCAGTGGTTAAGCACCCCTGGGTGCAAGCCTTGGTACCAAAAAAAAAAAAAAAAAAAAAAAATCAAAAATCTTTGTGGTACTCAGTCGATATAAGCAAAATACCACTGTTTTTTATGTGCCCCCAACAATAAACAAAGAAGATTTCTGTGACCTCTGGTCACCAAGAAGTATGTAAGAGCCAGGCATAGTGGTGCACACCTGTAATTCAGGAGGCTAAGACAGGAGAATCACAAGTTTGAGCCCAGCCTCAGCAACTTAGTGAGGCCCTGTCTCAATATAATAAAAAGGGCTGGGATTGTGGCTCAGCGGTAGAGCGCTCACCTAGCGTGTGGGCGACCGGGGTTCGATCCTGAGCACCACATACAAATAAAAAACGCATTGAATAACTGAATAAAACGTATTGTGTACAGGGCTGGGGTTGTGGCTCAGCGGCAGAGCGCTCGCTTCGCACGTGCGCGGCCCGGGTTCGATCCTCAGCACCACGTAAACATAAATGCATTGCATTGTGTACAACTAAAGTAAATAAATAAATATTAAAAAAAAAAACGTATTGTGTACAACTAAAGCAATAAATAAAAATATTAAAAAAAAAAAAAAAGGTCTGGGGATGTAGCTCAGTAGTTAAGTGCCCCTGGGTTCAATCCCTAGTGGGGGGGGGGGTATATGGGGATTTCCCTCACCAGTAACCAATCAGTCAATTCTTTTCTGCAGCAGACACCAGCTGAATATCCTCTAATTCAATTGATATGGTCTACCTAGAAAACTCAATCTAGAGGTAATTCAGACCCCACAGGTTGAGGTCTCAATCCCACAGACTGTCTCCTCCATAGTAGCCAATCACTAGCCCCAGAATGTTTTTTGTTTTTGGTACTGGGGATTGAACTCAGGGGCACTCTACCACTGAGCTACATCTCCAGCCCTATTTTATATTTTATTTAGAGACAGGGTCTCGCTGAGTTGCTTAGCACCTCACTTTTGCTGAGGCTGCCTTTGAACTCAATATCCTCCTGCCTCAGCCTCTGGAGCTGCTGGGATTACAGGCAAGCGCCACTGCACCCGGCCCCAGGATGTTTTACCTGTGCTTCTGATCAATCAGATATAAATTAGAATTACCACCACCTCTCTTTGGGGTGCACTTGACCAATATCTGGGAAACATTTATGTTTACCTATTTATTATAAAGGATATTTAAAGGGCAACAGATAAAAAGACGCAAGACATGTGGAAAGAGGCACACAGCTTCCATGCCCTTTCCTAGGATACCACCTCTCAGGAACCCCCAGCATCTTCAGCTACTTCGAAGCTCTCTATATGCTGTTCTTTTGGGGGTGTATGGAGGCTTCATTAATCAATCACAAGAATGATTAAATCTTTATCCATATACCTTTAACCCCTCTCCCCTCCAGGTAGGGTGGAGCTGAAAAATTCCAACGTTCTAATCATACCTAGGTCTTTTTTTTTTTTTTTTTTTTTTTTTTTTTTTTTTGGTAGTAGGGATTGAACTCAGGGGCACTCGAAACTGGGCCACATCCCCAGCCCTTTCTTGTATTTTATTAGAGACAGGGTCTCACTGAGTCGCTAACTGCCTCACCATTGCTGAGGCCTCCCAAATGCTGGGATTACAGGCGTGGCTCACGCCCAGCTATGCCTAGGTCTTTCTTGTGATCAGCTCTTATCCTGAAGCTACCTAGTCAATTCATTACCATATAAAAAGCCACTTATCACTTTGGAGATTGCAAGGATTTTAGTTGTTGTATGCCAGGAAATCAGACCAAATACATATTCCACAATGTTACAGGTCCTTGCCTCACTGAGTTATTGTGAAGGTTAAATATATGAATGTCAGCAATAGCGCACACCTGTAATCCCAGCAGCTCAGGAGGCTGAGGCAGGAGGATCGCAAATTCAAAGTCAACCTCAGCAATTTAGCAAGTCCCTAAGCAACCTAGCTATACCCTGTCTCAAAATAAAAAAAAAAAAAACGTTAAAAGGGCTGGCATATGACTCAGTGGTTAAGCGCCACCAGGTTCAATCTCCAATACAAAAAAAAAAAAAAAAAAAGTGTGTGAGTACCTGACACTTAGAAAGTATTCAACGAAGTGATAGCTGTTATGTCAGGCTGGACACTGTATGGAAAGTATTAGGTACCCTCTCTTAAAGAGTTTTTTTGTGGTTTTTGTTTGTTGTTTTTGCCAGGCATGGTGGTGCCCACCGTAGTCCCAGCGGCTCCATAGGTTGAGAAAGGAGGATCACAAGTTCAAGACCAGCCTCAGAAACTTAACAAGACCCTAAGCAATTTAGTGATACCTTGTTTCAAATTTTTTTTTAAAAAAGGCTGGGGATGTAGCTCAGTGGTAAAGCACCCCTGGGTTAAATCTCCAGTACAAAGAAAAGAAAAAAAAAGGTTTTTTGTTTTTTTTGTTTTTTTTTTTTTCCCCCAGTTTGGAAAAGGAAGCAAATATAGACTTTCCAATAACGAAGATTTAACTAACAACATTACCTAGGGGGTGAAAACAACAACAACAACAACAACAACAAAAAACAACTCCCTACAGTAAGTTTAAACCTGACACTGTAAACCAGAATTCTCTACCACGGAAGCTTCCAGCCTCTTTCAATAACAATGAATGAAAAATAACCCTTAGAAAGGCTAAACTCAAGAGCCCACGTGAAAAAGCAGTAATTAGCTTTAACTTGTGGATCTAGGCCTAGATGGCCCCTTCCGGTTCTCACCGTCTCTATCTATGCCCAGAGGAGAATAAAACAGAATCCCTCAAGCTTCCACCTCGACTGTCACCGCGACGAGGGCTCCCAGGTGGGTGCCGGATGCGGGGACACGGCGGGGCTCCCTTCGCCGCAGCCCGTCGGGGCTACTGGCCAGTTACCTCGCAATTGAACTCCATCTCGGCGTCCATGGTGACGATCCGCACGGTGAACGTCTTGGGCTGCTTCCTCTTGAGCGAGCTGAAGCTCATGCGGGAAGCGATGGCCCCGGCCATGGCGCGGGGCTCAGGCCGGGACCCTCGCGCCCCAAAGCCTGTGCTCTGGACCTGTTAGCCCCCCTGGAGGAGCTGCACAGGCCTCAGGGCCACCATGGTGGCCGGCTGGCCGGCCCCAGAGCGAGCTGGGCTGCGTGGGTCCCCAGCGGCCAGCATGGGCCGCGAGGACCCTGCCCCAGGAGCGAAAAAGGGGAGTTGGGGGGCAGGCCCTGACGGCGGCAAGGAGCAGACGCTAGCTGGAGCCGACGGGGCGGGCGAGGCCCGACACTCCGAGACTGGGGCCGGGGACGCCGGGCACGCCCGGGGACAAGAATCCTAGACAGCGGCCGCCCAGACCCGGCGCGCCTCTTGGCTGCCGACGGGGGTCGCGGGGCCGCGCCGCACCAGGGCACGCACGCGCGCGCGTGGCTGTCACCGTCCTCGCTCCGCGCACCCGCGGGAAGCGTACCCTCCCCGCAGCTCCCCTCTGCTCCCCGCCCCGCCCTCAGGCAGCCCCGAACGCTACACACGTCTCAACCGAACACGTCAATTCTTTCCCAGACGCCTTGATTGGTTGAGAACTCCAAAGGAGACGGGACTCTAACTTCACCCTGCCTCTTTTAGGGCGACTCCACCAATTGGAAGTTTAACTCTGCCTAGATATGTGGCCTGTGCTAGACGTTGAGTGGCTACAGCAGCAGTCACTCTGAACGCTTTTGTTCCTAGAGGGCACGCCTACTCTAGCAAGACTGGTTGAGACAGCGGAACGCTGCGCGCCTTTCCCAGGAACCCAGGTGGAGACTAGTCCCTCTGGCTCTGGAATGAGTCGCTCCCAGATCAAAGAGAGGCACTGCAGTCCAACAAAGTATGCGCCGTATGCGGCGCCCCAAGGGAGCGCGTTTCGGACACCCGGCGAATATTTCTACTTAGCACTTAATGACTTACTCACTTCTGTCTTTCTCAAACTTTTAAAACCCTTCTGGAGGCCTAGTAGGTTGCGGGCCCTTTCTCTCCTGATCCTTCTGCTTCTCTGTAGAATTACAGTTGCCAAAGGGTGGTAATGACTGTATCTACTTCGTGGGCTAGATGAAGAATTTCAGAATGTTTAGTTACATATAAAGCCTTAGAGCAATGACCGGCACATACTAGCTTCAATTCTATTAAATTGCTCTATTTGTAGAACAAAAAGGGTGGGAAAGCCTGGCGGAATGGCGTACACCTGTAATCCCAGCCATTCTGGAGGAGGCTGGGATTACAGGAGGCAGGAGTATCTCAAATTCGAAGCCAGATTCAGCAACTAAACGCGAGCCCGAACAATCTATCGAGACTCCATCTCAAAAATAAACAGGAGCCGGGATTGTGGCTCAGTGGTAGAGCACTTGCCTAGCATGCGCGAGGCAGTAGGTTCGATTCCCGGCACCACATAAAAATAAAAACAAATAAAATAAAGGTATTGTGTCCATGTACAACTAAAAAATAATAATAATTAATTAATAAACAAATGAAAAGGGGGCTGGGGTTGTGGCTCAGAGGTAGAGCGCTTGCCTGGCACGTGCGCGGCCTGGGTTCCATCCTCAGCATCCGCGTAAAAATAAAGGCATTTTAGTACAACTAAAACAAATAAATAAATGTTAAAGATAAATAAATAAATAAGGGCTGGGGATATAGCTCAGTTGGTAGATTGCTTGCCTAGCATGCACAAGGCCCTGGATTCGATCCCCAGCACCAAAAATAAATAAATAAATAGGGCTCAATTCTCAGTACAAAAAACAAAGGGGGGTGGGGGAGTGAAAGTATATTTCGTGAGGATCGCCAAGTTCAAAGCCAGCCACGCAATTTAGCTAGGCCCTAGGTAACAGGGGGTGGGGGGGAAGAGGTGGGTGGGAAGGCCCGCTGGGGATGTGGCTCAATGGTTAAGCACTTCTGGGTTCAATTCCTGGTTTTAAAAATAGTATATTTCACGTTACACCCTGTATGATTTGTTTTCTAACCACATGCAAGTGTTATTTTTTCACGTCATCAAGGGATATAACATGTTTAAGAAGGGTTATGCTTTTCTATATTAAAAAAAAAATTTATTTTTTGGGCTGGGATTGTGGCTCAGCAGTAGAGCGCTCGCCTAGCAGGTGCGCGGCCCGGGTTCGATCCTCAGCACCATGTACAAATAAACGCATTGTGTACAACTAAAGCAAAGAAATAATATATTTTTTTTTTAAATATTTTTATTTATTTGCTTTAGTTGTACACAATGCGTTTTATTAATGCATTTTATTTGTACGTGGTACTGAGGATCGAACCCGGGTCGCCCACGTGCTAGGCGAGCACTCTACCACTGAGCCACAATCCCAGCCCCAATAATATATTTTTTTAAAAATTTAATTTTTTTTTTTTTTTTTTTTTTAGACGGAGTCTTGCTATGTTTTTCAGGCTAACCTAGAACTCCTTGGCTCAAGTGATTCTTCTGCCTCAGTCTCCTGAATGGCTGGGACTACATCCTTGGACCACTAGACTCAGCTTAAATTCAATTTTAAAACAGCTTTTAATGGTGGAACAGAGACAACTTGCATGTGTTCTGACTGAACAGTAACACTCCATAAATGTTAGCTATGGTAGCATCACCCCTACTCTACAGATGAAGAAACTGTGGATCAGCATAATAGAGCTTCTTGCAAACTATCACCTAGATTTGGAGGCAAAGTTAGGGCTCGAACCCAGGTCTACCCCACCAGAGCCTGCTGATGTTACCCACTGTGTTGCCCTGGTTGAGGCTTCTAAATTCTTCCATCTGCAGCTTTAAGACACCATGAACCTCAGTTCTGAAATATTCAGCAAACACAGTGTTATAACTGTGCTAATAGCATAAATTTTGCTCCTTTGCACCCCCACAGTGCCAGGAAGCACCAGCCAGGACCCCAGGAATCATTTACTGGCATACCCAATGGAGGCTGCTATTGAAAACTTTATGTCCTTCATACCACTAGCAAATTCCTGCCACCAGGGAACTATGGGCTTGGTGTAGGAGTGTTTTCATTTTCATGCCTTCAATTTTTCCCTGCAGGTAGGAGAACCAGGCTGGATTTTCCTCTGGACTCCCCACGGGGAAGAAAAATCAGGTCTTTTAACCCACGGCCAAGGAGGCTGTCAGAAAATAAGTGAATTTGGAAAACCACTGAGGAGCAGCAAAAGAAAGTGGATCAAACAGCAGGGGCTAAAAAATATCAGTGACCAATAACTACTCATTTTTATAGAAGACTAAGTGCTAGTTGCTGAGTTAATTGGCAAAACATACCCAATTTTAAATTCCTGGTGGAAGTCCAGGATAGTTCTGGATCTCAGAAAGGAGGGCTAAAAATAAAAATAGATATGATGGAATATCATATTGATATTTAAAATTCCCTTTACAAAGAATTAAAAAAAAACATAATAGTTACCAGGTAGGGATTGAAGAATAATTTTGGGGGTGGGGAGTTGCTTGTTTATTTTATGTGTGTTGATTTTTTTTTTTTTTTTTTTTTTTTTTTTTTTGGACAGGCTCTTGTTATGTGGCCCAGGCTGCCTTTGAACTCCTAGGCTCAAGTGATCCTTCTTGTGAATAATTCAGGTCAAGCACATTAAAATCGGATACACACAGATACCACATAATAAATATCTCTTGAACGAATGAGGGAAAGATGTGAGGAAATGGTTACAGTCTCAGCTGTGGTCTGGACACTATTAATGGTGATCATATAAAATTGCTTACCATACAAAACCCTGTGAAGTAGCTAGGCATGATGGAGCATGCCTGTAATCCCAGCAGCTCCGGAGGCTAAGGCAGGATGATCACAAGTTCACAGCCAGCATCAGCAATTTAGCGAGCCCCTGAGCAACTTAGCGAGACCCTGCCTCAAAATAAAAATAAAATGGGCTGAGGCTGTGTGGCTCAGTGGTTAAGCACCCTTGAATTCAATCCCTGGTACAAAAAAAAAAAAAAATTTGTGAAGTGTTCTGCATGCTTTAAAAATCCTATTGGCATGATGGTGCACATCTGTAATCCCAGTTACCTGGAAATCACTTAGTGACACACCCAGTGGAGGCTACTATTGTGGAGGATGAGACAGGAAGATCTAAAGTTTGAGGATAGCCTGGGAAATTTAGACCCTGTCTCAAAAATAAAACATGTTGGGATTTAGCTCAGTAGCAGAGTGCTTGCCTAACATGTGAGACCCTGAGTTTGATCCCTAGTGCTGGGGTGAAGGGGGGGATGATTCTTGGATATTATCAGTTTATATGTCAAGAAACTAGATAAGACTGAAATAGTCATTTACCCAAAATCGTAATTTGGGTAAATTATGATTATGGTTATGCTGCAGTTTACATCTAGGACTAGTTTAATCCACATCTCACCTGATTTACATTTTGTTCCTCCAGTCCTCCAGAAGCTCAGGAGTTCTCAAAGGTGACATTTGGCAATGTCTAGAGACTATTTTGATTGTCGCAACTGGATGCTCCTGGCTTCTACAGATAAAAGCTAGATGTGCTATTAAACAACCTAAAATGCACACAACACCCCCACACAAACAACAAAGACCTATCCAGATCAAAGTGACAATAAAGCCAAAGTAAAGAAACCCTGCTACAGAGCAATGATTCTTTCATGTTTTTTAGTCAGAAACAGTGGAACAGAATCTAATGAAACCAAAGTACCCTCTCCTCAAGGGAGTACACATATGTAAACAAATTTGCATATATTTTAGGGGGTTCATGGAAACACCCATCCAAAGCATGTCTGTGAACCCCAGTGTGTTAGTCAGTTTTCTGTTACTGTAATAAAATACCATAGGTAATCATTTTATGAAGAGGAAAGGTTTATTTTGGCTCACAGTTCTGGAAGTCTCCATGCATAGTCTGGCAGACCCATTGCTTTTGGAACTATAGCAAGGCAGTAAATTATGGCAGAGAGAATGTAGTGGAGCTAAATTATTTGCCTTATGGCCACGACATAAGAGAAAAAGAGGAAGGGTGAGAGGGCCTCACTGCCCTTTCCAAAGGCATGTTCCCAATGACCAGAAGACTTCCTATTAGGCCCTACCTATTTAACAGTTACACTACTTTCCAAATGCTTCAAGCTGGAGACTAAGCCTTTGTGTGTTTTTTGTTGTTGTGTCATTTTGTTTTTGCAGTGCTCAGGGTCAAACCCAGGGCTTTGCACATGTAGGCAAGTACTCCACCACTGCATACTCCCCCAGCATAGGGACTAAGCCTTAAACATAAGGGCCTTGGGAGGACATTGAAAATCCAAACGTAGCACCCAGATTAAACCAACTCATCACACAAATGCCATGAGTGAATTTTAGATTGTGATTCCTCTGCCAAAAACTGCCCTTTTATTCTTTCACTTCTGGCCACTTTCAGAATTATTTTTACTACACATTGGCATGAAGCCAGCATCCTGCACCACAGCTGTCATAAGTAACAGCCCTGAGGAACTCTGTCTTTATAGTAGACATTTAGCTGACAGTTTCATTCAGGATCCTTTCAGTGGAGACTCATGAGAGAAAAAGACTTTATGCATCAGCACTTCCATCTCTCATACAATCCAGGTCTGGGGCTGTGGCTCAGTGATAGAGCACTTGCCTAGCACGTGTAAGGCACTGGGTTCGATCCTCAGCACCACACAAAAATAAATAAATAAAGGTTAAAGTAATCCATATGCATTATAAAAAAGATACTGAGGACTGCAGTTGTAGCTCAGTGGTAGAGCACCTGCCTACCATGTGTGAGACTGGGTTCAATCCTCAGCACCAAATAAAAATAAATAAATAAAATAAAGCTATTGTGGGCTGGGACTGTGGCTCAGTGGTAGAGCACTTGTCTAACACATGTGAGGCATTGGTTTGATGATCAGCACCACATAAAAATAAAATAAAGGTATTATGTCCACCTACAACTAAAAAATAAATATTTACAAAGAATAATAGAGGTATGGTTTCACCTACAACTAAAAATTTGATAAATAAAATTTTTTAAAAAATAAAAAAATATATTGAGGCTAGGTGTATAACTCAGAGGTAGAGTACAGACTCAGCATGTGTGGCAACAAAAAATACCAAAAACCATATTACTCTAAAATTACCAGCAATGATCCACAGCCTTGTATAATCTACTTTTTTTTTTTTTTTTTTTTTTTTTTTTTTTTTGGTACTGGGGATTGAACCCAGAGGCACTCAACCACCGAGACACATCCCCAGCCCCTTTTACTATTTTATTTAGAGACAGAATCTCGCTAAATTGCTGAGACTGGCTTTGAACTTGAGATTCTCCTGCCTCAGCCTCCCTAGCCTCAGGGATTACAGGTGTGCACCACCGTACCCAGCCATAATCCACTATCTTGAGTGGAGGCAAGACCTATAAATATGAGGAGGTGCTTCTTGTGATTATGTTACTTTATATTACAAAAGGGATTTTTGTAGGGCTGGGGCTAGGGCTCAGCGGTAGAGCACTCGCCTAGCACATTTGCGGGTTTGATCCTCAGCACCACGTAAAAATAAACACATTGTGTACAACTAAAGCAAATAAGTAAATAAATAAAAGGGATTTTTGTAGATATAATGCCTAATTTGTTGAGTTAATAAAAAAGGACAAGCCTGGGTGGGACTGACCTAATCAGGTGAACTCTTAAAGAAGGTCTAGAAATGAGAAGTGGAAGAAGTGGAAGAAGTCAGAGAGTTGCACTCCTGCCCAGTGTGGTGATGCATACCTGTAATCCCAGTGACTCAAGAGGCTGAGGCCAGCCTCAGCAATATAGCAAGGCCCTAAGCAATTTAGAGAGGCCCTGTCTCAAAAAAAAAAAAAAAAGAAGAAGAAGAAGAAGGGCTGGTGATGTGGCTCAGTGATTAAGTGCCTCTAGGTTCAATCTCTGTTGCCAAAAAAAGGGGGGCAGGGGGGTGCAATCCTGTCTGCTTGGCAGAAAACAAACATTTATGTTATAAGCCACCTATGGGCTACACAGCAAGGAACTCTGTGGCCTCTGGGCATTAAGAATGGTCCCTTGTCAACAGCTAAAGAAAACAGGAATCTCATTCCTGCAACCAGAGGCAGCTCAAATCTGTCAACAACCTAAGGAGGTTGAAAGACAACCAGATGAGAACTACAGGTGTGGCTGATACCTTGATGGCAAGATATCTGTGGCCCTGAGCAACTTAATAAGACACTGTCTCAAAACAAAAATTTTAAAAAGGGCTGGGATGTGGCTCAGTGGTTAAGCACCTCTGGGTTCAATCTCCAGTACAAAAAAAATAAAAAGGAAAAAGAGGGCTGGGGTTGTGGCTCAGCGGTAGAGCGCTCACCTATCACATGCATGACCCAGGTTCAATCCTCAGCACCACATAAAAGACGTTGTGTATAACTAAAATAAATAAATGAATTTTTTCTGTGTGTGGGGTACCGGGGTTTGAACTCAGGGGCACTCGACCACTGGGTCACATCCCCATCCCTTTTTTTTTGTATTTTATTTAGAGACAGGGTCTCACTAAGTTGCTAAGTGACTGGCCATTGCTGAGGCTGGCTTTGAACTCACAATCCTCCTGCCTCAGCCTCCCAAAGTGCTGGGATTACAGGCGTGTGCCACTACACCCGGCTTAATAAATGAATATTTAGAAAAAAAGAAAAAGAAAAGGAAAATAAAGAGAAAACTGATACAACCAAAAGGAGAAACATTATTCTAACTGCTGTAACTGACTCACTGCTTTCGTGTACTACTTATTGTTTTATGGTTTGTAAATTTTTGTGTGTGTGTGTGGTACCGGGGATTGAACTCAGGGGCACTCGACCACTGGGTCACCTCCCCATCCCTTTTTTGTATTTTATTTAGAGACAGGGTCTCACTGAGTTGCTAAGTGCCTCGCCATTGCTGAGGCTGGCTTTGAACTCGCGATCCTCCTGCCTCAGCCTCCCAAAATGCTGGGATTACAGGCATACGCCACCACGCCCGGCTCAGGTTTGTAAATTTTTAAAAAATATTTTAGTTGTAAATGGACATTATATCTTTATTTTATTTATTTTCATGTAGTGCTGAGGCTCGAACCCAGTGCCTCACACAGATTAGGCAAGTGCTCTACCACTGAGCCACAAGCCCAGCCCTGGGGTTTGTTAATTTTTCATTCATTAACATATTATGAATATCTTTCTGTGTCATTTAATATACTATACTATAATATAATTTTCTAAGGGCTGCAAAGGACTTATGTAACCAATCTTGTTTCCTTCTTCTTTATGTGTTTGTGAGGAGAGGGTCCTGGGGAGAGAATCCAGGGATGCTTTACCACAGATCAACATCCCCAGCCCTTTTTATTTTATCTTATTTTTTTATTTTTGAGACAGGGTCTCACTAAATTTCCCAGGCTGACCTCAAACTTGTGATCCTCTTGCCTTAGTCCCCTGAGTATCTGAGATCATAGGTGTGCACCACCACATCCAGCCAATCTCTTTCCTTCTTGGCATTTGCTGCTAGGAAGCTCAGAGCCAAATTTGCAGTCTGCCTCTAGTTGTTGTTCCTGGCCTTGCCTCACCTTTGGGTTGTTCTGTTCTTCTTACCTTTGTTCAGTTTGCAGTGGCTTTCCCCTGACCACTTACAGTTTATTTATTGTAGTAGCTATATATTTTTTACAAATTTATAGATCCCTTACTTGAAAAATTCCCCCCTTTTAGGTTAATACTTTACACCACATAAGTGCTTTTTACATATACAACTTACAAACTTTTATTATGAACGACTATTAGGCTTGAAAGTTGAAAAAATAGTAGTTTTTCTACATTCATCACTTAGCTTCCTTTAATAATAGTACAATGATCAGAATCAAGAAATTAGGAGCCTCCAGCTGAGCACTGTGGTGAGTGGTGTAGGTTCATATTCTCAGCTACCCAGGAGGCTGAGTCAGGAGGATCATATGAACTTAAGAATTTGATGCCAAGGCCGGGCGTGGTGGCGCATGCCTGTAATCCCTGCACTTTGGGAGGCCGAGGCAGGAGGATCTCGAGTTCAAAGCCAGCCTCAGCAAAGGCGAGGCACTTAGCAACTCAGTGAGACCCTGTCTCTCATAAAATACAAAAAAAGGGCTGGGGATGTGGCCCAGTGGTCGAGTGCCCCTGAGTTCAATCCCTGGTACCACAAAAAAAAAAAAAAAAAAAAATGCGATGCCAGCTTGGGCAACATAGGGAGACTGTGGCCGCTTGGAGCAACAAAACCCCGGGAATAAGTTCAGAGGCAGACTGGAAACAAACAGGTTTTTTATTTTGCCCGCTTTTTTCTCTGGCTCTAACAACACCCCGACAAGCCATCCACGCTCTTCCAACAACCACAAAATGGCCCCAACGATGACCCACAATCCCCCGGGCCACGTCTTGCGAGATCATGTAAATGGCTCTGACCCGATCTGTAATGTCCCGGGCCAAGTCTCACAAGACCATGGAAGGTGGTAATGTTTATGGCTCACAGCTAACCACAATCATAGCTATCTCCTTTATTAGGTCTCCTGCAGGAGACCCTGCATCTTGAACTGGGAATGTGGCTCAGTGGCACAGTACTTGCCTAACGTGCAGAAGAACCTGCGTTCTGTCCCCAGCACTGCAGGAAATAAGTAAACAAACAAATAAGTCATCTGTAGTCTCATCTATTGAGGAAGCTGGACCAGGAGGATCGGTTGAGTCCAGGAGTTGGGGGCTATACTTCTGTATGCCAATGAGGTATCTGCACTAACACTGGCATCAATATGGTGACCTCCCAGGAGTGGGGAACCCTCAGGTTGTCTAAGGATGGTTGAATAGGCCCAGATCAGAAATTGAGCAAGTCATGCTCATGTGCTGATCAGTAGTTAGATTACGTGTGTGAATAGCCATTGCACTCCAGTTTGGCCAACATAGCAAGAAATCAAGATCCCCTCTATTAAAAGAGGGCTAGGAGTATAGCTCAGGGGTAGAGTGTTTGCATAGCATGTTCCATCCAAGCACCACACACAAAAAAGCAGGAGATCCAGGTGTGGTGACACATGCCTATAATCCCAGTGGCTCCAGAGGCAGGAGGATTGTGAGTTCAAAGCCAGCCTCTGTAACTTAGCGAGGCCCTAAGCAACTCAGCAAGACTCTGTCTCTAAATAAAATATAAAAAAGGGCTGGATGTGGCTCAGTGGTAAAGCACCCCTGGGTTCAATCCCTGGTACCTAAAATTAAAAAAAAAAAAAAAGTGGGAGGGGACATACTTGTAATCCCAGCTACTGGAGTGGTTGACACAGGACAATCCAAGTTTGAGGCCAGCCTGGGCAACTCAGTTAGATCCTGTTTCAAAATAAAATTAAAGGCCAGGTGCAGTGGTGCTTGCTTGTAATCCCAGTGGCTCAGGAGGCTGAGGCAGGAGGATCAAAGCCAGCCTTAGCAATTTAGTGAGGTCTTAAGTAACTCAATAAGACCCTGTCTCCAAATTAAAAAAAAAAAAAAAAAAAAATATATATATATATATATATATATATATATATATGGCTGGAGACGTGGCTCAGTGGTTAAGCATCCCTGTGTTCAATCCCTAGTACTCCCCCAAAAAAATTTTTTAAAAGATTGAGGATTTAGCCGGCGCGGTGGCGCACGCCTGTAATCCCAGCACTTTGGGAGGCTGAGGCAGTCGCGAGTTCAAAGCCAGCCTCAGCAATGGCGAGGCTTAGCAACTCAGTGAGACCCTGTCTCTAAATAAAAATACAAAAAAAGGCTGGGGATGTGACCCAGTGGACGAGTGCCCCTGAGTTCAATCCCTGGTACCACATCAGTGGTAGACCTTGCTTAGCATGTGCAAGGCCCTGTGTTCCATCCCTGGCTCTGAAAAAGAAGAAAAAAAGAAAAAACAAAAAGCAAGCAAATGACATGAAACACTACCATTAACTAAAGACCTGACTGAAGTTTCAAGAACATTTTCATCACCATTCTTTTTCTATTCCTGGATCCCATCCAGGATCCCACACAGCATTTATTTCTCCTTAGAAGTCCTTGCCTACCTGCAGCCTGTGTCTCAGGGAGGTGACCTGACTCATTAAACATCACCTGGTCCAGGAGATCTATACAAGGCCAGGATCTTGTCCAAGGGGTCACCCTAAGGCATGGAGTTTGAATGAAAGCAAGTTGCAGGCAATAACTCCTATGTGAAATAATAGTGAGACACCCCAGAACAATGGTAAAAGAAACAAACAAAAAAACTACAGTTCCTCAGCCAGCTGCCATTTGAAAATATTAAATGGTAAATTCCAGAAATAAACCATATGTTTTAAATTGCACACATTGTGAGCAGTGTGATGGGATCCTGCCCTATCCTGTCCTGTTTATTGCTGAATAAGCCAGTTAGTCACCTAGTTACCATCTCAGTTGTCAGACAGAATGCTTGTATTTAAGTAATCTCTATTTCACTTAATAATGGCTCCAGAGCTCAAGAGTAGTGATGCTGGCAATTCGGATATACCCAAGAGAATCCAATATTTTGTCCTTGCTGAGCAGGGCTGTCTCTTTGCTTCCTGGTGGCCACATCCTGAGCCATTTTCCTCCACCACACTCCTCTGCTATGATGTTCTGCCACACCTTGGGCAGTCTATGGACTGAGAGATTTTTGAAACCATTAGACCAAATAATATTTTCCTCATCTAAATAAAAAAAAGAGAGAGAAAGAGAATCCATAAAGTACTTCCTTTAAGTGAAAAGGTGATGAAAGTGCTCAACTTAATGACAGAAAATAAATCATATGCTGAGGTTGCTAAGATACCAAGTAAGACTAATTTTTCCATCTGTGAAATTGCTTTATATTATTATTAGTTATATAGTGTTGTTAATCTCTTATTATAACTATCTATAAATTAAGCTTTATTATAGGCATGTATATATGGGGAAAATAGTGTTATATATATATATGTGTTTATATATTACATATATGGTTCAGCCAGGCGGGATGGTGCATGCCTATAATCCCAGTGACTCAGGAGGCTGAGGCAGGAGGACTGCAAGTTCAAAGCCAGCCTCAGCAACTTAGTGAGCCACTTAGCAACTCAGCAAGACCTGTCTCTAAATAAAATATTTAAAAGGGTTAGTGATGTGGCTCAGTGGTTAAGCGCCCCTGGGTTCAATCCTCAGTACCCCACCCAAATATATATATATATATTATATATATATATATATATATATGTTTGTTTGTTTGTTTTGTTTTTGTTCAGTACTATCTGTGGTTTCAGACATCCAATGGGGGTCTTGCAATGCATCTTTTGCAAGTAAGGGAAGACTACTATAACTATCCTATTCTCTTCAGGCCCAGAATTGCAGATCTTTGAATCTTTCTTGGATGTCATTTGTGGTGGTAGAGGGAGACAGGCCTGAGGTGAGATTTCTGTTTCTCTGAGACCTTAGGCAACCTAGATTCTCTGAGCCTCAATTACATCATCTGTAAAAACAGGAATAATAGTGAATGATAGGACAAATTTAAAAGCCCTTCATAAATAGTAATTATTTGTTGAGCCCTTCTACATCCAAAGTGCTGTGTGACCTCCAAAAAGTTTTTACCATCTCTGGGTCTCCATTTCATCATCTCTTCAAAAGGAGAGAATATTGGCTGGGGTTATAGCTCAGTGGTAGAGTGTTTGCTTAGTATTCAAAGCCCTGGGTTCAATCCCCAGCATCCCAAACCCCAAAAAAGGAGGGGGATAGGAAATGAGATTGCAAGTAGCAAAGCCTAAAAGCACACATTTATTGAATGTTTTTACTGAGTGCTCATTTTAGTACACATGCATTTTCATTTAATTCTCAAGATCAAGAAGGTGATCATTTTACAGTTAAGAAAACGGAGGATGGGGGATGGGGTTGTGGCTCAGCGGTAGAGCGCTCACCTAGCACATGTGCCGCCCAGGTTCCATTCTCAACACCACCTAAAAATAAACGCACTGTGTAAAACTAAAGCAAATAAACAAATATTAAAAAAAGAAAAAAGAAAAAAGAAAGAAAGAAAGAAAACGGAAGTGCCCAGAACCCAAGTTACTGGCCAAAGATCACATGATTTGATAGAGATAGAGCCTGGCTCCTTAACCCATAGTCCCTGGTTCTGTGTCCACAGTCTTACAAGAACAGCATGCTGCCAGTTGAAAAGAGCCTTGTCCACAAGAGGCACTGAAAAATAGCTGTTTTTTCTGTCCTAAAATTCATCCCTGTGTCTAATTTGCAATTTGCCGCTGTTTCTATGTTCCTTAAAGTGGTAGGTAATATTGGCTGTTGATCTGACAGTCTGTATTAGTTTCCTAGGGTTGCTATAATAAAGAATCACACATGGGGGTGGGGGACTTAGAAAAACAGAAACACGTCTCACAGCTCTGGCAGCTGTGCATCCGAGATCAAGGTGTCAGCAGGGCTGCACACCCTCTGAAACCTACAGGGAAGGATTGTCCTTGTTTTTTTAAATTTTTTTATTTTTTGTACTGGGGATTGAACCCAGGGATGCTTTAACCACTGATCCAGCCCTTTTTTATATTCTATTTAGAGACAAGGTCTCCCTGAGTTGCTTAGGGCCTCACTAAATTATTGAGTCTCACTTTGAACTTGCAATCCTTCTGCCTCAGCTTCCCGAGTCACTGGGATTACATGTGTGCACCACCATACCCAGCTCTCCCCGTGTCTTTGCCAGCTTCTGGTAGCCAGAAATATTTCTCGGCTTGTGGCAGCATACCCTCAATCTCCACACCACCTTCTCCCTATGTGGCTTCACATTATCAATCCTTTATGCCCATCTGTCTCTGTTCAAACCCACCCCCTCTTTTTTTAAGGGTGGGTAGTAGGAATTGAACCCAGGGGCACTATTCCTGTTTCCCTGAGATCCATCCCCAGCCCTTTGTACTTTTTTTTTTTTTTTTAATATTTATTTATTTACTTTAGTTGTACACAATGTAATGCATTTATGTTTACGTGGTGCTGAGGATCGAACCCGGGCCGCGCACGTGCTAGGTGAGCGCTCTGCCGCTGAGCCACAACCCCAGCCCTGTACTTTTTTTTGAGACAGGGTCTCTTTAAGTTGATGAGGCTATCTTTGAACTTGCAATCCTCCTGCCTCAGCCTCCCACATCACTGGGATTGCAGTTGTGTGCCACTGCATCCAGCTCCACATTTACCCTTTTTCTTAGGACACCAGTTATATTGGATCAGGGCCTACCCTACTGACCTCATTACCTCTGTCAAGACCCTATTTCCAAATAAGATCACATTTTGAGGTACTTGGAGTTAAGACATCAACATCTCTCTTTTTTTTTTTTTTTTTTTTTTTGGTACCGGGGTTTGAACTCAGGGGCACTCGACCACTGGGCCACATCCCCAACCCTTTTTTGTATTTTATTAGAGACAGGGTCTCACTGAGTTACTAAGTGCCTCGCCATTGCTGAGGCTGGCTTTGAACTCGCGATCCTCCTGCCTCAGCCTCCCAAAGTGCTGGGATTACAGGCGTGCGCCACCACGCCCGGCTCATCAACATCTCTTTTCGGGGGAACACAACCCACAGCACCTCCTTTCAGAAGTGAGTTCCAGCAGTTCTATTTATGCCAAGGTAGCTGTGGAGATCCAAGAAAGTCATATTTTACAAGAAGAATATTTTCTGTAAAACTTCACGTGATTCAAAATTTAGTATTCTAAGACCTGTTTCCTCCATAGGAATAAGTGTAAAGATAAAATGCACTCATACCGCTCATAAATCTGCACAACTATCTTACTACATTTTTGCCTTTGATGGTGCTTTGTGGTTTTGCTGCATTATCTTGGCCTGTGGGCACTCTCCTAAATGAACAGCACCACCTGCGCAGAGGTGGATTAGCTTCTTCCTTCATTGTCTTTATCATACCCAATATCTACTCCAAAGGTATAGATTTGGTGGGTGGGTGCTTTCTGACTCTAACATCTTTACTTTGTGAAAGCTTATATGATGTTGTTAAAGCTTTTTAGAATGGTCTATACTAGCAGTGAATGGTCAAATAACAGCTCAGTAATCACAAGAAGCAGTTGCTAGCCAGGCGTGGTAACAAACCTGTAATCCCCGCGAATCAGGAGGCCGAGATAGGAGGATCACCAGTTTGAGACCAGACTCAGCAATTTGGCGAGACCCTGTCTCAAAAAAAAAAAAAAAAAAAAAAAAAAAGGCTGGGGTTGTGGCTCCACAGTTGCTGGAGTCAAAATCATGCCAACAGCAGTATGACTTGCTTAGTCAAGAAAGAATATGGAGCCAGGCACAGTGGTGTACTCCTGTAATCCCAGCGGCTTGGGAAGCTGAGGCAGGAAGATCGCAAGTTCTAAGCCAGCCTCAGCAAAAATGAGGTGCTAAGCAACTCAGTGAGACCCTGTCTCTAAATAAAATACAAAATAGGGCTGGGGTTGTGGCTCAGTGGTCGAGTGCCTCCAAGTTCAAACCCCAGTACCCCCCAAAAAGAGTATGTTGGGGGCTGGAGTTTTGGCTCATTGGTAGAATGCTGGCCTAGCGTGTGTGAGACACTGGGTTTGATTCTCAGCACTGCATATAAATAAATTTATATAAATAAGTGAATTTCCGGGCGTGGTGGCACACACCTGTAATCCCAGCACTTGGGAGGCTGAGGCAGGAGGATCACGAGTTCAAAGCCAGCCTCAGCAATGGCGAGGCACTTAGCAACTCAGTGAGACCCTGTCTCTAATAAAATACAAAAAAGGGCTGGGGATGTGGCCCAGTGGTCGAGTGCCTCTGAGTTCAATCCCTGGTACCAAAAATAAATAAATGAATAAATAAATAAATAAATAAATAAATAAATAAATAAATAAATAAATAAAAAAATAAAGGTCTATCAACATCTAAAATAATTTTTAGAAAAAAAGAGTATCTGGGCAGTTTCCTGGTTTAAAGTGGTGCCACCATAGCTTAAACAGTTTATAATTCATTTTACACCAACAGCTTAGAAATTATTCAAAACTGGAGATTATATTTTACATTTGTATTATTTATCTTTTATACATGGAAAGGTGTTTTGCTAATTTTTATGTGTCACTATGTCAAAATCATATAATTCATATCTGAATGTGATACATAGTACAGAGAGGCTGGGACTTGGTCATGTGGCTCATGCCCCAGCAGAGCCATAAAACATTTCTTGTCCCTGTTCCTCCTTGTTTGGGGTCCCCTAGGAGCTGGAGGGTACAGTTCTCAGAGAGCAGTCGGGCCTGAGCATAAAAGCCCATCAATAAGAAGCAGGTGACACTGCCACAGCTGGGTAATTTGTCTCTTTGCTCTCCTGCAGCCTATTTGGTGATGATCTATTTGTCCTAGGGAATAGATGATGGCAGGTTTGTTCATATATTACACTTATGAGCCTGCCTGCTCCTCTCTACCCAGCAATGCTCATCTGTCTCTGTCCCTAGCTCCCCTCATTGCATTACATAAGTGGACAGCAGGCCTTGGCAAAGAGTTATAAAGGCAGATTCCAGGAGGGCAGCTGTGAGGGAGGGAAGGAGAAAGGGAGGAAAGAGAAGAGGATGGGTCCACTCCCTGCAGAGAGAAAAGGGATGGATGGGAGACATGCCCAGGAGAAAGAGATGTCACAGACATACTGGTGGGCAGGAAGGGATCTCAGAGAGGAAGAGGCTGGGGAAACCAATGGTGAAGTCCTAATACAGAGGGAAATGTGGGTTCAGGGAATGCCTGCTTACAAAATACAGCTTGAAGGAGCTGTATTAGCTCAGTGGTAGAATATTTGCCTAACAAGTGCAAGACCCTGGGTTTGATCCCCAGCACTATGAAAGGAAGAGGAAGAAGAAAATAAGGGGAAGGAGAAGGAGGAGACAGCTTGAGGAGCTGAGTCTGACCCCAACAATTAAATTGGGTCTAGTGCAAAACCTAATTTGGGGGACTGGGGCCATAGCTCAGTGGCAGAGTGCTTGCCTAGCATGTGTGAGGCACTGGGTTTGATCCTTAGCATCACATAAAATTAAACAAATAAAATAGGGGCATTCTTTCCATCTACAACTACAAAAAAATTTTTTAAAAAACCAATTTTGATACCTATTTTCCAAAATGGTTCCAGCAGCTCTCAAATGTTGGTATTCACACTCTTATATAGGCCACTCCCATACTGAGCAGTCTTACCACATGTAACCAAAGGAATGCACAGGAATGTCACCACTGACTTCTAAAGCCAGGTCATAAAAGCCCACAAAGTTTCCACCTTACTCTCTCTTGGATCACTCACCTCAGGGGAAGCCAATTGCTATGTGTCAGGACACCCAAAGAATCACTGGAGGAGCTCATGTGACAAGGAACTGAGGCCTCCTGTCAATAACCAGCACTAATTTGCCAGGTGTGTATAAGACCCACCTTGGAAATGCACGCTTCAGCCTTAGTCAGGTTTCCAGATGACCACAGCCCAGGCTAACATTCTGATTGCTGCCTTGTGGGAGCTCCTGAGCCAGAACCACCCCAGGTACCCACCCACTCCTGAATTCTGGACCCCCTACAAACTGTATGAGATAATAAATGTCTACTGTTTCAAGCTGTTGAGATTTGTGGTAATTTATTCCACAACCACTGGATATGGTCTAATTCCTTATTTGTGGAATTTTTGTCCAACTGATTGGCTGCCCAGAATGCATGGTCCATGGGGTAGGACGAAGTTTATAACATCAGCATTGTATTTATTTAATTATTTTTTAAATATTTATTTATTTACTTTAGTTGTACACAATGCAATGCATTTATGTTTACATGGTGCTGAGGATCGAACCCGGGCCGCGCACGTGCGAGGCGAGCGCTCTGCCGCTGAGCCACAACCCCAGCCCAACGTCAGCATTGTATTTAATTGAGTGCCACAAAGCAGTCCAACAAACCAGCATGGTGTCACGTGCCTGTAATCCCAGTGACTCCAGATGCTGAGACAACAGAATCACAAGTTCAAGGTCAGCCTCAGCAACTTAGTGAGACCCTAGTAGCTTAGGGACAACTTATCTTAAAATAAAAAATATAAAAGGTAGGACGTGGTGGTGCCCGCCTGTAATCCCAGCAACTTGGGAGGCTGAGGAAGGAGGATCATGAGTTCAAAGCCAGCCTCAGCAACTTAGCAAGACCCTTAGCAACTGAGTGAGACCCTGTCTCTAAATAAAATATTAAAAAGGCCTGGGAATGTGGCTCAGTGGTAAAGTGCCCCTGGGTTCATTCCCAATACAAAAAACAAAAAAAACTCTGAGAAAGTCCAGGATAAACTTGGATAAGTTGATCACCCCTAGCTAGGTGAAGCTGTCCCTCTAGGCAGCTACCACACTGCTGTTCATAAGGGGTGATTTAGTCTGTTGCTATAACAGGATATCTGCGACTGGATAATTGATAAAGAAAATAAATTTATTTCTTACAGTTCCAGATGCTGGGAAGTCCAAGGCTGAGGGGCTGCATCTCTGATGAGGGCTTTCTTGCTATTGGGGATCGTGTGTGTATGTGTGTGTGTGTGTGTGTGTGTGTGTGTGTGTGTGTGTGTTACTGGGGATTGAACTGAGAAATACTCTACTACTGAACTATACCCTATCCCTTTTTTTTTTTTGGTACTGGGGATTGAACACACACACTGGGCCACATCCCCAGCCCTTTTTTTTTTTTTTTTTTTGGTACCGGGGATTGAACTCAGGGGCACTCGACCACTGGTCCACATCCCCAGCCCTTTTTTGTATTTTATTAGAGACAGGGTCTCACTGAGTTACTAAGTGCCTCGCCATTGCTGAGGCTGGCTTTGAACTCGCGATCCTCCTGCCTCAGCCTCCCAAAGTGCTGGGATTACAGGCGTGCGCCACCTCGCCCGGCTCCCAGCCCTTTTTTGTATTTTATTAGAGACAGGGTCTCACTGAGTTGCTAAGTGCCTTCCTTGCCATCGCTGAGGCTGGCTTTGAACTCATGATCCTCCTGCCTCAGCCGCCTCCCAAGTGCTGGGATTACAGGCGTGCGCCACCACGCCCAGCTACCCTATCCCTTTTTTATTTTGTGACAAGTTCTTGCAAAGTTGCCCAGACTGGCCTTGAATTTGCAATCCTCCTACCTCAGCCTCCCAAAAAGGTGTGTGCCACTACACCCAGTCTGGTGGGGACTCTGCTGAGTCTAAAGGCAGTGCAGAGCATCTTATGGTGAAAGAGTTCTCAAGAGAGAGTCAGACTGGTGTGTGTATATGTGTGTGGAGGCACAGGCATGATGGGGATTGAACCCAGGGCCTCACACATACTAATCACATGCTCTAATATTGAACCATATCCCAGACCCCAAACTGGCTTTTTTTTTTTTTTTTTTTTTTTGGTACCGGGGATTGAACAGGGGCACCATCCACATCCCCAGCCCATTTTTGTATTTTATTAGAGACAGGGTCTCAGGATAATTATGGCTGAGGCTGGCTTTGAACTCGCGATCCTCCTGCCTCAGCTTACTCTCTTGATAATCCTATTAATCCATAATCTAATTGATTAATCCATTCATGAAGGCAGAGGCCCTATGAACAAATCACCCACAGGTTCCATTTCCAAATACCATTAACATATAAGTGGGGATTAGGTTTTCAACACACGAATTCTGGGGGACAAACATTCAAAGCATAGCATATAGGTGGGGAGAGATACCCATCTTCCATCTCTCCAAGTCAGGGGATGGAAGAATGCTCCTGAAGCCTGCCTATTTCACCCTCCTGCCCTACTTGGGTGAAGCAAGATGGAAAAACCCTTCTTGGAAATGCCAAGACCAACAGGAGAAGGCAGCAGTTCAACACTCCTTCCCTCACCTGTAAGTGAGGCAGGCAGAAACACTGAGGCTTTGGGGAAACACTCGCCCCAACCAGCAGGGCCAGCCCTTCCCAGTCCATGGGTCTTGATTCTGTGATTTGATTACCAAATGTCCTCTACCATATGCCCAATGAGCTGCTATGCACACTCTGCTGGCATTATTCAGTGACAGGTCACCAAGGTTGCCCATTCCATTGTTAGAAAAATTATCCTTTGTACTGAATGAGAAGCTACTGCCACATAAATCACCAACATTTGATTACATTCCATCGTGCTTTCTCCCTGGAAGTCCCTTCACATACCGTCAGTCCTTTGCACTATGGGTTCTGCATCTTGGGTTCAACCAATTTTGGATTGAAAACATTTGGAAAAAGATTGTGTCTGGCTAGGCATGGTGGCACACACCTGTAATCCCAGCAATTTGAGAGTCTGAGGCAGGAGGAGCGCGACTTCAAAGCCAGCCTCAGCAACAGCAAGGCACTAAGCAACTCAGTGAGACCCTATCTCTAAATAAAATACAAAATAGGGCTGGGGATGTGGCTCAGTGTTTCACTCCCCGGTACCCCCCTCCCAAATAGTGTCTGTACTGAACATGTACAAACTTTTTTGGGGTCACTATTCCCTAAATAATACAGTAAAACAATTATTTTTTATTTTAATTCTTTTAAAATTTTTAAAAAAATATTTATTTATTTGCTTTAGTTGTACACAATGCCTTTATTTTTATGTGGTGCTGAGGATTGAACCCGGGCCGTGCACATGCTAGGTGAGTGCTCTACCACTGAGCCACAACCCAGTCCCTATTTTAATCTTTGGTATCAGAGAATGAACCCAAGGGCTCTTAACCACTGAGCTCCATCCCCCAGCCCTTTCTATTATTTTATTTTATTTTATTTTATTTTGAGACAGGGTCTCACTAGGTTGCTTATAGATTCACTAAGTTGCTAACGCTGGCTTCAAACTTGTGATCCTCCTGCCTCAGCCTACCAAGCTGCTGAGATTACAGACATGCACCACCATGCCTGGCTTATTTTATTTATTTATTTATTTATTTTTATTTATTTATTTATTTTTTTGGTACCAGGGATTGAACTCAGGGGCACTTGACCACTGGGCCACATCCCCAGCCCTTTTTTGTATTTTATTTAGAGACAGGGTCTCACTGAGTTGCTAAGTGCCTCGCCATTGCTGAGGCTGGCTTTGAACTCACGATCCTCCTGCCTCAGCCTCCCAAAGTGCTGGGATTACAGGCGTGCGCCACCGCGCCCGGCTGGCTTATTTTATTTTTTGTTACTAGTATAACAACTATTTACATTAATCTTTGATTTTAGACACGCATAGGTTATGCCAATATTATTGGTATATAAAGGACTTGAACAACCATGGTTTGTTTTTGTTTTTGTTTTTTTAATCTATGAGAGGTCCTAAAACCAACCCTCCACAGATTCTGAGGACAACTCTATTGTGTACACATTGCTTCTGAGGTTCCTCTTTCCCCTGCTTCTGGAAAACTTCTTTTCATCCTTTGAAATTCAAGTCCAAAGTCAGGCCTACTGCAAGTGGTTGCTTCTGCTATTTACACTCAGTCCGTCATACTTGGTTTCTAAGGGAAGAACAGTTCCCACTGCGTGACACTAGTGATATCTCCATTTGCTCTTCCTCTATCTACCCATCTGGGTTTTTCCAGAGTGGCTGAGACTGGGGAACCTGTGGAGAATACACTGATTTCCAGAGTGAAAAACCCACTGCTTTCATGTTTTCTGATAACCTTAAACGCAATTAGGGCCGGGTGGCTCCGGAAGCTGAGGCAGAAGGATTGCAAGTTCAAATTCAACCTCTGCACTTAGTGAGTCATAAATCACAAGATACATATTCATTGTAGCAACTTTAGAAAAATTAGGGAAAGCACCGGAAGAGGGGGCTGACACCTGTAATCCCAGCTGCTCAGGAGGCTGAAGCAGGAGGATGGCCAGT
The DNA here is from genome assembly GCA_025594165.1 of Tamias sibiricus. Classification (NCBI taxonomy): domain Eukaryota; kingdom Metazoa; phylum Chordata; class Mammalia; order Rodentia; family Sciuridae; genus Tamias; species Tamias sibiricus. Next base: position 19,517,217 of record CM046664.1, read on the forward strand.
TCAAAGCCAGCCCCCGCCTAAGTAACTTAGACTCTGTTTTAAAATAAAACATAAAAAAGGGCTGGGGATGTGGCTCAGAGGTTAACCGCCCCTGGGTTCAATTCTGGTACAAAAAAAAAAAAGGAAAGAAAAATTAAGGAAAAAGAAAGTCACCGTTTGGGGGCTGGGGTTGTGGCTCAGCAGTAGAGTGCTTGCCTAGCACGTGCGCGGCCCGGGTTCAATCCTCATCACCACGTAAACATAAATACATTGCATTGTGTACAACTAAAGCAAATAAATAAATATTAAAAAAAAGAAAGAAAGAAAGAAAGAAAGTCACCGTTCAAATCTAACTTCTAGCCGGGCGCGGTGGCGCACGCCTGTAATCCCAGCACTTTGGGAAGCTGAGGCAGGAGGATCGCGAGTTCAAAGCCAGCCTCAGCAATGGCGAGGCACTTAGCAACTCAGTGAGACCCTGTCTCTAAATAAAATACAAAAAAGGTCTGGGGATGTGACCCAGTGGTCGAGTGCCCCTGAGTTCAATCCCCGGTACCACAAAAAAAAAAAAAAAAAAAAAAAAAAAAAAAAAAAAAAATCTAACTTCCTTACAAAAGTCATCACAGATATTGGAAGTCCCTTCTGCTTTCCCTGACCCCATTACAAGTTCTCCCCATATTTCTTTCTTTCTATTTTTTAAAATATTTATTTATTTGCTTTAGTTGTACACAATGCGTTTTATTTTTTTTTACGTGGTGCTGAGGATCGAACCAGGCTGCACACGTGCTAGGTGAGCGCTCTGCCGCTGAGCCACAATCCCAGCCCCTCTCCCCATATTTCTTCATAGCCTCTATCACAATTGGCAAAAGTATATATATGCATATTTTTCACTCATTTGGTAAATCCTTACCGTCAGGCAGGAGAGATTAGGAAAGGATGAGCGAGGGGCTGAGGCCTCTGCCCTGAAGCGGCTCAAAGTCAGTGGTGACTTGATATTCCTCGGCCCCACTGGGCAGTATGGCGCTTGTACCATACAAATCTTTGGTGTCTCAGAACACAGGGCCTAGCAGACTCACTATTTAAAACAGTCAAGAAATTAAAATCTGCCCTTCACTCCCCAAACCAAACACAGAGTAAAACACCAGTGAGTGGGTGGACATTCTTTTGGGGGTTATAGCTCTGTCCCTGGGTCCGCCCACCGTGGGATCTTTAGGTTCTCCACTCCTGTTTGTGATCAGAGGGATTATGGGTTGAGAAGGGATTAGTTTGGAGGACAAACAAAGGAATTTCACATGGGAGAAAGGGGTATGTGTGGCCCCGGAGGCTCCTAGAGAGAAGATAGAGGAAGATTAAAAAGGCAAAAGATGACGGAGAGAAAGCAAAATGGTTGTCCAGTCTTGCCCACCTGTCTTAAATTGTTAAAGAGTTTGTGTCTTTGATAGTGTGATAAAGGCTGCCTGTGGACATCATGCTCCAGAGGGAGGGGTGGGCTGGGGATGTAGCTCAGTGGTAGAGCATGTTCCTAGCATGTGTGAGCACCTGGGTTTGATTCCCAACACTGGGGGGGGGGGACATAGGGGGAGACTCACATAACCTTGTATACAATTTCAGGGGGGCTTACTGACTCTTCTTGGCCCATTCTCTGGATCTCAGGTATCATTGTTTGAGGCTCCCATTTTACTGAGATGAATACTGAGACCCAGCGTGAGAAAAGGCTTTTCAAGACAACAGAGCGAGTCAGCTGTAGAGCCTCAAGAACTCAGAGATCTGTACCCGGCTCTCTACCAAGCACCTGCGGAGCTGGAGAACGCATGGGCCCACCCGGCCAAGAGAAGAGGGAGGCAGGCGACTCGGAGGGGCGGAGCCTACAAGCGCCCCGCCTCCACCGCCGGGTTCGGGGGCGGGGCCTTCCTCCAACCTGCGCCGCTACAACATGGCTCCGCGTTTGTGCAGCATCTCCGCAGCGGCGCGGCGGGTGCTGGGGAACCCAGGTCCCCGCGCAGGGGACGTCGTGGCTGCGGCTGCGACGCGGTGAGAGCCCGGCTGGGAGGCGGCGGCCGCGCGCGGGGGTTGCAGGGGCGGTGGCCGGGATCTGGGCCTGGGGGAGGGGCGGAGACTCCTCGGTTTGGAATCCAAGGATTAGAGGCGGAGCCAGGATCTAGGCCTGGGGAGGGTCTGGGAAAGAATGGGGGAGGTGAGAAAGTATGGGCTGAGTCTTTGTGCTGGTGGGAATCTGGGTGTGGACAGACAATGAAAGATGGATTGAGCGGGAGGGGCAGGTTCTGGAGGACAGAGGATAGTGTGTTGCCCCTTTCCTGGGGCCTTTGCCTGCGACTATGATTTAGCATCCGCTGGGGGCTTCTGGGCGAGGCAGTTTCTCCCTCAGCAAGTTCTAGGAGGAAGAGAGAGGGCGAGGGTAAAGTGGGGGTGCCCCAAGGACCATGGCCTCACAGATCTTTTGCTTCCCCATCCTGAACTGTACAGGTGGGTCAACAGAAGCCTAAGAGAAGATGGGAATTGTCCAAGGTCAGTCTCCATGTTGTGCTGTGGCAGCAGTGGAGCCTGACTGTACCTTGCACTTTGCACCATAACTGATGGCCTTCTGGGGGAGGGAGGCTGGCCCGGCCATGTGCTTACCCAAGGCTTTTGTTTGCCCTGGGCTGAGATTGGGCTTGGCCTCCCCTGAGTGACTTTAGGCGACTCCTCCCTCCTCCATTCAGTGCCCTGTACTTCCCCCTTCTCTGCACATATCATCCTGTGTACTTATGACTTGGTGCTTACCTGTCTGTCCCATTAGACACTACCTAATTTTTCTGTTTCCTCAACTCCCCACCCCCACAGGGATCAGGACAGTATATGCTCAAGAACATTTGCCAAAGAAGTGAGAACACTTTCTCCCCACTTGTGAAAAGGAAGCAGTGTTTCCTCCTGCCCAGCAGCCCAGGAGTGAAGCTGCAGAGTTCTATTAGACCTGTGAGATGTTAGAGCACTATGCAGTGAGCCTTTTGGACACATGGGAGAGAGGAGCCAAGCATGTGCCCCTCACCTGGACTACCTGATAATGAATGAGAAAGCTGACATCATGAAATGAGCCTGGAGTTTGCCTGGCACTAGCAAATTTAAATCAGCCATTTTTGGAAAGGTGCCCTTCAGCATGTCATTTGACTTCTTCAAGCCTCAGTTTCCTTATCTGTAAAATGAGGATGACAATTGGGATGTATATCATAGGAGTGTTGAGGACTGAAGAGGTCATGCTTGTGATGTATGTGTCACCCGATGCACTCAAGTATCATCCCTTGTTCAAGCCTGCATCTCAGGCAATTTCTACCCTAGACCTACAACATATCAGGGTTGAAAAGGCCTTGTGGAGATAATCTTTTATGAGCCCATGTTTTCCAGGTGAAGAAATTGAGATTGGGGAAGGGACAGAATCATTTTGTGATAGCATCATTTATGTGGATACCCAGAGGCTACAAAAGGAGTGGGAGACTTAGAGGCAGCTTGCTGCTCCTCAGTTGCGTTTGGTAACTTGGGATGAGTCATTAAAGCTCCACAGAGCTATGGTTTCCTTCTCTTTAAAGTGGGCATGTTGATCCCTGCTTGGCACTTTTCACTGGATTGCTGGGAAGGCATATAGATTAGTATTTATTAAGTCCCTAAAAAAACTGTTTTGCAGTTTTGTAGTTTGTGGTCCCACATTGGGTACCTCTTGCTGATCCTCAGCCTGCCACTGATCTTTTTGGAGTCATTAGTGGGACCATCAGTAGGTTTGGGGTTTGGGGGCAATGAAGCTCCTGGGATGGAGACAGAGGCTGGGCCTTGAGATCAGATTGACCTGAATTGGAATCCTCTTGGCTGTTGAATAACCATCCTTGAACAAGGCAGGAATCTTTGAACCTCCTTGTATTTCATGTGTAGGTGGGTAGATGGGTGGTGCTGGGGATTAAACCCAGGACCTTGTGCATGCTAGGGAAGTGTTCTACCACTGAGCTATATCCTCAGTGCCAGCCTCATTATTTTAAAAATATGCTGTGAGGATTAGTACTTAGCATATAGTAAGTGCTCATAGTAAGTAACACTGGTTACTCTTACTGCACTTCAGTTATCTTGTTAATGAAACTTTAGTTCTTCTAGCTGAAGACACCCCTGTAGAACAACAAGCAGAAATGCAGCTCCTTTTTTTCATTTATTTATTTATTTATTGGTGCTGGGGATTGAACCCAGGGCCTTGTGCATGCGAGGCAAGCACTCTACCAACTGAGCTATATCCCCAGCCCCACTGCAGCCCCTTTCTAAAGTCAATTTTTTTCAAATGAGACGATGATGTTTCAGAATGTGCATAGAACCAAGCCTCTTAGTATATAAATCTAGAACATTCTGGGTTTCATGTGGGGAGGCATCAGACTGTTGATCACTATTGACAGTATGAATGTGTCATCTACAATAACTTTTCCTAAAGAGAGATGGAAAAGTCCTCATCTGGGTCAAATATTTATTATGCAACTACTATGTCAAAAGCACTGTGCTGGGTATCTGGGGATGGAATGGCATTAACTAGTGGCATCCCCTGTGCCTGAGGAAAAAGACATATCCAGATAACATTGATGAAAGAATTGAGGGGGAAATACGAGAGAGATTTTTGTGGGGAAGGGCTGGAGCAGTCTAGCTGGGGCAGATGCTTCTAAACAGATTGGACAAAACTTTATCATGTTTTTCTGAGCTTAAGTGGCATTCTTAATATAGTTTAGATACCAGGATTTTTGGCATTTCTGGGATGATTTACTGAGATTAAGTAAAGAAAAAAATGAAATTGGAACTGCTCTGGAGCAATGATCCTCAACCTTAAGCCTGTATCAGAATCCCCTGGCGGGCTTATGAAAACTTGGATTGCTAAACCTATCCCTGGAGTTTCTGTTGCACTAGGTCTGCGGTGGAGCCTAAGAACTTCTCAAAAGTTCCAGGTAGCAGGGCGTGGTGGCGCACGCCTGTAATCCCAGCACTTGGGAGGCTGAGGCAGGAGGATCACGAGTTCAAAGCCAGCCTCAGCAATGGTGAGGCACTTAGCAACTCAGTGAGACCCTGTCTCTAATAAAATACAAAAGAGGGCTGGGGATGTGGCCCAGTGGTCGAGTGCCCTTGAGTTCAATCCCCGGTACAAAAAAAAAAAAAAAAAGTTCCAGGTAATACTGACACTGTTAGTTTGTTAACCGCTGAGGTAGGGAAATGGGAATCCTGGCTCTCTAGTTGCCAACTTCAAAAAGGAGTTCACTCTGGAACCCTCACCAAAGTAGATTAAAGCTAGAATCCCAAGAGGAGACATTCAACCTTTGTTTAGCAGCATTGAGCATCTTAAAAATGGTGCTTGGGCTGGGGTTGTAGCTCAGGTAGAATGGTTGCCTAGCACGTGTGAGGCACTGGGTTCAATCCTCAGCACCACATAAAAAATAAATAAAGGTATTGTGTGTGTGTATATATATGTATGTGTGTGTGTGTGTATATGGATGGGTATATATATATATGAATTTATATATAGAAATAATATGTATAATGATGCTTTAAAGGGTGGGACTGTAGTCAGTGGTTAAGCACTTGCATAGCATTCTGGAGGCCCTGGGTTCTATCCCCACCACTTCAGGAAAAAAGATAAAAGGAACTTTTAAAGATAGAGGAGCAGATCAGGAAAAGATGGGGAAAGTGGGAGCTGGGAGATCCAGTAGGAAGGTAGGTAGGTAGGGATAGTGATATTAGTTGCACTATGTGTTAGACCCTTTCTCTAAAGACCCACTCAATGGTTCCTATTTTACAGATGAGGAAAGTGGGGCCCAGAAAGATGAAGCTGAGCTAGGATTAGAACCTAGGTTTGTCCAGAGTCTGTGCTCTTAGGGGCTAATTCTGCTGTTGTTGGGAATGAAAAAGGCCCTTGATCCCTGAGTCCATATTCTAGGCCAGGGTCCAAAATTTCTTTCCTTTCTTACCTCTAGCTTTCATCATTTTCATTGCAACTGTATCTTAACCCTTCCTGCTCAGCTCATTCACTGATTTCCCAAATACAGACACCATGTACCCAGCCCTATTCCAGACACTGGGGATATAGTGGGGATGTAGCAGAACAGACCAGGTCCCTGCCTAATGGGGCTCTCCTGGTGGGCAGACAGACAATAAACGAAGTACATAATAAGCAACAACAAATTTCTTTGATACAATGTTTTTTATTTTTCGTAGGGTTGGGTGTCAAGGCCTTGTGCATGCTAGGCAAGTTCTCCACCAGTGAGCTACACCCCCTGCCCTGGTATAGTGTTGTATTTTGTTTTGGGGTTGAACCCAAGGCACTTAACCACTGAGCCACATCCTAGTTGCTTAGAGCCTCATTAAGTTGCTGAGGCTTGCCTAGAACTTGTGATCTTCCTGCCTCTGTCTCCCTAGCTGTTGGGATTAAAGGTGTGCGCCACTGTACCCAGGCATAGTGTTTCAGAAGTCACTGGAGACAAAATAAAAGAGCAGGGTGAAAGGAGTGGGGAAGGTCAAGGGTAGAACATTGCAGATTTACTGAAAAAGTGAAACTTGAACTCTTCAATATATGTATTTGAAGGTGCTGGAGTTCAGATCCATCCCAGGATTTTGGACAAGTCACTTGTTGGATTTTACCTATAGAAAAAGATATTTTGAAGTGGGTTGCTCTGCTCTGCTCACTTAACAGATGCAGAAACTGAAGCCCATAGGCAGGAAGGATTAGAGGACAGTGGGAAGAGAAGGAAGCCCATCAGAGCTCCTGGATTGTCTTTCTCCTCCCCAGCATTCTAGCCCCCAGGCTCTCTTCCTCCGGACTAAACAACTGCGTATTTATCTTGGTACTACTGATGTTAATAAATTACTGGAAGCCCAGCTGTGGAGCAAAGGTCTTGGTTGAAAATAGAGATCCGCTCTCCTCCAGGAATTAGCAGCCCCTTTACATTCAAACCAAAGGTCAGGTCCCTCAGTGTCCACATGTGGTGAGGGTTGACCTTCAAGAAGAGAGCTCTTGCCATGTGCAATAATGCATGTCTGTAATCTCAGCTACTCAGGAGGCTGAGGCAGGAGGATTGCAAATTCCAGGCCAGTCTTGGCAATTTAGCAAAACCCTGTCTCAAAATAAGAAAATAAATAAAAAGGAAGGAAGAAAAGAACTCTGCTCCCTGATTTTCTGTGTGACTTTGGCAAATCCTTTGAACTCTGAGCTTCTATTTTATCCTCCTGGATATGGGGACAATAGTAATACCAACAGTGTAAGGTCATTGCATGGATTCAGTGAGATTATATAACTGAAAAGTTCATGGGGGGGGGGACGGGGTTGTGGCTCAGGGGTCGAGTGCTTGCCTTGCATGCGTGAGGCACTGGGTTCGATCCTCAGCACCCAATATTATAAAAAAAAATAAGGGTATTGTGTTCATCTACAACTAAAAACAATATATATTAAAAAAAAAAAAAAAGTTCATCAGGGATCCCTGGCTTAGAGGGTCCTAATTTCTCAGACCATGCTGTCCATCTATTGATAATTATCTTTTTCTTTTTTGTTAGTAAAACAAATATATGTACAGTGACTGACAGAGCCCATGAATTCAGAAATGCTTAAACCAATAGTTTTTATCTTTTAGAATAACTTATAATGAATAGAGAAAAATTTAACCATCCGCCTTTTCCCTTTCCCAGGAAAGTAGTATAGTAGTCCCCCTTTATTCCTCGTTTCATTTACCATAATTTCGATTATCCACCACCAACTGTAGTTGGAAAATATTAAAATATAAAATTCCAGAAGAAAACAGAGATGACATTTGCGATTTTATTACAGAATATTGTTATATTTCCTTCAGTTTATTATTAGCATTGTTAATCTCTTACTGTATCTGGATTATAAATTAAACTTTAGCATAAGTATGAACATATAGAAAAAACATATTTAGGGTTTGGGGTCTTGGAATATATCTCTCACAGATAAGGAAAGACTGCTGAATTAATGGTTTGGAAAAATAATTTTTCATCTTTCTGTATGCTCATACAAATATGTTACCAGTATAAGATGATTTTTTATTTTATTGCTGAGGATTGAACCCAGGGCTTCAGGCACACTAATTACTCACTCTACCATTGAGCAATACCTCTGGTCCCATGATCTTTTCTTTTTTTTTATATATATATATATATATATTTATATATATATATATATATATATAGTTGTAGATGGACACAATATCTTTATTTAATTTAAATGGTGCTGAGGATTGAAACCAGGGCCTCATGTGTGCGAGGCAAGCACTCTACCACTGAGCTACATCCCCAGCCCCCCATGATCTTTTTATTTTATCAGTCCCAGAGGCTGATCCATATTTTGGGGGTAAATTTTTTTTTTGTACTAGGGATAGAACCCAGGAGCACTTTAACTACTAAATCACATTGCCAGCCCTTTTAATTTTTATTTTGAGGCAGGGTCTCACTGGGTTGTTTACAGCCTCACTAAAGTTGCTGAGGCTGGCTTTGAACTTGTGATCCTCCTGCCTTAGCTTCCCAAGTTGCTGGGATTACAGGTGTGTGCCACCACACCCAGCAAAAGTAATGTTTTTATTTGCAAGAGGCTTGAAAAGGAAGGGGGCTTGCCCACTGCTACACATCATCTCTCTAGCACCCTTGCATTTCAGGCCAGGCCATAAGACCTCAGAATAAGGAGACAGTCTCAAAATAAGCCTGCTCTTGCTGGGACCTTGCATATATATGAGGAGGGAGGTAATGGTCCCCAACTGGCAGAATCTTACACAGGTCCCTCAGCTCTAAACTACTGTCTCATAATCAAAATACATAATCAGGGACTAGAGTTGTGGCTTAGCGGTAGAAAGCTTACCTAGCACGTGGGAGGCCCAGGGTTCGATCCTCAGCACCACATAAAAATAAATAAGATAAAGGTATTGTGTCCAACTACAACTAAAAAATAAATATAGGGCTGGGGTTGTGGCTCATGGCAGAGCGCTCACCTCGCACATGTGCGGCCGGGTTCGATCCTCAACCACGTAAACATAAATGCATTTAATTGTGTATAACTAAAGTAAATAAAATTAAAAAAAATAAATAAAAAATAAATATAAAAAAACCCGGGGCCGGGGATATAGCTCAGTTGGTAGAGTGCTTGCCTAGCATGCACAAGGCCCTGGGTTCAATCCCCAGCACCACAAAAAAACAAACAAACAAAAAAACCCCACATTATCATGTTCATTGGTTCACTGTTTTTCACAGCACCCTATCTGGGTGGACCAGTGTTGGCTGAATGAATGAATGAATGCCTTGCAGTGCTTCTTACCCTCTCTCTGCCAAATCAGCCCTGGGGACTGACCAGCTCATCTCCTCACTACCCAGACAGCCGGAGGCACAGTTTAAGGCCTGCTCACCTGCTATCTTGACCTCCTCAAGGACAAGGCTTATTTGTTTTTAGTTTTCTGCAGGATCTAAGGGGACACAGGCCAAGTGCAGTATGAGCTCTGGGGAAGAGAGTGAGTACAGTCTTCCCATTGGAGGGGACAGAAATTACAAAGAAGCAACATAGTAAAAGAGCCTGGTGTGTTCAGGCTAGAGTACACCTGGAGAGTGGAGAGTGGCATACACAGGTGGTGGTGGTGGCAACAAGATAGTTGGGTTGTCAAGGACTTAGGGCATCAGGCAGGGGTTGATTCTCTTGTAAGTGGCTACAATTGTTGGCCCAAATAGAAGACCCTTTGGGAAAGGGGAAGTATAAGAAGGGAGGCTAGCTGGGCGCGGTGGCGCACACTTGTAATCCCAGCACTTTGGGAGGCTGAGGCAGGAGGATCTCGAGTTCAAAGCCAGCCTCAGCAATGGCGAGGCACTTAGCAACTCAGTGAGTGAGGCCCTGTCTCTAAATAAAATTCAAAAAAGGGCTGGGGATGTGGCCCAGTGGTCAAGTATCCCTGAGTTCAATCCCCGGTACCACAAAAAAAAAAAAAAAAAAAAAAAAAAAAAGAAGAAGGGAGGCTAAAGAGAGAAGTTAGAGGTAAGGCTGCCTCTCCAATACTCCTGAGGTCCTACAAAGCTGCAGACTGGGCAGCTGGGATCTCTGTAGAAGGGACCAAATCAGCCAGGTTGGTGGCATTTCACACCCAAGCTGCAATGGGATTCCATGGCCCTGTTTCCAGAAATGTAGGTCATCAGCCTTGGGGAATAAGACATCTGACACTTTACGTTTTTGTTGTTTTTGGTGGGGGTGTTGGGGATCAAACCTGGGTCCTCATGCTTGGTAGGTTAGTGCTGTATCACTGAGCTACATCTCCAATCCCAGAGCAAGACATCTGAGCAGATGGAATTACTACCCATGCATCTCTCCCTGAACTTTTCTGTCCTACAGTTTCTACTCCAAGGACAATGAAGGCAGCTGGTTTCGGTCCCTCTTTGTCCACAAGGTGGATCCTCGGAAGGATGCCCACTCCACCCTGCTGTCCAAGAAGGAGACTAGCAACCTCTATAAGATTCAGTGTGAGTGGCTGCTGGGCTGACCAGCCCTTCCCTCTCAGGACCTCTAGGAGCCTTTGAGGTTCCAACATGGATATGAAAGGGTTGGGAACATTCTCTGCCATCCTAGGAGCTTTGGCTTCGATGGGTTCCACCCACCCCAACTGAAGACACCCCCCCCCCCCACACACACACCCCATTTCACCTCCCACTATCTGTCCTCTGTTGCAGTTCACAATGTGAAGCCCGAGTGTCTGGATGCCTACAACAGTCTGACGTGAGCATCTTTTCTCCATCGGCCTGTCCTAGCCCCTGCTTGAAGGACCCCAACCCCAGCAAAACCTCAGAACATCTTCTGCCTCCTTCTTGCCAAAATACAGATGTGGATTTCATTGCTGGAAGTCCTAGGGATGTCTTGCCCAGCCTGTGCAACTTAGACATAGGGAGGCTGAGCCCTAATTCGGGGGCCTGATTTGGAACCCTTATTCTTAGGGCCCTGTTGGCTGGTGCAAGCCTTGTCCTCTCTCTCTGTGCTCCTCCCACAGGGAGGCTGTGCTGCCTAAGCTGCACCTGGATGAGGACTATCCCTGCTCACTCGTGGGCAACTGGAACACATGGTATGGGGAGCAGGACCAGGCAGGTGAGGTGCCCATCTCCCCAGCACCACTCCAACCCCCTGCCCCCGCCTCTAGACCTCTCACATCTCTCTGCCTTGTACTCCTTTCACAACAGCTCCTAGCAGGGGAGGATCTTTCTCAATGTACATCTCACATCTCGTTGCCTCACTCCCCTACTGAAACATGTGACAGGGGTCTCCCGTACCCTCTGTGACCTGTGAGTCCTTCCCCATCTAGCCTTATCTCACCCTCCATGCATACTGCCACATCCACACTTGCATAAGCCAGGTGGGATCCTGGAAGTCCCCTGATCTGTACCTCCCCACAACAGTGCACCTGTGGAGATTCTCAGGCGGCTACCCAGCCCTCATGGACTGCATGAACAAGCTCAAGAACAACAAGGTATGTCAGTGTCCACTTGGCAAACTTCTTTGGATATTAGTTCCAGCTCAGCCCTGTTGCTGGGGGCTCCTTCACTAACCCATAGGACACACTGCTGGGGTGGAGAGCACTTCCTAGCTGCTGTGCCCATACTGCCGTGCCTACAGGAGTACCTGGAGTTCCGAAAGGAGCGGAGCTGTATGCTGCTGTCTAGGAGAAACCAGTTGCTCCTGGAGTTTAGCTTCTGGAATGAGCCACAGCCTAGAGCGGGCCCCAACATCTATGAACTGAGAACATACAAGCTCAAGGTGCCTCCCTCCCAAAAGATCTCCCTTGCCCCACACCCTCCCTGCTGCAGTGTTGCTTTGTAGATGCCCCTAGGTGGGTGGGCCGTGTGCCCCAGCACATAGTCTAGATTTCTGGCCTTTTCCTTCCTATGTGCTTGGAGCAGAGGTGTGTACATTCATATAAGTCAAGGGTCATGAATGAGGCCTAGTTCCAAGTTGCTCCTGGAGCTTGGGAGACAGGACAGTTTTTCATTCTGCCCCACTGTGATGCTAGAAAACCAAGGTGGGGGCTCATTCCTCTCTTCTTCTGGTTCTCTTTCAGCCAGGAACCATGATTGAGTGGGGGAACAACTGGTAAGTGGTAGCATCAAGGCTGGGAATGTGGGGAATCCTTGCTGTCCTGCCCTAGCATGGCCTCTGGTGGGCCCCTTTCCCAGGGCCATGCCACAGGGAGCCCAGCATCCTCTGTCCCTCACAGATCCTGGAGAAGGATCCTACAAGGAGATGCAGATCTCCTAGAAAATGGTGAGGTTTCCCTTTGTAGGAAAGCAGCCAGTATCTGTATCTCCATTGTCCTATTCCCTCAGCATCTCTGAGAACCATGGGCCCTACCTCAGCCCCCTCCTGTGAGGTGTGGCCAAGGAATCAGCCTGGGTCCACCTCAGGAGGCCCTGTGCACCAGACTGGCTCCTGCTCCACACTCTCTGCCATCTCTAGGGCTCGGGCCATCAAGTACCGACAGGAGAACCAAGAGGCAGTGGGCGGCTTCTTCTCACAGATAGGAGAGCTCTACGTTGTGCACCATCTCTGGGGTAGGTCAGGGACCTTCCAGGAGCTTTCTGTTTGTCCCCTTTCTGTATTTAGTCACTCTATAAACCAGAAGGATACATAAGTACCCTCATGGAACTTATAGTCTAGTAGAGGGAGACATTATCTCAGATGTAAACTAGCCAAAGTGACTCATTTCAGATGATTACAAATATTATTGGTAGAAAAGAAGCCGGGCGTGGTGGCCTGTAATCCCAGCACTTGGGAGGCTGAGGCAGGAAGATCACGAGTTCAAAGCCAGCCTTAGCAATGGCGAGGCACTTAGCAACTCAGTGAGACCCTGTCTCTAATAAAATGCAAAAAAGGGCTGGGGATGTGGCCCAGTGGTCGAGTGCCCCTGAGTTCAATCCCCAGTACCAAATATATATTATTGGTAGAAAAGAGACTGGGAGAGATGATAGAAAAAAACCATGGAGAACCTACATGGGCTTGGGTAGACAAGGCATCTCTGAGGGGTAAATGTAAGCTCTGAATTAAAGGATGAGAAGGAGCCAGCTGTGAAGAGGAATGGGAAAAGGCATCTTGAATGGAGAGAACAGCATGTGCAAAGGCCCTGAAATGGGGAAAGGCCTTTGAGGTTTTGAGGTAGAGAAAGAAAACTGGTATGGAATGAGTAGGGAATAAAGTGAGCTGGGATATGAGAGGGAACAGATACCAGATCAGGCTGAGCCTTACTGGCCATGGAGAAGAGCTGGGATTTATCATAAATGGAGTGGGAGGCTGCAGCAGCCTTCTTACAGGATTCCTCTGGCTGCCGTGCCGTGTGCATTACTGAGAGTGCTTGGTAGGGAAACAGAAAAGAAAGCTGGGCATCAGAGATGGTGGAGCAAGGTGGAAGAGGATTCCAGAATAGCTCCAGGGCTCCTCTGAGAGGAGCAAGAGAGGAGTAAGGAGTATAATTTTTGCCCTCAGAATGTTATACTTAAGATACTGACATACCCAAGTGGAGATGTCACATGGGCACTGAATATGCAGTCTGGAATCCACAGGAGAGTTTGGGGCTAAACATATAAATTTTGGAATTGACAACATATGTCCACTCCTTAAAACCCTTAAGGCCATTCCCCACTGCAGGGCCTTTGCAAGTGCTCTTTTCTTAAGAATGCCACCCCCCAGCAATTCACAGCCAGCTCTGAGCTTACATTTCACCCCCTTACAGAGGCTTTTCTTGTCTTCATCATCTCCCTGTCTCTTTTCTAATAGTATTATCTGTGGTCATCTGAAATTAATCTTTTTTTATACATCTGGTTGGATAAGATTGACAAAGCAGACATTATTTGCTGATAGTCCAAGGGAGGCATCTGGAGAAGAAAAGCAGGGCAGAGTTTGGCACAGTGGAAAGGGGACCCTATGCTGGAGAAAGGATCAGATCCTCTGTGCCTTTCCCACAGCTTATAAAGACCTGCAGTCTCGGGAGGAGACTCGAAATGCTGCCTGGAGGAAGAGGGGCTGGGATGAAAATGTCTACTATACAGGTGAGCACCATCTCTGGCAATCACTGGGGCCTTTGGAGGTCATCTGCTGGGAGCCTTGTCTGAGAATGAAAGGATGCAATCCCCTCCACAAAGAGATCTAGTTTCACACCCAGTGATGGGAGAATTCCTTTTTTGTTTTTTGGTACTGGGGATTTAACCCAAGGGTGCCTTACCACTGAGCTACATCCCCAGCCCTTTTCCTTTATTTTATTTTTTTCAATTTTTAAATTTTAAGACAAGGTCTCACTAAGTTTCTTAGGGCCTCACTAAGTTGCTGAGGCTGGCTTTGAACTGCAATCCTCCTGCCTCAGCCTCCCAAGTCACTGGGATTACAGGCATGTGCCACCGTGCCTGGCTTCAAAAATCACTTTTAAACAATAAGTTAGTGTTTCTATCATAGTGGCACTTTCCACATTATATAAGCAGTCTTAAGTGAGTACTTTAGCAGATGGTAGTACAGTTAGGTGATCCTTTCCTGGGAGATGTGTTGGTGTTATAGCTGAGTGCCTGAGGCTGCTTCCTCATCTGTGAGATAGTGATGGCACTAGTCTCCCTCAGATGGCTACAGAGAGGACTTCATGAACAAATTTATGAAAAGTGCTCCCCCGCCTTTTGTACAGGAGATTGAACCCAGGTGTGCTTAACCATTGAGCCACATACCGAGCCCCTTTTTTTTTTTTTTTTTTAATTTTGAGACAGGGCCTCACTAAGTTACTGAAGCTGCCCTTATGCTGTCCTCCTACCTTAGCCTCACAAGTCACTGGGATCATGCCTGGCTAAAAAGTGCTATGTATGCCCTGACTCTCGCATACAGAAATCATTCAGCAAAGTTTTTGTGCAAGATTTTTTGCTCATGGTGTTTGCCACTAGAACCTCAGAGAACCACCCGGAGTACACTCTTTGTGGGGAACTGTAGTGAGTGGGTGGAGGCTCATAAGTAAGAGCCTGTCCCTTCCCTTGAGGAGCATAGTTAAGCTTCCACACTTAACAGCTAGTGTCAGGAAGAATGTCTTTTTTTCCCAGCACTTGGGAGGCTGAGGCAGGAAGATCGCGATTTCAAAGCCAGCCTCAGCAACAGTGAGGCATTTAGCAACTGAGACCCTGTCTCTCATAAAATACAAAAAAAAGGGCTGGGGATGTGGCCCAGTGGTTGAGTGCCCCTGAGTTCAATCCCCAGTACCAAAAATAAATAAAGAAAGAAAATAAAAAGAATGACTTTTTATGTGGGTGGGAGTGGGGACCAGGGATTGAACCCAGGGGTACTTAACCACTAAGCCACATCCCCAGCCCTTTTTTTTTTTCTATTTTGAAACAGGGTCTCACTAAGTTGCTCAGGGTCTCCCTAAATTGCTGAGGCTGGCTTAGAATTTGTAGTCCTCATGCCTCAGCCTCCTGAGTCACTGCGATTAGAAGCATGCACCATGCCTGGCTAAGAGTGTCTCTTCTGAAGGAGGTAGCTGGAGCCTTGCTGTTCAAAGTGTGGTCCCAACTGATAGTGTTGGCATCCTCTGGACATTTGTAAGAAATGCTAAATCAGCCTCCCCCAACCTACAGAATCAGAATCTGCACTGTTACAAAAAACTACTGGTGATTTGTATGCACATTATAGTCTGAAAAGCTCTGTGCAGGAGGAAAGAGTCTAACCTCCTGAGTAACCTTGAGCTGACCTTTTTCTCTCTGCATTGCAGATTCCCCATCTGTAAAATGAGGTGGTTGAACTAAATCAGTGTTTTTCAAACCTCAGCACCTTGAGGATCCCCTCACAGCTTTTGGCTGCCATTGTACTACCACATTTTTTTTTCCTTTTTTGTACCGGGGATTGAGCCCCGGGGCACTTAACCACTGAGCCACATCACCAGCCCTTTTAAAAATATATATATTTTATTCAGAGACAGGGTCTTGCTAACTTCTTTAGGACCTCACAAATTGTTGAGGCTGGCTTTGAACTCACCATCCTCCTGCCCAGCCTCCCAAACCACTAGAATTATAGGTGTGTGCCACTATGCCTGGTCTACCAGTTTTTGTTTTGTTTTTTAATTTGTTTTAGGGCTGGGGATATAGCTCAGTTGGTAGAGTGCTTGCCTTGCATGTGCAGGCCCAGGGTTCAATCCCTAGCAGCACACACACACAAAATTTGTTTTAGTGCTCAGAATTGAACTTAGGATCTTGCACATGCTCACAAGCACACACACTCCCACTGAGCTACACCCCCACCCTTAAAATGATTTTTTAAATCTCCCTACTTTGTCCTTAGCAATAATATCTGAGAAAGCATTTTTATACTATGCTAGTTTTGTTTCTGTGGTGCCAGGAATGAACTCAGGGCCTCATGCATGCTAGTCAAGTGCTGTACCACTGAACTAAATCCCCAGCTCTATGCTACTTACTTTTCCACATACACAGAAAAGTAAATTTTTAAAAATATTCATCTTGCTGGGCACAGTTGTGCGTACCTATAATCTAGCAATTTGGGAAGCTGAGGCAGGAGGATCACAAGTTTGAGGCCAGCCTCAGCAACTTAGTAAGAACCTGTTTCAAAATAAAAAAACTAAAAAGGGCTGGGGATGTAATTTAGTGGTAAAGCGCCCCTGGGTTCAATCCCCAGTACCCCAGTAAAACAATAAAAATGTTCATCTCATTACCCAAAACTCCTGTCTCATTCCATAATTTGGGAGACCTGATGCTTTCAATCGGCCTTTTAGGAGGACAATGAGTTTTTCCTGTTTCAGCACCTGGGCCTCCTCCCCTTTCAAAGGCCTGTGTGTTCATGTGTGTATGAGGGGTTGTTGGCTTGTCTACGCCCCTATCCCAACCTCTTCCTTTCTCCACAGTCCCCTTGGTGCGACATATGGAGTCTCGGATCATGATCCCCTTGAAGATTTCACCTCTCCAATGATGCTACTGATGGCTCTACCTCCTTCCCCATCTCCCTCAAGGCAGCCAGGGACAGAGGAGCTCCCAGTCCTGATTTCTCTTGGCTCTGGGAGGACTCTAAAGGGTAGTGCACAGCTCAGATAAAGATGACAAGGCTCTGAGGACTTAAGCTCTGTCCAGACCCTTCCCTAAGCCTTCTCCACTCACCTCTTTCCCCTCTGCTGGTAGTTTCTAATTCCCTAAATGAAGAATAGCAACCTTTTAGGACTTCTCACATTTCTCCCTGAGATTCCTCATAATCAAGGCCACCAGTCCCAGGTATCAGCATGGAAACCCTTGGGTTAGCATAATTGCACAGAAGGTAATGTGACAAGTAGTTAGAAGGGAGGTCAGACCAGGCCAGGCCCTCAGGAATTCCCTGGTCTCCACTGTGCCGTCCTTGCTGCACAAGCAAAGATTGAGTCAAGTCCCACCTGTTGGGAAAAAGCCTGGTATGGCCATAAACCCTCAAATCTGCAAGGTTAGGATGAAATCCAGAATCTACCCAGAGAGGCTAGGAAAGGGGATTGGAGCAGAATTGATTTGGGGGCAAGAGACAGATGTGAAACAGGAACCCAGAAACTAGAACTCAGAATCAGAACTTGAGTTTGAACTGCACAATTTGTAATACAGAACTGGGAAGATAGAATAAAGGTAACAGAAGACCACTTGGCAAGAGGGT
Source organism: Tamias sibiricus (assembly GCA_025594165.1). Classification (NCBI taxonomy): domain Eukaryota; kingdom Metazoa; phylum Chordata; class Mammalia; order Rodentia; family Sciuridae; genus Tamias; species Tamias sibiricus. Next base: position 19,534,858 of record CM046664.1, read on the forward strand.
CCATAATACTAGAGAGAGAAGCTTATCTGGGGTTGAGAACTTAAATATGTAGTCCCAGCCCTTCTCCTGCCCTCCCTCCTTCCTGCAGGCAAAACTACAGGACAGGGTTTGTATTTCCCTCATTCTGCATTCCTTTTCCCCCTACTTGACATTCTGTCAGCCCAACCCTTATTTTACAGGGCCTGAAGCCTGTGGAGTAGGGTCAGTGACTCTGGGGACCTCCTCAGTGACCCCCATACCTCATGAACCCCTGGGTAGCTTGAGTCTGCCTCCTTACCAGGAAAATGCACTGGAGTTGCTGATGAAACCAATTAAATATTTACTATAAATTGCGGTGTCTTTTCCTTATTTGCAAGTTAATTTCAGCCCAAAGCAGAGCTGGCGGGCTTCTCAGTTTCATCTGATGATCTGTTCTCCTGGAGGGTTACTGTGTTCTGGAGCTACTTTCAAGGAGGGCATCTTCATCCTTACCCCAAGGCATAAATGTCTCTGCACAACATGGGATTCAGGATGAATACTGAATGTAGCTCCAGACAAAGGGGAATTTACACCAAAAATCCTGGGCCCTGTCTTACAGTTCATGCTGGGGATAGGAAACACTTGATGCATTAAAAAACTGCATAAAAGTTGTGACTCTGAACTGGGCAAATCAGGACTAACGTGGAGAAACAGGTGATGCACACCTGTGGAAAAAACAAGTGTAGAATGAGTTATGCCCTCCCTGAATTGCCGGCTTCATTGGTGTGATATGCTATGGGGAATATGATCGTAGTCAGGTTATGGTTGGGTGAGGTGGCCCGCATCCATAACCCCAGCGACTCGGGAGGCTGAAGGAGGAGGATTACAAGTTGGAGGCCGGTCTTAGCAACTTATACCAGGTCTCATAATAAGATGAAAGGCTGAGGATGTAGCTCAGGGGCAAAATGCTCCTGGGTTCAATCCCCAGTGCCATTAAAAAAAATTAAAAGGCCTCGTTTTGGAGGCAAATTCACTTGGGAAGAAATTATGGCACTGCCACACTCTTCTGCATATTACAAACATTTAAACAGTTTAGGAAGCGAACACTCACTATTTCACGCTTCGGGGAAAACAACTAGGTACCGAAGAGCTTAACAGCACAGCCTAAGTTACCCGGTTTCGGAGAGCGAGAAGGGACGACCCCAGATAACACCCACCACTTCCTTTCTTCCCACGCGCACCCGCGAGTTTCCGGAGCGATCGCCTTTGCTTCCGGCCTCCGCTCCTTACTTCCGGCCGGCCGCTCCTTCCTTTCTTCCGCTTCTCTATGGTGCATGCGCTGCGATCTCCGGGCGGCCGGAAGTAGCTTGCAGGCTGGGACCGGTCGGTGAAGCGGTGTGGTGAGGAGTGGTGAGGGGTGGTGAGGGGTGGAGGAGGGTGGTGTGACCCGTGGCACGGCCGAACCGGACCGGGCGCTTCCGGGCTGAGGTGCAGACCGCGCGAGGGGTGTCTTTGGGCTGGAATACCAGCCAGATTCTCCGCCCACTCCTCCTGGGGTTCCCTGTCACCGGGCTCCGCGCTGTATCGTCATCTAGAAAATGTTCGCTGCAGCATCCTCAGGCCCTGCTTTGTAGCCTCATGATGTAAATGGGGATGGAAACAGCTCACGTTTATTGTGCGCTCTTGTGTGCCGGTTACTCTATTGTGTTCCAATGTTGGGATTTCTCACACTGAAGCCTTTCGGGTCCCACCTTTGTGGGTTTTACCAATTCAGTTTACCACTTGTACAACTGTTTACTAAAGATTTTTAACCCAGTCACTTTATTTATTTGGGAGGGGGGTTTACTGGGGATCGAACCCAGGGCTTTGGGAATACTAGGCAAGCACTCTACCACTGAGCTACATTTCAGCCCCATTTCAGTTTTTAAACATAAATATACTTGGAGAGAAAATGTCAAGTCATGAAAATTGGAAAATTGCTTTCATTGTCTTATGCAGAAGATATTGATACAAATATATTTAATATAATGAAAGCAGGCCTTTGTTAATTCTGCCTAGATTTCATTGTCTAAGGCTTGGAGATAAAGTCCTGTTTTTTTAAACAAATGAACTTTGGTATTCATAGATGTGAAACATAAGTGATAGAAGATGTGTCCTTGAAGCAATTGGAAGTTTCAAAAAAGAATTGAAAAGGGATTAATTTTCTCTTGGGTGTTCAGTGTTATGTAAGATCACCCAAGCACCATAGCCCCAGCTCAAGTTTATCACTTTTTCTAGTGAAGTGTCTTCTGTGTTAATGCCTCCCCCTCCCCATGAGTGTCCATGTAGGGACTGTTATGCTCATTTGATTTGTGAGGAAACAGACACAGAGAAAAATGAATTAACTTGTCCCAGGACTTATAGCCATAAAATAGTAGAGTGGAGGTTCCAGTTAGTGTACTTTTGACTCTGTCTCAACACACTGTTGGTTCTCTCTATAAGTGTGGCAGCAGATTAATTGGGTAAGAGGGACAGTGCTACCCACCTCAGGAGGATGTGGTGATGACTACAAGGGAGGATGTTTTATGACCCTAGAGCCCCATGAAATGTGCACTCTGTTCTATAAATTTTAGGGTCAACCAGCATGGCATCACCAGATGAAATCCTGTCAAGACTAGGAGGCCTCATACTATGGTTGTCAAGAGCATTGACATTGGCCCAAATTTGCAATCCATGTGATAGGCAAGATATTTACCTTTGCAAGTCGCAGTTTTCTCATCTGTAAAATGTTGGTGGTTCTTACCTGAAAAGTTTGTTATAGTAATCAAATGATAACATACCCATAAAGTGCTTAAATTAATGCCCAACACACAATGACCAGTCAACAGTACTGGGAATGGATTTATGTGAGACAAGTTCATTTTGGACAGGCTGAAGGATGATTCCCTGTTTTACAGAGGATTAAACTCAAGCTTTAAGCCAGGTACGGTGGTGCACGCCTGTAATCCCAGCACTTGGGAGGCTGAGGCAGGAGGATCATGAGTTCAAAGCCAGCCTCAGCAATGGTGAGACACTTAGCAACTCAGTGAGACCCTGTCTATAAATACAAAAAAGGGCTGGGGATGTGGCCCAGTGGTTGAGTGCCCCTGAGTTTAATCCCTGGTACCACAAAAACAAAACAAAAAAACCACACACATAAACTCAAGCTTTAGAGGGTTGAGTGACTTTTCTTGAGTTACCACATCTATAAATGACCAGAATTGCTAGTTAAACTTAATATTCTGAATTCAGAAAAATCCTGAAAGCTTTCTCCTCTTAACAGCTCTCTGTTGTTTCCTCCTCCTAACCTTAAAGAACAACCATGTCATCAGAATCCAGCAAAAAAAGGAAGCCCAAAGTGATCCGAAGTGATGGAGCTCCAGCTGAAGGAAAGCGCAATCGGTCTGAAACAGAGCAGGTGGGATTAGCCAGGGTTACCATGGTACTGAGAAATTGCAGCTTGTGCCAGGCACAGTGGTGCACTCCTGTAATCCTAGTGACTCCAGAGGCTGAGATAGGAGAAACACAAGTTTGAGGCTAGTCTCAACAACTTAGTGAGACCTGTCTCAAAATAAAAAATAAACAAGTGCCCCTGGATTATATCCCTAGTACCAAAAAAGAAATTGCAGTTGTGGTCAAGCACTTACATAGCGGTTTGCATCAGCTCAGGTTTGCATCTACCAGGGACAGTCCCATGGTGGTCTCTGTTCAACCAGGTGACTAAAATTCATGTTGCCCATAAAATCTGTCTACATCAGGTTTAGCTGCAGCATCCTAAGAAACAACAAGCCTGTATTAGACATCATTAGTACCTACACAGTTTGATGTGTGTCTCCAATTTTCCTGATGGTCAGAAGACAGGAGCTTGACTACAGCATATCTCTGGAGCTTCAGAGATGTTACATCCCCAAATATGCTACTGAGATGGTACCAGAACCTTAAACCCACAGAACCTGTTTTGTGGCCCGAGAGCTCTTGTGGTCAATAGGTGGTTCTCCATTTTGTCGTTAGGTCCTTGAGTCTTTCGAGCCAAAGGGCTGAGGATATAGCTTGGTTGGTAGAGTGCTTGCCTCATATGCACAAAGCCTGGGTGCAATCCCCAGCACCTCAAAACAAAAAAGAGTGTTTCAAGCCAATTCTTGACTTGGCTCTTTTTGTTTGACTAGTTGGTTTTTGTTTGTTTGTCTGCTTGTTTGTCTTAAGTAGAATCATGAAGCACTAGCTTAAATTTCGATTAATTAAAACAGGGACTGGGGTTGTGGCTCAGTAGTAGAGCACTTGCCTCGCATGTGTGAAGCCCTGGGTTTGATCCTCAGCACCACATATAAATAAACAAATAAAAGTATTGTGTCCATCTACAACTAAAAAATATTTAAAAAAATTTTTCAACTAAAACACAGTATGAGTTGAGGTATAGCTCAGTGATAGAGCCTGTATTAGCATGCTTAAGGGCCTAGTTTCCATCCCTAGCACATACACAAAAAAAAACAAAACAAAACCAGAAAACAATGCTTTTAGCACTTTGTGGTTATTTAATTTTGTTATATTGTTTTACATATACATATGCGCATGTATATTGCTTTGTGTGGTTTTCATTTAACTTGTGGACAAACTTATAACCAGGTGCAAATAATGAAACCTTTTTGCAATCTAAAATTCATTCTTTAGTATGAGTCTTGATACATACAAGAAAGAATATTGTAAGAAAGAATATTTTAGAAACAATGCTTTTCTCTGATTTAGGAAATCAGATTGATGAAGAACCTTTTTTTTATGTTTCTGATTATGGCACTCTTAAATCTGTGTTCTGCATACTTCAAAACCTGGGAAACCAGTTTTGATATTATAGTTTGCCAAAGCTTGATATGACCATCCAAATACCCAAGAGTAGAAATTTGGTTAAGTGAATTCTGGTTTATCTCTACTGTGGACTATAATGCAGCTGTTTTGATAGAAATCTATATTTATTTATTATTTTTTTAAAAAATATTTATTTATTTGCTTTTAGTTGTACACAATGCGTTTTTACGTGGTGCTGAGGTTCGAACTCGGGCCGCGCACGTGCTAGGCAAGTGCTCTACCACTGAGCCACAACCCCAGCCCCCTATATTTATTTTTATGAGATATTGCACTGAACAGCATGGACAATGATGATTCTGTCTTGCTTAAAATATATATATTTATTCATACTATTCATAATAGAGTTGTTTGGGGCTGGGAAGTGAAATTATAGGAAGCTATTTCTTTTCGCCTTTTTTGGTACTATGGATTGAACCCAGGGATACTTAACCACTGCCATGAGCCACATCCCCAGCCCTTTTTATTTTTTTATTTTGAGACAGGGCCTCATTAGGTTGCTTAGGGCTTTGCTGAGTTGCTGAGACTGACTTTGAACTAGCGATCCTCATGCCTCAGAGCTTCCCAAATTGCTGAGATTATAGGCATGTACCACTGTTCCTGGATGTTTGTTTTCTTTTTGATATTTCTCTATGTTCTTAATCTTAGACACCAAATATGCATACTTTGTAATAAGAAAAAGAGTTTCTACCTTGAAAATAAAAACATTTGATATGATTTGTGTCTTAATTTGGGGCTTCAAATGTTACTGTACATATTTTTTTTTTTAAATATTTATTTATTTGCTTTAGCTGTACACAATGAGTTTATTTGTACGTGGTGCTGAGTGAGGATCGAACCCGGGCCGCGCACGCGCTAGGCGAGCGCTCTACCGCTGAGCCACAATCCCAGCCCCAGTTACTGTACATATCTAACAAGAGATCTCAGCCAAGTATCCCTAGTCCCAACAGGGAGACTCATTCCCCACCTGGGACCTCTCTCCTTGCCTCCACAGGAAGGTAAATACTATAGTGAGGAGGCTGAGGTGGACCTTCGGGACCCTGGCAGAGACTATGAGCTGTATAAGTACACGTGCCAGGAGCTACAGAGGCTGATGGCCGAGATCCAGGATCTGAAGAGCCGGGGTGGCAAGGATATGGTAAGAAACTGGACCAGGCAGACATGAACCTGGTAGGTCTGCACAGAGGGGTACCTTTTGCGCATACTTGGCCCTCTTGATCTTGGTCTTCTGTTCTAGCCATGATCAGGTGGTTGGTTGGAGCCTGGAAGCTCCAGAGTTCTGCCTATTAATTAATTGGAACCTGTCATCATTATCTGATTCCCCATTATGGTGATAAATGTACAGGATAATTTTTTTTTAAAGATATTTATTTATGGGCTGGGGATGTGGCTCAGCGGTAGAGCGCTCGCCTAGCACGTACGTGGCCCAGGTTCGATCCTCAGCACCACGTACAAATAAAAAACCCATTGTGTACAACTAAAGCAAATAAATAAATTTTTATTTATTTATTTTTTTAATATTTATTTATTGGTTTTAGTTGTACACAATGCCTTTATTTTTACGTGGTGCTGAGGATCGAACCTGGGTCGCGCACGTGCTAGATGAGCACTAAACCGCTGAGCCACATCCCCAGCCCGCAAATAAATAAATATTAAAAAAAAAAAAGATATTTATTTATTTGTTTTTTTAGTTGTAGTTGTACACAATGCCTTTATTTTACATGGTGCTGAGGATCGAACCCAGGCCACGCAGGTGCTAGGCGAGCGCTCTACCGCTGAGCCACAACCCCATCCCTAATTTTTTTTTTTAAATTTTGATTTGATCATTCTTTGTCGTAATATTTATTACATAAGTATCCAGCATTTTGGGCTGGAGCTGTATCTCAGTGGTAGAGAGCTTGCCTTGCACATGTGAGTCACTGGGTCTGATCCTCAGCACCACGTATAAAAAAATAAATAAAGATATTGTGTCCATCTACAACTAAAAAAAATTTTTAAAAAAGTATCCAGCATTTTGATCAGTGCTGAGAAATTAGTATCTATCAATTCCCTTGATGTTATAGCATGAGTATGCATAAGTAAATCATAGAGACCAAAAATGAAGTTATTGTTAATGTTAAATGAATAAACCAGACTTCAGTGGCAGAAAAACTCATGTGTCTAAAAACTAGATAGAGGGCTGGGATTGTGGCTCAGCGGTAGAGCGCTCGCCTAGCATGTGGGCGACCCGGGTTCGATCCTCAGCACCACGTACAAATAAAATGCATTGAATAAAACGCATTGTGTACAACTAAAAGCAAATAAATAAAAATATTAAAAAAAAAAAACTAGATAGATACATTAAAAAATAATTTCCTTTTTTTTCCCCCAGGGATCTTATTTGTGCTCAAGCTGGTCAACATTATTAAGGTTATTACATCATATCTGTTTGTTTGTTTTGGTACCGGGAATTGACATCGGGTTCACTCGACCACTGGGCCACATCCCCAGCCCTTTTTTGTATTTTATTTAGAAACAGGGCTTCACCGAGTTGCTAAGTGCTTTGCCATGCTGAGGCTGGCTTTGAACTCGCGATCCTCCTGCCTCAGCCTCCCAAGTGCTGGGATTACAGGCGTGCGCCACCATGCCCGGCTGCCATCATATCTGTTTTTTTTTTTTTTTTTTTTTTTTTGGTACCAGGGATTGAATTCAGGGGCACTTGACCACTGGCCCACATCCCCAGTCCTTTTTTTTGTATTTTTATTAGAGACAGGGTCTCACTGAGTTGCTAAGTGCCTCACCATTGCTGAGGCTGGCTTTGAACTTGTGATCCTCCTGCCTCAGCCTCCCAAGTGCTGGGATTACAGGCGTGTGCTACCGCACCCGGCATATCTGCTTTTTTTTTTTTTTTTTTTTAATATTTATATTTATTTGCTTTAGTTGTACACAATGCGTTTTATTCAATACATTTTATTTGTCCATGGTGCTGAGGATCGAACCCGGGTCGCCCACGCGCTAGGCGAGCGCTCCACCACTGAGCCACAATCCCAGCCCCGGCATATCTGTTTTATTTTAGCCAAACTTTATGACTATACTTTTGTTATTATCACTTAAATTATTCTGTAATGCTACTGATAGAGGTCAGATTTTGTTACGATGCTGCTATTACGAAGTTCTCTGTAGGATCTGTAGGGAAAGATATTAATTGTGTATTGGCTGCACCTGGTCTATCTTCGATTCCTGTCACTACACTCTAAGTAGAAATTGCATTTTTGCCTGGGAACCTTAGGCACTTCCATTGTATAGTCATCCCTTCAGTTGGTGTTTCCCTCATCACAGTACCCATGGTTTAGAGCTTCCTCTGGTGTCTTCCTTTGGTCCTGAATGGGGATGGGTCGGCAGTGAGAAACTGAAGAAAGCTGAGACAGCACCTGTTTTGTTAGTGCTTCACCCTTCGTTTTTTTTTTTTTTTTTTTTGCCCACAGGCAATTGAAATTGAAGAACGGAGGATCCAGAGCTGTGTACATTTCATGACTCTAAAGAAGCTTAACCGATTAGCCCACATCAGGTTGAAGAAAGGAAGGGATCAGACCCATGAGGTAGAGTTGAAAGATTTAATTAATCCTCCTTCCTGCTCCTTCACATCCTCTTCTCTATCCCTTTGTTTTTTTTTAAATATTTATTTATTTACTTTAGTTGTACACAATGCAATGCATTTATTTACGTGGTACTGAGGATCGAACCCGGGCCGCGCACGTGCAAGGCGAGCGCTCTGCCGCTGAGCCACAACCCCAGCCCTTCTCTATCCCTTTTTCTGACTTTGCAGATGCTCTGTCCCACCCCAACTTAACCAGCTCTCACCTTCAGCCTTGTCTTTCCTTCAGGCTAAGCAGAAAGTAGACGCCTATCACCTGCAACTACAGAACCTGCTGTATGAGGTGATGCACCTGCAGAAGGAGATCACCAAATGTCTGGAATTTAAGTGAGTTTGGGAGCACAGGGCTTTGACACAACCTGGTCTATCGTAACTGCTTTTTCCTACATAGCTCAGTGTGAGCTAGTCTCTTTGAAAAGAAATTCAGTGAGCTTGAAGAACTGCAGGATCTGGGAGAAGGGTGAATAGATCACTCTGAGTGGTAGAATTGTAAACAGTAGTTTGGGGCTACACAAAGAGCCACAGAAGCCTCTCTGATCCTTTTGAGTTTGTGAGCTCTACAGTTGGTAAAAAGCAGTTCTCTCTCCCCAGCAGGAGCCTTTACTTTACCAGTTTGATTCCTGGGCACATTATAGGGAACAGCTTGCTTCCAATCACTTTTTTTTTTTTTTTTGTACTAGGGATTGAATCCAGAGATACTTTACCACTGAACTACATCCCAAGTGCTTTTTATTTGTTTATTTATTTTTGAAGCAGGGTCAGTCCAATTTCTCCTCAGCTTCCCAAGTTATTGGGATTACAGGTGTGCGCCAGGGCACCCAGCCCAATCACATCCTTTTAACATTTTGGCCCAGTTTTTCTCTGAAAGCATAGCAGTTCATTTTTGCATATGAATCTTATTCTATGGAATCTGAACCTCTTGCTCCTTAGCTATCTTCAGGTGAACAAACTACAGTGTATTAGTAATTTTAGGACATGATACCTCTTGGCAAAACCAAGCTGAGAGATGAGCAAGAAGAAAGAGTAAATGGAAAGAGGAAAAGAAAGAATTCTTGCTTGGACAGACATGTTTGTGCAAACTGAAAGAAGGCAGATCTTACTTGTAACAAACTTGGTATGAATGGGCACACATTTGACATCAGAGTCCAGCATGTCTTTAATGATGCTGCTGCTCGGTTTTGTTGTTGTTTTATTTTTTAAGAACTGGGGATTGAACCCAAGAGTACTTAACCATTGAGACACATCCCCAGCCCTTTTTTATTTTGAGACAGGGTCTCACTAAGTCCTGAGGCTGCCCTTGAACTTGCAATTTTCCTGCCTCAGCCTCTCAAGTGATGATACTGATTTTTGAGGTACATGTTACTTATTAACACTTAAATACTAATAGATATCTGGACTTGGTGGCTAATGCCTATAATCCCAGTAGCTCAGGAGCCTGAGGCAGGAAGATTGCGAGTTCAAAGCCAACCTCAGCAACTTGGGCTCTAAGCAACATGGTGAGACCCTATCCCAAAATAAAACATAAAAAGGACTGGGAGCCGGGCACAGTGGTGCACGCCTGTAATCCCAGCACTTTGGGAGGCTAAGGCGGGAGGATCGCGAGTTCAAAGCCAGCCTCAGCAATGGCAAGGCACTTAGCAGCTCAGTGAGACCCTGTCTCTAAATAAAATACAAAAAAGGGCTGGGGATGTGACCCAGTACATAAGTGCCCCTGAGTTCAATCCCCGGTACCACAAAAAAAAAAAAAGGACTGGGTATGTGACTCAGTGGTTAAGTGTCCCTGGGTCCAATCCCTGGTACCTGCGCCTCCCCTACCCCCAAAGAAAGTACTAATAGAGATAAAATTTGCATCAGTTAATATTGTTGTGCCATAGTCAGTTTCCTGGTTTTGACAGTGTACTTTTTTTTTTGTACCAGGGATTGACCTCAGGGGCACTCGACCACTGAGCCACATCCCCAGCTCTTTTTTGTGGTTTTTTTTTTTTTTTTTTAATATTTATTTATTTACTTTAGTTGTACACAATGCAATGCATTTATGTTTATGTGGTGCTGAGGATTGAACCTGGGCCGCACATGTGCAAGGCGAGCGCTCTGCCGCTGAGCCACAACCCCAGCCCCTTTTTTGTGTTTTACTTAGAGACAGGGTCTCACTGAGTTGCTAAGTGCCTCGCCATTGCTGAGGCTGGCTTTGAACTCGCAATCCTCCTGGCTCAGCCTCCCAAGTGCTGGGATTACAGGCGTGCGCCACCACGCCCAGCAACAATGTACTATATTTAGATAGTATCATTGGGGGAACCTGGGCTAAGGGTACACAGAAAATAAACTCTCAGTACTTTGACATGTAATATTTGTACATGTTTATGAGGTACAATATGGTGTTTTGATTTATGTATACATTGAGTAATAATTCAGAATAATTTGCATACCCATCACCTTAAACTTTCATCATTTGTTCATGGTAAGTACATTTATATTTCTCTCTTCCAACTTTTCTGAGACAGTTAATGGTACTTAACCCTGCTATGCTTTAGAACACTAGAATTTTTTCTTCCTGTTGAACAATAACATTGTACTTGTTGACCAACCTTTTCCTCTCTGCTCTCAGTACTATGTTAGAAACTTCTTGTGAATCTTAAACTTTGTCAGAATTAAAAAAGTATGAAAACAGAATGAAAGAATATAATGTGCCATTCCATAATCATTGCTCAGATGGAAGCTGACAGACTCAGAATACAGTGGAATTCAGGCCTGTGGGGCAGGAGGCAGCCATGTGAAAGAAGCTGTAATTAGACAGCGTGGGTCCAAGTTCGAGCTCTACTCACTGATGAAAGCCTCCATCTCACTTGAAAAATGGAGATAAAAAATCCCCACATACTAGAGTTGTTATGTGATTAAATTAAGTGAGGAGCCAGGCGAGGTGGCGTACACCTATAATCCCAGCACTTGGAAGTCTGAGGCAGGAGGATCGCAAGTTCAAAGCCAGCCTCAGCAATGGCGAGGCACTTAGCAACTCAGTGAGACCGTGTCTCTAATAAAATGCAAAAAGGGCTGGGGGTGTGGCCCAATGGTCGAGTGCCCCTGAGTTCAATCCCTGGTACCAAATAAAAAAAAATTGAGGACACATATACAGGGTGATAATTATTTTTTCCTGGGGTGGGGTGGGGTGATATGGTCCTGTAAACTCAGAGTTGCTTTACTACTGAGCCACATCCTCAGCCCTTTTTTTTTTTTTTTTTTTTAATATTTATTTATTTGCTTTAGTTGTACACAATGCGTTTTTTTTTTTTTTTTTTTTTTTTTTTGTACGTGGTGCTGAGGATTGAACCCGGGCCGCGCACGTGCTAGGCAAGCGCTCTACCACTGAGCCACAACCCCAGCCCTCCTCAGCCCTTTTTTATTTTTTATTTTGAGACAGGGTATTGCTAAATTGCCTAGGGTCTTGCTGAATTGTAGAGGCTGGCCTCGAACTTGTGATCCTCCTTTCTTAGCCTTCTAAGTCATTGGGATTACAGGAGCGTACCACTAGCGGGGCGTGGTGGCACATGCCTGTAATCCCAGTGACTCAAGGCTGAGACTGGAGGATCGCGAATTTAAAGACAGTCTTAGCAGCAGTCAGGGACTAAGCAACTCAGTGAGACCCTGTCTCTAAATAAAATACAAAATAGGGCTGGGGATGTGGCTCAGTGGTTGAGTGCCCTGGGTTTAATCCCTGGTACCAAAAAACAGGAGTGTACCACTGTGCCCAGCTGGTGGGTATTAATTAATACATAGTAGCTGCTGACCACAGTCATGATAATGTGACCTGACCTGAGAGCTCAACTATGTTAATCCATCAAAATTATTGGATTTCTTTTTTTTTTTTTTTTTTAATATTTATTTATTTGCTTTAGTTGTACACAATGCTTTTATTTTTACATGGTGCTGAGGATTGAACCCGGGCCACGCACGTGCTAGGTGAGCGTTCTACCGCTGAGCCACAACCCCAGCCCTGGATTTCTTTTCTTTTTAGAGACAGGGTCTCACCGAGTTGCTAAGTGCCTCGCCATTGCTGAGGCTGGCTTTGAACTCGCGATCCTCCTGCCTCAGCCTCCCAAAGTGCTGGGATTACAGGCATGCGCCACCGTGCCCGGCTGGATTTATTTTCTTTTATACCAGTATGTCACTATTCATGTAAGAATTAAAGCCTTTCATCTTTTTTACATCTGGTTCTGGCATATTGGATCTTCCTCCATTCTATGCTTATAGTTAGTGTTTTAAACTTATGTGCAGACTCTTAAACGTTTATTTATTCTTGTTCCATGACATGTGCTGCTTTCAACCTGACAGTTTAGGTCTAGGCTGTTAGCTCTCCTGCTCAGCTGGGAGACATTTGTAAATTCAGTAAGCATCCTTTCCAGGTCTTTAGCTAATTCATAGATAAAAAGGTTGGACAGCATGGGCAAGGATCCTATTTCATATCACCAGTGACCTCTCATCGTACTGAAACATCTGCTGAAATTGGACTCCAGTATCTTGAGTAGTTGTGGATTAGGGCTGAGTGAGCGCAGATGGAGGGACTTTGTACCTGCTTAAGCCACAGTTTGGGTTCCTGAGAATAGCAGCTTGATATCTGTTTTCTTCCTGTAGGTCAAAACATGAAGAAATAGATCTGGTCAGTTTAGAGGAATTTTATAAGGAGGCTCCACCAGACATCAGCAAAGCTGAAGTCACCATGGGAGACCCTCATCAGCAGACCTTGGCACGACTGGACTGGGAACTGGAGCAACGGAAAAGGTGGTACTTACTTCTTCCTGGCTGCTGCTGCTGCTGCTTTTTTTGTTGCTGAGAGTTACACCCAGGGGCGCTTAACCTCTGGGCCACATCCCCAGCCCTTTTTATTTTTTTAATTTTGAGTCAGGGTCTTGCCAAGTTGCTTAGGACCTCACTAAATTGCTGAAGCTGACCTTGAACTTGTGATTCTCCTGCCTCAGCCTCCTGAGTTGCTGGAAGTACAGGTGTATGCCCCCATGCCCAGCTTCTCCTTCCTGATCTTGTTAACCATAGAGTGATAGTCCTTTGTCATGACCCAGGATGAGACAGCCAAGCACTGTGCAACCACCAGAATAGTTTCCAAGACCAAATCTGTTTTTTTCTTTTTGTGGTATTGGTGATTGAACCCAGGACCTCTAGGCAAACACTCTTCCATTGACCTACATCTCCAGCCCTTTTTATTTTATTTTGATACCAAACCTAACTAACCTCATCATGGGTGGGACTGTATTTGCTTAAGGTTATTAATAGAAAGTTGGAGTGTTTTTTGTTTTTTGAGATGAAGTCTCACTGTGTTTCTCAGGCTGGCCACCAACTTGGGGGCTCAAGTGATTCTCCTGCCTCAGTCCTCGGATTAACTGAGAGTACAGGCAGAAGCCACAACTGGCCATTAAAGTAACCTTTTATCTTTCTTTCTTTTTTTTTTTTTTGGTAGTGGGGATTGAATCCAGGGGTACTTTGCTACTAAGCTACAAACGCTTTTATTTATTTATTTAAAAATTTTTTTTTTTTATAGATATACACAGTATCTTTATTTATTCATTTATTTTTGTGTGGTGCTGAGAATTGAACCCAGTGTCTCACACGTGCAAGGCAATTGCTCTATCACTGAGCTGCAGCCCCAGCCCCCCCTTATTATTTTTTAATTTTATTAAAATATTTATTTAGTTGTAGATGGACACAATACCTTTTTTTTTTTTAGTTGTAGTTGGACACGGTACCTTTGTTTTATTTATTTTTATGTGGTGCTGAGGAGCGAACCCAGGGCTTCTCACCTGCTAGGGAAGCGCTCTACTGCTGAGCCACAACCCCAGCCAACAATACCTATATTTTTTTATTTTTTTTATTTTTATGTGATGCTGGGATTGAACCCAGTGCCTCACACATGCTCTGCAGGAGCTCTACCACTGAGTCACAACCCCAGCCTGCCCTTTTTAGTTTTTTATTTCAAGGTAGAGTCTTAATGAGTTGCTTAGGGCCTTGCTAAGTCACTGAGGCTGGCCTCAAACTTGTGATCCTCCTGCTTTAGCCTCCTGAGCTGCTGGGATTATAGGCATGCACCACCACACACAGCAAAGTAACATTTTTCTTTTAAAATTTTTATACCCGAGACTTCCATGTCTTTTGTACCATAAATCTAATTTTAGTTTTTCCTTTTCCCCCATCTTTAAGCATAATACTTCAGTATTCTATGCTTTATAACTGTTATTTTAGAAAATTGTATAACATTCTAGTGTACAGAAAAAATTGTAGCTTACAAAGTCCTCCCTATTGGACTTTAACGTTATTTCCATTTTTTTTTTTTTTTTAGTTGTTGATAGATCTTTATATTATTTATTTATATGTGGTGCTGAGAATTGAACCCAGTGCCTTGCACATGCCAGGCAAGTTTGCTACCACTGAGCCCCAGCCCCAGCCCCTTTCCATTTTTTGCTACCATAAATAATGCTGTTTACATAAAAATTTTTCTGTACTAACAAAGAGCTTTTCTTTATTAACTATAAATAGAATGTTTTTATTCTACAATTTAATCTAGGTCAAAGAATACAGTATATATATTTTTTCATACTGGAATTTTCATGGTTGTCTCTCTCCTATTGTCGTGACTTTTCCCTTTTCATATTTGTACAAAAATTCTAGGGTTTTTGACTGGCACATCTGTTCTGCTTTTCCTTACATAAGCAGCACTTTCTTTTTTCTTTCTTTTTTTAATTCTTTTTCAGTTGTAGGTGCACAATACCTTTATTTTATTTATGTGGTGCTGAGGTTTGAACAAAGGGCCTCACACATGTGAGACAAGCACCCTACCACTGAGCCATAGCCCCAGCCCCTAAGCAGCACTTTCTATACTTGCCTTTTTCTGTAGTAGGAGATATTCTGTGCCTTTGGACCATGTTAGACACTTGGCACTGAGTCTGATTCTTAGGGAATTTACATCTGTGTTTGAGTAGAGTGGCTTGGACTATCACTCCCCTATTCAGTTGACTCTTTGACCCAAGCACAGGCTGAACCGTGAGTGCTGCATACCTGTGGTACTGATACAGAATCCATTCCCATCCTGCCCCGCTCAGGCCAGTCTATGGGCTTTGTACTAATGAAGAGGTTTTTTTTTTTTAAAATATTTATTTATTTGCTTTAGTTGTACACAATGCGTTTTATTTGTATGTGGTGCAGAGGATCGAACCCGGGCCGCGCACGTGCTAGGCGAGTGCTCTACCGCTGAGCCACAATCCCAGCCCTAATGAAGAGTTTTTATAGATTGTCCATAACTGCTTGATCCAGGTTTATGGAAGTTCAGAGGTATTCCCTAGTAATCATAGGTGGAACGTCTAGAGAGAAACAGGCATGGATTCATTTGTTTGCTCTTAGCTAGATGTCTGTGGGCATGTTACATGCCTCCTGGAACCTTAGTTTTCTCCTTTGGGGATTAGATCTTCCTGTGTTTGTATAATGACTAAATGTAATAGTTCTTATAAAGAGCTTCCTCAGGGTCTTACACATGGCAAATGCTGGCAAACAGTAGCTTTTTTTTTTTTTTTTTTTTTCTAGTTGTTGATAGACTTTTATTTTATTTATTCATACATGATGCTGAGAATTGAACCCAGTGCCTCATACATGCCAGGCAGGTGCACTACCACTGAGCCACAGCCCTAGCCCCAAACATTAGCATTTTTTAAGTATTTGTTTTTAATTGTCAATGGATCTTTTTTTTTTTTTTTTTTTTAATATTTTATTTGTTTACTTTGGTTGTACACAATGCCTTTATTCTTTACATGGTGCTGAGGATCGAACCCGGACTGCGCACGTGCTAGGCGAGCGCTCTACCGCTGAGCCACAATCCCAGCCCCTCAATGGACCTTTTGTTTTATTTTTTATATATGGTACTAAGGATCAAACCCAGGGCCTCATACATGCCAGGCAAGCACTTTACCACTGAACCACAACCCCAGGCCCAAACATTAGCATTTAATTGTAACTGCTTTATACATAAAGTCGGACCTATTCCGTGTCTCCTATTACAGAAAAAAGGGAAGTATAGAAAGTGCTGCTTATGTAAGGAAAAACAGAACAGATGTGCCATACGAAAGTCCTAGAATTCTTGTACAAATAAGAAAGGGGGAAAAGTCACCATAACAGGAGAGAAGTAACCATGAAAATTCCAGTATGTAAAATATACATATACTGTATTCTTATACTTAGATTAATTGTTGAGATGTCCCTTCAATGTATCAAGTGACGGTGCTCTGTTCATCCTCACAGGCTGGCAGAGAAGTACCGAGAGTGCCTGTCCAACAAGGAGAAGATCCTTAAGGAGATTGAGGTGAAGAAGGAATACCTGAGCAGCCTTCAGCCTCGCCTCAACAGCATCATGCAGGTGAGGCCTGCCAGCCTTTTGCTTTTGCCTTTACCACTGCCCAGAGGCCACCAGAAGCTACATCACCCTTTGGGCTTTGCCAGGTCTTACCCTAATCTGAGTACATTATAGGAATGGTCTTGTCTGAAGTCCTGCCTGGTTGTATGATAAGTTTGCATGCTGCAGTAAAGAAATGCAGAGAGCTAGGATTGTAGCTCTGTGGTAGAACACTTGCCTAGCATGTGTGAGGCACTGGGTTCAATCCTCAGCACCACATAAAAATAAATAAATTTATTGTGTCTATCTACAACTAAAAATTATTTAAAAAAAGAAAGAAATTCTGGCCGGGGGTTAAAGGGTAGCTCAGTGGTAGAGCATTGCCTAGCATGCGTGAGACACTAGGTTTAATCCCCAGCACTGCAGTGAAAGGAGGGAAGGAAGGAAATAAATAAATACTGGCAAGGTGGCTTTAGGAACATATATACACATGTAATGGGCATTTTCTTTTTATCTAGATCCCCCTCTGTGTCATATACTTTTTTTTTTTTAAATGTTTTATTCTTTTTTTAATATTTATTTATTTACTTTAGTTGTACACAATGTAATACATTTATGTTTACGTGGTGCTGAGGATCGAACCCGGGCCACACACGTGCGAGGCGAGCGCTCTGCCGCTGAGCCACAACCCCAGCCCTGTGTCACATACTTTTTCAGATTGTATAAATTCAGTTAACCTCCTTCATGGTCCCCACTAGCTCTACAGTCTCTAGGCATCTTTTTTTTGTTGTTTTTAAATCCAGGGTCTCATGCATACTAGGCAAGTGCACTATCACTGAACTACATCCCTGTCCCATCTCAGGTCATCTAAGCATGCTTCCTGTGGATGTCTGTTACATCCCACTGAGGAGACCTCAGGGCAGATTGTTCAGCAGATCTGCTTCCTCTATAAAGAACTTGACTCATTTGAAATCCATTATGTACCTTAGGAGGAAAAGTTCCCACTTTACCTATAAAGTAGATTGTCTTTCTATATAGGTGACCTGATTTTTGTTTGCTTTGTAAAGCTAGATTTGTTCTAAAAATCGTTATGGTTTTATGAAGCAGGATAAATGGTAATATGGAGGAACTTTGTAAAAGGACCCTGGAGAAATTATAAATTCACTTTTCTAGGACTTGGCAAGACCTGCATTTCCTCACTTCAACTGTAAGCATAGACTTAGAGTTGTTAACAAAAATATTTTCCAGTAGCACAAGATAACCAGAGAAAAAGAAATTGGAAATGAAAAGGTTTGGTTGTACTCAACACTCCAAATCCTCTATATGGTTAAATTTTCTTCCCTTAACTGGACATTATAAATAGGATATAGGTTAAATAAACTTTTTGTGAGGCATAGCCTTTTTTTGTTTTTTTCTTTTTTGATACTAGTGATTTGAACCCAGGGCCACTTAACAACTGAGCCACATCCATTTCCCTCTGCCCTTTCTTTTTAGACAGGATCTCAGTAAGTTGCTTAGTGCCTTGCTAAGTTGCTGAGGCCAGCTTCAAACTTGTGATCCTCCTGCCTCAGCCTCCCAAGTTGCAGGGATTCCAGGCGTGAGCTACAATACCCAGTGTGTGGTATGGCCTTATAGCTGTGATGGAAGTATGGAATGGTATATTACTGGTAGAATAACTGGGCAGGAAGGAAATCTATTATAGTATTAAGGGAAACAAATGCAAGTTGTAGAATGTATAGTATGATCTCATTTTTGTGTTTTGATCTGCAAAGAAGCTGTGTGGATCTATACGTGTATGTGTTTTGTGTGTGCTTTAGAAGAGTCTATATTTACACAAAACCATTAACAGTTACCTTTGGGGGTTGGAAACTGGAAGATTTTACATTAAAGTTGTCTACATCTTTCTACATACATTACTTTAAACAATAGTTGGATGTAGTCATGCATGTCTGTAGTTCTAGCTATTTGGGAGGCTAAGGCAGAAGGATTACTTGAGCCCATGAGTTTGAGACAAGCCTGGCAGTATGGTTAGCCCCACATCTCAAAATTTAATAATAGTAATTGTATAGGGCTGGGAGTTCAGCTTAGTGGTAGAGTGAATGCTTAGCATGCACAAGGCCATGGGTTTATTCTCTAGCACCAGAATAACAGAAAATCATAAAACTTATAAGTGTACAGCTGAATAAATATTCACTAAGCAAATACATCTCTATAGCCACCCAAAATCAAGAGAGAGCATTACCAATTTTCTAGAGTTCTTTATTACCACTCCCAGACACTATCTACACACATAAACATTATTTTAATTTTTTTTTTTTTTTTTTTTTTGGTACCGGGGATTGAACTCAGGGGCACTCAACCACTGGGCCACATCCCCAGCCCTTTTTTGAATTTTATTAGAGACAGGGCCTCACTCACTGAGTTGCTAAGTGCCTCACCATTGCTGAGGCTGACTTTGAACTCACGATCCTCCTGCCTCAGCCTCCCAAGTGCTGGGATTACAGGCGTGTGCCACTGCACCTGGCTTATTTTAATTTCTTTTTTTTTTTTTTTTTTTCAAATGCTTTGATCTTTTTACTCTCTCTCTCTCTCTCTTTTTTTTTAAATTTATTTATTTGCTTTAGTTGTACACAATGCGTTTATTTTTACATGGTGCTGAGGATCGAACCCCGGCTGCGCACGTGCTAGGTGAGCGCTCTACCACTGAGCCACAATCCCAGCCCCTTTTTTTAAATTTTTTTTTTTTTTTTTTTTTTTTTTTTTTTTGGTACTGGGGATTGAACTCAGGGGTACTTGACCACTGGGCCACATCCCCAGCCCTTCTTTGTGTTTATTATTAGAGACAGGGTCTCACTGAGTTGCTAAGTGCCTCAGCCTCCGAAGTGCTGGGATTACAGGCGTGTGCCATCGTGCCCTTAATTTCTTACATACGTTAGTTTTATGTACTTTCATACTCCTTTGTGTCTGGCTTTTGTTGCTCAATGGTATGTTTATGGAATTTACTTTTAAAAGATAAGTAGTGTTGGGCGTAGTGGTGCATGCCCATAATCCCAGCAGCTCAGGAGGCTGAGGCTGGAGGATTGCAAGTTCAAAGGCAGCCTTAGCAAAAAGCAAGGTGCTAAGCAACTCAGTGAGACCCTGTCTCTAAATAAAGTACAAGCTGGGCATGGTGGTGCACGCCTGTAATCCCAGTGCTTAGGAGGCTGAGGCAGGAGGATTGAGAATTCAAAGCCAGCCTCAGCAATGGCGAGGCACTTAGCAACTCAGTGAGAACCTATCTCTAATTTAAAAAAATATATAGGGTGGGGGGGAGAACACACAAAATAGGACTGCAGATGTGGTTCAGTGGTCGACTGCACCTGAGTTCAATCCCCAACACCACTGCCCCCACCCCTACCCCCACCCCTGCAAAAAAAAAAGAAAAGTAGTACTCATAGTAGTTTGTGCTACTGTGAGTACCAATTCATTTATTTTCATTGATGTTTAGTATTTGATTTTAGTTATTTCCAGTTTGGGACTATTGTAAATAATGCTGCTGTGAGCATTCTTACATGTGTCTTTTGGTGCCCCTGTGTATACATTTCTGTTGGATATATAGAGGAATGAAATTGCTGAGTCATATAGAATATGCTGTGCATATTTTTAGCTTTGATAGCCACAGAATCAGTTTTCTAAAGTGATCATATTGATTTATGGTAGTTCCCACCAGCACCATATAAAAGTACTGATTGTTAAACATCCTTGCCAACACTTTGATATTATTCTGGAGGGTATCTCATTATGTTTTTGTTTTGTTTTGTTTTTTAATTGTAGGTGAACACAATACCTTTATTTTATTTATGTGGTGCTAAGGATCGAACCCAGGGCCTCACACATGCAAGACAAGCGCTCTACCACTGAGCCATAGCCCCAGCCCCCCTCATTATGGTTTTAATTTTCCTTTCTCTGGGCACTAGTGCACTAGTGATGTTGAATGTGACAATTTTTTTTTTTTTTTTTTTGGTGGTGGTGGTGGTGCTTAGTCTCAAACCCAGGACCTTACTCATGCTAGGCAAGCACCCACTGCTGAGTTTTACCCCCATACCCTTGATGTTTTCTTGATGGCTGTTGGAAATGGAATATTTTCATAATTTCATTTTCTTTCTCTGTGACTGGTATAAAAAATACAGTGGATTCATTTATATGGCCTTTTCCACCTATACATTCTTCTAGTCATGTATCACTTTATGAATAAAAAATTATACAGGCCAGGCACAGTGGCACACACCTATAATCCCAGTGATTTAGGAGGCTGAGGCAAGAGAATCACAAGTTCAAGGCCAGCATCAGCAACATAGTGAGACCCTAAGCAACTTAATGAAACTCTGTCTCAAAATAAAGGGCTGGGGATGTAATTTAGTGGGAAAGCGTCTGTGGGTTTAATTCCTATTACAAAAAAACAAAAAAAACAACTACACACACATGTGGACACAATAATGCATGCCTGTAATCCTAGCTACTTGGAAAGCTGAAGCAGGAGGATTGCAAGTTCAAGCCCAGGCTGGGTAATTTAGCAAGACTTTGTCTCAAAAATTTAAAAGGAATGGGGATGTAGGTCAGTGGTGGAGGATCCCTGGGTTCAGTCCCTCATACCCCAGCTACATATAATCACAAAGTAACCACATGTTCCTGTGTGGAATAGGCTAAAAAAGAAAAAACCTAAACCCTCTTTTTGTTGCATATAGGCTTCCCTTCCGGTGCAGGAGTACTTGTTCATGCCATTTGATCAGGCTCACAAGCAATATGAGACAGCTAGGCACCTGCCGCCTCCCCTCTACGTACTCTTTGTCCAGGCTACTGCATATGGGCAGGCCTGTGGTGAGTATGGGGGCTGGGTGAGGAGGAGGGCTATGGGAGGAGCAGCCATGACTACTGAGTCATTTGGAAGTACTGCCTGCCAAGGAGCTCCCCGGCCTTGCCAGAAGCCCTCAGGTGACAGATGCTGCCTTCCCTTTGCACCACCCAGCATGGCTGCTTTGACCAGCTGACCTGAGGCCAGACTAACCTAATGGGCATTTCAGAATGGATGGCTTTGAAACTTTTATAAGCCTGTCTGGATGGCCCATGGGTGCAGTGCCCAGGAAGCCCCTTTGGGCTCCCAGGTGCTCACTATATCAAGGCACGCTTGGCAGGTAGATCAGTGCCTCCTGTTCTGCTTTGGGTGGGGGTGGAGGGTGGTGCTTGTGAAGACGGGTCCCAGCCAGCTCTCCCAGGCTTTCACGGTGCTTAAAAACAGGCTGCATGTCGTTACAGGTGGGAAGATGTGTTCTCATTATGCTTAAGTGCAGCCTGGGACCCTGCTAAGGTTTTGAGAAACTTTTGCTTTTGCCCTAATGCAGCTCCACCCAGCGCCTAAACTTTTCTACCTCACCCCTATCACTCCGCATTGCATCAGACAGACTTATATTGCACCAGTGCATGCTCTCCTCCCAGCCGTGGGCACCAACACATTACTGTCTCTCTTCTTGTGTCTTCCTGGTCCTTCTCATCTTCTCCCTCCCCTTTGTTCTCCCTCCTGTTTCCATCATCAGCTCATATGAAATCCTCCTCCCAGCCCCCTAGACAGGGTGAGTAATTTTGTTTTCTTTTGTGTTTAAAATTCATTTGTTTTTGCTCCCATTTTGCCCCTTCAGAATTCAAGCATAAACAACCAGTCTGGAGCTGGGGATGGGACTCAGTGGTGGAACACTTGCCTAGCTTGCGTGAGGCCCTGGGTTCAATCTCCAGCACCACTAAACATTTTTTAAAAGGAATGCTCTGGCATTTGCCATTGCTTGATGGGGGTTAACCAGTTGTTTTGGGGTGGGGTGTGATGATGGTTTGTGTATAGTTGTCGGAGATAAGGCAGTAGTCAGCTATACTGGGGGAGTTTACCTTTCTTCCTTAATGCAGCTGGTCATCTGGGTGACTATTTCAGGCTTATGTGACTTTATGCTTAAGAATAGAGGAGGGGCCGGGTGTGGTGGCACACGCCTGTAATCCCAGCACTTGCGAGGCTGAGGCAGGAGGATCATGAGTTCAAAGCCAGCCTCAGCAGTGGCAAGGCACTTAGCCACTCAGTGAGACCCTGACTCTAATAAAATACAAAAAAGGGCTGGGGATGTGGCCCAGTGGTCGAGTGCCCCTGAGTTCAATCCCTGGTACAAACAAACAAACAAAAAATACCTGAGTTTTACCGCCGGGCGTGGTGGCGCACGCCTGTAATCCCAGCACTTTGGGAGGCTGAGGCAGGAGGATCGCGAGTTCAAAGCCAGCCTCAGCAATGGTGAGGCACTTAGCAACTCAGTGAGACCCTGTCTCTAAATAAAATACAAAAAAAAAGGGCTGGGGATGTGATCCAGTGGTCGAGTGCCCCTGAGTTCAATCCCCGGTAACCACAAAAAAAAAAAAAAAAAAAAAAAAAAAAAAAAAAACCTGAGTTTTAAAAATATTTTTACTTTGCTTTTTGTTTTTGGTCCCAGGGATTAAACTCTGGGTGCTTAACCACTAAACCATATCCCCAACCTTTTTTATATATTTTATTTAACAACAGGGTTTGCTGAGTGGCTTTAGGGCCTTGCAAAGTTGCTGAGGCTGTCTTTGAACTTGTGATCCTCCTGCCTCTGCTTCCTAAGACACTGGGATTACAGGCATGCACCACCTCCCAGCTTAAAACTAATTTTACAATTAAAATTATAAACATCATTCAGTTCTCACCACTCAACAGGGCAGCTACTATTTAACCAATTCCCATTTCATAGATGTGGAACCTAAGACCAATGGAACTCAGAGCAGTGATTTAACTTTTTTTTTTTTTTTTAAAAGACTATGTTGTTGGTTTTTAAAAATATTTATTTATTTATTAGTTGTACACAATGCCTTTGTTTTTACATGGTGCTGAGGATCAAACCTGGGCAGTGCACTTGCTAGGTGAGCGCTCTACCGCTGAGCCATGACCCCAGCCCCAGAACAGTGATTTAACTTTGCAGGCCATGTGTTCAGGCAATGGAGGAAGAGGCACTTAGGTCTGGGACTGGGCTATAGCATCCAAATTTGTACTAAACTAGATGATGCCAGCCACGTGCTTGGTGTCATGCAGAAGAGAGTAAACACTTAGTTGAGAGCTGTTGTTTCTGGGATATAGACAGGTGGGGACTGGTTTTATTTATTTATTTATTTATTTGTTTATCTATCTATCTATTTTTGGTACTGGGGATTGAGCCCAGGGCACTCAACCACTGAGCCACATCCTGAGCCCTTTTTTATATTTTATTTAGAGACAGGGTCTGGCTGAGTTGCTTAGGGCCTCACTAAATTGCTGAGGCTGGGTTTGAACTTGAGATCCTCCTACTTCAGCCTCCTGAACCGCTGAAATTACAGGCATACTCCACTGCACTCACCTGGCAGGTGTGGATTTTTTTTTTTTTTTTTTTTTTTTTTTTTTTTTTTTGTACCAGGGATTAAACTCAGGGGCACTCGACCACTGGGCCACATCCCCCCAGCCCTTTTTTATATTTTATTAGAGGCATTGTCTCACTGAATTGCTATGTGCCTTGCCATTGCTGAGGCTGGCTTTGAACTCGTGATCCTCCTGCCTCGGCCTCCCAAGTACTGGGATTGTAGGTGTGTGCCACCACGCCCAGCTAGGTGTGGACTTTTTTTTTTTTTAATATTTATTTATTTTGCTTTTTTTTTAAATATTTATTTATTTACTTTAGTTGTACACAATGCAATGCATTTATATTTACGTGGTGCTGAGGATCGAACCCGGGCCGCACACGTGCGAGGTGAGCGCTCTGCTGCTGAGCCACAACCCCAGCCCCTATTTTGCTTTTTAGTTGTACACAATACCTTTATTTTTACGTGGTGCTGAGGATCGGACCCGGGCCGCGCATGTGTTAGGCAAGTGCTCTACCGCTGAGCCACAACCCCAGCCCTAGGTGTGGACTTTTTGATGAGAACTTGTAGCACAGTTGACTGAAGAGTTCCATGGTGCTTTAGCCCTGGGTTTGAATATCTGTGCCTTGGTGTGAGCCTAAACAGGGAGGCATTCACCATTAGGCTCAGGATTATTGTCTGAGAATTTACATGTCGAATTTGGTGTACTCAGTAAATGATGGGGAAAAGATTTAAGTTTTCAACTTTTGTTCCTGTCTATGTGGAGAGAGGGCTTTTGCCCTCTACCTTGAGTCATTGAGAAGCTGGGGCAGAAGCAGAAGACACGCAGCCCCTTAGCTGGCTTGCCTGCATTGCCTGGTGCCCTTTCCAGCAGCTTTCCCATGAAACTTTTTCTTGCCCCCAGATAAGACATTGTCTGTGGCTATCGAAGGCAGTGTGGACGAAGCCAAGGCTCTATTCAAGCCTCCTGAGGACTCCCAAGGTAACATAGTAGTTGGGATACCTCCCCAGTGACACCCTAGTCACCACCCAAGGGCATTCCTTGTCCTTTGAGAATTAGCTGGACTGTTCTTTGTAGCAGGAAGATTGATATTAATGTCAGTGTTTGGGGTAGACAAGAGGAGAGCTCTCAGTTCCTGGAGGCAACAGTGCTGCCTTTGGATTTCAGCCCTGCTATTCACTAGCTCACTGACCCTAGAGAAGGTATTCAACATTTTCAAGCCACAATTTACTTATAGTAGCCTCATGTAGGTATGCTGCTTAGATGAGGTAATGATGGTTGTAAGGCCCTGAGCTTCATCCTTGGCACATAGCAACCACTCTTAATTATTTGAGTATATATTATTATTATTATTATTATTATTATTATTATTATTATTTATTACTATTACTGTCTCATGGAAATGTGCTTCTGCTTCATAGAAGTGACATTTAAAAGCCCTGTAGAGATTAGGGATGGTGAGATTATGAGCCATTCTTTTTTTTTTTTTATTCCCATCGCCATGTTTTTTGTATTGATTAAGAAGGAGCATATTAATATTTATTCTAAAGAAACACCCAGAGTCTGGGTCTCATGGTCCCTCTTGGTTGAGGGGCTTCAGGGAACTTCTAGAGGTCTCTCACCTCTCAACTGTCTTCTGTGTGACTGCAGATGATGAGAGTGACTCGGATGCTGAGGAGGAGCAGACCACGGTGAGGATCCTTTTCTTTTGTTGGGGTGCCATTCTCCCTAAAAGCCGAAGAAAGATGATTGAAGACAGGGCTCCTGATTATCGGCTTGGTTCATCTCTTTGTCCAGAAACGGCGGCGACCCACGCTGGGGGTTCAATTGGATGATAAGCGCAAGGAGATGCTAAAGAGGCACCCGCTGTCCGTCTTGCTTGACCTGAAGTGCAAAGGTCTGACTGCACTTTACTCATTCTGGGGGAATCCCATAAATTTTGGCCTGCTATAGATGCAGGGGGTCCAGCAGGCCAGAAGCATGTCTGCCCCGAAAATTATTTTGATCCCCTATTTCTGTTTTTCCTTTGTTTTTTGTTTGTTTGTTTTTGTATGTCTTTCTACAATGACAGAATTTATTTATTTATTTTTAAATTTATTTTATTCTAATTTGTTATATATGACAGCGGAATGTATTACAATTCATATTACTCATATAGAGTACAATTTTTCATATCTCTGGTTATATACAAAGTATATTCACACCATTCTTGTCTTCATACATGTACTTTGGATAATAATGTCCCATCTCATTCCACCATCATTTCTTTTTTTTTTTTAATTTAATTTAATTTGTTATACATGCTTTTAGAGTACAATTCCTTTCATATTACATATAAAGAGCACAGTCTTCCAAGTCATTGGTTTTACACAAAGTATTTTCATACCATTTTAGTTTTTATACATGTACTTAGTATATTGATGTCAAACTCCTTCTGCCATTGTTTCTATCCCCTTGCCTCCACCATCATTTCTAACCCCATGCCCCCTCCCTTTCCCTCTCGCCCCTTTGCCCTATCTAGAGTTTGTCTGTTCCTCCCATGCTCCCCCTCCCTACCCCACTATGAATCAGCCTCCTTATGTCAGAGAAAACATTCGGCATTTGGATTTTTGGGATTGGCTAACTTCACTTAGGATTATGTTCTCCAACTACATCCATTTGCCTACAAATGCTATGATTTTATTCTCTTTTATTGCTAAGTAATATTCCATTGTGTATATATACCACATTTTCTTTATCCATTCATCTACTGAAGGGCATCTAGGTTGATTCCACAATTTAGCTATTGTGAATTGTGCTGCTATAAAGATCAATGTGGCTGTGTCCCTGTAGTATGCTCTTTTTAAATCCTTTGGGTATAGACCGAAGAGTGGGATAGCTGGGTCAAGTGGTGATTCCATTCCCAGTTTTCCAAGGAATCTTCATATTACTTTCCAAATTGGTTGCACCAATTTGCAGTCCTACCAGCAGTGTATGAGTGTGCCTTTACCCCCACATGCTCGCCAACATTTATTGTTGTTTGTATTCTTTTTTTTTTTTTTTTTTTTTGTGGTACCGGGGATTGAACTCAGGGGCACTCGACCACTGGGTCACACATCCCCAGACCTTTTTTGTATTTTGTTTAGAGACAGGGTCTCACTGAGTTGCTAAGTGCCTCCCCATTGCTGAGGCTGGCTTTGAACTCGCGATCCTCCTGCCTCAGCCTCCCAAAGTGTGTTGTTTGTATTCTTAATAGCTGCCATTCTAACTGGAGTGAAATGAAATCTCTTGTTTTTGGTATTGGGGATTGAATTCAGGGGCACTCAAACACTGGGCCACACCCCTAGCCCTTATTTGTATTTTATTAGAGACAGGGTCTCACTGAGTTGCTAAGTGCCTTGCCATTGCTGAGGCTGGCTTTGAAGAGTGAGATGAAATCTTAGAGTAGTTTTGATTTGCATTTCTCTAATTGCTAGAGATGTTGAACATTTTTTCATATATTTGTTGATATCATCTTCTGAGAAGTGTCTGTTCAGGTCCTTGGCCCATTTATTGATTGGGTTATTTGTTTTTTTGGTGTTTAGCTTTTTTAGTTCTTTATATACCCTAGAGATTAGTGCTCTATCTGATGTGTGAGGGGCAAAAATTTGCTCCCAAGATGTAGGCTCTCTATTCACCTCACTGACTATTTCTTTTGCTGAGAAGAAACTTTTTAGTTTGATTCCATCCCATTTATTGATTCTTGATTTTAATTCTTGCACTATAGGAGTCTTATTAAGGAAGTTGGGGCCTAATCCAACATGATGGAGATTAGGGCCTACTTTTAAGAAAAATAGAAGACTATTAGACACAGGGTTTCTGGTTTAATTCCTAGGTCCTTGATCCTCTTTGAGTTGAGTTTTGTGCATAGTGAGAGATAGGGGTTTAATTTTATTTTGTTCCATATGGATTTCCAGTTTGCCCAGCACCGTTTGTTGAAGAGGCTGTCTTTTCTTCAGTGTATGTCTTTGGCACCTTTGTCTAATATAAGATAATTGTAATTTTGTGGGTTAGTCTCTGTGTCCTCTATTCTGTATCATTTGTCTACCAGTCTATTTTGGTACCAATACCATGCTGTTTTTGTTACTATTGCTCTGTAGTATAGTTTAAGATCTGGTATGGTGATGCCACCTGCTTCATTCTTCTTGCTAAGGATTTCTTTTTTCCTCTTTGTTATGCTTTTATTGTTTAACTTTTTTTTTTTTTTTTTTTTTTTTTTTTTTTAAGTCTTAACCATAACAATGTAGCCAACAAAATTCCAAACATAAGAGAGGCAAGATAAAACTACACCCCTGGGCTGGGGTTGTGGCTCAGCAGTAGAGCGCTTGCCTAGCAAATGCGCAGCCTGGGTTCGATCCTCAGCACCATGTAAACATAAATGCATTGCATTGTGTACAGCTAAAGCAAATAAATAAATTTTTTAAAAAATGAAATGTTAAAAAAAAAAAAAAAAAAAAAAAACTATACCCCTTTCTGAATTTGACATGTTAAATCCAGGGAGTAAGTTGCAAGAGTATGCAGATTTTGAATATAACCAACATGTTTAATTTAGTAAATATATATTTAAAGCTTGGTATTCTGCAGAGAATATGTTTTGAAACTAGTTTTGTATGGAAAAAGTAGAACATGATAAAGTATTCTGGCAGTGTAAGAGTTAACAGTGAAATGTTTCCTTCTCACCCACCCTTTCAGATGCTATCCTTGGTCTTACTTCCAAGGACAACTATTGATTTCTTACCCATTTTCTAGAAATATTCTATGCATCTAGAAGCTTTTATTCAACTGTGTATTTATCCTCTGCCTCTTTCTTTTTTTTTTTTTTTTTTTTTGTACAAAAATGACATCATGCTCTATACACTGGTCCTCTCTTTGCCCTTCATCTTTAAAATTTTTAATTTGGGGGTAGTCATAGACTTGTTGAAGAGTTGTAAAAATAATACAGAACATCCCCTTTTTTTGGGGGGGGGGGACTAGGGATTGAACCCAGAGCCTTGTGCATGCTAAGCATGTACTCTGCCATGAACTATACCCCCAGCCTTCCCATATACTCTTCATCCAGCTTCTCTTGATGTCAACATCTTAATTAACCACAGTACAGTGATCAAAGCCAATGTTAATTTCATTGGCTTAATACTATTAACTACAAGTATTATTATTATTATAACATTATTGTAAATTGAGAGTTCATTTTTCAGAATTCTGTCGTTTTCGTACTTACGTCCTTTTTCTGTTTCAGGACTCAAGCCAGGATGCCACATTACATTTACTTGTCATACTCCTTAACCTACTTTGGGCAGTGATGGTTCCTCATTCTTTTTTTCTTTCATTCATGATCTTTTTTTTTTTTTTTTTTTTTTTTTTGGTATCAGGGATTGAACTCAGGGGCACTCGACCACTGGGCCACATCCCCAGCCCTTTTTTGAGTTTTATTAGAGACAGGGTCTCACTGAGTTGCTAAGTGCCTCGCCATTGCTGAGGCTGGCTTTGAACTCATGATCCTCCTGCCTCAGCTTCCCAAGTGCTGGGATTATAGGCGTGCGCCACTGCGCCTGGCTCGTTCATGATCTTGATTAGACTGAGGTTATGGAATTGGGAGAAGAGTAGCAAATATGTGGTCATCATCACCTCACATCAGGGGTACATGATATCATTATGTTAATAATGACGTCAACCTTGACGCCTTGGCTATGTCTCTGTGTTTTATTTGTTAGAAGCAGAATAACCAAGTCCAACCCATACTCAAAGGCCAGGAAGTGAAGCTCCTCCTCCTTTTACAGGGAAAAGTAGCAAAGAATTTGTATACAGTTGCTATTCTTTTGTTCAACATTATTGCAATTGCATTTTTGTTTTCATGGTAAAAGATTATAAAGCCTGTTTGAATTTATTTTCTGTAATACCATAGACTCGGCTTTATTAGACTCAGAAATTATCCCTTCTTTTCCTCCTCCCCTCCAGATGACAGCGTGCTTCACCTGACTTTCTACTACCTCATGAACCTCAACATCATGACGGTGAAAGCCAAAGTGACAACTGCCACAGAGCTGATCACCCCCATCAGTGCAGGGTATGAGGCAGTCACTATGGGTATGTGGTGTGAGAGGGGGTGTGATGACATCCTGGAGGCTACTCTTCATTCCTCCCTCTGGCCCTGAGGAGGCCCCCTGCCACTTTGTTTTCTGTTGTCCTGTCCCTGTGGCTTAGGAGTCCTGGCATCTCACTGGGTTTTACAAATGCTCTCTGACTTGTATTAGTGAAGTCCTCTTACTACACAGCAGCTGATAAAAGCATATTTGCAAATTGCATGAGTAGGGCAGAGCCACCAAATTCTTGAAACCAGTGGAAAGCATGTGAATACAAAAATGAGATTTGGGGGGCTGGGATTGTGGCTCAGCGGTAGAGCGCTCGCCTAGCACGTGGGTGACCCGGGTTCGATCCTCAGCACCACGTACAAATAAAATCCATTATAAAACGCATTGTGTACAACTAAAGCAAATAAATAAAAATATTAAAAAAAAAAAAAATGAGATTTGGCAGACATGATGAGGTTGACGAATGAGGCCACTCTTTCTTTTCTCTTTCTGTCCCAAGGTGCTGGGATTTTTGCTCTCCATCTCATCTCAGTCCCCAGGTTTGTCCTTACCTGGGTGGTGGGTGGAGGACTAAAGCATCCCAGTGGAGATTTTGAGGAGGGTGAGCAGAAGCATATAATGACCACCATAGCATCCCCAGGATTCACCTGACCTTGTCAGTCTTGTTCTGCAGCCAGGTGTAGGAAGAAGGGAGGACAAAGAGGACCAGCCTAGGGATGGACTACTTTCACTGAACAAGATCACTACCCCAGCCCAGTACTCCTGCCCCCCCCCCCCCAGATCAGGGGGGCACAGGTTTGGCACCTTGTAGAGTGGGGCTCTTCCCACTCTGCTTGATGATAGAGTGACTCCTTTATTTATTTGCTTTCATATGCATTTAATTTTACTTTTTTCAGGTGTCTTCTTTACTCCCTGCACACACCCCTTTAGGCCTCAGCATTCTCTACATTAAATAAAGAGTGTCATAGGGCTGGGCATGGTGGTACACGCCTGTAATCCCAGGGACTCAGGAGCCTGAGGCAGGAAGATTGCAAGTTCAAAGATAGCCTTAGCAACTTAGCAAGACCCTGTCTCAAGAAATAAAAAGGGCTGGGGATGTAGTTCAGTGGTTAAGTACCTGAGTTTAATCCCTGGTACCGAAAAAAAAAAAAAGTGCTGGACTACCAGGGGACACTGTGGATGAAATTTACCCTGTTCCCAGCAGAGGGAGCCCAGGAGTTGCTTCTGAGTGTCCAGTTACACTGCTCAGCCAGGGCTCTTGGTTTAGTGAGCAACTCTAGTGCTCCCTGTATCAGGATGAAGCTTTTTTAGTATGTGGAATTGGAGATTTAACCCAGGGGCATTCTACCACTAAGCTATATCCTCAGCATTTTTTATTTTTAGCTTGGACAGGGTCTCACTAAGTTGCTGAGGCCAACCTTAGCCTCCCCAGTTGCTGGGGTTACAGGTATGTCACCATTTGTTCTCTCTCTCTCTCTTTTTTTTTTTTTTTTGCGGGGACTGGGGGGCACCTGGGATTCAACTCAGGGGCACTCGACCACTGACCTAAATCCCCAGCCCTGTTTTGTGTTTTATTTAGAGACAGGGTCTCACTGAGTTGCTTAGCACCTCACTTTTGCTGAGGCTGGTTTTGAACTCGCAATCTTCCTGTCTCAGCCTCCCAAATCATTGGAATTACAGGCGTGCACCACCACGCCCGGCTCACCATTGTTCTTTTGTCAAGAGAACAGTCTGCTTGATTATTTCTAGGATACCTAACATGCTGATGACAGGGCTGCTGTCTGGCTTAACTTCATGCTTTCTGCCAGTTCCTCAGTAAGCTATGTCTGGCCTCAAAGTCTTGTTTCCTCACTCTGGTCATTAATTGTAATATCCCCTCCACTAGAGCCCTAATGAAGAGGCAGTTCATGTGTTTAGCATAGATGAGGCATTTGGTAAATGACAACAGGTTTCTCATTAGCCACTCTTTCTTCTTTTCCTTTTCTGTTTTTTGTTTTTGTATGTTAGGAATTGAATTCAGGGTCTCGTGGGTGCTAAGCATTGACTCTACTACTGAGGTACAGTCCCAGCCCTATTAAATTATTTTTTTGGTACCAGGGATTGAACTCAGGGGCACGCGACCACTGAGCCACATCCTCAGCCCTTTTTTGTATTTTATGAGAGACAGGGTCTCATTGAGTTGCTAAGTGCCTTGCCATTGCTGAGGCTGGCTTTGAACTCACGATCCTCCTGCCTCAGCCTCCCAAGTGCTGGGGTTACAGGTGTGCGCCACCGCGCCCAGCTTAAACTATTCTTAATGATTTTTACTATTCTAAGGTTTTTTATATTTTTTTGTTTTTTGGTACCAGGGGTTGAACCCAGGGCTACTTAACCACTGAACCACACCCAGCCCTTTTTCATATTTTACTAGAAACAGGGTCTCACTGCGTTTCTTAGAGCCTCACTTAAGATGCTTAGGCTGGGTTTGCACTCATGATCCTCCTGCCTCAGTCTCCCGAGTTGCTGGGATTACAGGGATATGCCACCACACCCAGCTTTCTAAGTTGTTTTTTTTTTTTTTTTTTTTTTTTTGTAGTTGCAGGTGGACAGAATGCCTTTATTTTATTATTTTATTTGTTTAATTTTATGTGGTGCTGAGGATCGAACCCGGTGCCTCATGCATGCTAGGCAAGCCCTGACACAGTGGCACTTACCTATAGTTCCAGTGACTCAGGAGGCTAAGGCAGGAGGACTGCAAGTTTCAGGATAGCCTGAGCAACTTAGTAAGACTCTGTTTAAAATAAAAAGGGCTGGAGTTGTAACTCAATGGTAGAGCATCCCTGAATTCAATCCCTAGTATTGCAAAAACAACAGGAAAAAAAAAAAAAAAAAAAGCCTTGTCATGCCAGACATGTGCATGTCTATAATCCAAGCTACTCAGGAGACTGAAACAGGAGGATTGCAGATTCAAAGCCAGCCCAGGAAATTTAGACACGCTCTCAAAATAAAATTAAAAAGGTTAGGTGTATCCTCAGTGGAAAAAACACTTGCCTAGCATGTATGAGATGTATGAGGACCCAGGTGTAATCCTCAGTGCTAGGGAGGAAAAAAACCTTTGTCATGTACTTTATTTGTTTTATTCGGGTTGATTCAACCTATTATAAACACTGGCTAAAAGACAGAAGAACTTAGCTGGGTGTAGTGGAGCATGCCTGTAAGAACAGCAGCTCAGGAGGCTGAGGCAGGAAGATAGCAAGTTACAGCCAGCCTTAGCAATTTAGTGAGGCCCTAAGCAATTTAGCAAGACCCTATCTCAATAAAAAGGTTTAGAGATGTGGCTCAGTGGTTAAGCACCCCTGGGTTTAATCTCCAATATGCTGCCCCCCAACCCCCCAAAAAAGGACTGAAAGACTGAAAAACTTAATTTTCTGGCCAGTTCTCCATGTGAGACAGAGAAAGGGGCAGAGGCCCAGGGGCAGCAGAGAGACTCTTTTTTTTTTTTTTTTTTTTTTTTAATATTTATTTGCTTTTAGTTGTACACAATGCGTTTTATTCAATGTGTTTTATTTGTACATGGTGCTGAGGATCGAACCTGGTTCGCCCACATGCTAGGCGAGCGCTCTGCCGCTGAGCCACAATCCCAGCCCCAGCAGAGAGACTCTGAGAACAGGGAAGAGCCAGCAGCTACCACTGTCCTAATGTTAAGTTCCTAAAAGCATTCTGAGGCCACGGTGCCCTGTGACTCAGTAGCATGGTTAGCATGTCCCACTTGAGTAGCTCCTAATGCTCTCCTTAGAAAGATGAAGGAGAACCCCTGTTGGTTCAAGAAAAGAATGGCCTTGTTGTCCTTTGTTCCTGCACCATCTCTTCTTTTTTTTTTTTTTTTTTTAATATTTATTTATTTGCTTTGCTTTAGTTGTACACAATGGGTTTTTTTTAAATGGGTTTATTTGTATGTGGTGCTGAGGATCGAACCCGGGCCGCGCACGCGCTAGGCGAGCGCTCCACTGCTGAGCCACAATCCCAGCCCTGCACCATCTCTTCTTGCTCGTCACATTTAATTACACACTGTGCCCTAAACATCCTAGATGGGTGGCAACAGTGCAACTGTCTTTCTCTGCTTATGGCATTGGGTCACCTTGTCTCCAGCACTTGTAGTATTATCTTTTCTGGGATTGTAAAGGAGGGCTTTTTCCTGTGATTATCATGATATTAAGTCAAAGTAAGATAGATCACCAAAGCTCTATACTTTTTCTCTCTGGAATGGAAGAGAATCTATTGTGCTTTGTGAAAATAATATTTATTGGGGAGGGAGTATGCTGGGAAATTGGATAACAGATCCAAAATACATAGGAGGAATAAGTTCTAATGTTCTACAGCATAGTAGAATGATAACTTACTATATTTTATGGAGGACTAAAGAACTAGAAGAGAGGAGCTTAAGGGTTCCCAACACAAAGAAATGATGAACATTTAAAGAATGCTAAGTACCCTGATTTGATCATTACACATTGTATGCATGTATCAAATTATCACAGTGAACACCATAAATACACATAGTTTTATATATAAATAGAAATGTAGGTCTGGGATGTAGCTCAGTGTTAGAATGATTCCCTGACATGAGTAAAGCCTTGGGTTTTATCCCTAGTACCATGGAAACACAAAAAATGAACAGAAAACCTAATTTCACAGGTAAACAAAATAAATTATTATTACTATAATTATTGCTAGTGTGATGCAGGTTTGTTCTTTCAGAGTAAAGGGTAGGGGCTTTTCCTTTTGTTTTGTTTGGGGTATCAGGGTTTGAACTCAAGGGCACTTGACCACTGAGCCACATCCCCATCCCTATTTTGTATTTTATTTAGAGACAGGGTCTCACTGAGTTGCTTAGTGCCTCACTTTTGCTGAGGCTGGCTTTGAACTTGGACTCCTCCTGCCTTAGCCTCCTGAGCCACTGGGATTACAGGCGTGCACCACCATGCCTGACAAAGGAGTAGGGTTTTTTTTTGTTTGTTTGTTTGTTTGGTACTGGGGATTGAACTCAGGGGCACTCGATCACTGGGCCACATCCCCAGCCCTTTTTTGTATTTTATTAGAGACAGGGTCTCACTGAGTTGCTAAGTGCCTCGCCATTGCTGAGGCTGGCTTTGAACTTGGAATCCTCCTGCCTCAGCCTCCCAAAGTGCTGGGATTACAGGCATGCGCCACCGCACCCAGCTAAGGGGTAGGTTTTTTAAAAGACTTGGTGATTATAAATACTACTGTTAGCCAGGTGTGGTAGTGTACTCCTGTAATCCCAGCGGTTTAGAATGCTGAGGCAGGAGGATCACAGGTTTGAAGCCAGCCTCACCAACTTTGAGAGGCTTTAAGCCCTGGGTTTAATCCCTGGTACATCCCCCTCAAAATCATATATCATATATATATATATAATATTACTACTCTCCTTTTGATCAGACTTGCAAACCCTGGCTCCAGCACTTACCAGCAGCATAAGCTTGGAGAAGCCACACATTTCAAAATGGGAATAAAATTTCTCCTTACTTCACAGGGTTGTGAGAATCCAGTAACTTCAGCACATAAAAGGTTTGGCATACAGAAAGAACTCACTTTCAAATGCCCAGGTCTACCTCAAGGCAAGATGTTGGCTGGCATTCTCACTGTGGCCTCTTCTCCCTTTTGCAGGGACTTGCTATCTCCTGACTCAGTCCTGAGCTGTTTGTATCCTGGGGATCATGGGAAGAAAACTCCGAATCCGGCCAATCAGTATCAGTTTGATAAAGTTGGGTGAGTCTGCAGCCTCTTGTTCTCTCCCAGCCTCTGTGCTTCTGAGTGTCTCTGGTGGCTCAAGCCCAAGGTGGAGATATGTTAGGACCAGTGGCCATCCAGGGGACAAGGCAGACCCTAGGACAAGAGGGAGCATTTTTCTTGCTTTCAAGGCAAAGGAATATTATAGAAAACTTGAAAAGTGTGTAAGGATCAAAATTTAGAGAACATAAAAACTTATGATAAGAGCTGGGTTCTAGTTTCCCATGATTGCCTAATGTGCACAAGGCCCTCAGTTCAATCCCCAGCACCACAAAAACAAAAACTGAAAGAACACACATGTAGCCAGGTGTGGTGGTTCACACCTATAATCACAGCAACTGGGGAGGCTGAGGCGGGAGGATCACAAGTTCAAGGCCAGCCTCGGCAACGTAGTGAGGCCCTAAGCAACTGAGTGAGATCTTGTCTCAAAAAAAAAAAAAAAAAAAAAAAAAAAAAAAAATGGGGGGCTGAAGTTGTAACTCAGTGGTAAGCTTGCCTCACATGTGTGAGGCCCTGAGTTCGATCCTCAGCACCACATAAAAATAAATAAATAAAAATATTGTGTCTATCTACAACTAAAAGAATTAAAAACAAAAAAGAACTGAAGATGTGGCTGAGTGGTTAAGAAACCCTGGGTTTAGTCCCCAGTACCATTTAAAAAAAAACAAAGGGGAAAAAAAAAAAACAGCAGCAACAAAAAAAAAAACACATATTAAAAATATGTAGCCGGGCGCGGTGGCGCACGCCTGTGATCCCAGCACTTTGGGAGGCTGAGACAGGAGAATCGCAAGTTCAAAGCCAGCCTCAGCAATGGCGAGGCACTTAGCAAGTCAGTGAGACCCTGTCTCTAAATAAAATACAAAAGAGGGCTGGGGATGTGGCCCAGTGGTCAAGTGCCCCTGAGTTCAATCTCCGGTACCACACACACACACAAAAAAAATATGTAGCATGCTGGGTTGTGGCTCAGCGGTAGAGCGCTTGCGTAGTACGTGCGAGGCCCTGGGTTCGATCCTTAGCACCACATTAAAAAAAATAGATATAAAGGTATAGTGTCCAGCTACAACTAAAAAATAAATATTTAAAAAAATATGTAGCTTTTTTTTTTTTTTTTTTTTTCCATTTTCCTGTGTGCTGGGGATCACACTAAGGTCCTTACACATGCTAATAGGTCCTCTTCCACTGAGCCACACCCCCAGCACATGTGTAACATTTTTTTTTTTTTTTCATGGTGCTGGGGATTGAACCCAGGCCCCATGCTATGTTGCTAGGTAAGCATTCTACCACTGAGCCAAATCCCCAGCCCCAGCATTTTAATTCTCTGAGGGTTAAAATTTTTTTAAACTATTTTATAAATTGGTAGACCAATGAAGAGATCCGTGCACTTGGCCTTTTTCATTTTTTATTTACTTTTGACTTGAAGGCTGCAGGGGAAGCGATTGTGGGAGAGATGAAATTCCCAGTAAGGACCTGATGAAGTGAAGGGGCTTTGTGGGCTGCCTGGCTGCGAGCATGATTGAGTCTGTGGAAGCCTCCTGTCTGTAGGACATGGAGGATGGGAGAAGGCTGTATCCAGGGACCAAAGCAGAAATGATTTAAATCATCTTATTCTGTGTTCTTTTCTGTAGCATCCTGACTTTGAGAGATTATGTACTTGATCTGGGTCACCCCTATTTGTGGGTACAGAAGCTGGGTGGCCTCCACTTCCCCAAAGAGCAGCCCCAGGTGTGTACACTAACCCTGTCTCTTTGGACAAAGGGCTGTATGTCTCCTCTCCTGCATAGATTCCAGAAAGGCTTCTGGTGGCCTTTGGGGGCTTCATTTTAGCAGAATGCCTTCACTTGGGACTGTGATCTGTTCTCCATTCATCCACCCAGGACACTCAAATGTCTGGGGTTATAAGTATTAATGAATGTGCCTTTCGCCTTCTTTCGGAGCCTACTAGCTTTCTAGACCAAGGTAACTTGGATTCTTCCTCTGGGTGCAGCATGGCTTCAGGTACCGCCACTCTCAGTTTTATGTGCAAGGATGTAAAAAATGAGGCATGAACAGAATCCCAGGGGACCAGGCACCTTAGCAGAAGCCTGCCTTTTCTCAGGAGTTGGCCACAGCCTCTTGAGAACCCAGCAATTTGTGTTGTTCCTGCCAGGACTCAATGTGTGGTCATTCATAGTGGGTAAACCCTGCCATTCCTAAGTGGCATCCACCTTGGGGCATGGGTGGTTCAGGCTGTGCAGGCTGCTAAGTCCCAGGAGAGTAGTGGTCCCTGGAGGAAGTGGAGAAGCTCTCAGGTGTGTACCTCTCACTGTCATTCATAGCACACGGTGATCGCTGACCACTCACTGAGCGCAAGCCACATGGAAACCACCATGAAACTGCTGAAGACCAGGGTGCAGTCCCGTCTGGCCCTCCACAAACAGTTCGCATCCCTGGGTAAGTCACTGTTGGGGCTGGGACTTAACAGCCACTCAGACAACATGGGAAAAAATGACAAGCTTTTCCTCAGAACTCTTAAATCCTGATGACTAATCAAAGAGACCTGGATTTATGGCTTTACTGAGCAGGGATGTTGTCAGGGCCATTGGGGAGAGCTGCAGGCCCATCCAGGCAGAGTTCTGAGCTCCCTGCAGAATCACAAGGGCTCTCTTGCCTTCCCAGAAGAGACCCAAAACCTTTGGGTGTCTCAAGTTCACTGGCTGATCAGGGCAGTTCATCCTAGATCCATGCATCACAGATGATGATGTGATTTGACAAGTATTTAATGAGAATCTAGTTCATGCCAGATGTCGAGCATAATGAAGGGGAAAGAAAGCATAGCCCCTGCCTTCATGGTGCTCACATTCAGCTTATTTGAATACAGTTGTTCTGTGGATCTACTCCCTCATCTCTTTTTCAAGACCTACTGATCTGATACTCCCTAGGGTGGCATGAGTCCCTTGTGTTTTCTCCCGAGCTCTTAGATGATTCTGATGAACCTCTGACCTAGGTAGTAGCCATCTGGGGCTTTTAATTTATTCATTTGGTAAATACTTAACTGGTTTACCAAGTATACAGCAGTTGTGGGTTGGGAGTGTCAAATCTTTCTGAGTCACTGTCAGGAAAGGCATTGTTTTTCCAGAACCCATTAAGAGACCCCCACCACCAGGGCTATTTCACTGGTTCCACATGGATCCTGATCTGTGCAGGGCAGCATTGCCTGTCCATTAACCTCGATGAGTTTGTTTTGTCCCAAGGTTGAATGATTGTCATCCAGGACTGCATTTACTGTGCTGGCATATTTGCTTATTGAATTGCCAGCAGGAATTTGCCCTGGAGCAGTTCTCCAGCTCTTCTCCCTTAGAGGAACTGACACAGAACACTTCATTGGCTTCCTCTGTCAAGGTCAGCTGTGGAAAACGCAGCCCTCCCGGCTATTTGATCTAATTAACAGTCATTGCTGCAGAGGCCCAGAAACTGTTTCTGGCCTCAGGGTTTGTTTTGCTGGCCAACATTTTCATTAAGGATAAAGCACTGTGAATGCTTGTGCTGGGTCTGTCCATAAGCACATACTTCTGGGTGAAGGTCAGGTTGGTGTGCCTGTGTCTCTTGAGTGCCAGGTGTACCTGGACAGTTGGAGGGCCACTGTAGCCCTCCAGAGAGCCTTGGAAAGATGCTAGCTATGGTACATGATTTCCACACATGACACCGCCTGTCTTGCTGTCATTTAGAACATGGCATTGTGCCAGTTACCAGTGATTGCCAGTACCTCTTCCCTGCCAAGGTTGTCTCTCGCCTGGTGAAGTGGGTGACAATTGCTCATGAGGATTACATGGTAAGTGGAGGAGTGACAGGTCCCAAATACTGATCATGTCACCTTTTAGCTCCTGCCCACCCTAGAAGTGCAAGAGGCTTGACTAGAGAAGCCAACAGCTGAGTCTTTGTCCATGGTGCCTATTCTAGGATCTGCATTTTACCAAGGACATTGTGGAAGCAGGACTGGCTGGGGACACCAATCTCTACTACATGGCGCTTGTTGAAAGGGGCACAGGTAGGTGATTACTCTGCTGATAACAGTGGTTCTAGACAAGGGGGGCCACCAAGAATCAAACATGCCTGGAGGTGGCCTAAAGGAAGCAAAAGATCCTGGAATCCTGCCAGCAGATACTTAGCAAATAGTAATTGTGGGAGCCACTCTCAGCAAGGACTTGTTCTGTAACATAGTCACATCCACCCTTTATCTCGTTTAATCCTAACAACAGTCTTGGGGGTGATAGGATCTTTCCCATTTTATAGCTGAGGTCACAGACCCAGGCTGACCTCAAGCCTGAACCCTCCACCGTTTGCTTAACCATTGTCTAGCATCAGACCCCCATCCTCTCCTCAGAAGGGCAGAAGTGTCACTCTCAGGTTATAAAGAGCAGGGCTGAGGATCCCCTCCCTCTTCTCCAATCCTGTATTCCCTTTGGAGGCATCGAAAGCTGTGATTCCTCACACCTCTTCCAGCATCTGGCTCTGCCAAGGCTTCCCACTGGAGCTACTCAGATGCTGTGCTCAAGGAATTTGTCTCACCCCTGCCTCAGCAAGCCTGGCCCTGTCCACAAGATCTCACTCCCTAGGTTTGCTGCTGTGATCACCAAGTTACAGAAGTTGTCTCTAGTCCTGTATTAGTCTGTTTTGGGTGCTGTGACAAAATTCCTAAGACTGGGTATTTTATAATAGAGAAGAGATTTTTTTTTTTAGCTCATATTTTTGGAGGCTGAGATTCGAAGATCAGGTGGGCCCATGTGTTGGGTCTCTGGTAAGGACTAAATAATCAATGGCATCACAAGGACAGGAGCATGTGTGGAAGAGAACACAGGGTGAAACAGGAAGCCAGAGAGACGGATGGACCAGGCTTGCTGTTTTTATAACAACTTTTATGGGAACTAATCAGGATCCCACCAGAACTATATAAATCTCTTCTGAGGGCAGTGTCCAACCCCAAGATCTAATCATCTCCCATTAGACATGCCTCTCAAAGGTTCTACCCCATCTCAACACCACCACACTGGGACCAAACTTCTAACAAATAATCCTTTGGGGGGTGCTGGGTTGTGGCTCAGTGGTAGAGCGCTTGCCTAGCACATGCACGGCCCAGGTTGGATCCTCAGCACCACGTAAAAACAAACGCATTGTGTACAACTAAAGCAAATAAATAAAGAAAATTTAAAAACCTTTGGGAGACACACTCAAATCATATGCAAATCATAGCAAGTTCTAAGACTGTGCCTATGGGTAGAGAGGATAAATGTCATCCTGTTGAAAAAGACAAAG
Source organism: Tamias sibiricus (assembly GCA_025594165.1). Lineage (NCBI taxonomy): Eukaryota > Metazoa > Chordata > Mammalia > Rodentia > Sciuridae > Tamias > Tamias sibiricus. The sequence continues at coordinate 19,576,305 of CM046664.1, forward strand.
GCTGTCACCAGAGGAAAAATGAATATAGTCAGAAATACAGATATTTTGTTTAAAAATTTATGAGTGCTACTCCACCTGATCTTGGAATCTCAGCCTCCAAAAATATGAGCTAAAAAAAATCTCTTTTCTCTATTATAAAGTACCCAGTCTTAGGAATTTTGTCACAGCACCCAAAACAGACTAATACAGGCAGTTGTAGTTCAACTCAGCATTATTGCTTTGCAGCTCTTTTTTTTTTTTTTTTTTAATATTTATTTATTTACTTTAGTTGTACACAACGCAATGCATTTATGTTTATGTGGTGCTGAGGATCGAACCTGGGCCGCACACGTGCGAGGCGAGCACTCTGCCGCTGAGCCACAACCCCAGCCCGCTTTGCAGCTCTTTGATGGTGAGGAAATTTATGTTCAGAGCCCCAGTTGCCACGTAATAAACTGGGTATCCAGATTATTGTACCCGTCTCATAGAATCATTGTTAGGATCAAATAAAATGTGTTTAGTAGTGCCTGGAATATACTAAGGATTCAACAAATGTTGGCGTTTAAAAGAATTTCATGAATAGGGTTATAGCTCTGTGGTAGAGTGCTTACCTAGCATAAACCCTGAGTTCAATCCCAGAACTGGAGAAAGGGCAAGAGAAAAGAAAGGAAGGAAAGAATTTCATATAACAAAATATAAAAAACAAAAGAGAATAGACAAAATGTTTGCTATAACTGCTGGTATGTTTGTAACAATATTGTTAAAATGAAAAAACAATAAAATAAGTTTCATATGAAAAATCCTCAACATCTTAGTGAGACCCTGTCTCGAAATAAAAAGGACTAGGGACCCTGGCATGGTGATGTACACTTGTAATCCCAGCAACTTGGGAGGCTGTCAGGACCATTACAAGTTTGAGGCCAGCCTCAGCAATTTAGAACCTCAGTAATGCCCTAAGCAACATAGACCCTATCTCTAAAGAAAAAATAGGAAGGGCTGGGGATGAAGCTCAGTGGTAAAACGGCACTGGGTTCAGTCCCCAAAACAAAACAAAACACCTTAACCTGCTGGCATATAAAGAAATGACAATAAAAATTCTCTCAGAATGGCAAATTGAATTTGTGGGCAAACCCAAGGTAGGCCAGATGCTGGGAAGTTCAGATCTTTGTGGCACAGCAATTAGGACAAAGTCCTTTAAGGGACCAGAGTTACCAGACCTCACATTTTGCAATCTAGCAATTCCACTTAGGCTATCCTAGAACAATTAGTGCCAGAGTGTACTCTGCAACACTTGGATTAATAGGAGACACCTGAGCTGGCCTTGGGTACTGTGGGAAGGCTACCATACTGGGAAATTGGGTGGTAGAACTAATTTTTCCCTGTTCTCTCTCTTCCCAGCCAAACTCCAGGCTGCTGTGGTGTTGAATCCTGGCTACTCTTCCATCCCACCCATTTTCCAGCTCTGTCTGAACTGGAAAGGGGAGAAAACCAATAGCAATGATGATAACATTCGGGTAAGGCCCATGGGGTGGAGGTAGGAGGTGAGGGGTGACAGGAGGAATAAGAAAAGAGTGGGCAGTCACAACCTGTCACAGCTGAGGTCATGGGCACTAAGTGTGCCAAAGCCTATAATAAGAGAAGTCTTAGGCCCATCTCACTTGCTCACCTACTTTGGGGCCCATGGGTTTCCCCATTTATAAAATAGGAATGCTTGCCTTGGAAGTTTATTGTCTTGGGCTTCTGTGAAGGCATGAGTAAACTCAGAAGCATTATAGAAGCTCTGGAATGAGATGCTGATGAAATCACTATAGCTGTTAATTAGGGTTACACCTGCTGATATGACTTGGTAGCACCCTTATTGCTATAGAGTATGTCTTTAACACTAGTACCTTCTGACTTGGCTCTTGTCTCAAGATCCTTTCTCTCCACATATGTGTTCCTGGCTGTGGGTATTTGAGGCAGGGAAAGTCATGGGTCAAAATTGGGAAAACCTTATTGTCTAGAGGAAAGGGAGGCTTCAGTAGGAGGCAGTCTGGCTTTATTTGCAGGCCTAGCTCCTGTTGAGGCACAGCCACAGTTCCTGTGGCACCCTCAGACCCACCCTGGGACAAAATGTTGGCCAATGCAGTGAGCCACCCTCAGGAAGGTAATGCTAAGGTGCTGGCTTTTCCACCCACACAGGCCATGGAGAGTGAGGTCAATGTGTGCTACAAGGAGCTGTGCGGTCCCCGGCCCAGCCACCAGCTCTTAACCAACCAACTGCAGCGGCTGTGTGTGCTGTTGGATGTCTACCTGGAGACAGAGAGTCACGATGACAGTGTGGAGGGGCCCAAGGAATTTCCTCAGGAGAAGATGTGTTTGCGGCTTTTCAGGTGAGGGGAGGGCCCAGGCCTTGAGCTTCTGGTGACCTCTTGCAGGGAGATGGAGCAGAGATCAGACAGAGCCTTGCAGGAGACTAGGTCTCTCAGGGCCAGGCATGGAGGGTATGTGCTTTTTGTTCAGAGCAGAAATTAAAATCCTGCTGCCAGATTTCCTGCAGCCTGGTTCACCTGTTCTCCATGAACAGCCAACCAAGGAAATGGTACCAGGCCACAAACCAAGAGGATGTGGCTGAACTTCCAGTGCTTTCTATGGAAAACAGTAGGGTCTGTTTGCTTTTAACTATCTGAATAAGCATTTTAAGTGATGTGCATCCCATAGTCCCCAGGTAGTCTTCTGTGGTCTTCTGAGGTGCTCCCTCTCTGGAGATTCCGGCTGTGCGTAGTCAGCAGCACAGAGGAACCAGCTCCCAAGTGAGACAGAGGAGTGCAGAGACCACAGAAGCGTCATTGCTACCCAGCCCTGAGCCTGTTTCCTTATAGCCAAAGTGGTAAAAGTATACCTTTCTAGCTCGTTATGAATCCAAGATAATTCATGTAGTTTCCGGGTGGTTCCTGGCATAAGACAGCTCCTCAGAATATGCCAGCAGATGCTAACAGCTTGATGTTTAGAGTCTGGGCTCACGTCAGTTCTGGTTACTTTTCCTTTCTCTTTGGCATTGGTTTGTTTTCTTTTCATCCACCAACTCCTGTTTTTATACTTTTAAAAACCTGAGTTTGCTGCTCAGGCCTCCCTTCCAAATGGTGTTTGAGCTATAATCTCTTTCTAGTTGGGCCACCCTTCTTGTCCCTGTCAATCTGAATGGTGCTGTACCTTGCCCTCACCTTGTTCTCAGATGCATTTCCATCCCCGGGAAGCAGTCCCAGCACCTCCACTGGGTTGGTTCATTGTGTTGACTAATAATAAACCTCCATGTGGCTACAAGGAGGCAGAACTGGTGACTATTGCTGGAACCTTCTAGGATCTGCTGTCCCTAGTGGGTCATTGTGAGACCTTAGCTCTTCCCACCCTCCCAGCTCACTGTAGCACATTTCCAGGGTAGGAGCCCCCACATGGCCTGTGCTTATTTCCTCTTCTCAGATCTTTCCCAAAGGACCCATTTCCTGAAGTGTTAGCTCATCTGTCTACACTTTGGAAAGGTGTTCCTTTGATGACTCAGATCCAGTTAACTCCATGACTGGCAGATGGGCTTTTGGCCCAGAGTCCAGATGACCACTGGGATTGGGACTAAACCAAGGGACCAAGTTCAGAGTGCTAATATGAACATCAAGAGACCTGAGATGCAACAGCCCCTGGCCAGGGACTGCCAGGCTAAGGCTTCTCCATTAGCACTGTACCTAGACCTGGTGACTCTGCTTCTGTAGTGTTAGGAGGCAAGTGATGTCATAGATATGAGCCAGGACTTCAGTGCCAGAAAGAGGCTCTGGGAGGTTCAAATTCCAGCTTCTGCCTATGTGATTAGGCTAAGCCTATGCTTAGCCCCTCTGAGCTTTAGTTTCTTCATCTGTAACAGCACCTGCCTCAGGTGTTCCTGGGAGGATGAAATTAAATGAGATGGAGGGTGTAAAGTGCCAAACACTGCAAGCTGAGTACACCTTCAGCCACTGGTGGTGGAATAAAAGTCTTTCTCCCCTCTTTACAATCCCTGCCACACATTTATACACACACATGCACACAAACAAGATGCAGGATTACCATTGAATTTCAGTCATAGACTGACAAAAATGGGGAAGGACTCCACTCTTTGTGGAGTCATGGGGAGGAGGCCCATGTGAAGTGTTGTTAGGTGACCCAGAATTACAGCTGAAGCACCTAGGTTTCACGGGATCAAGGCTTTGGATTCAGGTCCTGCCCTGTCCAGCCATGACTCTCAGCCTTCCTGCGCCAAACAGGCTTTGGCATCAGACCTGTTCTCAAATTTTGGCTGTTTTTTCTTGGCCGTAGAGTGTTGGCAGACATTTCACCTTTCTGAACCTATTTTTTCATCTGTAATATCTGTACAATGATAGAAATGACACCTAAGAGGTAGTAAGTATAAACCCAGAGCTCTTGGCAGACAGTGCAGATTCTTTTTTTGGTACCAGAGATGGAAATCAGGAAATCAGAGGCATTCAACCACATCCCCAGCCCTATTTTGTATTTTATTTAAATACAGAGTTTCACTGAGTTGCTTAGTGCCTCACTTTTGCTGAGGCTGGCTTTGAACTCGTGATCTTCCTGCCTCAGCCTCCCGAGCTGCTGGGATTACAGGTGTACACCACCGAACCCAGCAGTACAAATTCTTTTCAGTACCATACTCTTGCTTGCATGGGAATCTCCCTACAAGGAAGATTTAAATTTTTTCTTTACATTATGTGAATTATAGAAACAAAGCATTTGTTATTATACATATAAACAGTAATAATATAAAAAGTGAGGGTGCCCAATCCCTGTCCCCACAGTGCCCATCTTCTTGAGGGCCCTTCCATTTTGTGTTTACATATTTGCAAATACATAGAGACTTACAAAAATAGTGTCACCGTATTGTATTACAGTCTGTTTTTCTCACAATGTCCTGTGTCATGTATCTCTGCCTCCCCCCCATCCCCCCGCCTTTTTTTTCCTAACAGCTACATGATATTCCCTCTGTGAGTGAGCTGTAAATTATCAGTCTGGAAGGTATGATATTAACTGCTCTTCCTTCTCCTGTTTCTCTAGGGGTCCAAGCAGGATGAAGCCATTTAAATATAACCATCCTCAAGGATTCTTCAGCCATCGCTGACCTCCTGCTCTGCCTGTTGCTGCCCTGAGTATTAGGCCTCTGCTTTCTGCTTTGGCCACATGTGGCTCTTGGTAGTTTCTGAAGATACTAGCTTATTAAAGTGTCACCTGACCAAATAGCCTTTGTTTGTGCCTCCTTAAGGAGGTGATTTTATTATTTGAGAGGGCAGCTGGGAGCCATGGTACAGTGTGAAAGAGCTTTTTAAAAGGTAGCCAAGAAAAGCAAACTACAAGAGATTCTGATTCTGTAAAGAGATGCCATCCATCTTCTAGTCTGCACACACCTTTTTTTTTTTTTTTTGGTAGGGTAACCAGGGGTTGAACTCAGGAGCACTCAACCACTGAGCTACATCCCCAGCCCTATTTTGTATTTTATTTAGAGACAGGGTCTCACTGAGTTGCTTAATGCCTAGCTTTTGCTGAGGCTGTCTTTGAACTCTTGACCCTCCTGTCTCAGCTGCCTAAGCTGCTGAGATTACAGGCATGTGCCACTGCACCTGGCACCTTATTTGTTTTTGCTTGGGGAAGAGAGTTCCTTATCTTCATATTTATTTTCCTAGGTCTCACCTTTTAGGTGGAGAAGCCAAAGTCAGAGCCAAAAAGCAAAAGCTCCTCTTCCCCTTGCCCCCACTCTTTTCACTACTACTTTTTTTTTTTTTTTTTTTTTTGGTACTAGGGATTGAACTCAGGGGCACTCGAACACTGGGCCACATCCCCAGCCCTTTTTTGCCTTTTTTGTATTTTATTAGAGACAGGGTCTCACTGAGTTACTAAGTGCCTCGCCATTGCTGAGGTTGGCTTTGAACTCGCAATCCTCCTGCCTCAGCCTCCCAAAGTGCTGGGATTACAGGCGTGCGCCACCACACCCGGCTTTTCACTACTTCTTTCAATGGGCTGGGGTTGTGGCTCAGAGGTAGAGTGCTTGCCTAGCATGCATGAGACACTGGGTTCGATCCTCAGCACCACATGAAAATAAAATAAAGATATTGTGTCCACCTATAACTAAAAAATAAATAATAAATTTGACAATGTAGTATAAATAGAAGACAAATACATCATATAGCATAATTCTAAATCTTGCAAGATTTCATGAAGTCAGTGAGAGTGATGTTAGAGAATCGTGTACAGAGCTGCTGGCCAGTGAGACAATGGCAGGATGAGACCAGATGACATTTGTGGAGAATCTTCATGGTAATAACATGATAAATGCCCCCCTAGGTAATGATTTGACTCTTAGGATTAGAAGTCCTGGGAAAATGTTTGTAAAATTACCTCCTTTGTGATCCTCCATCAGAAGTCAAAGTGAAAGATGGCACAAAGTATTCTTGGATACTTCTGTCAGAAAAATTATATCTGCCCCCCCCCCCCCGAAAAAAAAAAAAAGAAAAATCAATACTCCTTGAAGGATAGGCCTATGAGGGCCTGTTGTTTTATAGATGGAAACTGGAGACCAGCCAGAGAGGGAAATGGTACCTTAAGTAGCCATCAAATGACCACCACTACTGGAGCCTCTCCTTCACCTTGGCCTTCATAATTCCTTTGAATGCCTGAAGCAGGTGCTTTCCTGCCCAAGGGCCCTCAAACTGCACCTGCATTACCTATCCTGGGAGCTGAACTGAAGCACACATTCCAAGCTCCACTCCAAATATTCTGACTTGGTTGACCTGAGATGGGCCAAGGAAGTATATTTTTAACAAGCTCCCCAGGTGCAGTGTGCCCTAGTCTTTTTTTTTTTTTTTTGGGAAGGCACTGTACTTTCTTCCCTTATTTTTCCCTTATTCAATTCTCTGAGCAGCTCCCCTCTTCTGTCTTTTGTACCTGGTCTCCTGTCTTAGGAGTTCTCATTCCCGGGATGCTCAGTGATCAGCTGAGCAGGCAGGAGAAACAGCAATCAATAAACATCCACTTTTACTGAATGTGCTTACAATAGAGACCAAAGTTCACTGTTGTGGAAGGAAAAAAAGTCTGGGAATATCACGAAAAATAAAATTTTGTCTTGAGCCTCTAGGTGCTTCTTTCCTTCCCCATAGCAAAATCTTGTCTTTCTCCTGACCTACTTACCTGGGACTTTGTCCCTGCGGGCATCCTCTTGGTCTGGCCACCTTCAGTCCTTGTATCTCACTGCCTGTGCTGAATACGATTAAAACAGGGCCTAAAAATAGTTTCTTCACTGGCTCCTGCATTGCAGCTTACACTTCTGTTCTTGGCTGGAAGACGGCGAGTCTGACTCAGCACAAAAGCTCGCCTCCAAAGGAAACAGGGACTTGGGAGGACTGGGAGGAGGCTTTTTTTCCTAGGCAGGGCTCATTGCAGCCTATCACCCTCCCAAAGAGATTTTCTCACTTCAAGAAGCAGGCTGAACAGAAGAATCCCTGGGCTTTCAGAAGTTCCTTTTGGGGGGCAGGTACAGGGGACTGAACTCTACCACTGGCTTACATCCCCACCCCTACTCTATATTTTATTTAGAGACAGGTCTCACTGAGTTGCTTAGCACCTCGCTTTTTGCTGAGGCTGGCTTTGAACTCGCGATCCTCCTTCCTCAGCCTCCTTAGCCACTTACAGGCATGAGCCACTGTGCCCTACTACAAGGGTCTTTTTTTTTTTTTTTTTTTTACTATTTCCTAGTTGTCAATGGACCTTTATTTTTATTTATTTTTATGTGGTTCTGAGGATCAAACCCAGTGCCTCATACATGCCAGGCAAGTGGAGTACTAATGAGCCACAACCTCAGCCCCAAGAAGAGTCTTAAAGCAAATGAGAAATACAGGACAATCAACCCCTTTGAACTACTCAATGGAGCCATTTATGACAAGGGTGGGCAGATTTAGGAAATGCACATAAAAGGAAGGGAGTACCTAGAATCTTTTCAGCTGAAATTGTCCATGACCTATGCTGGGGCACATTCCAAACTGTAGCCCCTCTTTACTTCAGGCTCAAATGTCCATCCAGGCTGGCACACTTGCTGGGCCATATATTCATTTCAGCAACAGAAGTTGTACATTTCAATACACCCAGAGTAGCACAGTGGTCAGGAGTTAACAGCTTGGTGTCAAACTGACTCATCTAGGTCCTCGTTCCAACCTGAGCAGCTGCATAACCCTGGTTGTTTGACTCATTCTCAGCCTTTGGGGTCCTCCCCTGCAACTGGGAGTAGCCACAAAACCTTTCTCAGGTGTTTGTGGGAGTTAAGTATCAACTCTTGGTTCCATAACCAGTATTTAGAATTGCTCAGCAAACAGGAGACTTTTCCCTGCCCCCCACGTTTCAAGCTAGAGAGGGGGCCTCTTCAATGAGGAAGGGCTTTCACACTGGATACCTCGTCCCTCTGCCAGGGGATTCCAACTCTAGAAGCCCAGCTCTCTGTTTGGTCCCCCCTTGCCAGCACATGGCCTATATTAGGTTCATATGACTGCTGTAACAAATCACCACAAACTTGGTGAGATAACAGATTTATTCTTTTCAAATTCTGAAACACATATGTCCAAAATTAGATTCATTGGACTACAGTAAAAATCTTGGCAAGACTGGTTCCTTCTGGAGGCTCTAGGGATGAATCTGTTTTCTGCTTTTTCCAGCTTTTACAGGCCTTCTTTTTTTTTTTTTTTTTTAATATTTATTTATTTACTTTAGTTGTACACAATGCAATGCATTTATGTTTACGTGGTGCTGAGGATCAAACCCGGGCCGCGCACGTGAGAGGTGAGCGCTCTGCCGCTGAGCCACAACCCCAGCTCCTTACAGGCCTTCTTGGCTTGTAGCTCTTTGCTTCATCTGTGAAACATCTCTCTAGTCTGGGCATTCATTAGCATATCACCTCTTCTGGCTGATCCTCCAGCCCTTTCTCTTACAAAGACCCTTTGGATGACATTGGGTCTCCCCTGGTAATCCAGGACCATCTCCACATCTCGAGATCCTTAATCATTTCTGCAAAGTCCCATATACCATATATTTACACATATATGTATATATGTATGTGTGTATATATATGTATATATATGTGATAACATGCACATAGGTTTTAGAAATTAGAAACTGGATATCTTTAGGGGACCATTATTTAGTCTACTACATGGCCTGAGAGTGAGGAGGTGTGGTTTCCCAAATAGAAAACAAAAGAATAGTTAGAAAAATGGAGATGGAAGCTAAGAGCAAAAAGCCATAGAAGTAGCCGGGCGCGGTGGCGCACGCCTGTAATCCCAGCACTTTGGGAGGCTGAGGCAGCAGGATCGCGAGTTCAAAGCCAGCCTCAGCAATGGCGAGGCACTTAGCAACTCAGTGAAACCCTGTCTCTAATAAAATCCCAAAAAAGGGCTGGGGATGTGGCCCAGTGGTCAAGTGCCCCTGAGTTCAATCCCTGGTACCAAAAAAAAACCAACAACAACAACAAAAAAAAACCCCACAGAGGTCCCTAGAATAAAACATATAACACATTTAATTACATAAAAATTTGTGTGCTACATTTTTTTTTTTTTTTTTTTTGGTACCGGGGATTGAACTCAGGACTCGGGGATATTCAACCACTGAGTCACATCCCCAGCCCTAAGTTGTATTTTATTTTGAGAGAGGGTCTCACTGAGTTGCTTAGCACCTTGCCATTGCTGGGGCTGGCTTTGAATTCTTGATCCTCCTGCCTCAGCCTCCTGAGCCACTGGGATTACAGGCATGCGCCACCTCACCCAGCTGTACTACTATTTAATATTTGTTTTCCCATTAGATTTTAGGCTCCTGAAGGGCAGAAAACCCACTTGTGTTTTGCTTATTTCTAGAGCCCTCAGGTCTTAAAAACAGGTTGGTGCACAAGGCGAGATCAATAAACATTTCTTTCATTTCTATTGTTTCTTTTTCGTTTTTAGTACTGGGGATAGAAACAGGGACACTTTACCATTGAGCCACATCCTCAGACCTTTTCATTATTTTTTTCTAATTTTGAGACAGTTTCTCACTAAGTTACTGAGGGTCTCACTAAATTGCTGAGGCTAGCTTCCAATTTGTGATCCTCCTGCCTCAGCCTCCCAAGTCACTGGGTTATAGGTGTGCACCACTGGGCCAATAAAGTGGGCAATAAGTATTTCTTGAATGAAGTAATACATGAAGTTATAGTCTGTTAAATTAAGGTAAAGTATGGTTATATTTAATGAATAAACCCAGATATGGATAGTAAGAAAAGTAGAAAATTATTTTTTCTCCTAATCATTAATGCACTATATAAGGCTGACATTTATATATTTTCACCTTTTATTTTTGACTGTTGAAGAAATCTCTAAACTTTTGCAAAAGTCATATCAACAACAAAAACACCTCCCTCCTCCCTTATTTCCTTGGTAGAAGAAAGAAATAGACAAAATGACTACTTTCAGAAAGAATACAGACAAAAAGGGTCAGATATTTTATGATGATCTCATTTCTCTGAAATGTCCAGAATAGGCAAAGGCATAGAGACAGAAAGTGGACTGATTAGTGACTGCAAGGGACTGGGGGAGAGGAAAAATTCAGGGAATGACTGAGTGCTGATGGGTACTGGGTTTTCTTTTTTAGAAAAAATGATAAAAATATTTTGAAACAAATAATGATGGATTGCACAACATTGTGAATGTACTAAATATTGTCACTCATGGTAAATGTTATGTGTATTTTGCCACAATAAAAAGGAGTTTCAAAATAACCTAGTGGGCAAAATTCATATAACATAAAATTAATCATGCTGAAGTGAACAACTCAGTGACAATTTAGTCTGTTAGGAGATTAAAGTAAAATGGCCATCATAAATCCTTTGTCTGTTTTTGGATTAAACTCTTTAAATATTCTAGATACTAGGCCCTTATCAGATATATGACTTGAGAATATTTTCTTCTATTCTGTAGGTCTTCATTTTTATTTTTTAATTTTTTGCAGAGGTGGGGACCAAATTGGGCCTCTAGCATGCTAGCCAAACTCTAAACCACTGAGTTATGCCCTCATTGTCCTTTTCACTTTCTTAACAGTCTTTTGGTACATAAAATCTAAAACTTTCCATGAAGTTGAATGTATCGATTTTTTAATCTGTTGCTCATGTTTCTGGTGCCATATCCAGGCTAGCCTTAAATTTGTGATCACCCTGCCTCAGCCTCCTAACTTGTTGGGATTACAGGTATGTGCCACCATGCCCAGCTATGGTTTTAATTCTTATACTTAGATCATTGATTCATCAAGAGTTAACTTTTTATATGGTATGAGGTAGGGAGCCAACTTCACTTATATATATGAATATCCAGTTGTCTCAACATCATCTGTTGAAGTGAGACCATTCTTTTCCCCATCAAATTGTCTAGGCAGGGGCTGGGGTTGTGGCTCAGCGGCAGAGCGCTCGCCTCACAAGTGCGCGGCCCGGGTTCGATCCTCAGCACCACGTAAACATCAATGCATTGCATTGTGTACAACTAAAGTAAATAAATAAATATTTTAAAAAATTGTCTAGGCACCCTTTTCAGAAATTAATGTCTATGATCCCAACAGCTTGGGAGGCTGAGACAGGAAGATTGCAAATTCAAGGCCAGCCTCAGCAACTCTGTGAGGCCCTAAGCAACTTAATGAGACCCTGTCTCAAACCAACAACAACCAAAAAAGCAGCTGGGGATGTAGCTCAGTTGTAAAGTGCCCCTGGGTTTAATTGACTACTGATGAATAGGTTTATCTCTGGACTCCCAGTTCTATTCCATTGGTCTATATGTCTATCCTTATGTCAGTACCACAATGTTTTGTTTACTGTGTATTTGTAGTATGTTTTCAGAAAGTAAAATTAGTAAGTATGGTTGTTCCAATTGTGTTCTTCTTTTTCACTTTGTTTTGGTAATTTGGGGTAATTGGTAAAATTGGTAATTTCCATACAAATTTGAAAATCAGCTTTTCCATTATTGGAGGAAAAAAGCCATGGGAATTTGCTAGGGATTGCAGTAAATATGTAAATCACCTTCAGCAGTATTGCCATCTACACATTATGAAGTCTTCCAACCCATAAATATGGATGTCTTTTTCACTTGTTTATTTATTTATTTATTACTTTTTTGTACTGGAAATTGAACCTAGAAGCCTTTACCACTGAACTACATTCCCAGTCCTTTTTATCATGCCTCAGTCTCCTGAGTTGCTGGGATTACAGGTGTAGCACTGCACCCTAGATTTTCTTTAATTTTTTTTTTAATGTTTATTTATTTGCTTTAGTTGTACACAATGCAATGCATTTATGTTTACGTGGTGCTGATGATCGAACCCGGGCCGCGCACGTGCGAGGCGAGCGCTCTGCCGCTGAGCCACAACCCCAGCCCTTTCTTTAATTCTTTAATGTTTCTGAATAAAACTGAAAACAAGGAGTCTTCTGCCTCCTTTGTTAAATTTATTCTTAGTTATATTTTTTCCACTACTGGGGATTGATCCCAGGGCATTGCACATGCAAAGGCAAATGCTTTACCATTAAGCTATAATCCTCAGCCCTTTTTTATTTTGAGACGGGGTTTTGCAAAGTCACCCAGACTGACCTTGCACTTGGAATCTTCTTGCTTTAGCCTCCCTAGTAACTGGGATTACAGGCAGCACTGCTGTGCCTGGTTCTACATCTTTTCTTTGATTTATTAATTTTAGGCTTTTCCCCAAAACTTTCTATTAAGAAGAGGTAAGTGATTTGTTGTCATGGTGGTGGTGGTGGTTGGGAGATTAACCTCACATAGAGATAAATTTTTTTTATCAGTCACATACATCCCTCTCCTTTACTCATACTTCATATGTATTTATCGTGCTTTTGTGTATAATTCAAGTTAATTGTTTTCATGATTTATTATGTAATTGTTGTGATCTTTAAGTCGGTTAACATATCATAATTATACTTCCTTTTATACATGTTTTTTTGATTGTCCTGGAGTTGATAATTGCCTTGCTTTTATTGCCTGTTTTGTTTTTGAACTTGACTAAATCTTCCTACAGTTCCCAAAAGCTTCAGTAAAGGGCTTTCAATTCAATTTTGCACCTAGTTAATCAAGTCAAATAATTTATCAGTTCAATTTTTCCCCATTGGAACTCTCCTTCCTATACACCCACCCTAATCTGGATAGATAGGAACTGCACAGCTCTTGTCCTTCACCACTTCTTTGTTATTATTCCAGAGAGAGTACCTACTTCTCTCTTCTTTGTTGTAGTGTGTGTGTGTGTGTGTGTGTGTGTGTGTGTGTGTGTGTAGCTGTAGATTAAGCTCAGGGCCTCATGCATGCTAAGCAAGCACTCTACCACTGAGCTACATTCCCAGACTGCTGTTTTTTTGTTTTCTGTATTGCTAAAGATTTGTAGTTCTGGGTATTGAACCCAGAGTCTCACACCTGCTAGAGAAGCACTCTACCACAAAGCTACATTCCCAGCCTATGATTTATGTTCTTTTGTTGAAGCATGTCCCCAAGTAATTTATAGGAAGTAAATTTTTGAGACTTTGTATCCCCAAAATTGCCCTTTTTCTACTCTAACACTTTGTTTATCAGTACAGGCTACAGGCTTTTTTTTTTTTTTTTTTTTTGTACTGGGGATTGAACTCAGGGGCACTTAACCACTGAGCCACATCCCCATCCCTATTTAGAGACAGGGTCTGAGTTGCTCAACACCTCACTTAGTTGCTGAGGCTTAATTTGAACTCACGATCCTCCTGTCTCAGCCTCCCAAGCTGCTGGGATTACAGGCGTATACCACTATGCTTGGCTTATTAGTATAGACTTCTAAATGATCCCCCACAACAACCCACTCTCTCTCTCTGGAAGCTTTTAGGATCCTCTCTTCCCCTAGGTTTTGAAATATCAGGTCCAGTTTATGTGATTTAGATGGGCTGACTGCATCCCTGGGTCTAGAGCTGGGCATGTGACCTATGAAGTTCAATCAATCAGTGTGTTCCATCCTCGCTGACCACAGTGATTAATTTCAATTTGGGCATATGACCCAGTCATCCAATCAGATCACTTCTCAAACTATGGTTTCAACTGGTGGAGGCAGAATCTCTCTCCCCTGGTTCTTACCTGGAATGGTGTAAGCCCCTAGGTACGGAGAATCTTCGTGTAGAGAAAGCCTCCCTGAGGGAGAAGCTATTATCTATTTTTGTGTAACAAATTTTCCTAAGACTTGGTGACTTCAAAATAATAAATATTTATTTACCAGATGCAGCCTAGCTAGGTGGCTCTTCCTTAATGTCTCACATGACTGCAATCAGGGTGGTTTCTAGGGCTGCAGTCTCATCTTATGGGTTAACTGGGGACAATCTGCTTCTACACTTACATTTTCTTTTCCTTTTGTAGGGGAGGATACCAGGGATTGAACCCAGAGGCACTTAACCACTGAGTCACATCCCCAACCCATATATATATATGTTTTACTTTATTTTACATGATGCAGAGGATTGAACCCAGTGCTCAGCACTCTACCACTGAGCTACATCCCCACCCCACCCCTTTTTTTAATTTTATTTAGAGACAGGTTCTCACTAAATTGTTGAAGCTGGCTTTGAACTCATAATCCTCCTGCCTCAGCCTCCCTAGCCACTGGGATTACAGGTGTGCACCACTGTACCCGGCTTCACTTTTTTTTTTTTTTTTTTTGTACCGGGGATTGAACTCAGGGGCACTCACCCACTGGGCCACATCCTCAGCCCTTTTTTGTATTTTATTAGAGACAGGGTCTCACTGAGTTGCTAAGTGCCTCGCCATTGCTGAGGCTGGCTTTGAACTTGTGATCTTCTGCCTCAGCCTCCCAAGTGCTGGGATTACAGGCGTGCGCCACCGTGCCCGGCTTCACATGGTTTTAATAGAATTTAATTCCTTGGGACTGGGGTTGTGGCTCAGCGGTAGAGCGCTCGCCTAGCACGGGCATGGCCCGGGTTCGATCCTCAGCACCATTTAAGAATAAAAGCATTGTGCTGGGCGTGGTGGCTCACGCCTGTAATCCCAGCACTTTGGGAGGCTGAGGCAGGAGGATTGCGAGTTCAAAGCCAGCCTCAGCAATGGCGAGGCACTTAGCAAGTCAGTGAGACCCTGTCTCTAAACAAAATACAAAAAAGGGCTGGGGATGTGACCCAGTGGTCGAGTGCCCCTGAGTTCAATCCCCGGTACCACAAAAAAAAAAAAAAAAAAAAAAAAAAAAAAAGGCATTGTGTACAACTAAAACAAATATATATATATATATATATATATATATATATATATATATATACACACACATATATATATATATATATTTTTAATTTACTTCCTTGTTGGACAGAGACCCTGAGGTCCTCACTGGCTTTTGGCCAAGACTTCTTTCAATTCCTTGCCATGTGGGCCTCTCCTTGGGGCAGATCACAACATGGAAGCTGATTTCCATCAGAGGGATCAAAAGAAAGAGCATTCAGAACAAGCCACAATGCTTTTGTAACCTGCTCTCAGAAATGACATCCCATCCTTTGATACTGTCACACCATTAGAGGAAAGTCACAAAGCCAAGCCCACATTCGAGGGAAGAGGATGACAAGAGCATGAATACTATGAGGTGGGGGTCACTAGAGCTATTTTAGAAGATGTCTATCACAGAAGCCAACATTGAGAAAAACAGAGTCAAGAACCAAGATTGTGTCCCACTGACTTCTCTGCAGCTCTTGAATCCAGACAACAGGTTTTGTCACCTGCAATATTTTGAAATGTGCTTAAGTGGTTGCCCAAACATTGGGTGGGGAAGACTCATCCCCATTTGTCTAAGACATTCCTGGATTTAGCATTAAAAATCTTATGTCCTAGGCCTGTAAAATGGTCTATCCCAGGCAAATTGGAACAGTTTGGGTTCAAATCCTGGCTCCACTTACAAGCTTTGGGCAAACCATCTTACCTGTTTTCTCACTTTTAAAATAGGCATTGAAATATCTACCTTGGAACCTGCCCATGTGGATTAGAGAGAATTTATATAAAAACATGGTTATCTCAAAAAAATGCTAACTTGTTATTGTAAGCAATTGGGGGTACTCAGGCAACTGCAACTTTTTTCGTGAAGATTTATTTCCTGGGTTGCAGGATACCAGCCTGATATTCATTCACATGTTATAGCTATGTGCTAGGACCTATGGAGGTCCATCTGATTTCTCTAGGACAGAGCTGCTCAAAAAATTAATGCTTAGAGGCTAGGGCAATAGCTCAGTGGCAGAGCACTGGCCTAGCACATGTGAGGCACAGGGTTTGATTCTTAGCACCACATAAAAATAAATAAAGACATTCTGTCCATCTACAACTACAAAAAAATTTTTTAAATTAATGCTTAGGCTTTTGTAGAGTGCTTGAGCATGTTTGGTAACTTAAAGCAAAAGCAAACCAAAATCTTTTTTTTTTTTTTTTGTACCAGGAATTAAACTCAGGGGCACTCAACCACTGGCACATATCCAGCCTTTTTTTTTTTTTTTTTTTTTTTTTTTTTGTATTTTATTAGAGACAGGGTCTCACTTGAGTTGCTAAGTGCCTCGCTATTGCTGAGACTGGCTTTGAACCCTTGATCCTCCTGCCTCAGCCTCCCGAGTGCTGGGATTACAGGCATGTGACACCACACCTGGCATACCAAAATCATTTCTAAAGTGGCATTTAAAAACTTAAACACTGACCGGGCGCAGTGGTGCACGCCTATAATCCCAGCACTTGGGAGGCTAAGGCAGGAAGATAGTGAGTTCAAAGCCAGCCTCAGGCATGGCGAGGCAATTAAGCAACTCAGTGAGACTCTGTCTCTAATAAAATACAAAAAAGGGCTGGGGATGTGGCCCAGTGGTCCAGTGCCCCTGAGTTCAATGCCCGGTACCAAAAAAAAAAAAAAAAAAAAAAAAAAAAAAAAAAAAAAAAAATTTAAACGCGGGGCTGGGGTTGTGGCCTAGTGGTAGAGCACTTGCCTAACATATGTGAGGCACTGGGTTTGATTCTCAGCACCGCATATGAATAAATGAATAAAATAAAGGTCCATCAACAATTCAAAACAATATTTAAAAAAAATTAAACACCCCTTTGTTTAAATATGACCACCTTAAACTGTCTAAAGTGCTCTTCAGACCTTTTCACAGATGGAAAATGGGTGTCAAAGGTGACATGTGGACCCTGATATGAAGAGTTGACCATGGATAGTGTTTTAAGGAGGTTATTTGCTTGTTCCCTGAGAGATCACTACTGGTTTCTGGCATAGCAACTGCCCCTTTTAGTCACTATCCTATTCAGAACTCTTCTGGTTGCAAATGACAGAGCTATAACTCAGATGAACTTTGGCAGAGGGAGATTTCTTGGTACAAGTTATGGCCAACAATCTATGGAAAGGCCACGAAATCTACTATGGCTTTCTAAGCACCTTGTCTCTGTCCATCTAACTTGCTTTGACTAGCTTTGCCACAAAGGCTAGAAACATGGCTACTCACAGTTCCTGATTCCTAGTTGATGGCCTTCCAACCAGATGACTCCCAGCTACTCTGATCCCAAGTTCAAAACCCCAGGAAAGAGTTCTTATTGGCTCAGCTGGCTATCCTTGGATCAATCATAAGTGACCAGGGACATAGAGAAATTTGAAATATGGAGGCTTCCTAAAAACCATCTGGCTGAGGCAGAGGGAGAAGCAATTTCTGTAGAGGTGTGGAGTAAACAGATCACAGTCCTAAAGTTAAAAACTGCATGGTTTTGTAGTAAAAAGACCCATGTAAATCTATAAGAGGACCACAAATTCAAAATCATGTCCAGAGAAGCACATTGGAGGTCAATTAGATGACTATTGATAAATTATTCCTAATGAAGTGGTCACTGTAGTTTTCACTACAGGTGAATTAGCTACATATAGCCCCTTATGGTAAGCTTCCTCCCCCCTAGCATGCAGAGCCTATAGTGTATACAAAGTCTTCCTAGAGCCGGGCGCGGTGGCGCACGCCTGTAATCCCAGCACTTTGGGAGGCTGAGACAGGAGGATCGCGAGTTCAAAGCCAGCCTCAGCAATGGCGAGGCACTTAGCAACTCAGTGAGACCCTGTCTCTAAATAAAATACAAAAAAGGGCTGGGGATGTGGCCCAGTGGTCGAGTGCCCCTGAGTTCAATCCCCGGTACCACAAAAAAAAAAAAAAAAAAAAAAAAAAAAAAAAAAAAAAAAAAAAAAGTCTTCCTAGACCCCCATCAGTATGTACTGGAATCAACTGGGAGTCGGTAAAACAGGCACTTTCCCAGGCTTTCTTCTCAAATTGTGACACAATAGCCTAGGATGGAGTCAAAGCATCTCCAAGATTACAAAGCTCCCAGGTGATGCTGCTAAAGATGGTGTATGGACCATGCTCAGAAACAGCAGCGCTTGCCTACAATCCCCGCGGTTCAGGAGGCTGAGGTGGGAGGATCTTGAGTTCAAAGCCAGCCTCAGTAAAAGCAAGGCACTAAGCAATTCAGTGAGACCCATCTCTAAAATAAAAAATAGGACTGAGGATGTGGCTCACTGGTAGAGTACCCCTGAGTTCAATACCCAGTACCCACCCCCCAAAAAAAAGAAGAAACCAGACCACCAGTCCACAAATCATAAAATAAAGCACCCAGTGTATATGCTGGTATATGGCTGGTGCCCAGGAAATAGCCTCAGAGAGGATAGTGCAACTCACCCCAGAGTCACAAGAGATCTCTGATGTTCATTCAGTCCCCATGCAGAGTTAAGTGTGCATCTGGACCTCCCACGTCCTACCCCCATCCTTCCCAGGAGAACACAATAAATAACGGCAGCCACATTTTCATTTTAGAAGCACTTGGTTTTATTGCACAGAAGCAATTGAAAGTGGACTCCAGTGGAAAGTGCGCCCTGTTGTGATTCAGTGGCCAGTGCCCAGCCTCATGGGCTCCAGCTCTTCCAGAGTAAAAGAATGCTGGGCAAGGGCTTGACCACTCCTTTGGAAAACAGAAGGCATTCGGGAATAGGTTAAGACATTTCAAGCATAATGTGTTTCTAACTGCTCATTCATTATTGCAGTCATCTGTCAGTACATACAGGAAGTAAATGCACTTATTTGGAGAGGAGGGGGGCAGTTTTTGTAGTCAAGTGTTTACGTGTAGCATTCAGCATATATCACATTCGGCTACATAAGCTATCATAACATAGTTATCCATCGCCTGGGGAGGTTTGGGACATGGGGGGCTGGGGACTGGGAGTGCCCTCTTTCGCTACCATATTGTTAGCAGAAAATCCTGTTCGGTAAAGGAAGGCCCGACATCAAAGCAGAGTTTTTTTTTTTTTTATAGAACAAAAAGGGAGAAAAAAATTGAAAATTCATTACACTGACCCTTGAGTTCTGGGACCCTCCTGAGTTTCTTTGGCTGCTCTGGGTGTTCCTTTCTCTCTGCCTTACTTTTCCCCCTTGGTGGCCTTGTCCTCTGTGGCCTTCTCTGCAGGCTTGCTGTCTTTTTGGTCTGTGCTAGAGGATTTTTCAGCCTTTTCCGTCTTGGGTTTGCTGGGTGTGGGGGCCTCCTTGCTGGGCTCTTTGGAGACACCCTTGTCATCCTCCTTGGCCTTGGCCTCTGTTTTGGGTTTCTCCTCAGGCTTCTTGGCCTCTGTGGCCTTCTCCTCCTTAGTCTTTCTTTTCTGGTGCTGCTGGTGCCTCTTCCTTCTTTGGCTTTCCTGGTTCCTTCTCTGCTGGTTTGCTGGGTTCTTTGGCCTTGGCATCGTCTGGTTCCTTCTTGGACACCTCAGTCTTTTCTTTGGGCTTAGCTTCTTCCTTCACCTCCACCTTGGCAGGAGCCTCCTTCTCCGGGGTCACTGCTTTCTTCTTATCCTCTGCCTCTTCCTTCTTGGCTTCAACTTTTGATTCTTTGGGCTTCTCTACAGCAGCTTCCTTCTTGTCCTCAACCTTGGGCTTTGGAGCCTCCTTCTTGAGCACCTCATCTTTCTTACTGTCCTTCTCCTCAGTTTTGGGTGTGGCTGGAGCCTTTTCTTCTGCCTTCTTTGGGGACTCTTTGGCTTTCACCTCCTGGGGTTTCTCCTCCTCTTTCATGGGAGATTTCACCTCTTCTTTCTTTGGGACCTCCTTCTCAGGTGACTTGACCTTCTCTGGGGACTTGGTCTCCTTGACAGGGCTTTTGGCCTTTTCAGGGGATTTGGTGTCTGCAGGGGACCGTGCTCCCTCCTTTACTGGAGTCTTGGCTTCTGGAGACTTTACATCTAGAGTCTTGGCTTTCTCTGGGGACTTTGCTTCTTCTTTCACTGGGGACTTGGCTTTCTCTGGGGACTTTGCTTCTTCCTTAGCTGGGGACTTGGCTTTCTCTGGGGACTTTGCTTCTTCCTTCAGTGGGGACTTGGCTTTCTCTGGGGACTTTGCTTCTTCCTTCACTGGGGACTTGACTTTCTCTGGGGACTTTGCTTCTTCCTTCGCTGGGGACTTGGCTTTCTCTGGGGACTTTGCCTCTTCCTTCACTGGGGACTTGGCCTTCTCAGGGGATTTTACCTCAACTGGAGACTTGGCCTCTTCCTTCACTGGTGATTTGGCCTTCTCAGGGGACTTTGCTTCTTCCTTCACTGGGGACTTGGCTTTCTCTGGGGACTTCGCTTCTTCCTTCACTGGGGACTTGGCCTTCTCGGGAGACTTGACCTCTGCTGGTGATTTCGCCTCTTCTTTTACTGGGGACTTGGCCTCAACTGGCGACTTCACTTCTTCCTTCACTGGAGACTTGGCCTTCTCAGGAGACTTGATCTCAGCTGGTGATTTTGCTTCATCTTTCACGGGGGACTTAGCCTTCTCTGGAGACTTGGCCTCAGCTGGTGACTTAGCCTCTTCCTTCACTGGGGACTTGGCCTCAGCTGGTGATTTGGCCTCTTCTTTCACTGGGGACTTTTCCTCAGCTGGTGACTTGGCCTCTTCCTTCACAGGAGACTTCACTTCCTTTTCTGGGGATGCAGCCTCTTCTGCTGGGGGAGACTTTGCTTCTTCTTCTCCCTCTTCTGCTTCCTCCTCTTCTCCCTCTTCTTCTTCCTTGCCTTCCTCCTCTTTGGCCTCTTTCTCCTCTTCTTCAGTCACTTCTTCAGTTACTTGGATCTCTTCTGTCTGTTCCTCCACAATCACAGTTTCCTTCTCTGACTTTTCTACCACCTTGATCTTCTCTTCACTTTTGACTTTTATGTGAGTGGATGTGGAGGGAATTTTGGGGAGTGCCTCTGGAAGAGAGAAAGGACTTGGGCCAAAGCCGATCCGACACTCTTCACCTTCTAGGAGTTTCCTGAAGAATGGATAATGGAACATATTACTATTAACTCAGAGCAGATTTGTTGGTTTGGGGTCTTCCTAGAGTATCCTGAAGCTCCATGGCATCCAATGACATGAACTTTGGTGAGGGAAGGAAAGTGAATGAATGATAGTTGTTTTTTTTTTTTTTGGGGGGGGGGGCGGGGGGACACTGTAATGAGGATTGAGTCCATGGCTGCTTTACCACTGAGCTACATCGACATTTCAGTTTTATTTTGAGACAGGGTCTCACTAGGTTATCCAGACTGGCCTTGAACTTGAGATCCTCCTGCCTCAGCCTTCCAAGTAGCTGGGCTTATCAGCGTGTGCCCCTGTGCCTACCATTTTTTTTTTTTTTTTTTTTTTTTTTTTTTGTACCAGGGATTGAACTCAGGAGCACAGGAGCACTCGACCACTGGGCCATATACCCAGCCTTTTTTTTTTTTTTTTTTTTTTTTTTTATTAGAGACAGGGTCTCACTGAGTTGCTAAGTGCCTTGCCATTGATGAGGTTGGCTTTGAACTCGTGATCCTCCTGCCTCAGCCTCCCAAGTGCTGGAATTACAGGCGTGCGCCACTGTGCCCAGCTCTGTGCCTACCATTTTTATTCCTTTTTATTAGTAGTAGTCACTTTGAATTTATTTTTTTTATTTATTTAGGTGCTGAGGATCAAACCCAGAGCCTTACACATACTTAGCATGCACTGAACACCTGAGCGACACCCCCAGAAGTAAACACTTTGGAGAATGGAGAAAGTCATTCAACACATCATCCAAATGACCCCTGGACACGTACTCCAATGGGGTTGTTCTTGCTTAATGCAGTGGACACTGCAATTTATGAAATAAAACAACTCCCCCTCCACACCTGAAGAATGGTCCTCAAGAGAGAGCTTTGTTTATATAAAACAAAAATGGTAAAAGTGGTGGATCTCAGTAATAGAACACTTGCCTAGCCCTGGATTTGATCACCAGTAATGCAAAAAAAAAAAAAAAATAATAACAATAATAATAATAATAATAAAAGGACAGAGAGAGAGCAGGAAGCAAACAATTCCACATTGATAAATTTAGTTTAAGAGGTCTTACAATATTGCCATTTGAATTTCTCCTGTCACCCTTTATCATAACCCCTACAGATTGGTGCTTCCCAAATTTAACAGCACACAAATCATCTGGGAGCCAAATGCAGATCCTGATCCAGTAGCCAGGGGTGAGGCCTAAGTCTAACCAGTTATTGGATGACACTGATTCTGCTAGTTCATGGACCACACTTTGAATAGTAAGATTAGTGATTAGATCCAGGGGTGGTGGCACATGTCTGTAAACCCAGCTACTGGGGAGGCTGAGGCAGAAGGATCACAAGTTTGAGGCCAGCCTGGGCAACTTAGCAAGACCCTGTCTCAAAATAAAAAGGGTCGGGGGTGTAGCTTAGTGGTAAAATACCCCTGGGTTCAACTCCTAGCATGGGGGTGCAGATTACAGACTAAAGTCAACAGTTAGGGGGGCTGGGGATATAGCTCAGTCAGTAGAGTGCTCGCCTTGCATGCACAAGGCCCTGGGTTCAATCCCCAGCACCAAAAAAGGGAAAAAAGAAAAAGTAAAGTCAACAGATAGAAAGTCAAAAGTCATCAGTTAGCAACTAGGAAAGGTCCTCATGGGGTCATCCCTGTTCCTCAGACCTGCTAAACTCAGAGGGCTCATCCAGGGGGACTGGCTTTCTCATAGCCACCATACTAAGAACTTGGATTAGTTTAACAGGATTAGCTCACCCAACAACCCATGACATGGATCCTATTACTATCATCTCCATTTTACTTCCTCAAAAAATGAATGGTCAAAAACCAAAAGAACTCTAAAGGAACCCAGTGTGGTAGCACATGCCTATAATCCCAGAAACTCAGGAGGCTGAGGTAGGAGGATTGCAAATTCGAAGCCAGCCTTAGTAATTTAATGAGGCCCTAAGTAACTTAGTGAGACTCTGTCTCAAAATAAAAAATTAAAAAGGGCTGGGGGTGTGGCTCAGTGGTAAAGTACCCTGGGTTCAGTTCCTAGTACCAAAAAAAGAAAAAAGAAAAAAAAAGAAAAGAAATTCTAAAGGACAGAGTTGTAAAAGCCTCTGACAATGTAAGTATCTATTTCCCTCCAGAGCAGGCGTCTGGCTGACTGGATGTGAAGAGAAGAGGAATTTCAATGCTCTAAGCCACTGTCAAGATGAAAAAAAGTCACTGTCTGGGCTGGGGTTGTAGCTCAGCAGTAGAATGCTTGCCTCGCACACGTGAGGCCCTGGGTTCAATCTTCAGCACCACATAAAAATAAACAAATAAAAATAAAGATATTGTGTCCATCTACAACTAAAAAATACATATATTAAAAAGAAAAAAAAATTTCTGCCTTTGCTAGGCTTGGTGGGCACACCTGTAATCCCAGTGGCTGGGTTGGCTGAGGAAGGAGGATCACGAGTTCAAAGCCAGCCTTAGCAACTTAAAGAGGCCCTAAGCAACTCAGAGAGACCCTGTCTTTAGATAAAAATATATATAAAAAAGGGCTGGGGATGTGGCTCAGTAGTTAAGTGCCTCTCGACTCAATCCCTGGTATAACAACAACAAAAAGATTCTGCCTCTCAGAGGGTAGACTGGTGGTTAGTAGGGTTGCTAGGGGCTAAGGCAAGGGGAGAACAGTGGATGAGGTTTGAGTTCAAGATGATAAAAACAGTTTTGGAGATGGATGGTGGTAGGGATTATACAACAGTGCAAATGTACTTAATACAACTGATATTTAAGATGGTTAAATGGCAAATATTATGTTATTTATTCTACCAAAATTTTTTTTAAATGGCTTGTCTTTAAAACAGCTATGTTGCCCTAAACAGAACTTGAAACCCAAGGTTTCACCTAAAACACAAGGGCTCTCCACCACCCAGCAGCTCCTGGCCCACCTCACCTATAAGCAGCAATCTCGATATCCAGAGCCATCTTGACATTTAGCAGGTCCTGGTACTCTCGGAGCTGGGCTGCCATCTCCCACTTGGTGTTCCTCAGCTCAGTGTCCAGCTGCTGAATGGCTTCCTGGGGATGACAGATCATATTTGTCACTCTCCAGTCAGTGTCTAGCCCTTATCACCAGGGAAGCTGGGGCTGGCCGTATAAGCCCAAGCTGCCCTTCCCAGACAGGCTCACTAGGTACAAACCCCACCCTATCAAAGCTTCAGGGTCCTCATTTGTGCACAGGGAAAAATCTTGAAGCAAAAATCTCAGCCTGAGGAAAGAGCTAGAATATTGTCTCAGATGCTAGCCTGGTCATGAGATGATGGGTGAATTTTCACAGATCTCTTAAAATTAGAAAATGCTCAGTGGGACCACAGCCTTATCTGCATTTTCTCCTTACTACTTCTCCAAGGCCCCAAAGTGCCTGCCACATCATCAGGGCTTGATACTCATCTGTTCTTGATGACTAATGACAGGGACAATACACAAAAGCATATTAAATACAAGATGAAACTTGTCGGGGGGGATGGGGTTGTGGCTCAGCAGTAGAGCGCTCGCCTAGCATGTGCGCGGCACAGGTTCGATCCTCAGCACAACATAAAAATAAAAACGCAGTGTGTACAACTAAAGCAAATAAATATTAAAAAAAAAAAAAAAAAAAACTTGTCATCTCACCCTAGGCCCACTGTAGCTACAGCTTAAAGTGAACTTATTATCACTTTTTATTTTCTCTTGTTTCTCTGCTTCCTAAAATCTCTACGATCACTATGTATTACTTATATGCTAAGTTCTTTAACAGTTATCTTTAATTGGAGAAATATTCCAAGGCCCTCCCCAGACTACCCACAGGTTACTATTAATTGGATGCCCTACTGAGCACTTCAAAGATTGTCTCTCTTTAACCTTCAAAGCTCTGTAGAACAGGTGTTAGGTTTTTTGTTGTTGTTGTTGTTGTTTGTTTCTTTTCCTTTTCACTGTGGAGAAGAAATTTTAAGTTCAGACAGGCCGAAAACTCTGCTGGGTCACACAGCCAGAAAAGTCCTGGTATGTCTAACTCCAAGACCTATGGTCTTAACCACTGCATCCTGCTCAGGGAGGGGCAGTCTTGTCCAGGTCACTCAACAGGGGAGGCAGTTTGTCCCTATGTATACCTGGTAGGATGCAATGTCAGCCTGATGGCGGTCCTCTAGCTCAGAGCGCTGCCTCTCCAGGGAATCCTTGGTGCTTTTCAGTGCCTCCAACTCTGTGGTCCTGGCCTGCAGCTGACGCCGGTATTCGGTTATCTCCTCCTGGGCTGAGCGCATGGCGTCTGTATTCACTTTGGCTGCCTCTGATAGCCGGTCCAGCCTCACTAGGTAGAGAAGGGAGCAGGGCACAGGGTTAGAAACACCTAGATTTGGGTTCCAGATCTGGAAGGTGACACACATGGGTTGGGGAATTAGTGGGTGCCAGGCACCATCCTGGATGCTTACCTCACTCTATGCTATGAGAAAGGCAAGTGATCCAGCCCACCTTGCTAGTGAGTGGCAGAGTAGGATTCAAATCTAGTGATTATCCGGTTCCGTCTCCCTCGACCTAGAAATTTATCAACCTTCAGGGGAGAGGCAGCTCTGATTTCTGGTCCCAGTACCAGGTCCAGCTCCCAGCAAGGGGCCAGCACTGCTGGGGACTCGGATGTGAAATTGTGCCCATGAGGTTTAACTGGGCTGAAGGCTGGAGGCTTGTGGCTGAACTAGTTAATGAGCCTGTGACCTTTGGAGGCATGAGAGCTCTGAGCAATCAGGTCATTATGCAGCCATGGTACCTTCCTTATAGATTTCTGTGCAGAGTCCAAGATCACTGCAAGTCCAAGGTCCTGGGTGTCAACCCTTCTGTTCCTTCCTCCACCTTGCTGTGCACTGTATAGCACAGGAACCCCCAGTTGATGGGAGCCACACCCTGACCCCTGCCACCCTCAGGCTCCTGATTCTCAGAAGACCTTGAGGGGACCAGTGGGGGCCTTTAGATTGGTTTACATCTCCTGAAAATGAACATGCTGAATCCCCATATACTAGCACTCAGAGCCTAAGTCTTGGTGGAGAGAAGCCAGCTGTCTGGACCACAAGTCCTGGGATGGTTTGCCTGAATAAGGGCAAACTCAAGAGAACAGAATTCCCCTCTGGGAGGGGCCTTGCTGCAGAGATGGGGGAGGGGTTCTGCCACTGCAGATGGGTAGAAAAGGAATGGGAAATTCCAAGCATCCAACTGAGCATTCCTGGCTTTCCCGGTTAGTACTGGCAAAGACTTAGAAATCTGTCTAGGTGGGTGAGAATTCTCACCTATGTGGATTGCAAACTCATTTTGAAAATCATTGAAGCCTCTGCACTCTCTCCCCAGACAGTTTCAGTTGGGATCATATAAGTCTCCAGACTGAGAAGGTCATTTGGTCCACCCAGCTCTTTCAATTAAAGAGAA
Source organism: Tamias sibiricus (assembly GCA_025594165.1). NCBI lineage: Eukaryota > Metazoa > Chordata > Mammalia > Rodentia > Sciuridae > Tamias > Tamias sibiricus. The sequence goes on from CM046664.1 coordinate 19,603,087, forward strand.
ATGAAAACCAGGGGTTGGGGCTGTAGTTCAGTGGCAGAGCACTTGCCTAGCATGTGTGAGGCACTAGGTTCAATTCTCATTTATATTCTCAGCATATAGATAAATAAAATAAGGGCCCATTGAAAAATTTAAAAATTAAAAATTAAAAAAAAAAAATAAATGAAAACCAGAGAGGGCTATTGTTGGTCAAGGTCACCCTGCAGTTGCTGGGCACAGCTTTAGGACAGCTGCAGTCTAGCTGACTCAGGACTAAATGGAGTTGGGTGGTGGTGGGGACTTGGCAGGGTTCCAGCTTGCTGAAGAGAGGGGATTTAAAATAGTGAAGAGGCCAGCCTCAGCCATTCTCGGTCATTGGTTGTGGTGATCCACCTTGGGAAGAGAGGATATGAAAATGCCCCACCCATGTCATCCCGCACTGCAGATTAAGGTGGGGGCATTAAGCAGGAGCAGGTAGTGGGGAGAAGCCTGGTAGGGTAGGGGTAGAAGAAATGGAGACCCTTCAGAGCGCAGGAAAAGGGGATGGGCGGCACTTGCAGGTTAGGCACTATGGACCAGGGGCCAACTCTACTTTGGATCTAGAGGCAATTTGTTTTGTTCTTGATGGGCAAAAATCTCAGACCAGGGGACCCCAGAGTGGAAGCCCAAACAAAGAATCTGGAGGAGAGCAACCAAAACAGAACCCAGAGTTGATGGCGTCCTACAAGAAACCCGTAAAAGTTACTTAAGTAGGGGGCATGCACTTTGCCAAGGGAAGCTGGGATGTGAGCCCTCTGGTTCTGCCAACTACACACGGAATCCACGAGCGCTCACTTGGGTCAACACAGCGAGCAGCTCGCTGCTTTATCCACAGGGGGAGCCCCTCCCCAACCGCACGCCTGCGCACCTCTGAACCACTCCTCGGACTGCAGCGTGCTCTGCACCGCATGGCCTTCGAGCTGCGCGCGGATCTCACGCAGCGCCGACGTCACGTCGCACTTGAGGGCGTCGCGCGCCTCGGCCTGCGCCTGCGCCTGCGCGGCACCGCAGCCCTGGATCTGACCGAGCAACTCGCCCACCTCCTCCTGGTGGTGGCGTCGCAGGTAGCCGCACTCTTCCTGGAGCGCCTGCGCCTTCTTTTGCAGCTCAACTCGCGCAGCTTCGGCCTCCTGCGCGAAGCGCGCTAGTGCGCGCGCCGCAGCCTCAGCCTCTTCGCGCTGCCGGGCCTCGTCGTCGAGGCGCTGGCGCACGTGCGCGATGTCCTCGAGCAGGTGCTCCTGCTCCAGGCGCAGCTGGCCCCGCGCTGCGCCCAGGCGCAGCACTGCACCGCGCATCTCGCGCACCTCGCGCTCGTACAGCTCACCCATGGCTGCGCGGCCTGCCTGCTGCTGTCGCAGCGCGGCCGCCTCTCCCTCCAGGCTGCGGTTGTGCGCCTCAAGCTGCCGCACCTTGTCGATGTAGCCTGCGAAGCGGTCGTTGAGGGCCTGCAGCTGCTCCTTTTCGCTACGCGCCGCAGCCGCCGCCACCACGCAGCCCTCTGGCCCGTTGCTTAGGGTATCTAGCGAGTCGGTGCTTGAGGCAGCGCCTGCGCCACGGAAGCGGCTGGGCGAAGCTGACACGGAGCTCACGGACGTCCGAGCCCACGAGTGAAATCCGCTGGAGGAGCCGGCCGCCGAACGCGAGCCGCCTTTCCGGGCCAGCGCATAGTGCAGGCTGCCGCCTCCGTGCAGCGGCGCGAACGGGGCGCCCAGCAGCGCGTCCGCGCCGCCGAAGCTCATCATGGCCAGGCAGGTGCGGGCCGCCGGCAGAGCCGGAGTGCGGGGCCGGGACGGGGTGGGCGGCACTGCGACAGTTCCCGGACGCGAGCTCTTTTATAGCCGCCTTGGCCGGGTCCGGCCCCTTGGCAGTGGGGGGCTGGGGAGCCGGGCCCCGCCCTCTCCACCTCCTCCCCCGCGGCCCCGGTCCGACCGGCTCAGCAGCCGCAGTGAGAGGGGCGGGGCAGGGGGAGCAAGGAGTGAAGGGGAATCGTCGCAGCGACTGAGGAGTCTCCCGAGGTCAGGGCAAGAGGTAGAGGACTTCCGGAGAGGACTAATGGGGACTTTCAAGTGCGGGCGGGAAGACCCTTGCTACTGTGTTCAGAATAAGAGAGGGGACCTGATATAGGGGGAGAACAATTTGACTTGATGGGAATAGGGGCTGGGTGCCTTCAGGATGGAGCGTTGAGATATGCTGTGATCATTAGGATGAGGGGACCCTTGCATGAGATGGGGCACAAGTTTTTCCTAACAGTTATAGAGGCCTTGGGGATAGGAAATGCAGAGAATCTGCAGCCTGTCCGAAATAGTGAGGGAGCCAGGCAATTAGATGGGGGCATGCTGTACGCCACAGAGAATAGATAGGGGACTCCTACCGTGTTCCCCTAATTGCTAGAGCAGCCACTGGGAGAGGACTTAAGAAACTCTGCAGCTGGCTCTGGAATAGGAAAAGGAGGACCTGGAGTTGGGAAGGACAGTAAGGCTACCCTGAATTGGGGTATGGGAGACACTGCAGAAAATGGAGAGAGGGACTCCTGGGTGGTGGTGAGGAAACAGTATTCTTCAAAAAGTCTGCAGTGGCCCCCAAGATTAGAAGTGGGAGGTAGCAGCTGGCCTCAGTAATGGGGCTTCTGAATGAATGGAGAGAGGGTTCCCTGAACAGGCTGGAGGTGGGCTGCATGTGAGGGGCAGAGAACACCTAAGCCGGGTTCTGTATGCTGGGGTTAGCTCTTTTGCTGGCTGAATGACCTTGGACAAGTTCTGTCCTCCTGTTCTAGCTTTTCCATTTGTACAGTGGAAATGTCTTGCGGTAGGGACCAGCTGCAACTCCAGAACCTAGGACCATTGGGGGAAAGGTTTCCAGCTGAATTAGAGGGGAGCCCACATATTGCTTATGGTTATGACAACGGCTTTCCCACAACTAGAAAACTCTCTCTTTCTCCGTTCCCCATCTCCTCAGTCTCAACTTTTCACAGCCCAACCCCCACAACAGACAAGCTGACACCTCCACAGGCATCCCTTCTCACTCCCAAGGAAGTGGTGGGATGCTTTCTTACTACTCAAGTCTCTCATCCTCATGAGCTTTAATGGGGAGTCAGACAGAAAAAGGGGTTCCCTAGGTTTGGGGACTTTTCAACTGCTTTGTTATGGGGCTTTTTCTTGGTTTTGCTTCATGTCAAATGCATCGGGAGTGGGGGCGGCCCTGCGGCTGGCACTTCAGCATCAGTGACAGAGCCTGCTCCTTGTTGGGGACAAAGGGGTTAATCTCTGCCTTTGCCTTTACCTTGGAGAGGAGGGAGGGGTGCCAGCCCTCTCTTGCCTGGGCCCTGTGCTATGCAGATAAGAACTGATGAGGAGGTGGGTGAGTGATCCAGAGAGTCACAGTGAGCCAGGAACCCACTCCTGGATGTTTCATTAGGGACCCAGTTCCCTATTTTCTGGGAAGTTCTCCCTACAAACCTGGCCTATACTCCTTTTCCATTGGGAGCTGAAAGGACCCCCAGGGATGCCCTGACCTCCTCTGAAAATCAGTGTAGATTCCCCTCCTAGACCTGAATCTCCCTCAGGCAGTTATTTCAACCCTCACTGCACCCCCAGCTTATCCTCTTTTTCCTTCTGTTAGGATCCCTAGGACAGAGACAGACAGATCCTCTAAGACCCCTGCCAAGTTCCTTTCTCTTTGCCTTCCCTCATTCCCAGGCGACTGGTGTTAGGCAGACCTTCAGAGCTGGGGAAGTGATGGCGCTGTTCCTTTAACCACATTTTACTGGAAGGAGAGTGCGCTGGGGAGCAGGGAAGAGGGGGAAGGGAGTTTCTGGCTTTGCATGGAGAAGCAGAACATGATGAAGCAGTTTTCCCCCACTTAAAGGTCCAGTCATGCTTTGGTTTGCAGGGGGCAGAGGGGCTGGTTTGCAGGTGATGCTGGGAGGATGAGGTGAGTGGCTGGTCTGAGGCACTGGAGAAAAGCATAGGGTGGAGGGGTGCTGGGGCAGGACCCCGTTGCTGTCACATGGCTCCCCAATTATTTTTCATTCTGCTTGGAATTTTGCCATTTGATCCTTGTTACTTTGAGTCTCATCAGTCATCTGCATGATGCAGATACTTGCTCTGGGTGTGGGAAGACGGATAGCAGTTGACAGAAAGGAGGGATGGGAGTAAAATGGGAGGGGGCCAGATAGATTTGTTAGGGCCAGGGACCCCAGCCATCAGATTACAGCTGCCTACAGATTCCAGGAAGTCCCAAGTATGATTTTTATAGCTGGAAAATTGGCACAAGAGCTGGAGCCCTGAGATCATTCCCCCCAAAGACCCTTCAGGTTCACCTCTAGAAAGCCATCCTTGGCCTCCTGCCCCTCCCTACATTTAGGTAATTGTCCCCTCCTGAATGTTCCATGGTCCCCAGTGTTAAGTCTTAGCAGTGCATTCACTCTGTGTCATTGTATGAATGAATGATGAGTGAATGAATTCATTCCATTAGTTCTCCAGACAAACTTTTGGTCTAGAAGGAGCTAAGAATGATTCTTCCCTGAGTCCTTGTGCCTCAAATCAGTTTCACCTTCTTTCCTATGGTTATTACCACTTGGAAGTAAGTAGAACAACATAGTCTTTCACCCATCCATCCATCCTTCTATCCTTCCCTCCCTCCCTCCCTTCATTGCTTATTGAGCACCTGTTATGTGATAGGCACATACTAAATGTTGAGATTATAAAACCCCACAAGCTCCTAATATTGTCTCTCTGGATTCTCAAGTCCTTCACAAATCCCACCCCATCATTTCCTAAGGCACCTTCAGAATGATCATAAGTGCTACGGTCTGGATCTTGAATGCCCCTGAAAGGCCCATGTGTTAAAGACTTGGTTCCCAGGGTGGTGCTATTGGAAGGTGTGGCCTAATTGCAATGCCAGCTAGTCCTGCTATTCTGGGCTACAAGTTAAAGAATAGCCTCAGCAACTTTGCGAGACCCTGCCTCAAAAAATTTTAAGAATTGGGGACTGAGGATATAGCTCAGGGGTCAGGTGCCCCTGGATGCAATCTCCAGACTGGGGGAGGGGATGTGGAAGGAGTAATGGGAGCCCTTTAGGCATGTTTCCTAAGGGAACTGTGGGACTCCAATCCCTTCCTTTTTCTCTTCTTTGCTTCCTGGTCATGAGGTGAATGGTTTTGCTCCATCATGTGCTCCCACCATAGGCCCAAAGCAATGGGGCCAACTCATGTGAACTGGAATCTCCAGAACTGTGAACCAAAATAAACCTTTTCTCTTTATAAAATTGGTTTTCTCAGGTATTTGTTAGAGTAACAGAAAACAGACTAATGCAATAGGTATACCTCCAAAAGGAACAATAAAGCCATAAAGCTCTCTGTGAACATCCATGAGGCATTGCTGCCACTCACTTCATTCATTCCACATTGGTGGGATTAGACCCCATAGTGAGCAGTGGGAACTCAGAAAAATGAGGCTCCAATGACATGGAACCCCTTGCCTCCCTTGTATACAGCAGAGAGAACTCACCATATTTTCTATGGTGCCTCCTCAAACCTCCTCACTTGTCAGGGACATTGTTCCTATTTTATAGACAAGTAAACTGAAGCCAGAGTTAAGGAAGTGGGTTATCTAAGTTAGCGATGGCACAGAGCCCGGTGTCTCAGGTCATCCAGGCCTAAGCTAATGTTAGACACACAGCATGGAAACCAATTTCTCTTGTACAGTAGAGGCCTTTGTAGTCTGAGGGTAGAGGAATGAGAAGTCCCCAGACAGGGAATGAGCAACTTTCTGGGGGTGAGACTGGGGAAGGGGTCTGGCCTCTGACAGATTGCTCAGCTGAGATTCCCTGTGACCCATGACCCAGTGTCAGCACATCCTGGGTTTTTTGTTTTTTTTTTTTTTTTTTTTTTGTACTAGAGAATTGAACCCAGTACCTTATGCATACCAGGCACACATTCTACCACTGAGCTGCACCCCAGCCCCTCAACACATCCTATGAGGACCGACTCCCTGCACCACTGTGTCCTTTGTGAGGAACAGCATTTGACCATTGCTTGGGGTGCATTTGCTAACTTTCATTCTCTTTTCCTGCTTTTTTTCCATAGGACTTGACTTTATTTTTCCTCCTTGACTCCTTTCACTACAAGGTAAGTTTCATAAGGACAGGGATTTTTGTCTGTTTTATCTATTGCTGCTTTCCTCAGGGCTTGGAATAGTGGCTGGCATACAGCAGGTGCTTAACAGGTACTTGTTGGATGACTGCAAGGCTCTGCCTGAGAGGCTGGTGATCACCGGGATATTTCAGCACTGGGCCATGGACAGTTCTCAGCCTGCAAGGGGGGGGGGGGGGCCTGAGAGGGAGGCCCCTAGAGGAGTGACTGGGGAAGGGGGCCCTGAAAGTTCCCAGACTGAAGCCTCCAAGCCCCAGCTGTGCAGTCACCTTTGCTGAGTCTCAAGCCCTGCCCACTGCATTGCCTACAAACTCACCCCACTCCTAGAATCTTTTTTTTTTTTTAAGCAATTCTTTCTACTTACCCATGAAGTGCTGAGCGTGTCTCGCCTCTCTCCCTCTAGTGGTCATGGTGCCCCACATTTCTCTGCTAGTCCTTCCTTTGTGCCCTGCCTTTCTCCATTTCTTTCCCTTTCTCCTCTCCCTTCCTGCTCCATCATGTGCTTCCCTCCCCAGTTTCTCTGTCCTCCTTCTCCCTTCCCTCCTCCCCCTGCCTCCTCCTCTTTCTCCTTTCCCTCATTAGACGTGCCCTCATTTTGCCCTGTTTGAGTCTGATGTGTGGTAAAGGGGAGACAGCCTCCCTACCCCTCCTCCCTTTAGGAAGCAAACATCAAAGATTGAACTACCAGCTGTTTTGCATAAACCTCCCCCTCCTGGGTTCCACCCACAGACTTAACCACTGGGGACTGCCTGTAGCTCATGAAGCCTGCAGGAGGCCTGCCCAACCCCCCATCTGCTGCTCTGGGACTATAGTGTGGGAAGCTGAATCCTGCCCCAAAGGCCTGGAACTGGTGGGTGGATTCACAGGTCTGCTGTAGCACTTGTAGGCAATTATGGTTGAATGATTCTTGGCCTGTGGTTCCCAAGAAAGGGAATGAGACAGTTCATTGGTCTTTCCTAAGGGACCCTTGTCTTGTAACCATGTGGGACTTGCTGATCACACATCCTCTAAGGCTGTCAATAATTTTGTTTTCCAGACCAAGAGGCTAAGTAGCAATAGGAATGAAGGCTGTCACCTAAGAAAGGGAGAAGATGTCTCTGCTTTTATGCCTGGCCTCTCATCCATTGCAACTCTATTTAGTATATATGGCTACTATCCCCACTTCGTGGATTGGGAAATGAAGACTCAGAGAGATTGAGTAACCTGTCCTAGGTCACACAGCTAGCAAGTGAAGCAGCTGAGATTTGAATCTAGTTCTGATGAGCTCTGCAGCAGGTAGGCTCAAGCATAAGACTGTGCCATCATGTGTCACATTCACTGAGGTCCTAACATTTTCCCAGGTCCATTACAACTGACTGGAAGCTTTGCTCTAGGGGTTACTTCTGGCACCTCGGTGGATGCGTGGGGAGCTAAGAACTAGCTCTTTTTTTTTTTTCCCCAAGTTCTTTTTTCTGGGTTGTTCTGGGGGCGGGGAGGAAGGAGGGAGACTTTTTATTTAGGCAATTCAGTCAGGAAGTTGAAATGATGGTCAACTCAGCTTTCTGGACATCCATGGCTGAGGAGTCAGATAAGTAGAAAGTAGTCACAGAATGATGATTGATAGTCACAGTGTAAACCTGAGTCATCAAGAAAACAGTTTTGGCAGCCTCCATGTGGTGAGCACCTGCCCACTGTGTTCTCTCTGCTTACATATGTGGTTTATTCAGTGGCTCTGCCAGGTGTGCAGGATCATCCTTCTCAATGGAGTAGGACATTCGAGATCAGAGAAAGTGACCTGTCAAGGTCACAGGGTAAGGTGCTGTGGCCAGGTTCTAGTGATGCTTCATCTCTCTGCTAGAGAAGAAAATCACAGTCCATTTTAGAAATATTCTATGCCAGAGAGTTTAGATTGAAGTATTGGGACTTCAGATAATTAACAGATTGATAAAAATTCATTCCTCATAGTCAATGTCGGCAGGTCAACAAGGCATGACTGGGCTTTAAAAGAGGCTCTTACAAGTAAGTGGGCCCAGCCAGGCACAGCGTCATACAGCCATAATCCCAGCGACTCAGGAAATCGCGGCAAGAGGATCACAAGTTCAAGGGCAGCCTCAGCAATGTAATGAGGCCCTCAGCAACTTAGCAAGACCCTGTCTGAAAACAAAAAAATAAAAAGGACTGGGGGTATAGCTCAGTGGTAAATCACCCCTGGTGATTTATCAGAACAACAACAAAAAAGTGGGCCTATCTGCAGGCTCAGGGGCAGCTACACTGTGGCCCATCCCTCTGCAGTTAGGTTATGTGAGGACATACAGGGCCTGGCAGCAGCCTGTCATCACCGGAGAGATGTGCCAAGAAAATTTCTGAAACCTCTGCCTCAACTGTGAGGTAGGTCCTTGCTATGGTCAGAAGATTGCAGGAACTCAGAGTGGGCCTGGACCAGGGACCAGTCACACACACCAGAGCAGGCTCTCTGTTCCTGCCTTCTAGCTTCTGGAGAGGTTAGCGGTGGAGGAAGAAGCCGACCTTGGGGCCTTGTTGTCTGTGAGGGGGAGTTAGTAGACATAATGCATGTTTTACATATGTATATTTTTTCTAATTGATTTGCAGTGCTAGGGGTTGAACCCAAGTGATAGGCAAGTACTCTACCACTGCTCTACCACTGAATTAGATCCTTTAGCCCTAACTTTTCTTTTCTTTTTTTTTACATAATTCTGTTTCCATGCTGGTCACCAGTGTGAATTCTCAAGCCACACACTGCCCCTCTTCCCAGATTATTTGACTCAGAATCTCTGTTAGGGAGTCCTGGGGCAGTGCCTTGAAAGACAGTGTCCCTAGAACAGAACAGCAACTATCTGTCCTCAGTTAAACTTCCAGGCCTACTGATTGAGCTTCTGCTGTTAAATATTTTACATAAACATTATTTCATTTATTCTCCACACAACTCTCAGCAACCTTGTTGAATTGAGTCCTGAAGTGGTTAAATCACTTGCCAAGCATGAGAGACAGGGTAGAGCTCAGTGGTAGAGCATTTGTCTAGTGTGTACAAGGCCCTGGGTTTGATTCCCAGCACCCAGAAAAATAACTTTCCAAATATAGAACTAAGATTCCAAACTTCACAGACTGAGCCAGGCATGGGTGGTGCATGCCTGTAATCCCTGCAGCTCAGGAGGCTGACGCAGGAGGATCATGAGTTCAAAGCCAGCCTCAGCAACTTAGCTAGGCCCTAAGCAACTCAGTGAGACCCTGTCTCTAAATAAAATACAAAATAAGGCTGGGGATGTGGCTCTGTGGTTAAGTGCCCCTAAGTTCAATCCCTGGTAACAAAAAAAAAAAAAAAAAAAAAAAAAAAAAAAAACAGACTGGCTCTCTCCTGGAATTCCTTTTTCATCCTCCATGACTCCTACCTGGTTCCTGTGTGCACACCTAGTACCTAGCTCATGACTGCCTGTGCCTTCTGATCCGTGCTAGACCAGGAGCCTCCATGAGAGCAGGAAGTGGTTCTTGTACCTGTGCAGTGGGTGTGAACAAGTGGAAGGACATAAACACTTGAGGCATAGATAGGACACAAGAATGTACCCTGGTGGTAGTTTTGGAGAAAGCAGGGGTGGAAAGAGAGGACTGGTGGGCCCTCCCCTGCCCAAATCTCTTCTACTTTCAGTCCTGCCTCCATGAAAGTCTTTTTTTTTTTTTTTTTTTAATATTTATTTGTTTTAGTTGTACACAATGCCTTTATTCTTTACATAGTGCCGAGGATCGAACCCGGCCGCACACGTGCTAGGTGAGCGCTCTTCTGCTGAGTCACAATCCCAGCCCCTCCATGAAAGTCTTGATTCTGCCACATCCGCTTGCACCCTGGGCTTCCTGTCTGAAATCCTTTCCTTCTCAATATTCACAGAATGCCTTTTCATTCCTTAGATGTTCCACATTTCTTCCTCCTCCAGGGTGCTTTCATTGACTCCCAAGGATCTGACAGCTGCCTACTTTGGGCTCTTCCAGCCCCCAGCCTTTCCTTCATTCTAGCCTGACACTGTATTCCTCTCCTAACTGCACTGTGATCTCCACAAGGACAAGAGCCCTGTTAGTCAATGTTGTATCCCTAGGGCTTAGATCCAGAGTGTTAGCAGAGTGTTGAATGAGTAAATAGCAGTCAGCAGTGACTTCCATGTCATAGATCTAATTATAAGTCATCCTCTGGGCTCAGAGGATCTGAGATAGCATCAGTGGTGTAGACGAAGAAACTGAGACCGGAGAGGTCGGTGGCAGGTCTGAAGCAGCCTGGGCTTTCAGTGTAGCTTATAGCTGCCTTGGTTCTGATTCTGCAGCTGGAGCTCCGAGAGGCAGGAACCAAGACTTGGACATTATATTCTGACTTGGCAGGGCACTTTGTCTCTTATCACCATCTGCTGGTGTTTCCAAGGTACCACTTTATTTTTTTTCCACATTTTTGGATATCCACTGGGAGGAAGGTATAGTTATCTCCCTTCACAGATGAATAAACAGAGATATACAGAGGTTAATTTGTGAATGTGTGTTTTGCTTTCTTTCACAAACTTCTCTGGGTCCCATTGAGGCCTCACAGGTTTATCGTCAAACCCACTTTCTAGAGGAGGAAAACGAGGTTCTGGAACTACTGAACCCATTTCTCTGGCTCTGAAACTGGCTCAGCCCTCCACTTGACAGAATTGCACGGTCAACAACGCCCTCTGCAGGCAACACCAGCCACGCTCCTAGTGCCTAAAAGGACCTACCCCTGGGTCCTCCCACCAGAAGGGGGCGCTGGCCAGCCTGCTTCCTTGAGCACCGGTTGCTGAAGAAGGGGATCTTCCTTCGGAACTACCTAAAGCATGGACATTGGTGAATCAAGACTGGGCTTGTGTCTTGGCATTTGCGTTTCTGTGGGCAGCAGCCAAGGGGCTCTTCCAGATCATTTCCATGCTTGCAAGAAACATTTTCAGGGGCTGGGGTTGTGGCTCAGCGGCAGAGCGCTCACCTTGCAGGTGCGCGGCCCGGGTTCGATCCTCACTACCATGTAAACATAAATGCATTGCATTGTGTACAAATAAATAAATATTAAAAAAAAAAAAAAAAAAGAAACATTTTCAGGGCTGGGGTTGTGGCTCAGCGGTAGAGCGCTCGCCTAGCATGTGTGCGGCCCGGGTTCGATCCTCAGCACCACGTAAACATAAATGCATTGTGTACAACTAAAGCAAATAAATATTTTTTTTTTTTTTTTTTTTTTTTGTTTTTTGTTTTTTGTTTTTTTTTTGGTACTGGGGATTGAACTCAGGGGCACTCAACCACTGGGTCACATCCCCAGCCCTTTTTTTGTATTTTATTTAGAGACAGGGTCTCACTGAGTTACTAAGTGCCTCGCCATTGCTGAGGCTGGCTTTGAACTCGCGATCCTCCTGCCTCAGCCTCCCAAAGTGCTGGGATTACAGGCGTGCGCCACCGCGCCCGGCAAATAAATATTTTTTTAAAAAATCATTTTCAGCATGGGGGCGGTGGCACAAGCCTGTAATCCCAGCAGTTTAGGAAGCTGAGGCTGGAAGATCGTGAGTTCAAAGCCAGCCTCAGCAACTTAGTGAGGCCCTAAGCAACTCAGTAAGAAGCTGCCTATAAATAAAATATAAAAAAGGGCTGGGAGCTGGGCATGATGGTGCACATCTGTAATCCCAGCAGTTTAGGAGACTGAGGCAGGAGGATTGCAAGTTCAAAGCCAGCCTCAGCAAAAGCAAGGTGCTAAGCAACTCAGTGAGACCCTGTTTCTAAATAAAATACAGAATAGGGCTGGGGATGTGACTCAGTGGTCAAGTGCTCCTGGGTTCAATTCACAGTACCAAAAAAAAAAAAAAAAAAAAAAAAAAAAAAAAGAATTTTTCAGAATTCTTGACCTCAAGCAACCACCTGAGAATCAGAGCTAAATCAGGTAAGCTGATGCCTTTCCTTGCTGCATGGCTGATGGTTAGGGACCAGCCTCTTGGTGGACCAGGAGCTCTGTAGCCTGTGTTGATGATAGATGAGGCATAGCCATGGAAGTAACTGATAACAGAAGTAGCTCACATTTATTGAGCACTTAACTGGTGAACTTTATGAAGTGCATCCCCATTAGTTGTGTCCCCAGGACAGGGTGTGTCTCATGTACAGGGTTCTCAGCTGTAGTACAGGGACATGAAGCCCATCATGTGCCTTATTTCCACCTCACTACAGCCCTGTTTGGTAGATACTGGTAATGCATTCACAATTTACTGATGAAGCCCAGAATCTGTGAATGTGACTACCGGTGCATGGTCACCCTGCTAACAAGTGGCTGAAGCAGTAGTCCCCAGTATTACCTAATGCACTATACTGAGAAGTGCTTGACCTGAAAGGCAGAATGGCAGAGAGGAGCAATGACAAGGGCCTAACGTGAATATTAGATACTGCAAACTGAACACCCACTAATTGCCTGGTGCTGACCTAAGGGCATTTCATGCATCATTTACACTCCTGACAGCCACCTCATACTGTAGATCTTTTCTAGAATATTTATTTATTTGCTTTAGTTGTACACAGCGTGTTTATTTACGTGGTGCTGAGGATCGAACCTGGGCCGCACATGTACTAGGCGAGCGCTCTACTGCTGAGCCACAATCCCAGCCCAATACTGTAGATTTTGTTTGTATTTTGTTATTTCCATCATTTTCAAAGATGAGGCTGAGAAAGGTCTTCTGTTTTTTCAGGCTGACTTTGAACTTGGACCCTCCTTTCCAGTGTTCGTAGTTGCATAGCTAAAAAACCTAAAACTTTAAAGTTCATCAATGGTGCACTGTCCTTGCCTATATGTCAATCTTAGTAGGGCACCAAATTCCCCATTTTTTTTTTTTTTTTTTAGTAAGAGGGATTGAACCAAAGGGCACTTAACCACTGAGCCACATCTCCAGCCTGTTTTATATTTTGTTTTGAGATGGGGTCTCACTAAGTTACTTAGGGCCTCACTAAGTTGCTGAGGCTGGCTTTGATTTCGTGATCCTCCTGCCTCAGCCTCTCCCAAGTCACTGGATTACAAGAGTACGCCACTGTGCCCAGTCAAGTTGACCTTCTTGACCCTCTTGACTTATGTTGGGAGAGCTGGGTTTGAGAGCTCATCCCAATTATCTGTGACTTGGACATGATTTGATCAATTTCCTAGGCGTCAGTTTCCCCACTAGTAAAGTGTAGAAACTAGGCGATTCTAATTCCTACCACCAGGGTGTCTTCAATCTTTTTTTCCACCCCCCAGTACTAAGGATTGAACCCAGGGGTGCTCAACCACCAAACTACATTCCCAGTTCTTTTTTTTTTTTTAATTGTAGACAGACACAATATCTTTTTTTTTAAAAATATTTATTTATTTGCTTTAGTTGTACACAATGCGTTTATTTTTACGTGGTGCTGAGGATCGAACCCGGGCCGCGCACATGCTAGGCGAGCGCTCTACTGCTGAGCCACAATCCCAGCCCCACAATATCTTTATTTTATTTGTTTATTTATTTCTATGTGGTGCTCAGGCTCGAACCCAGTGCTTTACCACTGAGCCACAACCCCAGCCCCACATTCCCAGTTCTTTTTGTTGTTGTTGTTGGTCACAATACCTTTATTTATTTTTGTGTGGTGCTGAGGCGAACCCAGGGCCTCGCACATGCTAGGTGAGCTCTCTACTGCTAAGCCACAATCCCAGCCCTCCCAGTTCTTTTTGACACAGGATCTCACTAAGTTTCTGAGGTCTCACTAAGTTTTTCAGGCTGACTTCGAACTTGGACCTTCCTTTCCAGTGTTCCTAGTTGCTGGCATTAAAGATGTGCACATCACTGTGTCCAGCCCTCTGAGAATTTATTTCCTTCCTTCCTTCCTTCCTTCCTTCCTTCCTTCCTTTCTTCCTTTTGTGGTGCTGGGCATCAAACTTATGCTACACAAGTGCTCTACCACTGAGCTACACCCCCAACTCTGAGAATTTTTTTTTAAATATTTATTTATTTACTTTAGTTGTACACAATGCAATGCATTGATGTTTACGTGGTGCTGAGGATCGAACCCGGGCAGCGCACATGCGAGGCGAGTGCTCTGCCGCTGAGCCACAATCCCAGCCCCTCTGAGAGAATTTTTTTTTTAAAAACAATATTTATTTATTTGCTTTAGTTATACACAATGCGTTTATTTGTACGTGGTGCTGAGGATCGAACCCGGACCGCATACATGCTAGGCGAGCGCTCTACCGCTGAGCCACAATCCCAGCCCCTCTGAGAATTTTTAATGAGCATAAATCTGCCTCCTCAGAAGATCCTTGGCACCCCATGTATGAAGAGGAACAGCCACCTCTAAACATCAGCAGTAACTTCTAGAGAGTGTTGCTCACTCCCCTCGTGGTCCAGAGCCTCCCTCGAGGTCAGGTGAACGTTAGCACTCCTACCTCCTTGCTGGGCTCCTCAGGCAGGCAACCCCCTTTCTTTCTTTTCTTTCTTTTTTTTTTTTTTTTCAATATTTATTTATTTACTTTAGTTGTACACAATGCAATGCATTTATGTTTACGTGGTGCTGAGGATCGAACCCGGGCCGCACACGTGTGAGGCGAGAGCTTTGCCGCTGAGCCACAACCCCAGCCCCTGGCAACCTCCTTTCTGTGCCTCAGTTTCTTCTTCTGTAAAATGGAGTGCTAATTGTAAGAGCTTCATTTGGGAATCAGTGAGAAAACATGCAGAAAAAATTGGGGGCCTACAAAATTCTCAGTAAAGCCGGGCGCGGTGGCGCACGCCTGTAATCCCAGCACTTTGGGAGGCTGAGGCAGGAGGATCCCGAGTTCAAAGCCAGTCTCAGCAATGGCGAGGCACTTAGCAACTCAGTGAGACCCTGTCTCTAATAAAATACAAAAAAGGGCTGGGGATGTGACCCAGTGGTCGAGTGCCACTGAGTTTAATCCCGGTACCAAAAAAAAAAAAAAAATTCTCAGTAAACAAAGGTGATCCCTATTGTGTCTACTCTACCATTCTGGGCCCTGGGGAAGTTTCTGAACCTTGGACCCTGCCCCTCCTCCAGCCCTTGGGACCAAGATGGTGTTGGGGAGAGGAGGGAGAGTCAGGGTCCTGCTGAGATAGTGGGGGGTCCAAATTTGGGTCTCAAGGAGCCCCTACCCATGAAACTTGAGGTGCTCCCAGCTCAGGCCAGCTGGCATTAACAGGAGTTCTCACATGTCCTTGTTTAGCAGCAGCCCCTGGGGAAAAGCAGTGGTCTTGTGAGAACAGAGGAGGAGGAATGGTGTCAGGGGCTGTGACTTCCTGTGGCCTCAGCTTTGAGACGAGATGACTGAATTGCCCGTGTGCTCCAGGCTTTATGAGCCGTGTTGTGTCACCAGGAGTGACATGGTACAGGGTTTTTTTTTTTTAAATATTTATTTATTTGCTTTAGTTGTACATAATGCGTTTATTTTTATGTGGTGCTGAGGATTGAACCCAGGCCGCACACGTGCTAGGTGAGCACTCTGCGGCTGAGCCACAGCCCCAGCCCCAAGGTACAGGGTCTTGACTGCAATCAGGGACCCAACTCCTGGGGACCTGTGGGTGAGCTGCAAGGGGCCTGGAGCCCCCCCCCCAAAAAAAACTGCAGGATTGTGTGGGTGATTATTCAGGGGCATAAGACCCCAAAATGTCAAAAAAGAATTCTTCATTTAGGAGGCAGAAGAACTGGCTTCCGGACCTCATTTATCCCTTCTTCCCTTCCTGTCATCGTGCAACACACAGAATGGGACCTGTGTCAGTTCCTTCCCTGTACTAGGACTATAGCCCAGAAGAAAATGGGCTTCTAACTTTTCTTGTCTAAAACCCCAATAAGTACAAGGCCAATTTTATAAGAGCTGATAGAGGGGCAAGTCCAGGGGCCACGAGAGCCTCAAATTGGAGCTCCTGACCCAGTGTATGGTGGGAGGCAAGTTGGAAGTCAGCAGACAAGTCTCTGCTCAGTGACCATGACCTTGGGAAGACCTCCAGCCTTGCTCAGCCATAGTTCTTCTCTTCCCCATGAGATGATGGCACTACTTCTCAGGAGAGGGTGAGAGTGGGAGAGATGAGCCAGGTGCACACCTGTAACCCCAGCAGCTTGGGAGGCTGAGACAGGAGGATCGTGTATTCAAAGCCAGCCTCAGCAACTCAAAAAATACAAAGGGCTGGGGACGTGGCTCAGTCATTAAGTGCTGCTGAGCTCAAAACCCCATTAAAAAAAAAAAAGGAAGAGATGAGGGCCTACCTTGGATCCTGGCCCAAGGAGGTGCTGGCTGTTGGAACCCCTAAATATGGGACTCACCCAGGTGCCCAGGCTCAGCACAGTGCTCTTTCCCCTTCCCTGGAGACTGAAGGGCTCCCATCTTTTTTTTTCTTTTTTTTTTTTTTTTTTTTTTTTTTTGTGGTACCGGGGATTGAACTCAGGGGCACTCGACCATTGGGCCACATCCCCAGACCTTTTTTGTATTTTTTATTAGAGACAGGGTCTCACTGAGTTGCTAAGTGCCTCGCCATTGCTGAGGCTGGCTTTGAACTCGCAATCCTCCTGCCTCAGCCTCCCAAGTGCTGGGATTACAGGCATGCGCCACCGCGCCTGGCTAAGGGCTCCCATCTTAAATGGGCCAGGGAAAAGAGCGCTGGTGTGGGAATTGGGGATCTGGTCCTTGTCCCCACTCTGCCTGGACTTACCAGGTGGCCCTGGCACTTCCCAAGGGCCTACATTTACCACTACACAGAGGGGACCAGAATGCTCATTCTGCCATGGGCAAACACATTCAGCTGGGGGAAGTGCCAAGAAAGATGAGCAGTTGGCGGGCAGGGGGGTGGTTTCCCAGAGGAGGTGCCATAGCTGAGGACTAGAGCAGGGGTCACAAGAACTGAGTGGGCTCCCTGGGCCTTGGAGTCCTGGCAGAACTTCTGGGTATGATAGAAGAAGTTGGAAGTAGGGTCCTGGGAGGACAGCTCCATTGCTCCACGCTCACTCACTGGTGAGTTAATGACAAAGAGCAGGGCCTCTGGGGTTAGATGGACCTGGGTTTGAATCCCTCTCATCTTTGCTTCATCAGGGTTCCTAGGTAAAGATTTCACCTATTCAAACCTCATTATTTCCACCTGGGAAATGGGCCTAGTAATCATACCTCATTCAAAAGGTTGTCAGATTATTACATGACTCCATTTATATGAACTCTCCAAAATAAGCAAATCTAGAGAGACAGGAAGTGGATTAGAGTGGTTATGTGGAGCTGCGGGGATGGGGGTGAGTGGGTTGTGGGGTGATAGTTAAAGAGTGCAAGGCTTCTTTATGGGGTGATGAAAGTGTTCTAGAATTCACTGTGATGGTTGTACAATTCTGCACACACCAAAACCCGTGGAATTGTGTGCTTTGAATGGTGGAATCATATGATGTGCTCATTATATCTCAATAAAGCTATTCCCCTCCCCCCAAAAAAATAACCCAAGAAGTTGTTGGGAGGGTCAGATGAGCTGCTACATGCCTGGCACACTCTAAGCGTCCCTAAATGTTAGCTGCCTCTGGTGTTATTTATTCCTGGCAGCCAGTCCCACCTTCCCCCAGGGAAGGCTGATAGGGTCCGGGAGGAGGAGAAGAGGCCTGGCTGGCCAGGGGCTGGCTGGGATCTCCAAGCAAGGTACATAACCTCCCTGAGGCTCAGTTTTCTCATCTGCAAAGTGGGGGTAATTTTCTAGGCATTGGCTACCTCTAGGGGCACCAGGAAGCTCAGAGGAGACCATAGGTTTTGCCAGACAGAACAAGGTTGAATCCGGAGCAGGGAGTGGAGAGGGTGTAGTGTCCCTTTTATCTGCCCCTCAAGGGGCTTGTCTCATGCAGCCACTCCTCATTGTGTCCTAAGTGTGGCTTTCATTCAAGACACTGCATAGGGAATAGAGCAGGGATGGGTGTTCAAAGCTGCCTGGAGCTTAGAGCTCCAGAGAAGGTTCTCCTGGTGCTGGGGTGGAGACCACCATGTCACCACTCTGGGCCTCAGTTACCTTATCTATAAAGTGGGACATAAATAGGGCCTTTCTAGGGCTGTGCTGAGGCTCACTGTGACTGGCATGGTGTCCACACCTAGTACGTTGAAAATCCTTATTCTTTTCTTTTTTTCTTTTTTTTTTTTTTTTTTGAGAATCCTTATTCTTGATTGCTGTCATTATGAGATCATCATCCAGCAGATGCCTTTTATCACCCCACCCCAGCTACCTTGTCACACAAGGAATTACATCAGGGCTACATCTCCCCAGTCCTGTCCAGATTGTCAAGTTCCCCATGACAAGGCCGAGATGCTCCCTCCCAACCTAAGGGGGCTGAGAGAAGCTCAAGGAGACCCTGGCTCCCTTCTTTGTGCCCCTTCCTCCAAGTTCAGCCACAGAAGGCACAGGCCCCGGGGCCTGCAAGGACTGAAGCCTCCTCCATGTCTCCTTCCACCCAGCTACACGGGAAGGTCACCAGGCCACCCCACAGCAGGCCTTGCTGGGCTTCTGCTCTCCCTGCAAATGGAGCCCAGCTCAGCATCTCCTGCTGCATCCCTCCCTCTGCAGAGCTGCAGCTGGCCCAGAACCCAGCCAGGGCCACCCCAGCCTCTGCAGCATCCGGACCATGCCGTGGGGGCAGAGGATGGGGACCTGCTTCCCCAGCTCCAGCCCAGCAGCTGCAGTGCCTGATTTAGGGCTCCCCCTGGGCTCTCTCCAGCAAAACTGCCTACAAACCACTCCGGGGCTGTTCCTGTCTGGGTCCCTGTTTGCAGACAGTCAGGTTGTCTCAGGCCACAGTGGGCACTTGGGACATCAGGGCAGGTTGTGGAGTGAGAAGGACAGGTTTCCATCTTAGCAGTGCCATGTTGGGCTGGGCAGCCTGGAGTGGCTTGTGGGACCTGTCTGGGCCTCAGTTTCCCCATTTGTGCGAATGACCTTGAAACTGCCATCACTGATACTGTGCTTCTAATTGCCCTTCACCTCCCTCCTCCCCGAAGTCTGTTGACTTGGCACTGAGTACCAGGACCTTGGCAACCGAGGTAGGCAGAAGACAGGAGTGGGCGATGGTAGAGAAGCCCAGCTTTGGAGTCCAGGACTTGCGCAGGACTCCGACCTCCCCCCGGGGGCCACTACCTCCATCTCTGCGGCTCTATGTCCTCATGCATAAGTTAAGGAGAGTCAGATCTGAGCTCTAACTGGTGACAATTAAGTTACTATGGGCCTCCTTCCCTTTGAGGCCAGGCCCCGCATCCCTCCAGCCTGGTCCAGTCTGGGAATGGGGAATTGGCTGCTGAAGGACAATTTGTGGTCAAGGTGGCAGTGGTGTGGCACCTGGGATGGTGCCTCCATGTGATCTGCAGGATCTCAGCTCAGTGGAGAGCAGGAAGAGGGGAGGCTGGAGCAGGCCCCCACACGGGATCTATAAGGAGGGTGTGGGACTGTCAAAACCTTGACAATCTGTTTACTCATTTGTTCATCTTCCCAGCAAGTATTTAGTCAGCATCTTTACCTTGATGGCTCCTGTGTACCTGGAAAGGACAATCCTAAGCACCTCCCATGTATTAACTTGCTTTTATGATCACAACACCACTGTTTTCCTCATCCTGCACAGAGAGGTTCAGTAACTTGCCCAAGGTCACACGACTTTATGTGACCAGCATCTGAAACCAGGGGGTCCTCAGAAGTCTAGGGCCAAAACCTTTCCTTTTGCAGTACAAGGAGATCACCAGGAAATGGTGAATACCCAAATCTTGATTGTTGATGAACTTGAGAATAATGAGGAAATTCTAATATCATTGTTTCACAGAGGAGGAAACCAAGGCATAGAGAGGTGATATGATATTTCTTTTCTTTTCTTTCTTTCTTTTTTTTTTTTTTTTTTTTGGTGGGGAGGGAGTACCGAGGATTGAACTCAGGGGCTCAGGGGCACTCGCCCACTGAGCCACATCCCCAGCCCTATTTTGTATTTTATTTAGAGACAGGGTCTCTCTGAGTTGCTTAGGGCCTCGCTTTGGCTGAGGCTGGCTTTGAACTCACAATTCTCCTACCTCAGCCTCCTAAACTGCTGGGATTACAGGTGTGCACCACCGCGCCCGGCAGTGATGTGATTTTTTCTAAGCAACATCTAGTGGTGATAGTGCTGGCATTTGTTGAAATGGCCTCCATGTTGAGAACAAGACCCTAGAAGATGAGAGAAGACTGGTGGTAGTCTTTGCTTGGGGTTGGTCAGGCAAATGGCCAATAATAATGACGATAATAATAGCAGTACTATTTTAGGAACTATTGTGTGTTAGGCACCATGCTAAGCACTTTACACTCGTAGTTTCAGTTATACTTCACCAATATGTTATTAGGTAAGTGCTATGTTTTATAACCTTGTTTTATAGCTGACAGAATAAAGGCTCAGAGAGGTTGCGTGACTTGCTCAAGGTCACAAAGCAATGATTTACCAAATCAGTTTAAAAGTTCTTTTTTTTTTTTTTTGGTTGAGCTGGGAATGGAAACCAGGGCCTCACATATGCTCAACAAGTTGCTCTACCACTAAGCTATATTCCCAGCCCTAGGTTTAAATTTTTAAAGTTATTTATAAATGGCTCAAATGCCCTGTTTTTTTTTTTTTTTTTTTTTTTTTTTTTTTTTTTTTTGGACAAAGAATGGACAGTTCAAAGTCTTTCTCTTCCCCTTTTATCTCCAGCTGCCCAGGCCCTCCCCAAGAGGCAACTAGGATGATTTGATTCTCCCGGATCTTTCTGGGCAGGTTTTTGCATTCTCAGACAAACCCAGTGTGTGCTGTTTGTGGCCAGGTTTAAATGCAGGACTGTGAGATGACTATCACCCCCAGGGCTGGTCAGGACTTGGAATAGGTGCCCACCGTGCCCTGGCAGAGATGTGGGACCACCAGAGGCCTCTGTCCCCTCTGGCTCCTCTTCTCACTATTGCCATGTCCTCTGCAAGTTGGCTGGGCTGCCTGCCTGGCTCTGCTCCGAAGGCTGCAGCAGACGCGGGACTCTGGTCCACAGTGCTGGCCTGGCCGGCTGTGCTGGTGCAGGGCTGCGTCAGCTCAGGGAGGGCCTCCCTTCAGCCCATGTGACACCAGTTTTATTCCCCATGTGGGGAAGCAGCCCCTGCGAAGGCAAAGGGGCCAGACTGAGTGGGCCCTGGGCAGGGCAGGAGCTCAGGAATGTGGGTGCAGGGCAGGGCAAGGCAGGGATGCCTCCTTTGGGGCCAGACAGACTTAAACTTGGACTCAAGTCATTGTTGCACCCTTCTGGGTGGTTCTACCTCCCCGGAGAGCCTTCCTCTTCTCTGAGGATTAAGAGACAAAGTGCCAAACTGGGGAATGTAGTAAGCCCTTCCTAAGTGATAGCTGCATTGTTTAAATTATAAAGGCTCCGGGCTTATCCACTCTCTTAAACTCCCATCTGACTCCTGAAAAAATGCAGGATCACCAGACCCCTGGAGCCTGCACTCAAACTCTTCCTTCCCTCTCCATATGCAGAGGGAAGTGTGTGTGCCTTCACCTTGGGTGGACTTACTTGGGTGTGTAAATAGCAGAGACCCAGGACTCCACTCCACTCCCCAGGTGACCTTCCATGGGAGACCTAATAGGTCTTTACCCTCATTGAGGGACAGAGCAGTGGTGAAAATGTGCACAGGTTTAGAGGGGAATAACAGGACACGGATGCATATACAGACAGCACAATGCTGGGAGTCGGATGTCTGGTTCCATCTCTTGCCTACTCGGAAGCCTTGGGCTTGCCTAAGCCTCAATCTCCTCCTCTGTAAAATGGGCATGATCTTCTGTCCCATGAACCTTGTGGGATTTGAGGTGTTCAGGGGAGGAAATGCATGAGTATATGCCACCTGTAAAGCAGAGGTGGTGAGCAGGCAGTCCCAGGCTGAGGACCAACTTGGTTTAGCCCCCAAAAGCCATTAAAGGGATTTCATTTGGACATAGTAGTGATAGTCATACAACATTGTGAATGTTCTTAATACCACTGAAGTGTACATGTAAAAGCTAGCACAGATGGTACTTTTTATGCAATATATATTTTTACACTTTTTTTTTTCTTTTTGAGATAGGGTCTTACTATATTGCCCAGGCTGGTCTTGAACTGGTGGGCTGAAGTAATCCCTCTATCTCAGGCTCACAAGTAGCTGGGACTTAACAGACACGTGCCACCATGCTGGGCTTTTTAAAAATATTTTTAAAGGGCTGG
This sequence comes from Tamias sibiricus, assembly GCA_025594165.1. Taxonomy (NCBI): domain Eukaryota; kingdom Metazoa; phylum Chordata; class Mammalia; order Rodentia; family Sciuridae; genus Tamias; species Tamias sibiricus. The sequence continues at coordinate 19,625,454 of CM046664.1, forward strand.
GATTGTGGCTTAGCGGTAGAGCGCTCGCCTAGCACGTGCGCGGCCCGGGTTTGATCCTCAGCACCACATAAAGAATAAATACATTGTGTACAACTAAAAAGAACAAATAAATAAATATTTAAAAAATATATTTTTAAATATTTTTAATAAATTTATTTATTTATTTTTTTAAATGTGGTGCTGAGGATTGAACCCAGTGCCTCACACATACTAGTGCTCTACCACTGAGCTACAACCCCAGCACCCACAATTTTTTTTTTTTTTTTGTTTTGTGTGTGGTACCGGGGATTGAACTCAGGGGCACTTGACCACTGGGCCACGTCGCCAGCCCTTTTTTGTATTTTATTTGGAGACAGGGTCTCACTGAGTTGCTAAGTGCCTCGCCATTGCTGAGGCTGGCTTTGAACTCGCGATCCTCCTGCCTCACTCAGCCTCCCAAGTGCTGGGATTACAGGTGTGCGCCACCGTGCCCAGCTCCCACAATTTTTTTAATATTTTTTTTTAGTTGTTGATGGACCTTTATTTTATTTATTTATATGTGATGCTGAGAATCAAACCCAGTGCCTCACACATTTGAGGCAAGGGCTCTACCACTGAGCCACAACCCCAGCCACAACATAATTTTTTGGGGGGTGCTGGGTACCGGGATTGCACTCAGGGACACTCAACCACTGAGCCACATCTCCAGCCCTATTTTGTATTTTATTTAGAGACAGGGTCTCACTGAGTTGCTTAGCGCCTCACCATTGCTGACACTGGCTTTGAAATCACGATCCTCCTGCCTCAGCTTCCTGAGCCACTGGAATTACAGGCATGCGCCACCATACCCGGCCCCCAACACAATTCTTTTTAATGTAGTGGGGGGAAAAAAGAATATTTGAAGCAGTTGCCCTGTCAGAAAAACAGCTCACTTTTTTTTTTTTTTTTTTAAATAAACCGGGGATGGAACCCAGGGATACTTAACCACTGAGCCACATCCCTACCCCTTTTTATTTTTTATTTTGAGACAAGGTCTTGCTAAATTGCTCAGGCTGGCCTTGTGCTTTCCATCCTCCTGGCTCAGCCTCCCTAGTTGCTGGGTCTACAGGGATGCACCACCACACCCAACTAACAGCTCATTTTAATGAACTCAATAAGGGCAACTTGGAAAAACCTTTAAAAGGTGGGGGGGGGGGCTGGGGTTGTGGCTCAGTGGCAGAGCGCTTGCCTCGCACATGCGCGGCCCGGGTTCGATCCTCAGCACCACGTAAATATAAATGCATTGCATTGTGTACAACTGAAGTAAATGGATAAATATTAAAAAAAAAAAAAAAAAAAAAAAAAAAAAGGTGGGTGGGGTGTGAATATACCCAAACCCAAGTGCTATCTGGAGGGAACTAGAACTTTGGAGCTGGCCCAGCCACTGGAACCACAGGCCGGACCTAACAAGGGCCATTGGCAAAGGAGCTTGGGAAATGTAGTTTGCAGCGGTGAACCCTCTCGAGGCTGAGTAGGGCAGAGGGAGGACAGCAAATAGGTCTGCGTTCACAGGCGGATGATCAAATGACCAGAATAGTTGTCAATGTTGAACAACTGAGCAATTTTGCATTAAAATCTGAATTTCTAGCTCCTGAAACACCGAAGGCTCCTTTGGGTCCACCATCACAGTGGTGGACCTCAAAATGGGGAAAGGAAAGGAAGATGGGGTGGACTGAATGTTTGTGAGGCCCATCTCTGCCTAGTCATGCTATGGCCTTGGGGAGCCTTGCTAAGGAGTCCTGAGAAAACTACCAGGGTCACTGGTGTTCTGTCCAGCACTCCACAAGGAGGGAGGAACTCCGTATGGGAACAGATAAGGGAAGAAGAAGCCAGGAGGACCCTGAGCTGGGTGGACTGAGCAGGCAGGACCTGGGGAGACAGCGGGGCTCAACTGACCTCCAGAGAGCGCACTTGGTATCTGGGACTGTGGGAACCTGTAAGCTGCCTGTCGTGGCCAGCCACAATGCCGCGGGAGGAAAACTCTCGGAGGCAGAGTAAAGATACTACTACTTTTACTTCTACTTTCTTAGAGAGGGAAAGAAAGATTTTTCTTCTTCTTAGAAAGAGCTTAGAGAGAAAGATTAGAGATAGCTTTTTCTTCTTCTTTCTTCTTCATTTTCTTAGAGCTTAGAGAGAAAGAGAGAGAGCTTGAAAGAGAAAGATTTCTTCTTTAGAGAGAGAGAGAGCTTAGCTTTTAGAGCTTTTTTCTTCTTTCTTCTTTCTTCCTCTGGAGCCTCGGCCTGACTCTGACCAGGAATTACTTCTTCTATCTGGTTTCTCTTCTGTAACCGCTCTGCCTACGTTCTGGCCGCTCTGATTCTTTTCTTCTTCTCTGACCCGAACTCTTCTTCCAACCGAGCGACTGCATGATCGACTGAGTGAATTCATTCTTCTCCTCACTCCGACTGCTTTCACCCGGTTATATACCTTTAGCTTTGCGGGTGCCTCACGTGCATTTACAGGTGCGTCACATACATACTTATTATCAGGTGGAACTTATGGCTTCCAGCTGACCGCAATAGCCATCTCCCTAATTGGGGGGAACCTTCCTGCTGTAACTTTTGGGGGACCGTCTGGTTCCTTGGGGGTTTCATTTATTTTAATTTTTCTTTCTGAGGTTGCCAGGCCCTGTGTTCAGACCTCATCTTCCAAGAAAGCCCCACATGTGATCTCACCTGGGTGGAATAGATAGGAGAACCTGGGAATTCCCTCCGAACATGCCTGAGAGGAATATAGAAGCACTCAGGAAGGGTCTCACACCTGCCCAGGGTGGCATGTTGAAAATTTTTTAGCTTTTTTTTTTTCTTTTTACTGTCTTGGGTATTGAACCCAGGGGCACTCTACCATCCTTCCCAGTCCTTTTTATTTTTATTTTTTTTTAATATTTATTTATTTGCTTTAGTTGTACACAATGCAATGCATTTATGTTTACGTGGTGCTGAGGATCGAACCCGGGCCGAACACGTGCTAGGCAAGTGCTCCACCACTGAGCCACAACCCCAGCCCCCCTTTTTATTTTTCTGAGACAGGGTCTTGCTGTATTGCTGAGGCTGTTCTCAAAGTTGCAATCCTCTTCAGCCTCCTGAGTAGCTCAGGTAACAGGTGTGCCCCACTGTGCCTGGCCACATGAGGAGTTCGAGGAGAGCTGTGCTGAGACCATAGGCCTCTTGGCTCCCAGGAAGCTCAGAGCTGTGAGCTAGTGACACTGGGGCAAATCCTGACTATTGCTCAGCGAAGCTCAGACAAGCCTCCTATAACTTGAAGAGCAACTTCCTTTTATGAGAAGGGGATACTAGTACCTCCCTTTCCTGGTTGTGGGATGGAGCCGAGGGGGTTTCTGCTTGTCAGGTGCCCACATGGTACCTGGAAACTACCCTCTGACCCCAAGAAGAGAACTCCCCAGATTCCCTACTCTGTTCTTTCTTTTCCCTCCCAAGGCAACACACTAGCAGGAATTTGTCCTCTAACAGGGATGTGCAGGAAGAAAGTCTCCTTTTTTTGATGAGACAGCGATGAGGTGATGTCTGGGTTTTTTATATCCCCATTGCTGAACTGGTGCCAGCCTCCAGAGTCCAGGCAGATCCCAGGAGCCACATTTGTCCTCTGGGTTCCCAGGGATTGGGGTACCTTCTGGGGCTCCACTTTGAGACTCACCGTCTGGGAAGAAATTGCCCAGGGTAAATGAACGCAGTTCCAAAACCTACCGACTTTACTGGGGACCCAGGAAGTATGCTTGAGAGCTGACCTCACTTGAATCTTTTCTTTAAAAAATACTTAGATTTCTTTTTCTTAACAAAGTAAGAAAGGCTTTGAGGTATAGACACTATTGCCAACCCCACTTTGAAGGGTAAACTGAGGCCCACATAGGTTAATTCTCTCTTGCCATAGGGAGCCAGTTTCATGTCACGTTTTTGACCCTGTCTCAAAATAAAAAATGAAAAGAGCTGGGAAGGCTGGGGCTGGGACTCAGTGGTGGAGCACTTGCCTAGCATGTGTGAAGCACTGAGTTTGATTCTCAGCACTGCATATAAATGAATAAAATAAAGGTCCATCAACAACTAAAAATTAAATAAATAAAAAGAGCTGGGGATGTGGCTCAGTGGGTAATCACTCCTGGGTTCAATTCCCATAACCCCCTCCCCCCACAAAATAATATGCAACTGTTAAAAAAAAAAAGAATACTGTTCCAGGTATGCAGTGAAAGCTCTTTAGATCCCAGTCTCTAGAGATGAGCTCTGAAACCATATTATATAGATTTCTATAGATTTTTCTTTGCATTTACAAGTACATGTTAATACTTTTTGGGGTGGGCTACTGGGGATTGAACCCAGGGGCACCCTACCACTGAGGCAAATCCCCAACCCTGTTTAGTTAGCAGGGTCTTTCTAAGTTGCCCAGGCTGACCTCACACTTTTGTTCCTCCTGCCTCAATATCATAAGTAACTTGGGATTATAAGTACCCAGCAGTACTTCTTTTTTAAAAGGTTATGTTACAGGTTCTGTTTTGTAACTTACATTTTTCACATAACAGTAGCTATTTGGGCTGGTGGAGATAGCTCGGTGGTAGAGTGTGTACTTGGCATGCACAAGACCCTGGGCTCAATCCCCACAGAAAAAACAAAACAAGACAAAAAATACAGCAGCTCTTGAAATGAAGAAATGCTTGCCTGGCAGATTCATCACGGATCTGGTAGGGGAAGTGGCTGGTAAGGTTTTGTGCAGAATGGAGCATCATGTGTGTTTGTGAGCATTTTTTAGAGATAGTGACTGTGACTCTCATCAGAATCTTAATAAATAACCAGATCCAAGTCACTTGTTTTTCAAGTGGAGAAAGCAAGGCTGAGAGAAGAAGGAGCCCAGGGGAGGTGAATGGGGAGCTCAGCCCCTCACAATGGCCTTGGGATGAGGACAAGAATGCTGCAGTTGCCTGCTCCTGGGCATCCTGCCCTGGCCTCGGAGAGGAGCTGCAGCCTGCAGAACCAGAAGGAGGGCAAGGGAGTCAGCCTGCCCAAGCTACCAAGCTGAGCCTCTGCAGTCCCTGCCAGGAGAAGATTTACAGCTGCCAGGAGCTTGGGAAGGTTCCAGAGAACCTGGCGCAGTATCTGGGGAGCCTGAAGTGCCTGCGGTGGGCCTGGCTCCTCCAGGCTCTGGGAGCCCCCCAAGGGGCAGGCCTTGCACATGAAGATAGGTGAGGGCAGACCAGAAACCTGGTGCACAGACCCTGGGCAGAGTGCTGAGCGCCCGGCTCCTGTTACTTGGGTTGTGTTATTAATCATTGCAGTCAGGCAGGCTTTATGGAGCTTGAATGCACAGGACTTTTCTAGCAGCAGTGGGATGATCTCATATCACCAATAACACCATCCGTTGAGCAGGTCTCCCCTGTGAGCCCCAGGCTAAGCACTGCATGTGTGCACACTTCAGCCTCCAATCAGCCCAGTCTCCCCAGAGAAGAAGACCAGGGCCTGGGAGAGGCCCTGATATTCTTCCCACTTTACAGTAGCTCAGGGAGACCAGATAAGCTGCACAAGAGACCTGAGGGTGTGATTCAGTGGTAGGGCACATGCCTAGCACTTGTTTAATCCCCAGAACTGCAAAAGCAAAAAACAAGAAACATCCCAGCACTTGGGAGTCCGAGGCAGGAGGATCGCGAGTTCAAAGCCAGCCTTAGCAATGGCGAGGCACTTAGCAACTCAGTGAGACCCTGTCTCTAATAAAATACAAAAAAGGGCTGGGGATATGGCCTAGTGGCTGAGTGCCCCTGAGTTCAATCCCCAGTACCACAAAAAGAAAAAAAAAAAACCCACAAGAAACAACAAGGACAAAAATCTTACTCAAGGCCAGTTGTTGCTGCCTGAAGCGATTGCTGCTTGGAGCAACGACGCTGTGGGAGAAAATTCGGAGGCAGGATGAAAATGAAAAAGTGTCTTTTATTCTTCTTCTCTCTCTGGCTTCAGCAACCTCTCCAACTCCAACCACAAACTCCAACAAACTCCTTCCACACTCCAAACAGCTCCAACTACTTCCAACCATCCACCTTCTTCTTCCAACCACCTCTAACCAACCTCACCCGGTTATATACATTTAGCTTTAACAAGGGCAAGTGCTTACAGCTCGAGCTTACAGGTGCGTCACACAGTGTTCACGGGCATACAAAGATTCTTTGAATAATGTATGAATATCAGGTAGAACTTGAACATCTTTTCTTTTTTTAACTATTTATTTATTTGTTTTAGTTGTACACAATGCAATGCATTTATGTTTACGTGGTGCTGAGGATCGAACCCAGGCCGCACACATGCTAGGCGAGTGAGCACTCTACTGCTGAGCCACAACCCCAGCCCCTTGAACATCTTTTTTTTTTTTTCATATTTTATTTATTTGCTTTTAGTTGTACATAATGCGTTTATTTGTACATGGTGCTGAGGATCGAACCTGGGGCATGCGCATGCTAGGTGAGCGCTCCACTGCTGAGCCACAACCCCAGCCCGAACTTGAACATCTTTTATGGCTCTCAGCTAACCGCAGTCTTAGCTATCTCCTTGATTAGGGCTCCTTCAGCCAGTGGGGTCTGCAGGTATGGATTTGAACCTGGTATCCCCCATTCTGGAGTCCCAAGTTTCAACTTCAGGCTGTCTCCTGGGGCTTCTTGGGAGGGGCAGCACCTGGCTCAGGGATGCCCTCTGTAGGGTAGAAGTAGAGGAGTTTTTGCTCTGTTAAAAAAAAAAATTAAACCATGAGAACATGTCACTTGTGTAGTTAAAGGGAAAAACAATTTTAAAAAGAATCTGTATTTCTGAAACAATTAGTAAGAAGCCTGGTCAGCCTGCTGACTTACACATAGGGCCCACTGACTCCCGGATGAGCAGGCCTCCTGTTTTTGGGGAAGGCTCCCACTACCTCCTTCCTCAGACCCAGCCTTTGGAGCCTGGAGAGACTCCTTCCAAGATGTTCTTATTTTGGGGAGGGGGAGGTACCAGGGATTGAACTCAGGGGCACTCAACCACTGAGCCACATCCCCAGCCCTATTTTATATTGTATTTAGAGACAGAGTCTCTCTGAGTTGCTTAGTGCCTCACCATTGCTGAGGCTGGCTTTGAACTCACAATTCTCCTCAGACTCCTGAGCTTTAGGGATTACAGGCGTGCGCCACTGTGCCCGGCTGAAGGTGTTCTTGGCCTCAAAGCAGGGCATACTTCCCAGAGGAAGAGGCTTATAGGCTGAGAGGAGGTTATGGGCAGCAACAGAAAGCCCTAAACCAGATGTACAGCCTAAAAAAGATCCAAAGGTGTGCATGAGTGTGGGCTGTTCTTGGAATAAGAAGATTGGCCCCAGAGGGCAGAGTCTGCATGAAGGGCTTGTAGGGAAAAATACTTTGCATTCAGTTCTTAGAACCAAATACTCCTAACAGCTGGGCCTGGGGCCCAAGCCCATCAGAGGATGGGCACCCCTGCAGAGTAGGTGCAAGGGCTTTGGAGCCAGGGGGCTGGATTTAAATCCTGTCTCCACCACTGACTTGCTCTGTGACCTGAGTAACTATACCTGACGGAGCCTTAATTGTCTCACTTGAAAAACGGGATGCTAACCTCTGCCCCACTGGCCTTCTTGGGGATTGAAAATTTTCTGTGGCAGTCAAGGTGGTACCAATGTCAGAAAGTATTGCTTTTGTTCAGTGGGTCCCAGCACACAGTAGTAGGTCTCCGTAAACCTTAAAAAATGATTTATGAGCCAGACATAGTAGCAAATGCCTATAATCCTAGCTGCTCAGGAAGCAGGAGGATTGCAAGTTCCAGGCCAGCATTGGCAACTCAGCCACACTCTGTCTCAAAATAAAATAAAATAAAAAGTGCTGGGGATGTGGCTCAGAGGTAGAGCGCTTGCCTCCATGTGTAAGACCATGGGTTCAACCCCAGTATGGGGGGAAAAGAGGGTTTTACAAAACCATTTATATGAAAGTAATACATTTTCTTTTTTTTTTTTAAAGACAAATTCTTTTTTTTTAATATTTATTTATTTATTTACTTTAGTTGTACACAATGCAATGCATTTTATGTTTACGTGGTGCTGAGGATTGAACCCCGGGCCGCACATGTGTAAGGCGAGCGCTCTGCCACTGAGCTACAACCCCAGCCCCTTCTTTTTTTTTTAATATTTATTTATTTGCTTTTAGTTGTACACCATGCGTTTGTTTTTACATGGTGCTGGGGATCGAACCCGGGCCGCGCCCGTGCTAGGCGAGTGCTCTACCACTGAGCCACAGCCCCAGTCCCAGTAATACATTTTCACTATGGAAAATTTGGTACATGTATATAAGCAAAAAACAATATAAATGTAAAGATTATCCATGATGTCACTGTTACTAACATTTAAGTCTTTTGTCTGTCAATGTCTGTGTGTTTGAGTATGCTTATAAAACTGGAATTACACGGCACATTCTGGGATCTTATTCATTTTGAAAATCGAAGTAAAATTCACATTATAAAATTATCCATTGTGAAGTGTTCAGTGGTATTCAACATATTTACAATGTGTTATGGTTTGGATGTGAGGCATCCCCCAAAAGCTCATATGTGAGACAATGCAAGAAGGTTCAGAGGAGAAATGATTGGATTGTGAGAGTCTTAATCCAATTGGTGAATTAATCCCCTGATAAGGATTAACTGAGTGGTAACTGAAGTGGTAGGGTGTGGCTGGAGGAGGTCGGAATTGGGGCATGGCTTGGGGGTATATATTTGTATCTAACCAGTGGAGTCTCTCTTTCTCTCTGCTTGCTGATCATCTTGTAAATTTCTTCCCTCTGCCACACTCTTTCGCCATGATGTTCGGCCTCTAGCCCCGAGGAATGGAGCTAGACTTCTATAGACTGAGAGCTCTGAAACTGTGAGCCCCTAAATAAACCTTTCCTCCTTTACAGTTATTCTGATTGGGTCCTTCAGTCACAGCAGCAAAAAAGCTGACTAACGGGCTGGGGTTGTGGCTCAGCGGTAGAGCGCTCGCCTAGCACGTGCGTGGCCCGGGTTCGATCCTCAGCACCACGTACAAATAAACTCATTGTGTACAACTAAAGCATATAAATAAATATTTTTTAAAAAAGAAGCTGACTAAAACAAATGTTTTGGAACCATCTCCTCTATCTAGTTCCAAAACACTTTCATTAGCCCAAAGTGAACCCTGTATCCATTAGCTTAGCAGTACGCCAGCTCCCCATTCTCCCGTTCTCTGCCAGTCTGCTTACTGTCTCTATAGATTTGCCTATTCTGGATATTTCATATGAATGGAATTAGTAATTTTTGTCTTTTGTGGCTGGCTTCCTTTGCTTAGCATGTTTCCAAGTTTCATCCATGTTGTAACATGTAAAATTTCTTTTTAAGGATGAACAATATTGCATTTATTTGGATAGACCAAATTTTGTTAATCCATTCATCAGTTGATGTTTTTTTTTTTTTTTTTTCTTTTTTGTACTGGGGATGGAACTCAGGGGCCCTCGACCACTGGGCCACAACCCCAGCCCTTTTTTGTATTTTAGAGACAGGGTCTCACTGAGTTGCGAAGTGCCTCGCCATTGCTGAGGCTGGCTTTGAACTCGTGATCCTCCTGCCTCAGCCTCCCAAGTGCTTGATGGGTGTTTGGGTTTTTCTGTCTTTTGGCTTTTATACATTCTTTTCAATTTTTTTTAAAAAAAATCCTTTTGTGGGGGCGTGGGGTGGGGTGCCAGGGATTGAACTCAGGGGCACTCGACCACTGAGCCACATCCCCAGCCCTATTTTGTATTTTATTTAGAGACAGGGTCTCACTGAGTTGCTTAGTGCCTCACTTTTACTGAGGCTGTTGTTTGTTTTTTTAATATTTTTATTTATTTGCCTCAGTTGTACACAATGCGTTTTATTTGTATGTGGTGCTGAGGATCGAACCCAGGCTGCGCACGTGCTAGGCGAGCGCTCTATCGCTGAGCCACAATCCCAGCCCCCTGAGGCTGGTTTTGAACTCACAATCCTCCTGCCTCAGCCTCCAGAGTTGCTGGGATTACAGGCCATTGTGCCAGGCTAGAAATCCATTTCTTTTTAACAGGAAAAAGAGCACACAAAATGTATTACATGATTAAGGCATGGGAGTATTAGACTCCAGGAATTCTTTATTAAAATAGTTATACAAACTGATCATTGCAACAAAACAAACAAATCCATCAAGATGCAGGAAAAAGGAATGCAGAGATTTAAAACGACTTTCTCATCTTCGACTTCCATTGCAGAAGAACTGTTCTCACAGTGCTTTGCTCCTCTGCAACAATTCTGCCATCTGAAGCAATAGGATGCCGGGAGCGCGGGGATCTGATGCACAGGGCATGAAGAATCTCTCCAGGTATTTGATCTTCTCAGCCTGGACACAGTGTTCTTGGGCCTCAACGCCGTGCTCAGGAACATGTTCCCCACTTGATTCTGTATGTGGGATCTTCCAAAGGTGGTCATTTCCACTAGGTTCCTGGACTCTACCGTGTCCCCTCTCAGCAGAACCTGCCTCATCCACTCCATTTTCCAACCTATGGGTCAGTCTGAGCCAAGGATCGCATCTGCCGGCCATAATCCCAGGTAGAGGCAGCTTTGAGGCATGCAGGCAGTGGTGGCCCCTCCACTCCCAGGGGGTCTGCCTTGACTCTAGGTACTAAAGGACAGCAGCTTCAGTGGAAGCCTGGTGAGGGGAACTGAGGAGGCTGGGGCATTGCCGGCTCCACCTCCTGGTGACTGCCCACCAGACACTACTGCTCAGGGACCCAACACAGATGCCAACGTCATCTTCTGAGAACAGCATCTACTTGGTGCCCAGACAGCTGAGCCAGGTGGAGCAAGGTGGTCAGCCAGCTTGTGGATAATTGGGTAAGGGACCAGCCAGGCAGGAGGCCAGCGCCAAGGGACACCAGTGTGATATCTTTCCATGGGAGGTTCCTAGGGGTTCCATTATCTAGTGGGTTTGGGAGAATGGAAATAGGGTCAAAAAGGGAAGAGAGTTTGGCCTTAGTCAACTACTGTAGTTTGGATCTTGAGTGTCCCCATGTGTTAGAGGTTTGGTCACCAGACTGGTACTATTGGAAGGTGGCAGAAACTTTAAGAGGTGAGGTCCAGTGGGGAGTCTTTAGGTCACTGGGGACACGCTCCCCAAGGAGATTGTGGGACCCCTCTTTCTCTTTTATGCCCTGGCTATGAGGTGAGCAGTTTTGCCCTGCCACACACACCATGAAGTGTCACCTCACCACTGGCTCAAAGCAGTGGTGCCAGCTGATCATAGAAATCTCACACTGTGAGCCCAAATAAGTCTTTCCTCTTTATAAGTTGATCATGTCTGGCATTTGTTACATTAACAGAAAGATGAATAGCACATCACCCACCAAAGAAGTGGTCCAGTGTGTTCTCACACTGGCCCAAGTCTGGGCCACTCTGTCACCCTGATGAAGCCTGGGAGTGGGCCCTGCTCTGCTGTCGGGGTCTGTGGAGCATTTATGAGGGTTCCTCTGTGCTCCAGCCCCACATGCAAGTCCCCCAGCTGGCTCCTATGACACTCTGGATCCCAGTGGGCTGTGGAAGCTGTTGCTAGAGCTTTACCAGAGAACCAGCACTCATGGTGGGGAAGAGGGTGACTGATGGAGCAGGTGTGGCTGGTCCTTTCCCTCTTCAAAAAGAGGCTCAGGGAAGGTAGGTGACTTGCCCCATGTCACATAGGCAGACCAGATTCAACTTCTGATATCCTGTTGCATAGTGAGCAGCCCAGGAGGGGGTCTTCCTTCTGTCCCCTCACCCCTAGCCAGGGCTTGGCTGAGACCAAGGTGGACATCATCCAGGTTCTGTACCAGTACCATAACAGTCACATCCATTATTAGGAGTCTGCCATGAGCTAGGCACAGTGCCACGTGCACCACATTTGTCAGTATATTAAATCCTCCCAGCAACTTTTTTTTGGGGGGGGGGGGGGGAGCGGGTACCTGGGATTGAACTCAAGGGCACTGAACCACTGAGCCACATCCCAAGCCCTATTTTGTATTTTATATTTAGAGACAGGGTCTCACTGAGTTGCTTAGAACCTCACTTTTGCTGAGGCTGGCTTTGAACTCACAATCCTCCTACCTCGGCCTCCCAAGTGCTGGGATTACAGGCATACACCACCATGCCCGGCTCCTCCCAGCAACTTCTAAAGGGAGAGATTATTATCTTCATTTTGTAGAGGAGGGAAAGAAGGCAAGTTAAGAAATTTGCCTGACCATTGGATGTGGTGGTATAACCCTGTAACCCCAGCTACACAGGAGGCTGAGGCAGGAGTATCTCTTGAGTCTAGGAGTTCAAGGCCAGCCTGGGCAACATTGACCTTTCCTCAAAAAGAGAAAAAAGGAGGGCTGGGATTGTGGCTCAGCGGTGGAGCGCTCGCCTAGCACGTGGGCGGCCCGGGTTCGATCCTCAGCACCACATACAAATAAAACGCATTGAATAAAACACATTGTGTACAACTAAAGCATATAAATAAAAATATTTAAAAAAAAAAAAAAAGGAAAGAAAAAAATAAACTTATGTAATGTCACACAACTAGAACCAGCACTACAACCCATATCCTCTTCACCATTTTTAAAGTATAAAATTTATTGGTTTTAGTATATTCACAAGGTTGTAAAACCATTACCTAGTTCCAGAACATTTTTTTTTTTTTTTTTTTGTACCAGGGATTGAACTCAGGGGCACTCGACCACTGGGCCACATCCCCAGCCCTTGTTTGTATTTTTTAAAAAATATTTATTTATTTGTTTTTAGTTGTACACAATGCATTTTTACATGGTGCTGAGGATCGAACCTGGGCTGCGCACATGCGCTAGGCGAGCACTGTGCTGCTGAGCCACAACCCCAGCCCCCTTTGTTTGTATTTTATTAGAGACAGGGTCTCACTGAGTTGCTAAGTGCCTCACCATTGCTGAGGCTGGCTTTGAACTCGTGATCCTCCTGCCTCAGACTCCCAAGTGCTGGGATTATAGGCATATGCCACCACACCCGGCTTCTAGAACATTTTTGTCACCCCAAAAGGAAGCACCATTCTCATTAACATTTACTCACTGCTATGGCTTGAGTGTCCCCTAAAGGTTCATATGTAAAGGTTTGGTCCTCAGGGTTGTGGTATCAGGAGGTGTTGTAAACTTTCAGGAGGTGGGCCTTCTGGGAGATCCTTAGGTTGTTGGGTGTGTGTGGGATTAGGACTATGGGACCCTGCCTGTCCTCTCTATGCTTGCTTGCTTGTGATGTGACCAGAGGTTCCACCATTGCCGTGTACTGCTCTCCCCAGAGGCCAAACATCTCAGGAGGCCAGGTCTACACAGGGCCTGGCACAGAATCCACAAGTATTTATCAAAAAGAATGATCAGGGTTGGGGTTGTGGATCAGTGGTAGAGCACTTGCCTAGCATGTATGAGGCACTGGTTCAATTCTCAGCACCACATATAAACAAATAAATAAAATAAAGGTTCATCAACAACTAAAAAAGAAGAGAAAAAGAAAACTTGCAACATTGTGCATTGCTGGTAAGAATAAAAAATGATATTGTTAAAAAAAAAAAGAGGCGGGCTGGGGATGTGGCTCAGTGGTAGAGCGCTCGCCTAGCACGTGGGCAACCCGGGTTCGATCCTCAGCACCACGTACAAATAAAATGAATTGAATAAAACGCATTGTATACAACTAAAGCAAATAAATAAAAATATTTAAAAAAAAAAGAGGGGCTGGGGTTGTTTCTCAGCAGTGGGTTTGATCCTTAGCATCACATAAAAATAAATAAATAAAGGTACAACTAAAAAAAAAAAAAAAAAAGAATGAGCAGGGCTGTGCATGGTAGTACATATCTATAATCCCAGTGACTTGGGAAGCTGAGACAGGAGTATCACAAGTTTGAGGCCAGCCTCAGCAACTTAGGAAGGCCCTAAGCAACTTAGCAAGACCCTATCTCAAAACAAAAAATTTAAAAAGGGATGGAATGTGGCTCAGTGGTAAAGCACTTCTGGGTTCAATCCTTGGCACCAAAAAAAGAAAAAGAAAAAGAAGAAAGAAAAGAGCAGAGCAAGATCAAGATGATCACGTCACTCAACCTTGGACTTCAACTTTCAAACTGTGAGTTCATTAAAACTTTTTTCTTTATAAGTTAATTGCCTCCAAGTATTTCATTATAGTAATGGAAAGCTGACTAACGTACTCCCAATTCCCCTATCCTCCTCAGCCCCAGGCAATCACCGATCTTTGTTCTCTCTATGGATTCTCTTACTTTGGACATTTCAATAAATGAAATTATACACTATTTTGCCTTTTTTTAATATTTATTTTTTAGTTGTAGTTGGACACAATACCTTTCATTTATTTTTATGTGGTGCTGGGGATCAAACCCAGGGCCTCGCATGTGCTAGGCGAGCGCTCTACCGCTGAGCCACAACCCCAGCCCTATTTTGCCTTTTTTTTTTTTTTTTTTTTTTTTTTTTGGTACTGGGGATTGAACTCAGGGGCACTCGACCACTGGGCCACATCCCCAGCCCTTTTTTGTATTTTATTAGAGACAGGGTCTCACTGAGTTGCTAAGTGCCTCGCCATTGCTGAGGCTGGCTTTGAACTCGTGATCCTCCTGTCTCAGCCTCCCAAAGTGCTGGGATTACAGGCGTGCGCCACCGCGCCCGGCTTCTATTTTGCCTTTTTTATCTGGCTTCTTTCACTTAGCACAATGTTTTCAAAGCTCGTCCATGTTATAGCATGAATAGTGCTTCATGCCTTTCTCTAAATATAGACATTCCTCTATTGCATAAATATATAAATATTTTCTTTATCACTTTGATCCCAAGCCTGGTGATTTTCAGGTGTTCTAAGTGCTGGTTATGTGACCTCAATGTTATAGAGGCTGTGGCCTGCATTGTTGGGTTCTCCCTGTTTCACCTTGTACATGACAATGTTGTCCAGGTCAGTTACTGCATGGCTGAAGAGCAGAGGTGCTACCAAACCAGCAAGGACTCAAGAGGAAGACTGGCCAAATGGTATGGACATCGAAGGCTCCTGGAGTGGAGCTGCAGGGGGCTCCTGCCCTGCACCCAGAAGTTGTCGTTGGAGTTCAGACTTACTGTGAAGTTTCCTCAGAGATGAGCCCACTGACCTACTACTTAATGTCAATGATGATAATAGCTTTGAAAGTAATAAGATCAGGGCTGGTCATGTAGCTCAGTGGGAGAATACTTGCCTAGTGTGTGTGAGACCCTGGGTTTGATCCCCAGGTAAGAGTAGAAATACTATCAATTGTAAAAGTTCAAAACAGGACCAACCACCTACCCTGGTAGTTGGCTCACTTTGCTGAGCACCTACTATGCACCCAATCTCCACTGGGTCCTGTGTGAATCACACGCCCTGGTTCACAGTTATTATTTCATAGCATCCTCATAATAGCACCTTCCAGGTAACTTAGTTTTTACCCATGAGTAAATGGAGGCCCAGAGAGGTGAAGTAACTTGCCCAAGGTCACAAAGCTATTAAATTGAAACCTTGGTCTGTATGATGCTCAAATGTGGGCATGATGGCAAGACCCTGCTCAGATATGTCTCCTTAAAGGAGCCTTCGTACCAACACTGAGCTTGGGTCTCACAGAGAACAGTTTTCTGTTGTCAGGGCATGATCCCAGGAGGCCAGATCTGGCACAAGGCCCAGTGTAGAATTCACAAATATTTATCAAAAAGAGTCAATGAAGCCAGGTGCAGTGGTACATGCCTGTAATCCAGTGGCTTGGGAGGCTGAGGCAGGATTGCAAGTTCAAAGCCACCCTTAGCAACTTAGAGAGGTGCCTAAGCAACTTAGCAAGACCCTGTCTCTAAATAAAATATTAAAAGGGCTGGGGATGTGGCTCAGTGGTTGAGTGCCCATGAGTTCAATCCCCAATTAAAAAAAAAGAGGGGGGAGAGAGAGAGAGAAGAGAAAAGAAAAGGGGACCTCAGGCTTACAACACAAAGAAATGGATGGTGCTCAACCAATGAGCCTGGAAGAGAACCCAAAGGAGATTGCAGCACCTGCTGCCACCTTGATTTCAGCCCAGCAAGACCTCCACAAAGAACCCAGTCAACGGCTGGGGTTGTGGCTTAGCGGTAGAGCGCTGGCCTAGCACATGCGCAGCCCAGTTCAATCCTCGGCCCCATATAAGAATAAAGGCATTGTGTACAACTAAAACAAATTTTAAAAATTATAAATAAAAAAAAAAAAGAACCCAGTCAAGCCATGCTGAACTTCTGGTCTACAGAACTGTGCTTTAATAAACAGATTTTGTTGAAGTTGCTGAGTAGATCGTCACTTGTTACACAGCAAATAGAAAACAAATAGAGATTTGCTATGAGGCGGTTTATTCTTTTACCTCCATAAGGAAGGTATTAGCATTTCCACTTTATAGATGAAGTGGCTCAGAGAAGTATAGCATCCTTCTCAAGATCAAACAGCTATTTAATTATGAGAGAGCCCCAGAAGCAAATCTGGGAGCTCCCAGGAAGAGCCCCTCCCTGCTCCCAATCTGACATTGTGATTTTTTTTTAAGGCTCCATGGATTGGTTATAAAAGGTACCTATCAGGAAAATAAACGGAAATGTGACTTGATCATTCCCAGAGAGGCTGAGGCTGCCTAGGGACACAGCCAGGGAAATGCTCTAAATGGAAACATACAACTTCTTTGTTAAGTTGTTTGATTTTGGTTCTCAGTTTACATATTGTAATATATAACATGGCCAATAGGTTTAACATTTTACAGATTCACCTATATCCACTGAGAAGTAGATATATTTATTTGTCTATTATATATTTATATAATATTTGTGTTCTATACTTACGTATTATAGTACATATCAATTTGTGTATTATAATAGACAATGTAGTTACATGGTTTAACATTTTACAAATTCACCTCTGTCCACTGAGAAGTGGATATATTTACAAATTATAATAGATGTATATCACATATTTAATATTGCAATATTCATAGATTTTAATAACTATGTATAGTTTGTATACACAATGGATAATATGGTCAAATGGCTTAACATTCTACAATTTACCTCTGTTTGCTGAGGCAATCTAGAAGCAATGACACCCTACAGCAATAAGCATACCTACCACTCAAATCTCTGTGTGTGCTTGCGTGTCTCTGTGTGTGTGTGTGTGTGTGTGTGTGTGTGTGTGTGGTATTGGGGATTGAACCCAGGGTCTTGAGCATGCTAAGCAAACATCCCCAGCCTGATCTTGGTTTCTAAACACCACTCTCCAATAAATGGAAGTAAGGCTATTTGGAAAATAGCCCCCAAAATATGAGATAATCCTGGAATATCTTGAGGTAACAGAAAGTAAGGAAGTACTAAAAAGTGTTGTAAGCTTTGAAGGAATTTCTTTTTTTTTAATATTCATTTATTTGCTTTAGTTGTACACAATGCGTTTATTTTTACATGGATGCTGAGGATCAAACCCAGGCCGCTCACGTGCTAGGCAAGCGCTCTACCACTTGAGCCACAACCCCAGCCCCTGAAGTAATTTCCAATAGCCACTATGTCCCAAATAGCTGGGGCTAATGATCAATAAAATAAATAATAGAATATATGAAGTGTTATATTATTCATCCATAAAAAAGGAGGGTTGAGATTTAGGTCAGTGGTAGATCAGTTCCTAGTATGTGTGAGACTCTGAGTTCAATCGTCAGCACTGTAAAAAAAAAAAAAAAAAAAAAAAAAAAAGAAATTCTGACATGTGCCACAAGATGGATCATACTTGATGATATGATGATGATGATGATGATGATGATGATGATGATGGTACCGGGGACTGAACTCAGGGGCACTTGACCACCAGACCACATCCCCAGCCCTTTTGTGTATTTTATTAGAGACAGGGTCTCAGCCAGACGCGGTGGTGCACGCCTGTAATCCCAACACTTGGGAGGCTGAGGCAGGAGGATTGCGAGTTCAAAGCCAGCCTCAGCAATGTTGAGGCACTTAGCAACTCAGTGAGACCCTGTCTCTAATAAAATACAAAAAAGGGCTGGGGATGTGGCCCAGTGGTCGAGTGCCCCTGAGTTCAATCCCAGGTACCAAAAAATAAAAAAGAGAGAGAGACAGGGTCTCACTGAGTTGCTAAGTGCCTCGCCATTGCTGAGGCTGGCTTTGAACTCGCCATCCTCCTGCCTCAGCCTCCCAAGTGCTGGGATTACAGGCTGCACCACCGCACCTACCCAAACTTGATATTATTTATGGTAAGAGAAATCAACCAGACATAAAAGGAAAGATACTGTATGATTCCTTTTGGATGAGGTACTTAGAATAGTCAGACTCATAAAGACAAAAGTAGAATAGTAGTTACCAGCGACTGAGGAGAGGGGGAATAGGATATAAAGTATTTAATGGGTATAAAGTTTCATTTTGGCAAGATGATAAAGTTCTGGAGATGAATGGTGGTGATGGCTGCACAATAATGTGAATATGCCCAATGTCACTGAACTATAGACTTACAAGTTGTTAAAACTGTAAATTTTAGCCAGGCATGGTGCATGTGCCTGTAATCCCAGCGACTCAGGAAGCTGAGGCAAAAGGATTGCAATATGAGGCCAGCCTCAACAACATAGCGAAACCCAAACAACTTAGCGAGACTCTGTCTCAAAATAAAAATAAAAAGGCCTGGGGGGATGGCTCCGTGGTTAAGTGCCCCTGGTAGAAAAAGTAAATAAATTAATTGATTAATTAAATTTTAAAAAGAAAAGAAAAAGAACTGAGAATGTGGCTCAGGGGCAAAGTGCCCTGGGTTCAATCCTTAGTGCCAAAAAAAATTGTAAATTTTACATTATGAATATTTTTTTTTTTTTTTTTTTTTTTTTTTTTTTTGGTACCGGGGATTGAACTCAGGGGCACTTGACCACTGGGTCACATCCCCAGACCTTTTTGTATTTTTTTATTTAGAGACAGGGTCTCACTGAGTTGCTAAGTGCTTCCCCATTGCTGAGGCTGGCTTTGAACTCGCGATCCTCCTGCCTCAGCCTCCCAAAGTGCTGGGATTACAGGCGTGCGCCACCGCGCCCGGCTACATTATGAATATTTTACCGTAAAAATTCCTGTACTGGGGCTGGGGTTGTGGCTCAGCAGCAGAGTGCTTGCCTTGCACGTGTGCAGCCCGGGTTCGATCCTCAGCACCACGTAAACATAAATGCATTGCATTGTGTACAACTAAAGTAAATAAATAAATATTTTTTTTAAAAATCCTGTACTGGGCTGGGGTTGTAGCTCAGTGTGTGAGGCACTGGGTTCTATACTCAGCACTGCATATAAATAAATAAACATCCGTCAACAACTAAAAACAAATATTATTTTTTAAAACATTTTTTATTTTTTATTTTTTTTTTAAAATATTTTATTTATTTACTTTAGTTGTACACAATGCAGTGCATTTATGTTTACGTGGTGCTGAGGATCGAACCCGGGCCGCACACGTGTGAGGCGAGCGCTCTGCCGCTGAGCCACAACCCCAGCCCCATTTTTTTTTTTTTTTAGTGGTAGTTGGACACAATGCCTTCATTTTATTTATTTGTACATGGTGCTGAAGATCTAACCCAGGCCGTGCACATGATAGGCAAGCACTCTACCACTGAGCCACAACCCCAGCCCAAAAAACAATATTTAAAAAAAAGAAAGGAAAATTCCTTTACTGCTATTTTAGTGGGACTTCAGAAGGAATGGAGTTTATGCACATGTTAAATTCACCACTTACCCAAAACTCTCAGGAGTTATTTAAGAAAGTGTTTCATTTGCAAGGTATAAGGTTAGTTTTGTGATTTTATTATTGATTTCTAGTTTTGGGGTTTTTTTTGTTTATTTTGTTTTTTATTGTTTTGTTTGTTTGTACCAGGGATTGAACCCAGGGGTGCTTAACCACTGAGCACATCCCCAGACCTTTTTATCTTTGGTACCAGGGATTGAACTCAGGGGCACTCGACTACTGGGCCACAGCCCTTTTTTGTATTTTATTAGAGACAGGGTCTCACTGAGTTGCTAAGTGCCTCACCATTGCTGAGGCTGGCTTTGAACTAGCAATCCTCCTGCCTCAGCCTCCCAAGTGCTGGGATTACAGGTGTGCTCCACTGTGCCCGGTTCCAGCCCCCTTTTTTTTTATATATATAAATTATTTAGAGACAGGGTCTTGCTGAGTTGCTTAGGGGCTTGCTAAGTTGCTGAGGCTGGCTTTGAACTCGTGATCCTCCTGACTCAGCCTCCCAAGCCAGTGGGATTACAGCTGTGCGCCACCTTGCCCAGCCTGTTCTAATTATTTAGATTGTGATCAAAGAATGATGTGCAGGGCTGGGGAATGTAGCTCAGTGGTCAAGTGCTTGCCTAACGAGAGCAAGGTCCTGGGTTCAATCCCCAATAAGGGGAAAAAAAAAAGATCTACAAATGGTCTCTACTATATTGGAGTTTATTGACATTTCTTTGTGCTGTAGTTTGTGGCCTTTAATAATTACAATCACTATCACTTAGTATTTAGACCAGTATTACCCTAAAAACATTAACTGGTGGAATGAGTTAGACCTCATTACCCTAAGTACATGTATGAAGACACAAATGGTGTGAAAGTACTTTGTGCACAATCAGAGACTTGAAAAATTGTGCTCTATATATGTAATATGAAATGAATTGCATTCTGCCATCATACATAATAAATTAGAATAAATAAATAATTTAATAATAAAAAAATTAACTACCTAGAAAAGATCTAGTTTCTCTTGCTATCAAGAGGGTTTTGGTTTCATTTTCTGGATGGAGAAGCTGAGGCTCAAAGAGGCTAAATCATGTGCTCATGGACACATAACAAGGAAGTAGCTGAGCTGCAAACAGAACCCCCCTTTAAGGAGAACTTTAAGGTGTCAGGCACTATTCTTAACTTCTTTTAATACCTTTATTCTTTTTTTTTTAAAATATTTATTTATTTGCTTTAGTTGTACACAATGCCTTTGTTTTTACGTGGTGCTGAGGATCGAACCCGGGCCGCACACGTGCTAGGGGAGTGCTCTACTGCTGAGCCACAATCCCAGCCCAATACCTTTATTTTTATTGTTTATTTATTTTTACGTGGTGCTGAGTATCGAACCCAAGGCAGCGCATGTGCTAGGCGAGCACTCTACCGCTAAAGCCACAACTCCAGCCCACTATCCTTAACTTCTACAATTTAATCTCTGTTAACAATTTTACAAGAAGGCACAATTGGCCCCATTTTCTAGGTTGGAAACTGAGGTCTCACAATTGGGGGTTTGAGGGATTGGAACTACAATGAGGTTCAGAGCCTGAGGTTTCTTTGTATTTTTGTAGTGCTGGGGATTGAACCCAGGGTATCATACATGTTAGACATCCCAGCCCAGCTTTTTTTTTTTTATTTTTTTAGAGACAGGGTTCGACCACTGGACACCCTGAGTTGCTAAGTACCTCGCCATTTTGCTGAGGCTGGCTTTGAACTCGCGATCCTCCTGCCTCAGCCTCCCAAGTGCTGGGATTACAGGTAGATTCGCAGCTTTTCTTGTTTTCTTTTCTTTCTCTCTTTTTCTTTGAGACAGTGTCTCACTAAATTACCCAGGCTGGCCTCAAACTTGCCATTCTCCTGCCTCAGCCTCCTGAGTACCTGGGATTACAGGTATGTACCACTGTGCCCAGCAAAACCTGGGCCTTTGTGCACCAGCTGAGGGTTGTTGAACCAGGGCACCTGAGAGAGCAAAGCCCTTCCAGAGGCAGACTTCAATAGACAAGAGAGGCTGAGCAGAATTTTTCTCCTGAGAAAGCCAGGGTTGGTGTACTGAGATCACAGGCAGCCGGGAGGGCAGGATGGGTACAACTGAGGGTGTCCACAACAGCCTCCAGGATTCTCTGCTCTGGAGTTTATACCCCTCTTGGCTTGGGTGAGAAGGGTATGGAGCTGCCAGAAGCAATAGGCAAAGTCACCTCTTACCTCCTTCCAGAGAGGATCTATGGCAACTGCTAGAGGTTTGAAGGATAAAAACAACAAAAGCAGCAAGTAAACAGAGAATGGGATAGAGGATTAGTAATCATGAAGGAAGAAGAATTTAGAAACTTGGGACATGGAAGGACATGTTACAGGTCCTATGCAATGATTACTTTTTTTTTTTAATATTTATTTATTTGTTTCAGTTATACACAATGCCTTTATTTTTACATGGTGCTGAGGAACCCCGGGCCGCGCACATGCTAGGCGAGCGCTCTACAGCTGAGCCACAACTCCAGCCCCTCAAATTCATTCTTTTTTTTTTTTAAATTTTTTTTATTATTTATTATTCATCATGCACAAGTATAGTATCTTTTTACATACAACTGCTTGTATACAAAGTATATAAGTACCATTCAGATCTTCAATCATGCATTTAGGATAATGATATCCATCTCATTCAACCACCAATTTTTTTCCAACCCCCCCCTTACTCCCTCCCTCCCCTCCCTTTCCGTTGACCGTTCTAGTGTTCCTCTGATCCTATGTACCCCCTTCCAACAACACTGTGAACCAGCCTCCTTATATGAGAGAAAACATTTGGTATTTGGATTTTTGAGATTGACTAATTTCACTTAGCATTATATATTCTCCAACTTCATCCATTTACCTGCAAATGCCATTATTTTATTCTCTCTTATTGCTGAGTAAAATTCCATTTTGTATATATACCATATTTTCTTTATCCACTCATCTACTAAGGGACATCTAGGTTGGTTCCATAACCTAGCTATTGTAAATTGTGCTGCTATAAACATTGAAGTGGCTGTGTCACTGTAATATGCTGTTTTTAAGTCTTTTGGGAATAGACCCAGGAGTGGGATGGCTGGGTCATAGGGTGGTTCCATTCCCATTTTCCCAAGAAATCTCCATACTGCTTTCCATAGCGGTTGCACCATTTTGCAGTCCCACCAGCAATGTATGAGTGTGCCTTTTTCCCTACATCCTCTCCAACATTTATTGTTGTTTGTGTTCTTGATGGCTGCCATTCTGACTGGAGTGAAATGAAATCTTAGAGTAGTTTTGATTTGCATTTCTCTAATTGCCAGTGATGTTGAGCATTTTTTCATGTATTTGTTGATTAATCGTGTATCTTCTTCTGAGAAGTGTCTTTTCAATTCCTTTTGAAGGAGAGGGTGGCCATTAATAGCACCTGTGATCCCTCTAGTGGTCACAGAGGGAAAAAAATCCTAAATTTAATTTGTCCAACATGACAGTCATCTCTTGGTTATCTGTGGGGGATTGCTTCCAGGACCCCTGTGGATACCAAAAATCCATGGATGCTCAAGGCCCTTTTTTGCCGCCTAAGGCAACGATAACGCGGGAAAGAAATCGGAGGCAGACTGGGAATGAGTAGTTCCTTTATTCTTGCTTCTTCTCTCCTTTCTCTCTACTCTGACACCCCCGGCCTGGTTAAATACTCTTCACCCATTAAGCATACATGTGTTCAGGTGAGGCACAGAAAGATTCTTAGTCAAATTCATTAAGGTCAGGTGTAAACAAGTAAACGCCTCCTCTTGGCTCTCAGTCAGCCGCCATCTTAGCTATCTCCTCATTAAAGGCTCTTACAGCCTTTATATGAATTAGAGTGGTGTTTGCATAGAACCTACACACATCCTCCTGTGTTCTTTAAATCATCTCTAGCTGACTTATTCCTAGTACAATGTAGTTATTATACTGTATTGTTAAGGGAATGATAAAGAAAAAAAGTCTGTATGTGTTCAGTACAGATGCAATTATCTTTTTTTGTTGTTGTTGTTTTTGTACTAGAGATTGAACCCAGGGGCATTCAACTACTGAGTCACATTCCCAGCCCTTAATTTATTTATTTATTTTTGGAACCAGGGATTAAACTCAGGGGCACTTAACCACTGAGCCACATTTCCAGCCCTTTTTTTATTTTGAGACAGGGTCCCACTAAGTTGTTGAGGGCCTCGCTAAGCTGCTGAGGCTGGCTTTGAACTTGCAATCCTCCTGCCTCCACCTCCCAAGCTGCTGGGATTATAGGCATGCACCACAGTGCCCAGCCTTTTTTCAATGTTTTAAGGATGGGCTCTCACTATATTCTCCAGGCTGGTCTCAAACTTGTGGGCTCAAGTGATTCTCCTTTCTCATCCTCCAAAGTAGCTGGGACTATAGAAGTATGCCATCATACCCTGCCTTTTTTTATTTCCAAATATTTTTGATCCATGTTGATTGAATCCACAGATGAGGGACCCATGGATACAGTGTTGACTGTATACTTATGCACCCATTATAGAGGGAGGATGGGAAGGACATTCTCTGAGATTCTGAGTGTCAGAAAGAAAGAACTTGATGTAGGTCACATAACATCAGCCACAGTTATGGGTCATTCCACATCCCAGCAAGAACTCCCAACCTTCTTCTGATTGGATGAAACCAAGGCAGGTAAGGGTGGAGAGCAGGGAAAAGCATGGACCCTGCAGTTATCTGCCCTGATCTTGACTTCCAGCTAGGACCCCATTGCCATTATGTGGAGTTGGGAGAGTACTGCAGCTTCTCAGGGCCTCAATGACCTCATCTGTGAAACAGGCTTATTATAGCACCCTCCTTTTTTTTTTTTAATTAACCTTTCATCAATTATGTGGTACTGAGGATCGAACCCAGGGCCTCACCAGTACTAGGAAAGTGCTCTACCACTGAGCCACAACCCCAGCCCCTTAACTCCCTCCTTTTGAGAGTGGTGAGAACTAAATGAAGAAATGGATGTTGAGGGCATATAATGGTGCTTGGTCCATGGTATTGGTAGAGTACCCAGGGAGGAGAAACTTAGGCCTAAAGAGCTCACTCAATAAGACAAAATGAGGGCTGGGTTTGTAACTCAGTGGTAGAGCTTTCGCCTAGCATGCATGAGGCACTGGGTTCAATTCTCAGCACTGCATATAGATTAAAAAATAAATAAATAAAGGTCCATCAACAACTAACAACAAAAATAATGATAATAATAAATAACAAAACAAAATGAGTAGGTCTTAGAGAAAAGCTAGAAAGCTTCTCCCTCCAACCAGAAGGTGATATTATTTTTAGGAAGGATATGTTTGCCAGAGGAAATCGGTTTTCTTTCTTTTTTTAAAAAAAAATTTTTTTAGTTGTAGGTGGATTCAATACCTTTATTTTATTTGTTTATTTATTTTTATGTGGTGCTGAGGATCCAACCTGGTACCTCATACATGCTAGGCAACCACTCTACCACTGAGCCACAAACCCAGCCTGGGAAGTTGGTTTTCTCTTTCCAGGTAGATTTGGTCATCACTGGCTATGCTTCATCCACTCTCGAGCCTTGGGTACCAGAGGGCCAGGTGGGCTCCGAATGCCACAGGTATGGCTGCTCTGGCTGTAGATGTCAGCACTTTTTCTTTGTTTTGTTTTAGAAATCAAACACTTGCCTCACACCTGCCAGGCAAGCACTGTACCTCTGAGCTACATTCCCAGCCCAGCTGTCAGCATTTGACAGTGAGAGTGACTTGCTCAGACAGCGTGGCCAGCTTCTGTCTCCCATCTCTGCAAGCTATAATTACCCAGCCTATGGCACTGACCTGTGCCTCCTCTTATTAGTATTATAATTTTAGCTCTCCTTCCAGGATGAACTGTGGAAGAAAGGTCTAGACCTGTAGGAAAGTAGAAGAGAAATCAGTTCTGCCCACCAACCTGTTCTTTTCATCTCTGCTTGTTCTATACAATTTTTAGAAATATTTTTTAGTTGTAGATAGACACATATCTTTATTTTATTTATTTGTTTGTTTAATTATTTATTTTATGTGGTTCTGAGGATCAAACCCAGTGCCCCACATATATGAGGCAAGCACTCAACCACTGAGCCACAACCCCAGCCCCCTATACAATATTTTTTTAAGGTACTAGGGATCAAACCTAGGGTCTCACTCATGCTAGGTAGATGCTCCACCACTGAGCTACATTCCCAGCGCTTGTGTGTGTGTGTGTGTGTGTGTGTGTGTGTGTGTGTGGTACTGGGGATTGAACTCAGGGGCACTTGAACACTGGGTCACATCCCCAGCCCTTTTTTGTATATTTAGAGACAGGGTCTTACTGAGTTGCTAAGTGCCTTGCCATTGCTGAGGCTGACTTTGAACTCGCAATCCTCCTGCCTTAGCCTCCCAAGTGCTGGGATTACAGGCGTGCGCCACCGCGCCCAGCCATTCCCAGCGCTTTTAACTCTACCTGGGGACAGTCAGGGAACCTGAATTACTGGAAGAATTCAGTGAATCAATAAGTAGAAGAGGCTAGGGTGGTGCTTGGATCATGGTAACTATTAGTGTTATCATTGGGGTTGCCAGTTGGAGTCCGGGTCCTTGGTGTCCTGAATAAAGAATTGAGCAAGACAGGGACTGGGGTTGTGGCTCAGTGGTAGAGCATTTGCCTAGTACATGTGAGGCACTAGGTTAAAAAAAAAAAAAAAAGGAATTGAGCAAGACACATAGAAGTAACAGGCAAAGTGCAGATTTATTGAAGTTGAAGGTTAAATTACCACTGCACAAGGTAGAGCAGAGTGGACCGAGCAAGAGAGAGAAGCTCAAGGCCCTGATGTCTGGAAACTAGTGTCTTTATATGCTAGGCTGTGAGGCATTCTCTTCTCTGTATGGACCAAATGAAAAACCTCACCTCATTTGTTCCCATTATTATCTTTTTCTAAAAAATAAACATTACTTTTGTGTGTGTGTGTGTGTGTGTGTGTGTGTGTGTGTGTGGTACCGAGGATTGAACTCAGGGGCATTCGTCCACTGGGTCACATCCCCAGCCCTTTTTTTTTTTTTATTTTATTTAGAGACAGGGTCTCACTGAGTTGCTAAGTGCCTCGCCATTGCTGAGGCTGGCTTTGAACTTGCGATCCTCCTGCCTCAGACTCCCAAAGTGCTGGGATTACAGGCGTGCTCCACTGCGCCCAGCTAAACATTACTTTTTATCACTTTTTTTTAAATGTGGTGCTGAGGATCAAACCCAGTTCCTCACATGTGCTAGGCAAGCGCTCTACCACTGAGCCCCAACCCCAGCCCCTGATTACCTTTTAATACCTGATTAGAAGAGTGTCCAATTTCCCTCCATTGGTTACTTTAGAATACCTAATTAGAATACTGTCCACTTACCATGATTGGTTGTTGCCCCCTGAAGCGATGGCCGCTTGGAGCATCAACGCCGCGAGAATAAGTTTAGAGGCAGACTGGAAACAAACAGGCTCTTTATTTTGTCAGCTTCTCTCTCCGGCTCCAACAACACCCCCACACGCCATACATGCTCCTCTAACAACCAAATGGCGCCGACCTGCTCCGATCTCGGCTCAAGTCTCATGAGATCTGGGGCCAAGTTCTGCAAGATCTCGGGCCAAGTCCCGTGAGACCACGGAAGGCGGCAATGTCCAAACATCTCCATGGCCCGCAGCCAACCACAATCTTAGCCATCTCCCAAATCAGGGCTCCTGCAATTGGTTATTTTAGAATAATGAACTGTGGCAGGAGTTATCAAGGGCAGTAACTCCTCAGTGACAGGAGTTGTCATGGTAATGGGACTTATCAAAAACATGGACAGGATGACCCATCTCTCTGTCTTGTTCTCCAGTGGCATTTTTCTTGTACCCTGCCTCTGCCATCTTGGTGTCCTTGAACTCCTACCTAACATTGGTGTTCTGTATCTTCATCCTTCTTGGTTCAAGCTGGACGTCACTTCATCCAGAAAGCCTTCTGTAACTTTGCCAGGCTGAATTTGGTGTCCAAGTTTCCTGCGCAGCCCTGGTACTGCTGATCACTCAGTTATACTTTGTCCCATTATCTGTCTTGCTCCTGCACTCAGCAGTGAGCCCTAAGGAGGGATTGTGCTATTCCTTGTTCACTGTTGCATCCCCTACATGGCTAGCTCAGTCAGGTAGGAGTGACAATGTATTTTAGGTGAAATTATCGGGACTAATGAGAGCTGGCTCCGCCACTCACATGCTATTTGACTTAAGCTCTCAGATTTGTGTCCACTCTCACTCCCCAGATAAAATGAAATTAAAACAGCCCCTGCCTTCTGCGGCCAATGGAGAGAGCAAATGAGACCTGCATACCATACCACCAAGCACAACACAGGTGCTCCATAAATAGTCATTGTTCTGAAGTTACAAATTAAGTACCCCCAATTTGTCCAGGCCTCCCCTGGTCCTTCCAACCCTAGGGAGCTTCTGTTCTTGCCCTGGATTCCCGAAGCCTTCAGCATGTCCCCTGTCATAGCACCAATCTCACACTTCTGCAAGTGCAGCCCTCTACAAATCAAGGAGAGAGGCTTTGAAAGAACCTTGGGCCGTGCACGGTGGCGCACGCCTGTAATCCTAGCACTTTGGGAGGCTGAGGCAGGAGGATCGCGAGTTCAAAGCCAGCCTCAGCAATGGCGAGGCACTTAGCAACTCAGTGAAACCCTGTCTCTAAATAAAATTACAAAAAAGGGATGGGGATGTGGCCCAGTGGTCGAGTGCCCCTGAGTTCAATCCCCGGTACCACAAAAAAAAAAAAAAAAAAAGAAAAAAAAAAAAAAAGAAAAGAAACTTGGGTCTTGGGTCTGCTGCTCTGTCACTCTCCCCAGACAAACTGTAAGTTCAGCAAGAGCAGGACCTTTGCCCTCAACCATCTGATTATCCATCAGTTAGTCCAGAGCCTGGTGAAGAGTAGGGAGCTTGTGATTTCCCAAGCTTTCTTTTCTTTCTTTCTTTTTTGTGGGGAGCGGTATTGGGGTTTGAACTCAGGGGCACTCGGCCACTAAGCCACATCCCAGCCCTATTTTTTTATACCTCTATTTTACTTATCTATTTTTATGTGGTGCAGAGGCTTGAACCCAGGACCTCGCATGTGCTAGGCGAGCGCTCTACCGCTGAGCCACAACCCCAGTCCTTCAGCTCTATTTTGTATTTTATTTATAGACAGGGTCTCACTGAGTTGCTTAGTGCCTCATTCTTGCTCAGGCTGGCTTTTAAAAAATATATTTATTTATTTGCTTTAGTTGTACACAATGCATTGGTCTTTACGTGGTGCTGAGGATTGAACCTGGGTCGCACACATGCTAGGTGATCCTCCTGCCTTAGCCTCCTGAGCCTCTGGAATTACAGGTGTGTGCCATCACGCCTGGCTCTTTTCCCTTCCCTCCCTCGCTCCCTCCATTCCTCCTTTCCTGCATACCAGGCAAGCACTCTACCATTGAGACATATCTCCAGCCCTGAAGATTTCCCAAGCTTTCTTTCTTTCTTTGTTTTAGTTGTATACAATGCCTTTTTATTTTTACGTGGTGCTGAGGATCAAACCCAGGCCACGCATGCGCTAGGTGAGCACTCTACCGTTGAGCCATAACCCCAGCCCCCTCCCAAGCTTTCTGAAGGACTCCGATGCCTGGCTCCTTTGCATGGAGGCCCTGTGTAGCCATCCTGCCTCTGTACTGTCCTCCCTGGTTTGCCCTTTCCATCTCAGCCTGTGCAACTTTGTACTCATTCAGCAAGACCTAGAACAAATGCTATCTTCCCCAGGAAGTCCTTTCTGAGCAGCTGGGCCCAGTGACCTTGGTCTTTTTGGAAATCTTTTTTTTTTTTTTAAACATTTATTTATTTGCTTTAGTTGTACACAATGCATTTATTTTTACGTGGTGCTGAGGATTGAACCCGGGCCGCGCACGTGCGAGGCGAGCGCTCTACCACTGAGCCACAACCCCAGCCCCCCCTTTTTTAAAAATATTTATTTATTTGCTTTAGTTGTACACAATGCGTTTTATTTTTACGTGGTGCTGAGGATTGAACCCGGGCTGAGCCACAATCCCAGCCCCTCCTTGGGAATTTTAAAGCTCTGCTTTCTGCAACTGTCTTGCCACTTGCACATAAGGTTCTCCAGCTTGGTACCTTTAGTTAGGTGTGTTCATTTTGTTGAATAATTATTCTTTTTCTGGGTCACATTCCCAATTCTGTTTCCCAAAAAGACTGATAGCCCTTGCCAACAGTTATCATTAGAAGAGTTTCCTCCAGATATGTGATTTGACATGTAGATTAAGATTATTCTAAGTGTACAGAGAAAAGACTATGTGAGGATACAGCAAAAGGGTGGCCATCTGCAAGTCAAGGAGAAGAAACAAATCTGGCCTTGATTTTAGATTTCCAGCCTCCATGAGGGTGGAAAAATAAATTTCCATTATTGCAGCAAAAAAGAAAAGAATCTATTTCTTCCCTGCCTACTTTGAAAAAAGATTTAAAAACAGAATAATGTCTGTAGTTGAGGTCATGGAATTTTACTAATGCCGATTTCCTGAGTTTAATGTCATACTACAGAGATAGATAGATAGATAGAGTCACCATCAAAGGAAGCTGAGTGAAGGGTATATGGGACTCTATTTTGTGCTCTTTTTGCAATTTGCTAGTGTATGGCTGTGTAAGAGCTTATTTATCGAAATTTTTTTATAATATTAAGATTGGTAACAACCTTAGTGTACAATTTTAGGGGATTGTTTAAGAAAATCACAATACAGGGCTGGGGTGGTGGCTCAGTGGTAGAGCGCTCACCTAGCACGTGCGCAGTCCTGGGTTCGATCCTCAGCACCACGTAAAAATAAATAAATAAAATAAAGATATTGTGTCCAACTACAACTAAAAAAAGGAAATCACAATACAAGCCATACATTAGAGGACTATGAAAGTATTGGAAAGCACCAAGTAGAAATTTATTTATTGTTTTGAGGAAGTCTTACCAATTATCTTGGTGAGATAAAAATATCAGATAATATATCAAGCCTAGGAAGATATTTACCAAAATATTAAAAGTGATTGTTTCAGGTCAATGGGATTGCACATGATTTTGTGTGTGTGTGTGTGTGTGTGTGTGTGTGTGAGAGAGAGAGAGAGAGAGAGAGAGAGAGAGAGAGAGGTGTGAGTGTGTACTGGAGATTGAACCCTGGGGCGGTTAACTACTGAATCACACATTCTCAGCCCTTTTCATTTCTTATTTTGAGACAGGGTCTCGCTAAATTGCTGAGGCTGTTAAAATTGTTGAATTTGTGATCCTCCTGCCTCAGCCTCCCAAAATGGTGGGATTACAGGATTTGGGCTAGAGCAACCGGCTTTTCTTTTTGCTTCCAGTATATTTCCACTTCTCTGTGATGCAAATATTATTTGTTCAATAAAGCATCTTTAAAGAGTAGAGATTGGGCTGGGGTTGTGGCTCAGCGGCAGAGCGCTGGCCTCGCATGTGCGCGGCCCGGGTTCGATCCTCAGCACCACGTAAACATAAATGCATTGCATTGTGTACAACTAAAGTAAATAAATAAATAAATATTAAAAAAAAGAGTAGAGATTATATAATGTTTTAAAGGGGATGAACAGAAAATATATAGAAGGAAGAGAAATTAATAGAATTGAGAAAGGTGGCAATAGCAATTGAGGTCCTGGCAAGAGGGGAAATGGCACTTTATTAGGATCCCATTAGGTAAAAGTTCTCTGGAGAGACTGATGTTTTCCCTTAAGGCGCTGAAGTCTCGAAGGGCTGCCATGAAACAGTCCAGCTTCAGACTAGCAGAGAAGCTTCAGTCTTGCGTTTGACTGAATTTACAGTTCTAGTTTGACCCTCCCATTGGGTAAAATCCTACCCTTCTCAGGGCCTCAGTTTCCCCGCCTATAACGCAGAAAGAGGTGAATCTCAAAGTTCCCACCACCTCTTCTGGTTCCAGCATGCTAGTTACTTTGCTGTTGACTAGGTAGTTTTTCTTAGCCTTCTTCAGGGAACAGCTGCGAATCGGCGTTCGGCTGCACAGAGGTTAATAGAGGTCGGTCCCGCCCCCCTGGACCCGCCTTCTGACCCCTCCCACCTTTGCCACGCCCACGGCACCACCCCTGCCCGGGTTGTACCCTTGATCCCGCCCCCAGGCCGTGCGTCCACAGGAAGTGCCCGCGCGCGGGCCGCTCACTTCCGCCCGGCAGGTGACAGCCGCGGGGCTCGGAGCGGCCGGCTGCACCGACGCACCGGGTTAGGGGGAGGAGGAGGCCGCGGACATTTTGCTGCCGAGCCGAATCGAGTTGTGGCGCCCGGAGCCGTTTGGACCTGCGGGTGAGGAAACAGGGAGACCGACGAGGCCCGGAAAGAAGTGGGGCGGCGAGTCGGGGGTCCGAGGTGAGGGGTTTGCGGGGTCAGGGGTCACGGAGAGGACGCCATGCTAAAGGGGCGCGAGCGGCCTCCCCGGCCGAGGAGTAAGGACTGCGGGTTCATTCATTCGCGCCCACTTGACTGCTGGCCAGCACCGGCCTTGTCCCAGGTCCGCAGCCCCTCATGGGGCGCCCGCCCCGAGAGACTCCTAGACTTAGGCCCCGTGGAGCCTGTCCCTGGCCGGAGGGAAAAGTCTTCAGTATCTGGGTTCCCCCTTTGCATTCACCCCCATGGCTATCCTGGGGCTTCCTCTTCGTACAGGGGCTTATCTCTTTGCCATGGTTCCAAATGAGAGGTGGGCGGGGGTCAAGAAATGGCACTACGCCTCCCGTGCCTTGATAGGCTAAGGCTTGGTCTGTCCTTTGGATCCTTCGGGCGAGTTGACAGAATGAGGACACCTGTAATAATGCTAGAAAACACTAACAAGAATTCCAGCTTGGTTATTCAGCTCCTACTGTGAACGATGCACTGTGCTAGACACTTTACTTACAATGCCACATTTAAACTTCAGCAACTCTTGTAGGTAGTTATTGATACCTTACCCATTTTATCCACCAGGACACACAGGCACAGAAGTCAAATCACGCATGTCAAGTTAATCAGGTAGAAGAGGCAGAAGCACTGGGGTTCTTACCTAGGTTTTCAGGGACCAGCAAAGTGCAGAGACAAAGGAGAAGCTGGAGTAGGGTTAGGGTGTAGGAGCGATTTAATATTTCAAGCTGCTGGTACACTATTGGGATCTGTGTTAAGATGTAGCCTTATTGCTTCTTATCTGATCATTATAAAGGGCATTTAATTAACTTTCTTTAGGGTGAAACAGTCCTGCAGGCTGTTGCTATAAGTGATTTATCTTTCAGGACAAGAGCTTAAAAATTTCCCTGTTAGGAACTGTGAGACACAGAAGAAACTATCCATGCAGCTAACATCCAGACGTCTCTTGAGAAAGGCTGAGTGGCATTGCTTTTTCAGTAAAGAAAAGGAGATCTTTTGGTCCTAGGTTCTGGAAGAATGTACCTAAAGTATCCAAGGGTAGAATCTGTCTCTCTGAAAAATGCACAGGCCTGTGCCATCTTATATATCTTGGCTGGAATATGATGAGATGGTTTGATGGCCAGGGGGCTAGGTTCTTCCTCACTCCTTTGTTCATTTGTTCCTGTTCTGCCTCAGTTTCCCTGACCACAGTGTGAAGACCTGTCATCTTCCTACACACTCCTGGGTGCTTTAAGCTTTAATGAATCCAAGAAGGTTTCCACATATTTCTGAAGAAAGCTGTGACAGAAATATTACTCTTGTTACTTTTTTTCTTTAAACTGGGATCTGTTCTCCTAGTTCCATTGAATTCACAGACACTTAATACTGTTACCTTATCCCCATCCTTCCAGGAGAGGATTTGAGATAAAGCAACTTGTCACAGATGGTAGGACATAGCTCAGAGCATCTGGTTCCCTGTCCTGGCTTTAGCCCACCAGGCTCCTCTTAGAAACCATCATGAAGGGCAGCTTCACTATTTCTTAAATAATCGATCTCTCAAAGGTTGCATGGGTAGAGATCATCTGTTGAGTGTGGGTCAGCCAGAAGCTTTACCCTGAGCAACTTGAAGGGCTCAGAGGTATAATGGAAACAGCATTCCTGACTCCTCTCAGCCCCAGCTCAGCTGCTTCCCAGTAGTGTGACCTGGACAGTTTATTTGGGCTGTGTCTCTTACTTCAGCTCCAAAATAATACTGACCCCCTGCTCTTCCCCCCCACCCATTTTAGAGTTGTTAGAAGAGGAAATTGTGCAGAGCCTGTTTCACTGGTGGGTGTTTTGACCCTAAGCTAGTTGATGCTTGCCAGGGCCTGTGTCTGAGGAAGACTGGCAGATGTGGCTTGTGGGGTGTTGCTTCCTTCTGCAAACAGAGACCTTTATGTACTTAGGACTTCTCCCACCCTTCTTTCACTTCCTAAAAGAATTTCAGAACAAGTTCAGTTTGTTGGTCCTGTAGGTTCTGGCCCTGGACTTTGATCTTTTTCTAGCCATCCTCAAAACTTGCATGTCTAAACTGCTTACTTCCCAGAAGACCTTTAGGTCTGGCATGAAAGTGTGATGTGCTGACAGTAAGCAAGCATGGCTTACATATGGTTTTATGCTTTGCTTTATTTCATTTCATTTCTTTCTTTCTTTCTTTGTTTTTTTTTTTTTTTTTGGCACCAGGGATATTTATTTATTTGCTTTAGTTGTACACAATGCAACGCATTTATGTTTACATGGTACTGAGGATCAAACTGGGGCCACGCATGTGCTAGGCGAGCGCTCTCCTGCTGAGCCACAACCCTAGCCCCCCAGCCCTTTTTTTTAAAAAAAAAAACTTTTATTTTGAGACAGGGTCTCAGTTGCTTAGGGACTTGCTAAATTGCTGAGGCTGGCTTTGAACTTGCAGTCTTCCTGCCTCAGCCTCCAGAGCTGCTAGATTACAGGTGTGTGCCATTGTACCTGGCCCTTTATTCTGTTTCTGAAGGTTGAGGGGCATCTAGTCCTTGAAAGTCTTTCTTTTTTTCTGGATAGGTATTTTTATTATTACAGGCTAGAAGAGATTTTTTTGTTCTTTATCCCTTCTCACATAGAAGAGTAAATACACCAGAGAGAAGATATCACCTGAGCAGTTGGGGAATCCTTAAAAAAAAAAAAAAAAAGTCCTGCTTGAAAATCCATCTGTGGTTCCTCATTGCCCTTAGGCTAAACTCACTCACATTCCTTAGCTTAGTTTCCAAGATCTTTGAGGCTCTGACTCCTGCCTGGCTCTCCCTCCTTATCCCTCCTACTGCATACTTCTACCTCCCAAGCTGCTTGCCACGTCTAGATACTTTTTCATACATTTCTGCCTTTGCTTCATGCTCTTCCTTCTCTGTCTGAACACTTATTTCCTGCTCCCTGCACCAAACCTCTGTTACTGGAGCACTACAGGTACTGGAGACACAACACAGTTAAGACAAGGTCTTGAGCACTGCCCTTCTGATCTTTATCACCACCCCTCCAGGCCTGAGTTAGATACCCCTTCTGGATGTCCTGTGATCACAATGGATGACATAGTGGGTGTGTCTGTTCACTTGGATGTCTTTTTATTTTTATTTTTTGGGTACTGGGTATTGAACTCAGGGGCACTCAACCACTGAGCCATATCCCAGCCCTATTTTGTATTTTAGAGACAAGGTCTCACTGAGTTGCTTACCGCCTCGCTTTTGCTGAGGCTGGCTTTGAACTCGGGATCCTACTCCGGGAGCCGTTGGGATTACAGGCGTGTGCCACCACACCCAGCTGGATGTCTTTTTAGGAAAAAAAAAACTCTCAATCCTTCCCAAGACCTTGTCTTAACTGTGTTGTGTCTCCAGTACCTGTCTGGTGTAGAGTCAGTGCACCACAGATGTTTAGTGAATGAATATTACATTGACTTGTTAGGGTTTCTTGACTTCCATGGCATTCAAAGCACTTTTTAGGTGATGTTCTGTCCATTGTCATACCATCCCTGGGGGAAAGGGAGAAATCTGACTTGTGGTATTAACTACTCTCAAACTATCATTGCTGCCACCAGAGTTCCTCAGGTCCCCAGGGAGATAGTAAGCACTCCCCCTCTGTAGTAATAATAGTGACTAACAATTGCATACCCCCTTGGGGTGCTGTGTACTACAAGGGCTTTGTATATGTTGACTTATTTTAGCCTGTTAGCTGGTCTCCTGTTTGTTGGTGGAGCTAAGGGACTTGTCTGTGATTCTAGACTCCAAAACATTGTGATCTTCCCTTTTTTTTTTTTTTTTTTTTTTTTTTTGGTGCTGGGGATTGAACCCAGGGCTTTGTGCATGCAAGGCAAGCACTCTACCAACTGAGCTATATCCCCAGCCCAGCATTGGGATCTTCTGATCTTCTTGTCTTTAACCTTGGGCTTGACCTCTACCAGGAGGGTCTCTAAGTTGAGAGGCCCTTTCTAATTAAGGTAAGAGTGTCGCTGGTTTACTTCAGAAGTTCCAGAGTTGTTTATCAGCCAGGATGCCTTAGTCATTGATACCCATCTATCTTCCCAGTGGACACTAAGCTACAAAATGGTAAATTTGGAGGTCAGGTCTCAAAAGCTTTAAAACTAACCCTTCAGTGTTTTATATCAGCACTTAAACAGCTGATTTCTCTAGTAGATTAGAAGAGAGAGATTTGAGTGGCAGGTTCTTTTTTTTTTTTTTTTTTTTTTTTGGTACTGGGGATTGAATTCAGGGGCACTTGACCACTGGGCCACATCCCCAGCCCTTTTTTGTATTTTATTTAGAGACAGGGTCTCACTGAGTTGCTAAGTGCCTCGCCATTGCTGAGGCTGGCTTTGAACTCGCGATCCTCCTGCCTCAGCCTCCCAAAGTGCTGGGATTACAGGCGTGCGCCACCGCGCCCGGCTGAGTGGCAGGTTCTTTTTAACCACACCTCATTGCTTTTAGGATCTTAAGCACATTGAGGCTGGAATGACAGTTTGAGAATAGCCACCTTCTGTCATCTTCATTCTTTAATCTTGAAGGATTAGTTGTTGGGTGTTGAGACGCTGAGAACAGAGACTTCATAAGTCCAACACTCATTCATTTATTCAGTGTTTTTTGAGACCTGCCTTACACTGGACTGTACCAATAGGTAATCAAGCCAGGCATAATTTCTGCCATCAGGTTGCTTTCTCACTGGGAAGGGAGACAGTAGAAATGGGGGGGGGGGGGGATGATTAGGAGAACTGAGAAGCCATGAGAGAAAACAAAAAGGCATAGCAGTCAGAGTCTGTTAAAATGTAAGTCAGATCTCAGGGCTCCTCTGCTGAGACCCTTCCAGCTCCATCAGAGCAACAGCCAGAGTCTTGACCTTGACCATAGAGCCACCATATTCTCCTCTAACCTCATAACCCACTGCTGTCCTCATTGCTCACTCAGCCATATTTGCCTTAGACATGCCAGGCACACTCCCTTACCCTGGCACTTTATTTTTTCTTTCTTTCTTTTTTGCGATGCAGGGGATCAAACCCAGCACTTTGTATTCTAGGCAAGTGCTCTGCCACTGAGTTACATCCCCAACCCTCTAGCTATTTCTTTTGCCTGGTAGGCTCCCTGCCCCCTATGATCTCACCTGCCACCTTCTCAAGGAGGCTTTCTGTGTCTACCCTAGTTAAATTTCAACCTTCCTTTCCTTCACTCCATGCTTCATATCCTCCTTCCCTGCAGTGTACTTACCACTCTCTAATATCTCACTTATAGTCTCTGTTCCCCATTAGGATGTAAATAAATCTATGAAGGGAAGGATTTTTGTTTTCTTCACTGCTGGCATCCCCAGCATGTACAATAGCTTCTAGTACATGGCAGACACTTAGTTAATGTGTGGAAAATGTATAAGAATCCTGGGGGTTGTGGCAGAGAAATACCTTCTTACAGCAGATGTGAGGAGTGTGTCTTTGAAGTGGTATCTGTCATCTTAGCTGAGATGTGAAGGATAAGTTTGTGCAGCCATCCTAGAGCAGGAAAGGATAATCCAGGCAGGAGGATCAGCAAGTGCAGAGGCAGTGAGAATGTGGCACTTAACAGAACACAGAAGGCCTGTAGGCCTGGAGGGCTATGGTGGGAGGAGGGCCTGACCATGCTTACATCATAGCCTGTGTCAGAGCCCGCTACCTTCCTCAGTCTGCTGGCTCTCTCAGCCTGTAGAAGCTTTTGAGAGCAGGTACCAGCAACCTGGCTTCACTGAAGGAAGTGGCCTGAACATTTCTCCCATTTTAGATGTAGCCACCTGTTCTTCTACCCTTTGCCCTTTCTTCTCTCTCTTATCATTTATACACTTATTTTCCATTTATTGACTATAAAATAGGCTGGGTGGTGGTGGCATTTTCAATTTCAATATGGTCAAAATAGCTTGACAGCCAGAGTAAGAGGTATCTCTGATCCTGGCAGACCCAGTCTAGCTGAGGTTGGTTTACGAAACATGAAGTTTCCCCAAGAAGGGAATTGAGCATTAGTCATTAAGATATTTATTGAACACCTACTCTTTGCCTGGTATACAAATAATAGGTAGAAAAACAGTAGTGAACAAAACAGATAAAATCCTTGTTCTCATGGAATTTATATTTTCCAGGGAGAAAAAATAGTAAGTACATTTTATAGTATATAGGTGATAAATAATCTGAAGGGGAGCCGGGCGCGGTGGCGCACACCTGTAATCCCAGCACTTTGGGAGGCTGAGGCAGGAGGATCACGAGTTCAAAGCCGCCTCAGCAATGGTGAGGCACTTAGCAACTCAGTGAGACCCTATCTCTAAATAAAATACAAAAAAGGTCTGGGGATGTGACCCAGTGGTCGAGTGCCCCTGAGTTCAATTCCTGGTACCACCAAAAAAAAAAAAAAAAAAAAAAAATCTGAAGGGGAAAAAAAGAGGAAAGAGAATTGGGAAATAATGGTGATTGACTAAGAGGGCTGGGGTTGTGGCTCAGTGGTAGAGCGCTCGCCTAGCACGTGCGTGGCCCAGGTTCGATCCTCAGCACCATGTAAAGATAAAGGCATATTGTACAACTAAAACAAACTTTAAAACAAACAAAAAAAAAGAGGTAAGGATCTGAGCTATAGTCTATCTGGGAAAAGAGCCTTCCTGATGAATTGAATAGTATATGAAAGGCCCTGCAGTGGAAACATGTCTATTGTGTTCAAGGATCAGCACAAAGGCCCTTGTGGCCAGAGCTGAGGAAGTAATGGGGAGAAGAATTCAAAGAGAAAATAGTAGGGTAGAGGGTGCATCTCATCCAGCCGTGGTAGGGATTTAGGCTTTTATTCTGAGTAAGATAGGAAAATGTTGGAGGACTGGAGCAGACTATAAGAGAATCATTCTGGGTTGTCAGAAACAGTGTGGATACAGCATTTGGTAGCAATCAAGTGGAAGGTGATGGTGACATGGGGCCAGGTTATAGCAATGGAGCTAGTGAGAAGCCACTTCATGGATTCAGGATTTATCTTGAAGTACACCCAGTAGAATTTGCTGATAGATGTATGAGAGACAGTATGTTGTCAAAGGTAACTGAGATTGTAGCCTGAGAACCTGTTAGCAGTAACTAAAGACTGCAAGATGAACTGTTGGAAGAGGGAAGGAAGCCAGAGGTCCATTTATATTGTGTTCAGTTTAACTTCCCTGCTAGTCATATAGACATTTAAGTAGAGAAGTCAATTAGATGGTTTGTTTATAGGAACCTGGGACTCAGGGAGAGGTTGGACCAGGGGATGTAAAGTTGTGAGTTGTCCACATATGGATGACACTTAAAGCTGTGATGCTGGGTGAGATCACCAGAGAGGTAAAATAGTGTCGATGGAGAAGAGAAGAGTTACTAGGCCTGAACCCTGTTGAAAGAGAGGAAGAGGAGAAAGGAGCAGAGGAAACCAAGATGGAATGGACAATGTGGTAAGAGGCAAAGCAGAGAGTGTAGCTTCCTGGAATTTAAAGAAAGAAAAAAATGTTTCAGGAAGGATGGAATGATCAGTATTGTCAAAAGTTTACCAGTGGGAGACGTATCATTTGACAACACTGCATCTTCTGCTGGAAGGGTCTGACATGCCCTTAAATCTCATCTTTCCTTACCTAACCTAATCTCCTTTCCCCCTTCCAAGTCTTTCCTCCAGCCAAGCAGGAAGTCTCACAGACTTTTAAACACACAGGTTTGGACCTTGGATAGGCCACTCCCCTCTCAGTGTCCCATGCCTTGCTTTAAGGGGGAATGAAATGAGACAGAGGCTGTAAATTACTCCGTTTGGAGCTTGCTCCCAACTAGCATTGGCAATGATTTCCCTCCCTTGTTATGCTAGGATCTGGTAGGTCTTCTCTGTCACCCCAGCTCCTCCCTTTTTAAATCTAACCTGTCTTTCCATGTTCATCCAAGTCCTTCTTCATCAAAGAGAGCTTCCTGAAAGCCTCTACCTATCTCAGAATTCTTCTCCTCTGAGCTTTGGTGGCAGAATCGCTCTGTTATTGCTCTGCAGTCCTTTCCCTGCCTCTGTAAAAGGCCTGTGGAAAAAGACTGTCCTTTTATTTATTGTGTGCATGCTCCTGGTGGGGCACAGCCCCAGGTTTGCAGCAGATGGCGCTCCACATTATATTTGCTGATGGACGGCCATGAAAATGGACAACTCTCCACAAAGTATTCCTGTGGTATAAGTGGGGAAAACAGAGATCATAAGTCTTGTTCTATAGTTCTTATCCTTTTTCTCCTTGTCTTGATTAAGTATTGTTCAGAAGATGACCTCACTATTTTTTTTTCCAAATCCAGAGGAACTTTCCTTTTTCTTGGCAGCAGATCTTTCCACACATCACTGCTTGTAGATTAACTGAGAACTGGCAACTAATTCTAGAATCAGGTGACTCTAGAATGAGATTTTAGAGACTCGGTGCCGAGATAAGAACCTTTGTTTGCATGTGGCATTTGTCTGCCTTTGTTCCTTTTCATTTTGAGGCCTTTAATTTCTAGTGGGCCTCAGGAGATTGATTTTGATTAATCAATTTTCATCCAAATCCCAGAACATCCATAACTTGGCAAGCTCTTCTCAACAGGCTTTGCTAGGCATGTTACCAAACTAGATGTTCCTGTTGTCCAAGGTAGATGGGCTGGCCTTAAAATAACTTTCTATTTAACATCTGAGGGACTCTGTCAGAATATGTAGCAATCTACTTCACATACCCTTTAGCTTGGAGCATGTGTGTTTCTGCCAGGGCTTCATTTAGAGAGGAGTTGTTGTCTCACTGGATGGAGTAGGATATGTGATCACATTGTGGGGCAGTGGTGGAAAGTGTTGGCACTACCATGTTCTAGCTGTGTGACTCAAAAAAAAAAGCATTGACTTCTCTGGGTTTCAGTTTCCTCATCTGTGAACCTGTGATATTATTAAAACCTTTTTCACAGATTATTGTGAGAACTAAATCTAAAGCTCTTTACAGAGTGTCTGGCCCACGGTGCACCAGTGCATTTGCTATGACTGCCACAGCTGAGCCTGAGGAAGCACACAGCTTATCTATTCATAGTTACTGAACTGACTTGAAAGAGCATGTCTGAGTTTGGTGATCACATTGTCTCGGAGAAAGTCAGAAGTCTAGTTTCTCTACTGCTGACTCAACTTTTAATCTTGAAGGTGGCCTTACCTGTTTCCCTGTCTGTAAAGTGAACTTTAGTACTTACTGGAGGACCCTTTTCCTTTTTAAGAGACTGTTGGGAGCTGGACACAGTGGCACACACCTATGTAATCCCAGCACTTGGGAGGCTGAGACAGGAGGATCCTGAGTTCAAAGCCAGCCTCAGCAATGGCGAGGCACTTAGCAACTCAGTGAGACCCTGTCTCTAAATAAAATACAAAAAAGGGCTGGGGATGTGGCCCAGTGGTCGAGTGCCCCTGAGTTCAATCCCCAGTACCAAAAAAAAAGGGAGAGAGAGAGACTATTGGGCTGGGGCCATAGTGGTAGAGCACTTGTCTAGCATGTGTGAGGCCCTGGGTTCCATCCTTAGCACTACAAAAAATAAATAAATAAAATAAGATAAAAGGATACTGTCAGACCTGGGTGAGGGTGGGGCAAGTAGACTTATTATTTCCATCAGACTCTAAGCTTCATGGGGCAGGAACATGATCAGGCACAGAGTAGGGGACTGTTTGTGAGATGAATCTCTCTGTCCTTGAGATAAAAGTAAAAGAGCAGAACATTAGGATGATCAAAGTGTGGCTTTCTTGTTCCAGGTGAAGAAGAAATGGTAACACCACTCTAGCCCCTTTTATTCAACTTAGTCTTGACTGCCCTTGGACTCCAGGGCTCTTTGGAGCAGGTTTCTGAACAGCTGTTCATCAGGGAAGGGTTTAATCATGGAAGCTACCAACACAGACCTCCACAGATCCTGTCCTGAATATCCTTGCATTCAGACATGGGTCATGGCAGGTGGATCAGACCTTGTCTAATTGTCTTTTCCCTCTTTCCCTAAGGCTGCTTCTCTAGCGGATCTCACAGCACCAGTAGACTCTCTGATTCATCAAGTGCTAATGGCGTGCACTGCAGGTGCAAGCACAGCCAGCCTCACGTTTCTCATCTGCTTGCAGGGCATGGGCTGCTATGACAGGAATCAGTACCCTGAGATAGAATAAATAAAATAAAATAAGTAAATAAAATAAAGGATATTGTCAGGTGAGAAGGGGTGAGCAGACTCATCTCTTTCAAACTCAAAGCTCCATAGGCAGGTACATGATCAGGGCATAGCACAGAGTAAGCCATTGACTGTTTTTTAGAGGAATTAAAACACTTTCTTGGGGCTGGGGTTGTGGCTCAGTGGTAGAGCGCTTGCCTAGCATGTGCGGGGGCCCCAGGTTTGATCCTCAGCATCTACATAAAAAGAAACGCATTGTGTACAACTAAAGTAAAATAAATAAATATATTTAAAAACAAAAAACAACAAAACACTTTCTTGCTTGGCTTGTTACTGTTTTCCTTCCTGCCAAAGACCCAGTAAGATTTACTGTCCTGCCTGGTGCAGTGGCTCACACCTGTAATTCCAGCAGCTTGGGAGGCTGAGGCAGGAGGATATAAGTTCAGAGCTAGCCTCAGCAACTTATTGAGGCCATAAGCAACTCAGTGAATAAATAAAATAAAATAAAATAATAAATAAATAAATAAAATGGGCTGGGGATATGGCTTAGTGGTAGAGTATCCCTAGGTTCATTCCCTGGTACCAAAAAAAAAAAAAAAAAAAAAAAAAGAGGGGCTGGGATTGTGGCTCAGCGGTAGAGCGCTCGCCTAGCACGTGCGCGGCCCGGGTTCGATCCTCAGCACCATGTACAAATAAAACGCATTGAATAAAACGCATTGTGAAAAAAAAAAAAAGAGAGAGAGAGAGAGAGAGGAAGAAGAAAAAAGATTGACTTTTACTGGTCCTGGCTGCATGCTGAACTTGTTCTCTTTCGTTCCATTGGAAATGTCTTATGTCATGTTCTTAGAATGATCATACTTCACTTCCTCTTGTTTGATACCTGGAAAGAACACCTATTGGTGGGGAAACGGCTTTCCTCAATGAGTAGAGAATTGTAGCATGGTGAAATGTAGGAGGATTTCTGTCTGTCATTTAGTAGACTCGTTTTTGAACTTTATGCCATGGAGTCATGGGTTGTATGAAGGGATCCTGATGAGGAGGGGGAGAGGTGGGCATAGTGGAATGAGCCCAGGCTCTAGGCTCCCCAGCTGTGCTTCAGCCAGAGTAGTTACACTTCTCTCTGTTCTAGACAAGAGTGGGAATGGACTTGAAAAGCCATTGATCTGGTTGAATTTTCATTTGACAATTGGAAAAGTAAGGCCCAGAGATGGGGAGATTTTCCAAGGGTCTCACAGCTCTTGGTAGCTCTTGGCAGTCATCTTGGCTTTGGATCAACCTTGCCATGTTTGTTGAAAGTTAACTGCAAAGCCATATGTTCTGGGTCTGCCCTAGTCCTCACTGTCTGCTGCTTGTCATGGAGGTCTCTTGTCTTGATCTGTTATGGGCCCTTGGTTTTTAGCTTCTCTGGAACCCATCTTTTCATTCATTGTGTCAGCAAACATCTGGTGAGCTTCTGGAATGTACCAGGTGTAGTGCCATTCACTGCATTGACAACATTAAACAGGACAGATCCCATATTAGAGGAACATGGAGGGCAGTGGAGAAGTCTGGGACACAATTGAGTCTAATGTTCAGGCCCTTTGAATGCAGAAGAGGCTCCTCTGGGGCAGCAGAGTTTAAACTGAAACAAGAATGAACACAGGGGTGGGGAGAGTGTTTGGAATAGATGTACTACTTTTTCTTTATGTTTAAAACAGGTAATACATGTACACAGGACAACATTTCAAAGTTATCAAAATGTAATTTATTTTCATAAATAGTCAGTCTCTCACCATTCCTCAGTCAACTGACTTCCTTACTGAAGGAAACCACAATTAATTTGTCTTTTTTGTCCTCTTAAGGATAGTCCATGCATTTGTAAACATTTGGTATTTATGTTTCATTAATATTCATATTTTAAAAATATAAATGGTAGGGCTGGGATTGTGCTCAGCGCAGAGCGCTCGCATCGCACGTGCGCGGCCCGGGTTCAATCCTCAGCACCACGTAAACATAAATGCATTGCATTGTGTACAACTAAAGTAAATGAATAAATATTTGAAAAAATTTAAAAAAAGATTAAAAAATATATAAATGGTAGCTTAGTACATTAGCTTTGCATCTTGCTTTTTTTGTTTATCATCTTGGAGAGTGATGCATAAAAATGCATGTACAGCTGCCTTGTTCTTTTTAATAGTTGCATAGTTTTCCTTTGGTTACCTAGTCCTGTTGATGGACATTAAGGTGTTCACAGTATTTTGCTATTACAAAGGATGCTGCATGAATTATTGTGTACCTACATACTTTTTTTTTTTTACATATAAAGTCCTAGAAGCAGAACTGCTGGATCAAAGGGTATGTACATTTGCAGTTTTGATAGCTGTTGC
This sequence comes from Tamias sibiricus, assembly GCA_025594165.1. NCBI lineage: Eukaryota > Metazoa > Chordata > Mammalia > Rodentia > Sciuridae > Tamias > Tamias sibiricus. The sequence continues at coordinate 19,670,191 of CM046664.1, forward strand.
CAAATTGCTCCATGAGTTGTAGCACTTTAATCTCTCACTGGCATTAAATGAGAATGGCTATTTCCCCACAACCACACCAACAAGGGTGTTATCAGACTTTGAGTCTTTATCAGTCTGGCAGCTAATAGATGGTATTTCATTGTAATTTCTGATCCTCTTATTATGAGTGTGAACCATTGTATTTAATTTTCTGTGGACTGTCTGCATCCTTTACCATTCTCCTATTTGTAGTTGCTTTTCATATATTAAGGAAAATAGACTTTGCAATGTGATGCAAATTTTCTTTTTTTTTTTTTTTTTTTTTAATTTTTTTTTTAGTTGTAGATGGACACAATACCTTTATTTTATTTATTTATTTTTATGTGGTGCTGAGGATCAACCCCAGTGCCTCACACATGCTAGGCAAGTGCTCTGCCACTGAGCTACAACCCCAGCCCGTGATGCAAATTTTCATGTGTGTGTTTGTCATTTGTTTTTTGTATTTTTGTTATGTTCTCGGCCATCCATGAAAACTTGATTTTCATGTAATTGAATTCATGGATGGATCTTTTATGTCACTCTCAAAAAAGGTTTTATATTCTCTAAATTATACAGTGTTCTATTCTCCCTTTTTCTTTCTCTAACATTTTTTTTTTAATATTTATTTATTTGCTTTAGTTGTGCACAATTTGTTTATTTGTACGTGGTGCTGAGGATCAAACCCGGGCCGCGCATGTGCTAGGCGAGTGCTCTACCGCTGAGCCACAACCCCAAACATTTGTTATTTTTTTTTTAAAGCATTTTTTAAATATTTTTTTTAATATTTATTTATTTACTTTAGTTGTACACAATGCAATGCATTTATGTTTACGTGGTGCTGAGGATCGAACCCGGGCCGCTCACGTGCGAGGCGAGCGCTCTGCCACTGAGCCACAACCCCAGCCCCTGTTATTTTTTTAAATGAAACTTTTTTTTTTTTTTTGGTACCAGGGATTGAACTCAGGGGCACTTGACCACTGCGCCACATCCCCAGCCCCTTTTTTGTATTTTATTAGAGACAGGGTCTCACTGAGTTGCTAAGTGCCTCGCCATTGTTGAAGCTGGCTTTGAACTCACAATCCTCCTGCCTCAGCCTCCCAAGTGCTGGGGATTACAGGTGTGTGCCACCGCGCCCAGCTCCTAGTCCTTTTTATTTTTTATTTTGAGTCAAGGTCTCACTAAGTTTACCCAGGCTGGCCTCAAACTTGTGATCCTTCCACCTTAGCTTCCCAAATAACTGGGATTATAGGCATGTGCCATCATGCCTGGCCACCTCCCTATTTTAAAAAGGAGTTGTGTGGGCTGGGATTGTGGCTCAGCGGTAGAGCGCTCGCCTAGCACGTGCACGGCCCGGGTTCGATCCTCAGCACCACGTAAAAAAAAATGCATTGAATAAAACGCATTGTGAAAAAAAAAAAAAAAGGGGAAGAGAGAGAGAGAGAGGAAGAAGAAAAAAGATTGACTTTTACTGGTCCTGGCTGCATGCTGAACTTGTTCTCTTTCGTTCCATTGGAAATGTCTTATGTCATGTTCTTAGAATGATCATACTTCACTTCCTCTTGTTTGATACCTGGAAAGAACACCTATTGGTGGGGAAACGGCTTTCCTCAATGAGTAGAGAATTGTAGCATGGTGAAATGTAGGAGGATTTCTGTCTGTCATTTAGTAGACTCGTTTTTGAACTTTATGCCATGGAGTCATGGGTTGTATGAAGGGATCCTGATGAGGAGGGGGAGAGGTGGGCATAGTGGAATGAGCCCAGGCTCTAGGCTCCCCAGCTGTGCTTCAGCCAGAGTAGTTACACTTCTCTCTGTTCTAGACAAGAGTGGGAATGGACTTGAAAAGCCATTGATCTGGTTGAATTTTCATTTGACAATTGGAAAAGTAAGGCCCAGAGATGGGGAGATTTTCCAAGGGTCTCACAGCTCTTGGTAGCTCTTGGCAGTCATCTTGGCTTTGGATCAACCTTGCCATGTTTGTTGAAAGTTAACTGCAAAGCCATATGTTCTGGGTCTGCCCTAGTCCTCACTGTCTGCTGCTTGTCATGGAGGTCTCTTGTCTTGATCTGTTATGGGCCCTTGGTTTTTAGCTTCTCTGGAACCCATCTTTTCATTCATTGTGTCAGCAAACATCTGGTGAGCTTCTGGAATGTACCAGGTGTAGTGCCATTCACTGCATTGACAACATTAAACAGGACAGATCCCATATTAGAGGAACATGGAGGGCAGTGGAGAAGTCTGGGACACAATTGAGTCTAATGTTCAGGCCCTTTGAATGCAGAAGAGGCTCCTCTGGGGCAGCAGAGTTTAAACTGAAACAAGAATGAACACAGGGGTGGGAGAGTGTTTTGGAATAGATGTACTACTTTTTCTTTATGTTTAAAACAGGTAATACATGTACACAGGACAACATTTCAAAGTTATCAAAATGTAATTTATTTTCATAAATAGTCAGTCTCTCACCATTCCTCAGTCAACTGACTTCCTTACTGAAGGAAACCACAATTAATTTGTCTTTTTTGTCCTCTTAAGGATAGTCCATGCATTTGTAAACATTTGGTATTTATGTTTCATTAATATTCATATTTTAAAAATATAAATGGTAGGGCTGGGATTGTGGCTCAGCGGCAGAGCGCTCGCATCGCACGTGCGCGGCCCGGGTTCAATCCTCAGCACCACGTAAACATAAATGCATTGCATTGTGTACAACTAAAGTAAATGAATAAATATTTGAAAAAATTTAAAAAAAGATTAAAAAAATATATAAATGGTAGCTTAGTACATTAGCTTTGCATCTTGCTTTTTTTGTTTTATCATCTTGGAGAGTGATGCATAAAAATGCATGTACAGCTGCCTTGTTCTTTTTAATAGTTGCATAGTTTTCCTTTGGTTACCTAGTCCTGTTGATGGACATTAAGGTGTTCACAGTATTTTTTTGCTATTACAAAAGGATGCTGCATGAATTATTGTGTACCTACATACTTTTTTTTTTTTACATATAAAGTCCTAGAAGCAGAACTGCTGGATCAAAGGGTATGTACATTTGCAGTTTTGATAGCTGTTGCCAAATTGCTCCATGAGTTGTAGCACTTTAATCTCTCACTGGCATTAAATGAGAATGGCTATTTCCCCACAACCACACCAACAAGGGGTGTTATCAGACTTTGAGTCTTTATCAGTCTGGCAGCTAATAGATGGTATTTCATTGTAATTTCTGATCCTCTTATTATGAGTGTGAACCATTGTATTTAATTTTTCTGTGGACTGTCTGCATCCTTTACCATTCTCCTATTTGTAGTTGCTTTTCATATATTAAGGAAAATAGACTTTGCAATGTGATGCAAATTTTCTTTTTTTTTTTTTTTTTTTTTTTTTTTTTAGTTGTAGATGGACACAATACCTTTATTTTATTTATTTATTTTTATGTGGTGCTGAGGATCAACCCCAGTGCCTCACACATGCTAGGCAAGTGCTCTGCCACTGAGCTACAACCCCAGCCCGTGATGCAAATTTTCATGTGTGTGTTTGTCATTTGTTTTTTTGTATTTTTGTTATGTTCTCGGCCATCCATGAAAACTTGATTTTCATGTAATTGAATTCATGGATGGATCTTTTTATGTCACTCTCAAAAAAAGGTTTTATATTCTCTAAATTATACAGTGTTCTATTCTCCCTTTTTCTTTCTCTAACATTTTTTTTTTAATATTTATTTTATTTGCTTTAGTTGTGCACAATTTGTTTTATTTGTACGTGGTGCTGAGGATCAAACCCGGGCCGCGCATGTGCTAGGCGAGTGCTCTACCGCTGAGCCACAACCCCAAACATTTGTTATTTTTTTTTAAAGCATTTTTTAAATATTTTTTTTAATATTTATTTATTTACTTTAGTTGTACACAATGCAATGCATTTATGTTTACGTGGTGCTGAGGATCGAACCCGGCCGCTCACGTGCGAGGCGAGCGCTCTGCCACTGAGCCACAACCCCAGCCCCTGTTATTTTTTTTAAATGAAACTTTTTTTTTTTTTTTTTGGTACCAGGGATTGAACTCAGGGGCACTTGACCACTGCGCCAACATCCCCAGCCCTTTTTTGTATTTTATTAGAGACAGGGTCTCACTGAGTTGCTAAGTGCCTCGCCATTGTTGAAGCTGGCTTTGAACTCACAATCCTCCTGCCTCAGCCTCCCAAGTGCTGGGATTACAGGTGTGTGCCACCGCGCCCAGCTCCTAGTCCTTTTTATTTTTTATTTTTTGAGTCAAGGTCTCACTAAGTTTACCCAGGCTGGCCTCAAACTTGTGATCCTTCCACCTTAGCTTCCCAAATAACTGGGATTATAGGCATGTGCCATCATGCCTGGCCACCTCCCTATTTTAAAAAGGAGTTGTGTGGGCTGGGATTGTGGCTCAGCGGTAGAGCGCTCGCCTAGCACGTGCACGGCCCGGGTTCGATCCTCAGCACCACGTAAAAATAAAATGCATTGTGTACAACTAAAGCAAAAAAAATAAATATTAAAAAAAAAAAAAGAGGAGTTGTGGTTTCAAAGTCATAATCTGTGAGTGTGGGAAGGTAGACTTGAGGTAGGGACAGCGGTGGTGGCTCCTCAAGGGCAAAACCAGTTATTCTAGGAGTGTCCCTCTTTTAATTTTGACTTTGCTGTTCCTTTGAGGTATTCCTTGGCCTGTAAATGCTAAAATTGAGGGAGATCCCAGCCCAGAATGCTGTCTCCTTAGCACAAATGACTCATCATATTGCCCAAAGCAGTTTCTAACCAAAAATTCCCTTTAATTACTGCTTTTTAAAATGTTCCCTGCTACTTCCAAAGACAGAATCCAAACCCTAAGCTTTTTCCTGCCCAAAATTGCTCACCTGCTTTCAAATGTAGCCTATGTTCCTGAGCAGATTTGTCAGAGAATGTAGGCATGGTGACGCATTACCTGTAAGCCCAGCTACTTGGGAGGCTTAGGCAGAAGTATCAAAAGTTCAAGGCCAGGGCTGAGGTTGTGGCTTGATGGCAGAGCACTTGCCTCACAAGTGTGGGGCACTGGGTTTGATTCTCAGCACCACATACAAATAGAAATAAATAAAAGCCCATCAACAACTAAAAAAAAAAAAAAGTTCAAAGCCAGCCTTGCCATCTTAGCAAAAGTCTGCCTCAACATTTAAAAAGGGAATGTAGCTCACTGGTAGAGCATCCCTAAATTCAGTTCTCAGCCCTGAGCCTCTAGAGGGTGGGGGATTATTAAAAAAGAGCTAGGTCTCAGCTCCTTTGGCCTCCACGGTGACAGTTGGGCAGTGCCAGGAAAAGCATTTCTTTCCCATGGCATCTGCAAGTCCCAACTCCTCAGGACTGAACCCATGGGTTTTTCCATTCCTGCAGAGAGAATGCAAAATTTCCCTCATACAGGCATCTAAGAGGACCTGGTACCAGTGTGAGGAAGCTCGTAATAGAGAAAAGACAAAAGAAGATAGCCTTCCTCAGTAAATTACCAAGCTGTGAGTGAGCTGTAGGTGAGGTGTTTTGGTTTTTTTTTTGCATCTGTGCTTTGGGGTGGTTTTCTAGAGCATTTTTGCTTTCCACAGCATTCCCCTTCTCTAATTTCCCGTGTATGATCAACTTCAGAGGGATAGCATTTCAGCATCATCAGTCCCACTGGGCCCTCTGCAGAGGGATCTGCAAAATAGATATTGCAGAAATAAGCATTCGCATGCGCCAGCACACTAAAGAGCAGTTCAAGTTTGTGATTAGTTAGTGGCTTAGCACCTATAAAAGGAAGAGTGTCACTGAGAACTCAACTGCGGGGCTCTCAGCACTTCTTAAAATTATTTTTTTAAAAACAGGGTCTCGCCGGGCGCGGTGGCGCACGCCTGTAATCCCAGCACTTTGGGAGGCTGAGGCAGGAGGATCGCGAGTTCAAAGCCAGCCTCAGCAATGGGGAGGCACTTAGCAACTCAGTGAGACCCTGTCTCTAAACAAAATACAAAAAAAGGTCTGGGGATGTGACCCAGTGGTCGAGTGCCCGAGTTCAATCCCCGGTACCACAAAAAAAAAAAAAAAAAAAAAACAGGGTCTCGCCGGGCGTGGTGGCGCACGCCTGTAATCCCAGCACTTTGGGAGGCTGAGGCAGGAGGATCGCGAGTTCAAAGCCAGCCTCAGCAATGGCGAGGCACTTAGTAACTCAGTGAGACCCTGTCTCTCATAAAATACAAAAAAAGGGCTGGAGATGTGGCCCAGTGGTCGAGTGCCCCTGAGTTCAATCCCCGGTACCACAAAAAAAAAAAAAAAAAAAAAAACCCAGGGTCTCACTGTGATGCCCAGGCTGTCCTCAAATTCCTGAGCTCATAACATAGAAAACTATTTTATCAGAGTAACCTCACCAATGTAGAGGTTCTTCCTGGACCCTCCCACCTCAGACTCCTCCTTGAGTTGATGCCACTACAGTTGCATGCCACCATGCCTGGATTCTTCCTTCTTTCTTCCTTCCTTCCTTCCTCTCTCTCTCTCTCTCTCTCTCCCTCTCCCCTCCCTCTCCCCCTCCCCTCCCCCGTCCCCTCTTTCCCTCTCCCTCTCCCTCTCCCTCTCCCTCTCTCCCCTAAGTTGCCCAGGCTGGCAATGAATTTGGCAATCCTTATTTCCTCTGCCTCCCAAGCAGCTGGGATTACAGGTATGCACCACCATTCTCACAAGGATTTTGCCTATTTTTAAATCGTTAAAAGGAGAAGCATAGCCCGGAGAGGTAGTATACACCTGTAATTCCAGGTGTTTGGGAGCAGCTGAAGCAGGAGGATCACAAGTTTGAGACCAGCCTGATAATTTTGTGAGATCCTGTCTCAAATTTAAAAAGAGGGCTGGGATTGTGGCTCAGCGGTAGAGCGCTCACCTAGCATGTGCGCGGCCCGGGTTTGATCCTCAGCACCACGTACAAATAAATGTATTGTGTACAACTAAAGCAAATAAATAAATATTTTTAAAATTTTTTAAAAAATAAAAAAATAAAAAGAAAGAGAAATTGTCTTACCACTTCTTCCTCCTGATCAGTTGCGTCAACACTAGTCTGCCCCAGCGGGTTGTATTCTGAGAGTTGAGAGCCCCCAGATGCTAAGTGGTGTTACAGATGAGGGAAAGCCCCTGACAGTTTCCTCTGCTGGAACAAACGCCTGAACAGCCCCAAAGTTAGACATCTAAGAGTTTTTGTTTTGTTCACTTTTATTTCCCTCTAGATTTCATGCTGGAGTGGTTTATTTGTTACTTTCTGTGTCTCTTTGCCCTCAGTATCCCTCTTCTTAGACTTGATTCAACCTTGAGGAACAGGGCACTTCCCTGTTTTAGACACTTTTGCCAGTTATACTCTGAAATCTGTGACTTCAGGAATCATGCAGTCCATTATTGTATAGCAGAAAACCTGTTATCAGGCTGGGGTTGTAGCTCAGTGGTATAGCACTTGCCTAGTATGTGTGAGGCACTGGGTTCAATTCTCAGCATTGCATATAAATAAATAAAATCCATTGACAACTAAAAAAATATTTAAAAAAAAAACTTAGCCTGAGAAAACCCTTTCTTTCTTTTTTTTTTTTTTTTCTTTCTAATAGTTGGACACCTTTATTTTATTTAGGGCCTCACACATGCTAGGCAAGCACTCTATCACTGAGCCACAACCCCAGCCCCCGCCATTATCTTTTTTATCTGCTCATTCTCAGAGCTCCAGGAAGAACCTCTAGGTTAGTGAGGTTTCTCTGATAAAACAGCTTTATAAGTGTGCAGGTGGGAAGGAGATGTTGAATGTAAATTCCTCTTGGAAACAAAAACTGAGCATTACATAACAGAGCAGTCAGTAGGCTGAGCTTCCCTGGGATTTCCAAAGGCCCCTTCTTTCAACAACTATCAGTTAAACACTTGTGTTATGTAGAGGCCTGGGCCAGGCATGAAGGGGAGGATGGTTGGAGCTGTGAACAAGCCTGTATGGGTCCTCTGTGGATCCATCTATGGCCCTGGCTCAATACTGTGAAGACCAGCGAGGTAGAGTCCCTGCTGGGGGACTTGCATCATCAGGTGTGACAGATTCTTCTGCTGTTTCCCCCAACTCCATAGAAAAGGGATGTCATCCTCTTTCAACTATGCGAAGCAAGAAGAGAGTAGAATTGTGTCTTTTTTCTTTATACCACTTTGTCAGCAAAGCCTTTATTCCTGGTATTCTAAAAATGTCCAAGAAGGATTTAAGGCAACCCTGATACAGTCCATACTTTGTTTCCTGTTGATTGCTGAAACAAAATCTCAGCTGGAGAATATCTCCATTGCCATTCAACTGTAAGTACAAGCTGAACCTGGAAAAATACAGTTGGGCTGGAGAGCAGCTGCTTTGGCTTAGTTTTCAGAGGCTATGAAATGATTGGTTATCCCTCACATCCAGCACACTGTTACCTTTCATTTGCCCCTGCATAGTAATGATTGGAAAGGAAATGTTTGTGGGTTACATATTTGACTCCCTTCCATAGAGGCAACAGAGGACACAAAGTAAAGTGAGTTTTCATCATTCAAATGTTTGTTGGATTTTGTGCTTTTCTATACAACAACCACAACAACATCAAGTAGATTGGAAGGTTACCCTTGGAAGTCTCACAGATTTTTTTGTACTGAGTTCTTAGTCACTGTCAGAGCCCTATTCTCCCTCTCAGATGAGCAAAGCAGAATTCCTTCATTGATGAGACAAAGCACTGAGCTCAGGTAGACCCAGGATAGTTTCCTAGCCTAGCCATTTAGCCATGTGACCTTGAGCAAGTTATATGACATCTCAGAGCCTCATTCCTCATCTGTGAAGTGGTGTTAAAAGCCATTACCAGCCGGGCGCGGTGGCGCACGCCTGTAATCCCAGCACTTTGGGAGGCTGAGGCAGGAGGATCGCGAGTTCAAAGCCAGCCTCAGCAATGGCGAGGCACTTAGCAACTCAGTGAGACCCTGTCTCTAATAAAATACAAAAAAGGGCTGGGGATGTGGCCCAGTGGTCGAGTGCCCCTGAGTTCAATCCCCGGTACCAAAAAAAAAAAAAAAAAAAAAAAAAGCCATTACCCAGGCTGGGATTGTGGCTCAGCGGTAGAGCGCTCACCTAGCACGTGCGCAGCCCGGGTTCGATCCTCAGCACCACGTAAGAATAAAGGCATTGTGTACAACTAAAACAAATAAATAAGTATTAAAAATAAAAACCCATTACCCTGTTAGTAGGATTAAATGAGATAATGTCTGTAAACCCCTGGCTTTCACAGGGACTCAGTAAATGATCACTTTCTTTTTTTGTGAAATAGGGCAACCACTGGTTTGTTTGTTTGTTTGTTTTTTTAATAATCACTTCCTAATCTCAGAACAATCCCAAAAGCCTCTGCCTTGTACTCAGGATGATTTGGCTCCTGGGAAGCTTCTCTTCTCTTTCATTTATTGGTCCAGAAGGCTGGCAGTGTGTCTCGGTAGTAATGTGCTTGCCTAGCTTGTACAAGGCTCTAGGTTTGATCCCCAGCCATGCAAGAAAAAGTTAAGGAAATATTCAGGCATATAGTAGATACTTAATAAATACTTGAGTGAATGAGGAAGCTTTGGTACTTGTCTTATTGCCTTATAATAGTACTTAACCTTGTCAGTTTTGCACTGGGAGATGTCCTGAGAGATTCTTTAAGAAAATTGGCCAGGTAGACTTAAAGAAGGCTGTTGAGTCTAAAGTCTGTAGACTCTACCCCTTTCCCCAGATGAATAACACATATTACTGATTTAGAAGTTTGGGGAAAGTTGCGGAGAGAAAAAAATCCTCCCTAGCTTCTTTAGGGGGTCCGGGGAGGCATTGGGGTATATTACCCAGGGGCACATAACCACTAAGCCAAATCGCCAGGCCTTTTTATTTTTTATTTTGAGACAGGGTCTTGCTAAATTGCTTAGGGCCTCACTAAGTTGCTGCAGCTGGCTTTGAACTTGCAATCCTCCTGTCTCAGCCTCCTTGGCCACTGGGATTACAAGCATGTGCCAATGCACCTGGCCTTCCCTAGCTTCTTTTTTTTTTTAGAGGTTGATGGACCTTTATTTTATTCATTTATTTACATGTGGTGCTGAGAATCGAAACCAGGGCCTCACACATGCTAGGCAAGTGCTCTTACCACTGAGCCACAACTCCAGCCCTTCCCTAGCTTTTTTAATGCTTACTTATTTGCTTTAGTTGTACACAATGCGTTTATTTTTATATGGTGCTGAGGATCGAACCTGGGCCATGCACAGGCTAGGCGAGCGCTCTACCACTGAGCCACAACTCTAGCTTCCCTAGCTTCTTAATCTTGGCTTTTCCCAAATTTACTTTCATGTATAGGGTAATGGTAGTACCCTGTGAGGAGGTTTGGACGAATTAACATGGATGAAGCATTTAGAACTGTGCTAGGCTATCCCACTCCTTGGTATTTTTCTGAGAGATCTAAACCTGGCATATTATAGTGATATAGCTACCTCAGTGTTTATAGCAGCACAATTCATAATAGCTGAATTATGGAATCAACCCAGGTGCCTGACAATAGATGAGTAGATTAAGAAATTGTCACACACACACACACACACACACACACACACACACACACAGTGGAGTTTTACTCAGCCATAAAGAAAAATGAAATTACAGCAAATGAATGGAAATGGAGAATATCATGCTAGGTAAAATAAGCCAAATTCAGAAACTCAAAATTCGAATGTGTTCTCTCATTTGTGGAAGCTAAAGTAAAATAAAGGAAAGGGGGAGGGAAGAGTAAGTTATAAAGATAAAAGGAAGATCAGTAATGTAAAAGGAGATCAAGAGACAGAGGGGTGGGAAAGGGAAGGCAATGCAGAAGGAATTCTTTAAAAATCATGTTATATGCATATATAAATATACTACAGGGAATTTCACCTTTGTAAGTAAAAAAAAAAAAACCAATCAAATAGAAATATATAGATGAGTGAAAGAAGTCTAGTAGAGAAAGGAGAGTGGGGGAGGATGGGGAGGACAGGAGAGAAAAGAGTGGAATCATGAACCAAAATCAAATTCCATGCATGTATGATTTTGTCAGAATGACCCAACTACTATGCATAACTATAAAGTTCTAATTAAAAAAGAAGAGGGAGCCGGGCGCGGTGGCGCACGCCTGTAATCCCAGCACTTTGGGAGGCTGAGGCAGGAGGATCACGAGTTCAAAGCCAGCCTCAGCAATGGCGAGGCACTTAGCAACTCAGTGAAACCCTGTCTCTAAATAAAATACAAAACAGGGCTGGGGATGTGACCCAGTGGTCGAGTGCCCCTGAGTTCAATCCCCAGTACCACAAAAAAAAAAAAAAAAAAAAAAAAAAAAAGAAGAGGGCTGGGGTTATGGCTCAGTGGTATAGCGCTTTCCTAGCATGTGTGAGGCACTGGGTTTGATCCTCAGCACCACAAAGAGAGAGAGAGAGAGAGGGAAAGAAAGAAGAAAGGAAGAAAGAAAGGAAGGTAGATCCTCGGCACCATAGATAGATAGATAAATGGTTTTTTTTTTTTAAAAAAGAAAGAACCATGATGGGTATGGTGAGTGTCATGAAGGAACTGCTGTAACTCAGACTTCACATTGCCTTTGTTTTTTTAAATGTATGTATGTGTGTGTATATATATATATTTTTGTTGTTGTTGTTGTTGTTGTTAGTGGATTTTTTTTATTTATATGCTGTGCTGAGGATTGAACCCAGGGCCTTACACATACCAAGCAAGGGCTCTACCACTGAGCCACAACCCCAGCCACATTGCCTTTTTGTTGTTGTTGTTCTAATTAGTTAATATGACAGTAGAATGCACCATGATGCATCATACATAAAGGGAGTATTATTGCTTTTTTAATCTGTGGACTCTTCCAGAGTACTTAACTGTTCCTGTTGATGGGCATTTAAGTTATTTCCAGTGCTGCATTGTTATGGATAGTGATACAGTAAACCCTAGATATCCTTACTAGCAGATACTTCATGGGAGGGATTCCTAGAAGTAGAATTGCTGGATCAGAAGATAAGCACATTTTAAAATGTGATAGATTCCTCAGAATTACCCTCCAAAATTTGATTAGCCATAGTATAACAGTTCATTTGCTCAATAAAGAGATAAGCAGCTAACTGGGCACAGTGACACACCTGTAATCCCAGTGATTCAGGAGGCTGAGGCAGGGGAATCACAAGTCCAAGGCCAGCCTAGTGAGTACTTGTCTCAAAATAAAATAAGGTCTGGGGATGTGGTAGAGCACATGCGCCTAGCATGCACTGGGTTCAGTCCCTGATACTGCAAAAGAGGGAATCAGCAGCTATCTTCCCCTACCACATGTATGCTGGATCCTTCTCTTCTTCCTCCTCCCCTGAACAGCCTAACTGAAAATAAAAATAACAAATATAAAAAACAAAAAAAAAAAAAAAAAAAATTTTTTTATGGAATGGAACACAGCTCAGAATCACCTCTCTCTTTTCTGTCTTGCAGAGTGTGACCACAGATAAGGGACCAAAATGACTGACTCAAAATATTTCACCACGACCAAAAAAGGTATTGTGTGTTTCATCATGGGCCTGTCCTACTCTTTATCTGCTTGACCCTTCTGCTTGCTATCTGGGGGACTGGGGGAACAGGGGCAGGGTGCAGGCCTGGAGGTACTGGTGGGAGTGGCCTAGAATTTCTTTACTTGTGGAGTCAGAAAATTAAATTGCTGAGAGTGTTAAGAAATTGATTGCTTCTTTTAGAACTCAGGAAGGAAAGAGCATTGGCTCCAAGTATGGGGGAAAAAGCCCCCTCTTTGTTCCCTATGGCTTAAAATACTTAAACATGGGGTTTTTTTTTTTTCCTTCTGGTGGGTGCACACAATCCTATCAGCAACCCACTTGGGGGTAGGGAGCATGGTGTGTCTGGTCCTTATCCATGGGCACATGTTTTCCATGGTTGTAGTCAGAGTTCCATCCTGTTTTTCATTTGACGTTGTCATAAACATTACCCAACAGTTCTAATGACTCAATATTAAGGCAGTGGAGTTGCTGCACTAAATTTGCTAAGTTAGGCTTATGTTGTTGGGGATTTTTTTCCCTCCTATTTTTTAAGGAAATGGAGGATGTTGTTGTGGCTGGAAATGTGCTTTAATCCTATAAGCATTTCTCTGGCTGGCCCTTCCTTCGTCACTCCTTCCTTCCAGGTGAGATTGACATGTACCTGCTGACCAGATAGAGTCTCTTATTGAATCACCTGAGCCAGGTCCTAAACCCTGCCCCTGAGCAGGCATTTTATTTATTGGTCCAGCCTGTTCTGTTTTGTTGTAAGAGACAGGGTCTCACTATGTTGCCCAGGCTAACCTTGAATCCTGGGCTTAAGTGACCTCAGCCTCCTAAAAGCTGAAACTACATACTTGCTGGTTTTTATTGAGCACCTCCCATGTGGAGGGGAAGAGATAGGCAGTCTCTGACCTGGCTTTGCTTGAGGTTGAACTGGGAAGACAGTCTATGAAGTAGCAGCCACGCTAAAGGGTGGGGGTACAGAAGGCTGTGGAAGTACTCCAGGTAAAAAACGGTATGGGAAAGGGAGGGAGTAAATGCTCTACCCATGATTCATCCAGGAAAGGAAAGCAGTTTCATTGCTGAGGAGTGTGCTAGAAGAGGCCAGAGAGGCATGCAGGAGTCAGTGAACTTAACACCATGTGCATCAGAGTATCAGTGGTGGGGTTTTCTTCTGGGGAGAGTGTCTGGAGAGAGATTCCTGGGTTCAGATCTTAAATTTGACATCAGTGGGGTATGTGTGTGTGTGTGGTGTGGTGCAGCACATTGCTGGAGATCCAACCCAGGGCCCTATCATGTGCGAGGAAAGCACTCTATCACTGAACTATATCCTCAGACCACTAGTAATTTTTTAAAAATACATATATTTTTAGTTGTAGGATGGACACAATGTTTATTTTATTTATTTATATGTGGTGCTGAAGATCGAACCCAGTGCCTCACACATACTACACAAGCACTCTACCACTGAGCTACAACCCCAGCCAGTGATTTTTTTTTTAATATTAATTTATTTGTTTTAGTTGTACACATGCATTTATTTTAATGTGGTGCTGAGGATCAAACCCGGGCTGTGCACGTGCTAGGCGAGCGCTCTACCACTGAGTCACAACCCCAGCTCCCTATTTTTTTTAATATATATATATTTTTTTTAAAATATTTATTTATTTGCTTTAGTTGTACACAATGCATTTATTTTTACGTGGTGCTGAGGATCGAACCCGGGTCACGCACGTGCTAAGCGAGCGCCCTACCGCTGAGCCACATCCCAGCCCCTTAATATATTTTTAATTGTTGATGGACCTTCATTTTATTTATTTATTTATATGTGGTACTGAGAATCAAACCCAGTGCCTCACACATGCTAGGCAAGCACTCTACCGCTGAGCTACAACTCCAGCCCCAGTGATGGTTTTAAGCAAGGGAAAGTCCAAGGCAGATTCTAAAAAGGACTAGAGGCAGGTGGGGAGACCAGGACCACAGCTCTGATGAGACCTGATGGTGCCTGAGCCTGGCAGTGGTGGAGAGTAGCTTTGGAGAGAGAGAGAATTGAATGCCTTTTATGTGATGGAGGAGGTAGGCTTGATTGAGAGACCCACTAAAGAAAGGACACATTTCAGAGGCAGTCAGATCCCAGGGTCACCCCATCAGCCTTCTTGGGGCTGAGATGACTCATGCCTAGACCCATTAACTAAAGGCGGTTGTACTGTATCTGGCCACAGACTTTGAGAAGCAGGGGCAGCCCTGCAGAATAGTGTAGGGTCAAGATCATCATGGTTTGTTGGATCCCAGAACAACCAGAAACCCTCCAGTCACTCTCTTGCAGGAGAAAGGCACATGTTCCTTGATAAATTTGTACTGCAAGATCTGCAGATTCTTCCTGACTCCATTGAGCAATATCCTCAGTGCAGCCTTGCCCTGGGGCTGTGCTGTGTGATTGTTCTTAAATAACCATGTTCGCTGTCTCTCATCTCAGGTTCTCTTCTGAGCACCACATTGTCCAGTCATGATAAAGAACCTACTAGTTTCTCTTTTTCTAATTGTAAACCCACCTAGAACTTTCTCAAAATTTTCTTCCACATAATAGTCCCTGCTTCACCTCTACCTTAAGTAACCTGAGAAGGAAGCCCAGGATTCTCACTCTACAAAAGAGGGATATAAAGGGAGAGGGTCGTGTGGCAAAATAGCAACAGCTACCACCTTTAGCATAGACCACCAGCAAGACACCCAGCAAGTGTGTCACACCTAAGTGTTAAATGGGAGAATTTAGCACCCCAGTTAAGGGAGAGAGAAGAGGCCAGGAAATAAGTTCAGAGAGGCAAAAAGGAGTGTCTTGAGGTAGGCCCAAGCATAGGGATTTAGAGTAGACTTAGAGAGGACAGACCTGGTTTCAAATCTTGGTCCTACCATCTGTTAGCTGTGTGTAAGTTACTGTACCTATTACAGCCATCTCTAAAATGGAGTGTGAGGTTGGAATAAAGAATTGGCATCAAGCTGAAATGAGAAAGGCATGGGGAAAAGTTAGTGTGGTACAGGGCTCAGGGAAAGGCTCAGGAAATACATTCTGTCCTTCTAATCTGCAAGGAGGTCCTGACTGGCTCTCTCTGGCAAATCTGAAACAGCCTTACTTCCTCATTTCATTTTTTTTTGTATTATCAAGTTCTTAAGAACAATTGATTACATGTCGGAGGCTTCATGAGGCAGACGAATTCCAATTTTCCAAGCTGAGCAATCACTTGTGGCTCAGGAAGTGAAACCCTGAGCAAGCTGTTTGTACTCGAGGTTCTAGGAAAACAGGAAAAGCCTACGTGTGAGATCGATTCCTCCCCTCTTCCCACAGTCCTTGAGCACCCAGCCTTGAGGGCCTCTGGTTCAGTGAGGGAACTGAGGAGAACTTTGCTTTCCTCTGCATTTTTCGAAGTCTGGCTAAACAGACCCTGCTTGCATGCTTTTTGGCCCCCCTCAAGACCATTGTATACTCCACAGTTCCTACCGTTTTGGTGCACTGTGGCCTACAGTCTTCCATCTTTTTCTTTTTTTAAAATATTTTATTTATTTGCTTTAGTTGTACACAATGTGTTTTATTTTTACGCGGTGCTGAGGATCGAACCCAGGCTGTGCATGTGCTTGTGGAGCGCTCTACCGCTGAGCCACAACCCCAACCCCCAGTCTTCCATCTTGATAACTGTCACTCTTCACTGTCACCTATTCCACCTGTGGCCAGGGGCCTAAAGCTGCCCTCTGCCTCCCTGCCACTGTTTGGGAGTTTGGGGACAGGAACTCAACCCCTGGTAGGGTGGGGATGGATCACTCATGCCTACCTACTTTTCTTAGGGGAGATCTTCGAGCTGAAGGCAGAGCTCAACAGTGACAAGAAGGAGAAGAAGAAGGAGGCGGTAAAGAAAGTGATCGCATCGATGACTGTGGGCAAAGATGTCAGGTGTGCAGGAGTAGGCTGGGTGGCAGCCAGGTGCTGGCTGATAGGAGGGTGTAGAGCTTGGGTTCAGTTCAGATTCCTCCTTTAGTGTACCTGGAGACCCATGTCTCCCTCATACAGCTCCTTTTGTGAACCTTCTTTCCAAACAGGGTTTTGTTTGCACAGGAATCGTGAGCTCAGATGCTGATGGGTCAGGTGATGATGGAATGAGTGAAGTGCACTGGGTTGAAAAGGCAGCAGGTGCCGGGCATGGTGGCGCATGCCTGTAATCCCAGCACTTTGGGAGGCTGAGGCAGGAGGATCATGAGTTCAAAGCCAGCCTCAGCAATGGCGAGGCACTTAGCGACTCAGTGAGACCCTGTCTCTAAATAAAATACAAAATAGGTCTGGGGATATGACCCAGTGGTCGAGTGCCCCTGAGTTCAATCCCCGGTACCCCCCCCCCAAAAAAAAAAAAAAAAAAAGAAAAGGCAGCAGGTGTTGGGAGTAGGTGTGATGTGAACACTCACAGAAGCTCCAGAGGATTGTTGCCGGCCAGGGAAGATGAACTCAGTGTGGCCAGGTCTCCTGGCTTTTAAAAAGAACAGGAAGTCTGGATGTTTTCATTTTTTAAATCAATTTTAAATTTCATATAAAATCACCAGAGGATAGTAAGTACAGTACAGTGTGGTTCAAGCAAAGCACACCTGCAGATTGGATTTCTCTAATTTGCTGCCAGTGTCCCCCAAAAAAAAAAAAAAAAAAGAAAAGGCAGCAGGTGTTGGGAGTAGGTGTGATGTGAACACTCACAGAAGCTCCAGAGGATTGTTGCCGGCCAGGGAAGATGAACTCAGTGTGGCCAGGTCTCCTGGCTTTTAAAAAAGAACAGGAAGTCTGGATGTTTTCATTTTTTAAATCAATTTTAAATTTCATATAAAATCACCAGAGGATAGTAAGTACAGTACAGTGTGGTTCAAGCAAAGCACACCTGCAGATTGGATTTCTCTAATTTGCTGCCAGTGTGCAACCTCTGTTTTGCACCTGATTTGGAACAGATCTCACGTAGAAATAGTGCCACATAGCCGGGCGCGGTGGCTCACGCCTGTAATCCCAGCACTTTGGGAGGCTGAGGCAGGAGGATCGCGAGTTCAAAGCCAGCCTCAGCAGTAGCGAGGCACTTAGCAACTCAGTGAGACCCTGTCTCTAAATAAAATACAAAAAAGGGCTGGGGATGTGACCCAGTGGACGAGTGCCCCTGAGTTCAATCCCCGGTTCCACAAAAAAAAAAAAAAAGATAGTGCCACACCTTTGCTCCAGCTTTTCCACCACCTGGAATGCCTGTTTGCTCAGTGTTTTTTTTTTCCCCCTCTTTTAAAGCCCATGCAAGTTCAACCTTTTCCCTGTTGTCTTCCCTCATCACCCAGCCTCCTGTTATAAATTCAGCATTTGCTCTTTGTTCCTATCACCCAGCACTGAATTTAGATTGTGCTCATACTGCATGCACCTGTGTTTACTTGCCTGTCAGATTGTGAAGTCCCCAAAGGCAGAGATGGATTTTATGACAACTTAATATTTATATGGTGTTTGAGAGTCTAGTCTGCACAACACTTTTGGATGTGATTTCTCAGTAGTTCCTTACAATTTTCATTGTAGGTAATGATGTTTTTACTGTCAGAGAAACAATATAAAGAGGGAAAGAAAATGACTGCCTAATGGTCCTGTGGTTAGTGGCAGAACTAGAACTGGATCCCAGCCTTTCTGAAATTCAAATCCAGGCTGCTTTTGCCTGGCTTGTGTCTCAGAGGCCTGGTGTTGATGTGGAGCAGCTCCCCAGCATGATGGTCCCACAACATGATGACACTGCTCTGGACTTCCCCACAGATTGCCCATCCCATTGCTATCCTTCACAAGGCCCTTCTGCCAACCACTGAGAAACACTTACACAGAGACTTAAGGAGGACAGAGTGTTATAAGTTTTCTTCTGGAAAAGTGGGCCTCCTTCCAAGTTCAATTTGTTCCAGAGCAAAGCTGCTCTCCTTCAACTAGAACACTACTGTCACCTCCTCTCAGAGGAAACATCTTTGTTCTTCCACCTCCAAAGAGCTTTCTTTGCTGATGTTATGCACCAAAGAGAGTAAGCCAGGCTCATCAGCACTTCCCCCCTCCTCTCCTTGCCCCCGTTCTTCCTGATATGTCATTTCCCAAAGTGTAGCATCAGTTTTAGCCCTGGGAGGACTTCTGTCTGTGGGGGCTGAGGAAGTTCTCTTTGACCTTCTATGTCTCAATGTTGCCATGTACCTGTCAGTAAAAACGTAAGAAGTGAGAGGGAAGGTGGAGGTTCCAGAGACAGAAAATTGATCTCTAAACACATTTCATTCTCAAGAGGGCCTGTGAATCTGGAACCATTGGGCACCTTGTTGTGAAGGGCTCCACCCATTATAGCAGGGGTCAAGAGCACACACTTTGGGGTTAGACCTAGTTCCTTAGGCAGGTTAACATTTATGAACCTCAGTATTGTCATCTATAAAATGGGACACTCCTTGGCTTCTTGGGATGCTAAATGAAATGAAGTATTTCAGAACCTTAGCACTAATTCTAGCATGTACTCCATTCATGCTTTTTTTTTAATATTTATTTATTGGCTTTTAGTTGTACACAATGCGTTTATATTTACGTGGTGCTGAGGATCGAACCCGGGCCGTGCACATGCTAGGCGAGCGCTCTACCGCTGAGCCACATCCCCAGCCCCTCCATTCATGCTTTGATGGTTCTTTCTTTCTTTCTTTAATTTTTTTTAGTTGTTGATAGATCTTTATTTTATTTATTTATATGTGGCGCTGAGAATCGAACCCAGTGCCTCACACATGCCAGGCAAGTGCGATACTGATGAGCCATGGCCCCAGCCCTGCTGGTTCTTTCTTAATGGGTGCCAGAGCTGGCCCTTGTGAAAGCAGCACGGCCATCCCTGCTTTCCTATGGCCCTCCGGAACCAGCAGCCCAATATAAGGGGCTCTGTTATGTACATAGCACCTCCCAGATATCAAGGGACCAGATACGGTAAGTATGTTGTCTCATTTCATTGTCACTAGGGCCCTGTGATGTGAGGTGGGTTTTTGTTGCTGTTGTTGTTGTTATTTTGGGTTTTTTTTATTTTTTGGTTTTTTCAGTGCTAGGGATTGAACCCAGGGCCTCGGGTGTGCTAGGCAGGCTCTTCATCACTGAACTACACCCTCAGCCCCAAAGTGAATTTCTGTTGCACCTTTCTTTCAAATGAGGAAACTGAAGTCCAAGGGCTAGAGGAAGTTTCCTAGCATCATACAACTAGCAAGAGGCAGAACTGAGGGCTGGGGATATAGCTCAGTGGTAGAGCTCTTGCCTTCCATGCTCAAAACTCTGGGTTTGATAACCCAGTGCTGGGGGAAAAAAAATCAGGGCTGTAGCTTAATGATAGAGCACTTATGTAGCATGCCTCAGACTCTGGGTTCAATCCCCAGTGCCACCAAAATAAAAAGCAACAAAGCAAGAGGCAGAGCTAGAACTGGGTGTGGTGGTACACACCTGTAATACCAGGTACTCAAGTGGCTAAGGCAGGAGTATGACAAGTTCAAAGCAAGCCAGCTTTAGCAATTTAGGGTGACCCTGTCTCAAAAAATAAAAAGGGTTGAGGTAACTCAGTGGTAGAGCCCCCTTGGATTCAATCCTCAGTACTGAAAGAAGAAGAAGAAGAAGGAAAAAGAATTTAAAAAAAAGCAGAGCTAGATTTGACAGGCTCCAGAGCTCATGTTTGAGGACTTTTTGCTTTTAAAATTACCTGTTGGGGCTAGGGTTGTGGCTCAGTGGTAGAGTGCTTGCCTACACATGTGAGGGTTTGATTCCCAACACCACATAAAAAATTAAATAAACAAAATAAAGAGATTGTTTCCATCTACAACGAAAAATATATTTTTAAAAAATTACCCTTTGGGGCTGGGGTTGTAGCTCAGTGGTAGAGCGCTCGCCTAGCATGTGCGCAGCCCGGGTTCGATCCTCAGCACCACATAAAAATAAAGGCATTGTGTACAACTAAAGCAAATAAATAATTTTTTTTTTTTTTAATTACCCTTTGAAGCTGGGCGCGGTGGCGCACGCCTGTAATCCCAGCACTTTGGGAGGCTGAGGCAGGAGGATCGCGAGTTCAAAGCCAGCCTCAGCAGTGGCGAGGCACTTAGCAACTCAGTGAGACCCTGTCTCTAAATAAAATACAAAAAAGGGCTGGGGATGTGGCCCAGTGGTCGAGTGCCCCTGAGTTCAATCCCTGGTACCAAAAAAAAAAAAATTACCCTTTGAGGGGCTGTAGTGGTGGCTCAGTAGTAGAGTACCTGCCTACCATGTGTGAGGCACTGGGTTCGATTCTCAGCACTGCATATAAATAAAAAAAATAAAGGCCCATTGACAACTAAAAATTATTTTTAAGAAAATTACCCTTTGGGCCGGGGTTGTGGCTCAGCGGCAGAGTGCTCGCCTCGCATGTGCGCGGCCCGGGTTCAATCCTCAGCACCACGTAAACATAAATGCATTGCATTGTGTACAACTAAAGTAAATAAATAAATATTTTTTTTAAAAAAATTACCCTTTGATCAGGCATGATGACACATACCTGTAATCACAACACTGAGGCAGGAAGATCACATGTTCAAAGCTAGCCTTGGCAATGTAGCAAGGCCTTAAGTAACTTAAGGAGACCCTGTCTCAAAATAAAATATAAAAAGGTCTAGGAATGTGGCTGAGTGGTTAAATGCCTCTGGGTTCAATCCCTGGTACCAAAAGAATAATAACAAAATAAAATAAAATTACCCTGTGGGCTTCCATTTTTTTCTCCTATCAGGTGTCCATGGGACCAGCATAGCTAATACCCTCACTTTTATCAGAAGTCCTGTTTATCTTTCAGCTTCCCTCTTGCCCTGCGTCCCGCTCTTGCTCTTCCTGTCTTCAGCCTGCCCTATACTGACACCAGTTTGTCCCTTCAGTGCCCTCTTCCCTGATGTGGTGAACTGCATGCAAACAGACAACCTAGAGCTGAAGAAGCTGGTGTACCTATACTTGATGAACTATGCCAAGAGTCAGCCTGATATGGCCATAATGGCTGTCAACACCTTTGTGAAGGTGAGTAGGAGCTTGGTGACAATGGTGCTCCCTGCTCCGTGTCCCTGTCTCTTTGGGTTGTGGCCCTGTGGCCCTGAATAGAAACATTCTGGCCCCTTTCCAGATCTTCAGACTGCTTCTTCCTTCCTGTGCAGGCTGAGGGCCTCTTCCTCCAGCAGAGGGCTCCCTCCCCCCCCCCCCTCTCTCTCTCTCTCTCTCTCTCTCTCTCTCTCTCTCACAACTCCCATGCCAAAGGCCTTGCCTCACTCGTTCCCTGTGAGACTAGCCAGCCTGTTGGCCCCCTCATGAGGCCCTTGGGTAGGCCATTGCCCCGTATCCTTTGCAAGGGCAGGATTCAGCGAGTGTCTGAGAACTGCTCTGTTCCCCTTCTATATTGTTCCATTTTACATTTCTTGTATTCCAGATGAGAAGCAAAGCAGGGACTTGAGCCTTAGCTCTACGAGCCCTGTTGATGCACACATACAGGAAAATGAGGGTTTCTTTGGCAGGGTAAAGACTGAAGGTCATGGTGCTAGTGGATGTGGATTTGAATCATAGTTGTGCCCTATGACTTTGAGTGAGCTTCCTGAAAGCCTTAACTTCCTCACCTGTGAAATGGGGCCAGTATTGTATGTTTGCTGGGAGGATCAGAGAAGACTATGTACAGAGTTCCTTTTTAGCATCTGGCAAGGGCTTGGTGTCTATTGCATGGCATTTACCTGGGGTGCTGTTGATTATGGTTGGTGTAAATCCCATAGCAACTGTCAGGTGGTGCTCAGCCACAAGCTCAGAGGAAGAACTGGAAGCCACCCATGACTTGTCTTGCTCTGGCCCTGGCCAATGTCTGCTTCCCCTCAGGACTGTGAGGACCCCAACCCCCTCATCCGGGCCCTGGCTGTGCGGACCATGGGCTGCATTCGAGTTGACAAGATCACTGAGTACCTGTGTGAGCCACTCCGGAAGTGCCTGAAGGATGAGGATCCATATGTGCGCAAGACAGCAGCCGTGTGTGTAGCCAAGCTCCATGACATCAATGCCCAGCTGGTGGAGGACCAGGGCTTCCTGGACACCCTTAAAGACCTCATCTCTGACTCCAACCCCATGGTAAGTCAACTGCCACTCATCGAGCCACCTTCTGGGTTGCTTGGGAAGATCATGGCTTGACAGTCTGCTGGGCAGTCTCCAGTCCTTAGAAATCAGAGTTTTGCTGAGTGCCATTGTTCTTATACCTTGTGGTGATTCAGGAACCATCTTTGCAAAAAACTAGACCTGGATTCTTTTCTGCACCCTCTACTAGCTGCCTGAATTTGGGCAAGCTGCCTAATGTTTTGGAGCCCTCTTTTCTTCCTCAGTAAAATGAATCTTATTCTCTATGGCAGGTATGCTGGGAAGGTAATGGTCATGGCTTGCTACATAGTGCAGTTGGTACTAGTGTTTTCTTCCCCCTCCAGTCATTGTCATTGTCACTATCTCCTCTCCAAGACTATATATAAGCTGTTCTTTTCTGTTTCACCATTTCTTCCAGGAGTTATAGAGGGTTGCCCTTGGAATGGCATAGTGTGGAAGACAGAACACCAGAATGTGGCTGGGTGGGAGCCCCCATCTCCTTACCCATGGTCATGGCAGCAATTCACAGAGCAGTTTATAAACCAAAAGCACAAACCCCTGGCCTAACCATCTCCTCTCTGTGTCCGTGGGAACACTGATCTCTCATGGGTACTGAGCATTCAGTATAGAGACTGGCATTGGAAGCACTGTTTATTGAGGGGAAAATTGAAAACAGCACAGACAACACATAAAAACGGGCTCTGGTAGAAGTGGGTTGAGGGCCCAGGGGATCACCTATCAAGCTCCTCTGTATACCTATCCACTTCTAGCAGCCTCAAGGGGGTCTTCAGGAATCTTCTATCTGAGAAGCACAACTGAAAACCACTGAAATGAGCTGCTGTGGCTGGTAACCAGGCTCTTGTGTTAGGTAGCTGGAGTGCTTTCTACAGCCAAGCACTTGGAGCTGGAGCTGTTTTGTTTTGTTTTGTGCTGGTACACTTATTCTAGTTGGAATTTGCAGAGGTGTCAACAGGGTGAATGCCTGGAGTAGGCCTTGATGAGGCTCCAGACCTGCATGTGTGGTCATATTCCTTTCAGGGTATCCCACTCCTGACCAGCTAGTGTCATTAGCCCCTTTGCCTCCTGGCCAAGAGCAGTGTCCCCAGGCTCTGCCCTTCCATCCTCTCAACCAGGTGGTGGCAAATGCAGTGGCTGCCCTCTCAGAGATTGCTGAGTCTCACCCCAGTAGCAACCTGCTCGACCTGAACCCACAGTCCATTAACAAGCTGTTGACAGCCCTGAATGAGTGCACTGAGTGGGGCCAGATTTTCATCCTGGACTGCCTGGCCAACTACACACCCAAGGATGACCGCGAGGCCCAGAGGTGAGCAGGATGACCCTTGGCAGCCCACCTGAACTTGATCCTGTGGAGGGTCCAACCATGAGCTAAGAGGGCCCCCTGGCACCATCTCTAAGTACACTTGAGGGAGTTCTAAGTTCTAAGTTCTAAGTTCTCCCTCTAAGTTCCTTGAGGGAGCCAGCCCACTTTTCATCTCTCCAGAGCCAGGCAGTCAGTAGTGTAGCTACAGGCAGTTAACTCACTGCTTGCTGTGGGTACAGAAAGGGCCTAACCTGGGAGCTGACAAGGACCTCAATCTCCTGGGCTGAGTCAAAGAGGTAGATAAAGTCAGAGCTATCCTGATTGAAGAAATCAGCCATTTGTTGAATTTTCACAGGGTGCCCTGGGCGCTGCTGGGTACTCTCCACACATTAGTAATCTTTAGAGCAACTCTGTTACAGATGAATAAACTCTGGCTTAGAGACGGTGCTGGTACTTAGCTGGGACTCATCTGACTCTTGGTCTCAACCAGCATGACATCCTGCCCCATTTGAATGTCCCGGCAGTTGAGGGGAAGGTGGGAGCTGACATTTTTGTCATCTACTGTATGCCACGCACTGCCCATGCCCATTCTTTGTATTATCTCATGTAAGGCCCTAGCAACCCTGTGAAACAAGCCTCATTGTCTCAGCTTTATGGATAAAGAAACTAAGGCTTAGAGTGAATTGAGCCTGCTTGGGTCAGTTAGCAGGCAGTATGATCTAGATCTTCCTCCTATAAAAGACACGCTATCTTAGCCGGGCGCGGGTGGCGCACGCCTGTAATCCCAGCACTTTGGGAGGCTGAGTCAGGAGGATCGCGAGTTCAAAGCCAGCCTCAGCAATGGCGAGGCACTTAGCAACTCAGTGAGACCCTGTCTCTAATAAAATACAAAAAAAAAGGGCTGGGGATGTGGCCCAGTGGTCCAGTGCCGCTGAGTTCAATCCCCGGTACCAAAAAAAAAAAAAAAAGACATGCTATCTTGATAACTAAAAACAGAACATATCCCCTTGTCTATCTCTACTCTTTGCCCTGCCGGAACTGCTGGACCCCAGCATCTGTGAGCGGGTCACACCCAGGCTCTCCCATGCCAACTCTGCTGTGGTGCTGTCTGCTGTGAAGGTGCTCATGAAGTTCATGGAGATGTTGTCCAAGGACCTAGACTATTACGGCACGCTGCTCAAGAAGCTGGCCCCACCCCTGGTCACGCTGCTGTCAGCTGAGCCAGAGCTACAGTATGTGGCCCTGCGCAACATCAACCTTATCGTGCAGAAAAGGTACAAAGGCCACCACGCGCATGTTCAGCATGCGCTCCTGGGAATGGGCTCTCAAGCGAAACTAACCCGTAACTATGCAGGAAATCTAATAAATTCCTTAACTCAGGGGTTCTCAGCCAGAGCATATTTAACCCCAGAGGACATTTGGTGGTGTCTGGGACACTTTTGGTTGTCCCAACTGGGTATTACTAATAGCATTTAGTGGATAGAGGGAACACTGCTCTGCATCCTACAGTGCTGGATGGTCCCCCATGACAGTGCCAAGATCTCGAAGCCCTTGCCCCTTCAGGGAGCAGGCTAGGTAGAGGTTAGCATGGGGCTGCCTCTGCTGGACATGGGATGGCTCAGAGCCCCACACAACCCTGCAGGTGTAGAAGTGTGTGTGTGTGTGTGTGTGTGTGTGTGTGTGTGTGCACGCGTGCGCGCATGCATTTTTCCTAGGGACAGAATCCATAGGTCTAGTCAAATTCTCTTGAGGTTGGAGGCCTTGGAGATGGTGAGGCATCAGCCTCTAGATCTGGGGAAGGGGCAGAGCAAAGTCATCACAATGCCCAGCAGCCTCTTTCCCTCTTCCCTGAGGGAATGACTGCAATAAACCACTGCTTCCAAGGTAAGGGGTCTGCTACCTGGAATTGGCAGGGGCTGAAATACATTGAGCAGCACTGGGTCTGAGGGGTCTCTGGAATGATCTCCTTTCTCTGAAGTGGCTCTGAGTGAAGGAGTCCTGAAGCCCTGAGGGGTGGGATTGGCCTCCTGAGTTCTACCCCCTGCCTTTTTGGTCAAATGATTATTCAACAATCAGGACTTGGCAGTAGCAAATGACCACAGAGCATTCACATGTTACAGCAGCCCGTTGCTGGGAGCAGGGTACACAGAGTATAAGTGCTTCTTGCAGTCATTCTCTCGGAAGGTGGTACATCCTCTTTGTTGTAGTTACAATCTGGTTCTTAGTATACTCTTGGGGATCCAGAGATATCAGTGGGACTGGGACATTTGTGAAGATTTGGGAGATAAATATGCGAAAGCTTTCCAAGTACCTAAACACAGCCATCAGACTAGGACTTTAAAGTTGCAGTATGGGTCTTTACCCATCAGAGCCCTTGGGTTACTGGATTTAGTAAGGTGTAAGGACTTGTAGATCCAGATCAGCATGAAGGTCTCCCTGTGCTATATTTAACATGGTAAATCTCTTAAGAAGTTGTCCCTATTGTGTACACCTGGCCTAGCCCAGCCCTGACACATGGTTAGGCAGCTTTACCAAGTCCTGCTTATAGAAATCATCTTCCTTTTGTCCACCTTCAGGTCTTGCCTCCTCTCTGGAGCAAGACAGAGGCTGCTGGCTTGGCCAGGACCTCCTGCAGGCTGCATGGCAGCACTGAGTGCCTGAGCTCCTCCTCTTTCTGCCCCATCACTTCCCTTCTTTACCTTCTGTCCTCATCCCTTTTTCGATAATAGAAAATGTTTTGTTCAAGTTGTCATTGTATTTATGTTATGTGTTTCTGTTCTAAAAAGGGCAAACGAGTAGGCATTGGGGAGGTGACTCTCATCTTGCTCCTGCTCTTGTTAGCATGTGACCTAGTATAAGCCTCACAACCTTACTGAGGGTTTCTTGTCTAAGAAAAATGCAGTAGGTAGTGCCAGTTGAGGTCCAAAAAACGTTTCATTTTGAGGGAGGAGCAATGATAAATGTGGAAGTGTGCCTGTAATCCCAGCAGCTGAAAAGCCTACAATAGGAGAATTGCAAGTTCAAAGCCAGCCTCAGCAACTTATCCAAGCCCTAACCAACTCAGTGAGACCCTGTCTCTAAATACAATATAAAAAAGGTCTGGGGATGTTGCTCAGTGGTTAAGCACCCCTGAGTTCAGTCCCTAGTACCAAAAATAAAAATAAAAATAAAAAAATAAGTGGAAGTGATCAGCTGGTGACAGGTTCTGCCTAGCAAGTGCCTTCTCTGAGGCAGGAGTCCATCAAGTTAGATGCTTCCTAACTCATAAAACCAACCTATTATGCAGGTGTCTGGGTCAGGTTGCCCAAGACCATGTTCAGAGATTTACCTGCAGGTTTCCTGGGATTCAGTATATAGTTATGCTCCTGGATAAGATTTGTTAGAGTGGTATGTAAGGACACACAGCTGGATCATAGGGGAGAAATGTTGCATAGTCTGGAGGAATCCATGAGAGGCTTCTCCTGGCCCCTCCCTCCCTTGGTAAGTTGGATAGAGCACGCTCCACCCCTAGCAACAAAGTACAGGAACATGTGCCAGGAGTGGTAGTGCTTGCCTGTAATCCCAGCAACTTGGGATCAGCAGGAGGATCACAAGTTTGAGGCTAGGCTCAGCAACTTAGCAAGACCCCAAGCAACTTATTGAGACCCTGTTTCAAAATAAAAACATATATGGCTGGGGGATGTGGTTCAATAATTAAGTGTCCCTGGGTTCAATCCCCAGTTTAAAAAAAAAAAAAAAAAACATGGAATATTTCTGCCCAGGGGAGCCTAATTGAGAGTTAGTTCACAAGGTTTTTATTGGGGGCACCCACCAGTTTCAGACTCTTAAGAAAGAAAGCAGATATTAGGCGTAAACCATATTGTTTATACAAATGGTCTAGGTACAGTCAACCACCTTTATCATTTGGAGAATTGCCACATGCCAGGCCTGTCTAAGATTAGCATACGCAGACCTGCAGCATAGAGTTTTCCTACAGTGTCATTTCCACTTCATGAATGAGGAAATAGAAGCCTGAGGTCACAAGCTGGATTTGGAACCCTTGCCCAATAGTTGCTGGCTTTGAATATGAACTATCTCTTGCTGTATTCCCTCTCCCCTTCCTAAGGTGTGGACAGGCAATAATCAGGCAGAACTTTGCTCAGGCTCTTCAGTGGGTCCTCTCCCTGGGAACATGCAGCGACAATAGTGGCTTTGCTTCCCTGAACATCAGGTTCCACTTTGGACCCCAGAAAGGTCTCAGCAAATGTGGAGGTTTTCTCATGGGGCTCATGCCTTGCTTTCTGCTCTCTGGTGTCCTGCCCTGCCACCAGGCCTGAGATCCTGAAGCACGAGATGAAGGTCTTCTTCGTAAAATACAATGACCCCATCTACGTGAAGCTGGAGAAGCTGGACATCATGATCCGCCTGGCCTCCCAGGCCAACATTGCTCAGGTGAGCATAGTGTGGTTGTGCAAGGCACACGCTTCCATATCAGACAGCTACCTCATCTACTAGCTCTGGTCTTGGGGTCAGATGATAATTCTGTGAACCGTTCATCTAATGGAGAATATTAACCATGGGACCTGGAGCTTAGTAAGCAATTTTAAAAAAACAAAAAAACTGATGTTGTTAAAGAATGTTCTCCCAATCCAGATGCAGTGATGCACACCTGTAATCCCAGCGGTTGGGGAGGCTGAGACAGGAGAATCACAAATTCAAAGCCAGCCTCAGCATTGTTAGGTGCTTTGCAACTCAGTGAGACCCTGTCTCTAAATAAAATGCAAAATAGGGCTGGGGATGTGGCTCAGTGGTTGAGTGCCCCTGAGTACCCCCCACCCCCACCCCACAAAGAAAGAATGTTCTCCCAAGCTAGGCATACACATCTGTAATCCCAGCTACTCAGGAACCAGAGGCAGAAGGATAACAAGTTTTGAGGCTAGCCTGGGCAACTAAGTAAGACCCTATCTCAAAATACAAATTTTAAAAGGGACTAGAGTCTATCTCAGTGGTAGAACACTTGCTTAGCATGCCTGAGGTCTTGGCCTCAACCCCCAGCACCAAAATTAAAGAAAAAAGTAGTAGTTGGATATGTTAGTTAGATCATCCTAAAACAAAGTTGTCTGGCCCTGCCTTCCTTTTGGGGCACCTGGGTCTCTCCCTCCCCTGAGTGTTCCACCTCAAGTAGGAGACAGAACCCTCTCCTCTGGAGATTTCTGCATTCTCACTATCCAGGAATGTTCCAAATACTTGTCCCATCACATTCCCCCAATCCATTTTCTCTGTTTTTGTCGCAGGTGTTGGCTGAGCTGAAAGAGTATGCGACAGAAGTGGATGTGGATTTTGTACGGAAGGCTGTACGTGCCATTGGCCGCTGTGCCATTAAGGTGGAGGTGAGGAGGCTCTGGGACTCTGTCCTTAGCTGAGGGAGAAGAGAGCTGAAACCAATCTGATCCTAGCAGGATCAACTGACTGTGTGTGGTCTAGGAAGACCCAGGGTCACCACAGGAGCCC
Source organism: Tamias sibiricus (assembly GCA_025594165.1). Lineage (NCBI taxonomy): Eukaryota > Metazoa > Chordata > Mammalia > Rodentia > Sciuridae > Tamias > Tamias sibiricus. The sequence continues at coordinate 19,699,698 of CM046664.1, forward strand.
CCAAGGCACCCATTGTACACATCCATTTGAGTTCCTTCTTTGTAGTTTCCTTTAAGCCTTCCAGTTACTGCAGATTAAATTAACACATCGGGGGCTGGGGTTGTGGCTCAGCGGCAGAGCGCTCGCCTTGCACGTGCACGGCCCGGGTTCGATCCTCAGCACCACGTAAACATAAATGCATTGCATTGTGTACAACTAAAGTAAATAAATAAATATTTTTAAAAATTAAAAAAATAAAATAAATAAATTAACACATCAGCTGGGTGCAGTGGTGCATACCTGTAATCCCAGCGGCTTGGGGGAGGGAGGCTGAGACAGGAGGATCACAAGTTCAAAACCAGCCTCAGCAATGGTGAAGCACTAAGCAACTCAGTGAGACCCTGTCTCTAATGAAATACAAAAAAGGGCTGGGGATGTGGCCCAGTGGTCGAGTGCCCCTGTGTCCAATCCCCGGTACCAAAAACTAAACAAAATAAGGCTGTGGCTGTGGTGCAGGGGTCGAGTGCCCCTGAGTTCAATCCCCAGTACCCAAAAACAAAACAAAACAAACAAAAAAAAATGGGTCTCCTATAGCATTAGCTAAGACAATGGGATAGCCACCAGCTGATGGTGGCCCTGGTAGACTTAGCTTCATTTCACAGAGCTTTGGAGCTGGGGCTCTGCCTTTCAGATACTTTAGTACATATCCTGATTCAGCTACCCATGGATCTTTTTTTTTTTTTAAACATTTATTTCCTTTAGTTGTACACAATACAATGCCTTTATGTTTACGTGGTGCTGAGGATCGAACCCGGGCCGCGCACGTGCTAGGCGAGCGCTCTACCGCTGAGCCACAACCCCAGCCCCCCCATGGATCTTTTTCCAAGCTGCCCAGACTGCTCCAGACCCTGTGTACTGGCATTTCTCTCCTTCCCATTCTCTATCTAGGGAGGTGTTTTTTGACTAGCAAGCTGGACTCTCCTTAATTGAATCTAGAGGATCTTGGGACAGCTGGTCACCCCCAGGCCAGACCCTTAAGTCATTTGGAGGCATTTCTTCTTGGTGCTCATTATGGCCATCCTAAGAAATCTCTTACCCTTGTCCGTTAGCACAGTGTGTAGGGATAAAGGCAGAAGGGCTGGCCCACACAGACTGTGAGTGGGTTTGACCACAAGAGTCCACTTTATGAAATAAGGAAGAGTGGTTAGGTGAGGCTGAAATGGAGTCATTGCCCTGAGGGCTTGGCCTGGAAAATCTCAAGTCCTCCCCACTCTCAGGAGTGCTGCCCCTGGCTTTTCCACAGTCTCATTCTGTCTCCATGTCCCTGCCATCCCAGGACCCTCATTTTGCACTCATTCTCTACCCTTCTCCCCCCACCCCATTATCTGAAGAAGACTGTCCTCCTATTCTTGTGCTGTGATAAGGAAGGTAGATGAGAAGTGACTTGGGCTTTTTGGCCCAGCCATGGTCATCAGCAGCTCTATTGGAAGTGGGGTAAAGGGACCTTGCCCATACCCTCCTCCTTTTCCCACACAGCAATCTGCTGAGCGTTGTGTGAGTACGCTGCTTGATCTCATCCAGACCAAGGTCAACTACGTGGTCCAGGAAGCCATTGTGGTCATTAAGGACATCTTCCGCAAGTACCCCAACAAGTAGGTACCACCCATCCTCCCAGTGAGGGAGTCATCTGGCTGTGCTTGGACAGGATGGTGGGAAGGTAGAGGAAGGAGGGGCCTCTCCCCTCCCTTCTTCCTTCTGCCTCTATTGCAGGCCGTATTCTTGGAAGAAACCTTTATTTTTCTTCTTTCCCTTGAGCTGGCCCTGCTCTGCCCCCAAGGCCAAAATAAGAGCTAAAATGTGGTAGATATAACTGAAATCCCCATTCCTCACCATCTCTTAGGGACTTGTTGCCTGTCTCTAGGGTCCATTGGTCCTCCCCACAGGTTAGCCAGTCTTTCTCAGTGCTCACATGCCACCTACACCCTTTTCTTTCAGGTATGAAAGTGTAATTGCCACGCTGTGTGAGAACCTGGACTCCTTGGACGAGCCTGAGGCCCGGGCAGCCATGATCTGGATTGTAGGCGAGTACGCTGAGCGGATTGACAATGCGGATGAGCTACTGGAGAGTTTCCTCGAGGGCTTCCATGATGAGAGCACCCAGGTGAGCTTTCATGTGATCAGAGCCCCACCAGGACATGAATCATGACTAGCAGCCCAGGCCTATCCTGCCCTGAAACCCTCCCCTCCTACTGCATTGCCAATGTGGACAGACAGTGACAGTGATGTATGGAAGTTTGGTGTGGTCCCCTTTCTTCACCCATGGCAGTGCCTCAGTGGACATGGGAGTGACATGCATGAAAAGCTGGCAAAGGTCTCTGAGTTTGTTTGTTTGTTTTGTTTTAATATTTTTGTAGTTGTAGATAGACAATACCTTTATTTGTTTATTTTTACGTGATGCTGAGCATTGAACCCAGTGCCTCACACGTGCTAGGCAAGCCCTCTGCCACTGAGCTACAGCCCCAGACCTGGGTTTGTTTTAATTGTATATTTATCTTTGAATAGGTAATCATTGACTTGGTTTAAAATTGAAAAGGTATGGAATAATAAGCAGTGAAAAGTCTTCCCTCCACCACTTTTTCCCCAGAAGTCACTAGTATTCTTGATGACTTGGGGATATTTGCAGAGGTTGTTTAGGAATGCACCAGCAGATACACATCCCTACATACACACATATGCCTGTGCACAGTCGATTCTCACTATTCATGGTATTGTGGGTTTGGTTTTTTGTTGTTGTTGTCATTACCAGGGATTGAACTCAGGTGTGCTTAACCACTGAGCCACATCCCCAGCCCTTTTTAAATTTTTTTTAGTTTGGTACAGCATCTCACTAAGTTGCTTAGGACCTCACTACATTGCTGAGGCTAGCTTTGAACTTGCAATCCTACTCCCTCAGCCTCCCAAATCGCTGGGATTACAGGCATGCACCACCATGCCCAGCTGGTATTTGTGTTCTTTAATCATTGCAAACACTGAATTAGTAAGTATTGAACATTTGCTTTAAAAAGGAATATAGTTAGGTTCTTGTGAGTGTCTGGGCACATTTTTGTCAGTCAATACCTAATATTGTTTTATGTGTTTCTGTTTAAAGACACCTTATTTTATATATATTATCAATTCATTAACATTGAATTTATGGCCAACACCACTGTAACTCATGCCTGAACAGAGCTTATTTGGCACATATGTTTTGTGCAGGAGGCACATCACAGCTTTCTTGTGCATAGGAACATGAGGCAAATACTTCAGCACAGCATTTGGGGGCAATTTTAAATGAAAGGCTCAAAAATGTGAAAAACACAGCAATAAGGATGGGAAGGATGTTTGTTTACAGTCTTTTTTGTTGTTGTTGTTGTTGTTGTTGTTGATGGATGTTTTATTTATTTATATGTGGTACTAAGAATCGAACTCAGTGCCTCATGCATGCTAGTCAAGTGCTCCACCACTGAGCCACAACCCCAGCCCTAGTTTATAGTCTTGAGAGCTGAATCAAGAAGGTCTAGAGCTGGGTTGGGGTTGTGGCTCAACGGTAGAGCTCTCGCCTAGCATGTATGAGTCCCAGGTTCGATCCTCAGCACCATGTAAAAATAAAGGCATTGCATACAACTAAAATAAATAAATATTAAAATAAGTGAAATTAAAAAAAAAAAATAGAAGGCAGAGCGCTGCCTTGTCCAACATCCACTCGTAATGTGTGCGCGTCGAGCAATTCAGAGTTTTCACTGCTCTGCCCATATCTGCAGATGACTACAAAAGCACCATGAGCTTTGGTTTGGGGGCTACAAAGTAAACTTTAGCCAAGCAGGCAGATTCACAAATATGGATTCTGCAAATAATGAGGATTGTCTCTGTGTGTGTGTATTTATGTTCCTCTTATTTATTTATTTATTTTTATTTTTTTATTTTTGGTACCAGGGATTGAACATTGAACTCAGGGGCACTTGACCACTGGGCCACATCCCCAGCACCCTTTTTGTATTTTTATTAGAGACAGGGTCTCACTGAGTTGCCAAGTGCCTCACCATTGCTGAGGCTAGCTTTGAACTCGCCATCCTCCTGTCTCAGCCTCCCAAGTGCTAGGATTACAGGCGTGCGTCACCACGCCCATCTCCCAGCCCTTTTTTTTTTTTGTATTTTATTAGAAACAGAGTCTCACTGAGTTGCTAAGTACCTTGCTATTGCTGAGGCTGGCTTTGAACTCATGATCTTCCTGCCTCAGCCTCCCAAATGCTGGGATTACAGGCATGCGTCACCACGCCTGGCCTATCATTAATTTTTAAACACTACCAGCAGCACACTGTGCAAATTCAAGTTGTTCAGCACCTTACTTTTTTCCCTTAAAATATATCTGAAGGCCATGCTGTTATTAATTAATGCTCTGTTTAACCCAGATAGACATTCAGGTGTCCATTTGACTACTTTTTTTTTGGTACCGGGGATTGAACTCAGGGGCACTCGACCACTGAGCCATATCCCCAGCCCTTTTTTGTATTTTATTAGAGACAGGGTCTCACTGAGTTGCTAAGTGCCTCGCCATTGCTGAGGCTGGCTTTGAACTCATGATCCTCCTGCCTCAGCCTCCCAAGTGCTGAGATTACAGGAGTGTGCCACCACGCCCGGCTCATCCCTATTTTTGTATTTTATTTAAATACAGGGTCTCACTGAGTTGCTTGGTGCCTCGCACTTGCTGAGGCTGGCTTTGAACTTGCGATCCTCCTGGCTCAGCCTCTCAAGCTGCTGGGTAGCCACAGCTAGGCTGTGTGATGCACAAGTGCACATAAATCTGGAGGTTAATCATTAAGCAAAATGCTTAGAGAAAAGGGTTATGGGGCTGGGGTTGTGGCTCAGTGGTAGAGCGCTCGCCTAGCACGTGCGCGGCCCGGGTTTGATCCTCAGCACCACGTAAAAATGGATTGTGTACAACTAAAGCAAATAAATAAATATTTTTTTAAAAAAGGGTTATGCATTTGAGATTTTGGTAGATTTTGCCTAATTTCCCTTGGTGTAGAGATTGTGCTGATTTACCTCCCATTTCAGGTGATGATGTTGCCTTTTCCTTACCTCCTCACCAGCTGAGCGCATTCTCACACCTTTTTCTGCCCATCTGATAGATAACTAGAGGAATCTTGTAGTTTTGTTTACATTTGTGTTACTAGGCCAGGTATTTGTCATTGGTATTTTCTTTTCTGTGAAAATGGGCCTTTAAATAATGTGCCTGGTGGGGGCAGTGTAACCCAGTGAGTCCAAGTGTAGGCCTTGAAATTGGAAATTCCAGGGTCCACACCTCTTGTCTGCCCCTTCCTGTCCCAATGCTTTCATGCCTTATCCTTTTTCCTCTCTGAGCCTTAGTTTTCTCATTTGTAAAATGAGGATCGGGGCTGGGATGTGGCTCAGCGGTAGGGCGCTTGCCTAGCACGTGCGCGACCCGGGTTCGATCCTTAGCACCACATAAAAATACATGCATTGTGTACAACTAAAGCAAATAAATAAACATTTTTTTAAAAAATGAGGATCGCCGGGCACGGTGGCGCACGCCTGTAATCCCAGCACTTTGGGAGGCTGAGGCAGGAGGATCGCGAGTTCAAAGCCAGCCTCAGCAATGGCGAGGCACTTAGCAACTCAGTGAGACCCTGTCTCTAAATAAAATACAAAAAAAAGGGCTGGGGATGTGATCCAGAGGACGAGTGCCCCTGAGTTCAATCCCTGGTACCACAAAAAAAAAATAAATAAATAAATAAATAAAAATTAAAAAAATAAAAAATGAGGATCATTAGACTTTCTCTCATCCTGTTGTTGTAAAAGTTATATGGGATGTCTTGTGTAATGTCCTTCAAACGTACCCAGCCTGTAACGACCACTGATTAATAAAAGTATTGACTTGGGGAAGAACTGGTTTCAAAAGCAAACTGGCCCAGGGAAAAAGCAGGACTGACTGGTTCCTGTAGTTGACATGTCCTTTTAGCACAATCCCTTCCCACACTCCTGGCTGCAAGTGCTTGAGTGGTGGAAGTAGGGCTGTCTCTGCAACCCTGGGGTGGCTTCTACCTTGGACAGGCTTCCAGGAAAGGGGCTACCAGAGTTCAATAATTTCTAGTCTCTGTCCTTACAGCTCAAAATTGCCCATGAAAAGAGAATTTTCATTTCTGCAACAACTACAAAAAGCTAGAACCAAAAAAAAAAAGAGTTTTCCCCCTCCACAGTCCAGCAAAAGTCCCAGGGCCTGTTTGCATTATCCTGAGCCAGTTATTGTGACTTCAATATTCCAGGTCCATGCTGGGCGCGGTGGCGCATGCCTGTAATCCCAGCACTTTGGGAGGCTGAGGCAGGAGGATCGTGAGTTCAAAGCCAGCCTCAGCAATGGCGAGGCACTTAGCAACTCAGTGAGACCCTGTCTCTAAATAAAATACAAAAAGGGCTGGGGATGTGACCCAGTGGACGAGTGCCCCTGAGTTCAATCCCCAGTACCACACACACACAAAAAATATTCCAGGTCCCACAGATGCTTATCTCAGTCTCTGTAGATTGAAAGGGGCTAGGAGAAATCAGCTCTCTGAAAGAAAGCCAACATTTCTTTTACCAGATGACAGAGAAGATGCCAGGTGAACAAAAACAGCAGATGTTCCTCACAGAATCGTAGCAATAATTCCCATGGTCACTCCTGCTCTCTGCCTCCAGTCTGTCTTCACTTCAGCACCAGCCCCTTGTCCCTTATCTCGGAGACACTTAGCCTGGCCTAGGATGGTTTCTGCCTCTGTAGCCAAGTCCTACCTGGGCTTATAATAGAGTAGCCTGTTGGGAGGGAGTGACTCTGCCCAAATATTCCAGTAAATCTTTTGCAACCTTTTCCCCCTCAGCCTGCTGAAGAGCCAAGATTAGAGAAGCCAAAGGAAAAGGAAAAGATGAGCCAAGTGTCTGATGGGCCTCTAAAATTTGAATGCAGGTTCCTTCCCTGTGTGTGGCGTGAGAAATGTTACTTAAAATTAACTAAGTCCGTTTCCTTCTCTCTAGCACAGGGCTACTGCAAAGATTGCTGGGTGCTGTGTGTAAAGTGCCCTGTCCAGTGCTCAGTACACCATATCTGGGGGTGGGGATGGTGTTTAATTAAGTGGTCTTTCCTTTTGCACCCTGGGTTCCCAAGATATTTCAAAGCTTTTTTAAGAATACTTGTTTAGGTCCCCAGCACTTTGGGAGGCTGAGGCAGGAGGATCGCGAGTTCAAAGCCAGCCTCAGCAATGGGGAGGCACTTAGCAACTCAGTGAGACCCTGTCTCTAATAAAATACAAAAAAGGGCTGGGGATGTGGCCCAGTGGTCTAGTGCCGCTGAGTTCAATCCCCGGTACCAAAAAAAAAAAGAATACTTGTTTAGGGACTGGGGCCATAGCTCAGTGGTAGAGCGCTCATCTCGCATGTGTGAGGCCCTGGGTTCGATCCTCAGCACCACATAAATAAAATAAAGGTATTGTGTCCACCAACAACTAAAAATATATTTTAAAAAAAAAGGAATACTTGTTTAGGGTTGGGTGTATAGCTCAGTTGGTAGAGTTCTTGCCTCACATGCACAAGGCCCTGGGTTCAATCCCCAGCACCACACACACACACACACAAAGAATACTTGGTGTGGTGCATTCCCATAATCCCAGCAATTTGGGAGGCTGAGGCAGGAGAATTCAAATTCAAGGCCAGCCTCAGCAACTTAGTAAGGCCCTAAGCAATTTAGTGAAACGCTATCTCAAAATAAAAAGGTTTGAGGCTGGGCGCAGTGGTGCATGCCTGTAATCCCAGCACTTAGTAGGCTGAGACAAGAGGATCAATAGTTCAAAGCCAGCCTCAGCAATGGCAAGGCACTTCGCAACTCAGTGCCCTGTCTCTAATAAAATACAAAAAAGTGCTGGGGATGTGGCTTAGTGGTCGAGTGCCCCTGAGTTCAATCCCTGGTACCAAAAAAAAAAAAGGCCCTGGGTTCAATCCCCAGCACCACACACACACACACACAAAGAATACTTGGTGTGGTGCATTCCCATAATCCCAGCAATTTGGGAGGCTGAGGCAGGAGAATTCAAATTCAAGGCCAGCCTCAGCAACTTAGTAAGGCCCTAAGCAATTTAGTGAAACGCTATCTCAAAATAAAAAGGTTTGAGGCTGGGCGCAGTGGTGCATGCCTGTAATCCCAGCACTTAGTAGGCTGAGACAAGAGGATCAAGAGTTCAAAGCCAGCCTCAGCAATGGCAAGGCACTTCGCAACTCAGTGCCCTGTCTCTAATAAAATACAAAAAAGTGCTGGGGATGTGGCTTAGTGGTCGAGTGCCCCTGAGTTCAATCCCTGGTACCAAAAAAAAAAAGGATTGAGGATGTCACTAAATGGTAAAACACCAGGTTCAATCCCCAGTAACCGCAACCCCCCCACACCCACTACCCCACACACACACAAAGAAAGAATACCTGTTTAGTGACATACAGTTTAGGAACTCAGTTTAGATTGTCTCAACCTTCTCATCTTGGTTCCTAGGCTTCTCTAGCCATGGACAAGGAGGGAGCTCAGAAAGTCTTGGCCAGGGTGATACATGAGCCCTGCCTGCATTCATTGCATCCTTCCCGGATGGCAAGGGCTATATAGCACCATGACAGAAAGTCTGTCCTGAATATGCAGATGTGTGGGGTGTAAATGTGTCCAAAGAGCGGAGCAGGGCCCTAGGCTTATGGACAGAGTACCTTCTGGCAGCAAAAACCAAAGGAGACCTAAGCCAGAAGCCAGCAGCCCTGTCAGTGATGAATTGTTCCGGGCAGCCAGCTAACTGGGTAGGGGAGGACTTGTAAAGAGTCCCTGTGTGGTGGTAGTGGTGATAATGACAGCAGTGGTGACAATTGTTGTATGTTAAGCAGAATACACAATAGCTTCTTTACATTTGTTGTCTGATTGGCTTTTCCCATTAACTAAGGTGGTATTGTACCCATTTTATAGGTGAAAAATGTGATTCTGAGAAGTTAAATGGCGTGGTGTGGTGGCACACGCCTGTAATCCCAGCAGCTTGGGAGGCTGAGGCAGGAGGATCACGAGTTCAAAGCCAGCCTCAGGAACTTTGCAAGGCCCCAAGCAACTCATTGAGACCCTGTTTCTAAATAAAATATTAAAAAAGGGCTAGGGATATGACTCAGTGGCTAAGGTCCCTGGGTTCAATCCCTGGTACCAAAAAAGAAAAAAAAAAAAAAAAAAGAAGAAGAAGAAGTTGTTACATGACATGTCCAGGGTTATCTGGCTGGGAAGTGATAGAATGAGAATCCAAATAAGGTGTGATCTGACTCCAGCTCCAAGCCAGCTGCTATAAGTTGCCATTCTTAGAGCTCACAGGAACTCCCTCCTGCCTCTTGTTCACAGACTATAGAATGTAAATGACATCCTATAGGCCACTGGCCAGGAGTTCAAGCCAAGTGTGGAAGCCAGGTTCTGAGCTGCCTTCTGCCATCGAAACTTGCCAGCTCACTGCTCCTCTCCCATTCTCCCAAGTGTACTCAGATCATAGGGACTCTGGATTGCTTAATCCCAGAAAAACACTGCATGTCCTTCATTCTGCCTCCTGCTGTCAACCCACCCTGCAAGCCAGAATAATTAAGCCATTGGTGTCTTACTGGACAGGCCCAACAGATGCTACTACAATTGCTACTCCCACCCCCTTATCCCAGGACTGGCAAATGAGATTGTGGCTAAGGAAGGACCATGTACAGTGACTTGCTCTTTCATGGATCTGTTTTCTTAAGTGGCTACTACATATCAAGCCTACCCTTGTGCCCCTCTGTCTCCCTACAGGTCCAGCTGCAGCTGCTGACAGCCATCGTGAAGCTGTTTCTGAAGAAGCCAACAGAGACCCAGGAGCTGGTGCAGCAGGTCCTCAGTTTGGCCACTCAGGTGGGTGTCCCAAGAGCCAGGCCTGGGAGCTAGTCTCATCCCGGAGAATGGCATCTGTGGGAGTTTGGCCACAGATTGATCTAAGATACCTACTACCTTCAGGGATCCCAGAGTCACAGACAAATCCAAGTGGTGGGGATCAAGTATAGAAGTTGAGACAGAATATAAGTCAGGGGGAGAGGAGACACCAGAGGCAGGGAGGCAGACACAGAAGGCAGTTGGGAATTGAGACAGGAGTGGGCCTGGCCTGCCTGAGGTGGAGCTGGAGTGGAAAACCACAGGGAATATGGATTATACACTTGTAAATCCCAGTGGCTCAGAGTTCAAAGCCAGCCGCAGCAACTTAGTGAGGCTCTAGGCAACTTATGAGACTATATCTCTGAATAGAACATTAAATGGTCTGGGTATATAACTCAGTAGTAAATTGCCTCAGGGTTAAATTCCCAGTACCCTCAAGAAAGAAAACCACAGGGAATGAGCCAGAGGGACATGTCTATTTAAGTGGTTCAGGGTTGGCTCATGGTGTGCTCAGTATTGGTGTCATTGGCCAACACTGTGACCACACCTGGATGATGGGGAAGCACTTCATGGGCTTCTCCCCTACCTTAAGGACTCAGACAACCCAGACCTGCGGGACCGTGGCTACATCTACTGGCGCCTGCTCTCCACTGACCCAGTGGCCGCCAAGGAGGTGGTGTTGGCCGAGAAGCCACTCATCTCTGAGGAGACGGACCTCATCGAGCCCACACTGCTGGACGAGCTCATCTGCTACATTGGCACGCTGGCCTCCGTCTACCATAAGCCACCCAGCGCCTTTGTGGAGGGGGGCCGGGGCGTGGTGCACAAGAGCCTGCCACCCCGCACCGCCTCGTGAGTGCAGCCAGCCTGTCTGTGGGCTGCGCCTCCCACCTGCTTTCTCGGTTCAATGATTTAATGGCACAGGCGCTGGGGCCTTGAATGACATCCCTTGGCAGGGCCTAAGTCTGAGGCAACTATGATTCTAACAACCTTTTACCCAATGCTTAACTACACATGAGGTATTCACTAGATGACCTCATTTGACCTATCAACAACTAAAAGAAAATGTCCCCCTTTAGCTGATGAGGACAGGGGGCATAGAGTTTGAGTGGCCAGTCAAGGACTGAACAGCTAGCAGAGCTGAGGCTCAGACCCAGTTCTGTCTGGTTCCAAGCCCTGTTCTTACCACCTCCTCTGCTGCTCCCATGTGATTGCTTTGGCCTGATGACACAGTCCTTGGGAACAGGCATACAGTTTTCTCTTGTGTGAGCCAAAGAGTAAACACACATGGTTCTCTCCCTTCATCCACCCCCACGGAGAGCCCAGAGATGAACCAGATGTACAAATGGGAGATTCAGTGCCTGTCCTGGGGAGGATCTTGGAGACTAGGATCTCTTTGACCTCCCTGGGATGTTTTGACACCCCAGCTTGCTGACCCTCTCCCTTCTGTGTCTGGCAGGAGCGAGAGCACAGAGAGCCCTGAAACAGCCCCTGCTGGAGCCCCAGCTGGTGAGCAGCCAGATGTTATCCCCACCCAGGGTGACCTGCTAGGTGACCTCCTCAACCTGGACCTTGGTCCCCCAGTGAGTGGCCCACCCCTGGCTACCTCCTCAGTACAGATGGGAGCTGTGGATCTTCTTGGTGGTGGCCTTGACAGCCTGGTATGTCCTGGGCCCCCCACCCTCACCCCAGGTGATATTGATAATGCTCTTCAGAGAAATAGTCATTGAATATTCACTCTTTGCCACCCTAGCCAAGTTCCTCAGGCTCGCTTGTTAAGTCCTTATGCCTGCCCTTGAAGGTGATTGTGTTGCAACCTTCCCTGTAAGACAGCACAGCTGCTAAGCAGCATAGACAGGATTCAACCCCCTTGCTGGACTGCTCATGGGCACTCCTAGCCCCTTCCTTTGATCCTGAATCCTCCGTTGCCTTTACATGGTTGGATATTCAGGGCTTAGGAACCAAACCAGTGTCCATTCATCCTCAGGCTACACCAGCTGGGGACAGCAGCCCAGCCAGGCCTCTTTGAGAGAGGCCCATGAGAGATCAGGGCAGAAATTCCCTCCCCCTAGGAGAGTGGGTGGTTAGAGGGGCCCAGGGTTTCCCTAGGCTTCTTAGGTAGCTGGTAGAGCCAAGTGGTGGGGGACAGCCAACCCCTTCTCTTGCCCTGCTCAGCTCAGGTGCCCAAGGTTGCAACACAAGGGCAGGCGTATGGCAGTCAGCACCATTAGGGCAAGGGTAGGAGGGCTGTGCCCAGGATGTGAGGATGGTGGGTGAAGCCATGGGGGTAGTACCCATGAGGACAAGGTTCTGGGTCTCAAACCAAATTCATCTTGGTTGGAGCCACAGTTGACTAATCTTCCTCTTTCCCTTTTTCTTGTCTTTGTGTTGTTTTTCCTGGCTTTTCTGTCTGCATGTTGCTGCCTGTTCTCTCCACCCTGCTGCTTCTGCTTGGAGATGGGGGATGAGCCTGAAGGGGTACGGTTCAACTCTGTGTCACCAAGCCTTCTTCCCTTCTCCTCCTCAGAGCACTAGCCTAGCATCCCAAGGGGTGGGTGATGTCATAGCCATCCCTCCCTGCTGAGTCCTGGCCTTTGGTCCAACCTTTGCTTTGACCTCCTGGCATTTAGTTGCCACTGGGCCCATGAATTCTTCACTGTGTTCTTTCCACCCCATGACAAATTACCTTGTCATCCCTCAGGATCTCTGGTCTGCTCAGCACATCCTACCCAGTAGTATGTTTGGGATCCTTCCTTTATCCATGGGTCACTCCCTGAGGTTCAAGGCTTGTAGGGCATGGGAGGGCTTATCCTCTCTCCTTTACCCATCTCACTCTTGTTTCTGCAACTTAAGAGTTGATGTGGAGGGCTATCCCACCCCCACCTTCACTGTTTCCTAAATAGTCAAGTGACTACTCTTGCCATGCCCTTGATTTCCCTGTTTTTGATGCCTGCCTCTGATATCTCTCCCTTCCTTTCCAGATTGGAGACCCCAGCTTTGGGGCACCCCCAGCAGCAGCAGTACCACCCAGACTAGGAGCACCCATCAGCAGTGGCCTTAGTGACCTCTTTGACTTGACCAGTGGTGTGGGAACCCTGTCAGGATCCTACGTGGCCCCCAAAGCAGTAAGTACCTTGCCTTCAGTCACAGCAGGAACACAAAAAAATTATCAAGACTGGTATGTGGACTTCCTTAATAGCCTGTGCCAGGGAATTGGCTCAAGCTGGCGCTGGCAAGAGAAGCTGGGCCATAAGCTGCACAGAGCAAGAGAAGCTAACTTCAGCTTGAGAACCCAGGAAGGCTTCCTGGAGGAGGGCTTGCTGAGCACAGGCCTGCAGAACAGTCAGAATTAGCAAAATGAATGCAGGAAGGGTGCAAGGCCAGGGACCTGCCCATAGCAAGGCCTGGAGGGAGAGAGGGGAGAGTGCTCCTAACCTTGTCAGGGCACTGAGCAGGCACAGTATTTTTCAGTGTTTCAGACCTAGTGCCTCAGTTACAGACTTTTTTTTTTTTTTTTTTTTTAATACCAGGGATTGAAACCAGGGGCACTTCACCACTGAGCCACTTCCCTAGCCTGTTTGGTAGTTTTATTTTGAGACACCGTCTCACTAAGTTACTCCAGGCCTTAATAAGTGGCTTAGGCCTTGCTAAGTTGCTGAGGCTGGCTTTGAACTTGTAATCCTCCTCTCTCAGCCTCCCACGCTGCTGGGATTACAGGCATGCACCACCATTGCCCAGCCTATAAGACATGTTATAGTGTCCCCTTCCTGTCCCTAAAGAAAATTGTTAGACTGTACAACTACGCGTAGAATTTCAAAAATAGTCCAACACTATCCCTGGGTGAAGGAGACAAAAGATGAAAATACAAGCCCATATTTCAATGTAAATGCTTGGGCACACCCACCTACCCCAGAAGACATGCTAAAGTTATCCCCGTGGCTGTGACAGCTGTAGATGGTGTTCGAAGCTTGGGCACCATGAGTGATGTGCCCAACAGTACTGTTAATTTCTGATATAGTGACTGAGTCCCACTAAAAATGACAAAAGAACAGGCTCCCCTTGAGTTATAGTCCTAGAACTTTCCATGCAGAAAATGCTGCAAAGATACCCAGGACAGGGGCTGGGGTTATGGCTCAGCAGTAGAGCACTTGCCTAGCACATGCGCGGCCCGGGGTTCGATCCTCAGCACTATGTAAACATAAAACAAAGACATTGTGTACAACTAAAATAAATAAATATTTAAAAAAAAAAAGAAAAAAAGATACCCAGGACAGGTGCTTGTCACCAGGACTGTTGTCCCATGACAGTATGTCCAGCATCCCTGACTCCAACCCACAAATCAAAATAGCACCCCACGTACTTATGCCAGTGATGGTGGCCAGGTTACTCAGGCAGGCCCCCAGCAGAGTTTGGAGATGCCTCACAAGTATCCATTGTGCTACCCAGGGCAGCACATCCTCTAAGGCTCATGGCTAGACGGGAGATTAGCAAGGAAGGGTGGGTCCACAGGGCCAGTCTGAGCGTTTGCTCTTGATCCAGGCATAACAGGAGCTGTTGGAAGGCTTTAAGCTGAGTGATAAAAAATGGTCTGATTTGGTCTTGAGACAGATGCTCTGGTTCCAGGGAAGATGTGGAGGAGCAGAAGTGTAGAACCCACTCAAGGAGACTGGCAGGGAAGGATAGATACTGCTGACAGTCTGGGTGGGGGACGTGGCTTTGGGGGTAGACACAGAGGCTGGACTTGAGAGCTCCCTAGGAGATGGGAAGAGCAGGATGTAAGGGCTTGGGGGTGGTTCTAACTTGAGCAGCCTGGTGACTGGAGGTGCTGAGATGGGGGCACAGGGCAGGGGGTGCCAAGGAAAAGAGCTGGGTTTAGGGCATGGGAACATGTGGGTTTGGGACTAAGGAGGGCAGCACATGTCGTCAGCATCAGAAGGGATATATCTGGTCTAATCCCCTCACAATGCTCATGTCAGAAGCTGTATCTGCCAGAGCCCCTCTCTTCTGAGGTTCTCTCCCCAGAGCAGAAGGCAGGTAGGCTTCAGGGACACAGTAAGACCTGTTATGAAGGGCCAGCATCCGGCCTCACTCACAATGTGCCAGCTGTACCTGCAGTGATGGTGGTCCTATGTGACTCTTTTTTTTTTTTTTTTTTTGGTACCGGGGATTGAACTCAGCGGCACTAGACCACTGGGCCACATCCCCAGCCCTTTTTTGTATTTTATTAGAGACAGGGTCTCACTGAGTTGCTAAGTGCCTCGCCATTGCTGAGGCTGGCTTTGAACTCGCGATCCTCCTGCCTCAGCCTCCCAAAGTGCTGGGATTACAGGCGTGCGCCACCGCGCCCGGCTGACTCTTTTTTTTTTTTTTAATATTTATTTATTTGCTTTTAGTTGTACACAATGCCTTTATTTTTCCGTGGTGCTGAGGATCAAACCCAGTCCGTGCACATGCTAGGTGAGCGCTCTACCACTGAGCCACAACCCTAGCCCCCCTATGTAACTCTTTTTTTTTTTTTTTTTTTTTTTTTTTTTTTTTTAAATATTTATTTATTTGCTTTAGTTGTACACAATGCAATGCATTTATGTTTATGTGGTGCTGAGGATCGAACCCGGGCCGCGCACGTGCAAGGTGAGCGCTCTGCCGCTGAGCCACAACCCCAGCCCAACTCTTTTTTTTTTAAATATTTATTTATTTAGCCGGGCGCGGTGGCGCACGCCTGTAATCCCAGCACTTTGGGAGGCTGAGGCAGGAGAATCACGAGTTCAAAGCCAGCCTCAGCAATGGCGAGGCACTTAGCAACTCAGTGAGACCCTGTCTCTAATAAAAAATACAAAAAAGGGCTGGGGATGTGGCCCAGTGGTTTAGTGCCGCTGAGTTCAATCCCCGGTACCAAAAAAAAAAAAAAAAATTTATTTATTTACTTTAGTTGTACACAATGCAATGCATTTATGTTTACGTGGTGCTGAGGATCGAACCCGGGCTGTGCACGTGCGAGGCGAGTGCTCCACCACTGAGCCACAACCCCAGCTCCTATGTAACTCTTAATGGGCCACTGCAGATCCCCAGGCAAGCCCCCAGCAGAGTCTGGGCCTCAAGAGGCCCTCAGACAGCAGCTCTGACACCAGAGGCCTCCTGCAGCCTTACGTTATGGTGATTCCCATTTTGTGATTGAGAAATTTGAGTGCTTTTGTCTATAGTCTCATAACTGGTAAATGACAGTCTGAAACTGAGTGCAAGGTGGTGGCCCCAAAGTGAGAACCGCCTATGTGTCTGCCATAATGTCATGCATGGGTTGTCAGAATCAGCAGGACCAGAGAACAGAGGGCATGCCGTATGATATAAACTATGTTCCGCTAATTACTACACAGATTGTCTACACTAGGGCATGAGGCTAACCCATACCCTTTGAAAGCCCCGTATAACAGGGAGGATAGCAAAACAGACCAGCAAAGACTCCTGCAGCCCTGTGGGTGCCAGCCCTTGCCAGGCACTGAAAGGTGCCAGAAATGTAAAGCCATGTGTTGGCCCTCAGCAAGCTGGTCTCTGCTTATATGTTAAGCATAACACGTCATCACTGCTTTGTCCTAGTGGAGGTCCAGAGGAGTGTCCTGGGTGGAGCCCTCCAACCCCAAGGAAGTTGGGCTTGGGGCCAGGTTCAGCCGCTCTCTGACTGCTTCCTGTGTGCCCAGTCACAGCCTAGAGCTTAGGTCAGCAGTGAGTGCCAGGAATGAGAGGCAAGAGGACTGCTAAGTTAGAAGTAATCGGGGCAGGTTGCCTGGAGGAGGAGTCCTTGCAACAGGGGCAGGACTTTCCCCACTACCTTAGTCACAGGAAGGTTTGAGGATGTGCAATGTGCTCTCCCTTCGGAAGCAGCAGCAGGTCGTCTACCTGTACCTGGCAGCATGTGATTACTGAAATTATCTGCCTCATATGCTTTCCCCACCTGCCTTGGGGTAAATATGTTCTCCAACCCTCCTGGTCAGCGGGGATGGGGCTCCCTTTGTACAAGAATTTTGAGTTCCTCCAGCATGTGGATCAGCAGCTTGGGACAGTTCATTGGTTCAGCCAATGACTTGGGAGGCTGAAGCAGAAGAATGGCAAATCAAGGCCAACCTGGGTAACTTAGCAGACCCTGTCTCAAAATAAAAATTAAAAAGGGCAAGGGATGTGGCTTAGCAGCAGAGTGCTTGCCCAGCAGCCAGTATCTCAATACTATAAAAAAGGAATTTTAAGAAAACAGGAGGAGGCCTATGGAGCAGGGCTGGGTGGAGCCCTCCAACCCCAAGGAAGTTGGGCTTGGGGCCAGGTTCAGCCGCTCTCTGACTGCTTCCTATGTGCCCAGTCACAGCCTAGAGCTTAGAGCTGAAACTGGTCATTTCTGCCCTCACAGATCTGTCCAGCACATGCAAAAGGTGCTTGGGGTCGGCCAGATAAGGTGGGGGTGGAGAAGTGCCTTCCAAGCAGAGGGACTGAGAGGTGTGGGTTCCCAGGAGCTGGGGCAAGCTGAGCCTGAAGCAGCCCCAGGCTGTGGAGGCCATTGCAAGGTTAGAAGGGGTCTTCAAGGATGCCACAATCACATTTGAATTTCACGAAATGCCTCTAGGTGCTAGGGAAAGAGGAATGGGGCAGACACTTGTGGTGCTGCCCTAGCTGGGGAGGTCTGATGGCACAGACAGGTGGTTTTAGTGGAGGAATTGGGAAGTGAAGATCCTGGGGGCAGGTGGCATTGACAGGATTTGGGCTACATGACTGCGGCATGAGGGTTATGGACACTTGTGGAAGCTGTCAGGATTTTGAGGGGCCAGTGAACCACCCATGGGAGACTAACAGCCTGAGAGGCATCTGTGTGACCCCAAGGGTCCTTTGTGACCCTTAATGGGCACGGCTGTCATTCCTGCTGTTTGTTCAGCAAACACTCCCTGAATGCCAGCTCCACACCAGGCTCTGAGCCAAGGGTGTAAAGACAGAAAAGCAGAGCCCTTCCCTCAAGAGCTCTGTGGGAGCAAGAGAGACAGGCACACAGGCTCAAGTTTATCTGCCTTGACATCATTGGGACATAATCTTGGGCTGAGACTCCACTCACAAGGGCAGCCAGGCACCCAGGGCCTGCCAGACCAGAGGTCCTCTTGGGTACTGTCCTTGGTCAGGCCACTTTCTACAATGAAAGGCCAGCCCTGCATCCTGTAAAGGAGGACAGACTGTGACAGCCAGGAAGGACTCAGGTTCTGGCCAGAATCCAAGATGTTGTTGGGCACTCAGCTCTGTCCTTGGCTTGTCAGGAGGCTGGCAGAGCTCACCTGTCTTGTTGCCTTCCTTAGCCCTACTTGCTAAGTGTTTTCTTTGACCTCTGAAGACTTGTATAAGCCCCTTGAGTGCACCAGTCACATCCCTAGCTATTCTGATGGCAACCACACCACGGCGGTGGCCCTAGATGGACCACGGGATCATTCTTATCCTGAGAAGGCAGGTGTGGTCAGTCTGGGAGGTTCCTTCAGGAGAAAGAAGAGGGAGCCCCAGGTGGGCTACTGAATTTGGGTCAGAGAAAGAGGCATATAAGAGCCCCACCCCGCCTCTTCCCTGCAGGTCTGGCTCCCAGCCATGAAGGCCAAGGGGCTGGAGATCTCAGGCACCTTCACCCGCCAGGTGGGCTCCATCTCCATGGACCTGCAACTGACCAACAAGGCCCTGCAGGTCATGACGGACTTTGCCATCCAGTTCAACCGCAACAGGTGAGCTTCCAAGGCCAGCCTGCCCAGAGTCCACATTGGCCTGCAGGCAGAGCTGGCAGCCACATGGGGCCTGGTGCCTCATTTCTGGAGAAGATGGATGTTCCTCAGCACTCTCAGGCCAAAACTCTACAACAGTGATTCCCCCACCACTCAGACCTTTTATGTAGACTCCAGAGTACCAGGTAGAGCAGGAAGGGTGTACCCCGCCCCTTACTTTTGCCTTCCTTTGCTGGCTGGAGAAGTGTTGCTGATAGAAATTCCAGCTCTATGAGGGTGCAATGGCGCAGGCCTGTAGTCTCAGCAACTTAGTGAAATCCTGTCTCAAAATTAAAGGGTAGCCAGGTGCAGTGGCACACGCCTATAATCCCAGCAGTTTTGGAGGCTGAAGCAGGAGAATCGCAAGTTCAAAGCCGGCCTCAGCAGCTTAGCAAGGCACTAAGCAACTTAGAAAGATCCTATCTCGAAATTTAAAAAAAAAAAAAAAAAAAAAAAAAAGGTGGGGGGGTTGCTGGGGATGTGGCTCAGTGCTTAAGCACCCCTTGGTTCAAACCCCTAGTACCGAGAAAAAATTTAAAAATAACAAAAGGAAGGACTGGGGATGTAGCTCAGTAAGGCACTCTTGGGTTCAATCCCCAGTACCAATAAAAAAAAGAAAGAAAGCCAGCTCCTCAGCTCCAACCCAGCAACCAGCCTTTAACAGGCTTCCTCCATACCAGGAGGGACCTGCCCCCCACTCTCAGGAGCTCAATCCTCTTTTCCCAGACCCTAGTCACATTTATGTCAGGAAGCAACTCTTTTTTTTTTTTTTTTTTTTTTGGTACTGGGGATTGAACTCAGGGTCACTCAACCACTGGGCCACATCCCCAAGCCCTTTTCTGTATTTTATTAGAGACAGGGTCTCACTGAGTTGCTAAGTGCCTCACCATTGCTGAGGCTGGCTTTGAACTCACAATCCTCCTGCCTCAGCCTCCCAAGTGCTGGGATTACAGGCGTGTGCCCCCATGCCCGGCTGTCAGGAAGCAACTCTAAGAAAGCAGGTGGGGAGCGGGCCTGCCTGCTACCCGAACCGACCCCCAGTGGCACAAGATCAGATTCCTCTGGGAATGAGTGGTGGCTGCTCCAGGCTCCTCAGCCACTCAGGTCCCCACACTGCATGTTGTGGGGCAGCTCGCCTATTTGGAACCATGCTGGGTTGGTGAGGCCAGCTAGGATAGGGCTCTCTGGAGAACCTAAGCAGCCCCTCCTGATGATTCTTCTTCCTGAGCAGCTCCAGTGATGAGCAAACTGAGCCTCTAAGAAGTTGACTGAAGGGGCTGCTCCCTCAGAGAGATCCTGGGGCTCCCACCCTTGGGTAGGCCAGGAAGGCTGGGGCAGCTCTGCCACTTCCTCTCAGAGGACCCTAGAGTCCACAGATGCATTCAAGTACTAGGGATGGTCCCAACAATTGCTCATAACAAACCACCTGTGTGTTGGAACATTTCCTGGGTATCAGAACCTGGGCCACTGGCTTTTGGAGTGTTGTTGAACGGAGTCACCTGACAGCCCAGTAAACTTAATGCCATTTTCCCTTTTTAATAGATTTAGGGAGGGCAAGGTCCTTGCTGAAGGCTGCACAGGCAGTGGTAGAGCTCCCAGGAAGGCCTGAAGTGCTGAGCCAGCATGCAGGCCTGGGTTTCCTGTGTCATCTCCCGTTGTTTCTCAGGCCTAATTGGCCTCATGGGTAAAGAGCACAGCGGGAATCCGGAAGCTTGAGTTCTGATTCTCAGCAGTGTCATTCACCCTGTGGGGTATGGGCATGAGTCTCTGCCTCCCTGAAGCTCCGTGTCCTCGCCTGGAAGATGGGATGACATCTACCTATCTTGTTTTTTTTTTTTTTTTTTTTTTTTTTGTGTGTGTGTGTGTGTGTGTGTGTGTGTGTGTGTGGGTACCGGGATTGAACTCAGGGGCACTTGACCACTGGGTCACATCCCCAGCCCTTTTTTGTATATATTTAGAGACAGGGTCTTACTGAGTTGCTAAGTGCCTCGCCATTGCTGAGGCTGGCTTTGAACTCGCCATCCTCCTGCCTCAGCCTCCCAAGTGCTGGGATTACAGGCGTGTGCCATCGCGCCCGGCTACCTATCTTGTTTTTATGAGGATGGAAACTGCTGTGCTATCACATGCCCAGCCTGGGCACCCGGAGTGCTCCGTTCAGGTCACAGTCCATGCTGTTGTTATTTCCCTCCCAAGAGCCTACAGTGGGGGTGTCTCTCACACTGAGGGGGGTTCTTCCTAATTGTGGGGATCTTGCCCACATACTGCTCTTGTCCACACGCTGCTCTATAGATAAATAGGATTTTCCTGAATCTCTGTGGCCGTGGTGTGACCTGGCCATTCCTGGTCCAGTGAAATCTGGCTTTCACTTAAGGGGGTCAGACCCCTCCTGGGAGCTGAAAATTGGCAGCAGAGACTTGGGTAGCCACTGAGTTTTCAAGTTAAAAGAGTCAGCATCTGGTATCAGGTTGGAGCTCCTCAAGGGCAGAGCAGGGCAAAGCTGTACTGAACCTGGACCTGCCCAGGACCCAGTCCAGAGGAGAAAGGAAGAGATGTGCTTCAGTCTGCAGCGAGAATGGGGCAAAGTGGCAGGCCCAAGGCTCTTGCCTGCTGTCTACACAGCCATGGAGGTGTGGCAGTGGTTGGGAGCCCGTCTTGCCCTTAGCCTAGAATTTGG
The DNA here is from genome assembly GCA_025594165.1 of Tamias sibiricus. Lineage (NCBI taxonomy): Eukaryota > Metazoa > Chordata > Mammalia > Rodentia > Sciuridae > Tamias > Tamias sibiricus. The sequence continues at coordinate 19,721,095 of CM046664.1, forward strand.
GCAAGGCCAGCTTGGTGAAGAGCCTCCGTGCTCACCACTGTGCCCACTCTGGCCTGAAGAGCCCACCTGGCATGTGTTAGTACCTGCTGCCCCTGCCATCCCTGCGGGGGCTTCTCTCTCCCCAGCTTTGGCCTGGCCCCCGCCGCCCCCCTCCAGGTGCATGCGCCGCTCAGCCCTAACCAGACGGTGGAGATCTCCCTGCCTCTTAACACAGTGGGCTCAGTCATGAAGATGGAGCCTCTGAACAATCTCCAGGTGTGTTCCAGCAGGGCCAGGCACCTCAGTGCTTCCCTGCCTGCTGGCCCCGGGGAGGGGATCCAGCCATGTCAGCAGAGGGCTGGTCTGTGGAGTCCTGGTTTGGGCTACCTATGTGCTAGGGGAGGCCCAGGTCAGAGGGAATAAAGGGGAGGGTCACATGAGAGAACCTGCTCGGGGAGGCCCTCCTTTGGGCTTCAGAAGAGGTGTCAGCCCAAGAGTCAGGGTGTCGAGCCCCTGGGACTGACTGGGGACCTCTTTATGCCTAGGTGGCTGTGAAAAACAACATTGATGTCTTCTACTTCAGCACCTTGTACCCACTGCACATCCTCTTTGTGGAGGATGGGAAAATGGGTAAGTCGTGAGGGGAGCCCCTGGGGTCTCTGCAGTGTGCCCTGGCTTGAGAACCTGGTCTTTGCCAAGGATCAGTGGATGGCCTTGCCCCACAATGGATTCCTCTGCAGAACCTGTAGCAAGTGGCATAGCTGGGGCCCCTAGCCCTGGCTGGGCAGATGGGCTGTGCCACACAGGAGCTGTTTTGCTTGTGGGCTCTCCTGTTTGCCCCTCAGCCTTGTCCTACAGGCTGTAGGAAGAACAGGTGCTTGGTGCCCACCTCCTGTGTGCTGGGGCCAGAACCTGGAGAAGGCAGTGCAGGAGGGGGTCAGCCCTGCCCAGGCTGTGGGGAGTGCTTGGCCCACGTCATCTCTCACTCCCTGCAGCAACCCTGGGAGGCAGGCCATGACTAACAAGCAGGTGGCTCAGAACCAGAGGAGGAGGAGGTGGGAGTGGGGAGGGGGAGAGAGGTGGAAATTTAGGGTCATTTGGGAACATCCCTGGTGCCCTCGTCACAGAGCTAAGGGTTTGCTTGGAGAAGTAGAAGGGGCTGTGGAGGAGCTAGTACCTGTCCTCAGACACTAAAGACCAGACCCATTTCCTACCACCTGCCATTGAGGGACCACGCATTTATCAGGGTCCCATCTCTCACCCAACCCCACTCACCCTGCAGATCGGCAAATGTTCCTGGCCACATGGAAAGATATTCCCAATGAGAATGAAGCCCAGTTCCAGATCAGAGACTGTGCACTCAATGCAGGTGAGGACTCCCCAAACCCTGAGCTCAGCCCCTTAGTCCACGCTGGGCCTGACCTGTACCCAGCCCACCCCTCACTGACTAGGGCCCTCTCTGACTCCATAGAGGCTGTGAGCAGCAAGCTACAGAGCAGCAACATCTTCACCATCGCCAAGAGGAATGTGGAGGGCCAGGACATGCTCTACCAGTCCCTGAAACTGACCAACGGTATCTGGGTTCTGGCAGAGCTACGGATCCAGCCAGGCAACACCAGCTTCATGGTAAGAGCCCCTGCAGTTGCCGGTAGTCCTGGAGCTCTGCCACCAGCCCTGGGTGGCCTCCTGCTTTGGGTCTCTCTGCAGCCAGCGGGTGGCTCTGATGGGGTTGTGTTAAGGGGCCTTTGGAGCCTGGTGTGAATCAGAGTCAGTTGTCTCTGAAAAACACCTGTCTAGAAACTTGCAAGTGAACCCCATCAAGTTATCCAGATAAGACACCAGGCATCCCCCAACCGGGCAGTAGCATTGCTGGGAACAGGCCCTGGCCCTGCTGTCATGTGAGTGCCTGAGTACCTGGCCAGGAGGACGTCTATTCTCAGCAGCCTGCAGTCCCCAGCCTTAGAGTCAGACCTAGTTGGGAGATGGCTTCCATGGGTGCCTGGTTGTCCTGGAGCCTGTGCTGCTATTCCCGGGCACGGAGAGTCCCAGGCTTTGCTTCTCCCTGCACCCCTGAGTCTGGCAGGCATGCCCTGCAGACCAGCAGACACTGCCTCCTCTGGGCCCCGCTGATGGCCTTGGCACTGTGGTGGGAGAGGGGTGCGGTGGTGGCTTCGGTGGTGGTAATTTCCGTCTCCCTGTGTTTGGTTGCTGCATGTCCACCTTCCCTGCTGGCGCCCGTGGTGCAGGACTTGGAGGTTAGCAGATTGCTTTTCTCTTCCTCTCCCCACCCCACCCTCCCTAGCCATGCTGTGCACGCCCCATCTCTTGGCCTCACTTCACCCTGCTGTTCCCAGAGCAAAGCAGATGTGCATACAGGCTGCCCATGCACCCATGCTTTGCAGCCCTTGAGGAGCTGACACCCCCACTCCCACACACAGTGTGCATAGAGCCCTGGGGGCCCTACTACCCACTCCCAGAGCTCTACTCACCCGCCCCTTCCTGACTGCATCCTCTAGAACCGTTACTTTTGAGTGGAGGGGTGGCTGGTTTCTCCCTCCTCTGCCTGGAATCATGGGGCGCATACCTCCGTCAGCGCTGAGGCAGTCTTTATAGGAACAAGCCCCACACACCTCACCTGCTCCCTCCCAGCCCTCTGCCCCCTCAGGATTTCCTGTCAGTCTTTGTCCTGAGGACCCCAGACCTCCAGGGGCTGTGGAGGGCCAGGCACTCCTGGCAGCTTCCAGCTCATGAGTCACAATGCCTGCCAGTAGGGCTCTGGTGGTGAGGCTGACAGCAGGTGTGTGGGCTGCAAGTATATTTGGTCCCCACCCAGCTGGCTGTGATGGCCACCCCCTCTGCTTTACCTCACATCTGCCCCAGCTGCAGCTGCCACCAGGCCACGTGGGCATGTCACGCTCTTCCATCTGGTACCTGCTCTCTCTCCCTTCCCCTGTGTTCCTCCTGAGGAGGAGCCCTGGGGATGAGTGCTCTCTCCTCTGCCCCTCTCCCCTTGCAGCTGTCCCTGAAGTGTCGAGCACCAGAGGTATCCCAGCACGTGTACCAGGCCTATGAGACCATCCTCAAGAACTGAGGCCATCCAGCACCCACCCCAGCCTTCTGCCAGCCCTGTCGAGGAGCAGCTGGGGGTGGCAGCACCTCCTCCTCGTGGGAGGGATGGGGCAGGGCTCCTGGCCACCCGGGGGGCTCCCTGTCCCTGACTGAAGGGGCCACCAGGTCCTTGCGACAGGGTGGTCCCCCTCCTGGGGGCAGATCTCAGTGTACCCTATGCTCTGGTCACTCCTCTTCCATTGCTGCTCACATGTGGGGTCAGGTGAGGGGAGTGAAGGAAACAGCCGGAGCGGCAGTAAAGTCGATGCAAGGCTGCAGGGTCCCCTCCTCCGCCTGTGCCTGGGTGTGAGTGTGGCGCTCTCTCCTCCTGCTCCCAGGCGGGCAGTCCCTGCTGTCTCTTGGATTGGTGTTAGAGGCCTTCCCACTGCCGCCTTGAGTTGGGTGGACCCTGGCAGCCTGTCCTGAATGTGTGGGGAGGGTCCCCTGGGTACCAGAATAGCTGCTGTATCAGGATCTGGGGCTCCAGGGCTCATGGGTGTGACAGAGGGGCAGAGCTGAGCTGAGGTGAACGCTGGGCTTGCACCACCCACCCGCATCCACCAATGGGTGCCCTGTGACTGTCCCCATGGAAAAGACCGGGCAGAAGCCCCCAGAGCCTCTGCCTGGGCTCCTGCTCCCCCACCCCTGCTCTTGACTACCGTCACTGCCTCTGATACATTCCTCGGCATCCTCTTTGGGAGCCCAGGGCAGGGCAGAGACAAGGCGGAGGGATGGGGCTGCAGGCCAGCGGGTGAGCTTCCTGCCTGGGTTCCTGTGGGGCTTCTCTAGCATCAGCTGCCCTCTCCCTGGCTCCCCAGTCTCAATGTCTGACAGCGCGTTAGGTCTTCCTGTCTTTGCTGTTTGATAATAAAGAGATTCTGCTTTTGGCAGTCGCGGACACTTCTTTCCCTCCACAAAAGTCAGAATTGAAAACTGCCTCCAAGTGGCCAGGGATGTTGTCTGACCCCCGCAGTAACTATATCTAATATATACAAATAGAAAATATATATTGTATGTTTACTCTTATTTTCAAAAAGAGAAAGTGAATAAAAATGATGACATCAAGCGTGTCCCTAGCCGGTGTGTGTCAGGTCCTGAGGCTCTTCTGGGTGGGTATCCTGGGCTCAAGCTGTGCCCCACACTGAGGACAGCGTTTTCCCTCCATCCTGTCCTGGGAAACTGACTTCTGAGGCCTGCTGGTCTCCCTGGCACCTCTCCTGCCTCTGATCCCACCTCCCCCAGCTGATGCTGTCTCACCTCCGCTCCTAGCCAGGAGGGCTGGTGTTCCCATTTGGGTTTTCCCTAGCTCCCTGCCTTCTGGGAGGCTCCTGGGCACAGCAGGAGAGTCTCTGAGGAGGGGGCAAAGGGGTCTGGGCCAGATACCACCAAGGACACTGCCCCATGTGGCCCTAGTCCTGGCATTGACCTGGGGAGGGCAGCAGTACCCAGGCAGGGCTCTGTTGGCAGAGCTTCCACTTGGCTGGTGCTTCAGCCTGCTTCTCAGGGAGGAGCAGCCAGGGTCCCCCCAGCCCACCTCAGCCCCAGCCACTCCCTCCTGTTCTTTCTGCGCCTAGCCCCCCACACCCTGCCTGCGCAGCTGCTGAAAACTGGAAGAAGATGGCCTGCCTCTTTTGCTGGGCATCTTGCCCTTTACTGCCCCACCTCTGAGCCCTGAGGTGTCAGTGTGCTGCCCTGGGGAGCAGAGAGTCAAAGGCAAGCCCTTGATTGTACAAGCCTGGTTCTTGTAGTCCCTCAAAATCTAGGTTCAGAAGGCCCCAGACAGATGCTGCTTGAGGCTCTGCCCTGCCAGTGAACTGGAGGAGCAGGGCAGTGAGCCTGTTAGCTGAACCTGTGTGTTGCCTGCATCCCCAGATCCAATACACCCTTAGAGCACTCCTGGACTGGGGTCACTGCCTCTGAGGCCTGCTGGCTCCATCCTTTGATTTCTCATACTCTCCTCTCCCCCCACATCTACCATCAAGGCCAGGACAGTAGACATGTAGGATGGCTGTTCCTGCTGGATTGACACGGGCCACCAGAGACCCAAGACAAAGACCTGTGAGGAGAACTGATAAGAAAGGCTGGGATTGGGGCTGGGGTTGTGGCTCAGCAGTAGAGCGCTCGCCTAGCACGTGTGCGGCCTGGGTTCGATCCTCAGCACCACATAAACACAAATGCATTGCATTGTGTACAACTAAAGCAAATAAATTAAAAAAAAAAAAAAGGCTGGGATTGTAGCTCAGTGGTATAGGGCTTGCATAGCACATATTAGGCAATGGGTTCCATCCTGAGTACCACATAAAAATAAATAAAGGTATTGTGTCCATCTACAACTAAAAAAAAAGAGAGACTGAACTGGGCTTAGTGGTGCACACCTGTAATTCAAGAAACTCGAGGCTGAAGCTGGAGGATCACAAATTTGAGAGCAGTCAGCAGAATATAGTGAAACTCTGTCTTTAAAAAAAAAAAAAAAGCAAGGGCTGAGGATGCAGTTCAGTGGTAGAGCCATCCCTGTGTTCAATGTCCAATACCACACACACACACACAAGCTGGACTATCATTGGGCTTGCCCTCCTAATTCAGTCTGTCTAAAGCTCAGAGAATGGTGGGCAGGACCTTCCCATGATTCTGCCCCTCGTCTTCCCACTCAGCACCCAGCAAGAGGAGACCCATAATATACATGGGGGAAAACAGGCAGAGGACCTTCTCCCAGTTCTCCAAGTGTGGAGTGCTACATGTGGACACTGCATCAGGAAGACTGACACCAAAGGCCAGGCCACCAGGCCTTTAGGAAAAGTGCTTTAGGAGCTATCCAATCCTATCCCTTTGGCCTCCCTGTCCTTCCCATCACATACCTCCTCCTCCACCTGCTCAGCTCAGGCCTCCTCACCTCAGACCCTGGAGCTCCTGCAGCTTGGGCAGTTACCATGGCTTGTGGGGGCGATTGAACTGGAGATTGAACCCAAAGGCCCTCTACCATTGGGCCACACCCCCAGCTTTTTAAATTTTATTTTGTAACAGGTCTTGCTAAATTGCTGAGGCTGGCCTAGAACTTGCCATCATCATGCCTGAGCCTCCAGAGGAGTCACTGGGATTATAGGCATGCGCCACAATGCCTTGCCAGCCTTGGCTCTTTTTGAGAAGATTCTCCAGTATCTTGGGCCTTCCCAAGCTGTTAGGAAATTCAACAGTCACCAGTTCTTTTTGGAGAGTCCCACAGATACCCTAGAGCTGATGGGTTCACCCACATGCTGGCTGTGGTGAGACCTCCTTTGACAATATTTATTTATTTATTTATTTATTTATTTTAGTTGTAGATGGACACGATACCTTTATTTTATATTTATTTTTATGTGGTGCTGAGGATCAGACCCAGTGCCTCACACATGCCAGGAGAATGCTCTACCATTGAGCCCCATCCCAACCCCTGAGCCACAACCTCAGCCTCTCCTTTGGCATTTTTAATTTTCAATTAGTGTTGTTTTTTTTTTTGTTTGTTTTTTTTTTTAGTTTTTTTTATTTGCTCTAGTTGTACACAATGGGTTTTTTATTTGTACGTGGTGCTGAGGATCAAACCCGGGCCACGCACGTGCTAGGTGAGCGCTCTACCACTGAGCCACAACCCCAGCCCTCAATTAGTGGTTTGTGTTTGTTTTTAGGGAGAAAGTGATTCAGGATCTTAAGATCAATCATACAAAGGATAAAGTTCTCCCTCCCACCTTCCCTAAGTCTCATCTTCCCTGGAGACAAAAAAAAAAAAAAAATGGTTGCTAGATTTTTTTTCTTTTTTTTTTTTTTTTCTTTCAGAGATGATAGTCTATACACATCCAAGCAAATCCCTAGAGATATTTACTAAAGAAATGGTAGCACACCTAGACACTTCCAGCATGTTCTGTGTGTGTGGCAGGGGTGGGGTGGGGGGTGGAGATTGAGATTCTAGAGGTAAAGCCAGGCATGCTAGGCAAGTGCTCTACCACTGAGCCACCTCTCCAGCCCATGTTGCTGCTTTTACCTGACAGTAATTTCTGGAGTTAGACCCACATTAGTATTTCATGGATGAATGGGCCACCATTAGCCAGTCCCTGCTGATGGATGGACATGCAGGCTGTTCCTGTCTTCCGCATGTCTCAGCAGTGCTGCAGCCAGCACCCTCCCACATACGTCCTTGCTCATGGGTACAAATGCAGCTGTGGGATTGAGCTTCAGAATGGCCTCACCAAACATTCACATTTTACATTTTAACTTGTAGTTCTAGCAGGAACTGGAGATGAAGCTAAGGAGCATAGCTAGTATGTATGAAGCCCTGGTTTTGGTCCCCAGTACTGGAAAAAAATCCAAAAGGTAATAAAGGATAGAAGTGAAAGCCTTCTGGCTCCTTCTCATTTTTCTCCCATTCAGCTAAACCATGACTGTCCATATGGCATCTAATACATTTTCCTTTCCCCCCTTCTTACATACAAACCATAGCTTACAATACATTGTTTTGTGCTATACTTGAATCTCAGGTTTTTCCATATTCATTCATTGCAGTGTCCCTGTGCCTTTTATTTGAGGGGGCGGGTTTACTGGGAATCAAACCCAGGAGCACTCTACCACTGAGCTACAACCCCAGTCCCCCAGTTCTTTATTTTATTTTTATTTTGAGACAGGGTCTCACAAAATTGCCCAGGCTTGTCTCAAACTTGCAGTCCTCCTGCCTCCACCTCAGGAGTCGCTGGGGTTACAGGTGTGCCTCACCGCTCCCAGCTGCACTTTCCTTTTGATCTTTTCTTTCTGGTACTTGTCAGATCTTAGTATTTGCCTTTCACTCCTGTTCCATCTGGCTGTATGCAGGAATGAGGTAGGGATCCAACTTCCCCTTTCCCCCAGATGGTTAACCAGTTGTCTCCACACCATATATTGAATAATTCATCATTCCCCCACAGATTTAAAATGCCATTTTTATCATACACTGAATTTCCACATATATTCGGGTGTTTTTCTGAATTCTGTTCTGTACCAGAGAATTTGAATGTTCCTTGGTTTCTGCCTTCTACAGAAAGGTTCCCTGCCACCCCCACCCACCATCCCATCCCTTACTGGGGATTGAACCCTGGGCACTCCACCAATGAGCTACATCCCCAGTCATTTCTGTTTTTGAGACAGGGCCTCACTAAATTGCCTGGGCTGAGAGTCTCCTGCCTCAGCCTCTGGAGTAGCCAGGATTTCGGGCATCATGCCAGGCCACAAAGAAGTCCCTTTATGGTTTTTTGTTTGTTTGTTTGTTTGTTTTGTTTTGTTTTGTTTTGCTTTAGTTGTACACAATGCATTTATTTGTACATGGTGGTGCTGAGGATCGAACCCAGGCCGTGCACGTGCTAGGCGGGTGCTCTACTGCTGAGCCACAATCCCAGCACCCCTTTATGTTTTGATAACTTAGAGTACCTTCTTTTTCTCATTTGTACTTTCAAACTATTTGTCTTGAAAGATGACATTTTTATTTGAATCATATCAAATATTTATATCAAACGTTGGAGACAGGCCAATGACCAAGGAAGGTCCAGAATCAGGCCAGCTGTGGGGGATGCCACTTGAGGGGGTGAGGTGGTGGAGAGGCTGCCAGGTTGCTGCTGTTGGGAGGCTGTGGGCAAAGAACTGGGGGAAGCAGAATTCTGCCCCAGTGCCTGCCCCACCCAGGCCCACTCCTAGCCTACTCCACCAGCTGGGGCTTGGTCCTCGAGGGCTAAGCGTAGGTGTGTCATTGGTTCCTTCTCATGCCCATCACTCCCAGCCAGGCTAGTGCCTCCCTGAAGCCCCTCAACCCCACAGCCCTTCACCAGCCCAAGGCTCCTATCTCCATTTCTCTGTACCTGGCTGCATATGTGTCTCTCTCACAAGCCACAGAGGACAAGAGTGACTGGCTTAGACACTGCGTGCCCAGTGCTAGGTCTCCTGTGCCAAAGGAGAAGTATGTGTGGGGTGGGGAGGTCACTGTGAAATAGGGCCTGGCGTGGAAGAGCAGGCGGCAGCACTGCAGCTCCAAATAGAGAAACTCATAAATCCAGGTCCCCGGCAATTCAAGCCATCCAACTTGCTGTCTTTGGGAAGCCTGCCACAGGATTGCCCACTCCATGATAGCTCATGAGTCTGCCTGAGTGACAGGGACCTCCCCAAAGTCCCTCTCCAAAAGGCCAAAGATTCCTGTTGACCACCTCTAGAAGTCCCTCTGGCCCCTGGGCTCAGGTGAAGCTGGGCTTCTCAGGAAGTCAGACTCAGGAGTCCAGGGGTCTTTCTTGCTCTGCGATCTCCTTTCCTACTGATCAACTCAGGCCAAATCACTGCACTCTCTGAGTCTCAGTGAAAAGGTGACACTAGGGTCAGGGCTTGCACATCACAATCCTGAGTAAGTGGGAGTTCTGCTACTAATGCTGACATAAGAGTGCCTAGGGAAGGTGACACCCCTCAGGATTGTGCAGGACTTTGTGGGAGCCCTGGGACATTCCTGGTCCACAGTGTCATTCCATAAGCACAGGCCAAGAAGCCATAAGGGGACTCAGAGGTGCCACATACACAACCCTGCCTGGAGTTCTCAGAGAATACATCGCCCAGGAAGAGGGCACGCTATCAGAAAAGGAAGAAAGGAGCCAGGCACACACCTGTAATCCCAGCGGTTCAGGAGGCTGAGGCAGAAGGATCAAGAGTTCAAAGCCAGCCTCAGCAACAGCAAGGCACTAAGCTACTCCGTGAGACCCTGTCTCTAAATAAAATACAAAATAGGGCTGGGGATGTGGTTCAGTGGTCGAGTACTCCTGAGATCAATCCCCAGTACCGAAAAAGGAAGGAAGGAAGGAAGGAAGGAAGGAGGAAGGAAGGAAGGAAGAGAAAAAGAAAGATTTCCATAGAAGAGCCCAGAATGGGCTCCAAGCATGGGCAGAGAAGCATCCTAGCAGCAAGAAGGTCTTAAGCAGCCAGGTGCGGTGACGCACACCTGTAATCCTAACGGCTCAGGAGGCAGAAGCAGGAGGATCAAGAGTTCAAAGCCAGCCTCTCAATTTAGTGAGGCACTAAGCAACTCAGTTAAGACCCTGTCTCTAATAAAATACAAAATAGGGCTGGATATGTGGCTCAGTGGTCAAGTGCCTCTTGAGTTCAATCCCCAGTACCAAAAAAAAAAAAAAAAAAAAAAAAAAAAAAAGTCCAGAAGCCGGAAAAATTTTTAAATTCACAAGAAAAAAATGTAAAAGGGGATATCAAGTGAAGGGAAACACTATGGCAGAGGAAAAAATATGAAGCCAACCATCCCTATTCACTGAACTTGAAGATGTTCTGTGGTTGCCACTACCTGCTCCCTGGAGGATCCCCTCCTCCATGCTCTTCCACCTTTTCCCGGGCCAGGGAGGGTGTATTGTCAATGCTCTTACAGTTTCTAGATCTCGTGGGTTCTAGAACCTTCCAAAGGAAAGACAAGTTCTCCTCCTCTTTCTCCTCTTCCTCTCCCCAACCCTCCTTCAAAAATCCATGTCAGCAGCCAGGCACAGTGGCACATGCCCGTAATCCCAGCAACTTGGGAGGCTGAGGCAGGAGGATTCTAAATTCAAGGCCAGACTCAGCAATTTGGTAAGGCCCTAAGCAACTCAGTGAGACCCTGTCTTAAGTAAAAAATAAAAAGGGTTGGGGATGTGGCTCAGTGGTAAAACCTCTCTGGTTCAATTCCCAGTACTCCCCCTCCCCCCAAAGAAAAAATCCATGTCAGCATCTTGGTGAACAGTTAGATTTTTAATATTTGTTAAATAAATGAAATCCTTGATCAGTGTAGTAATGAGACATCTGTGCATTTCACCTCAGTATCTGGCAGAGGGCAGAGATGTCAGAGTCTGCCAGTGTAGTTGAAAGGGGTGCAGAACCAGGGAATAGGGAGCTCAGCAAATGCAACTTTCCAAATTGGGAGTAGGAACTTCCTGTCCAGTTCCAGGGAGGGGGATTTGGGCTCTGGAAATCTGGTTAGGATGTTACTGTCCTTTTTAAAAAATATTTATTTTTTAGTTGTAGTTGGACACAATAGCTTCTTCTTCTTTTTTTTTTTTTTTTTTTTTTTTTTTTTTTTTTTTTGGTACTGGGGGTTGAACTCAGGGGCACTCCACCACTGGGCCACATCCCCAGCCCTTTTTTTGTATTTTATTAGAGACAGGGTCTCACTGAGTTGCTAACTGCCTCGCCGTTGCTGAGGCTGGCTTTGAATTCAAGATCCTCCTGCCTCGGTCTCCCAAGTGCTGGGATTACAGGCGTGGGCTACCGCCCGGCTACCTTCATTTTATTTATCTATTTTCATGTGGTGCTGAGGATCCAACCCAGGGCCTCGCTCGCACTAGGCGAGCACTCCACCGCTGAGCCACAACCCCAAGCCCTGTAACTGTCCTTTGAGGGAAGCTATAGGTGGAAGTTCCTGAAGGAAATGGCTTTAGCAGTGACAGAGGTGGTGTTGGCCAATTTCTGGACCTTTATTTATTCACCTCCAGCCTTGCTGAGGCAGGGATTGGGGGCTGAGTTGCTGTGACTCAGTGTGGGCTGGATTCAGTTCCCTCTGTCCCCATCTCCCCTCACGGGCTGCTGTTTTACATATTGTCCAATGCTGGCCATTTACCCCTTTGGGTGAGAGGAAAGTGGCAGGTCCCTCAGAGAAGACAGTAAGGCCACCAGCTAGGGGCCCCACTTCCCTTCTAACCCTGGAGATTTCTCACTCCAGCCTCAGTTTCCTCTTCCTTCAAATGGAGATACCAGGGTTGAGGCTGAAGGTTTAAGGATCAAGTAAGTTACAGTTTAGAAAAGGGTCTGGCACTTAGTAGATTCTCCTGAAACAGCAAAAGCCCTTGAAGGTGTCTGCCTTTGATGGATACAGAGCAGAGACCCAGCACAGTACAGCGATTCTTCCAAGGTCACAGCTGGGGCCCGATCCGAGTCCTGGGCGGCCCGACTCCAGTGGGCCAGGGTTTGTTAGGAGCCTGCTTGAGCCCGGGCAAGAGGTGTTTGGAGCAGAGGACGAGATGGTGGGCGGGCGGGAAGGGACCTCTATTTTGTAGCGGAGCTAAATGAGGCTCCCTGCTCTCACCTTCCCACGACCCTTCCCGGGAGGGGCGTCCCGGGAGAGTAGGGGGTGGGAGGGGCGGGCGGTTACCTCATCTGTCTCCGGGAGGCCCCGCTGGCTCACTTGCTCGCGCTTCCAGTCGCGGCCGGGCAGTGACTCCCGGCGCTAGTGCGAGAGGACAGAGGGGCCGAGGCGCCGAGAGGCAGCGCTGCTGCCGAACCCGTGCCGCGAGGGGGTCGGACCTCGGGGCCCCGCGCTGCCCGGCGGCGCCGCGGTTGGCGCTGCGGGCGGAGGCGGTGTCTGCGCGCGGCGCGCCGGGTCTGTTCTCTCCCGAGCTTTGGCACCCGCCCGAGCTGCTAGTGCGTCCGCCACTGTCTGCCCGCTCGGCTGTCTGCCCTCCTGCCGCAAGCTCTGTCTTCGGGCCCGGCCTTTCCTGTGCTCAGGTGCTCAGCGAAGCGACCAGGAGCGCGGCGGGGCCGGGGCGCACCGGACAGGGCGTGCGGGGCGCACGGCTGGGCGCGCACGGCGCGGCGCCGGCCCATGAAGCTTTCCGGCACGGGGCGCGGCAGCGCGGGCCGGCCATGGGGGGCAGCCTGCGGGTGGCCGTTCTGGGCGCTCCAGGAGTGGGCAAGACGGCCATCATCCGCCAGTTCCTGTTTGGCGACTATCCCGAACGCCACCGACCCACGGACGGGCCCCGCCTCTATCGGCCCGCGGTGCTGCTCGACGGCGCTGTCTACGACCTGAGCATCCGCGACGGCGACGTCGCTGGCCCCGGCCCGAGCCCCGGAGGTGTCGAGGTAGCGGCTTGAGTGGTGGGCAGGGGCGTGTGACAGTGTAAGGAGTGTATGTGTGCTTGCTGCACACGTGCATGTCCACGTGGATGGTCTTAGGGCTCCTGACCATGTTCAGGCATCGAAGAAAAACTGGTGTGTCCTGGAATTGTATTTGAGCCCTCTCTACCGATCTGGAGGAGCTCAGGCCCTAAACCCGGCGATTTAGCCAAGTAGCTTTTTTCTTGTTACTGTGGGTGTTTCTATCTTTGCCTACCTCCATTGGTGGGACTGGATGAGCGCGTGTGGCTGCATGGTCTGGTGGCTGTGTCTGGAGCCTTGAGCAGAAACACCGTGGGAGAGATTGGAATCAGGCACAAGGATATACTTTCTAAAGGAGGCAATTCTTTGCTCCCTCATTCCTGTGACCTGGAGCAAAGACTCATTTAGTAATTAGTTCTAATTCCAGTTCAGATCTCCAGTCTTTGGAGGTGAATGTCTGAGAGGTTTAGAGGAAAAAGCCAGGATCAAACAGGGCTTCCTGAAGCGGATGGCACTGAATCTGGAAGGCTGAATGGGGTTTTGTGTAAAAGTGGTAAAAGCATTCCAGGTGGGAAGAACAGTAGTAGGTTCCTAGGTGAACAGTAGGTTCCCTAAGTGTGCAAAGCTGCAGATGATGGGTGGTCTCAGGACTCTGGTGGGAGGCGGGGTTTCCAGGGCCATGGGCTTGGCAATTAAATCTTTGTAGGTAATAGTAGCCTGCGAGGGCGGCTAAGGAGGAGAGTAGCCCGACTGGAGTTGAGCTGGGGGAAACTGGCAGGAAGAAAAGGAATATGGGGGCGGAGGAACAGGAGAGGAAGACAAGGTTGAAGGAGGGCTAGTGGCCGACAGGCTCCAGGTATAATTTGGAAAAATTTACACTGGAGACCATAAGGAGGGTAAGGCCCAGAAAGCTTGGGGGAGGTAGCTTAGAGATGGGGATGAGTGACTGAGGCCTGAAGATGAACTGTGGGTTTAGCGTCAATTCCCTGCAAAGAGTTAAGGAGCTACAGGGTGGAAAGGCGGCTCCCGCAAACCCGGCCTCCCGTCCCCAGGAATGGCCTGATCCTAAGGACTGGAGCTTGCAGGATACGGACGCCTTCGTGCTAGTCTACGACATCTGCAGCCCGGACAGTTTCGATTATGTGAAGGCCCTGCGGCAGCGCATCGCGGAGACCAGGTGGGGGCGCGGCAGGAGGTGGTGGTGGGGAGGGGGGCCTGACTGGGCCAGGCCTTTGCCCTAGGAGAGTGAGTAGATTCTCCCCTACTAGGGGCTGCAGGATCAGGTCTTTGCTGTAGGGAAGGTCTCCAACAATGTCTTTGGCACACACAGGCCTGGTATTTCTTGGAGATCTCTGGCCCGTAGGAAGGAATAGGCCTGTGGGTGTATATTCTCCGGGCGGGGAAAGGGGGTAATTCGGCTGTGGCGTCCCCAGCACCGCGTCTCTTATCCCCATCCGGCCCTCAGGCCGGCGGGAGCACCCGAGGCACCTATCCTCGTAGTAGGCAACAAGCGGGACCGGCAGCGGCTGCGCTTCGGACCTCGGCGTGCGCTGGCCGCCTTGGTGCGTAGGGGCTGGCGCTGTGGCTACCTCGAATGCTCCGCCAAGTACAACTGGCACGTGCTGCGTCTCTTCCGCGAGCTTTTGCGTTGTGCTCTGGTGCGCTCACGTCCCGCACACCCAGCCCTACGCCTGCAGGGGGCGCTGCATCCAGCACGCTGCATCCTCATGTGACCGGATTGGACAAGATTGCCCAACCTCACTCGGATTGGACAGGGGAATCTCCTCCCTGATTGGATAAGAAAAACTCCCACCCAGTCTCCTGGGATACCGGCCTCTCTTTGAACTACATTGGGTCCAACGCCCCACTGGACAAGATCAGTCCTTTCTGGGACCTCATTGGGTCACAGTCAACGGAAAGGACGCGGCTATGTATTCTATCTGATTGGGAGCAAGGACTGCTCCTAGCGCTTCCTTATACACACTAAGCCTCGCCTATCGCGAGGTAATAAATGAGAAAACAAAGTGCACCTGAGGATTCTGTTGTGGGAGGGGCAAGACAGAGACTTGATTTTGGACTAGAGCTGCCAAGCTTGGCCCCCTGTCAGTTAACTCCAGAATCCCAACTTGAGGACTGTCAAAGGGGTGCGATGCCCCAAGGGTGAGTCCCCAAGAAACAGACAGTTGGCTGGAGCAAAACTTTACTGTCAGAGGCTCTGCTGGTCCTCGGAACACCGGGCTAGCCCGGCCTCCCCTAAGGCATTCAATAATATTAGTAATTAAATAGCTACGCTCATCCCCCAACCGGAATGTACAACAGAGGTCCCATTGTGCCATGTGGTCCCGAGGGGTCTGGTCCCATGAGGTCTGGTACTCAAGAGGCGAGGGGCTCCCTGATGCAGAGGGTAGGTTAAGGCCACAAAGGAAAAGGAGAAGGAATGGGGTCTGGGAGCAGCTGGGCTGGTTCGTCACATTCAGGAATCTGGCTCTGCCCTTGGGGTGACTGAGGGCTGGGCAGGCCAGGCCCCAAACTCCGTGGGTCCAGATGAGCGGCGAGGGCCCCGAGGTGTGGGAATGCGAGAGGGTTTACGGTCTGGCTGTGTGTCCATCCGACCCCGTGCCCAGATCCGCGAAGGTTCTGGACCAGCCAGGGGGGTCCCAGGTGCATCTAGAGGGCCCCCCATGCCAATGCAGGGGCTGCCTTCGTCTGAAGAGCTGGATAGGGCTTGGCTACGGGGTGCGGGCAGCCCGTTGGCTGTCCGGCCTGAGTCCCCAGGTTGGCCACACTTGCCAACCAGGACGCTGAGGGATGAAGAGGAGGAACTGGAGGAACAGTAGGCTGAGTCGGGAGCTGGAGGATCTGGGGGCCGAGCCGGGTCAGGGGCTAGTCCGGTGGGATTCCCGCTGGCAGCAGCCTCAAGGGCGCGGGCATTGGCCAGGAATTCCTCTTCCAGGCGCCGGAACAGCTGCTGCTCCTGCTGCGGATCAAGCTGCAGAGGTGTGCGGAAGACACTGGCGGGTGTGGCGCCTAACTCAGGCGCCGGGCTGGAGACCTGGAGAGGCCGGGGCGCTGCAGGGCTGCGGGCACGGGGAGTCTGGGGGGTGCTCCTGCCCGAGCCCGCGCCGCCCCTTCCCCGCGACACACAGGAGTGCTGCCCATCTCGGTCCCTGCGCACTAGCAGTACAGCCTGCTCCTCCCGATTCTGGCTGCGGGCCCGGCGGGCAGAGCTGGGGGTGGACGGCTGGGCTCCTCTGCCGCCTGGGGCAGCCCGGGGCCGTCCCCGATCCAGCCGGTCACGGGATTGGCTGCGAGGGGCAGGCGGCCGTCTGGGAGAGGCCGGGGTGCCTGTGGTCAGCCGCCTGCTGGGCCGCTCCCTCCGGAGGGTGCCAGTGCCTGTGTCGTCACTGCGGGTACCAAGGGGGCCGCTCTGGGCTGAGGAGGCTGAGGAGTCACTATCCCCGGAGTAGCGGCGGGAGCGGGGAATGGGGGGCAGCTGATCCCGGGCCCTGGGGCAGGGGAACAAGAGAGAGATGGGGCATCACTGGTGCGTAAAAGGGGCAGGGACAGGAACAGCAGGACAGGTGGTTGGCAGACCCAGGGGAGTGCTGGTGGGAGTGGTAAGGCATCTGTCTGTCCTGGGGACTTCCAGGGAGAAGTGAGAGGCTCCACAGCAGCTTCCTGTGGCCACTCAGGGCCCAGGGCCCCAAGACAACAGCGGAAGAAATGAGGTCTGCATGGTTCCCACTCCCCCTCCCCAGGCCTCCCGTCTCCCCAAGGGCGGGCCAGAGGAAGCCTGGTTGGACTGGCCGCTGCCCAACCAACCTCCAGGGCCCACCCAGCTGTGTTGTTGGTTTGGTCGAGTTGCCATAGAGATGGGAAGCCAGGCCCACCCCCACCCACGGGAACTTTTCCCAGGGTGTGAGTCACTCTGGAGCCGAAGGAAGGCAACTCTGTCATCCGGGCTAGGGCGGAAGCCCCACCCCCACGCTCTGGGCAGCTCATTCCCAAGTCCTCCTGCACCTCACCTGTGCAGGGTCTCGGCCCCCTCCTTTGTGCTTCGTAAAGTAACCTCAGTCCGGGAGCCCCGGCGCTCACCCCCAGGGACTGGGCTACCAGGGCGGGGACTTGGGGTCGGTGACACCCTCTGGGGGGAGAAGGTCCAGGCCCTGGGCTGAGCAGGTCTGTGGGCTGGGGGAGAGAGAACAGATGACATATGAGGGATATAGTCAGGGAAAGGAGCCCCTGCTTGTCTACCCAGCCCCAGGCACTGACCAGTGGAGGAACAACGGCAAGGGTCATGCTTGTCCAAGTAATGCTCCAGGGTGTCCCAGCCACCACCCACACGCACCATCACGTGGCTTCTCAGCACCTGTGGGGACCCAGAGTGGGCAGGTCATGGCTGTATCCCATGGGTCTGATGGCCCACCAGGGTGGCTGCAGCTGGCAGCTGGGGACCCTTACCCGCACGAAGATGAGCATGCTGGAGTCTCCCACTCGGTATTTCCCTTCAGAGACCTTGATCATGGGGAACTGGTCTGGGCAAGTGCAGCGGCCCAGAATCTCCCTCACCTAAGGCCAGAGAGGACAGGCTGGAGGTCAGGGGTCAAGTCCCTCCTCCTGGGCATATGTCAGCAGCTCCAGGGTCAGGAGGAAGTAAGTGCTTCCGGGGAATGGGGGTTGGAGACTTGTTGCCCCAGACATGGGTGCAGCTTCCAGATATGACCAGCTCCCCTTGTTGGCCTCAGGGCCCAGAAAGCTGATCAGGACAAGATGATGAAAATGTCATCAGGTCAGGGTCTGGGACCCCAATGAGGAACATCCTGGAAGCCCTTAAGCCTGGGGGATCCCTGGAGCCCATCCTCAATGTTCCTTGACCCATATGGCAGAGAGAGACCTGAGGTCACAGGAAGGCCAGGCCCTGGAGGAGGCAGGTCATGGAATACAAGTGTAGGGGACCCTGTGCCCCTGGCTGAGCACTGATGGGGGGCAGTGCCACAGAAATGTGGGATATATGCACTCACCAGTGTGTACACACAGGCCACTGACCTGGCAAAGCACGTTATTCCAGGCCTGGAGCTGCCAGGCTGGCTGTGTGGGAGGCCCTGCCCGCCTCCCTGCCCACGGCGGCGCCGGAGGAAATGAGCAGGTGGGGCCTTGGGTGACCCAGGCCCAGGCCGGGGGTGGGGCACATGCCTCTGCCCACGGCCATCCGGCTGCCGCCTCCTGGGCAGGCACATCACAGTCCTAACCTCCAGATAAAAAGGAAACTCTTGGCCCAGCTGCGGGGGTGGCAGGGACACCTAGGCCCTGGGAAAGGAGGAGGGGGCTGGGACATTGCCCAGCACCTCCAATGCTCCAAGCAGGACTCCTGCAGCTCCAACAGGACTTCCTGTTCCCACCAGCACCAGCAGCTGGGCTTCCCAGCGGAGAGCCAGGTGCTCACTGAGTGCCTACTATGCGCCAGGCACCTTGCAGAGGGCTTTGCACACCTCTCAGCCGAGAGCAACCTTGAGCGCTGAGGTTGAGGATGCATCTCTCTAGCACCTGAGTATTGGGAGGGCATTAAGGAGGTGCTCAAATCAAGAGACCCCCCCCAGATGAACGAACACAACAGCACCTGGTTGGTATAGCTTTAGCACCTAAAAGAAGGGAAAATCATGGCTGGGATATAGCTTAGTGGCAAGTGTTTGTCTAGCATGCAGAAAACACGGGGTTCCATCCCTAGCACAAGAGGGGCTAGGGGGAAGTGTGGGGGAGAATACTGAGATGCACTGTGTGACCTCAGACCCAGCGCCTCTCCCTCTTTGGGCCTAGCCATTTCCTTGGGCCCAGGTATACACTTGGCATTCAACATAGGCACGCTTTTCATTGGGTAGGCTGTCCTATAGGATAGGCAGGAACAGGCAGTGAGCATGGGCTCGGCCGCCTGGTTCCAGTTCAGAGGTGCAGGCAGAGACAGGGGCTGCTCAGTATGCTCATGGGAGGACTCACCAGCTCGTCGAGGTTGCGCATGTCGCTGGGCGTCATGCGGGGTCCACGAGTGGAAGTCCCTGGTGCAGTGGTGGTTTCAGTGGTGTCCTCCCCAGCAGTGGGAGCACTGGGGCCTGGGGGTGCAGCACGCAGCTCCTGTTCAATCTCCTGCTCGAACTGCACGAGGCGGGGAGCAAGCAGGCCGAGGCGGGCCCCACGCCGCGCCACCTCCAGCAGACACAGCACCACGCTCTTCTCGTTCTTGCGCAGCACCAAGTCCTCAGTCTCGAACATGAGCACCTCGGGCACACCCAGCTCCCCACGGCACCAACCGATGAAGGTGGCCACGTTGTCTCGGGCCATGAAGGAGCCAGGAACCACGCTGTGTGCCTGGAAGGCCACACCTCGGGTTGGGCGGGTGGCAGCCAAAGCACGGGCAGCCTCGGTGACAGCGTTGGCATGCTGGCACAAGGTTGTGCCCGTGGCCAGCCCTGTCAGGAAGCCATCACCACCGCCTGGCAGACCCAGGCCATACAAAGCGTTGAGCCACTCAGCCAGGTCTTCTTTCATGGCCTCCACATAGGCCTCACTTGAGCGGAAAGGCCGCACACTCTTTGCCGCGGAGCCCGCGATGCTTGCCACTGGGTCCGCCATGCCCGGGCCAGCCGAGTCACTGTGGGCAGGGACACAGGTCAGGGTTGCTGTGAAGATCCAGCAAACATTCAGTACAGAACATGTATCTGCCCATCACTCAGGCTAAATGCCTAGTTTAAGTCAGGTTGGGAGAAACCTCTATGCCTCGGTTTCCTCATCTGTGAAATGGGTACAGTAATATTACCCAGCTCAGGATTGCAAGTTCCAGGCCAACCTTGGCAGCTTAGCAAGACCATGGCTCAAAGTAAAATCAAAAGGGCTGGGGGTGTAGCTCAGTGATAGAGCAATTGCCTAGCATGTATGAGGCCCTGAATCCAAGCCCCACTACCACAAAAATAAAAAATAAATCATCTGCCCAAAAGGATTCAACAGGACAATCTTCACAGTGTTTCTAAGTGTTTGCTGTTTGGCTCTTTCTTGGGGTGGGGGATGGGGGAATGAGGCCTCCTCCCGGCAGGTTGGTGCCCATCACAAAGAGCTGGGACATAGAGACATGAAGCCAATGACCTGGGACCCCAGCAGTCAGGGGAGGTACTCAGGTCCGGGCCGCGGGAAGGGGCTGTCAGCATTGCTCAGTGCTGGTGCCCATTCCCTCTCCAGCGGGGAGGTCCCTGCTCCTCTCTCAGCCCCCCTCCCCTAAGGACCGCGCCACTGTTACAGCCACTTAGCAGCCAGCCGCAGCATAACAGCAACAACGGTGGCTAGGGCTGGGCGCCGATGACATTATCTCCATTTTACAGATGAGAAAACTGAGAGGCAGAAAGGGTACTAGCTCGCTGAAGGTCGCTGAGCAGTGGGTGGAAGAGTCCAGGCGCTCCCGGCGCGGCGTTGCTGATTCCGGGGTGCGATCCCACAGCCTGGTCTGCCGGCCCGGGTCCCGCCTCCTCCAGAGGACTCCCGGGTGCGCCCCAGGCGGGTACACGCAGGGCCAGGATTCTGAAAGGCCTCCGAGAGCTTCGGAGGTGCTCGGGGCCTGGCCCAGAGAGGGCTCAGGGCCGCCCAAGGTCACACAGCCCCGGGGAACGGAGGCCGCGCACTCCGCTGCCGGTCCCGCAGCAGTGCGCGCTGGGCAGAGGGTGCTGGGGGTCCCCCACGCTCACCTGGCTCATCCCGCGGCCGCGGGGAGCATCGCCCCGGCGGGGGCCGGAGCCGGGCCGGGCCGCCGCAGGGAGGCGCCGCCCGAGCCTCGGCAGATCCCGGAGCCTCCTCGGCCTCCGCGCCGTCTCCGCCCCGCCTCCCTGGAATTCGGATCCCGCCCGGAGGGGGCGGGCGGGGCCGCTCGCCCTTAAAGGGGCCGCGGCTTTCCTGGGCGGCTGGGCGGGGTGGGGGAGGAGTTGGACTCTCGGGACCGAGTCGGGACCTGGCGTCTCTACACAGTCGGCGCCAGAGGTGGCCCCCAAGCGGCCGCAACCAGCCCAGACGCTCCATCCAGACCCGGGCCGGTCCCCACGGCCCTGCCCCCCCACCCGTGTTCTCGGACCCTTTTTAATGGTCCTCCCTCCCCGACAGTGGCCTTCCCGGGGCTGGAGGCGGCACGGCCGGTTTCCGAGACCAAGTCAGGAAGCGATAGGGACCGGGGGGCTGCAAAGTCACCTCCGTCCGGGTCGACCTCCGCAGGCCAGATAACCGAGGCGACCCGCCACCAGTGGCGAGCGTCCTCCCCGCAGTGCGGGCGCAGCGAGGGGAGGGTGGCCCCGCTGACCGCCCCACTGAGCGCTCCCCGCGCCCCCGCTGGAGGCTCAGTTGAACCAAACTGAGTTGAGAGGACCCGTTTTATGGATGAGGAACTGAGGCCCAGAAGGGCAGGCTGGTGGCCAGGAGTCTGCTGCAGAGGCTTCCGCACAGAATAGTGGGGTGAGGCCTGGAGGCTGCTGAGGTCGGCGAGGCCGGGGAGGGTTAAGCCCGCTCGGTTCTTTTCCAACTGCAGAGGAGGGCCTGCCTGGCCGGGATCTGCGGGAAATCCTGCCCCCTGCGGCTGCCGGCTGGGCTGGGCGGTCTCCTGGCCGGTCTGGGTCGCAGCCATGCTGCCGGGTGGGGCCAAACTAGGATGCTCAGAGCTTTCATAAAGCTCTCACTGAGTGCCAGGCCTGAAGGGATGGGGAGTCACCTCTGTGAGGAACACTTGTTCTTCCCAAACTGGAGCTCACGCTGGGAGCAGCTGATGGATCTGAGGTTTGAACACCACTGTTATGGGAATATCCATATTCAGGGATCAGGGTCATTTATTGAGCACCTACTTTGAGCCCTCTTGGCACCAAGTTCCTGAAGGCTTCATCTTAGGCCTGAGCTCAGGACCTTTGGGAAGGTGGTTTCAAAATATCCTGAATTTTGAAAGACCCTGGATGCCTCAGGGTCTCACTTCCCACCCTGGTATGAGTAAGGTGGATAACCAGTACTGGTAATGGATGGCATATGGCACCTACTGTGCTAAGTCTCTTTTGACACTCAAAACCAACAGCAGCGGGGCGGGGTGACGCACACCTGTTATCCCGGTACTTGGGAGGCTGAGGCAGGAGGATCGCGAGTTTAAGGCCAGCCTCAGCAATGGCGAGGCACTTAGCAACTCAGTGAGACCCTGTCTCTAATAAAATACAAAAAAGGGCTGGGGGGTGCTGGGGTTGTGGCTCAGTGGTAGAGCGCTTGCCTAGCACGTGCGCAGCCCAGGTTCAATCCTCAGCACCACGTACAAATAAACGCATTGTGTACAACTAAAGCAAATAAATAAATATTAAAAAAAAAAAAAAAAAAAGTAGCCGGGCGCGGTGGCGTACGCCTGTAATCCCAGCACTTTGGGAGGCTGAGGCAGGAGGATCGAGAGTTCAAAGCCAGCCTCAGCAATGTTGAGGCACTTAGCAACTCAGTGAGACCCTGTCTCTAATAAAATACAAAAAAGGGCTGGCTGAGCGCGGTGGCGCACGCCTGTAATCCCAGCACTTTGGGAGGCTGAGGCAGGAGGATCGAGAGTTCAAAGCCAGCCTCAGCAATGTTGAGGCACTTAGCAACTCAGTGAGACCCTGTCTCTAATAAAATACAAAAAAGGGCTGGCTGAGCGCGGTGGCGCACGCCTGTAATCCCAGCACTTTGGGAGGCTGAGGCAGGAGGATCGCGAGTTCAAAGCCAGCCTCAGCAATGGCGAGGCACTTAGCAACTCAGTGAGACCCTGTCTCTAAATAAAAAATACAAAAAAGGGCTGGGGATGTGGCCCAGTGGTCAAGTGCCCCTGAGTTCAATCCCCAGTACCAAAAGAAAAAAAAAATAAGGTCTGGGAGCCGGGCGCGGTGGCGCATGCCTGTAATCCCAGCACTGTGGGAGGCTGAGGCAGGAGGATCGTGAGTTCAAAGCCAGCCTCAGCAATGGCGAGGCACTTAGCAACTCAGTGAGACCCTGTCTCTAATAAAAATACAAAAAAGGGCTAGGGATGTAACCCAGTGGTCGAGGGCCCCTGAGTTCAATCCCTGGTACCACAAAAAAAAAAAAAAAAAAAAAAAAAAAAAAAAAAAACCAACAGCAAAATGGGGGACCAAACAAGACCAGCTCTCAGGGCTTGCAGTTTGGAAGGCAGGCAGCCCCTGGGCTGAGATAGGGAGAGAGGTTGGAGCCAGGTAAGGGAGGGCAGGAGTGTGTGGGTGTGTGTGTGGGAGGGCTGCAATTTAAAATCAGAGATTAGGGAAAGAGATGAGAGAAGCCTGGCAGATATCTGGAGAGAGAGAGAGTGCTTCAGGCCAAGGGAATAGCCAGTGCAAGGTCCTGAAGTGGGATATGCCTTGTAGGCTCCAGAGGCTGGAGTGGAGGGAGCTGGGGAGAGGGATGAAGGTAGACAAGTTAGAACAAATCAGGTAGGGCCTTGTGGGCTATGCCTCTTGAGGGACATAGGAGCCATGAAGGGATTTAGAGCAGGGGAGGTAGACTTAGATCTTAACAGGATCCCTGGACTGCTATGGTGGGCAGGGATGAGGGCAGGAGCCAGAGCCCCAGAGGGAACCAGATGGTAGCAGTGGGGGTGATTTTTTTTTTTTTTTTTTTTTTGTACCAGTGATTGAACTCAGGGGCACTCGACCACTGGGCCACATCCCAGCCCTTTTTTGTATTTTATTAGAGACAGGGTCTCACTGAGTTACTAAGTGCCTCGCCATTGGAGAGGCTGGCTTTGAACTCGCGATCCTCCTGCCTCAGCCTCCCAAGTGCTGGGATTACAGGCGTGCGCCGCCATGCCCGGCCCTTCATTTATATGTGGTGCTGAGGATCAAACCCAGTGCCTCATGCATGCTAGGCAAGCGCTCTTACCACTGAGCCACAACCCCAGCCCAGGAATTAAACATTTTGAGGTGCTTGGCAGTGTCTGATCTGACGCCTGGGTGATGTGTGCTGAGGTGGAAATGTCTGTGGCCTGTGGGTCAGAAGCAGCATGGTGGGAACCACAAAGTTTTGAGAATTGCAAAAATGTTTGATGTCAAGTCATTCTGGCCTCTGGAGAAAGGTTGGGGGACCATGGGGGCAAGCAGGAAGTCCAGGGAGTGTGGTGGCCTGGCAGGGCTGGGGGGCTGTGGATGGAATTCTAGGTGAGCCATTTGGAAGGAGGGTGGGGAATGAGTCACAGTTTCTAACTCCAGGGCCTGGAGCACACACTTATTTGTTGAAATGGGACAGGATAGGATCAAGTCCTACCTTCTACCTGTCAAGACTCCCAAGAAAAGGGTGGCCCTTAAACCACAGGACATGTTAGCAAGGCAGGGGGGAGTGATGGAGGAGCCCAACACTAGCTGTGGAGGCCTCCTGCCAACAGACCAGGAAGAGCGCAGCAAGAACAGAGAATGCCTGACCACCAACTTGGCAATGCAGACATCTTAATATGAGTTTTCCAGGAGGCAAGAGAGCACTTCCCAGTAGGAGGGACAGGAGGGGGAAGGGGAACTAAGACAGGTTAAGGGAGGGTTTCCTCCAGGTGAGGAAGCAAGTTCACACTAGTGGATGATCCAGTAAAGAACCAGACAGCAGAGATGAAGGTGAGATGCATGTTCTCAAGGGTTGGGAATAGGGGCTCAGGCAAGTGCTTGCTGTGCTTGAGGTGCAGGCCTGTGGCCAGCTGGAGAACCTCTTCTAGGCTCAAGCCCCAGCTCCCATTAAGCAAGAGATTGAAGGAATTTATCCCACCTTCTTGCACCTCCACCTCATCCCAGTGCCACTGGCGCATCTTTTCTGAGGGTGTGCCAGGCCAGCTGTTCCTGAGACCAGGAATGTGCTGTTCTTTGTTTTCACGCCATCACCACCTCAGACTGATACTTGAAACGAGCTGTTTATCAGGATGGCACCCTACTCCCTGGGGACAACGGGGCATGCAACTGTGGAACAGAGGCTGAGAAGGATGACCGTTTATAAACATTTGGAATTTTATTAAAAAAAAAAACAAAAACAAAAAAACATCACAACCATGAACATTGTTACAGTTAGAGGCCCTCTTGGTTCTCCACATTGATACTGAGCATGCTCACAGGGGTTCCCATTGTTAAATCTTAGTTAAACAACCATTTTTAAAAGAAGGAAAAAAAAACTCAGCACACTACCATTTAACTTGTTTTAATGTTTCTTCACAAATGGTGAAAAATACTAAAGTACAGACAAGGAATAATCATAATGTTGTGGCCAACATTATAAATATGGAATTATAAATTTAAAACATTTTCTGGTTTAAAAAATAAATCTGGTAGTCAATGCAGCTCTGCGGGGTCTCTGTGTCTAGTAGGGCCGATCTCTGCGTTCCTGACGGTGCTCGCCTCTGCAAGGAAAAGAAGGCCCTCTGGTTAGAAGGGAGAAGGTTCAGCAACCTCTGACAGCACCCACGGTGCCTTGTGACTCATCCCCAGCACTGGGGCCATGTGGACAAGCTCCAGTCAAGGCTCTCCCCAACCACATACTTATCCATTTTTCCAGGTCCTCCACGTCCACCTCTTCTTCCTCCCATCTGTTCCATCAAAGGCCCAGGGGGCCCCCCTGGACCACCTCGTCTTCCTCCACCAAAGCCACCTCGGTCCATGCCACGGCCACCACGGAATCCACCTCTGTCTCCACCACGGCCACCTCTGAACATTCCTCCAGGACCACCACGGTCCATGAGGCCACCTCTTCCTCCCCGCATGCCACCAGGGCCACCTCTGCCACGGTCACCACCTAAGGCGAGGAAAGAGTGGAGACACAGTCAAGGGGTTGAGGCAGAAGCTCTGCAGAGATGCTGGAGAGGCATCTGTTTCCTTCTCTCAGAGAAGGAAGCAGAAACTTTACCCAGTCCCAACATCTGGGTGACATTTAGAAATGACAACACAACTATAACTGAAGGTTCTTCACAATGGGCAGGGGTAGTTTACCAAGACTAAAGTCAACAACAGAGGATTAGCACCAGAGAGCTGAGGGGATGCTCAGAAAACCTGTACCTACCCGGGGGTGGGAAGGGTGGTGGGAGAAAGCCCTCAGGCTTCGGGGCCTTACACTGGTTGCATTCTGTTCTCCAGGCAAAGTTCTGGTTTCCACAACCCCTGCATAAAATCAAACCAGAGCAGAGATCACCACACACACTATAAGAAGCTGAACAAGCAGAGGCCACACACTGCACTTCCACAACCACAGGGTCCCGGGGCCAAAAAGCATTAAGAGGATCTGTCTACAGAACAGTGCCTTGAGCATCAAAACCTCAGGCAGCAGTACAAGCACGGAACAAGTGGGAGCAGGCAGGGAGTGACTGACCAGTCCCCCACCCACGATAGTCATCAAGTTCATCATTAAGCTTCTCTAGGCAAAGAGAACCCAGCAGTCCTGTCTCAGACTGGGAATGGGGTGAGGTGGGGGTAATGTGACTAGTGGGGTATCAGTATACATACGGATTGGGACATTGCCAGTCCCCAGCTCGGTGCTGGACATTTCCTCCTCCAGAGGGATTCCCTCGGGAACCCCGTGGGCCTCTAGGGGGAAAGCCTCCTCTGTCTCCTCCACGGCCTCCCATTCGACCCATGGGTCCCCCAGGACCTCCTGGGCCACCTGGACCTGCAACAAGAAACAGCCTTATGAAGACCAGCTTTGCTACAGGGAATACAAATTCTATATAGTCCAAGAGCCTAGTTTAGACATCACAGCTTTGTCCTCACAACCAACAGAGCCTCTCCACATTTGTTATTTCATTTAGCTCCCACAAGAATCTTATGGGACATGAGACCAAAGCAGAATAAATGGTAGAGCTAACACCCAGGCAGCAAGGCTCCATATGGGCTTCTAGCCTCCCTAACCAATCAACACATAATCTACATTTACTGTCAGCTCTCAACAGTCTAATATTTTTTTTTTTTTTTGGGTACTGGGGATTGAACTCAGTGGCACTCGACCACTGGGTCACATCCCCAGCCCTTTTTTTTGTATTTTATTAGAGACAGGGTCTCACTGAGTTGCTAAGTGCCTCGCCATTGCTGAGGCTGGCTTTGAACTCGTGATCCTCCTGCCTCAGCCTCCCAAAGTGCTGGGATTACAGGCGTGCGCCACTGCGCCCGGCCAGTCTAATATTTTATTACTTCATCTTCCCTCCATCAGGGGCAAAAAGTATAATGGGAATTTTTTTTTTTTTTTTTTTTTGGTACTGGGGACTGAACCCAGGGCCACTAAGCCACTAAGCCATATCCTCAGTCCCTTTTATTCTGAGACAGGGACTCACTAAGTTGCTGAGGCTGGTCTCAAACCTGCTATCCTGTCTCACAGCCTCCTGAGTCGATGGGATTACAGGTATGCACCACCACACCTGGCCAAAGTCCTTTTAATTTGCTGACACAGGCTTTGAACTCGTGATCCTCCTACCTTAGCCTCCCAACATGCTGAGACTACAGGCATGTGCCACTGTGCCCAGCTAATGAGAAACATTTATAGGAACAGGAAAGTAGCTCAGAGAAAAGTATCCAGTAAATACCTCCACGGAGTGGTGGTGGCATCCCTCTGCCCTCACGGGGTGGCATGCCACCCCGCATGCTGTTCATTGGAGGCTTCTTTCGAGCAAGAGAGACTTTTAGTTTGCTTCCTTGAAAATCTTTTCCTGGAAAAAGATCAACAGGATATCAGTGACCACAAAACTCCAACTCTTTCCTCCCCTAAGGATTAGAAAAGGCTAGTCTCTATTCCTTTTCCTTCAACCTATCACTCATCAAACTTGGCCATTCCCAGAAGCATCAAGACTGCCCCTCTTGTAACCTCCCAGATTTTACTGATGAGGCCAAAAAAATGTTTCTTAAAAGATACTTAGAAACCTCTCTACCCTGAAGAGAAAACTAGGAGGAGGAATATGGGCTGAGATCATTGTACAACATTGAGTGAGAAGCAGTGATAAGAAACAGCCAAGAGAGAAGAGCCAGGACTTTGATACTTTCAAGATGTTTAATCTAAAATGTAATCCCAGTACTGATGCAATATCAAGGCCTTATTTAAACACACACAAATGTATACTGGCTAAGGTGTTTCTTTTTTTTTTTTGTGGTGCTGCATATTAAGCTAGTACTCTACCACTGAGATACATTCCCAGACCTAAGATGTTTGTTTTTTGAAGGGTTTTCTATATCTTCTGATAATATCTGCTTAGATATAATTTGGATATTTATTTAGTGCCTAAATATAAAGGAATGTCCCAACTCAGGGTCAGGGACTGGGCCCTCACAAAGTTGGAGGAAGACAGGCAAACAGCTTCCTTCTGAAGCAGACAGAAGGTATACATGCTCCAATGGCTCAATTTCTCCCTCTTGCTATGTCCTATAGTCATACAGAGTAAGAGAACATTTGTTGTTCTCAAAATCTCACACAATGATGTCCTAATAGTACCCAATATCAGCAAGTCCCTTTTTCCCCTGAAAACCAACACACACAACATCTAAGACCGTACATGTGTGTGAGCGAACAGTTCAGAATGCCAGTGAGCACATCTTACCATCAAACCACTCCACAGCAGCCTTGGCAGTTGGCGGGTCTTCATAGGACACTGTGGCATCACCTTTGGGCTTTCCTGTTTCCTTATCCAGGTAGATGTGGATCATGGGTTGCCCAGTTCTCTTGTTCATCTACACAGAAAAAGGCACAGAGTTAGGATGTGACTATAATATATTAATCTTTTATTTTATTTATTTATTTGCCTTAGTTGTACACAGTACGTTTATTTTTACATGGTGCTGAGGATGGAACTTGGGCTGCACATGTGCTGGTGAGCGCTCTACCGCTAAGCCACAACCCCAGCACCCATATCTACTAGGATAGACTATCTCTGAATTATGAGAATTATAATTGATGCTGGGTATGGGGGGCACATGCCTGTAATCCCAGCAGCTAGGGAGGCTGAAGCAGAAGATCTCAAATTCAAAGCTAGCCTTGGCAACCATAAACCTTGACAGATTCTATGTCCTAACAGACATCTAATGACTGCAGTCATCCCTTAGTAGTCAAGTCAGGTTTTCAAACCATCACCTAAGACACAAGGAAAATCACCCTTGGGCTGAATGCATGTGTGAGACTCTGGGTTCAATCCCCAGCTCTACACAATACCCTTTCCCTAAATAAAAAACAATCCTTACATCGTTAAGTGTGGGATATGAGTATGCTAAATGGATTCCTGACTAGGCCAGTTAGATGACTTATTCTTCAGCTAAGCACTATATATGTAGTTAGTTTGAATCCAGGAGCCACACTATGTGTATTTTTAAAAAAATATTTATTTATTTTAGTTGTACACAATGCCTTTGTTTTTACACAAACCGGGCCATGCATGTGCTAGGTGAGTGCTCTACTGCTGAGCCACAACCCCAGCCCCCACACTGTATTTTGTTCATTAAATATGCACACAATCGAAGTCTAATTTACATGTCTGTTTACATATCAGTAGTACTTGAGATCTATCCATTTATAAGGCTCAAAAAGGGTGCAGCATTATAATAGCATAGATAAACCAATATGTATATATTTTTTAAAAAGGATATAATACAGGGGCTGGGGTTGTAGCTCAGTGGTAGAGTGCTCGCCTAGCACGTGCGCGGCCCAGGTTTGATCCTCAGCACCACATACAAATAAACGCATCGTGTACAACTAAAACAAATAAATAAATATTAAAAAAAAAGGATATAATACAAATAAGGCAAAATATTGGCAAAAATAAAAGGGAAATGAAAATCAGTTTCTGGATCACATGTGTTTTTTACAGCTCTAACAATCATAAAATGTCATTCTCCTCAAAATTGTTTTACAGATTCAGTCAACATTCAATTGGGGTTTTTAAGTTTAGAGATTCATAAATGGATTCAAGAATTTATACAAAAAAGAAAGGAGTTAAGAACAGTAAAACAGCTAGGCATGGTGGTGTACACCTGTAATCCCAGTGGTTCAGGAGGCTGAGACAGGAGGATCATGAGTTTCAAAGCCAGCCTCAGCAAATGCGAGGTGTTAAGCAACTCAGGAGACCCTGTCTCCAAACAAATTACAAAACAGGGCTGGGGATGTGGCTCAGTGGTTGAGTACCGCTGAATTCAATCCCCAGTACCAAAAACCACAGAAACTGACCAAAGTACATAAAATGCATAGAAATATGCATAAGTAAACATTCTAGGTAACATGGAAAACATTACTACTAGGGAAAGGTTGAACCTTTCAATAAATGTTGTCTTAACAGTCTTATAAATAGAAAAAAAGTAAAGACAAACCTGTAAGAAAAAGACAGGTAAGTTTGACTATACTAAAACTTTCATTCATCAAAAGAAAATAAGGAGCTTAACGTGGCGGTGCATGCCTGTAATCCCAGCACTTGGGAGGCTGAGGCACTTAGCAACTCAGTGAGACCCTGTCTCTAATGACATACAAAAGGGGCTGGGATTGTGGCTCAGCAGTGGAGCGCTCGCCTTGGGCGAGCGCGGCCCGGGTTCGATCCTCAGCACCACATAAACATAAATGCATTGCATTGTGTACAACTAAAGCAAATAAATAAATATTTTAAAAAATAATAATAACATACAAAAAAGGGCTGGGGTTGTGGTCGAGTGCCGATTTTAATCGCCAGTACCAAAAAAAAAAAAAAAAAAGGAAAATAAGGAAAATAAGGACCAACTGAGGCTGTACTTCAGCAGTAAAGTACTTGCCTTACAACAAGTACAGGAGGCCCTGGGTTCAATCCCTAGCACTACAAAAATAGAAGGAAAAAAAAAAACAAAACATAAACTGGGAGATTTTGAACAGACAAAGATTAGCATTCAGGTAATTCTTGGATGTCAAAGATAAGCAACTAAATGAAAGCTGAGCAGGAGACACAGGTATTTCAAAGAGGATATGCAATTAGAACAATCTTACTAGTAATAAAGGAGAAAGTGAATTAAAACCACATTCTCATTTTCTCACACCAGATCGACCAAAGTTAGGGGGTTCCCAGTTGTGAGGATGAGGTAAATAGGATTATGAAATGCTAGCCAGATTCTAAAGAAGTTGGTTAACAATACAGTTATCTTGTGAAACTAGAGACATGAGACACCTTCAGAATCAGCCCTGGGGCTGGGGCTGTGGCTCAGCGGTAGCACACTTGCCTGGCATGTGTGAGGCACTGGGTTCGATTCTCAGCACCACATATAAATAAATAAAATAAAGGTCTATCAACAACTAAAACATATTTAAAAAAAAAGAAAAGAAAGAACCAGCCCTTTCTCGCCCAGGGAAAGTCAATCTTCATTATTTGTGGTTAATGTATATGTAAATCTGCCTACTCAAAAAAAAAAAAAAAAAAAAAAAAAAAAAAAAAAAAAAAAAAATTTGGAACTCCAAAATTATTCCTTATGGCATTCTTGTAATTAGACATAAGCATCATGGCAAAAACATGTCTGATGTGCATCTTCCCACCTGAGTGTGAGGAAGACGATACACTGCCCTCTAGTTTCAATCTCTAAATAAATAAATAAATGACCAGAGTAGGGGATGTAAATAGTAGGGCAATGCAAGAAACTCCAGCTATGGGGCCATCTGGACATCTATCAGCAGGGCTGCCTCAGGCAAGTCACTTCTGGATTTTATTTTCTCTCATAAAATAACACAATATAACAGGAGAGTTCATTCTATAATTTCAGATTATAATCAGAAATGTATATACATAGACCTATGATTCATAAACCATTGTTCAGCATTCACTAACTTAGTATTTTTATACAGCTATTAAAAATAACAATAATCGGGGCTGAGGATATAGCTGAGTTGGTAGAGTGCTTGCCTAGCATGCACAAGGCCCTGGGTTTAATCCACAGCAACACACACACACACAATCAACCGCACATACAACAGCAAAAAACCCAGGGACTGGGTACCAGGAGACATGTATAAGATGTGAGGCACTGGGTTCGGTTCTCAGCACTGAGTATAAATAAATGAACAAAATAAAGGTACATCAACAACTAAAATAAGAATGTCTATTGAAGCAGTATCTGTAATCTAGAAACAAACCAGCCATCTTTTCAAAGAATATAAAATTTGTCTTGTACTTAAAAGTATAATGTGATTATCTGCTGTGCCACAAGGTCACGTAATATACTTATGAGAATACAGAATTTCCAAACCTTTTAGATACTGACCTAGATACTGACCTAGCCCCACTAAAAAAGCGCACGCCTGTAATCCTAGCACTTGGGAGGCTGAGGCAGGAGGATCGCGAGTTCAAAGCCAGCCTCAGCAATGGCGAGGCACTTAGCAACTCAGTGAGACCCTGTCTCTAATAAAATACAAAAAAGGACTGGGGATGTGGCCCAGTGGTCGAGTGCCCCTGAGTTCAATCCTCAGTACCAAAAAAAAAAAAAAAAAAAAAAAAAAGTTTTTTCCTGATTTTCCCCACCTTACTAAAGCCCCATAGAAGCTGACTAAAACCACACCAGTTCCCTTGAACTTCTGCCCCAGGAGCTCTGCCCTCCACTATGATGAAATATAGTCCCACTACAAGTTATAAGGTTACATTTTTCATTTTTGTCCCTGCTGTCCTTTTATTTTATTTTTTTTTCCTGCATAACATTTTACCACCTAATGTTTATTTTTAAATGTTTTCGTACTGGTGATCCAACTCAGCAGCACTTGACCACTGGACCACATCCCCAGCCCTTTTTTGTATTTTATTAGAGACAGGGTCTTACTGAGTTGCTAAGTGCCTTGCCATTACTGAGGCTGGCTTTGAACTTGTGATCCTCCTGCCTCAGCTTCCCAAGTGCTGGGATTACAGGCGTGCGCCACCGTGCCCGGCACCATCTAATGTAATGGGTCTTCCACCATTATTACACCCATAGCCCTTTTTGAGAAAAGAGTCTTATTAAGTTGTTTGGGCTAGCTTCAAAACTTGTGACTCTCCTGCCTCAGTCTAACTGCCAAAATTACAGGTGTGCGCTACAAAGCCCCACATAGATCTATTTTTACTATACATTCCCCACTAAACGCAAACTCCTAGTGTTCTTATTTGTTTGTCCAATGATATAGTTCCAGTTCTCAGAATGGTGTGATCTTACAGTGGTAACTAATAAGCTTGTGTGTGAGACAAAACACAGAAAATACATCTTTCATAAGAGATGAGAATAAAATCTAGGCTGGTGGAGGGGAGCAAGGCATTCAATTAGGTATAATGCCAAGCTATTAAAAAATTAGTAAATACACAAATAACTGCCAGTGGTGTACAACTGTAATCCCAGTGACTTGGGAGGCTGAGGCAGGGTTCAAAGCCAGGCTCAGTAACTTGGCAAGACCCTGTCTCAAAATAAAAAAAGCTGGGGATGTGGCTGGTTCAGTGGTTAAGCACCCCTTGGTTCAATCCCCAGTACCAAAACAAAACCACCAAACAAAACAATCAACCAAAAAAACAACAATCCATAATTAACTGATGATTGTAAAAATGACTTGAAGTTATCAAATGTTTCAACTGTGTTTGGCATCTCTTTCCTAGGGGAAAAAAAATGGCAGGCGAAGGGATAAAAAATGGGGATTGAACCCAGGGCCCAGCCTACCCTAGGCAAGTGCTCTCCCACTGAGCTACAGGACCACTTTATTTTGATAGGGTCTCAAAAAGTGGCCTGGACTGACCTTGAACTTGTGGTCCTTTTGCCTCAGCCTCACAAGTAGCTGGCATTATAGGTGCGATACCATGCCCAGCTTGGGGGGGAGGGGGCGCATTTTAAGGAGCAAACCACAACACATCCAGAAAAGTCAAGAAATTTCAGAAACAACTCTCAATTTCAGTTCAATTTTATGTGTCCTGTGGTCTCAATTTCTGCCAGATCCCCTAAAGTTATAATGTTTTACTTACCTTAACAACCCCACATTGCTTAAAGAAATCTGCCAGATCATCAAGAGTCACATTGTCATTTAATCCTTGCACATAAACTGCACTGTTGTCAGAGTCTTCATCAGGATCTACTGGAGGGCCTTTCAGAAAGAACAACAGAAGAGATTTACTGTCTTGTATCATCATAGAACTGCTAATTAATACTAATAAGAATGTCATGGGGCGAGGCTGGGGTTGTGGCTCAGCGGCAGAGCGCTCGCCTCGCACGTGTGCGGCCTGGGTTCAATCCTCAGCACCATGTACAACATAAATGCATTGTATTGTGTACAACTAAAGTAAATTAAAAAAAAAAAAAAAAAAAAAAAGAATGCCATTGGGGCTGGGGTTGTGGCTCAGTGGCAGAGCGCGTGCCTTGCACATATGAAGCACTGGCTTTGATCCTCAGCACCACATAAAAGATAAACAAAGTAAAAATTATTTTTGTCCATGTATAACTTAAAAAGAAAAAAAAAAAAAAAAAAAAAGAGGGGCTGGGATGTGGCTCAGCGGTAGTGCGCTCGCCTAGCACGTCCACAACCCAGGTTCTATCCTCAGCACCACATAAAAATACATGCATTGTATACAACTAAAAGCAAAATAAATAAATATTAAAAAAAAAAAAAAAGAAAAAGGAGGAAAAAAAAAAAAAAGAATGCCATGGATTTTAAGACAATCATGAGCAGATGAACACTATCAAAGAAGCTCCAAACTACCTTGACATACTACTGATCTACTAGGCTGACGTCATACAGGCACATACTTCTGTGCCATTCATTCCCTTATAAAGCACAACATAAAGTTTAAGAATTTAAAGTTACCTAGATCAAGATCTGGTCCTTCATCCATGGGTCCTGCCAATCAGGAAAGATCATATAATATATTATTAGTGCACGTCTTGCAAGCTATAAACCTTACAAACACACATAGCTATCTACTACACCACCATTTGATGGGGATCCATTAAATTCAAAATGACCCACACTGCTAAAATGGAGCAGTGCCTCTTTAACATTGGTGAAAAGTTTGCTAGGGTTTTTTTCTTTGCTGGTTTGCTTCTAAACCATTAACCAAATACACTCTCAATGCTTATGTGCCAAATAAGTGTTAAATTTAAGTCAAAATTTTTCCTCCAAATAAACCAAATTTAAAAACTGTATTCTCCCCCATATTACAAAAGCAGTTGCTCAATACTTCAAGTTACCCTTTGTTTTGTAACCATAGTTTAACCTTATTACCCCTAAGACAATGCCGGCAGTACCCATTAGTCTCTTTTGCATAGATCATTTTTAAACCACTTAGGAAAGTAATAAAAAATTATAGTTTTCTAAAAACTGACTGAATTTTTTTTTTTAAACACTATCCATGGTAATACTCAAAAACTTACCACCAGGCTTATTGAAGCCACCTCGCTCTCCAGCGCTGCTGGGGGGATAAACGAAGAAATGAAGGCCTTTCCCTTTAAAAGCCAGTACCGCTCTGAGCCTTGGGGGGGCTCGTGGGGAAGAAGGGCACTGGCTAAACACATCTCCATACAATGCATCTCTCTCATCTTGTCACTATGCCTTTCTTCAGGGCAGCTTGCTCAAACTTCCTTAATATACAACCTTGCTTGTCTGATTGTACACACCAGTGTGGTTGGTTCCTTTCATTTCGGGGGCTGGTATTAATAGTGCAATACTTGGCAAATTGGGGGGCAGGGAGGAACCTAGATCCCAAACACCCACCCCCATTAGTTGAAAAACCAGGAGAGTTTGGTGTACAGAGGAGGAGTAAGCGGAGGCAACTGCTGTGATGAACCTTTCCATGTTCATAAAGGTGCACCCTCAACCTTTCCCAGAGGAGAGCCCTGGGCTTCCTAACAAGTCACAATATAATAAAGCAGGAGACAACCACATTAAATGCCTACAACACACATCAGAGGACGCATCCAGCCAATCTTCAGCATAAAGCCATACAGTTCAGGGCATTAGTGGATATAACAATCGCTGTGAAAGGAGAATTTACAACAAATACCAAGGCTCATGGACTGGGGGTGCAACTTTATAGACATATTGGTTAATAATAACAACTATGGCAGTATAAAATTACATATTCTAAAGAGGGAAGGGAGAATATGAATTCAGTTTTTTTGGTTAGATTAAATAAAGGCAGCTCCCCAGTGGGAGTGAGTTTTTCTAACCAGTATTGCACCTTTAATACCTGAATATACAATTTCAAGCTGTTGCATGCAGCTTTGTTTCCTTTTTAAAAGTACACACCATAAAATGTTCTCTCTCTTTAACACAAAAGTTTACACTTTAATGTTACACAATTCTAGAGTATTATACCTCCTCTGGTTCATTACCAAACAACAAGTATGCAGTTACCAAAGTTACAGAAGGATTCCATTTATACAATGAATACATTTTGTTAAAAATATTCTATGTATATTTTTCCTCTCCATATGGACACCGTGTCTAGTCCCACTTTTCATTATGCTGCCGGCTGAGTACTGAGTACGGGTACTTTTTAAGTATTGAAGTGTATACAAGGCTCTCACTTTGTAACCTGTAGCATATAAATGCGACAAAGCATGTTAAAAAGTTTCCACGTTTAACAGCCAATGAAAATATCAAAATACTGAGGCAATGAAAAAGGGCATGTTAACAACATTGAGTGCCTTACCTGCAGAAGACACTGAAAACCATCACCACACCACAATAAAAAAGGGGGAAAGGGAATACACCCCTGTCCTGTCCCCACAGGATCCATCAGACTGTTTTCACAGTCTGTTGGTCAACCTATGGGGAAGGCCATGGTCTATGACTCCAGGAGAGACTTCTCATCCACAAAGAGGAGCTCCCTACAATAGTAAATAGTCTAGCAAAATCAGTAGAATCATTACTTCTGGAGTATTACAATGAATAAATTTGAAACTGTTTTTGAAATTGAAAAATACTAAGAATTCTAGGTGATTTGAGACGTGATGATAGTAATTTCAAGTGTCTATGTCTATTTTAAAACATCCATAAAGAAGTGAAACCTTTATAATGGAAATTCTCCAATTTGGAAGATTGATTTTACTTTCATATCCAATTATTCATGAATTTTTGCATGTTATAAAATGAATTTCTTCCAATAAAGATTTCACTGAAGACTATTTTTAAAGTTATGCAGAATACACAAAACAATATTAACTACCTTTGGTAGTAAAGAGATTTGAAATTCAAAGATTAACATTTTATCTATTCAATTTTGAAGTCTGTTTCTACAAAAATTAAATGCTATTTGCTTTTTTCCTTAATGTTGGCACCAAATTCAGTTTGTACTTAATACATTCTGCATAACTTCTTCTTCTTCTTTTTTTTTTTACTCTTTTATATAGGGACAGAACACACACAGAACTAAACCTTCTGATCATGTTAACCACCAACATTATACCTCACCTTCATCAAGTACAGACACCAGAAAGGGAAGAAGGGATGGGAGAAGGGAGGGGAAGGGCAGGCAGAGGTAGCAGGGTCATGTTATTCATCTAAACAAAGTTTTCTAAACCAGATTGTGCCATCAATCAAAATGGTCAAACCGATTTAGACTTTCAAAATCTCCAATGGGGAGAGAATCTATATTTAAATACATTACTCTGAAAAAAAAAAAAAAAAAGTTACTGGATTTTTTTGTGTGTGTGTTTCAATTAAACTGTTTCAGGTGCACCTCAGGCCATAGTTCAAGTTATGGGACCAAGACCTTCATCATTATGTTCAATAATTCTGACACAAACAGAACTTGGGGACAAACATTGTGAAAAACAGCTTCATTCCTTTTCTGCAGTATATACACCAGGTATTTCAAGACAACCATTCAGAGGCATTAGTTCAAAACTTAGGGTTGTTAGAAGGGTTGTGTGTGTTCCATCCCAAATCTATTACCCACAGAGGCTTTTCACCCCTGGAAACCATGAAGGGAACTGAAAGCTCTGGTTTCAAAACCATTCTTTGTTCTCCCCAACCCAACAAAGTATACTGGCAGGGAAAAAAGCAAACTGCCACTTAATATATGCCACAATGATGACATTTCCATGTTTTAGAAGATGGCTTGAGCTCAACAGATTGTCCATGGAAATGCAGAATAAATTTCTTATGTCTTTCAGTCCCTTCTTTCCACTGAAAATCCTATGGATGAAACAAAATTAGGTAAAAGGAGAAAAGGTTTGCTCTTACCCCATTCCACCGCGTCCTCCTCCCCGCCCACCTCTGCTCATGCCTCCACGATCAAATCCCCCTCTTCCCCTGCCCCGGTTATCAGGGCCACTCATGCTCCGGTTCTCTCCTGGTCCGGAAAATCCTCCAGACTCCTGCCCATAAACACCCATGCTACTGGGGTGGTCCTGTCGGAATGAACCTGAGGAAAGAGTCACATCTGTAAGCCATTGGTCAAGCATTTACACCACTGCCTGATGTATTTTCTCCTGGAGTCACAGAACTTTAAATTGCAAAGCACACCTTCTTTACACCACAATAAAATGCATGTATCAGTAGGCTCTTTTAAATAAAACTACTGGTTCATCAAGGCTGAAATAACTTCGTATAGTTAAGCCCAGAATAATACACTTCTAAACCAGAAATAAAGCTCTCTAGACAAAATATAGTTTATAGGGTTCTATAACCTAAGATGTTTCCAAAAGCAGCTTCTTTATACTCCAAAAACAAAAAAGGAATCAGGTTTCTTGGGGTTTGAGTATGTTGTTAAGGGCTGGGTTAAATAGCACTAATCATTTTCATTGCCACAACAAAATATGCCCATGGATAAAATTTTATTTAAAAAGAGCAGCAGGGCTGGGGTTGTGGCTCAGTGGTAGAGCGCTCGCCTAGCACATGTGCGGCCCAGGGTTCGATCCTCAGCACCACGTAAACATAAATGCATTGCATTGTGTACAACTAAAGCAAATAAATAAATATTAAAAAAAAAAAAGAGAGAGCAGCAATTCAGGTACAAATAGTTTTTAACGGGGATGGAACCTAGGGGTGCTGCACCACTAAGTGACACCCCAGCCCTTTTAGTTATTTTTATCATTTCGAGACAGGTCTTACTAAACTGCCCAGGCTGGCCTGGAATTTGTGAACCTCCTCTGTTGTGGCAGTCACTGGGATTATAGGCATATGTTACTGTGCCTGGCCACTATTTCTTAATGACTCGGGACTGGCAGGCCATAAGTAATGCTAGCTTCACTCATGGAATATAACCTGCCCAAAGAGCAGGATTAGTAATCTACAACAGTTTTCTAATCTATTACAGTATCTTTTCTTTGGTATCAGGGATCGAACCCAGAGGCACTTAACTACTGAGCCACATCCCCAGCCCTTTTTATTTTTCGAGATAGTATCTAAGTTGCCAAGGCTGTCTTTGAATTTGTGATTCTCCTGCCTCAGTCTCCCAAGCTGCTGGGATTACAAGTGTACACCACCATGCTCAGTTTCTTTTTGTAAGCCTTATCAAGAATAATTAAGCTGGGGGCGGGACAAAACAAAACAAAAACAAACAAACAAACAAAAAAGCTGAAATCTTTATTGGGACATCTAAGTAATCTGCAGAAAACGTTATACCCTAAAGATGCATCCTGGATTCCAAAAGTAAAAAAATGGTAAAGAATATTTCCCATGTTCAGAAACTCTAAGCACAAATTATTCTTATTTGTTTTTCTTTCTTTAGCAACTCACTCTGCTGCCCGTAGCTGCTGCTCTGTTGGCTATATTGACTTGGAGCCTGGCTGTAGGATCCAGTCTGGGGGGGGTAACTAGTCGGAGGCTGCTGCCCATAGCTGCTTTGTTGACCATAGCTACTCTGCTGTCCATAGCTGCTCGGTTGCCCATAGGTGTTCTGCTGAGAGTAACTGCTCTGATCATAACTAGTCGGCTGTGTAGAGGAATAGCTGAAAGAAAAGGAAAAAAAAAAAAAAAAAAAAAAAAAAAGTTTTAGGAAGAAGTCTTGTTACTTCCCCAGGCCCTAAATGAGACAATCCCAGGTGTCACAGACATCCTTAAAAAAATGCAGTCATTTTCTATGTCAACAGTATGAATTTAAAATGGAAATATTTTCGTATCTAGAATAAAGCTTTAAATGGGAAGGGGATAGTAATTATTTTAACACTTCAACTGTACATCTTCCAAGAGTCTCCTCTTGGATCCTCCACCCCCATTTAAAACAAGTTACATTCAAAGATATTTAAGGCAAACCTTAGAATTCAGCTGCTTCTATATTAATGGAAGAATATGTACATGTGCACTAAGGAAAGACTTGACTCAGTGAAAAATGTGCTGAGGAAAGTAGGAAGAGTTAATTTCAAAATTGCCTCCAACCATTTTGAAGTGATGCAAATGATCTTTTTTTAAAAAACGTATTTATTTATTTTAGTTGTACACAATGTCTTTATTTACGTTTACATGGTGCTGAGGATCGTACCTGGGCCACACATGTGCTAGGTAAGTGCTCTACCACTGAGCCACAATCCCAGCCCCATGAAAATGATCTTCTGAAAAGACCAGGCTGTTTTGGTGGTAGAGGGTAAAAGCATATGTAAGTATATATGTACATATGTAAGAGAGTGTATGTGTCACTCTAAAATGGTAGCTCTTTCCCTTAGAGAGTATTCAAAACTGCTCTCTTACAGTTTTAGCCTTTCATGTTGTCTATGAAATCTGGGCATCAGTTAAAAAAAGATGAATAAGGAATCTTTCAAATGAAGGCACTGTATGAAAGATCATACTAATTGTATTAGATCAATATGACAATTACAGGCAAGGAAAAAAAAAAACTAACCAAAGATACATTCTTGCAATAAGACATTTGAGACTATGTCTTGCTGTATTGTTAGGCGGCCTTAACTCAAGCTCAAGTGATTCTTGAGCCTCAGCCTCCCAGGTATGTGCCACTGTGCCCAGCTTGCATGTAAACTCTCGATGAACCATGACAATGTGTGCTGAATTATATATAAAATGATTTAGGTGAAGTGTCTTTTATAATGTCCTGCACTTTATCCACTGTGGCGGCACTAGAAAAGATGGCTTCTATGTTCTGTTTATATGCTTCATATTATTTCTGCTTCTCATCCTTCTGAGAATTAACTAAAAGAGCAAAAGTAAAGGGGAGAACCTACAGAGATGTTTATCTGTATTTAGAGAAAATAGTTATTAGCTGTCAGGCACTGCTATGAGAAGTGAGGTCTGAGGCTTGACTATAACTTACATATGTTCAGAGTTATCACTGGGAGAGTCAAGACAACAAACTTTACCCGAGGAAGCCAAAGCAAGCTGGTCAACAACTTGGGGGAAAAAGAAATGTTATTCCACTAGGTCACTGACCACAAGAAAGAGACTGACCTGGTAGGAGGATAGGATGGAGGCGCGGTAACTGGCTGCATAGGGTAGCTCCCAGGAACCTGGGGATAACTGTAGTTACTCTGTCCGTATCCTAGGCTGGGCTGGTTATAACCCCCTGTGCTAGACTGAGGTTGACTAGTCTCAGCGGGCTTGTTACCATCCTGTGGTCTAAAAGGAGAGATAAAATAGAATTTGTTCTTCAATCACAAAAGTATTAGGTAAGAATCCTACAAATCTATGAAAAATATGCAAAGTTAGGACCGAACTCCGGAATACACAGAATAGTAAATTACATCAAACCCAGTGTTGCTCCAATTACATATGCATGAAGAAAACACTAAGAATGAGAATTCATCATATGTATGGAGGAGACAGCAACTGCCCCATTCATTCTACACTAACAGGTATAAAAGGCAGGTTCAATATTGAGCGGCCAGGTTAAGTGATCTAGGAGGGGATGTGGTTTATCAAAGGCAGAAAATAACTTCTTATAATGAACTGTTGGAAACAATATATTTTAACAATAACCCAAGTTTTAGAATAGAGTTAACATTTATAAGTCCATGGCACTATAAAAATTTGGAAAATATCCAAGTTCATGTTTCTTATTTATCAAGAACAGACTAGAAAAATAATTTCCTAACTTAGGCTGCCATAAATTAATCTAACCGTGCCTCAAAGTCTCCATAACGGAAAGATAAAGATCAGTAAGGCAGGGAAGTGTATCTAACCCCACCTCCTTGTGCTCAGACGAAATGGGAAGTGCCCCTGATAAATGGTGAAAAATCAACCTTTATTCCAAGGAAAAAAAAACAGGGTTTTCTTTTCTTTTCTTTTTTTTTTTTTTTGTGTGGTACCAGGGATTGAACTCAGGGGCACTCACCCACTGGGCCATATCCCCAGCCCTTTTTTGTATTTTATTTGGAGACAGGGTCTCACTGAGTTGCTAAGTGCCTCACCATTGCTGAGGCTGGCTTTGAACTTGCAATCCTCCTGCCTCAGCCTCCCAAAGTGCTGGGATTATAGGCGTGTGCCACCGCGCCCGGCCAGGGTTTTCTATTACCCCTTAACCATAACAATTTATACCAAGGCAGTCCTGGAGCTATTTTAAGCAAAGCCCAGAAGAGGATACATAAGTATGGTTTCTCCACCAAGCTGAAATGTGTCACAGGCTCCCTCTTTCCAGTGGAAAAGGGAGTAAATGTCACCGATCAAAAGAAAGGCAGAGGGGCTGGGATGTGGCTCAGCGGTACGGCGCTTGCCTAGTGCGTGCGCGACCTGGGTTCAATCCTCAGCACCACGTAAAATTAGTACATGCATTGTGTATAACAAAAGCAAATAAATAAATATTAAAAAAAAAAAAAAAAAAAAGGCAGACAATTGCTTTAAAGTGATAAGGAATGAAAACCCAAGAAAAAGAGGAACCAGAAGGAATGACTTATCAAAAACCAATTCATGTATAATACCCTCCAGCTGTGGCTTGGATATCGCACATTTGATAACGCTCTGAAATGCCTAGGTTGACCAAAATGGGCCCTTCTAGGAATCAGCTGGTTAGTTTAATGTAGTTAATTCACAGGCTGTCTAGCAAGTGTAAACTACCAAGTGGCTCTGATTACTCACCATGCATTTTATTATTATTATTATATTTATTTATTTTAGTTGTACACAATGCCTTTGTTTTTACGTGGTGGTGAGGATCAAACTCGGGCTGCACATGTGCAGGCGAGTGCTCTACCGCTGAGCTACAACCCCAGCCCCTCACCATGCATTTTAGAAGTAATTTCACAAGTGTTTGTCAGAGCTAATTTCTTACCTCTACAACAGACAAAGTCTAGGATACAAGTTACAAGGTTTATTCTCTAAAAAAAAAATAAAACTTCATTCAAATAAGGATTCAGTGTTCCTTCAATACTATAGCCAGAAGTCACCTAAGTGCACTGTCTAAAGCAAAGCAAAGACCTGAAATTTTTTTAAAAAAATATTTATTTACTTTAGTTGTACACAACGCAATGCATTTATGTTTACATGGTGCTGAGGATCGAACCCAGGCTGCGCACGTGAGAGGCAAGCGCTCTGCCTCTGAGCCACAACCTCAGCCCCAACACCTGAAATCTTATGTTAAGTAATAATACACAAAATCATCCAATCATGATGAGCTTTGTTGGATTTAATATTCACTCACAGCTGGGGAGAAATTATACTTACTTATGTTATCAAGAGTCTATATAATGTAGAGAGAAAAAAAACCCATGTCAACTGCTTAAGTGGAGACAGTCAATGTTTGACTTCCCAGATACGGGTACGTCCTTTACTAACAATTGGATCATAGGACTATTTCTTTCTTTCTTTCTTTTTTGTTACTGGGGATTGAACTCAGGGGCACTCAACTCGACCACTGGGCCACATCCCAGCCCCTTTTTGTATTTTATTAGAGACAGGGTCTCACTGAGTTGCTAAGTGCCTCTCCATTGCTGAGGCTGGTTTTGAACTCTTGATCCTCCTGCCTCAGCCTCCCAAGTGCTGGGATTACAGGCGTGCGCCACCGTGCCCGGCTAATCATAAGACTATTTCTTGACTCATAGGATGCTAATCTCCCTATCATGACCTACATTTTTCCCAAAGGGAAAATTTTTTACCCATCAAAAGGGTCAATAAAACCAAAAGATAAAAGTATCAAAAATACATTTCTGGGGCTGGGATTGTGGCTCAGCGGTAGAGTGCTCACCTAGCACATGGGTGGCCCGGGTTCAATCCTCAGCACCACGTAAAAACAAACGCATTGTGTTCAACTAAAACAAATAAATATTAAAAAAAGATACATTTCTTTTAGCAGTTCAGTTGAAAGGGAAAATACACATTTTTTTTCTGGGTTTAGTAAAGTAAAAACAATAGCCTCATCTACCCCCAAAAGTAGGTTCCAAAACCATCTATGGAATGACATTTCTCATTTTGGCCCTTAGGCAGTGCCATTTCACTTCTAAGTGGAGAATACCTTTGTGCTGTGTTCTAGCACACTAGTTACTATAATGACTATAAGAATACAATCAACACTTTAAAAAAAAATTTATTTTTTAGTTATAGATGGACGCAATATCTATTTTATTTTTTATTTTTTTATTTTTATGTGGTGCTGAGGATGGAATCCAGTGCCTCACGCATGCTAGGCAAGTGCTCTACCTCTGAGCCACAACCCCAGCCCCACAATCAACACTTAAATTATGTGAAAGTAATTATTAAAAGGGAACTAAGTCACAGATTCTGTAAGTGTATAGTTGCTTTCCCTCTCAAACCCAAGGCTGATGCATCTCAAGAGGTAGGAGTAGGTGAGTATACCTTACCTTGCAGGTGCGGTGGCTGCTGGCTGCTGCCCATAGCCAGGGTAAGCAGGCTGAGTGCCATATGCAGACTGGGCTGCATAGGAGGCCTGGGTGGTAGTGACCGTAGCGGTGGTGGTGTCATAAGCACCAGTGCCATACCCCTGGACAGGCTGGCTGTATGCCTGGGGGGCAGTTGGGGGTAGTATAACCTAGGACAAAGGAGAGCTAGGTCAGATTTTTCTGGCCTCCTAAGACATCTGCCTAG
The DNA here is from genome assembly GCA_025594165.1 of Tamias sibiricus. Lineage (NCBI taxonomy): Eukaryota > Metazoa > Chordata > Mammalia > Rodentia > Sciuridae > Tamias > Tamias sibiricus. Next base: position 19,765,948 of record CM046664.1, read on the forward strand.
ACACTTATAAAGAGAACATCTGTAAACCACCCACTTGAAACCATCACATCCCTTTACATATTTCCCTGCAGCAAGATTAGCAACAAATCAATATTTGAAGTTCTCTGAAAGTACCCAGTTCTTAATAAAGCACTATCTTATTTGCTTTAAAACACAATCTAACAAGGGGAGAAAGAGTATGCTTTGGAAAAACTGATGGAGAACAGGGTTCCTTCTGCCCCCTCTTGAACACATTAGACATGAGAGAAGTCTGCTTTTTGCTGATTCAGTGCTGATTTGGCTAGCAAGCTTCCTTTGACAAACTTAAGCACCTCAAAAATCCCTCAAGCAGGAAATACAGTGTCCCAGAAATGGAGGTAAGTGGCAAGTAAAATGGCAATTTAAAATAGCTAAAAAATAGGGCTGGGGTTGTGGCTCAGCGGCAGAGCACTCGTCTCGCACATGTGCGGCCCGGGTTCGATTCTCAGCACCACGTAAACATAAGTGCATTGCATTGTGTACAACTAAAGTAAATAAATAAATATTTAAAAAAAAATAAAAAATAAAAAAATAAAATAAAATAGCTAAAAAAAAACGACCCAGGTACTAGTTTAAGTACTTAAAACAGTAATTTAGGAATTCATTTAACTTCTTTCTTTTAATACCAAACATTGCATCATGGACCATTCATTTTATTTAAGGAAACTGGACATTCTAGAAAACACGTGTTTAATCTTTAGTGGAAGAAAGAACTGCCAATTATGTTTCAGATAACAACTAAAAAAACAATGAGTAATAAAGATCACACTACACATTATGTTTGCTAAACTAACAATTTAACTTTTTGGATCAATCACTATTTTGGGGGGGGGGGGCGGGGTTCTGGAACCTAGGGTGTCTTTACCAAACACAAACACATAACATTCTAGCCCCAAACAATTATCAACTACCACTTACTTTGTGTGTGTGTGTGTAGTGCTAGGGATTTAATCCAGGCCTTCACACATGTTTAGGCACTCTACCAATGAGCTACATCCCCAGCCTCTCAACTTCTTTTTGTATCAGCACCACATCTTTTTTTCTTCCTTTTTCTTTTTTTTTTTTTGTGGTACTGGGGATTGAACTCAGGGGCACTCGACCACTAGGCCACATCCCCAGCCTTTTTGTATTTTATTTAGAGACAGGGTCTCACTGAGTTGCTAAGTGCCTCACCATTGCCGAGGCTGGCTTTGAACTCGTGATCCTCCTGTCTCAGCCTCCCAAAGTGCTGGGATTACAGGCGTACGCCACCACGCCCGGCTTCAGCATCACATCTTGTAGCACAAAGCATAATACTTTCTTCTCTATCCCAAATATTTATAGAAATTCTTAAATTATGCACAGTAACTTCCTTGTAAAAAAGCATTGGATGGAAATGTATATGAAAGTATACTTCATAAAACATCCCTAAACAATAAAAGTTTTTAAAGTTGGGGCTGGGGTTGTGGCTCAGTGGTAGAGAGCTCGCCTAGCACATGCGTGGTCCGGGTTCGATCCTCAGCACCATGTAGAAATGAAAATGCACCATGTACAGCTAAAGCAAATAAATAAATATTTAATAAAAAAAGGGGGGGGGGGGAGGAGTTTTTAAAGAACGCTTTCATCTGAACTTTTGTTTTTGTAGTGCTGGGCATAAAACCCAGGGCCTTGTATATGCCAGGCAAGTACTCTACCACTGAGCTATACCCCATCCCCAGCATGTTTAGTTTAAAAGCTCTTTGCACGGGGCTGGGATGTAGCTCAAAGGCAGAGCACGTGCTTAGCATGTGAGGCTCTAGGCTTATCCCTGGTACTGGAGCAGGGGCAGGGGAATGTTTCTAAGTGTCCAAAAAGAGTAAGAATACAAAACTTTCATGTGTTCAAAATTTAACTAGAATCTAATTCCATCTACCCTATACTCTTACAGATTTCCCCTTACTTAATGATAGCCATCTATAAGATTCACAAGAAAAATTAAAACAAAAAAACCTAAAATTGATCAGGGCAATAACTATGTCATAAAGCTATGCAGCAACAGAGCCTTGTAGTGCTAAGTATTAGTCACTGAGTTAATCAATGATTTAAAAAAATTAATCTGTAGTACTCACAAGCAGCCAAGCAAAATAGCCAAAACTCATCAGAGCAAAATGATTCAATGACAACAAAAAAGACCCACAGTAAAAAAGACAATACATCAACTATGTGCTCATGACTTGAAGTAAAAATATAGTAAGAAACATTACACAAACCAACCAAAATTTTTGTTCAAACTGAACAGTAAAAATCAGTTTGAGAATTCTGCATGAATTAAGTAACTGGGATGCAAATACAGTCCCTTTCTTCTGAAGCTTAATTTGGAAAAATCACAGAATGGTACATTTTTACATATCCCCTCCAATAATTATCCTATGACTTTTACATGTAAAGGAAACATGGGCACAGAAAAAAAAAAAAAAACAATTAAGTAGTCTTGAACCCATATAGGTTACTTAATTAGCTCTGTTCAGTCAGCTCATCAGGTTTAATTTTTGGCTCTTGTACCTTAAAAGTTGTTGATGGATGTATAAAGGGTACCCTACAGACTATAAAGTCTATATAAAACATCCCTTTTTACTACTAAATACAAATCTCTGGGCTGTCAAAGTCACTGGCTTCTATATCAGAACATCCTACACTTTTTGGGCCCACAATCATCATGGGATTTTCCCCAATCAATCAATGACAATGTGAATTCATGGCTCTGAATAATGTAACAGACTACTACTTTGCTATAAATAACTTTTATCTCCTCCCTATAAAATGGTTTAGAGATTCCAAAGGCTAGATCTAAGCCACTGTTTATTTTTTAAAAACTATAACAGCTTAAATATGTAAAGATAATTTAAAAATTTTGTGCTTTAAAGAAATTTAAAGCTGGGCACGGTGACGCACGCCTGTAATCCCAGCACTTGGGAGGCTGAGGCAGGAGGACTGAGAGTTCAAAGCCAGCCTCTGCAATGGCGAGGCACTTAGCAACTCAGTGAGACCTCTAAATAAAATACTAAAAAAAGGGCTGGGGATGTGGCCCAGTGGTCGAGTGCCTCTGAGTTCATTCCCAGTACCAATAAATAAATAAAATAAAAATACAGGGTTTTGATTTCAGCTCTTTCCATAAAAGTTTACATAAACTTCTCAAACTCATGACACTGGTACTTGCTGAGACAAATAACAGGTTATTTTTTTCTCTTACTAAACTATATATAATTTGGACAACTGAAGATAGTTGGAAAATAATTTTTACATCTTTTAACTTTCTTATATTAAAACCTTGTATTTCTTTTTTTTTTTTTGGTACCGGGGATTGAACTCAGCGGGACTCAACCACTGGGTCACATCCCCAGCCCTTTTTTGTTTTTATTAGAGACAGGGTCTCACTGAGTTGCTAAGTGCCTCACCATTGCTGAGGCTGGCTTTGAACTCACGATCCTCCTGCCTCAGCCTCCCAAAGTGCTGGGATTACAGGCGTGAGCCACCGCGCCCGGCTTTGTATTTCTTTTTATTTTTTTTTCTGGTGTACCAGTGGCACCTAAGCACTGAGCCATATCCATTTTGAGACATCTTGCTAAATTGCTCAGGGCCCCAAGTTGCTAAGGCTGGCTTTGAATCTGTAGTCCTCCTGCCTCACCGCCTGAGCCGCTCCACTGGGATTATACACGTGCACCACAGCCCAGCTGGTTTTTAATTTTTAAATTTAAAAAAAAAAAAAAAGAAAAAGAAAAAAAGAAAAAAAAAGTACTGGGGATTGAACCCAGTGGTGCTTCACTACAGAGTTATATACCCAGTCCCCCCCCCCTTTTTTTTTTAAAACTGGACTTAAGTTACCCAGGATGGGCTTGAACTTGTGATCCTTTTGCCTTGACTTCCCTAGTTGTTGGGACCAGGGGTATGTGCCTTCACACCCAGCTAAAACCTTCTTTTTACACTACTAAAATAAAACTGGAAGTAGAGAGCCTAAAACATTACACAGCACTAAGTAGAAAAAAATTACCACAGGCTTTGTTTTGGGGTAGTGGTATTGGGGATAGGACGCAGGGGTGCTTGACTACTGAGCTACACTGCTCGCCCTTTTTGAGACAGGGAGGCTCTCCCTAAGTTGCCAAGGCTGGGCTTGAACTTGCAATCCTCCTGCCTCAGCCTCCTGTGTTGCTGGTATTACACCTATGTAGCACCATACCCAGCTATCACAGACTTTTCAGAAACTCTACTCAACCTCAGTATCAGGATATAATTAATATTAATTCTTAGAAGTTTATTTTCTTTAGCTTCTGGAATATTATTATATGGACTACTATTATATATATCTAAGACATATTATTAATAATTTGTAACATTTTAAATGAAACAATGTGTCTGGACTAGGAACAAACCAACACACAAACATGATACATGCAGGGTGGTAATCTGCTCCTCTAAATAAATCTAATCATGCAATCTATTCCTCAGGGAATGGGGAAATCAGCTGGTGAGTAATCATCTGAAATACCTTTGGGAAGGTGAATAACTATTATTGAGACTTGACAAAAAGTAATGTTAAATAATAAAACCTTTCCCAAAATCATATAAAAGAAAAGGACATGGATCTGTGAATGGCACCTGAAGCAGTTTTTTCATTAGCACCTTTTTGTGTGTGATGTTAGAAAGTCTTGGGGTTAAACAAATGGAAACACCTAAAAGGGTTAACATTACAGGGTTAGACAAGATGGAAAGCATTTCCCATGCAAGAATGAGCAGGATAGTCAAACCTGTACTGGTCCCTTCTACTGTGGAAAGCACAAAACAAAAAGTAGAGGGTACACTATCAGATGAAGCAAACAGATGGGAAAACCAGTTTGATTTTTAAGCAACTCAGTTTCACAAGGCTCATTCTTATTCAGTATTAGCATTAGCACTATATTTTACATAGTCTCTATTTTGTTTTGAGATTATTCAATATAGTGTATAAAGTTAAAAAGTTCTTTTCTCCCTTGGAATTCATCCCACCCGCATTCTTTTAGATATCCCTCAAAGAGAATTTAAGAAAGGGAAAAAAAGAAAACAAACAAAAAAAAACCTCCTCCTTAGAATAAAAGATCCCCAGATACCAATGTAAGAACCAGAATGTACATCCAAGAGTATGAGTAACAAGTGTCTTAGCAAATGCCCTAACCATTATGACCCCAAAACCTCCCCAAGGCAGGCCTTACCAGTAGGAGGCTGTCCATAAGAAGTTGCATATGCGGTCTGCCCATAGGTGGCAGTGGTCTGAGCCTGGGTATAGCTGACATCAGTAGGCTGTCCATAAGTTCCATAGCTTTGTTGCCCATATGCCTGCTCCAAAAAAAAATGAATGAAAGAACTTCATTTATGAATCCTGTATTTTAGCAATAAATAATTGGATAGACTGTAATTTGCTTAGTTTATTGATAAAGTTAACAAAAAATTTCCTGATAATTACGCAAAACCTCAGTTAACTATAAAGGAGGTCAACAAGACACTCTCAAGGGAAGAGGGATAAGGGAGGGCACAGGTGTGTAATTGCCAGCACTTAGTGTAGCAGTTTTAGTACCTGGAAACAAATGTTAGGAAAACAGAATGGATAAAGAAAATCAAGATGAAGCTAAAATCTGCCAATTTTGAAAACCAGATTTTCAGCATGACTGCAGAGTAAAACTATTATAAAATTACAAAGACACTGAATGAGAACATTCTATGTTCTTACGGTTAGTACATCAATAATATATTTTTTAAAAATATTTATTTATTTGCTTTAGTTGTACACAATGCGGTTTTTTTTTTTTGGTACCGGGGATTGAACTCAGGGGCACTCGTCCACTGGGCCACATCCCCAGCCCTTTTTTGTATTTTATTAGAGACAGGGTCTCACTGAGTTGCTAAGTGCCTCGCCATTGCTGAGGCTGGCTTTGAACTCGCGATCTTCCTGCCTCAGCCTCCCAAGTGCTGGGATTACAGGCGTGCGCCACTGCGCCCGGCTCACAATGCGTTTTTAATTTTTATGTGGTGCTGAGGATTGAACCCGGGCCGCACACGTGCTAGGCGAGCGCTCTACCGCTGAGCCACATCCCCAGCCCCATCAATAATATTTAAAGTCAGAAAGGAATGAGTTGTTCTTTCAGATATTAACATGATCTTATTGTAGGTCTGTATGAATGACCAGTTATGTAAGATATATCAGAGACGTTATATTCTGCTTGTCCTAGATATGTGTCCATGGTAGTCATTAATATCTATTTTATAGCATGGGCCATTTTAGAATTCGAGGTGATCTTGAGGACACTGGAAGACTAACCTCTAAGTATTTTGTGGGGGGAGGTGCTGGGGATGAACCCAGAGCCTTGTGCATGCAAGGCAAGCACTCTACCAACTGAGCTATATCCCCAATCCAACCTCTAAGTTTTTAAACATAGACTCGTATTGGAAAGAGCTCAAGAGCTCTTCAGACAGGCAGCCAGGACTTTTAGAGCTGACCCTCCTACTTACAGTGTAATCACTGGCAAGTTAGGTAGGATCTATGCACTCCAATCTTTTCATTTGCAAATGGTCCTATCATCTTTTGCAGAACTGCTATGATAATTAAATTCAAACATAATAAAATGTAAAAATGCCAAGCATGGAACAGGGCCTCTAACTTCAAAAAGGACAAAATCTCACTGAAAGCCAACCCCCAACTTTGGGATGGTTTCATTTATGATGCAGAATGGAGACCTTTGTACTCCACTGAGGAAGTTCAAAATTTCTGAATTTTTAATGATTAAACAAAAAATACTATTATTGCTATTCATGTTACTTCTTTTTAAATTTATTATTATTATTTTTTAGTTTCGATGCATACAATACCTTTATTTATTCATGCAGTGCTGAAGATAGAACCCAGTGTCTCATGCACACAAGGCAATTGAGCTACAATCCTAGCTGTCGTGTTACTCTTACCTAATTTTTGAAAAAGATTTGTTAGCTGCTGTTTTAATGGCCAACAGAAATTTTTTACTGGGAGGGCTGGGGTTGTAGCTCAGTGGTCGAGCGCTTGCCTCGCATGCATGAAAAATTAAATAAATAAAACAAAGATACCGTGCCCATCTACAACTAAAAAAAAATTTTTTTTTAAAGAGAAACTCTGTCCTTTGCAGTGTTTCCTTTAAAAAAAAAAAAAAAAAGAAGAAGAAGAAGAAGAAGAAGAAAGAAAGAAAAAGAAAAAAAGAAACTTTTTACTTAGAGATGCAGTTACATTTAATTATCTCAAAAATTACCTGGGTGGTCTGTGCATATCCTTGAGTTGGCTGGGCGGTGTAAGCACTGTAGCTGCAAAAGAATTAAATGCAAGAACTGAACATAGAATATTCTTATTTCCTTACTATATCTTCTCCAACTATAGGAGGCTCCATACTCCAAAAACCATAATCACAGACAAAATATCACAAAAAACTAACTTACCCCTGCTGGGCTGCAGCTTGGCTGTAGGTACTATAATCTAGAGGAAACAAGGAGAGAAAATAGTGTAAAGTCAGTAAAGACAAGATGAAAGGAAAAAAGAAGTGCAAGGAATTCAAGACACCAAGAACCCTAAACTATTTAGAGGTGACTGACACAGGTCTGAGTATCTCTTATTTCTCAACACCAACCAATTAAGTCTAAGTAAGTTAAACTCAGAAAGTTTGAATATGGTGCTAGCTTATGAAATCAAGATCAGCTGATTTTGCAAGGATACTTTGCATGTTCCCATGATCAAAAACCCCTTTTAATTACAGGTTATCATTTCAAATGCACGATCATTCCAAGGTTATGGAGAATCAATGTTTTACCTTCATAAAAAAAAAAAAAAGGAAACATGAAACCAACATTACAATGTCTAACACCTGATTACATTAGCAGTTGCATCTCCAAAAAACAAAAACAAAAAAAACCCTAGTTTTTCTATCACTGTACCTGCTTTTTTTTTTATATATATATTTATTTATTTGCTTTTAGTTGTACACAATGCGTTTATTTGTACGTGGTGCTGAGGATCGAACCCGGGTCGCGCACATGCTAGGCGAGCGCTCTACCGCTGAGCCACAATCCCAGCCCTATACCTGCTTTTGAGAGCAAGACCAACCATAATTCCCTAGCACAATGTCACTGAAATGGAATGGCAGAAAACAAGAAGATAGTTCATTATAATCTAGTGTCTGCCAACTGTGTCAGGGCTACATCAATATAGTTAACTCAAAAGCTAGATATAGTATAAATCCTAATGCAGTCAAGTTATGCAGAATCTTGAAAATTGGCAAAGAGGAGCCAGGGAACAATTTGGTTTTAGATAACACTACTGTATTTCCTAAAACCCAAAGTGATTTGGGAAAAAAAGAAAAAAAAAAAAAGTATCCACAAAATTTCTTCTTTCTAAATAAATCCTCTTACAATTTTCCTTTCCATTGCAAATTTACAACATCACAAGGGACTGTACCTCACTGAGGTTCTGCAGCAAACAGCAAATAAAACGGCTACTACTGAATTAAAGTTACATAAGTTTAGGTGTTTTCTCCTCCTAAAGGCAGCTAACGTAATTATCTTAAATTCTGCCCAATTCTTTCCTCGCTACAAAAACACACGTCCTGTTCAATGCTTGAAGACAGTACTGCCATTAAGACAGAAAAAAAAGGGTCCTTTCTTTTCCAGTCAGAAAGTAGTCCCTCATCCAAAAGCAACAGTTGATATCTCAGTTCTTCATGGAGGGGTTGTACCCCACTCCATGCAATCCAAAGACTGCCTCACAATCTCTTGGCCTCAGAATACTTTACTGAATCTCTCTCTCTCTCTCTTTTTTTTCTTTTTTTTTGTGGTACCGGGGATTGAACTCAGGGGCACTCGACCACTGGGTCACATCCCCAGACCTTTTTTGTATTTTATTTAGAGACAGGGTCTCACTGAGTTGCTAAGTGCCTCCCCGTTGCTGAGGCTGGCTTTGAACTCGCGATCCTCCTGCCTCAGCCTCCCAAAGTGCTGGGATTACAGGCGTGCGCCACTGTGCCCAGCTTGAATCTATCTCTTTAAATTGGTTTGTCCACCTCTTTGCACTGAACCACTTTCCTTCCTCATCATAACACACAACCCCGAAATCACCAATATTATCAAATCAACTGCCCAAAAGATATCTATAACCTAAAAAAACCTGATCTGTTCAAGATAATCTTAAAGCATTTTCAATAGCGCTACGTTATTTTCTTTACATAACCTATAAAAATTAAATATAGATCATTCTTTCCATGTGGCATTCACAAAATAACCAATGAAGCATCTAAAACCAAATATTTCAACTTACATTTTGCTGTAGGAGAAATGATTTTAAATCAATGACATGTAGTTCAATGCTTACAAGACTTTTACACAAGAGCAATTATGTAAAGCATAAAATTGGCAAAGTAAATATGGAACAGCTAATGACCTCAGATCAGAGTGAAACCAGAAGATTTGGTCCTTTATGGCGGGAGCAAATTTGTTTCATGAAAACTTATGTTTATCTACCTACAGCACACAAACATGCTACAGTTACACACTGATCAGATTCTTTAACAACCAGTTGTGCTTGTTTCCAATCCCCAAATGCACATTTTAAGACTTCACTAAAAACACAGTACAGGCAGAGGAGAAGGGCTGAGATGGGGGTTGGGGGCCCAGAGTTCTGGCAATGTTCTATTTCTTGGTCTGAATGGTGGTTAGGGAGTTTGTACTGTAATTCTGCTGAAATGGACATATGCTGCAGGTATTTTACTACATAAGATATAAATGAGAGGGGAAAACATCTAACCATTACCCAAGACAGTGGCTTAGATACTTTAGGTCTGTCACTACCCAAGGTGTAGAGATTTAGAGCTTCTGATTACATAAGGCATTGAAGTCAGCATGGGTCAACTTTGGGCTGAAATGCTTTTGCTATAAGGTCAGGAGGGCTCAACAAACTTTTAAAAGGTCAAGCATACATAAAAAAGGTCTAACATATATATTCCTTCATTTTGCAGGAAAGAACCTAAGCGACAGATAAATCATGTTATTCCCCAAAAGTCCCCCCAGAAGGGCTTAATACAGTGCAGTCTACAAAATCCACATGCAACTAACACAGTATACTGGAAAAAGGCATATCCAGCAACACAAAAACTTGAATGTACACATTCGGCCCCCTCAGGCTTTCAGGAATAGGGTGGAAAGGGACTGAGGAAACCATTTCCCACCAGAATGTCTTGGGACATGGTATCTCAGAGTCCTCTCTTCTAGGGACACTCCTGGTAGCCTGGCACCAAAAGCCAACATTTACATTTTTCCTGATCACACAGATGGGTAGAGTTCTTAAATTGTCCTTCACCTGCTGGATGCTGGAGTCTTTTCAAAGTAAAATTCCGAAGGAGCCAGAGCTTTCCTTCCCTCTCATTCGGCTCCCCCCTTCCTCTAAGGCCTAGAATCCGGCTGCTTAAGAATACCCCCAGGGGCAAAACTGCCAATAACCCTGGATTAGAGAAAGACAAGCTGCAAACTGCAGGTGAAGGCAGTCTATCCTCTAAACACCCAGGGCAGTTAAGACCACCCTACCCATCATGTTCTAGAGTTCTCACCCTGGGCTTTCTTTCAAAGTTCACTCCGCGCTGCCTTCCCTGCCCCCTCGTGCGCGCCCTAGTCCACGAAATAAACAAGCTGGGCGAATATAAAAACGTGCAAAACGATGGCTAAAGCATAATTCAAATGTCGGCTAGGGCTTTTTTGTCCCTCTTAGATCAAAGAGGCTAGAAATTTCTTTCTGGTAGAAATTCTGGTCTCCCGATCCAGGTTGGCCTTATTATACAACCGATCTCCCTTGGCGTTGGCTGAAAAGGGGCCCTGGGAAGTCACTTAATTGCTTTTTTGGGGGAGGAAGAGGTAGTGTTAACACAAAACTATAAAACCTAGTTAAGTTCAAGGGAGCAGCAAATTGGGGGCCACTAAAGGCAGGGGACATTCCGTCTAAAGGCCAACAGGGCAGAAATTGTGCTCGGGCTGAAGCCGCCCAGGCAAGCAGCTCGGCAGCCCCAGGTCAGCGGGCCCGAAGGATGACCGGGCTCGCGCTCATAAGCCGGCGCCCCTCAGCTCACAAATCCGCGAGGCCTTTTATGTTTATTTGCTTTTTTCCCCGGGTTTCTCCGTGACAAGAGTCGCCCTGGAGCTAGGGCCGCCTCCCTGGAATGGGAGGGGGTCACGAGGACAGCGGGCCCGCGGCTTCTCCAGCCCCCCCTCTTTCGGGGGTGACAGGCTCGAGGCCCGGCCGCGGACCCCCCTTCACGCGGGGCCTCAGAGGCCGCAGGCCCCGCCCACGTGGCGGCCGGAGCGCGGGGCCTGACGACCGCCACACAATGGAGGCCAAGACGGGCCCCGCGCGCCCCCGCTGCCGCGAGCCCCCCGCGCGCCACGGGAGCCGGAAGGTTCCAGAACCGGCCCACCCGATGGGGGGAGGGGAGAAGACGGGACCGTGGACCCCCCGAAATCGTCGGACCGTGGCGGGTACCTCCAACCCCTCTCGGCAACTCCACTCAGTCATCTCGGTCACCCTCAAAGAGGAGAAGCGCCCAGTTCGGGCTTCCAGATCGTCGCCTGCGCGACCGCAGTTTCACCACACTTACCCGTGGACGCCATTTTCTCTCCTTCCTCCTCGTTCTCTCAACGTCCGTCTCCCTCTCGCTTTCCCTCTAGGCGCCGCACTGCGCAGGCGCGAAACTCGCAACCTCGGGCGCTACCATCGGGCCAGGCCACGGGGGTGGGGGAAGAAGGACTGAACCACCGCTTTTTCGATCTTCACGCCCGAAACCGTTGTCCTAATCTTCTCTTAAGATCGTCGACGTGACTCGGGAGCCAAAATAGCACCGAAGGGGCCGGAGCGATGGTGATCCGGTGTCAGTATCAAACCAGAGCGATTCCCCGCACGAGGCTAGGTCGTTCGCAGTGGTTACGTCCGCTGGCTCAAGGGACCGTCTCTGAAGAGTCTGCCCTGGAGGGAAACGGAGGCCGGCGGGAGAGGCTTGGGGGAAGGGATCGGGGCCTAGAACAACTGCTGACTAATCGGCAGGCGGCGGGCGGCGTGGGAGGGGGAGGGGGTTGCGCTTTGGCCGGTCGGCCGGGGTCGCGCGCCCTCGTGCGCGCACGATGGGTTTGGAGCCCCTGGGCCTCCGCCCGGAGCTCGAGTGCCGACTCCCAGCCGGGGTGGGGGGGGGGGGGCCACCCGGCCCGGCCCGGCCCGCCGGTGTGGCGGGCGTGCTCCGCGGTGAGTACCTCGGATGCGTGGCCTGGGCCGGCGGGGGAGGGGACCGAGGCCGGTTCGCTGGGTGGGACATCCCGAACGCCTGGCCGGTCCCCGAGAGCCCTCCCCCAGTAACGGTCGGCCTTGAGAAGGTCCTTTAGTCATCCCGCACCCAACACCCTTGTCTTAACAGAAGGGGAAACTGAGGCCGAAGAAAATTGAGTACTTTTCCCAAAGTCACAAAGCTGAGTTTGGCCCAGACCCTAGGATACCCACCAACCCACTCTGTCCACCATCCGGAAGAATCTTCCCTGTCCTTGACTTCCCATTCTGTGCGCCTGGCTTCCCTATAAGGTAGGCAGGGCCTTGGGGTGCTCAGCCCCATTTTGTAAATTGATGAATCAGGTTCAGAGGGCTCAAGTCCCGGTTCTGTGTCTGTGAGAAAGTCCTTCACTCTTGTCTTGGTGCCCAGGAGGTGGATGGTTGTGAGGGTGAAAAAGGAAGTTTGCTGCCACCTTAGACTCTACCCCCAGGCAAGGCCCACTTTCCCAAACCTTACTCCAGTCCCATAGGTGGGTGCTCAGGTCCTGTGCAGGGCAGGCTCACCCTAAATTCCTGAGCAGAACTGGGAGCCAAGTTAGTGTTTCTTTTAGTGAACACACATAAAGCACCAGCTGTGTGCTGGGAGTACCTTGGTGAACTTGGGGATAAGAGGAGCCCCTCCTTCCCCTATGAATTCAAACTACCTGCATAGGGAGGCATGCCAAACTGTGCTCATAAGCTATGATATGGAGGATCAGAGGAGAAAGGACATTTGAGTTGGGTTTCAAAGGGTGAGTAGGAGTTTGACTATTGGAGAGTTGGAAGGAAAGACATTGCAGACAAAGAAGTTTTTCTCATTTTTCCTGCAGGAGCTGGCAGATGCAGAGGCTTGCCCTTGGCAAGGAAGCTGACTAGGCAGCCTTCTTGTCTCTCTGGGATCTTACTTTCTTCCCTGAATCAGCTCAGTAGGCATCCTGAGACAGAGGCTTGGCCAGGGGTGAAGGGGTTCTAGCAGGGGCTGGAGGACAGGCTGTGTGTGATAGGGGAACATTGAGGGAGAAAAATGCTTTGCTTTGTGGGCAGGGAATAGCCAGGTTTGGAGCTCAGAGCTTGGACCAGAGAGGCTTGAGCAACTATCTTTAAAATGAGGCCTTCTTTGGGGCCAGTTAGTAGCTATATGTGCATACCGCAGTTAGTGGGATTGGCTACAGTTTATTGAGCAGGAACTGTAGGCTGAAGCCTGCCTTAGCCTATTCCTTTTTCTCCTCATACCATGAAGAAAAGATTTTCCTATTCCCCATTTCACAGATGAGAAAGGGAAGGCTCAGAGGTTGGGAAAGTTGCCCAGTCACATAGCAGAAAGAGATGGAACAGATACTGGGGCTTTCCTGTGAAAAGAGTCTGGGGCCAGAGAAGCTGTGCTCAGGGCTGGGGAGGAGGAGATGCCTTAGTCCCAGGTCATTTTGTATGGCTCACAGTGTGGGACTCTTGTTACCCCTCTGCCAGTCCTCCTGCCCCACCCCTTCCCCAGTCTGCCCATTGGCTGGCTTTGACCCCTTGGCCAAGGGCAAGTGAGGCCATGTAGAACCCTAAGACTGGGAAAAATGGAGTAGTTGTGAGAGGAAGTAGCAGCCTGAGGGAACAAGGAAGCAGAAGGCTGCTAGAGGTGGCCCTGAATATGCCCTGCTGGGGCTCTACCCTTTTCGGCAGTCCAGGGCCCCAGTTACCTTCCCTGGCCCTGTACCTGTCATCTGAGATGATGCTTCAGGGCCCATCTGGACTCAGGACTCCCTATGTGCCCCTACCCATCCTCACACATGGGCAGGTGGAATGGGAAGATGGATAATAAGCATATGGATTGGGGTCTGAGCTCCACTGTGGCCAAGCTGCTGGGCCTGCCTCTCCAGCCTTAATTCCCACTTCATTTTACAGAGGTCAAGTATGGGGAGTCAGTGAGATAAAACCTGCAATAGTAACTGTTGTTTCCCTTCCTCCCACAGCATAGAGCCCCAGGATCACACTTGACCTTCCTCAGCCAAGCTATGCATGCCCGGGACGCCCCTGGCCTATTGTTTCCAGCGCTGCCTCTTGCTTCCTCTGTCCTCATGCTGCTGATGAGCACCCTGTGGCTGGTGGGGGCCGGCCCCAGCCTGACTCTGGCTCCGGAACTGCTGCTGGACCCCTGGCAGGGTGAGGGCCAGCCAGGTGGACCTAGGAGGAGGCTGGAGAGTTGCTGCAGGGCCTTCGATCAGTTGGTGGGAGCAGCATGGTTGTGCACGGATGGGACCTATTGCCCTGGGGAGGAGCAGCTTAAACAGGAGCATGCCCAGCTCATCCACAGCCAGGGTGGGCCAAGGACCCTGCAGAGGGGCCAGCAGGGTGGGGTGGGCATGTATGGGGAGGAGTTCTCTTCTGATAGCCTTCTCTCAAAATCAGAACTAAGCTTCCAGCTAAGCATGAGAATGGGGAGGAGGTGCCAGGGCTTGGAGGAGTGGTCCCCCGTTGAGCACCTTTTTGTCAATAATAACAATAGCTCCAGTTTATATTTGAGGAACCCAAATGATGCTCAGAGAGGTTAAGTAAATTGTCTAAGACCACACAGCCTGGGGAGTGGGGTGGCTCCAGGAGTAAAGCGGGCAGTCTCATGACAATTTGTACCCCCACCTGGGCATGAGAGATTTGGAAAACTCTATAGAGCATTTTCACCGTGCCTCACACTTGGTGAGTGCTCCTTAGGCAGAAGACTTGAGTGGTTGGTCCTTTGTTCTGTTTAACACAACAGGGGCGTGGCCATGACATTTGGAAGCCCTCTACCAGTGATTAGGTGCCAGTAGTGAGCACACTGTTCCTGATGAGGGGAGGCTGCTTTAGCAGGTGGTCCTGGTAGAGGCTGATCCCCCGACATAGCACACCTGGAACAGCCTTGGAGGGTGGGGCCAGTAACCAGGTGCATAAGCCCTTCTCTCTCCCAGTGCACCGGCTGCTGACCCATGCCCTGGGCCACACGGCCCTGCCTGGCCTACTCCTGAGCCTGCTGCTCCTGCCTGCTCTGGGCTGGCGGCAGGAGTGCCACCTGGGCACGCTGCGATTCCTGCACGCCTCTGCCCTGCTCTCCCTAGCCACTGGGCTGCTGGCTGTGCTGCTGGCAGGCCTTGGGGTGTCTGGTGCAGCTGGTAGCTGTGGATATATGCCTGTCCACCTGGCCATGCTGGCAGGGCAGGGTCACTGCCCTAGACATTCCCAGGGGGTGCTGCCACCGTGGTTGCTGCCGTGGCTGCTGCTTGCCCTGACCCCCCTGCTCAGCTGTGAGCCACCCTTCCTGCAGCTCCTTTGTGGCCTCCTTGCTGGCTTGGCCTGTATCCTTTGCCTGAGCCCAGGGCCCATGTGGCCTGTGGGTACTGTGGCTAGGTCTCCTGGGTGGGAAGGAAGTGGTACAAAGGGGTCAGGCCCAAGCAGTGCCCGGTGGCTGTGCAAACATGATCTGGGCTGGGGGCTGGAGACTCATGGTCAGGTGGAAGAGCCAATTACAATTTAAAGGGCCCCATGGGAAGCCTGGGGTGGGGGGCTGATGTGACTGAGGAGGCACTAACTTGGGTCCTAAAGGTGGCATCTGTGCCAAACATGCAGGAGAAAGGGTTCAGGTGAACAGAAGTGAAAACGAGTGGGCTACACGCAGGGCAGAAAGTGCAAAGGCCAGGGGTGGGAACAAGCCTGGGGTTCTCTGGGAACTGAAAGTGACAGTCTGGCTAGAGTGCAGTTGCCTTAAACATGGGCTTTTGCTCCAAAGATACTTAATGCCTGTGAGGGAAAACTGCCACCAGAGACAACTGCCCCACTGCCCACTGTGGGGTCTTCAGGGGAGCAGGCATGCAGGTCCCTGGGAACAGCAGGTTGGGGTGGCTGAGGCTGGGGAGAGCTGGATTTGGGAGCAGGCACTTCTGGCTCATGCTCTTTGGTTGAGTGGCTTGTTAGGTCCCCCTCTTTGTCTTGCTGCTGCTGGGTGAAGACACATTTTTTCAGGGCCATGGTGAGTGAGACACCAGGGAATGAATGCCCAGCACTCTCGGCATGGGGCTGGGCATGCAAAGCAGATCCATCCCTGCCTCCGTTTTGGTTTTCCTTGACTAACTGCCCTGCTCTGGGCAGATGCTGCAAGAGCCTTAAGGTGGCTGGAACCCTCGGAGCAGCGACTACAGATGATGCAGGAGAGCATCTTGTGCAGGACCCTGGCTAGGTGCTGGCCTTTGAGGCTCCTTCCTGCCCCAGGCAGCCTGGCTGAGCTGCCTGTCACCCTTTCTGCTGGAGTAAGGTAAGGGTGAGGCTGTGACTTGGCCCTGGTGGTTGAAACTGTGGCAGTGACTGTCAACAAGGCCCTTCTCTGCTTCCAACCCTTGCAGGTCTGCCATCCCTGGACCTCCTTACCAGGTCTCCCCTACACCCTGGTCCCATGGCAGTGGCACCACCCAGCTCCCGCCAGGCCTGGGGCCTATGCAGCTGA
This sequence comes from Tamias sibiricus, assembly GCA_025594165.1. NCBI lineage: Eukaryota > Metazoa > Chordata > Mammalia > Rodentia > Sciuridae > Tamias > Tamias sibiricus. The sequence continues at coordinate 19,782,756 of CM046664.1, forward strand.
CCTGGGAGGACTTGGAGGTGGGCCTGGACTGGGCCGGATCCCGCTTCCCCCCAGGGACCCCGATGTGGGCCGTCCTGGATGAGCAGATGCTGCAGGAGGGGATTCAAGCCTCACTTCTTGACAGGCCAGTCCAGGAGCCCCAGAGCCCACTGTGGCTGCCCAAGTCCTCGGTCTCCTCTCTGCGGTAAGGAGGGTTGGGGCAGCTGGGGCCTCTGGTGTGGGGCCAGGACCACCCTGACACGCCCTCCTTGTCCTCTTCACAGGCTGCAGCAGTTGGAGCGCATGGGCTTCCCCACAGAGCAGGCAGTGGTGGCACTGGCAGCCACAGGCCGTGTGGAGGGTGCGGTGTCACTGCTTGTTGAGGGGCAGGTGAACACTGAGTCCCTGGTGACCGAGGAGGAGGCGGCTGTCCACTGCAAGGGCCCTGGGCCTCCCTAACCCAGGCAGAGTGTAGGGGTCCCTGCTCTGTCTACTGAGGGCCACAGTGGGATACTGGGGCACCCTGGTGGCAGGAGAGGCCCCAGAGCAAGAATAAAGGCCAATTCATTTTCCAGCCTGGACCTCATTGGAGGCAGCAGTTGCATCTGACTCCTTTGTGTTGGGGTGTGGGGATGAATGAAGGGGTGAGTGAGCGAGCGGTGAATGGCCAGCTGGGTGGCCAAGGTGGGGAGGACATCCCCTTCATGTCCCAAGACAGGTAGTGTGTGTCCTCTTCTCCAGGAAGCCGCCCTGGGCTGGATCCCCTGCCAGGGGCATTCTTCATCACTTGTCTTGTCCCCAGGCCTCAGCCTAGACAGGCCCTCCCTGGCTGCCCTCTGTCCTAGCACACACTGAAGCCAGACGGGGTGGAATTCGGGCAGGGGGCCTTTATTGGCCAGTACATATCTACCTCCCAGTGTCTGTCACAGGCACTTGTGAGAGCAGGCAGCCCCTTTTTCTCTGTGTCCCTACGCCTGACCTGGGACGCTGGAGGGGCTGGGGGATCAGGAGGCAGAACTGAGGCAAAGAGCCCCCAGCCATCCAGTCAGTGATTAGGCAGCCTGGCCTCAGGTTTGGGAACCCAGCACCAGGAGACAGAGGAAGGATCCTCAGGGAGCTCCCCAAAGTTTGGCTGAGGAGGGAGGTGGAGTCTGCCCACCCCCAGCACCCCTGTGTGTGGGAGGCCTGGCCAAGCACCAGTTTCTGGCTTCTACGTGCCTTTGCATAGATGCTCAGACAGCTGGCTAGAGACAAGAAACCTCATGCCTGTACCCTCTCCTTGAAGGCCTGTATCACCCCATTTTACAGAGGGAAACAGGCCCTTTATCAAGTGAGACCTCACCTCTTGCCTAGGCTGTCACTTTCCTCTAAGGCTCCAGTCCCTGCTCCGTCTCAGACTTGCAGAGGTGCCAGAGCTGAGATCTGCCCACCTCTAAGGCCTGGATGGCAGAAGGGACCCTGAGGACATGAATAAATAGGAACTGGCAGTCTCTGGAGGAGCTGGCTTCATCCAGTCTAGGAAGGGAAACTGGTGTGGTCTACCCTGAGGGGCCACCACCGCCCTCAGCCTCTCTTGTCCCGGCTCCTAGAGGCCACGATCCGGTAGTTGGCTGTGTGTCCTCCCCTCTTGCCCCGAAGGAGGCTGGGGATGCCTGTGCCGGCAGGACCTGCCCCGGACCCCAGCTCTGGTTCTGCCGAAGGGAACAGAAGGAGAGTCCATGTTAGGGGGTCCATGCTGAGTGCCCACTTCCCCTTGGCCTTTGAGGGTCTGGCAGGACTGGACACCCTCCGCCAGGTGCAGTGTACCCTGGAGTCTGGGAGGCAGAGCTCTAAGAAAAGAAGGGTGTCTACAGGCTAATTAGTGCCTGCCCCCCGGGATTTTTCAGCTCTCCAACCCAATGAAAGCATTCAGGGCCTCTTGATTCCTGCTTTGTCAAGTGGGGATAATAACCAGACCCACTGTGTTTATGTGAACTGTTCTGCATAGAGCAAATGCTCCATAAAAAATAGTTTTTTTTGGTAGCACTGGGGATAGAACACAGGGCCTCATGCATACTAGGCCAATGCTGTACCTTTAGTTCTTTTTTTGTTTTCCTCATTTTGGAGTGAAGGCGTATCCTGTAACATACCCATTTCATAGTTGGGTAAACAGAGGCTAGAGAACAGACTTACTGTCCTTGGGTTAGGCCAGCAGTTGGGGGAAAGGACTTAGGAGGGCCAGTTTCCCCACTGACCACTGTGCAGCTGTTGGCAAGCTGAGCCCTTGTCAGGGACTCAGCTGTCTCATCTCAAAAATCAAGGCTGATTCGGAGATGGGGTGGATCAGGGATCAGTGGTAGAGTGCTTGGCCGAGCATGTGCAAGTCCCTGGGTTCCATCTCCAGCACCACAAAAACTAAATAAGTAAATAAATAATAAAATCAGATCAGGGACATTGCCAGATAAGTCTCTGAGAAGGCCTAGGCAGCTCCAACAATTATTGAAGTCAGGGGTGGGGTCGTGGCTCAGTGGTAGAGCACCTGCCTAGCATGTGTTAAGGCACTGGGTTCGAGTCTCAGCACTGCATATAAATGAATAAAATAAAGCTTCATCAACATCTAAATTTTTTTTTTTAAATTATTGAAGTCAGTCCCAATGGGACTATGGTGAGATGTCCCAAACTGGACGTAAGCTGTACCCCAAAAGTGAAACAGAATAATTGGCATTGTTGCCACTTGGAAAACTTCCTTCAAAATCCAGAGCAGGAACTTCATCCTCCAGGAAACTTCCTGTGCCTCTCACCTCCATCTCTCTCAAAGTTAAATGAGAGCAGGGTAGGCTATTTTTCTAGCAGGAGAGGGACATTAGCAAGGAGAGCCCCCAGGTAGAGGACGTGGCTGAGCCTCCACAAACCATTTCCAGGACAGGCACTTGGACTCTGCTGAGCATCAGGGCACTGCCAGGGAGTGAGCTCTATCCTCGCAATCCTAACTGCCAGTGCCCGGGTGCCCCTGGGCTGAGACGTGGGATCTCTGGAGTAGGCAGGCAGTCACTGTTGAGGGGGAGCCTTATGGTGGAGCATGGGAGGATGGTGGCACCAAGCATCAGCTCCTGTACCAACTAGGGTCAAGTCCTGGCCCCACCGTGTCCCAGTTAGGTGGCCTTGAGCAAGCCACCAACTTCTGAGCCTCATCTGGAACATGGAGATAAAACTCCTGTTGTCACGCTCTTGCGATAAAATGGGTTTAATGTGAGCAGGAGTAAAAAATGGTTTTTACAGTAAATCCTGGGTTATCATGGTCACTAGATTGGTGTGGCTTTGACTCAGGTCTTCTGTAGGTCTGGTCACTAAGATTGGTCATGACATGATCAAATTTGGGGCCCTGCATTTTCCCTGGGCCCTACTTAGTATCTGGCCAGATGGAGGTGGTTTGCTGATGGAGCCAAATGAGCCAGTGCTTTGGAGGACAAAGTGACCCTGAGAAGGCACGTGAGCCCTCTGAGCCTGTTTCTTTATCTGTAAGATGGGCATTGCCCACCTGACAACCATAGTGTAAGGACTGGAGATGGTCAAAGTAAATCCCCCAGTCCAGGTGGTAGCTGTTACTGTTATCAGTGATTATAACCCAAACATAAGCACCATCTGGGTCTTTGTTTTTCTTCTTCAGTGCTGGGTTTGGAACCCGGGGGACTTGGGGACTTGTTATGCATGCTAAGCAAGTGCTCTACCACTGAGCTATACATCCCCAGCCCCAGTGGGTCCTATATCTCTGTTCCTCTCCTCCTATACCTGTCCCTTCAGACCCTAACCCAAACTCAAAGGGGCCTGCCTCCTGGGCTTGTGGTCTCTGATAGAAGCATGTGCCTTCCCAGTTGCCTTCTTAAAACAGTGCTGCAAGCCTGGGATTTGGTTCTTGGTCTTTGGTCCCAGTGGTCCCTTCAGTCCCATGGAGCTCTGGGGGTGGGGGATGGGGAGCAGGTACCAATTGGCTTTAGGGCAAGAGTCTGGGTGTGTCCATACCTTGGTCTCCCCTTGTCAGGTGAGAACAGAGCTTGCCTGGCTCAGGTGGCCAGATGGGTGGGGAAGGAGGTCCAGGAGAGTTACTGTGAGAGGAGCCACATGGCTGGTGAGTGGGCTTTGGAAGTGGACCCCCACACACTTTTCAGCCTCTAGGCCTTTGCCCATGCAGGACTCTTGGACAAAGTTGCCCGTCCCACCTATTCCCCCTGGCACACCCAGGAATCTTCCATGACCCAATGTAAGTGTCCCCTCTTCCAAGAAGTCTTCTCCAGCCTCCAGCAGGAAGTGACAGCTCCTCACCTACATCCTCGGACACTTTGGTTTTCCCAAATCCCTCTAGATACCAGGGGTTTACTGCCACTGATGGGCAGCTTCCCAAGGCAGGAACCCAGCTGCTCTGCAGGGCCATGTGCTCATCTGAGCCTGGCATTCAGTATATGCTCCCTGGGATTCTGTTGAATGAAGGGGGCTTGGCTCTAACTTGACCCTCCTTTCTGCTTGGGTCCTCAGTTTCTCTTTTTATAAAAGAGATGTGAGAGATCATGTCTAGGCCTCTCTGCACTGATGTGTTCACTGGGCTGTCAGATGGGGTGGCTGGAGGTGGGCGAAGGGCAGCAAGGGGTGAGTAGGAAAAGAATGGAGCCCAGCCTGGGGGCAGTCAATCCCTACTCTCCCCAGTGCCAGCCACAGGCTCTGACTGAAGGGGCAGGGACACCCTCAGCCTCACCTTAGGAGCCAGGCACCAGGCGGCACTGCCCACCTGGAGTCTTGACATCCTTCTATGCCACCCCAGCCTGCCTTCTAGGACCTTCTTAGTGTTGACCCTGCCAGATTCTCCAGCCTTGACTCTCACCTCTCAGCAACCTGAGGAACAAGTCCTCTGGGCTCTTGGGCCTCTTGGCCTTTGCTCTTCTACCTGTTCACTCTCCCCTGATCCTTGTCCTTCAGGTCACTGCCGAGACATCACCTGTTCTAGGAAGGCCTCCTTGAGTGACCCCCTCCCCGACACCAGCCACTCCACCACAGTACATCTCATCTTGGGTTTCAGAGCCAATACCAGGGCTGTCCCCAGCTCCCCAGTACGGTAAGCTCACAAGGGCAGGGCTGTGTTTGTCTGATCTGTTGAAGCCCATGCCAGCAAGGTGACTGGCACACATCCACTCAAGAACCAGAGCCTTCACTGTGCCAGTCACTGCTTGCTGGGTGGATGGAAGGATGAATGAATGTCCTCTGGCCTGCGCCAAGCATTAGGAGGCACCTTCTGCAGGCCCAGGCCCTTCCCAGGCCCTTCCTGGAAGGGGCTGCCCCTGTCTGCCCACCCTACCATTACCTGGCCAGATGATGGCTTCCAGCAGGGTGACCCGTCTGGCCAGGAGCTCCAGCTGAGCCTGCTGCTGCAGGAAGCTCTGTAAGCTAGGAGCCTGATGGGAGATTGAGAAGAGCAGACGGTGCGACTCTGGCCTCCAGGGCTGGGCAGGGAAGCTGAGGGGTGAGTGGGTGGGCAGGTGCCAGGGGTCTTCAAGGTAGGGACATTTATGTGTCTCCAGTAAGACCTGGTCTCCCCTCCCTGAGGTGGGAACAGGGTTTGCCTGGCTCCTCAGATGACCAGGAGGGTGGGGAATTGTGGGGTAGATGCCTAGGGTGAGGGTCTGTTTTGACTCCTGAAAGGGAACTGCAGGACAGGTTAGGAGAACCAAAGTGGAAACTGCAAGGGGGGATACCTCGGGCCAGGAGGGTGCCCATATGAGTCTCTGAAGGCTTGTGGGGAAAGGGGTCAGGATGTCAATGGTGCATTACTCAGAGTCCCCTGGGGCCTGAATCTGGCTCTGTCAGCCACAGTCTGTTGCCCTTCTGGAGTCTAGCTCCATGACCTACTGTCCCATGGGTCTGGAGACTGGCTCTATCACCTATGAATTCTACAGAGCTAGTCTGACTAGAGGCTCAATTTCCCCATAATCCTCCTGTGGGCCTGGACTCTGTCTTACCCACAAACCTCTGCACTGCTGGAGTCTGGCTCCGTTACCCACAATCCCTTGCTGATTTACAGTTTGGTTCCATTGCCCATCATCTCTTTCAAACTTAAAATCTGTCATTTCTGGCTCCCCACAGGCTTGGAAACCACATTACCCACAATGCCCAGAGGCCCAGGTCCGATCCCAGGCAGGGACCCAGGATCTCCAGGGCCCCTCTTCACCTGTGGAGGAGGGGACCAGTCATTGAGAGATGGGTGATCTTGGCCTCTCAGGACTTGTGTAGGCCTCACGACTGGGCTTAGGCAAGTTCCACCCCAGGATGGCTTGGGGAAGGCTGACAGGCAGCAGCTGGGCTGTCTGTCCGTCTGTCTGTCTCTACTCACCATAGAGCCCAATCATTGTTTCCAAGATTAAAACCCTCTCAGCTAAAATCTTCAAAGCCTCGCGTAGTTGGTGCAACCCCTCCCCCTGTGGAGGAAAGAGACAGATGCAGCCGTGATGGAGGGCGGGGAGGGGGCTCTGCAAAGCCTGTCAGTGGCCAATGCCAATTCCCAGGACATGCACCTGCAGCCTCTCACCACCTGCCATAGCCCAGGGCCCATGGACAGCCAGAACGAGACCAGGAGGGACAAGGCAGGTGAAAGCGACCCCTGAGGAACCCATCAGAAAGTCTAGTTCAGTCCCAGCTGGCTGTAAATCCTGATGCTGTGGAGGCAGGGGGATGCCAATCCACAGAGGCAGAACCGCCGTCCTAGAGCCTGCCACGATCCTCACCCAAAGACTGCCACAGAGCCCACCCTGACCTCTGGTCTTTGCTGCCCAACCCCAGTTGGTCTCACATCACCTGCACGATCTCTGCTATATCCCTGGGCCACCTCGGCTCTCCTCCACTTCATATTCTTTTTTTCCTTCTGGCACCGGGATTGCACCCAGGAGTGCTCTACCACTGAGCCACATCTCTAGCCCTTTTGATATTTTATTTTCAGAGAAGGTATCATTAAATCGTTCAGGCTGGGCTTGAACTCATGAGTCTCCTGCCTTAGCCTCCCAAGTCACTAGAATTATGGATGTATGTACTTACGCATCCAGCTACTTCATATGCTTTATTTAAATTTTTAAAATTATTTTTTTGTGGTTCTGGGAATCAAACCCAGGGCTTCCCACGAAGTAAGCAAATACTCTATCTACCACCAAGCTCTACCCCGGCTCCTACTTCATATTCTTTAATTCACTTCTAAAATTATCACATCAGCCTCACCCTAATTAACTCTATCAGCGAGATCAGGCTAGTTGCCAATATATGCACCTGGGCGTTGTGGCACACACCTGTAATCCCAGCACTTGGGAGGCTGAGGCAGGAGGATTCCAAGTTCAAAGCCAGCCTTAGCAATGACGCACTCAGCAACTCAATGAGACCCTGTCTCTAATAAAATACAAAAAAGTGCTGGGGATGTGGCCCAGTGGTTGAGTGCCCCTGAGTTCAATCCTGGTACCCCCCCTCCAAAAAAAAAGAAGTAAAAATGCCAGGCACAGTGGTGCATGCAGCTCAGGAGGCTGAGACAGGAAGGATCGTGAGTTCAAAGCCAGCCTCAGCAAAAGTGAGGCACTAAGCAACTCAGTGAGACCCTGTCTCTAAATAAAGTACAAAATAGGGCTGGGGATGTGGCTCAGTGGTTAAGTATCCCTGGGTTCAATCCCCAGTACCAAAAATAAAGAAAAGAAAAAATAACATGTTTGAGTCACATTGCCGTCAGGGAACCTGTGCTTAAAATGCTGGGAGCCCAGAGCCCCTTCCCCAGAAAATAGCGCTCATCCCCACCAGGTCCATATTTTGGAATGTCTTGCCTTAGCCTCCCAAGTAGCTAGGATTACAGGTGTGTGCCATCACACCCTGCTGAAAATTTTCAAAATGAAAATCTAGGGGAAATTTTTTTAAAAAATCCACTGTTTGGAGCCGCCCCCCCAAACAGGTGGCTTGCTGTTTTCACTGGTGACACCCAGATCCCCTCCTAGCCTGGCTGCACTTTCTGCTTTGTGTTTGGGCCTGCTGGACACCTCCACTGGGCTGTCACACAGATGCCTCCTGCTTTTCCATGAACAAAACAGCATGCTTGCTTTTCCTGTTCTCTTTTACTATTTTAAGTCTCTGATTCCTCACTTCCCTTCAAAGCCAAAGCAGCACCCAAGAGTCTCTTAGCTCCACTGTCATCTGTCTGTCCCTGTTGCACCCCCTCAGTTCCAGCCCCCACAGTCTCGCACAAGGACGACCCTGCTGGCTTCCTGTCTAGTCTCTTTCTCTTTCTCCCATGTTGTCCCTTTTCCCATCTGTTCTCCACATGGCCATCAGAAGGATATTTTGCAAAGAAAAAATACAACCACATCACTCCTCTGCTTATAAATACTTCAGTGACTCCCTGGATGCCTACAAAACAAAGTTCAATTTCCTTTGTAAGGGCCTCCTAAGACCTGAAAGCCTCTTTGGCCTCTGTTTCACTCCTTGTCACCCCAAGTATTTGCAGCTCCTCAAATACCTAGGGCTCACTCTTGTCCCAGGGCCTTTGCACATGTTCCTGGCTCCTCTGTCTAAACACCCTTTGCCTGGTTATGCAGATTTCAGGCCTAGTCCATCTCCATGTAGAAGACACTACAGCATCTCCGATCACAGTTGAACTCCCTCTGTCCTGTGGATGGTGATTAGGGGTCTACTCTCCGCTATTCCACACTGATCAGCCTAGGAATGGGGACTGTGTCCACATGGCATCTGTGTCCAGAGTGCCCAGCCCTGGGCCTGGCACCAGAGACAAGGGGAATGGTAGCTGGTTTCCTAGCCCCTCAAGGAGCTTAAAAGCCTGGGCTCCAGTTTTGGCTGTGCCAGGGCTTTTCTCTGAAGAGTTGGGCCTGTTTCTGTCTGAATAAGGGGTGAAGGTGTCACTCTATCTAGACGGAATGGCTCAGGCTCCTGCATTGTACTTCTATGGTCACTGGGTGTCACTGCAGGGCCACAGCTATGCCAGGTCAACGTCTCTGAAAGATGCACCAAGGGGGCGTTGGTAGGTGGAGTGTGCACAGCGCCGGTTCCCACCTATTTCCAACAGAGCTGCCCCCCACCCAGCCCCTAAAGCCTCATGCAACCCCCAGCCCAGCGGACCCCCTCCCCAGAAGGCAGCAAGCACGGGCAGAGGAGCAGGTGGGCAAGGGGGAGGAAGGTGGACGAACAGAGATCCTGCTACCTCTTGGGGGGCCCCTCCCACAGGTGGTCCTGGTCTGGGGTAGGCCAGGCGTCCTGATCCCCTGCCAGGGCTCCCCGTGCAGCAATGGAGCACAGTTTCCTTCTGCCCCCACCTTACTTGTTCCACCTCCCCTAGACCAGGTGGAAAACTTGTTTCCAGAAAGAGGGTCTCTGGGAGAGTGGAGTGAGGGCCCTGGGGAGGCAGAGGACTGGGCTCATGGGGACCTGTCCTGATGCCCAGATCAGCTCATTACCACATGGGAATTACAGGGTCCTGGGGGAGGGGTTGGAGGGTGGCTGGGGAAGGCCAGCAAGCAACTGGGAGAGGTAGCAGGGCTCCAGAAGGCAGAGGGTAGCATGGAGGAGGGCTCGTGCAGGGTCGGGGCTCCCACGGCTGTATCCATCACTGACCCCACAATCAGGAACTGAGAGGGCAGGACAGACACTGGCTGCTGCTACCCACGTCCTCACTAGTGTCCGGGAGAAAGTAGGGTGTCCCAGACAGACTGCATGGGGAGGGAGGTGCAATCCCATCCCCCAAAGGAGCACCCCAGTTGTCTGTCCTGTAGAGGTGTCTACCCCCACCTGGTCCATTTTCTATGTCAGTGACGGTTTCCAGGTGCCCACATTGTGGGACTTTGGGGCATGGTATGTTCTAGGCTCCTGGTCCTTCCTTCACATGTCTCTTGGGAGAGTAGATTTCTAGGCCCTGAAATTCATTTGTTGCAATTATCTCCAATGATTGCGAAGGTTTCCAGGACCCCACATTAATTGTGCAATTTCTGAGTGTCCTGTTTGTAGGTTCCGTTATCATGTACTCTATGTCTTCTGGGTATCTGACTCTTTTCTTCCTTCTTTCTTAAAAAAGACCCTGTAAAAAAAGGGTCTACCACTGAGCTATCTCCCCATCCCTGTTTATTTTATTTTTTTCTCCATATTGTTTTATTGGTGCATTACAGTTATAATATTGATGGGCCTATTTATTTTATTTGGAGACAGGGTCTTGCTAAGTTGCCGAGGCTGGCCTCAAAGTTGTGATCCTCCAGCCTTGGCCTCCGAGTTGCTGTGATGACAGGGGTGTGCCACTGCACCCAGCTGTACATGACAACTTCCAGGCCTCCCTTCCTAATCTTCAAGTTTGTCTTTGTATAGAATGACATCCAGATTCTTTCATCCCATTTTCCATGGTTCTCCTGTGCATGTGACCGTTCCTCTTGGTTCTCCTACATATGTGATGATATCTAGGATCCCGTGTTATTTATAGGTCTTTTGGATACAGTGGGGTTGAGTCTCCTGACCTCATTAACCATGTCGAATGTGTACATAATGGTCTCAAGGCATCCCTTCCCAGGCTTCCTGGATTTTCTATGTATAGGGGATGTTCAGGTTTCCTGTCCCTTTTACCACAGAGGGCCTCTGTGCACCTCTCCTCTCAACTTTTAGGCCTTCCTTCCTATGCATCATGTCTCTCTCTCTCTCTCTCTCTCTCTCTCTGTCTCTCTCTCTCTCTCCCTTTTTGTAGTGCTGGGGATCTAACCCAAGGGCCTCACTCATGCCAGGCAAGTGCTCTATTACTGAGCTATGTCCTCAGTCCTGCTTCATGACTTTCCTACAGTCCCCTGTTCTGTTCTTCCATGTGGATATTGTCCTCGGGCTTCCTGTCCTTCCACAGATGGGGGGCAGAAGCCAAAGTCCTTGCCAGGAGGGGACCATGGTGGCAGGGGATGCAGTCTGGCCTGGGTCAACCCAAACTACCCAGCAGAACAGGCAGAGCTACCCTGGCCTTGACAAGTCACAGAGGGAAGGTAGAGGCAAGGACAGACAGAGACAGAGAACGTGGGGTCTGCTGATAGGGCTAGTTCTGCTCAGTTGGGAGTGACAGGATCGGGGAGGGGGCTGGGGCTGAGATGTGCCAAGGCTCCTGCCTGGGAGATCAGGCTGTAGTGGGGATACGGACGGGTCACCCCCACTCCCAGGGCCTACTGAGGAGAGAATTCTCCCATGAGCGCCTAGGGCAGGAGGAGACAGGGAGGTCGAGGCCAGACCGAAGCTTACCCAGTGGCTCTTCTCACCAGGATCTCCTTTGGGGCCAGGTTCTCCCTGCAAGGAGAGACAGAGGTAGAAGTAAAGGAGGGAAGGAGAAAGAGTAGAGAGGGAGGGAGGGAGGGAGAAGAGGAATTAGAGATGGATGGAGGGGAGACAGAGGGAGGAAGACTTTGAGACAGATTGGCAAGGGGTGTAGTTCAGAGGTAGAGCACCTGTCTAGAATGTGTGAAACCCCAGGTTTGATCCCCAGCACTGCAAAAAGCAAAAGAAACCCACAAGAGAGTCGCTTATGTTGGACTATCATTAGATAAAAAGTCAATACAGCTATTGCTGGGTGAGGTGGTACATGCCTGTAATCCCAGCAACTTGGGAATCTGAGGCAGGAGGATTCCAAGTGAGGTCACCCTGAACAACTTAACAAAACTCTGTCTCAAAATAAAAATAAAAAGGATGAGGGGCTGGACATAATGGGGCACAGCTGTAATCCTAGTAGCTCAGGAGACTGAGGCAGGAGGATCTCAAGTTCAAAGCCCGTCTCAGCAACTTAGGCCCTAAGCAACTTAGTGAGACCCTGTCTCAAAATAAGAAATAAGAAAGGCTGGGGATGTGGCTCAATGGTTAAGCACCCCTGGGTCCAATCTCTGGTTAAAAAAAAAAAAAAAAAAAAGGCCTAGGGATGTTGCTTAGTGGTAAAAGACCCCTGGGTTCAACACTACAAGAAAAAAAGAAAAGAAATAACTGTTGAAGCCAATGGAAAGTGATCAAGAACAGCCAGAAAGAGAACATTCAACACTCCACATTAAAAAGGAAATCACACTGGGTAAAATTCACATATTTATTTTTTCCTCAGAAGGGATGGCCTGGCAAATAGAGCTCAAGCAGCAATCTTTGGTTTTATTTGCCTGAGGAGTTAGAAGTCGAAGTTGAAGCCGCCAGAGAAGGAGGGAATTGTGGGAAAAACCCTGGAAATCAGGAAGCCAAGAGAAAGGGAACAAAATCTGCATAAATGCTGTCCTCTAGCCCTTTGATGATCCACAGGGCAGAATTCCAAGGGGCCCAGGAGAGAACTCAGCAAGGATCTCACCAATTCCCCACCATGTAGAAGACAGAGTTTGGAATGCCCAAGGCTTTCTAGTGAAAGTCCAGAAAGGCCATGCTTCAGGAATAAGGACTATATCCCAAGACCAGGGATTTTTTTCCCTAGGACCAAGGGAAAAATCAAAATGGGCTTTCCCCGATAAAGCCTGAAACTAGGTCTCCCAAGGAGCAAGATGACCCATCAGTAATTTAATTGTGCTAAAATAAAACACTGTTCAGAATATGATAATAAAACCAGAGTGTCATCAATATATTATCTATATTGTCTAGTATGCAATAAAAAAGTTACAAGATGTTAAAAAAAAAAAAAAAAAAAGGAAAATGTGACTCAAATTCAAGAGAAAAAATAGTCAACAGAAACAGACCAAGCTAGGCATGGGGGCACACACCAAGTCCCTGCCACTTGGGAGGCTGAAGCAGGAGGATCATAAGTTCAAAGCCAGCCTGGGCAACTTAGCAAGAACCTGTCTCAAAATAGAACAAAAATGCCTGGGGGCATAGCTGAGTGGCACAGCACTTGCCTAGCATGTGTGAGACCCTGGGTTCAATTCCCAGTATCAAACATGTACACAAAAGAAACAAATCATAGCCACCAATGTGTTGTAATAATTAGCAGACAAGGGTTTAAAATACCTATGACAGATACGTCAAATAATTTTCATTGGGATTAATATAATAATAGCTTATGCAACGGAGAATTTTGGGATAGATGTGTAAATTACAAAAAAAATCAAATGGAAATTCTGGAAATAAAAATTCATTAGGTGGGATTAACAGAAGACTGTACACAACAGAAGAAATAAACAATTTGAAGACAGGTCAATGAAATAATTCAAACTGAAGGATGAAAAGAAAAAGCGTTTTTTAAAAACTGGGCTGGCGGGCTGAGGTTGTGGCTCAGTGGTAGAGCACTCACCTAGCACGTGCGTGGCCGGGGTTCGATCCCCAGCACCATGTAAAAATAAAGGCATTGTGTACAACTAAAGCAAATAAATAAATATTAAAAAAAAACTGGGCTGGCATAAAGAAGAATGAGGTTATGGTATTTGCTGGTAAATGGATGGAACTGGACACCATTGTGCTAAGTGAAATAAGCCAGTCCCCAAAAACCAAAGGCTGGATGTTCTTTTTGATATGAGGATGCTGACATACAATAAGGGGGTGGGGAGAATAGAAGTTCATTGTGTTAGAGGAAGAAGAATGAAGGGAAGGGAGGGGGGAATGTGAATAGGAAAGACAGTAGAATGAACTGGACAGGACTTTCCTGTGTTCACGTATGAATACACAATCAGCGTAATTCCGTGTCATGTTTAACCACCATAATGGGATCCTCATTAGAATGTTATATTCTGTGTATTGTATGTATAATATGTCCAAATACATTCTACTCTCATATATATCTAAAAACAACAAAGAAGCCGGGCGTGGTGGCGCACGCCTGTAATCCCAGCACTTGGGAGGCTGAGGCAGGAGGATCGAGAGTTCAAAGCCAGCCTCAGCAATAGTGAGGCACTTAGAAACTCAGTGAGACCCTGTCTCTAATAAAATACAAAAAAAGGCTGGGGATGTGGCCCAGTGGTGGAGTGCCCCTGAGTTCAATCCCTGGTACCAAATAAATAAATAAATAAATAAATAAATAAATAAATAAATAAATAAATAAAAAGAAAAAAAGAAAACTGGGCTGAATGGAGCGGGGTCTGGTGGCATATGTCTGTAATCTTATCGACCCAGGGAAACTGAGGCCAGTGGATTGCAAATTCAAGGCCAGCCTGGACAACTCAGTGAGAACTTCGCTCAAAATAAAATAAAGTGCTAGGGAAGTAGCTTAGTGGTAGAGCACCTGCCTAGCATGTAAGAGGCCCTGGGTTCTATCCCCAGTGCCACAAAAGTAAAGGAGAAAAAAAAATACCAACATGATAGAACTTCAACAACAACAACAACAACAACAAAAACACATGAATCCCATAATAGTTTCCGCTATTATAGGTGGAGACTGTAACACTACTTTATCAGAAATGGATAGATCCCAGCTGGCAGAAATTCAGTGAGGACATAGTTAACAGCACCATCAATCAACGGTGTATAATTGAAATTTAGAGACGACTTCATCCAATGACAGCAAAGTACACATTCTTCTCAAGCTTAAGAGGACCATTCACCAGATAGATGACAAAGGGCTGTAAAATACACCTCAACAAATTTAAAATAGAAATCATACAGTGTATTCTCTCAGACCACAATGGAATTAAATTAGAGATCCATTGCTGAAGGATAACTGGAAAATTCTAAAATACTAGGAGATTAATTAACACACTTTAGCACATAGGTCAAAGAAGGGACCTCAAGAGAAATGTAAACATGTTTTGAATTAAATGAAAATTATTCATGCATGCTAAGCATGTTTTGTACCACTGAGCTACACCCTCAGACCCCAATCATTTTATGAGGCCAGGATTACCCTAACATAATAACCAAAGACATTATAAGAAACTATAGAGCCGGGCGCGGTGGCGCACGCCTGTAATCCCAGCATTTGGGAGGCTGAGGCAGGAGGATTGTGAGTTCAAAGCCAGCCTCAGCAATGGCGAGGCACTTAGCAACTCAGTGAGACCCTGTCTCTAAATAAAATACAAAAAAGGGGCTGGGGATGTGGCCCAGTGGTTGAGTGCCCCTGCGTTTAATCCCCAGTACCAAAAAAAAAAAAAAAAAAAAAAACTACAAACTGATATCTTTCATAAACATAGACACAAAAGTCTTCAACAAAATATTAGCAAATCAAGTCCAACAATATATAAAACTAAGTAAACACCATCAGTGAATGAAATTTATCTCATTATGCAAGATTAGATCAGCATTCAAAAATCAATTAAGGTGTAGTGGTGGACACCTGTAATCCCAGAGGTTCAGGAGGCTGAGGCAGGAGGACTACAAGTTCAAAGCCAGCCTCAGCAACTTAATGAGGCCCTAAGCAACTTAGCAAGACCCTGTCTCAAATTTTTAAAGAAATTTAAAAAGGGGATGCAGACGTGGCTTAGTGGTTAAGCACCCCTGGGTTCAATCCCCAGTACCAAAAAAAAAAATCAATTGATGTAATATATCACATCAACAAGCTAAAAAAGAAAATCACATGATCATAACATTAGATGAAGGAAAAGCAAGCACTAACTTAATAAAACTCTCAGCAATACAGGAATAGAGGAGAACTTCCTGAACTTGATAATGAATGTTCACCAAAAATACCTACTATGGTGAGAAACTTGAAGCTTTCCTGTTAAGATAAGGAATAAGGCAAGGATGTTCCCTCTCACCATTGCTCTTCTACCCAATACTGGAAGTCCTAGCTGATGCAGCAAGGCAAAAAAATAAATAAATAAATAAAATAAAAAGAAAGCCTGGCGCAGTGGTGCACACCTGTGATCCCAACACTTGGGAGGCTGAGGCAGGAGGATCGCGAGTTCAAAGCCTGCCTCAGCAATGGCGAGGCACTTAGGAACTCGGTGAGACCCTGTCTCTAATAAAATACAAAAAAGGGCTGGGGCCGGGCGCGGTGGCGCACGCCTGTAATCCCAGCACTTTGGGAGGCTGAGGCAGGAGGATCGCGAGTTCAAAGCCAGCCATCAGCAATGGCGAGGCACTTAGCAACTCAGTGAGACCCTGTCTCTAAATAAAATACAAAAAAGGGCTGGGGATGTGACCCAGTGGTCGAGTGCCCCTGAGTTCAATCCCCGGTAACCACAAAAAAAAAAAAAAAAAAAAAAAAAAAAAAAAAGGGCTGGGGATGTGGCCCAGTGGTCAAGTGCCCCTGAGTTCAATCCCTGGTGCCACAAAATAAATAAATAAATAAATAAATAAATAAATAAAAAATATATAGATTCACAAAGAAATAAAATTGTTTTTTTTTGCAGGTGACATGATAATCTATGCAGAAATCCAAAAGAATTAGCAAAAAATTTTTCTGTAACTAATAAGTGAAACTAGCAAGTGCAGGATGGACGCTTGAAAGAAAAATAAACCTGGTGCTTCAGGTCACAGTCAATTTCAGCAGCCTGTATTTTAGCTCACTTTGGAATCACTGTTGAAATGATCCATCCAGTATGAGAAAAATCACAAGATGCTACTAAAGGCAGCCAGAGAGAGGGTTAACCTGAACACCAGGGCTCCATCCTGAAGGCCCAGGGAAATGAAGGATTCAGGTTAATATGCAAAAGTCAACTGCTTTCCTCTATATCAGCAACAAACATGTGCAATTTGAAATAAAAAAAAAAAAATTTCTCATTTACTTTGCTAATCTCCAAAATGAAATACTTAGGTAGTAAAAATATAACAAAATATATACAAGACGTATATATAAAAAAAAAAAACCTCAAAATTCTGATGAAATATACCACAGAAGTGCTAAATAGAGATATTCCATGTTCATGGTTAGACTAGATATTGCCAAGAAGTCAGTTGTTCCAAACTTGATCTATAGACTCAATGCAATCCCAGTCAAAATCTCAGCCAGGGCTGGGCATGGTGGCACATGCCTCTAATCCCAGCAATTTGGAAGACTGAGACAAGAGGATTGAAAGTTTGAGATCAGCCTCATCAACTTAGCAAGGCCCTACGCAGCTTAGTGATACCATGTCTCAAAATAAAAGGGCTGGTGATGTAGCTCAGTGGTAATGTGCCTCTGGGATCAATCTGCAGTATGTATGTATATCCTAGCAAGGTAATTTGTGATATCCATGAACCTATTTTAAAGCTTTTATGGAGAAGCAAAGGACCCAGAATAGCCAACTCAGTATTTTTTTTTTTTTTTTTGGAGGGGGAGAGTTGGGTAGTGGGTACTGGCCATTTTACCTAGTCCTTTTTATTTTTCATTCCTAAATTGCTGAGGGTCTTGGCCTCAAACTTGTGATCCTCCTTCCTCAGCCTCCTGAATAGCTGGATTATAGGCATGTGTCACCATGACCAACGTGAATTCAGTATTGAAGGAGAAGAATAAAGCTGTGGATTAATGCTGCATGACTTCTTATAAAGCTACTCTAATCAAGACAGCATGTTACTGGTGAAAGAATAGAAGAATAGATCAATGGGGCAGACTAGAGACCCTAGAAATAAGATTCACATAAATATAGTCAACCGATATTTGACTAAGGAGCAAGGGTAACACAATGGAGCAAAGAACTGGTGCTAGAACAATTTGACACCCACATGTGAAACAAATCAATAAATAAAATGAATCTAGTGGGGTGTTACATGTGTATATTCCCAGCAGCTTGGGAGGCTAAGGCAGAAGGATCCCTTGAACCTGGGAGTATAAACCCAGCTGAGAAACATACAAAACCCTGTCTCAAAAAAACACATCCCTTACACTCTCACAAAAATAAACTCAAAACAGGTCACAGACCTAACTATAAACACAAGACTACAAAACTCCTAGAAGAAAACACAGGAGAAAACCTAGATGATCTTGCATATGGCATAATGTTTAGATATAACACCAAAAGCATGATCCATGAAAAAAATAATTGATAAATGGATTAAATTGAAAACTTCTGCTCTACACAAAATATTGTTAAGAGAATGGGAAGACCAGCCAACAGCTAGGAGAAAATATTTGCAAAAGACACACCTGAACAAAGAACTTAAAATTCAACAATATGAAAACAAAAATATCCAATTAAAAATGGACAAAAGACTTGAACAGACACCCTTACCAAACAAGAAACACAGACAACAAACAGGATATAAAAAGATGTTCAACATCACGCGTCATTAGGGAACTGCATATTAAAACAACAGTGAAATAAAACCAAAACAACCCCCTAATAATTTACCAATACACACCTACTGGAATGGCCAAAACACAGAGTAGTATCAACACCAAACACTGGCAAGGATATGGAGCAACCTCAACTCTCATTCATTGCTGGTGGGAATGCAAAATGGTTTAGTCACTTTGGAAGACAATTTGGCAGTTTCATATAAAACTAAACATACTCTTAAGCTGGGTGCAATTGTCTGTGCCTAAAGTCTTGGCTATGC
This sequence comes from Tamias sibiricus, assembly GCA_025594165.1. Lineage (NCBI taxonomy): Eukaryota > Metazoa > Chordata > Mammalia > Rodentia > Sciuridae > Tamias > Tamias sibiricus. Next base: position 19,801,110 of record CM046664.1, read on the forward strand.
ATTAGGCTGAGGCAGGAGAATCTCTTGAGCCTAGGAGTTTGAGGTCAGCCTAAGCAACATAGCATGACCTTGTGTCTATTGGTTTGTCTCTCTCTCTCTCTTTGGTGGAATTGGGGATTGAACCCAGGGGTGTTCTACCACTGAGCTACATCCCCAGTCTTTTAAATTTTATTTTGAGACAGGATCTTGCTAAGTTGCTCAGGCTGACTTTGAGATTGTGATCCTCCTGCCTCAGCCTCCCACGCCGCTGGGATTACAGGCGTATACCACCATGCCCGGCTAAAGAGAAAATCTTAAAAGCCACATAATCTATAAAAAAGACACATTATGTATAGGGTAACAATGACAGCCAATTTCTCATGAGAGACTTTATATAAGTCAGAACCATGGAACAACATCTTTAAAATGTTAAAGTAGAAAAAACTGACAACATGTAATTTTATACCCAGCTAAAATATCTTGCAAAAAATTAAGATAATATAGAGACTATTTTATTTGTATTTTTATTTTTGTGGTACTGCGGGACAAACCACAAGCTTCAAGCATACTAGGCACACACCTATCACTGAAGCACACTCCTAGCCCCCAGAGACAGTTTTAGATAAATTGTCATCAGAAGACCAACAATACCAGAAAAGCTAAAGGAAGCGGCTGGGGTTGTGGCTCAGTGGTAGAGCACTTACCTAGCACGTCTGAGGCACTGGGTTCAATCCTCAGCACCACATAAATACATAAAGGTATTGTGTCCATATACAACTAAAATATTTTTAAAAAGCTAAATGAATTTCTTTAGGCTGGAGGAAAAAGATACTAGAGAGAAATTTGGATCCACAGGAAAGTACAGAGAACTACAAATGGTAAATGCATTGGTAAATATAAGAGTACAGTAGTCCCTCACTATTCATGGGGGAACCAATCCACTGGTTCCTGGGGATTGGGTTCCCTTGTAGATACCCAAATGCACAATTTCTCAAGTGCCTCATAAAATGATACAATATTTTTATAGAACCTACACATATCCTCCTACGTGTAGAGACTATTTAAATCATCTCTAGATTACTTATAACACATAATACAATGAAAATGCTATATAAGTAGCTATTATACTGTAATGGTTAGGAAATGATGTCAAGAAAAAAATGTTCAATACAGATGCAATTTTCCCCCAGATATTTTCACTCCATTGTTCTTTGAATCTGGGGACATAAAACTCATGGATATGGAAGGCTGATCTAATTTTTTTCTCTCTTTTTTCCTGTACAGGGAATCAAACCTAGGGACTCTCTACTACTGAGTTATATCCCCAGGTTTTTGTTTGTTTGTTTTTGTTTTGGTACTGGGATTAAACCCAGGGGTGCTGTACCACTGAGCTACATCCCCAGTCCTTTCTATTTGTCATTTTGAGACAGGGTCTCACTAAGTTAACTGAGGGTCTTGCTAAGTTACCCAGGCTGGCCTTGAACTTGCAATCCTTCTGAGTCGCTAGGATTATAGGCATGTACCACCACTACCAGTAGGCTAGGACTGTAATTTGTCTTCTTAACTTCTTTAAAAGTTGACAATTTATTTATTTATTTATTTAGGGGTATTTGAGATTGAACCCGGACCCTTGCACATGCTAGGCAAGTGCTCTACCACTGAACTAGATTCCCAGTCTATCTTACTTTATTTCAAAACAGGATCTCACTAAATTACCCAGGCTGGTCTCAAACTTGCCATCCTTCTGCCTCAGTCTCTTGAGTGGCTGGGATTACAGGTGTGTGCCATCACACCCAGCTTTCAACTGGCTATTTAAAAAATAATACTAATGTTGGGCTAGGGGTGCAACTCAGTGGTAGAGCGCTTGCCTAGCATGTCTGAGGCACTGGGTTCAATCCCAGCACCACATTAAAAATAATCAATTAAATACAGGTATCATGTCCATCTATAACTAATAAAAATATTTTTAAAAGAAGTTATTAGTGAAGATAAAATGAAATCTTAAAAAGTACTCAGTTCAGGGGCTGGGGTTGTGGCTCAGTGGTAGAGTGCTCACCTAGCATGTACGTGGCCCAGGTTTGATCCTCAGTACCACGTTTAAAAAAAAAAAAAAAAGCATTGTACAACTAAAACAAATAAATAAATATATATTTTTAAAGTACTCAGTCCAAAAGAAAGAAAAGAAAAGAAAGGGGAAAAGAAACAAAGAACAAATGTGATAAATAGGACAAAAACTTAAACAGAACTATATCAATAATTATGCATATTATTAAAGTTAAATGCTGTTTATAAGAGAAGCACTTTAAATATAAAGGCATAGACAGGATGAAAGAAAAAAGATCAAAGCTGATGTGGTGGTGCACACCTGTAATCCCAGTGACTTGGGAGGCTGAGGCAGGAGGATCTTGAGTTCAAAGCCAGATTCAGCAACTTAGTGAGGCCCTAAGCAACTCAGTGAGACCCTGTCTCTAAATAAAAAATAAAAGTGACTGGGGATCTGGCTCAGTGGTTAATGCCCCTAGGTTCAATCCCCAGTACCCACCCCCATAAAAAAAATCCAAAAAGATACCATGTAAACACCAAGCATTAGAATTCTGATGTAGCTACTTTAATAGTAAGCAAAGTAGATTTCAAGACAAGAATTATTATCAGAGATAAAGACATTACTTCCACAAAGATAAAAAGACCAAGGAAATGCTGAAATCCAAAACATGTAGGTGCCTAATAACAAAGATTCAAAATACAAAGAGCAGAAGTTGAATGAATTAAAGGGAGAAAAGGACAAATGTACAATCAAAGTTGGACAGATTGAAAGTGGAAAGAAGAAATACAGAGTCAAAAAGATGTGCAGGGAAAGAGAAAAAGAGAGAGAGACTCATGGACAGCCAGAGAGAGGGAGATGGCAGCAGCCTGATTCTAAAAGAACGATGGGTCCCAGAGTCAGGGAGCAACCTAGAGAACAGAGCTGCCCTGGTCCAGACAGGAAGGTCAGGGGCCGGGGCTGCAAGGGATGGGTTCAGAGCAGGGGTGTGGGTTGACGGGATCCTGGAGGGGTGGTTACAGGGTAGATATTGTCATTTACCTGCTGCCCCGTGAAGCCTTGGGGGCCAGGCTCCCCACGTAGTCCCTGTATAGGAGGCAAGAGAAGACTGAAGTTAGCTGTTGGGGGCTCTGACTTAGGGCCCCTTGGACTCCCCAGAATCCCCCACCTGAGGTCATCTGGGTACTCACTCTCTCGCCCTTCTCTCCTGGATTTCCAGGGATTCCTTTGGGTCCAGTGGGGCCTGGAGGTCCCTGAGCAATAAGACAGGGCCTCAGTTTTGTGGTGGGGTAGGACAGAATGGGCAGGGGCTTGGGGGCAGAGGGGTCGGGGGGAACCCCAGCTTAGCCTGGGCCTCACCACACACCCCAAACAATGGTCAGTTTATAGAGCTCAGTGTTAAGAAATCTGGCCCTGGAGACTGTCGGTCCCCACCCGACCTGCAGATATTGCCACAGCTGGCCAAGCCCTAGGGCAAGGATCTCTACTTTTCTCAGCCTTAGGTGACAACAATCCTTGATTTTCATTATTGAGTGAGAAAATTTATGGAAAGTAGTTTGCATACCAAATGCTCAATAAGTGATTGTTGAAGGAATGGATTACAGGAAGGACGAACAGACAGAGGAATGGATGGAAACATGGGTGGGAACAGTTGGAGAAGGACTCACCATATGTCCAGGACTCCCAGGGATACCTGTGGGGCCAGGAGGTCCAGGGGGACCTAGAATTAGACAGATGTCCTCAGGACTAGAACACAGTACAATGAACTGCCTCCTGATAGCCACCGCCCTAGTCCCACTGCCATTTACCAATCCCATCCCATATGCTGGGCCTGGACTCCACTTACCCATGGGCCCTGGAAGACCAGGGGGACCTGGGGGCCCAGTGGGTCCCTGGGGCCAGCTGCTGGTCTCAGTGAAGGTGTTGGACTGAAATGGGTCCCCTGAAAGAGGAAAGATAATGAGTGAGCAGAGCAGTGTCACCCTGCCACCTCTGCCGAGTCAGCTCTGATGGCCCGGTAGGCACCTGCAGCATAGATTTGCTAACAGGCACCTGCTCCCAGGTGAGAAGGAGAGTGTGGGCCATGATGGACCAGAAGGCAGGGAGACCTGGGTCTAACCCTCCTGCACTCTAGCTGGTAACATCCAGAAAGACTCTTTGCTCTGCTGAGCCCGGACTGTTACTTGTCAAACGGGACTAATCCTAAAAGCTCCTGTTTCTTGACAACCTACTATGTCCCTGGCTTCTGTGCATGGGTATCCTGAGAGTTCTGGGAGGCTGCTACAATTTCTATCGCCACTGTAGAGATGGGGCAGCTGAGGCTTGAAGAGGGAGAATGAATAGTGAATGAATACCAAATGAATGATGGGGAGAATGAATGAATGGATGGGGCCCAGCCACACCTCAGAAACGTGATGGAGATGGGTTGAGCCTGGCGCTCCATCCTCTGACCCTGGCAGCACATGTGTGGGCCAGGCTGGGCTCCAGAGGAGGAGGCCAGGGATCCACATCAGGGCCCAGCCTGGTGGAAGAGCTGGGGCCTCCCCCAGCACAAGGCCAGAACTGTGGCTTTGGGAGTCTCAGAGCTCTCTTCCTGCTGCTGGGCCTTGGAATTCCTGGTGCTCTGGAGGGCTGGATTCTGGCCAGCTCCAAGGCTCCGGGAGGGCCTGATGCCTGGTGGCCCTGAGCACCTAGATCTGAAGCCATTCCCCCCATGTCCCAGCTGTGATCATAGCGTGTGACCTCCCCTCTCTGGCCCTCAGTGTCCCTCATCTGTGAACAGAGAAAGCAGCACCTGCTGGGCAATTGGTGACCTGTGGACGCCTGGCACAGGCAAGGTATAACTAGCAGGCACCATGACAATAGTTACTCCAGCCTCATCACCCCCACCTGCCCAGACCCTGGGGGGGACTCACCATGCTGGGAGATCCTGGCATGGGGTGGCCCTACAGGGGCTGGGGGTCCTGGGGGACCAGGAGGCCCTGGTGGGCCTGGAGGTCCCCTCTCTCCAGGGGTTCCCACAGCGCCAGCCTGGCCAGGGCTCCCTGGGGGGCCCTGTGGACCTGCAACGAGATCGCAGGGGTTGGTAGGTATACAGTTGGCAGGGAGGGTGGCCTCGAGAGGGGCAGGCGGGCAGGCTGGCAGTCTGGGCAACAGGCACAACAGGGCTCTGGAGCCCACAGGCCTGCCCACCCTGGCTTTCTGTTAGGGGCATGGACACAGCATGCCATCCTCCATCCCTTCCAGAATGATCCGGGTTTCTTCATTAGGGCTCCCAGAGCTCCAGGTTTCCCTAGGCACCCTGGTCATGGGGTGGGGACTCTGTCTGGAGGCTCCCAGAGGGCAGGGCCTGGGCTGACCTCACCCCAGTGCCTGGCTCAGGCTCTGGTGAGTGTAAGTGCCAAAGGACATCCTCAGAGTAGCCAAGATTGGGTTTCAGAGAGCCAGGTGTGAGCAGGACGGTCCCTGGAGGGCTGGCAGGTGGAGAGGCAAATGAGCAGAAGGGACCAGGCCACCCTGGCTGTGTCAGAGTCGGGGAAGAAGGCCCAGCCTGGGTCCACCCAGCAGGAGGGAGGGTCAAGAAAGCAGGGGACACAGGTGGCATTGTGGGAGCTTACCTGGTGGGCCTCTCATCCCTGCAGGGCCCTGGCTGCCAGCATCTCCTTTGGGACCGGTAGGCCCAGGCAGCCCCCGAGCACCTCCGAGGTCTGGGGAGTAAAGAACATCAGGTTGGCAGCTCCAGACTTGCTCTTGACCCTCACCATGGCCCTGAGCCCCCTGCCAGCACCTACCATCTTTTTTTTTTTTAAATATTTATTTATTTATTTTTTAGTTATAGGTGGACACAATACCTTTATTTTATTTTTATGTGGTGCTGGGGATCGAACCCAGTGCCTCAACACATGCTAGGCGAGCGCTCTACCACAGCCCCAGCACCTACCATCTTGAGGGAGCAGAAGGGCCCTCACGCTCTCTCTGGCTCCAGGTAGCCCTGGTACGAGAGGGGGAAGGCAGGGGTCAATGACCCTGATGGGTTGCGGGGAAGGAGAGTCCCCCAGAATGCCCCCAGCCATTTCCATCTAGGCAGGATCTGTGGGGCTGCTCAGCTTCCCAGGACTCCAGTGCTTAGGAGCCACTGAGACCACCCCCTGGGTCTAGTGAGGTAAGGGGAGACGCAGGCCCACCACAGGTCAGGCAGGGCACAGCAAGGGTGGGGGCCAGAGTCTCACTCCCACGTGGGAGTGTATTCCCTGCCTGATCCACTCACCCTGCACGCCTCCATCTCCAGGGCTGCCCTGGGCAGCTGGGGAGCCCCAGAGTGGAGAAGGGTCCTCAGGGGTAGCTGGCGTCGAGGGCACCGCCCGCTCTGTGACAGTCAGCACAGCCACCTGTGGAGAAGGAAGATGGGGATGGGGTGGATTCCAGGGACTCTCCAGGCACAGACCAGCTGAGGGGCCCCGTGGGGCGTGGAGACCTGGGCTCCCAGGGGCCCAGGACTTCATGAGAAGCGTCTGTGTTTTTAAAGTGTACAATTCACAACATGCACTGCACAAAATTCACACATCGTCACTGCCACCCAAGAGGAGCTCTGTGCTCATGGAGCTTGCTGGCCAAGCAATTTTTTCTATGCTAATCTCCATAAATAATGTGACGCTTGTCTTGATCTGCTGAAACTGCATAGGGGTGTGAAGATTTTTGCTTTTTTTTTGGTGCTGGGGATTGAACCCAGGGCTTTGGGTGCGGCTAAGCACTGTCTCTACCATTAGGATTTTTGCTAAATCTGCAGGGAAGTTTGGAAGGCTCTGACATAAAATAGCAAATCCACTTTTGGGACCAGGGTGAAGACAACTCTGGAACATCATTGGTACCCCCTGAGCCACTGACTGGGGGACCATATGGGGCTGTCCTCATAGCAGATGCTCCGTAATTATGCAATTACTCCTTCTAGCCCCGGGTTTTCTAATTTCCCTACTGATAGGGAACCATGTTCACATCTGACCATCTCCACAAGATGAAGCCCCAGAGGAGGGAACAGGGGAGCAAAGACTACAACATGTACATGTCTATCTACATATGTCCAGAAAATCTGGAGAGAGCTGGGCGCCGTGGCACAGCCTGTAACCCCAACAACTCGGGAGGCTGAGGCAGGAGGATCACAAGTTCAAGGCCAGCCTCAGCAACTTAGCCAGATCCTAAGCAACTCAGCAAGAGCCTGACACAAAATAAAAAAAATAAATAGGGCTGGGGATATGGCTCAGTGCTGAAGTGCCCCTGGGTTAAATTTTCCACCCCCCCAAAAAAAATTGGAAAGAAAAAATGATTAAAAAGTAATAGTATATGCTTGTAGTCCTGACTACTCAGGGGGGCTTGCTGAAGCCCAGGAGTTACCAACCTGTGCAAGAGAGCTAGACTGAGTCATTAAAAAAAAAAAAAAAGCATTGATGGCCCACATTTCTGAGACTTTCATGTTTAAAATCTTTGTTTCCTGTTCTATGATTTTTGAAGACTTTTAATCTTGAAATAACGAAATGTGTAATAGATGTTTTGCTTTTGAAGCTGGGGGATGGTATCGTGGGGGGTGGTAAAGGAGGCGGCAGGCAAGGAGGGGATCCTGCAGCCAGCCCAGCGGCTATGCTTATCTGGCTGGGGCTGGACAGCATGGGAGGGAGCCTCATGGCTTCCTGGAGGAAGAGAGGGCCAGACCATCTGTGTGGGGCTTCCTGGGGAGGGCACCCGAGGACAGGGGGAAGGAAGAGCTGGATGGGAACCAATAGCAGGCTGTGGCAGGCACGGGAAACTGCCTGCCTGGTCTGTGGGGAGCCCTGTGGAAGCTCAGAGCTGCAGGCTGGACATGGGGGTGCAGGAAGGGCCAGGAGGCCAGGGGCCCTAGGGCTGGGGGTCAGCAGGGAGCTGCTCACCCACCTTGGCCTCCAGCACCTTCAGCCTCTCGGTCAGCTCCGATACTTTGCTGCAGTTGAGACAACCTGTGGGAAGGGAGGAGACTAGGACTGGGTCCTGGGGTCCCAGGTTCTCCCTCTTTAAGAGCCCTTAGCCCCGAGGGACAAAGCTGGAGGGAAGAGACAGACCCCAACCCAGGAGGAATTCTGGTGGGGGGAAGGGGTTACAGAATCACTACAGGCCCAGGGTGGACACCCCCAAGGGTTTCCTTCAACTCTGGAGCCTCCAAAGTGGACCTGTTTCTCCCAGGGCAGGGTCTGAGGCCTGGTCATAGCAGCCTCTGGTGTCCCAAATGACCCTCTTCCCAGAAGCCTGGGCAGGAAATCCTGTTTCCTGCTGGGTGGGGCTGGGGCATAGACCTGCCAGCTTTGGGGACCCACGCATCACAGTCTAGGGCTGGCCACAGACGCACCACCCTCTGACCCTCTCACAGAACCACAGTCCAGCTCCTCCAGACCCCTTAGCAAGACACCTAAGTTACTCCCAACAGCTGCCGCCATATTCGGAGATTCTCCACCTTCAAAGGAGCCAGGAGAGGTGCAGCCAGCGCCCAACACGCACCGCACAGCGGGTCCCGGCCAGTGCTGCCCCCTGGTGGCTGCAGGACGTCGGGCAGGGCAGGGCAGGGCAGGGCTCCTCTCTGGTCTTGGTTCCCCCTCTTTAAAGTGGGTCACAAGCTCTTGGGAGTGGGGTGTGCACAGCTGGGGTTTAAATGAGCTGGTGACAGAAGCCAGTGGCTCAGGGACTTACACACTGAAGGTGCTCAGAAAAGAGGAGGAACCTGGGGGCCTGGATCTGCAGCCACAGGAGTCCAGGGATCACGGTCTCAGGGTGCCTGGGTTCCTTCTTCTTCCCCTTGAAGCTCTCCTTCTAGCCTGCCCTTGACCTTCCACTGCTGGACAGCTGGCAATTACCACACTGCCCTGGGCTCCCCCTCGGTCTCACCCAAGAGGCCGCCCCAGAACCCACCTGAGAAGGCTGCGGGCTGGAGCGCCATCCGCCGCACGGTGCTGCCCGCCCACGCGGGCTCCCTGAGGCCAGAGGTGCCTGCAACTGAGGAACGGCGGGGTGAGGACCCCACTGGCCCGCGCCATCCTTGCCTTGGCACACGCCCCTGCCCGCCACTGTATCCCCGGCAGAGATTCCTACTCCCTGAGAGATACAGAGGCCCAGGGAAGTGGAGCCATTTCCTTGGGTGACCCAGAACGAATGCGCCCGGGCCGAGCTGGAACAGACTGACCACTTGATGGGCTGGAGAGAGGCGCTGGCAATGGGGTGAGGCTGAGGCTGGGGGCTTCCCCCAACAACCCCAGCCAGCTACATCGGTTAGGGTTAGAAGTTATCAAGCCGGGGGGCGGGGTTTGGGGGTGACACACGCCTGTAATCCCAGAGGCTGCGAAGGCTGAGGCAGGAGGATTGAGAGTTCAAAGCCATCCTCAGCAACTTAGCAAGGCCTTGTCTCAAAAGAGAAAATAAAGGGGCTGGGGATGTGGCTCAGTGGCTGCAGGCCCCTGGGTTCAATCCCTGGTACCAAAAACAAAAGAGAGTTTGAAGTTATCAAAGCATGGGTTCCTGCCCCCCACACACACTTACTGACGTGTGTGACATCCTCTCTGGACCTGCCTACTTTCCCATCTGTAAAATGGGATACTAAGCCCTCTGTCCCTCCCAGTCTGGTGTGAGGCCTGAGGATGGCAATATGTGCAAAGGGCCCACTGTTCACACACAGACACTCAATAAACCAGGCTGTGACTGTTACCCTCTCTCTCTCCCTGGCCCTCATAGTAAGAACACTGAAGTAGATCCAACTCTGGCTTTAAATGAAAACCAGAGGGCGGCTGGCTGCTGGTTCCAAGAGCCCACCCCCGCCACACCCCGGCTGGTCTGGCTTTGGGGGCTTGGTTTTCAGCACAGCTGGAGGGACGGGCTGGCCAAGCCAGGGGTGAAGGGCACAGCTGGAGGGTTCTCTAGCCAGCAGTGGCAAGGGCTCCCCCTGCCCCGGGGCCTGCCTTTTAAGGCTACAGAGTGTTGTTGGGGTGGTGTGCAGGGGGACACAAGACCCAAATAAGGCGCAGGCCTGGCAGCCCAGACCTGGGCTGTGGGTTGAGGCAGGAGCAAGAGGCGCCGGGAACTCAAAGCAGACGGGTCCCTCTGGCCAGCCCCCAGCGGAGAAGCTGCCAGGCCTTGCTCTGGGTCCCGCCATGAGGCCCTCAGGCTAAGCTGCTTCCCTTAGCACACTGTCTGCAAGGGCCTGTAGCTTGCCTGGGTGCAGGGGCAAATCTCCCCAGTCCTACAGCCCAGGACAGGGACAGGGACTGGGGGCTCTCTGGGCAGGGGAGAGAGCCCCGGTGCTAAGTGCTTCACATACCCCAGCCCAATCTTGTTTAGCACTTACTCCCAACAATCAGCTCTGGTACTTCTAAGCATTCCCATGTACATTTCACAATTTATTTTTTGCAAAAGTGCTGGGGCCATAGAGTCTTAACAGGTGGGGAAACCATACATGCAAACAAATGAATGGGTGAGTGAGGAGACTTTTTTTTTTTTTTTTTTTTTTTTTTTTTTTTTTTTTTTGTACTGGGGAGATTCAGGGGCACTTAACCATTGAGCCACATCCCCAGCAGCTTTTTGTATTTCATTTAGAGACAGGGTCTCACTGAACTTAGGGCCTCACTAAGTTGCTGAGGCTAGCTTTGAACTTGTGATCCTCCTGCCTCAACTTCCAGAATCACTGGGATTACAGGCATGTGCCACCGTGCCTGGCTAGAGACTCTTCCTCTCTTTTCCCCTAGAAGGAAACCAAGGTTGGGAAATGAAGTCACTCTCTCATTCCCCTGGAGTTCTCCAGCCTAAATCAAAACCCAGTCAGGTAGGTCTGACTTCAGGGCCTGACTTCTTTTTTGCCATGGGGGGGGGGGAGTGGGACCACCAGGCAGGGAGGCCAAGTGTCCAGCAAGAGTTCTGATGCCTGAGAGAAATGGTCTTGCCAAGCCTGCTTCACCCCTTCTGCTCCCAGGTAAAGATGCAAAATACCATCTTATTACTCTTTGCAGAAACTTGACCCAAAGCAGCTGCCGTCTCTCTGGCCCTGAGCAAGCATGAGTTTTCTCCACAGTGAAGCTTTGGCTTCTTCTGGCCCTCCCCACTTCCCTGCTATTGTCCCCACACACACCACCATAGCACTTTCCACATGCTATTGACTGGACCAGTTTCCCAGCTGATTGCCAACTGTCTGCCACCCTGGCTAGAATACCATCCCCACCAAGGCAGGGACCTGGTCTGTCTTGTGTCTGGCCAAGAAAAGTGCCTGGCACTCAGTAGGACCTCAAGGGCTTCAACAAAACTTTTGTTGATTAATGCATGGATCAAGGGCTGAAAGATAGTTTCAAGTAAGCAAACGAAATAGAAGGCAAAATAATGTGGACAGCAGACACAGCTGCCTTAAAGGAGTATAAATGTTCTAATGTCACGGGACGGTGTCCCTCAGTTATGCGTCAGTGGACTTGCAGCTGGAAATCCTTTTTTAACCAATTTTGTTTTTGGATATTTCTCCAGGAGTCAGAGAGAAGTAGAAAAACGCACAGAACAAGACAGCTGGCGGTGCCAGCAGTGCCCACAGACGGGGCTCAAAGTAATTGTACTTTCAATTAGAAAAGAAGGTGCCGGGCTGGGGACGTAGCTCAGGGGGAGGGAGTTTAGCCAGCATGCACCAAGGTCCTGGGTTCAATCCCAGCACCCTAAAAGAAAAGAAAACAAAAGAAAGCCAAACCCAGAAAATGTTCATTCTGGATTCAGGATTTATAAAAATTAACCCCCAAGCTCCCCCCAAGTCTAAACACTACACAGAAGTACTTTAAAAGATGTATCAGGTTGTCAGAGGTGCTTTGGCACACAGAATTCCAGGAAGGAAGAAACTGTGGATGGGGCCTGGCCTCCTGTAGGACAAAACTGCCACACCCCTCCTTGGTGCTTGGCCAGGGACCCTGAGGCAGGCCCCGGTGGGCGGACAGCCCCCCCTCATCCAGGCCTGGGGGTCCTTCTCAGGTCCTTCCTTGCCATCCCAGGAGGACCCTGAAGGTTGGTCCCAGAGCCACAGACCTGAGCTCCACTCCAGGGCACATCCCACCGCTGGGGAGGTCCCAACCACCACCCCCACATTCACACGAACACTGTGTCCTCCCCCAATTCCTACAGCTGTGGCTCCTGTGTCACCTCCTCCAGGAAGCCCTCCTGGACGCTCCAGGGCACTCTCCAGCACCAAAGCTCCCATCGAAGTGCTCCTCGCTCCCTGTCTTGACCGCCACAAGGTCTGTGCCCTCTGCAGTTGCTAATCTGCCCCACTGGCTCGACTGCTGAGGGCCCCAATAGAGCCCCTCTTCCTTCCACCCAGGGCCAAGGCTATGTCCCTTCTCATGGGATGCTCATGACACCCCCCGTGGTACAGATGAGAAGAACGAGGCCCACGGGGGAGGCTGCTGGCCCCGTCCACGCAGCAGGACCAGGGCAGCTGGGATCCCACGCCTGCCCACCGTTGGAAATGGGCATGTGAGAACTTTGGGGGTCCCTAGACTTTGCCCCTGTGACTTTCTCCCCAGGAGAGGATTCAAGGGAGGGGCTCCCTCTGTCTCATCTGACTGCCCCCCAAGGTCTGCACAGTTCAGTGGCCACAGGTCACAGGGATGCAGCTCCCTCAGCCCAGCCCCGTCTGTGGGAATCTACTTTGCAAATGTAAATATTTGCTGCCCGCCAGCTGGTGGCCGAGAGCAGGGCTCAGGGTCAGAGCTGGAGCAGGGAGGTCCAAGAACCCAGCCTGACCAGGAGGCCTCTGGGAGGGCCTGGCTCCCTCCTCAGGGTGGGTGAAGTTCCTGTTCAATCTGCGGGTGCTCACTTTGTTATATTTTGGTACCGGGATTGAACCCAGGGACACTCAACCACTGAGCCACATCCCCAGCCCTTGTATTTTATTTCTAGAGACAGGGTCCCGCAGAGTTACTCAGGGCCTCGCTAAGTTGATGAGGCTGGCTTTGAACTCACGATCCTCCTGCCTCAGCCTCCCAAGCTGTTGGGATCACAGGCGCGCGCCACCGTGCCCAGCTGTGGACACTCATCTTATGCCACGTCCATACCTGAGTAGCGGGAAAGGCCAGTGTGGGCAGAGGGTCAGGGAGGGAGGGGGAGCTGGGTTGTGATGGGAAAGCGTGGAGGGCAGTCACCCTGACTGATGGGCAGGATGGGCCAGCCTTCCAGACAGGAATGGGAGGTGCTGGGGTGCGGGAGTGGTTAGCCCTCAGGGTTCTGAATCTGCAAAGAAAAGCACAGGCGTGGCTCTGCACCTGCACCTGGTTGGAGCACAGAGATGTGTGGGAGGTCCCCAGCCCTGGAGGTGGGAGAGGCCAGAGGGCCCCCAGAAGAAGGAGGCAACCTCCCTCACAGTCGCTCTGAAGCTTGAGACTGTGTGATCTTAGGCAAATGTCCCTGGGACGGGGGAAGCAGAGGCAGCTCAGCTCCAGGGTCCCACAGGAGAGCAGGGTGAGTCCCCGGCCTCTCCATCCTTCTGTCTGGGAGATTCGGGGGCTGAGGCTGGCTTCTGTCAGCGTCACCGCAGATTGTCTGAACACACTCCCTGGGGTGTCCTCAGAGGAAAGAGCCCAGTTCGAGCCATGCTGGCTGGCCTTGAACCCAGCCCCTCGGCTGCAGCTGCTGCCTGAGCACAGCCTTCCCCTCGCCAAGCCTCACTTTTTACACCTGGACGTTGTATCATGACAGGATGGCATAATGGAGGTAGGTAAGCACTGAAGTGCCTGGGACCAAGGAGGGTGATAGCCCTCCTTACCCTTTCAATCATGCAGAGGCCCCTCCCATCCTGTCAATCATCATCAGTACTGTAGGAGGCCTGTCAGAGTCCTGGGGGGAAATCTGGCCACAATGCTCACTTGCTGTGTGACCTTGTGTGAGGTCAGCACCCTCTCTGAGTCTCATTTTAATCATCTGGACAATGGGGCTGCTAGGCAAGAGAGTCCCTAGAGGCAGGTGACATAGGAGTTGTTGCAGCAGCCCCACCCTCAGCAGTGTCCTGGGCCCAGGTCCAGGGAAAGTGATGGTTGGGCTCTGGCTGCAAGAGAAACCAAGGCATGTGTCTGCCCCACCCCGCCTTATGGTACACTCTGGCCCTGGCCCTTTCTCTTCCATTGTTTCCATGATCAGGTGGCCAGGTCCCTCCCAGTCCCACAGCCCCACCCCCACCCCCCCCCCTACCCCCCACCTAAGGCCTGGAGGAACCAATGGTCAGGTCTCCATCCTGCCTCTTACCTGCTGAGTGACCCCAGGTCAGTTCCTCCACCTCTCTGAGTCTCAGGTTCCCTATCTGTAATATGGGGCCTGCCCCATTCTCATGGGACATCTTGAACCTCAAAGGAGACCACCATCACTCACTGTCACAGAATGCACCTCCTGGTCTACGGATGAGAACCCAGGGCTGAGCACAGGGAAGTGCTTCCCCGGAACCCGCCAGCCTCACAGCCACGGCTGGAGAGTCACCACAGAATCCCAGCACTGGGGTCCGAAGGGGGAAGGAGGACATTTATGGATCACCTACGGGATGCCAGGCATGACTACCACTGCCCACTTCTGAAGTCCAGGTGACTTACAGGTGAAGCCAAGATTCAGAGAGGTGAGTGAGATGCCTTAAGTCACACCACCACGCAATGCAATGCAGATACAGGGCCGGCTTCTGGAATGACATCTGTTCCCCCTCCTTTGTGGCCCATCCCAGGTGTCTCTGGACCCTGTAGACCCTGGTGACGCAGATCTGTGGTTCCAGGGTCAGGTCACAGCAATAAGTAGGCCACAAGGGCAGCCACCAGCACGGGAAGCAGCTGGGACAGTCCAGCTTGAATCCAGGGGAGCAAAGCCTGAGCCGGGCTAGTAACGTCCCCATGCTTCCCCACCCACCCCAGGGCTTCATGACACCGGTTTTCCAGAATATTCAGGCCCAGGCACCACTGACCTGATTCCCTTTCCTTAGCTCCAACCTGTGGATGGGGAGAGGCCCCTCCCATCCTGTCAATCATCATGCAACCCCTAGCCCTGGGAAGCGGACGCCATCATCAAGCCCACTTTGCAGGTGAGGACACCGAGGCTCGGGTGGGGGGCCCCAGGCTGCTGCTAGTGCCCACGGCAGCCTGGTGGCCTTCCGCGAAGGCGCTCCTCCCTCTGAGTGGGCACGAGAGGAATGCTGCCTGGAAGCCAGCCCCGGCCTGGCCCGGCGCTCTTGCACAACGACTTGCACCAAGATGAGTGGGGAGTCCCCCGCCCAAGGCCACTCAGCTGGTGTGTGGCAGAGCTGGCCTGGTCCATGAAACCCAGGATGACACTGACCCCAGGCTTGGACCCGAGGCCCTGCAGAGGCAATGGCAGACGTCAGGAGTGGCCTGACCCCAGGGCAGCCCTGGCCACACCACCAGCAGAACCCCCAGCCCTTGCCCTGGCCTGGCCCCTGGCATCCAGCAGCTGGATTCAAGGGCACTGATGTTGCCCCCACCTGTCCTCTGCCCTCCAGGAAGGCCCCGGAGACCGGGAAGGTCTGCCCTTGGGAAAATAAGCCAGGGACAAAGTGGCCTTTGTCTGGGGCAGACTCTTCCAGGCGCAGGCCCTCCGGCGGGGCCTCCACACCTGGGGAATCCACCACAGCTCCACTGTGTCTTCTGGGCAGCTGCCACCGTGCTGGTCCCTCTGCCCCTCGCCTCTGCCTTCCCCTCTTTCTCCCACTAGGGAGGAGTGGGCGCTGATCCCTGCTCCTGGCCTCCCACACCAGCACACGACTGAGGCTCCCTCTTCCTCTGGCCACCCTGTTCCTCCCCAGCTCCCTTGGGGACTCCCGTCACCCCCCAAACCACCAAACTGCCTCCCTTCCCCACTTCTTCCCCCAACCCTCTAGTACTGTGGATTGAACCCAGGGGGCATTCAACCACCCTCTTTATTTTTTTATTTTTTTTTATTTATTTTTTTTTATTTAAATATTTTTATTTATTTGCTTTAGTTGTACACAATGCGTTGTATTGAATGCATTTTATCTGTACGTGGTGCTGAGGATCGAACCCGGGTCGCCCACGCGCTAGGCGAGTGCTCTACCGCTGAGCCACAATCCCAGCCCATATTTTTTTATTTTTTAAAAATATTTATTTATTTGCTTTTAGTTGCACACAATGCGTTTATTTTTATGTGGTGCTGAGGATCGAACCCGGGCCGCGCACTTGCTAGACAAGCGCTCTACTGCTGAGCCACAACCCCAGCCCCACCCCCTTTATTTTGAGACAGGGCCTCGCTGAGTGACTGAGGCTGGCCTTGAACTGGCAATCCTCCTGAGCTGCTGGGATTACAGGTGTGCGTCACCACACCAGGCCCTTCCCCGCTTCTTGGTGAGTTCTGACCCCACCTCATTCCTGTGCAACTCTGGGCTCTTGACTCTGTCTCTCTGGGCCTCAGTCACCCCATTTGTGAACTGGGCTAGATCTCTAAGCGGCACGGATGAGGAACAGCTCCCTTGATTCAGAGGCCATATTCCACGTGTCTCTGCTTCTTGAATCGGGACACATCCACAACTGGTGTTCCCATAGCTGTGCTGTTGGGGGCCCTGAATGCATTTTCCCATGAGGTGCCTATGGGCCAGGTCCTTAGGTCGGCCCAAGGCCAGTCCATCCCTTTTAGGGCTGTGCTTGGGAACTCAGCTCTTGGTGCCCCCAAATCTGCTGCTTGTGGGGTCAGCCAGGCCGCAAGGGCTCTCCAGGGAAGAGTGTGTGTGGTCATGTTCCAGGGCGGAGCTGGCCCCAAGCGACCAAGCTGCACTCAGAGAGGGTGGGTGGGGAGGGGCTCCTCTGCAGGGACCGTCGTCACACACACGGGGCCATCCCTGAGTCTCTGAGGGGTGGAGCCAGGGGCAGGGTTTGAAGTCCAACCCTGACACATAGGAACTGAGTGTCCAGCACCGTCCTGAGCCTCTATCTCTTCTCTGCAGTGGGGGGATCACCACCCCTACCTCTCTGACCCACCGTGCTGACTAGAGTGACCTTTTGCTTCCAGGTGAAGCACGTTACCACGTCCTGTGGAAATATCTGGATGGGCTTCCCCCTGAGTGCTAGCATGTGGATCTGGCATGTCCTCCAAAGGCCCAGGTGTTAAAGGCCTTGGGACCTTTAAGAGGTGGAGCCTAATGTGAGGTCTTTAGGTCGCTTGGGGTGCGCCCTTGGAAGGGATAGAGTGACCCTGACCCCTCCTTGCTTTTATTTATTTATTTATTTTTCTGGCCATGAGGCATGCTCCTGCCATGGTGGGCTGCGTCACCAGAGGCCCAAAGCCACAAGGGCCAACTGATCATGGACTGGATGTGAGGCAAAATAAACCTTTTTACTGTGTAAGTGGATCATCGCAGATGGTTTCTTATAGTGCTGGAAAGCTGACTAACACACCAAGTTTGAAAGGAAGACTTGGGATGGCGTGACTTAAAATGGGAGCAACACAATGTGTTATGAAATTCTTCCAGGGACCCTGAGCATCTTCCAAGAGGCAAGCAGTCCCTGTGAGGGGTGCAGCAGGCACCGATATGTCTGAGCACTGCCCCATTCAGAGCTCTGTGCAGCAGGCTCTTCTGTGCATGGTGCCGTGCGTGGGCACTGTCCGACTTAGCAACTGTTTAAGGCTCCTGTGCACCTGGGGGGACCTGCTTGGCTCACTGTCACAGGGCCCTCGGCCACAGACAGGCAGTCCTACCTTCCTCGCAGCTCGCTCCCAAATGCCCCGGGCAGCACCTCCACTCGCGGGCAGTCACTGTCTTGTACATCACCTTGTATGTGGGCCTCACAACCGCTCTGTAGCTGAAAGAGTGTCCAGGTGGCCTGGTTCAGAGGGGTCCTCCCATTGCCATTGCCATTCCCACTGCCCTGGATACCCACGGGGACAAACCCAGATCCTCCAGATCCTCCAAGACCCTCTGCCACCTCCAGGCCCCTTTGGAGTCTCTCCCCTGCAGCCCGGGATTGAGCCCTTCCACTGAGCCCCACAGATAAGGGGATCTGGACACCAACGGACACCAACGGGAGGCCCCTGCAGGCGGGAAGGCAGGTGCATGGTGACCCTCCCCCAGGAAGCCCTCCAGGGTTTCCTCCTGATGCTGTGCCATCTTTGCTTGCCCACCAGCCTTGGCCCTCTGGGGAGAGCCATCAGCTCTTCCACGTGGCCTCCCTTACCTGCTGCCTGGGCAGCTCATGGGCCAGGGGCAGTTCTGCAGCACTCGCTGAAGGTAGGTGCCATTTTGCACATGGCACGAGATGGTCCGCGTCACCACGTATGAACACCAGTTCCTGAAAAAGACCCACAGGGAGGAAGCTCAAGTGCGAGGAGCCCTGCCCAGGACTCCAGGACGGACAAGGAGATCCGTGTCCTCTCCGCAGGCCCCGGATCTCCAGGGGAGGGAACCCCAAGCTCTTAGTCCCCTGGGGCCCTAGGGAGTCTGCAGCTAGGGAGAGGCTCAGGGTGGGTTCCCAGGGGTGGCTCTGCTGGGGCGCTCAGGAGCCCGGGGGAGCAAGGGGTGGCACATGGTCATCCTCAGGGTTTCCCCCGAGCCTCGCCCGCCCTCGGCCACTGACACTTCCTGTCTCCCACTCTGGGTGGAAGCCTTTTTTTTTTTTTAATATTTTAATTTATTTGATTTAGTTGTGCACAATGTGTTTTATTTGTACGTGGTGCTGAGGATCGAACCCGGGTCGCCCACGTATAGGCGAGCGCTCTACCGCTGAGCCACGATCCTAGCCCTGGGTGGAAGCCTTTTTTTTTTTTTTTTTTTTTTTTGTGGTACCGGGGATTGAACTCAGGGGCACTTGACCACTGGGCCATATCCCCAGCCCTTTTTTGTATTTTATTTGGAGACAGGGTCTCACTGAGTTGCTAAGTGCCTCAGCAATGGCTTTGAACTCGCGATCCTCCTGCCTCAGCCTCCCAAAGTGCTGGGATTACAGGCGTGCGCCACCGCGCCCGCCTGGTGGAAGCCTTTTGAGACGTACTTTGAAACCTGTGAGCTCCTCACCTACTCACGAGGAGAAACATTTCCTGCCTGGGGTTAAGAGGGCAAGCTCTGGGGTCAGGAAGACCGGAGTTCCAGCTAGGACTGGGCTATCCAGGAATGCTCTGGACAATCCCAGACCCCAGAGTCTCAGTCTTCCCATCTGTGAAGTGGCACTCAGGGGACAAGGACTTAAATAACAAGTGGACAGCCTGGGGTGCGGCTCCTGGCACCCACTGAACATAGTAAATGGAGGCTGCTGTCAGGGTAGCAGATGGATGGACAGACGGCTCTCCTTGCCCCCAGAGGGAGCGATTTGATAGGAGAGCGTAATTTTTTCCCTAACTTTATGCATATGTATTTATACATGTGCCTATAAATACAAATAGCTGTTTGGCTCTTTCTTTTTTTCTCCTTCATTTATTTATTTTGGTACTGGGGACTGAACCCAGGGGTGCTTAACCACTGAGCTACATTCCCCCAGCCCTTTGTATTTTTTGAGACAGGGTCTTGCTAAGTTGTTGAGGCTGGACTCAAATTTGCCATCCTCCTGCCTCAGCCTCCCGAGTCTTTAGGATGACGGGCACGTGCCACTGTGCCTGGCTTCTCTCTTACTTTAATGGAAATTCAGTTGTTGAATAACTGAATTTCTTGGCTTACGCTTGTTTCTCCCTCCCCCGACAAGATGCTGGTTCTCAGGTCAGCACGCAGAGCCCTGAGGCTCTGTCACAGCGTCTGATTTTGTGTGTCTGGTGGTCTGGTAGCTGTTTATAGCCTGTTTCCAGTTTTGTGCCATTCCCAATGATGCGACTCGAAGCACCTGTCACCTGGGCCACAGGACACCCGGCCAAGGCCCTGTCAAGCTCTTGCCATTGCATGGGCCAAACCGAACTGTCCCTTCTGCCGGCCCTCCCACCTCCAGGACTTTTTCTTTTAGACTGATTCTAGTGTGGTCTGGAAAGAGGAGGGGACTTCCCCAGGGTCCCACAAACTAATCTGACTAAGTCCTGGTCCTGGCTAAGGGCGTTCTCTTTCTTGGACTGTGGGGGCTGGGGGGCTGGGTGGCAGTGGTGTGGATGTCTCTGTGATGGCCGGGACATTCCAGGTGCTCAGCAGCCCACAGCCCTGCACGGGGTCACAGGCCCTGTGTTTTCTTGCAAGGGCTGGGAAGGAGGGAGGGTTTCAGGTGACCTTTCCCAGGCCCAGCCCCCCACCCCACCAGACTTCCCTTCGTGGCCTTGAGTCCAGGGTCAGCAGGTTCCCAGGCTGGGGACTTCACAGCACCATGGACCTGGCTCACAGAGATGGGGGGCGGACATGGGAGCCGAGGTCTCTGGGTTGGAGTCAGAGGCCATCTGGGCTGTCTGCATTTCTGGGTTCAGGACGGACTCCCCCGGGCACCAGCCGGGATGTGGAGCCGTTGTCTTCGCCTCCCCGAGCTTCCCTCTAAAATGCGGGGGGGGGGGGGGGGGGGGGCTTTCTGGCTCATCCCTGGAGGGCGATGTAAGTACTCTTGGCATACAGTAAGTGTTTACTGTGTGCAGTGTGATGTGCTTTTAGCATTTAGCATGCTGAGAAGTCATCCTCCAGGCTTGGAACACCGACTGTACTTCCTGGCTGTCACACAGAGGGGACCTGAGGAAAACTGAAGCAGGGACCGTCCTCTCACACCAGGAGAGGGGGACAGGCAGGAACTGCCAGCTGAATTCAGCCCGACAGGTGTCCAAAAGGCTGTGGGATCCAGGGTGGGTGACATCAGGGCTGCTCAGGTGGGGGTGGGAGTGGAAAAAGATGGAGGGAAGAGGTGACCCCAGAGCTGGGCTTTGAAGGAAGGAGGTGGCAGACGGAGAATCAGATGGGGGCCCAGCAAAGGCCCGACGGGAGGACCTCCAACAGGTGTGGGCAGCAGATCCCAAGGGCTGAAGAGAGTAGGGGAGCCACAGAGGGAGGGACACGGCCAGGTTCCCATTCTGTGATACTCCCCAGCCAGGCCTGGGGACACACGCCCGTAATCCCAGCTACTCCTGCGGAGGCTGAGGCCGAAGGATGGCAGGAGGCCAGGCGTTGGAGACCAGCCTGGGCAACACAGTGAGGCCTGGCCTCAGGAACCTGGGTCCCTACAGCTGTGGTTTTGAGCCTAGGAGGTGCTGTTGGGAGCGTGGGGACATAGAACGTCTGGGAAATTGATGAGAATTGTGGAGCCTCCTCCCCAAGTGCAAAATACCTGGTGTGCGTGTTCAGAGGGCACGGACGCTCCCTGGAGCCTGTGTGACTGCCCCAGCTGGCCCAGGCTGCAGGACTGGGGGCGAAGGGGACAGGGAGGGGGAGCAACCTGGGCAGAGGAAGCTGGGGGCTCAGATACAGGCGAGGGCTCCTGGGCACAGAGTGAGAACTCCATGCCAGTGCGCGTGCCCACACACACACACACACACACACACAGGACCGCGCGCCCTCACCTGGGTACACGCCCGCCCGGCCACCCCTCTCACTCACACACAGGCTGGAAAAGGCACGTAATTCCGATGGCCTCCACATGGGTACACACACAGCCGTGTGCCCACACACGCACACGCACATCCCCCCACTCCCAGTCCCTGGACCAGGCAAGGGAAGGTGGGGCTGCGACTGTCCACAATCGCCCAGGCTGTCCTTGTCTTCCAAGGGGACCGAGAGAGAACGATTTTTTTCTTCTTCCTTAATGAAAAGCTCCCGTGTGAAGGTCCCAGCCTGCTTCCCTGGTTTCTTTCCCACAAGCTGGACTTTGCTTGAATCCCCTGCTTAGGCGCCATGAAGGTGGTGGCTGGCTAGCTGGACCTTTAATCACAGGAGGGGACACTGAACCCAGGCGAGGCTCAAGGTCCGCCAGTTGCCCCCTCCAACCGGGGCCCACCACTCCCATTACCCACCGTCCCCAGCACTAGCCCAAGCTCCTCAGGGTCCTGCCTTCTGTCCACTGTCCACGGGCAGCAGAAGCTCTTTGTAAAACACACGCCTAATGCTGCTGTTGGTCGCCATGGAATCTGAAGTCCACCATGGCTCCCCATTGCCTTCCAAGCCCCCCCCCCCCCGTCCCTCTCCATCTTTCATGCTACACATGCTCCTGTGGCCCCTTCTAGCACCTCTGATCTTTTATTTCTTTTTGTACCGGGGACTGAACTCAGGGGCACTCCACCACTGGGCCACATCCCCAACCCTGTTTTGTATTTTATTAGAGACAGGGTCTCACTGAGTTGCTTAGCGCCTCGCCATTGCTGAGGCTGGCTTTGGACTCGAGATCCTCCTGCCTCAGCCCCCCAAGTGCTGGGATGACAGGTGTGCACCACCACGTGTGGCTGGCTCTGATCTTTGCATGTGGGGATCCCTCTGCCTGTAGAGCCCTGCCCCCTGTCCTGACAAACTCCTATTCATCCTTTAGAACTCAGCCCAGAGGCCCAGGATGGACTGTGTGTCCCTAAGGGGCCCCTTGGCCACCCACAGCAGCCCTTAGTTTTTCCCCCTCTGGCCGGGACCAAGCGAGGGACATCGATCAGTGCAGGGTGCTCAGGATAGCTGACCAGTGACCCAACGACCCAGTCCTGAGGATTCCAGAAATGGGCACAGAACCTGGACACCTTGCTTCCGTCCCTGCTGACCCCTAGGGGTCGTGATGGGCCATGAGCTGTCAGGCTGGGCAGTGAGGTAGGTCCAGGGCAGGAGCTGGGAGGGAGAGCTTGTCCCTCCTGGGGCTGCCACTTCTGCCCACTCAGCACCTCCTGGGCCCCTAGAGGCCTCCAGGAAGGGAGAAAACAGGCCAGACCAGCTCAGCCTGGCACTGCCCACCCCCACAGGGTCCCCCCCACACCGCCCTCCACTCCCTGCCACGAGGGGCCCCGGGGACTTTGTCTCCACGGGGCCCAGGACTGTGATCCGGAACAGCGATAGGGGCTGATTTCAGGAGGCAGCCAAGCGGGCCCAGGGCCAAGGGCCGTTATGAAAAGGAGAGGAAAGGACGGAGACGGGCGGGGGTGGGGCGGGGTGACGAGAGCCAGAACCCCACACTGAGGGCCCAGTCCCAGTCCCGGCTCTGCTGCTTCTTCACTTGATGACCTTGGACAAGGCCCTGACCCTCTTCTGACCTTGCTTTGTCCATCTGCAAATGGGGACAGCAGCGTGTCCCGCGGCAGGGGAGGTGTCACGCAGAGCCCTGAGCTCAGCGCCTGCCGCTATTGTTCATTCTTGTTCCTGGACTGTGGAGCCGCTGGCAGACCTGGGCCCATGCCCAGCAGCTGTGGTCCAGGGGCTTCCCTGGGCTCAAGGACATCGGCACAGTACCTTTTTCACAAGGCTCTCCCCTTGACTGTGGGATGGATTGTTAGGCTCTGCCTTTTACAGAGAAAAGGCACCTGCCGGTTCCCCACGCGGCCACAGGGCTGGGATCTAGGCCCTGGAGAGGAGCTGGGGCCCATGCCATCCATTTCAGACTTCTTTACTCTCCCTGATCCTAGCATCTGCCTGAAGGACCCAGGACTGCCGGGGGTAGAGCTGTGGGCCAGGACACTGGTGATGATGACAGTGAAGCCTGAACTCCAGGGCCACAGTGCTGACAGAAGTAGTTCAGGGGAAGGCGGATTCTGGCTGGGATGGGCCACAGAGGGGCAGGAAGCAGCCCCATCAGGGACGGGGGGCTGGCAGAGGCGTCTATGAACTAAGAGTTCTGCATAGATCCTGGGCTCCCTGGTCTGGGGGTCTCAAAGTCTCATCAGATTCCTGGGACCAGGGGCGGCCCCTTGGATGCCTTCCCAGGCCTCCCCCTCCCTAACACAAAGCTTCTTTTCTGCCTTTGGTCCCCTGGCTGCCAAGGGGTACTGGGGCCGCCGGGCTGGGGTGGAAGGAGGGCTGATGGGCTGCGACACCCTCAGGCTGTCTCCAGCAATGCTGGGATGGGGCCACAAGGGAAGGTCCTGGCAGCCAAGGACCACTCCTCCGGCACCAGGTCTCGACTCTACCTAATGTTGGTGACAGCAGGAGCCACTGTATGTGAGGCCCTCGCGGGTGCCATAGGGACTGGTCACTCTCAGAACACAACCCAAGGCTAGGGATGAGGAACAGAAACGGAAACTCAAACCAGGCCATGAAGTGACCTGTTTTGTTATGCAGTGAGTGGGTGACAGAGCCAGGAATAAAACCTTGTTCTGTCCAAAACCAGAGCCCCTCACTCCTGACTATGGCCTATACATTTTCTTAGTCCCCGAGCCTCTTGGAGGTGACAAGTCCTCCAGGAGGACGTTTTTAGGCCTCAGTCTACTTGTTTGAAAAACAGGAGAAAGAGCACTGCCATCAGGGTTACTATGACACTTAGGCTGCAGTGACATCCTCCTGGGAACACACTGGGTGACAGCCCTCAGCAACCACCAGATACCTGTCCACAGCCACTCCCGTCCTATTCCAAACCCAGGAAACCTAGGGGGTGCACAGCTCAGTCTGGAGGGCCCTGCGCTGGCCTGGCTGCAGGGGACTGTGAGAATTCCAAGTTCATTAGCACTGTCATCTTAACATCTGGGACCCCAAAAGCTCACATCCCTGCTGGGCCTTGGCTTCCTCCTCTGGGAAACAGGGACCATAAACAGCGTGTGTCCAATGGCAGCTGGGAAGATCTGGGGGCAACAGAGACAGGCCAAGTGCCCCAACCGAGCCAGTCGTGGTTAGCACACGGTAGGTGGTGGTTGTGACATGCTGACACATGTCTGTCCCTGTCTCAGACAACTGCTCTTCTGGCCTCTGAATGCCTGGGGCTCCTCCATCCTCCAGGCTTGCCCATGTCACCTACTTTTGCTAGCCCAGCAGGGGCCTACTGGCCCCTGACCACTGGGAAAGGGGAATTTCTGAAAAGAATTAAAGAATTGAGGCCATAGGGGATGGGGGCCGGGCTGGCCTTTGAATGGGATGAAAAGGCCTGGAGAGGCCTGGCTAGTCCACATTGTCTTCCTTGGACAACGGCAGCTGGCCCTTGAGAGGGGACCCCGGGCAGGGGCAGGGGCTACAGGCAGATCAGGGGCCAGGGCAGGTTCAAACACTGCCATTAAGGCCAAAAAGACAGATTTGAATTGCCACTCTTCAATGAATGGCTCAGGAGCCTAGAAGATGATGTCAGTTCTCTGGCCTCAGTTTGCTCATCTGTTGAATGGGGACACTTTTCCCTAGCTCCTTCAGTCCTTGCAGGATTAATGATGACACTCTATAAAGGGCCCCACAGTGCCAGATACAGGGAGATACTCCATCAAGAAGGCAGAAAGAATGTTCCTGGCTTTGGGGTGCCATTAGAAGGGCTACAGGAAGACAGAATGCTCTGTCCAAAATGCCAGGTCCCCAGGGAGCCTCTGACACTGACCCACAGGCCTGAAACTCCACCCTAGTCCTTCCTCTAAGGGAAATAAATAACCGGGGCACTAAAAAAAGCCAGGAGCAGGAGAAAAGGGAAGGGGGTCCCGAAGGGTTGGCCACTGTGGGGGTGTCCTGGCCCTTTCCCATGTGCCAGGTGCCCTGGCGACACAAGTCCTGGGGGTCCTCTTCTCCATCCCTGCTCCCTTTACCGCTCCTGTCGGGCTCTTGGGCTGATAGGATGTGAATGGGGACGCTGAGAACTCCAGACACTTGGGTAGGACACTCCGCACTCCAGGGAGGCTTGGCCATATAGCTCAGATAGCGGGGTGGCCCGGGTCCCTGGCCCCCACCCCCAGTCCTTCCCGGGCTGGCACTGAGGTGGGGAACCGGGTCGCCTTCCGATCCCGGGATTGCACGGAAACAGGGGTGTCCCCGCACTCCTGGGCCCCAAGCCGGGCTGGCAGTGCACGGAGTGGGGAGCCCTTACCTGCGTCCAGAAAACGGAGCGCCCCCGACGCTCCACGCGGCGCCGCCTCCCGTGAGCAGGAGCCCGAGGCAGAGCAGCGCCCAGGCCCGCGGGCCGCCCATGCTGCGCCCGCCCGGCGCCCTCCGCGCGCGCTCCTCGCCGCCGCCCCCAGCCTGCGCCCCGGACGCGCCGAGCGGCTCCCAGCGCGGCGCGAGGGCGGCGCGCGCTCCCGGCCTCTCCCGCCCCTCGGCGCGGCCCCCCGCCCCCGGCGCCGCCCTCGCAGCCAACCCGGAAGGAGCCCGGGGGGCCGGCGCCGCCTCCAGGAGGCCCGCGGGTGCCCACCTGAGCCCCGCGCACAGCGCCTGGCACCGCGTGGCCCTTTGGGGGGCGGGGCGCTCTCGGGGTGCAAATTGGAAAACTGGGACCCGGCCACTGTCCCAGACAGAGCCGGCACCCGAACCCACCGCGCCTGTGCTAATGATGCTGGGGACTCATCCTTCTCCATATCTTTGCGGAATGCAATTCCCAAAATGTAGGGACGCGCCCATCCATCCAACAAAGGGTTCCTAAGCAGCCCGTACCATTGCGTTCTGGGCACCTCACCTCCGCTTCTCGTCAGGAAGATTCCGTTGAATTTCAAATCACTCTGTGCGAGGTGGGCGCAGTTGTCCCCGTTTTACAGATGAGAAAACTGAGATCCGGACACTCCTAGTCACCCTTGGTTGACCCCATAGGTACACGGTCCTCTCTTATTCCCACTTTACAGATGGGGAAACCGAGCCAAGGAGCAGGAGCCCGAGGCAGAGCAGCGCCCAGGCCCGCGGGCCGCCCATGCTGCGCCCGCCAGGCGCCCTCCGCGCGCGCTCCTCGCCACCGCCCCCAGCCTGTGCCCAGGACGCGCCTAGCGTCCTAACACACCCTGGCAGTTGTTGGCTGAATTATGGCTTGAACCCGTATCTTCTGACTACGGAAGATGTCGCCGCTCTTAATCACTATTCAGCAAGACCCTAGACAGCACTTTGATCTGGGTTTTGCCATCTGTAACAAAGTAAGGATTGTCTTACAGTGTAGTTTTTTTCATCTGGGGACATGGTGGGCTTCTAGGGGGAGGGCTGTGTGTCCGGAAAAGGTGCATGCAAGTTTGTGAGTGTGTGCATGTATGATGTCCGTTTGTGCACGTGTGCAGTCGACGTGTGCACACATGATGAATGTTTGTGTGCGAGTCCGGGTGCGTATGTGTGTGTGATCTGAGTGGAGATGGGCGGGACTAGAGCTCTATTTCTTAGAGGAGACCCAGAACCCCCAACCACCCAGGACACTCTCTACCCACTCACCCGTCTGAGTTGGCTTGTGCCAGGCAGTCCTGGACTGGTGAACCCCGTGCTCCGCTCAGCTGTGCACTGGGGGCCTGTTCTTGCTGCCACTTGTCCAGATCCAAACTCTGTGCCAGAAAGGATCTATCAGCCCACTCTGATTCCTGGGGACTGCCTCCCCTGGACTCACTGCTGGGAGCACCAGGTTCTGGACCTGAGGCCAGGTGGCAGAGTTATCACCCTTGTGCTCACATCCAGGGCGACGATTCCCTGTCCTTGGAGGGAGCTAGTGGTAAGAGCTGGGTTCACAGGGAGTGGAGTGATGGTGCACCCCTGTAATCCCAGTGACTAGGGAGGCTGAGGCAGGAGGATTGCAAATTCAAGGCCAACCAGGCAACTTAGCAAGACCCAGGAAGGAAGGAAGGAAGGAAGGAGGAAAGTCTAGGGGTGGGAGTGTACCTCAAGGGTAGAACGTTTGTCTGGTGCATGGGAGGCCCTGGGTTCAATCCCCAGTACCACAAAGAAAAAAAAAAAAAGAAAACAACTGGATTTAACCCTGCTCTGCCAGTTCTGCCCAGGTTAGTGTGAGCAAGTCTTGTCCATCTCTGAACCTCAGTTTCTCTTTCTAAGGAGGATAGCTGCATGTTTCTTACAGGGGCGTGGGCAGGATGGAGATGTCCCCTGCCTCACATGGTCTCCCCAGGGCTCCCCACTTCCAACAGCATCACCTCAGTGCCAACTTTGCCCTGTTGGGCACCTGCTGGGTGCCGTCTCGCTGATTCCAAGGAGCTGTAGCTCCGTGCCTCTTTGGTGAGCCCTGATTCTGACCCGGCTAGATCAGTGACTTCACCCCCCGCCCAAAGGACTTGTCACTCTTGAGAGGTCATGTCCCAAGAGGATCCAAGGCCTACTTAAGACCCCAGTCAAGTGGCCAGTGGCAAAGTCCATCCACCCCAAGGGACACTCTGAAGAGCGTGCAGCTGCTGAGAAAGCAAAGGCCTGTGGCTTCTGTCCTGGGGTGACTTGGAGGGAGGGAGCGGTGTCTGAGACTGACTCCAGTGGGTACCACAGCACGAGGAGGCAATTAACAACAGGCTGAGATGCTCCTGTGGTTAATGGCGTTCCTTAACCAACGCCACCAAACTTGTGGGAGCTTCCGGCTACTGTAGAAGATCTCTTTCCCAGTGAGGGACCCTCTCTGTAAAAGCTCTTTCAACATTTTAACATCAAAGAGGGGCCTGCCCTTGCTAAGGCGGGGACACTACCACACAGGCTTGGTGTCCCATAGTCCTAGGTATCAACTCCAAAACAATCACTGAGAACTGTGTGACCTGAGACAAGTCACTTCCCCTCTCTGAGCCTCAGTTCCTTGCCTGAAAAAACAAGGCTATGCCACAGAGTTTTCTCTTTTCTTCTTCTTTGTGATACTGGGGATTAAACCCAAGGGTGCTCTACCCCTGAGCTACACCCCAGCCCTTTTATTTTATTTTTTGAGACGGGGTCTTGCTAAGTCCCTGAGGCTAGCCTCAACTTGCCATCCTCCTGCTCCAGCCACTCCAGTCTCGCCTCCACGTCCGCCCCATGGGGTCTGTTGGGGAGCCCTCTGGCTCAGCAGTCCACACTCGCTTTGGGTCTTCTCGTAGTGGTCTGAGGACGCAGCGAAGCCCCCTGGGAGCCGGGGCGGCCGGCAGCCTGCTTTCTGGTCCCGTCTCCTCCACTGGCTGAGGGAAAGGCAGGAAATGCCGCGGGGGCCGGGGCTTTGGTCATTTGAGGTTTCAGTGTTTGCAGAGACAAGGGAGGAGAGGGGCTGGTTGGCTTGAGGTCTCAGGGCCTGCTTGTCCCTGCAGGCGGGGCCTCCCCCCTGGGGACCTGGCCCCCTCTGCTGCCAAGACCCAACCACAGCGGCCAGTAGCGACAGCAGCTTCCGTTCTGAGCGCTGACCCCGCGCCAGGCGCTGTGCTAAGCATTTTGCTCGCATTGTCTCTTGTCCTCCTCTCTGCCACCCGGGTGGCAGCCTTATTGTCCCCAGGTGTGGAGTTCAGGGGTCAAGGGACTCTCTCAAGGCCCAAGGCTCATGGGTGACGGGCACGAGCCCAGGCACTACCCATTAGGCGTCACTGCCACGCTCTGGCTGAGCCCCACTGGGGGGCTTCGTTGGGGTATGAGAGAATTTGGCTCCACGTTGGCCTCCCACTGGGGGCTGAAGAGGCCAGAGGGAGCACATGGACATGGGCGCGGGCCTGGGCCCACACACCGTGGACCACACGGGGACACACACACGTGACCACACGGGGACACACACACGTGCCCCCACAGCGCTGTCGCGGGGTCTGGGAAACAGGCTTCTGGTACAGATTCACTGACCCGTCCACCCTGGCCTAGTCCAAACAGGAAATGCTTCTGTCCCCCTAACAAACAAACGGGGGCCGCAGCCTCCTCTCTCCTCCCGCCATGTCCGGTGGGGGGGTGCCCTGAGGGCCAGTGCTGCTCACACAGCAGCTCTGGTGCCCACGGTCCCGTGGGTCCCTGCCCTCACTGTGCCAGTCTAGAGGTGGGTGGTGTCCAAGGGGCCGAGACATGCCCAGAGCCCCTAGCGGCAGCCCCAGGGGCCAGGCCTGAGGGCAGCCCTGGAAGCACCAGCCGTCTTTAAAGGCTCTACTGAGACAAAGGCAGGGCCCAGGCAGGGCCTCCGGGCTCCTGCTTCCAGGTTAGGGGACAATGGCTGCTCTCTGGGCCTTTGATCAGGGGGTGGGCCCTGCTGCCCCTGCACTCAGAGCAGGAGGGGCAGGGCCACCGGGAGGCCCCTGGGAGCCTGCAGCTGCCTGGCAGCATTATTTCTGCTCCCGTGGGTCTGCCCTCGCCCCGGCTCCCTCCCTCCCTGGAGCTGGGACTGGGGCTGGAAGGCAGCGAGGGGAGGAAGGAAGCTGTCGGGAAAATCATAAATCAGGGCTCTGGGAGGGCCTCCCCGCCCTCCTCAGGAATCCCTGGGAGCACGGTGGTGGGTCTTTGGGGTGGTGACGGGGGCGGGGGGCTTCAGAAGGACGGGGTCAGGCACAGTCAAGCGTGGCAGGACAGGGTGCCTACGCGTGGAGCTAGGTGACCTGGATGTTTGTGTCCTCTAGAGAGAGCCCTTTCTCTTTGAGCCTCAGTTTCCCAATTTGGAAAATGCTAAGAGGACTTGGGGACTTTTTTGGGGGGGTACCGGGGATTGAACTCAGGGGCACTTGACCACTGGGCCATATCCCCGGCCCTGTTTTATATTTTATTTAGAGACAGGGTCTCACTGAGTTGCTTAGCACCTCACTTTTGCTGAGGCTGACTTTGAACCGGTGATCCTCCTGCCTCAGCCTCCTGAGCCACTGGGATGACAGGCGTGCGCCACCATGCCTGGCTGCTAGGACTTGGACACTTTAATGTGATTATGCTTTGTTGCCTATGAAGGGACGGAGAAAAGAGAGGTCTTCTCAACAGTGTTTGTTCCCACTTCTCTTCCTTGGGTACCTTCTCCCAAATCCTTCCCTCTGGTTTCTATCCCCCACATCCCTGCACTACCAGGCTTCGCTGAGGTCCTTTACTCTGGTTCTCTTTCCACACCTCTCCTGAAGAAATGAACTAGTGAGGTCTCTGGCGGCATCCATCTAGCTAGGGTAGAGAGGGAGGAGCCGTTGGTTCATTCATACTAAGGTGGGAATGACTGATGTGTTGGGTGTTGTTTACAGTTGGGAGGAGGGGTGATAACAGAGATCCTCCTCCTTGAAGCCCTAAATTGCTGGTAGTACACTTTTAGGCTGGTCGGGGGGATGTTTGGTGACTAGGGGCCTAGGAACATGGTCTGTAGGGAAGGTGCCCATCTCCCAGCCTCAATAAATTGAAGGCCATTCCCTACTGGATGTATCTGAAGTGGTGACCATGAGTTCCTGAGATTAGATGGGTCTAAGATTAGATGGGCCTAAAGTATCTTGTATTAGATACAAGATACTTTAGGGTCTATAAAAAAATTTCTGCACAGAAAAATATTCTAATCTCTGGGAAATTTGCAACATATGGATCAGATAAATAGGTTAACTTCCTCCATATGTAAAGAGCTCTTACAAATCAATAGTAGTCAATCAATGGCCCAAGAGATAAGTGGACAGAGGTCATAAACAGACAACTAGCTCAGAATGAAAAGGAAGTCAACTTCACCCAGGAGAAAAGGAAGGAGGATAGAGAGATAGAGACGGAAAAAGAGACACAGAAAGAGGGGTGCTTTGGGAAGAGGACCCAGTTGTTGAACTTTTGTTCCTCTGAGAACCGGGGAAGAAGGGCAGGACCAGGATGCCAGCCAAACCCCACCCACACGCGATTCAGGCTCCGGCCTTGCCGGGATCCCCACCCTTGCCCCAAAAGGTGGGGAACCCGTCCTTCCTCCCTCGCCTTCTCTGCCTGGCACTGGCTGCTCGCTGGGCTCGGGCTGCCTGAGGCTGGCGGAAGTCATGCTTGGGCAGCCCTGGTAGGCAGCCAGTCATGGGCCGGGAGAAATGGATTCCTCGCCCAAGGCTTGATCTTCGGTGATGGACAGCTGTCTGGGGGCTCCCCTGCCTCCCCCTCCTGTGCAGCTCTGCAGCGCTCAGTCTGACCTCCTCTGTGTGCCCTTGGGGGTGCCACGCTGCTCCCTCCCCCGTCTCACCCTTCCAGTGTCGCGGGCTCTTCCCAGAGGCAAATGGAGCCCCGTGAGGGGGTCTCTGCAGCCTCCCGCTCCCTCGGGTGGAGAACTGCAGGTCCCTCCTCAGATCCCAGACCCGGGACACCAAAGTCCCCACCCTGTGCTCCCCAGCCGACCGCAGGGCTTGCCCATCCTATCTTCTGTCTGCCAACGCCCACTCACCCTTCAGTCTCAGCTCAGACATCTCCCCCTCCCTCCAGGAAAGTGTCCCGCATCCCCAAGGCTGCGTCATGTGTCCACTGGGCCTCTTCAGTCACGGCATTCTGTGCTGGAGCTATCTGTTGATTCATCCACTTCCCCGGAGGGATCATAAATAGGCCTAGATGCCAGAGCCTTTTTGTGATCTTTCTAAGAGTTTTGGGAAAAAACTATAAATCCAGAATCCATACAAGATACTTTAGGGCCGGGCGCGGTGGCGCACGCCTGTCATCCCAGCACTTTGGGAGGCTGAGGCAGGAGGATCGCGAGTTCAAAGCCAGCCTCAGCAATGGCGAGGCACTTAGCAACTCAGTGAGACCCTGTCTCTAATAAAATACAAAAAAAGGGCTGGGGATGTGGCCCAGTGGTCTAGTGCCGCTGAGTTCAATCCCTGGTACCAAAAAAAAAAAAAAAAAAAAAGATACTTTAGGGTCTATAAAATATTTCTGCACAGAAAAATATTCTAATCTCTGGGGTAATTTGCAACACATGGATCAGATAAAAAGGCTAACTTCCTCCATATGTAAAGAGCTCTTACAAATCAATAGTAGTCAATCAATGACCCAAGAGATAAATGGACAGAAGTCATGAACAAACAACTAGTTCAGAATGAAAAGGAAGTCAACTTCATCCGGAAGAAAAGGAAGGAAAATGAAAATCGTGAGATAACACCTTGAAAAACTGGTGGTAGGGACTTAAATTTTTTTAGCAAGGGTGTGGGAAAATGTCACTTCTACCTGGGTTCTCTTTGGAGCATAGTTAGTAATAAGTAATAAAATGTAAAATGTACACACCCTTAATCTAGCAAGTTCACATCCACAAAGTTTCTCACAGGTTTATTTACAAAGGACACAAGGAAATTAACTCCAGCACTATTTGTAGCAGCAAAAGACTGGAAACGATCTAGCTGCCCATCATAGGAGGCTGGAAGATTAAGGTGCATCTATCGGTGGAATATTATATCACTGTTAAAAATAATGACGTGGGGCTGGGGTTGTGGCTCAGCAGCAGAGCGCTTGCCTCGCACGTGTGCGGCCCGGGTTCGATCCTCAGCACCACGTAAACATAAATGCATTGCATTGTGTACAACTAAAGTAAATAAATAAATATTTTTAAAAAATGACGTGACAAATGACATGTAGTATATGCATATATAGAACAGCCAGCCATAGCTGGGTGCAGTGGTGCATGCCTGTTATCCCAGAGGCTCGGGAGGCTGAGGCAGGAGGATGTTGAGTTCAAAGCCAGCCTCAGCAAAAGCGAGGTGCTAAGCAACTCAGAGAGACCCTGTCTCTAAATAAAATACAAAATAGGGCTGGGGACGTGGCTCAGTGGCTGAGTGCCCCTGAGCTCAATCCCAGTCATCCCCACACACACACACACAAAAGTTTTGCTGCGAAATGGTCGGCTGTGTCCCACTGGCAGCGGCTTCACGCGTCTTGTGTTTCCTCTGCATCGAGACCAGGGCAAGAACTGGACCGACAGCATCTAGGTTTGGGTAAATATACTCCCAGATGCTCGCACGCCCAGGTCCCCTTACAACGCAGTTCTCCAGCAGTTCCTGAAGTGAAGCCACGCATGACCCTCTGTCCCCTCCCTTTGCTCCCCATCTACACGTATGTGCGTATGTGAAGTAGATCTACGTCTTTGAGATGAACTGTTTTCCAAGATGATTTTTAGGTTTGGTCTGGTTTTGGTTTCTGGTGCTGGAGAAGGAACCCAGGGCCTTGTACCTGCTAAGCGAGCTGCACCCCAGCCTCAGCATCACGGGGGAGATGAAACAAAAGCTGAAGCAGTTAGCACCATGTGTCAAGGACACTGCTTTTTGTGGGGAAATTGCAGGAAGATAGACCCCTAAGAAGTTGGATGGTGCCGGGTGCGTGGCGCACGCCTGTAATCCCAGCACTTGGGAGGCTGAGGCAGGAGGATCGCGAGTTCAAAGCCAGCCTCAGCAATGGCAAGGCACTTAGCAACTCAGTGAGACCCTGTCTCTAATAAAATACAAAAAAGGGCTGGGGATGTGGCCCAGTGGTTGAGTGCCCCTGAGTTCAATCACCGGTACCAAAAAAAAAAAAAAAAAAAAAAAAGAAGTTGGATGGTGCACACACTTTCTCCGAAAGCATTCATAAGAAATTGGTGATTTCACCTCTGGGACGGTGAGCCGAGGGGCTGACGGTGCTTTTCATTTTGTGAATCTTTGTGCACAGATTGAGTAAAAGTTAATACCAAAAAGTATGCATAGCATGGTCACCCTGTGCCCTAAGAATTAAATCCTGTGTTTGAAAGACAGCGTGTGTGTGTGTGTAAGATGGCAGCCTGGCCCCTGGGTGTGGGAATGAGGCTTCTATGTAGATCTCCTCCTCCAGGGAGGACAGGAAGGGACGGCAGAGCATCCACAGCACCAGGGCTGACTCAGACCAGGGCCTCCAAATGGGGCTGGGGTCCTTTCTGGCAGGCCCCAGGGGAGGCTCCTGAGGGAGGTGGCCCTTCCTGCTCTCCCAGGAAGGACGCGGGGCCCTGGCACTCAGCAGGCCTGGCCCTGGGCCCACAGTCGCTTGGGACATAGCAGAACAGAGGCTGTTCAGAGGCAGATGGGAGGTGGCAGCCCCAGCTGGAGGAAGTGTCTGTCCCCGAGGGTTAGGCCAGCAGACAGCAGGGCTCTCCACCTGCCCCACGTCTGAAGGCTGGCGTCACATGAAGCCCACGTTGGCTGTGTCCTCACAGGGAAGAAAAGAAAGAGGGGGCAAGGGAAGACAGAGAGAGGAGGCGGAAGAGAGAGAGGCTGAGTCCCAACAGCAGCACCAAAGGAGGGCAGGAGGGTGGGGAGGGGAGAGTAGGGGCCAACACCGACCCAATTCCCACGGCGTTGGCGCTTGGTCTTTGACCCTCTGACTGCGAGCACTATCACAGCCATCCTGAGGGGCTCTTTTGCCAGGGAAAGGGAGGATCACAAGACACTGCACAGCCAGCAGCTGCAGAACTGGATTCAAACTCTGGTTCAGGCAGGTGGTCAGGACAGCCCAAGTCCAGAATCAACTCGGAGACCTGCATGGTGCCCATTTCCCTCCAGACAGGGGCCTCTTGGCCCATCTGAGCTGCTTGTGCCCAGCCTTGGTGGGACATCCCCAGGGGCATACCTGACCTGCTTCCACCAGGGTGGCCTGTTATCAGGGAGGGTCCTAACATGGGTCCTACTTGGCCAAGAGAAGGTTTTAATCTTACCTATGTTTCCTTGCTGTGTGACATTGGCCAAGTTGCTTTCCCTCTCTGAGCCTTAGTGTTCTTGCCTGGAAAATGGGGATAAAAGCCCTTGTCTCCTGGTAGGTTGTTATGAGGAGCACTTGAATAAGGCATGACTATCTTGCACAGAGCCTGCTCATATAGTGCTCAGGAAATAGTACCCACGTTGAACTCAAAGAGTGAAACAGGTAGTGTACAGAGGAGGAAAGCTGGGTAGCCTGGAATTGAGAGCATCAACCCTTGTCAAAAAAAGTATGGGGGCCGGGCGCGGTGGCGCACGCCTGTCATCCCAGCACTTGGGAGGCTGAGGCAGAAGGATTGCCAGTTCAAAGCCAGCCTCAGCAATGGCGAGGCACTTAGCAACTCAGTGAGACCCTGTCTCTAATAAAATACAAAAAAGGGCTGGGGATGTGGCCCAGTGGCCGAGTGCCCCTGAGTTCAATCCCTGGTACCAAAAATAAATAAATAAATAAAAAAGAGTATGGGGGAACATTCTGCTTCCAAAAAGAGTGTGGAGGCTTTCTAAAGAGACTTTGCCACCAACTGTTCCCTGAAATGCTTCTGTTGGCTTCTTAGGTGAAAGCAAGGAAAACCCATATTGAAAGGCAAAACTCTTCTCTAAGCAGATCTCGACTTTAGAGCAATCATTCATTCAATCATCCTGTCTTTGCTCCGGCTTGGCCAAGCCAACTCAGGGAAGGGTCCTCTTTCTAGTCACTCTGCCTGCAATTAGGAATCTCTACCACTAGGTGGCGTCTTTGATTTGCACCGAAATGATTTATTTTCCCCACCCTGTGTGTCGTCTCTGATCCACTCCTAGAAACTGCATTTTGAGAATAGAAAGGGATACAGAGACAGTTTTTAGATTGGTGGAAAAGAGCTGTGATCAGCTAGCGATGTCTGCACTGGGTGAAGAAGTGGAAAGAAGCATATTTTACGTTAGGCATTCTAGCACCTCCAGAATGAGCAGATGACTATGTTTTCCTACTAAATGTAACTTTCTTTCTTTCTTTCTTCTTTCTTTTTTTCTTTTTTTGGTACCGGGGATTGAACTCAGGGGCACTCGACGTCTGGGCCACATCCCCAGCCCTTTTTTGTATTTTATTAGAGACAGGATCTCACTGAGTTGCTAAGTGCCTCGTCGCCATTGCTGAAGCTGGCTTTGAACTCACCATCCTCCTGCCTCAGCCTCCCAAATGCTGGGATTACAGGCATACACTACCATGCCCAGCCTAAATGGTAACTTTTTTTTGGAGGGAGGGGTACCGAGATTGAACTCCGGGGCACTCAACCACTGAGCCACATCCCCAGCCCTATTTTGTATTTTATTAGAGATAGGGTCTCACTAAGTTACTTAGTGCCTCGCTTTTTGCTGAGGCTGGCTTTGAACTTGCGATCCTCCTGCCTCAGCCTCCCGAGTGCTGGGATTACAAGTGTGTGCCTCTGCACCCAGCTGTATTTCACAATTATTTTAAAGAGAGAAGCTGTCTATGCCTTTTTTTCTTTCTTTCTTTCTTTTTTTTTTTTTAAATGTTTATTTATTTGCTTTTAGTTGTACACAATGCGTTTATTTTT
The DNA here is from genome assembly GCA_025594165.1 of Tamias sibiricus. NCBI lineage: Eukaryota > Metazoa > Chordata > Mammalia > Rodentia > Sciuridae > Tamias > Tamias sibiricus. The sequence continues at coordinate 19,837,998 of CM046664.1, forward strand.
ATGTGGTGCTGAAGATTGAACCCGGGCTGCACATGTGGTAGGCAAGTGCTCTACCACTGAGCCACAACCCCAGTCCCCGCCTATGCCTTTTCTTACCTGCTTTTTCCTACATACTCCTACGGGAACCTCAATCTTAGAGATAAGACGATTACCTCAAGTCTGTGGCTGTCTGCCCACTCAGGCTTTGTCTTAGCCAGGCTCTTCTTGGAAAAAACTATAAAGGAGCAAAAAAGCCCTTTTGGCTGATTTCTTCTTAAGAATTGCTGAGTTCCACAAAATCGTTCTTTCTCCTTGGTAATCCCTCAGTGGCTTCTTAGAATCTTTTCAGTGGTAAAACATTATAATAACAATATAATATCACTAAAACAGTTTTTAAAAAGAAAATGACTCATCTGTAATCTATCCACCTTAATATAATGACTTCTCAGGGTTTTTTTTTTTTTTTTTGCCAAGCCCATTGAATATCTTTCCCCACCCCACACAGTTGAGGATCCTCCTCCTTGTTCTTAACTCTTTTCTCCTTTGAAGTCAAAGCTGATTTTATTTCTAATCTGCACCGATGGCTGTTTTTTTGTTTTCTGTTTTTTTCTTTTTTGGTGCTGGGGATTGAACCCAGGGCCTTGTGCACGCGAGGCAAGCACTGTACCAACTGAGCTATCTCCTCAGCCCCAATAGCTCTTTCTTGATAGTCACACATGGGATCTGAGGACTGCCTTCTGCACAGGGCCTGAGTCCTCACCGTTTCCACATACAGGCTGCCCTGTCATGCCCCATGTGAGTTAATACGTGCAAAGAAATATCTGCAGGGCTGGACACCAGATATCTCTGTGGACACTACGGGTGTGCCAACATGTTCTTATTTCCACCTTGTTACTTTGGTGATCTCTAATGTAGCTCTTCAGTAATTAATTAAGAATGTAAGGTGATGGGTGCGGTGGTGCACGCCTGTAATCCCAGCATTTGGGAGGCTGAGGCATGAGGATCGCGAGTTCAAAGCCAGCCTCAGCAATGGTGAGGCACTTAGCAATTCAGTGAGACCCTGTCTCTAGTAAAATACAAAAAAGGGCTGGGGATGTGGCCCAGTGATCGAGTGCCCCTGAGTTCAATCCTGGTATCAAAAAAAAAAAAAAAAAAAAAAAAAAGAATGTAAGGTACTTGGGGACTGGGGATGAAGCTCAGTGACAGAGCACTTACTTCGTATACATGAGGCCCTGGTTCCATCCCCAGCACCACACACACAAAAAGAATATATGTTATTTTTAACTTAAAAAATTCATCCACCCAACCATGTAGGGAAATCAATAACTTCAGCCTGCGTTCCTAGTTTGTAAGAATTTAAATTTTGTATCATAACTCAGCTACAGCTGCCATGCCTGTATGCAAAACTTCTTGCATGTACAGTAAGTTTAATTGTGCTTGGTCAACAGAAGGAGGGGTATGTACTTTAATTAAGGGATAATGTTATTTTAAAGTAGTGATATTTTGTTCAAAAGAAATATGCATTTTTGCAATTTAAAAAATTATAAAAGATGATATCATGTCATTTAATAACATTTAACCTACTTGGTTTTAAAATTAAAAAAAAAAATACATCCACCCAGTACCCCTCCCCCAAATACATTCGCCACTTGTTATGGTGTGGATGTGAGGTGTCCCCGAAATGCTCACATATGAGACAATGCAAGAAGGTTCAGAGGAGAAATGATTGGGTTGTAAGAGTCTTAACCCAATCAGTGATTTAATCCCCTGACAGGGATTAACTGAAGGGTGACTGAAGTGGTGGGGTGTGGCTGGAGGAGGTGGGAATTGGGGTGTGGCTTTGGGTATATATTTGTCTCTGGCAAGTGGAGTCTCTGTTTCCTGATCACCATGATGTGAGGGGCTTCCCTCTGCCACACTCCCGCCATGATGTTCAGCCTCACCACAAGCCCTGAGGAATGGAGCCGGCCTTCTGTGGACTAAGACTTCTGAAACTGAGCCCTCAAATAAACTCTTCCTCCTCTAAAATTGTGCTGGCTGGGTCCTTTAGTCACAGCAGCGAAAAAGCTGACTAAAACACCACTGCTATTTGTGTACCTGAGAGAAAATGAAAACATGGTCAAACAAAAACTTGCATGTGAATGAATGGGCAAAGAAGTATTGTTTATAATAGCCAAAGGGTGGAAACAGACCTAATGTCCATCAACAGATGAATGGAATAAGCAAATGTGACCTATCCATGCAACGGAATAGTATTCAGTCATAAAAAGGAACGAAGCACCGATACATGCTACATCATGGATATACTTTGAGAACTATACTAAGTCAAAGAAGCCATGCATAAAAGGCCACATATTATGTGATTCCATTTATATGAAATATCCAGAACGGGCAAATCTACAACAATGGAAAACAGATTGGTGGTTCCCAGGGGGTGGGAGAGGTCAGGAGTATAGGAAGTGACTACTAATGGGTACAGGGTTGTTTTTTTTTTTTAAATATTTATTTATTTGCTTTTTAGTTGTACACAATGTGTTTATTTTCACGTAGTGCTGAGGATCAAACCCAGGCCACGCACGTGCTAGGCGAGCGCTCTACCGCTGAGCCACATCCCCAGCCCACAGGTTTTTTTTGATGGTTTAGATATTAGGTGTTCCCCAAAAACTTATGTGAGAGACAATGAGAGAAGGTTTAGGGATGAAACCATTGGGTTAGGAGAGCGTTAACCTAATCGGTGTGTTAACCCACTGCTAGGGATTAACTGGGTGGTAACTGTAGGCAGGAGGTGGGCCCCTGGGGACCTGCCCTGGGAGTTTATATTTTGTCCGTGGTGTGGGGAGCTGTCTCTCCCCTCTCTCTCTGCTGTCTGTGGCCATGTCCTGAGCCACTCTCCTCCACTAAAACTTCAGCCGTGATGCCCTGCCACACCGTGGGCACACAGCAATGGGGTCGGCCGTCTGTGGACTGAGACCTCTGAAACTGTGAGCTCCAAATAAACTTCTCCTCTTTTAAAATTGTTCTTGTCAGGTCCTTCAGTCACAGCAGCACAAAAGCTGACTAAACAGTTTCTTGGGGGATGATGAAAATGTTCTAAAGTTGATTGTGATTATTAGTGTATACACTTTAAACATGTGAATTGTCCAGTATGTTCACTGTGTCCTAATAAAGCTGTTATATATATATTTTATTTATTTATTTATTTATTTATTTGGTACCAGGGATTGAACTCAGAGGCACTTGACCACTGGGCCACATCCCCAGCCCTTTTTTGTATTTTATTTAGAGACAGGGTCTCACTGAGTCGCTAAGTGCCTCGCCATTGCTGAGGCTGGCTTTGAACTCGCAATCCTCCTGCCTCAGCCTCCCAAGTGCTGGGATTACAGGTGTGTGCCACCGTGCCCAGCTTGTTATATATATTTTAAAAACACATATACATTCAAACAGGTGAGGAGAAGTACTCCCCAAAACTCCAAGGGAGGAAGACGGACAAAGGGGGAGGTGGAGGGAAAGGTCCAGCCACGTCGGACCGTCGTGTCCCATGGCCAGAAACACCCACAGGGTCTCTTCTGTGGTGAGCAATTTGAAAGTGGGCAATGAGGTCTGGGCTCCCAGTCCTGAGAGCTCATTATCATGAGTCCCCATTATACCGTGCTGTGATAGCCAGTGGTGGTGACAGCCCCCGGGGACCCTTAACAGCCTGGGTTGTCATTGGAGGTTCAGGGGCGTCCACACCGAGGCTTGGCAGATGAGCAGAAGGCCTCCAGGTGAAGCCTGAGGAGAGAGGGCCAGGCACAGGGGACAGCATGGGAGAGGCCAGGAGGCCAGAGGAAAGTCAGACCACTGCAGGAAGCAAGCACAGGTCCGTGTGGTGGGACGGGGAAGGCGCAGGTCCGCAGGGCCAGGCTGAGGCAGCTTTGAGGGCCAAGCCTGAGCTCCTTCCTGAGGCCCCAGGAGCCACTAGGAGATTTTGAGTAGTGGGGGATGATGTGGGTCTGGTGCCCTCTGTCTGCAGGGCCTGGAGGTCTGGAGAATGGGGACCAGGTCCTTGTGTCCCAGCCAGGATGATGGCGGTTGGGGCTAGGGAGGTGTGGTGGATTGAATGGTGGCCTCCCCAAAGATACGTTCATGTCCTAGAACATGTGAATGTGACCTCATTTGAGAAAAGAGTCTTTGTAGATGTAACTAAGTTAAGGATCTCCACACATAACCGTCTTGGATTGCCTGGGTGTGCCCCATGTCCAATGACAGAGCTGAGTGAAATAGCACATGTCTAATAATAATCCCAGTTACTTGGGAGACGGAGGCAGGAGGATTGCAAGCTAGAAGCTAGCTTGGGCAACTTAGAAAGACCATGTCTCAAAATAAAATAAAAAAGGACTGGGCATGTAGTTCAATGGTAGAACCCTCCTGAATTCAATCCTTAGAATCCTTAGTATCTAGCTGGGCACAGTGTCACATGCTTGTAATCCCAGTGGCTGGGGAGGCTGAGACAGGAGGATCATGAGTTCAAAGCCAGCCTCAGCAACTTATCGAGGCACTAAGCATCTCAGTGAGAACCTGTCTCTAAATAAAATACAAAATGGGGCTGGGAATGTGGCTCAGTGGTTGAGTGCCGCTGGGTTCAATTCCCAGTACCAAAAAAAAAAGAAAAGAAAAGAAAAAAGAATCCTTAGTATCTCTAGAGAGAGACAGACTGACTGACTGACTGACTGACTGACTGACTGACAGACACAGAGGACGGACAGGCAGAGAACAGGGACAGGTCATATGAAGATGGAGGCAGAGATTAGAGTGATGCCACCACAAGGCAAGGACACCTGGAGCCACCAGAAACTCTAAGGGACCAAGAAGGATCCCACCCCACAGGTTTCATCCTGATTTCAGATTTCTGGCCTCCAGAATTGTGAGAGATCAATTTCTGCTCTTTGAAGCCTCTATGTTTGTGGTAGTTTGTTACAGTGGCCCTGGGGAGTTAATCAGGATAGGAGGAGGTGATCAGATTCTAGAGATTTTTTTTTAAACTTTCATTTTTAAAATATTTTTATTTTTTTGCTTTAGTTGTACACAATGCAATGCATCTATGTTTACATGGTGCTGAGGATCGAACCTGGGCCGCGCACGTGCGAGGCGAGCGCTCTACCGCTGAGCCCCAGCCCCAGCCCCTAGAGATGCTTTTTGAAATAGAAATACTCTCCCTCACTGCTCTTCTCCTACCTGAGCGCCCAGCGCTAGGACCTCACTAAGTTGCTGAGGCTGGCTTTGAACTCTCGATCCTCCTGCCTCAGCCTCCTGAGCTGCTTGGATGACAGGCCTGCACCACCACACCTGGCCCAGCTGGGCCTTTAATGCCACTGAACAGATTTGGGTCTTGTTCTTCCTACTTGGAGTCTTTTGGATTTGAAGAAAGGGGCCAAGGGTGGGGAATGTGTTCAGGGACGGGAGGAAATTCAGGAATCGAGATTGCTGCTTGGAGAGGCTATGGGAAAATTTGGACCCCACAGATGGGAAGGATCATCCATGAGACTGGGCAAGTGGCTCCTCCCGGGTGAGTGTGCCAGGCTCACCTGTAAGATGGCATGGTAGCAGCCACCGGGCAGCTAAGGCCTAGGAGTGCACGGTGGGAGTGCCTGGCATACAGCAAGCATTCAGTACGTGGTGGCTCTGCTTATAAGTCTGTAGAATGGGGCGGGCACGCCTATAATCCCAGAGCTCGGGAGCCTGAGGCAGGAGGATCATGAGTTCAAAGCCAGCCTCAACAGCTTAGGGAGTCCCTAAGCAACTCAGCGAGACCCTGTCTCTAAATAAAATATGAAAAAGGGCTGAGGATGTGGCTCAGTGGTCAAAAGCCACTAGGCTCAATCTAATCCCCAGTAGCCCCCCTCCAAAAAAAAAAAAAATAAATCGTAAAACCTTAGAGAGCAGGTGAAATACCACGTACCATTGCTGTTTGCAAAGGGCCTGGAGCCTCAGAACCATCTCCACTAGCTTCACCGCAGCCGAGAAAAGTAACACCATCATGGTGTCATGGCTTGAATGGTGTCCCCCACAAAACATGTTGAATTCCTACCCCCCCCGCCCGACCTGTGACTGGGACCATATTTGGAAATTGGGTCTCTGCAGATGATCAAGTTAAGATGAGGTCATGGGGTGGGGAGGGGGAGGCTAGTCCTATAACCGTGTCTACTCATTTCATTTAGGGGAATTTGGACGCAGAGACAGGCGTACATAGAGGCACAGGGAGATGAAGGCCAAGTGCACGTCAGGGACTGCTGAGGCCACCAAAAGAGCGTCATGTACAGACCCCCCCCCCCAAATTTCTGTGGTTTCAGTTCTCCGGGCTGCAGGTGCACAGAGGAGATGAGCTAGATGGTGTCGCCACCCCCTCCAGCCTCCAGTCACTGTCCAGGCCTGTGACCAGGGCGGCTGCTCCTCTCCACCCAACGCCCCAGCAGGAGGGCACCAGACTCTTCCACAGCAGACGTCTGGGACGTATTTGGAAATTCTGGCAAAGGGGTTTCAAGTTAGGGCCTGTCCCCATCAGTGGGGAGCCACCATCTGGATCCTGTTTGCTGTCCCCTGGCAGGGAATCTGAGCAGAGCTGTGGAAATTGTCCAGAGAAGAGGGCCACTCCCTCCCTGGCCAGGGCTCTGGGAAGGTGGCGGGCAGGGGAGCAGGGACAGCAGGCCCTACAGTCAGAGGTCCCGGTTGAATGCTGGACCTACCATTTTCCGGGTGACTTTTGGCAGCTTCTGTCATCTCCTTGTCTTGGTTTTCTTATCTATAAAATGAAAACAATTTACCTCAAAATGTTGCTGCCTGATTCAAAAGGATAGGGCAAATAAGAGGTTGCTTGATGAGTCAGGCGCGGTGGCGCACACCTGTAATCCCAGCACTTGGGAGGCTGAGGCAGGAGGATCCTGAGTTCAAAGCCAGCCCCAGCAATGGCAAGGCACTTAGCAACTCAGTTAGACCCTGTCTCTAAATAAAATACAAAAAAAAAAAAAAAAAAAAAAAACTGGGGATGTGGCTCAGTGGTTGCTCCTCTCCACCCAACTCCCCAAGCTGGCCAGGGCATACCAGACTCTTCCACAGACAGACGTCCTTGGGACGTAATATTGGAAATTTCTGGCAAAGGGGTTTCAAGTTAGGGCATGTCCCCTTCAGTGGGGAGGCCACCGATCTGGATCCTGTTTGCAGTCCCCTGGCAGGGAATCTGCAGCAGAGCTGTGGAAGGAAATTGTCCAGATAAGAGGGCCACTTCCCTCCCTGGCCAAGGCTCTGTGGAAGGTGGCGGGCAGGGGAAGCATGGGACAGCAGGCCTTACAGGCAGAAGGTCGCCGGTTTTTGGTTGAATGCTGGACCCTACCATTTTTCCGGGTGACTTTTGGCAGCTGTCTGTCATCTCCTTAGGTCTTGGTTTTCTTATCTTTAAAATGAAAACAATGTTACCTCAAAAATGTTGCTGCCTGATTCAAATAGGATAGAGGGCAAATAAGAGGTTTGCTTGATGAGTCCAGGGCGCTGGTTGGTGGCGCACACCTGAAATCCCAGCCCTTGGGAGGCTGAGGGCTAGGCGGGATCCTTAGTTCAAAGCCCGCCTCCAGGCAAATGGCAAGGCACTTAGCAACTCAGTTTAGGACCCTGTCTCTAAAATAAAATACAAATTAAAAAAAAAAAAAAACTGGGGCTGTGGCTCCAAGGTGGTTGAGATGCCCCTGAGTTCACATCCTCGGATACGCAAAAAAGAAGGACAAAAAAAAAAAAAAAAACAAAGAGGGATGCGCGAATGAAGGGGAATGTAAATCTTTTTAAATGATGGGGGAAAAAACATACTGTCTTAGCCTGTTTTCTTGTGACTATAACAGAATACGAAGGATGGGTCATTTATAAGTGGCAGAGAAAAGTTCTCAAGAGGCTGGGAAGGTCTGAGCACCTAGCACCAGTGAGGGCCTTGTGCTGGTGTAAACTTATGGAGGAATGTGAAAGGGCAGGTGAGCACATAAGAAAAGGGACGGAAGCTGATGAGGGACAGTCTCGCTTTATAACAAACCCCACTCCTGCTACCAATGCAGTCCCAGTGACATGTATGAAACTCACTCACTTTTCCATGAGAATTAGCACAGTCCCCTGAGACCTGCAACTAGTCCCTCTTAACTGTTAACACCACCACATGGCAATTAAATGTCAACCATGAAGTTTTGGTGGGGACAGATCACATCCAATCCATAGCATATACGTCCACACCAAAACAGAGCATTTTAAAGCACTTGGTGTTAAGCATTGTAGCATTAGTGTCAATCCAACACCACTGTTCTTTTCTAGAACTTTTTTCAATCTTCTCCAACGGAAACTTGTTTATTTTTAATATTTATTTATTTGCTTTCAATAGTTGTACACAATACAATTTCATTTATTGTTTACGTGGTGCCTGAGAATCGAACCCGGGCCGCCCACGTGCTGAGGCGAGCGCTCTGCCGCTGACCCACAACCCCAGCCCTGTCCAACTGAAACTTTATACCCATCAAGAATAACTCTTGCCAGGCATGGTGGTGCACACCTGTCATGCCAGCAGCTCAGGAAAGCTGAGGCAGGAGATTGTAAGTTTGAGGCAAGCCTCCGCGACTCTAGAGAGGCCCTGAGCAACTTTGGACTGGATCTTTCTAACTAAACATAAAAAGGGATGTGGCTGCGGGGGTGGGGAGGGGGGGTGGCTACAGGTTTTGGCTCAGTGGCAGAGCGGCTTGCCTAGCGGTGTGTGAGGCTCGGGGTTCGATCCCTTAGCACACACCATGTAAAGAAGACAACCAAACTTAAGGTTACATTCTACAACTAATAAAAAAAAAAAAAATCCTAAAAAAGAAGCGTTGGGAGGACTGGGGATGACGGGCTCAGTGCCGAAGAGGCCCCTAGGTTCGTTCCCACAGTACCAGAAAAAATATTTTCTCTCATGACTTCACGCACATTTCACTTTCTTTGTGTTCAAAGACTCTCATTTCAGCCATTGTATGTGGAATCACATGGTATTTGTCTGTTTTTTTTTTTTTTTTTTTACATTTTAACCTTTATTTTATTTATTTTTACTCGGTGCTGAGGGATGGAAACCCAGTGACTCCAAACTGTGCTAGGCAAGATGCCCGGCCACGGAGCTTACCAGCCCAGACCCTCCTTTTTATCTTGTAAAATTGCAACTCTGCACCCAGTAAATACTTAATGGTTCCCCACTTGCCCCCAGCTCCTGGCCAACAACCGCATCCTTTCTGCACTCTGATTGTGACCCTTGGGATGCCTGCTTCGGTGGCCACCCAGGCCTCCGACCCTCCTTGGATGGACTTTGCTTCCTCTGCAACCTCGCCCGAAGACCCGTCACTTCCGTCAATTCCGGTGTGTGGCAGTACGAGGGTGGATTCATTCGTGTAGGCTGCCATGCCATTGTGGACCCTGTTTTCTGTTTGGGGGGCACATAACCAGGCAGTTGGGAATTGCTTGGATCGTGGGGGTGGTGTTCTCTGCTGAAAGTTGCTGAGGAGAGGAAAGTCCGTTCGATCCTGCTTTCCCTGGTGGCTGCACTCTTCTCCCATTCCACACTAGCGAAGTTGCAAGTGCTCTAACAATCGTGTGCTCACACCAAACATTGTATTCTTCATTATTCATTTTTAAACCAGATATGCGTTGTGAGTGGTGAATTGATGGATTTTTGTTTGATTTAAGAATAACGCAATTAGCTCTCCTTGATTCCGTGGGGATAGCCATCAGCCAACTTTGGGTGGAAGCCGTGGGAAGCCTGCTGCTGACGTGGCTGAGGCTGGAACAGGGTGGGCCAACAGGGTTCCGTGGAGGAAGGGTAGGTCCAGGAACTGGTGTTGCTCTCAGGGGCCATCTGGCTCATTCACCCCTCCTCTGGGTGAGCAGCGGGTGGCCCCTTTTCCTAGTGATGTTAGAGCTCCTGGAATCACTGGACCCCAACTCCCTTGAGCTTAGTGTTTCTGCGGGGCTACACTCTGGGTTGTCGGGTGTAAAGCCTGCTGTGCAGGGGAGCCACGGCCTGGCTAATTGACCTGAGGGCCACCCTACAGGCGGAGTTCTGTGGTTTCCCGGGTGAGGAGAAGTAAACTGGTGCACTAACTTGCTGTGTTCTAAAAACTTGGTCGTGATACCCAAAATGGGGGAGTTGCCGGAATGCTGGGAGTGCACAGGGCTACTTTCTGGGTGCTTCTGCCACATGTATGATAGGGTGTCCTCGAAATGTCATCCTCAAAGTTCCTGCCTTTATGCAGGACAGGCTGGACTGTTGGGGCCTAAGCGATCCCCAATTACCTTCCAGACATCTAGCAAGAGGGGGTCTGTTGTGGGGAGAGGGGATAGAGAATCTACTGACTCATGAGGGTCGGCAGAGGTCCTTGGGCCCTTCCTTGGGGAACCAGAACCCCAGTGTGGGGTGCTGTCAAAGGGCGGAGCCCGGATCCCAGGTTATGCCTCCATGTATATGGGCACCTGCTCACAAGCGGAGTCCTAATTCTCAAGCCAGAAGGGCAGGAGTTCTGGCACACCACATCCCAAGATGGGTATAGCTCTCCGGATGGACGGTGGCTCAGAAGGCACAGCCTGCATTCTGCATGGGCACTCTTCACCATCTAGGGATGCAGGGCCATCCGTGGTAGTGCGAAGGGCCTCCTGGGAATCCGGATTAGACTTGGGTACCCCCACTAGCCTGGGCAGTGGAGTCTTCGGCCCTCTGTTCCGGATCGCATTCTCCTGTGATGACGGCGAGAACGGCCAACGTGAGTTCCAGGGTGCACCGTACGAGGTCAGGCCATGTGCCTCGTGTGTTGCAAGCAAGCCGCCTGTCACCTTCATGAGTGGGGGCTGGAGATGAATGGGCTCTATCGGGACACCCCCTGGTATGCAGTTTGGGATGCTTCACAGCTCTCTTTGTACCCGCTGGTCTCTGCTAGTACTTTGCACACAGATAAAATGGTCCCAGTAAATGAGGGGATTCTGGTTTAAAAGTTTGGAATATTCATCACGCAAGCCCACTACCGCTTAATAATGTATCTGAAAACACAACACATACCTTTTAATCTAGGGAGGTAATTAATTGCTGGGGCCCCAGAAAATTCAGGGGGGCACCACCCCGATGGCAGAATATTTAATTTCTTGAGCTGATGGTTTTCAAAAAGCTGTCTGAGTTTAGACTGGCTCTCATCTCTCCTTGTCCCTAAGACTCCCATCAGCCTCCACTAAAGTGGGCGAGATTTTCCTGATGTTTTACTCACAGTCACCTCAATCAATGTATATGGAGTCTGAATTTAAATGGCAGCTCTGAATTCTTACTGCCGGTTTGGAACGTGGTTGGAACTTTAATCCAACAGGAGGCTCAATGGCCTCTCTGTGGCCTGATGCATCCCAGGGGTATTGTATAGGGCATTTCGTCACTCGTTCACACATACGTTCCTGAGCGGCCCAACGCTAAGGTCCTGTGTGGTGGATGCTGGATGTTGGGCGACGAGCATGCTTGTTGATCACGGGCCTTGGTTAAAGACAACATCGCACAACAGTGCAGATGAGCATCGTGACGACCTAAGTGAAAGCGTGGCAGGGGAGGAGGCAGGACACCTGGAGGAGAAGGAGAGAGTGTACAGGCACATCTGCCTAGTTTTAGATAGCCGGGGTTTTGGGATAGGGGAGGTTTACAGGTCAAAGAGAAGTTCTTTGCAAGCTGAAAAACTGAAAGGGATGTGAGAATTAAATCAGAGATGTGGTGTGGTGAATCAGTGCTCCTGGGTAAAGAAGCATCCTATGACAAAGTCCCTGGTGTAGGGAATATGTTGTTGACAGGAGTTGGAAAACGGTGTTTCCTCATAGGAGTTGTGAGTGGACCTAAGGCACTCTTAGATCAAGAAAAGAAAACTTTTCCTCATTGTTAGATGAAAGCGAAGCCTCATATAATACTTCATATTGACGCCCAGCCATGCCGGCACAGACGCTGTAATCCCTGACTAACTCGGGAGGCGGAGGCAGGAGATCACAAGTTGTATAGCCAGACTCACAAGCAAATTTGTCAAGACTCTGTCTCAAAAAAAAAACAAAAAAAAAAAAAGAAGCTTGGGCAGGGTGCTGTGACGCATGCCATGTAATCCCAAGTGGTTCCTGTGGGCTGAACGGCCAGGAGGATTGCAAGTAACAAAAGCCAGCCTCAGAAACAGACAAGGTGCTAAGCAATTTATTGAGACCCTATCTTATAATTAAAAAACGAAATAGGGACTGGAAAATGTGGGGTCAGTGGTTATGTGTTACCCTTGCATTACTATTCCAGGGTACCCAAATCCTATAAAAAAACCAAAAAAATAAAACTCGGGATGTAGCTCAGTGATTACAGCCTAGAAGGGCAATGAGTCCCTGGATTCAAAGCACCAGTTTCCACAAAATAATATGAAATAACAAACTTTGTATGGGTTCACATGCACCTTAGGCACTGTGCTCAGCCCTGGAGGTCTCTGAGCCCCATTTAGGCCCCAAAGGGTCCACTTCTTGGTGCAGACTGGGACGCAGGGGAAGAGGTAAGGAAGGAAGCAAACAGGCTCTGGGTCTAGTGACCTAGGCTTGGCATTCTGATTCCACTCTTGAGACAGGAGATAAAGGCCTCCAATTCCCACGAAACTGACCAAACTTGTTTACTTTAAAAATTTTTATATTATAGCTGGGAACCCTTTGACACATGGCCTTGTAAGCCCAGTGGCTCAGGAGGCCTAAGGTAAGTAGGATTGCAGGTTTCAAGGGCATGACCTCAGCAAATTTGAGAGGCCCTAATAGCATACTCACGGAGACCCCTGTCTCTAAATAAGAAACATAAAAGAAAGGGCTGGGAATACAGCTTCAAGTGGTATTAAGCACCCCTGGGGTTCAAATCCAGAGTTACATACGATATATATAATTATATATATATATATATATGGCTATATAATCATGTTTGTATTATTTATTTTTAAATATGTTTAATGAGATACTATTGACAAAAATAGTTGGGTTAGTAGTTAGGTTAAGAGCATACAGTTTGATCAGTTTTGACAAAATAATCTACACCTGGGAAATCTCCATGATATGTTTATAGAGCAGGGAAATCTATACTGGCCCCCTCAAATAGTTTCCTCCTGACCCTTTGCTAAAGCCCTTACTCTTTCTCCTCCCAAATACCCCCAGGCAAACACTGATTCTGCTTTCTGTTACTGTAGTTTTCCCTCTATTGCTATAGCAAAATACCTGGAGCAGAATATTTAAAAAGAAGAGGTTGGTTTAACTTACCGTTTTAGAAGCTGAAAGTCCAAATCAGAAATGGAGAGGTAGGAAAATGGTCTCATGCAAGATAAAAGATCACATAGTGAGACAAGCCAGAGAGTTAAAACAACCACTCTCATAGGTCTCACCAGTGTCCCATGAAAGTCACATTAGTGCCTTCCAAGGACAGTGTCCCAGTGGGACCAATCCCCTTTCTACTAGGCCCAACTCTTAGAGGTTCCACCAGCAGCTTTTATTTTATTTTATTTTTTTTGAGGGGAGGATACCAGGGATTGAACTCAGGGGCACTTAAACCACTTACCCACAACCACCAGCCCTATTTTGTATTTTTATTTAGAGATAGGGTCTCACTGAGTTGCTTAGGGCCTTCCTTTTGCTGAGGCTTGGCTTTGAATTTGTGATCCTCCTGTCTCAGCCTTCCAAGTTGCATGCACCACTGCACCTGGCTTCCCACTACCTTTTTTTTTTTAATATATTTTTAAATTTTTTTATACTTTTATTTTATTTATTTTTTTATGTGGTGCTAAGGATCGAACCAGGGCCCTGCACATGCTAGATGAGTGAGCTACCGCTGAGCCACAACCCCAACCCCAAATATATATATATATATTTTTTAGTTGTCAGTGTACCTTTATTTTATTTATATGTGGTGCTGAGAATTGAGCCCAGTGCCTCACACATGCTAGGCAAGCAATCTACCATGGAACTACAACCCCAGCCCCCTCCACTACCTTTTTTTTAAAAAAAAAAATATTTATTTATTTGTTTTAGTTGTACACAATGCCTTTATTTTTACGTGGTGCTGGGGATGGAACCCGAGCCGCGCACAAAGTGCTAGGCGAGCGCTCTACTGCTGAGCCCCAGCCCCAGCCCCATATGTTTTCATTTCTCTTGGATAGACCTAGAAGTGGAGGGGTCATAGGGTAGATACACACAAACTATTCAGAAAACTGCCAAACAGCTGGGTGGCGCACACATCTGTAATCCCAGCAAATTCTGGAGGCTGAGGCAGGAGGATCGAGCGTTCAAAGCCAGCCTCAGCAAATTAGTGAGGCACTTAGCAACTCAGCAAGACCCTGTCTCCAAATAAAATATGAAAAAGGGCTGAAAGGGCTAGGGATATAGCTCAGTTGGTAGAGTCCTTGCATAGCATGCACAAGGCCCTGGGTTCAATCCCCATCACCACCAAAAAAAAAAGAAAAAAAAAATGTGCTGGGTTGCTGGGGTTGTGCTTGTCTGGTATGTGTGAGGCACTGGGTTCGATTCTCAGCACCACATAAAAATAAATAAATAAATAAAATAAAGATCCCATTGATAACTAATAAATAAATAAATAAAAATAATAAAACAAATTAAAAAAGGGGGCTGGGGATGTGGCTCAGTGGTTAAGCACCCCTGGGTTCAACCCCCAGTACCAAACAAACAAAAAAACTTCTTTTTAAAAAATATTTATTTATTTGTACACAATGCCTTTATTTATTTAATTTTTTATGTGGTGCTGAAGATGAACCTGGGCCACGCATGTGCTAGGCGAGCGTTCTACTGCTGAGCCACAACCCCAGCCCCCAAACAAAAAACTTCTAAACAAACTTTTTCCAAAGTAGTTGTAAAACCATCAGGGTGACCTCTAGTTGCTTCACATCCTCACGAAAACTTGATATTGCCAGTCATTTCAGTTTTAGCTATTTTAATAAGCGTGTCATGGTCTTATCATGATATTTGTTTATATATTTTTGGTATCCTGTATTGGACCCAGAGGCTGAACCCACACATCCCCACTATTTTTATTTTTTATTTTGAGAACAGGGCCCCTTGGTAAATTGCTGAGGCTGGCCGTGAACTTGTGATCCTCCTGCCCAGTCTCCCCAGTCACTGGACTTATAGGCATGCACTACCACGCCTCTGATTTACTGTGTTTTTTCTTAATATTTATTTATTTGCTTTAGTTGTGCACAATGCGTTTATTTGTACGTGGTGCTGAGGATCGAACCCGGCCGCGCACGTGCTAGGCGAGAGCTCTACCGCTGAGCCACAATCCCAGCCCCTACTGTGGTTTTAATTTGCATTTCCTTAATGAATAATGATATTGGACATCTTTTCATGTGCTATATTGCCTTTCTACATTTTTTTTTTTTTTTGGTCATTAGTAATCTGGTCATATTTCCCTCCACTTACTATCCTTTTAAATACTGTTTGGAATCAGGTATAGGTGGTGTGCATCTGTGATCCCAGGCCACTTGGGAAATGAGGCAGGAGGATCACAATTTTGAGGCTATTCTCAGCAACTTAGTGATGACTTTTACTCTGTCTCAAAAAATAAAAAGGACTTGGGGATGTAGTTCAATTAGTAAAGTGCTCCTGGATTCAATGCCCATACGAAAAAAATATATATTCATTTTGGGTTGGGAGGGTGATATCTCAGTGGTAGAGCACTTGCCTATCAGGTGTAAGGTCCTGTGTTGTATAATTGCAAAACCAAAAAAAATGATTTGTTTTCATATTGTTGAATTTTGAGAGTTCTTTATGTATGTTGAATCTAAGTCTTTTATCAGACATGTGATTTACAGATGTTTACTTTCTTTTTTTTTTTTTTAATATTTATTTATTTGCTTTAGTTGTAACACAATGTGGTTTTTAGTTTTACGTGGTGCTGAGAATCGAACCCGGGCCGTGAGCATGCTAGGCGAGTGCTCCACCGCTGAGCCACAATCCCAGCCCCAGATGTTTACTTTCAATGTATAACTTTTCTTCTCATTCTCTCAACAGTGTCTTTGAAAGAGCAGGAGCTTTTTATTTTTAGTGAAGTTCAGTTTATTGATATTTAATTTATAGATCATGTTTTTGGTGTAACATTCAAGACTCTTGCTCAATCCAAGGTTGCCAAAAAAAAATTTTCCCCATGTTTTCTTGGAGAAGTTTTTATAGTTCAGGTTTTACACTTTAGATTATTATTATTATTATTATTATTATTATTATTATTATTATTGGTACTGGGAATTAAACCCAGGGGTGCTTTACCACTGAGCTACATCCCCAGTCCTTTTTACTTTTTTATTTTGAGACGGGGACTTGCTAAGTTGCCAAGGCTGGCCTTGAACTTGGAATTCTCCTGCTTCAGCCTCCTGAGTTGCTGGGATTACAGGTATACGGGGATGCTCCTAGCTGTGTATCTCTTATAACATTTTTCTTTGGGTTTAGGGCCCACCCAGAAAATCTAGGACGACCTTCTCATTTCAAGATGCTTAATTTAATGACATCCATAAAGTCCTTTTTTCCAGATTAGGTAACATTGACAGGTTCCAGGAATCAGAATGTGGACTTATCTTTTGGAGGCTGCGTTCAGACCATTACAATATCCAGTCATCTCAGCACCTTTCGTGGCTGTAGATTTTCTTTCTTTCCTCCTTCCTGCCTCTGCCTTCCTTCTTTTGTTTTGTGGAGCTGAGATTGATCCCAGGGCCTCGAGCATGCTAAGCAAGTGCTCCACCTCTGAGGAGCATGCCAGCTCTGCTGTAGCTGTAGAGTGAGGTTTTTCTTGTTTATTTTTTACCAAGGATTGAACTCAGGGGCACTCGACCACTGGGCCACATCCCCGGCCCTTTTTTGTATTTTATTAGAGACAGGGTCTCGCTGAGTTGCTAAGTGCCTCGCCATGGCTGAGGCTGGCTTTGAACTCAGTCTCCAAAGTGCTGGGATTACAGGTGTGCGCCACCGCATCCGGTTCTAGAGTAAGTTTTAAAGTTAAGTCATTGAAGTCCTCCAAAAAATTTGTACCTCTTTTTCTTTCTTTCTTTCTTTTGGGGGATGGGGGGCACCAGGGATTGAACTCAGAGGCACTCAACCACTGAGCCACATCCCCAGACCTATTTTGTATTTTATTTAGAGAAAAATTCTCACTGAGTTGCTTAGGGCCTTGCTAAATTGCTGAGGCTGGCTTTGAACTCACGATCCTCCGGCCTCAGCCTCCCAAACTGCTGGGATTACAGGCATGCACCACTGCACCAGCAAAACTGTTCTTTCTTTGTCTCAAGTCTGAATACCATTTCCCTCCTTCTCTTGCCTATGATGTTGGCTAGAACCTCGGGTACAATGCTGAGTAGCAGTGGTGTAAATAGATGGGCTTATCTTGTTCATGATCCCAGGGAAATACTTTCAGTCTTTATGAAAGAGGCTGTTAGGGCTGGGGTTGTGGCTCAGCGGCAGAGCGCTCGCCTCGCAGGTGCGTGGCCCGGGTTCGAGCCTCAGCACCGCATAAACATAAATACATTGCATTGTGTACAACTAAAATCAATAAATAAATATTAAAACAAACAACAAAAAAAGAGGATGTTAGCTGTAGAGGTTTTCTGTAAATACCTTTATTAGGTAGCAGTTTCCCTTCTATTACTGGCTTGATGATTTCTTTTTTCTTTTCTTGGATAGAAATGAATATTGGATTTTTCTCAAGTGGTTTTTCTGCATTTATTAAAACAATTTTGTAATTTTTATTTTTTTCAATTTGTGCATACAGTGAATTACACCAATGGATTTTCCCAACATTAAAGCAACTTTGCCTTCCTAAGAGAATCCTCACTTGGTGGTGATGTATTGCTCTTTTTCTGTATTATACCCTCTATTCAGAGACAACTTCGGGAACAGCACTATAGAGAGCTCTGCAGACCCTCTCCCCAGAGAAACTAAACTATAACTGGCAAAAAACAAAATTATTTGGGGGAAAAAATGCACACAACCATTTAAAGTCTCTGAACATTTTCCTAAGGGCTGGGATTATAGCTCAGAGGCAGAGTGCTCGCTCAGCCTGCTTGAGCAAGTGAAGATTTATTCAAGAACACAACACAATTTCAGAAGAGCAAACATCCAGGCATCTGGGGCGTGACCCGTTCTCTCCTTACTCATCCCCTTCAGCTCTGCACGATGGACATTCTACTCCATGTTCCAGCCAAGAACACCACGTACCCACCCCACCTCTTTCTCTCCTTCCGGTCTCGTTTGAGGGCTGCAGAATTTCCTCAGGAAGGGCAGGACACCGACAGTTATCATCCCCCAGCTCTGTGTTGTAAAATCTCTCTTCCAGGCAAAAGTGGCTGAGAGGTCTGGGGCCCTCCTCCTCACCCAGGCCCACCCTGTAGGACAGAAACTCTGCCTCAGGTGCAGCAGGCCAGGAGACACCTGAGGATCTTTACTTCAGCTCACTTCCGGGACAGAAGTTCCATGCTGTGAGTGGTAAGCCAAGAAACTTCCAGAAACTGCTGCCCAACCCAGCATCCTGTTCACAAAACATGGTGTCACTCTGAGACCCTCAGGCTGCTGTCCCCAGAAGTTTTGTCCAGAGGGAGAGAAATGCAGGAGCCCTGTTTGGGGATTGACTTGATTTGCGGTTGACTATGAGCCGTGGAGATTTGGGCTTTGTTGCCTCCTGTAGTCTCACGGGACTTGTTGCGGGATCTCGAGTGACTTGGCCGAAATTGCTGATCGGGTCAGCGCCATTTTAGTGGTGTGTTTGTCGTGTGTTAGTCGTTGTTAGAACCAGAGAGAAAAGTTATCAGAATAAAAAGCTGTTTGTCTCCAGTTCGCCTCTGAAGTTTTTCCCGCGGCTCCGTTGCTCCAAGCGCTTCAGGCGGCAACAGGTGGCGGCCCGTATGGGGACTTCGGAGCGGACAGGTAAGAACTGAAAGGTCTCTAAAGATGGGTTCGAATATAACTGAATCCCAAGTGATAGAGGCTATGCAAAGACTCCTTGATATACCTGACTCTGTTCTCAGTGAGGAGTATATAGACAAAAGTGAAAGTGATCAAAAAAGTGTAGATTCCACTGGGCCAACTGAGACCAGTAAAGAGAGTATTAGAAGAGACCCAAAAATGACAAAAATCCAAGCTATTAAAGCTATTCGGGAGTTATTGGTAAAAGCTGAAGGATACTTGCTCTCACTGGAACCTGGGCCTCAGGATATTGCTGTCAGTGAAATTAGCAGTGGTGAGGAATCTAGTAAAAGTGATCCTGAGAAAATGAGGAAAAAGAAACTAAAAAAGACCAAGAAAAAGGACGGTCAGGTAGAGCAGCCACTTGTGTCCTCTACTCCCCCATGGGTGGAATCCATTACAGAAAATATGAAGGGTATTACTAGGCATTTGCATACCCTAGAAACAGAAATAAAAAGATGCTTCCCCGACACAATCCCTACTACCCATCCACTCCCTCGCCAGAGGAACAAGAGGAAATGCAGGATTAGACCTCTGTTCCACCGCCCGAATAGTGTTAAACACCTGAAATGGGGGTTCAACTGATTCCCACAGGAGTCAGGGGACCTCTTCCCTCAGGGACTGTAGGACTTATTATCGGGCGTAGTCCTAAAAGCTTATTAGGTTTGCAAGTGACCCCAGGTGTAATAAACTCAGACTACAAAGGGGAAATAAAAATAATGCTTAGCTCACCCCAAAGTATAAGTTCTGTTAATCAAGGAGATAGAATTGCTCAGTTGCTTCTCCTTCCCAATTTACATAATTCATTTAAAATGGGTATGCCTCAAGAAGGGAACAATAGAGGATTTTGTTCCACTGACTCAAGTCCCATGGCTTGCTGGGTTCGAGACTGTTCAAGGAGGCCTATGTGTAAAATAAAAATCCAAGGAATAGAAATGGAGGGATTAGAAATAGATACTGGAGCTGACTCTTCCATTATTAATTTACGCCAATGGCCCAAGCACTGGCCTCTGCAAAAAGCTTCAACCAGTTTAAGAGGCTTGGGATATAATAACCTCCCAGATAAAAGTGCCGTAATTTTAAAATGGGAGGATGATGAAGGCCATAAAGGGAACATTTCAGCCTTATGTTTTACCTAATCTACCGGTTACTTTATGGGGAAGAGATATTTTGCAACAAATGGGAGTACAAAACCTTGCAACCAAGCCTGCAGATGTTAAATGTGAAAACCTACAGGGTAATCTTAACCATAAAAGAACTCATTATCAAAAAGTACAGAGTAATCTTAACCCTAAAAGTAATCATTGTCATAAAGGAAAAAGATATTTTTTTTTTCGGGGCCACTGAGAAAATAATTTTGAAAATACCATGGCTTTCTGATAAGCAGTGTGGGTCCCTCAGTGGCCCTATCTAAAGAGAAATTACAAGCGGCCCACCTACTAGTTCAGGAACAATTAGAAGCAGGTCATATAGAACCTTCCACCTCTCCCTGGAATTCCCCCATATTTGTGATCAAGAAAAAGTCAGGAAAATGGCGATTGTTACATGATCTTAGACAAATCAATAAAACCATGCAAGTTATGGGCCCTACTCAACCTGGACTTCCTAGTCCCATAGCTATTCCAAAAAATTTCCATCTTATTACTCTTGATATAAAGGATTGCTTCTTTTCTATTCCCCTACATCCTCTGGATGCCCCAGGTTTTGCTTTTTCCGTTCCTTCTATGAACAATAATGGCCCTGATCAGAGATATCAATGGAAGGTTTACCACAGGGAATGGCTAATAGCCCCACCATATGCCAAATATATGTGGACAAGGCTATCCAACCCATTAAAAATAAATATCCAAACCTCATGTGTCTACATTACATGGATGATATTTTATTGGCCCACCCTAATCAAAAAATCTTATTTAATATATTCAGTGATGTGGTAGAAAATTTAAAAAAATATGGATTATATATAGCAGAAGAAAAAGTTCAAACCAGATCTCCCATATTATATTTAGGATTTAAAATCATGGATACTTTTGTTAGACCCCCAAAAATTCTAATAAATAAAGAACATTTGACCACCCTCAATGATTTCCAAAAACTACTGGGAGACATTAATTGGCTTCGCCCTACACTAAATCTCACTACTGGCCAACTAAAACCTTTATTTGACATCCTTCGTGGAGATCCTGATCCATCTTCACCACGAACATTGACTCCTGATGCTAGGAAAGCTTTAAAGTTAGTAGAAAAAGCCATCGAAGGAGCTCATTGTGATAGATTTGATTTAACTCAACCGCTGATGTTGATTATTATTTCTTCACAATATACACCCACAGGAGTATTTTGGCAACAAGGGCCTTTATTATGGATACATTTGCCCGTCTCTCCTAAAAGTATAATTGAATCTTATACCTCCATGGTGGCTAAACTTATTCTTCAAGGACTTAAGACTTCTACTAAAATATTTGGCATTCACCCTGCTACTATTATTACTCCCTATTCATCATCACAGATTGAATACTTATGCTTCAATGATAATGATTGGGCTATAGCTAAATGCTCTACTTCTGCAAATTTTGATAATCATCTTCCTAAGTCCCCCCTATATTATCTTTTTGTATTAATCATCCTATTATATTTCCACAGGTAATAAAAAATCAACCTATTCCTAAGGCATTTAATGTATTTACAGATGGGTCCTCAAATGGTACTGCTACAGTAGTCACTAAAAAAAAGAAAATATGACTTACATAACTGCACACAAATCAGCTCAACTAGTGGAATTGGAAGCTGTGGTAAGAGCTCTGGAAAATTTTAGGGACCAGCCCGTAAACATTTTTTCAGATAGCCACTATATTGTACAAGCCGTCCCAAAATTAGAGTTAGCAGGACCAATAGCACCTCATACTCCAGCCTTTAAATTGTTTTATCAAATACAAAAACTTTTGTGGGCAAGAAAAGAACCTCTATTCGTAGGCCATATTAGAGCACATACTAATTTGCCTGGTCCCCTCCATGAAGGTAATCAAAAGGCTGATGAACTTACAAAAACAGTATTTTATACTTTCAGCGCTTACAACAAGCTACTTTATTTCACTCCCAGTTTCATGTCAACAGCACCACCTTGCAACGTAGGTTTAAAATCACAAAGGAGCAAGCCAGAACAATTGTAAAAGATTGTAAATCTTGTATGACACATTTGCCCAATCCTCATTTCGGAGCGTTAACCCTAGAGGATTAATGCCCAATCATTTGTGGCAGATGGATGTTACTCATGAGCCAAGTTTTGGAAAATTGCGATTTATTCATGTGACCATAGATACATGCTCAGGCATGATTTTTTGCTTCCTTACATTCTGGAGAAAAAGTTAAAGATGTTACATCTCATTGTTTTGCAAGCTTTTGCTGCATTGGGCATCCCCAAAATGCTTAAAACAGATAATGGCCCCCGCATATACGTCCTCATCTTTCAAACAGTTTTGCGCAAAATTCAATATATCCCATAAAACAGGCATCCCATACAATCCTCAGGGTCAGGGCATTATTGAAAGAGCAAAAACCGAACACTGAAAATTATGTTATTAAAAACAAAAAGAAGGAAATTGGAAAAGTCCTAAGGACAGATTGGCATTGCCCTGTTTACCTTAAATTTTTTAACTTTAGACTCTAATGGTTATTCTGCTGGAGACAGACATTGGAATCCACACCAACAACATAAACCCTTGGTTTATACTGGAAGGATGTTCTTTCAGGTACATGGAAGGGTCCAGATCCAGTATTAATTTGGGGAAGAGGATCTGTTTGTGTTTTTCCAAAAGACGAATCCTCTCCAATATGGATACCATCTAGATTAATAAAACAGGTACCAGGACATCAAAATGATCAAGATGAAGTTATTGAGTGAATCAAGATTAATAAAAAAAGGTACAAAAATCAAGAGGACCAAGATGAAGGTATAGAATGATTCCCTCAAAAGAGTCCTTTCAAAAATATTTCACAACTTAAGTGTCATTCCTCTCCGGGCCGGACAGGAGATCTCTCTTTAGTGTGCACACAATTGTATTTTTTTTTTCCTTTTTATACATGTCTTTATGTCTGTACATTTGTCTACATTTCATGTTAATGTGACGTCACAAATATATGTTTGTATGTTTGTTCGTCTGTCCAGTGTGACGTCACAAAGAACAAAGCGCTATGAAAAAGAAAATATAAATATATAATATATATATATATATATATGGATCCAAATAACTTTAATTCATTTTAGGTTAAGAGTATTCAATTTAGGTAAATAATTTTATAAATGAAGGTACTTTCAATTTGATTTATAGGTAATCCCTGGGACTTCTCTTTAGCAAACAATATGACTAGTGCTATATAACCTGATATTTTGGTGTTTTGACTTAAGATTGTTTATTTGTTATTAACTTCATTTGTTTAATAGCTCATTAATTTCAATTATCTCAACAGGTAAAAGATTGCTCTGTATACAGAGACTCAAGGGTTCCAGCTAACAAATTATTTCTCTAAAGTGCCTTTACCTTTTCTTTAATCTATCTTTAATGCAGTAATTACCCTCAGCTACTTTCTTTGATTTGTTCTAAATATGATATTTTTCCAACTTATGTTTTGTAGAAGCTCAACCAGCGATGTGTGTGAACAAAAATCAACTTTAATTTTCAGCTCAACCAGCGATGTATGTGAACAAAAATCAACTTTAATTTTCTAATCTAATTAGTTCTATTTTGTAGTTTGACAACTCGCCTCTTGACTCAGTGCTGCAATAGCACTGCCTTTCCTTTAATAATTGATGCTTGAGTTTCTAGTAGCGGGCCCTGAGAAATGCAGGAGCCCTGTTTGGGGATTGACTTGATTTGCGGTTGACTATGAGCCGTGGAGATTTGGGCTTTGTTGCCTCCTGTAGTCTCACGGGACTTGTTGCGGGATCTCGAGTGACTTGGCCGAAATTGCTGATCGGGTCAGCGCCATTTTAGTGGTGTGTTTGTCGTGTGTTAGTCGTTGTTAGAACCAGAGAGAAAAGTTATCAGAATAAAAAGCTGTTTGTCTCCAGTTCGCCTCTGAAGTTTTTCCCGCGGCTCCGTTGCTCCAAGCGCTTCAGGCGGCAACAGGTGGCGGGCCCGTATGGGGACTTCGGAGCGGACAGGTAAGAACTGAAAGGTCTCTAAAGATGGGTTCGAATATAACTGAATCCCAAGTGATAGAGGCTATGCAAAGACTCCTTGATATACCTGACTCTGTTCTCAGTGAGGAGTATATAGACAAAAGTGAAAGTGATCAAAAAAGTGTAGATTCCACTGGGCCAACTGAGACCAGTAAAGAGAGTATTAGAAGAGACCCAAAAAATGACAAAAAATCCAAGCTATTAAAGCTATTCGGGAGTTATTGGTAAAAGCTGAAGGATACTTGCTCTCACTGGAACCTGGGCCTCAGGATATTGCTGTCAGTGAAATTAGCAGTGGTGAGGAATCTAGTAAAAGTGATCCTGAGAAAATGAGGAAAAAGAAACTAAAAAAGACCAAGAAAAAGGACGGTCAGGTAGAGCAGCCACTTGTGTCCTCTACTCCCCCATGGGTGGAATCCATTACAGAAAATATGAAGGGTATTACTAGGCATTTGCATACCCTAGAAACAGAAATAAAAAGTCTTTCTGATTGCTTATGCGCTCTCGAGGACAACTCACAGATACATTGGGAACCGCCAGCATTTGAAAAGAAAAATGGACAGAGTGTCCATCAGTCAGTAGATTTCAAAACAATAAAAAATCTCAAAGAGGCAGTAATGACTTATGGGCCCCAAGCTCCTTTCACGTTGAGTATGCTGGAGTCCCTTAACACCTTTAGCTTAACCCCCTCAGACTGGAAAAGTCTATGTAAAGCAACATTAAGCGGGGGGCAATTCTTGGTTTGGCGATCGCAATTCCAAGAACTTTGTATAGAAACAGCTAAAAGAAACGCGGCTGCAGGGTTTGAAAACTATAATATAGACATGCTCACAGGAGAAGGGCAATTCACAGACTTACAGGCTCAAACAGATTATGACCCAGATGTATATGCTCAGATAAATGCAGCTGCCTTAGAGGCATGGAAAACTGTGCAAGGACCTGGGGATCTACAAGGTAGCTTGTCAAAAGTGATTCAAGGACCTAATGAGCCGTATGCTGACTTTGCTGATCGACTTTTGAGAACTGCAGGTAGTGTGTTTGCAGATGTTGACCAAGCTATGCCTTTAGTTGTTCAATTAGCTTATGAAAATGCAAATAAATGGTGCCAAGCAGCCATCAGGCCATGGAGAACTAAAAAGGATCTTTCTGTATATATACAACTATGTAAAGATATAAATGACGCCTTTGTCACAGGAAATGTGATTGCAGCCTCAATGAGAGGTGCTTCCTCTCGAAATTTCACAAAGGCTAAACGTAGATATTATAATCAATCAGGATATTCCAGGCAAAATTATCATAATCAATCAGGCAATTCTAGGCAAAATCCCAAAAGAGAAATAAGACCAAGCTCATATCGTGCCCCAGGCCGCTGCCCCAGGTGTAAAAAGGGAAATCATTGGGCCAATAAATGCCATTCAAAATTTGACATCTATGGAAATCCTTTGTTCAGGAATTCAAAAAACGGGGCACGGGGCCCAATACCCCGGGGCCCACAAATGTACGGGGCATTGCAGAAGGAGTATCCTCAAGCATCCACTCAGATGCTTCCCCGACACAATCCCTACTACCCATCCACTCCCTCGCCAGAGGAACAAGAGGAAATGCAGGATTAGACCTCTGTTCCACCGCCCGAATAGTGTTAACACCTGAAATGGGGGTTCAACTGATACCCACAGGAGTCAGGGGACCTCTTCCCTCAGGGACTGTAGGACTTATTATCGGGCGTAGTCCTAAAAGCTTATTAGGTTTGCAAGTGACCCCAGGTGTAATAAACTCAGACTACAAAGGGGAAATAAAAATAATGCTTAGCTCACCCCAAAGTGTAAGTTCTGTTAATCAAGGAGATAGAATTGCTCAGTTGCTTCTCCTTCCCAATTTACATAATTCATTTAAAATGGGTATGCCTCAAGAAGGGAACAATAGAGGATTTTGTTCCACTGACTCAAGTCCCATGGCTTGCTGGGTTCGAGACTGTTCAAGGAGGCCTATGTGTAAAATAAAAATCCAAGGAATAGAAATGGAGGGATTAGAAATAGATACTGGAGCTGACTCTTCCATTATTAATTTACGCCAATGGCCCAAGCACTGGCCTCTGCAAAAAGCTTCAACCAGTTTAAGAGGCTTGGGATATAATAACCTCCCAGATAAAAGTGCCGTAATTTTAAAATGGGAGGATGATGAAGGCCATAAAGGAACATTTCAGCCTTATGTTTTACCTAATCTACCGGTTACTTTATGGGGAAGAGATATTTTGCAACAAATGGGAGTACACCTTGCAACCAAGCCTGCAGATGTTAAATGTGAAAACCTGCAGGGTAATCTTAACCATAAAAGAACTCATTATCAAAAAGTACAGAGTAATCTTAACCCTAAAAGTAATCATTGTCATAAAGGAAAAAGATATTTTTTTTCGGGGCCACTGAGAAAATAATTTTGAAAATACCATGGCTTTCTGATAAGCCAGTGTGGGTCCCTCAGTGGCCCCTATCTAAAGAGAAATTACAAGCGGCCCCACCTACTAGTTCAGGAACAATTAGAAGCAGGTCATATAGAACCTTCCACCTCTCCCTGGAATTCCCCCATATTTGTGATCAAGAAAAAGTCAGGAAAATGGCGATTGTTACATGATCTTAGACAAATCAATAAAACCATGCAAGTTATGGGCCCTACTCAACCTGGACTTCCTAGTCCCATAGCTATTCCAAAAAATTTCCATCTTATTACTCTTGATATAAAGGATTGCTTCTTTTCTATTCCCCTACATCCTCTGGATGCCCCCAGGTTTGCTTTTTCCATTCCTTCTATGAACAATAATGGCCCTGATCAGAGATATCAATGGAAGGTTTCACCACAGGGAATGGCTAATAGCCCCACCATATGCCAAATATATGTGGACAAGGCTATCCAACCCATTAAAAATAAATATCCAAACCTCATGTGTCTACATT
This sequence comes from Tamias sibiricus, assembly GCA_025594165.1. NCBI lineage: Eukaryota > Metazoa > Chordata > Mammalia > Rodentia > Sciuridae > Tamias > Tamias sibiricus. The sequence continues at coordinate 19,865,097 of CM046664.1, forward strand.
ACATGGATGATATTTTATTGGCCCACCCTAATCAAAAAATCTTATTTAATATATTCAGTGATGTGGTAGAAAATTTAAAAAAAAATATGGATTATATATAGCAGAAGAAAAAGTTCAAACCAGATCTCCCATATTATATTTAGGATTTAAAATCATGGATACTTTTGTTAGACCCCCAAAAATTCTAATAAATAAAGAACATTTGACCACCCTCAATGATTTCCAAAAACTACTGGGAGACATTAATTGGCTTCGCCCTACATTAAATCTCACTACTGGCCAACTAAAACCTTTATTTGATATCCTTCGTGGAGATCCTGATCCATCTTCACCACGAACATTGACTTCTGATGCTAGGAAAGCTTTAAAGTTAGTAGAAAAAGCCATCGAAGGAGCTCATTGTGATAGATTTGATTTAACTCAACCACTGATGTTGATTATTATTTCTTCACAATATACACACCCACAGGAGTATTTTGGCAACAAGGGCCTTTATTATGGATACATTTGCCCGTCTCTCTCCTAAAAGTATAATTGAATCTTATACCTCCATGGTGGCTAAACTTATTCTTCAAGGACTTAAGACTTCTACTAAAATATTTGGCATTCACCCTGCTACTATTATTACTCCCTATTCATCATCACAGATTGAATACTTATGCTTCAATGATAATGATTGGGCTATAGCTAAATGCTCTACTTCTGCAAATTTTGATAATCATCTTCCTAAGTCCCCTATATTATCTTTTTGTATTAATCATCCTATTATATTTCCACAGGTAATAAAAAATCAACCTATTCCTAAGGCATTTAATGTATTTACAGATGGGTCCTCAAATGGTACTGCTACAGTAGTCACTAAAAAAGAAAATATGACTTATATAACTGCACATAAATCAGCTCAACTAGTGGAATTGGAAGCTGTGGTAAGAGCTCTGGAAAATTTTAGGGACCAGCCCGTAAACATTTTTTCAGATAGCCACTATATTGTACAAGCCGTCCCAAAATTAGAGTTAGCAGGACCAATAGCACCTCATACTCCAGCCTTTAAATTGTTTTATCAAATACAAAAACTTTTGTGGGCAAGAAAAGAACCTCTATTCGTAGGCCATATTAGAGCACATACTAATTTGCCTGGTCCCCTCCATGAAGGTAATCAAAAGGCTGATGAACTTACAAAAACAATATTTATACTTTCAGTGCTACAACAAGCTACTTTATTCCACTCCCAGTTTCATGTCAACAGCACCACCTTGCAACGTAGGTTTAAAATCACAAAGGAGCAAGCCAGAACAATTGTAAAAGATTGTAAATCTTGTATGACACATTTGCCCAATCCTCATTTCGGAGTTAACCCTAGAGGATTAATGCCCAATCATTTGTGGCAGATGGATGTTACTCATGAGCCAAGTTTTGGAAAATCGCGATTTATTCATGTGACCATAGATACATGCTCAGGCATGATTTTTGCTTCCTTACATTCTGGAGAAAAAGTTAAAGATGTTACATCTCATTGTTTGCAAGCTTTTGCTGCATTGGGCATCCCCAAAATGCTTAAAACAGATAATGGCCCCGCATATACGTCCTCATCTTTCAAACAGTTTTGCGCAAAATTCAATATATCCCATAAAACAGGCATCCCATACAATCCTCAGGGTCAGGGCATTATTGAAAGAGCAAACCGAACACTGAAAATTATGTTATTAAAACAAAAAGAAGGAAATTGGAAAAGTCCTAAGGACAGATTGGCAGTTGCCCTGTTTACCTTAAATTTTTTAACTTTAGACTCTAATGGTTATTCTGCTGGAGACAGACATTGGAATCCACACCAACAACATAAACCTTTGGTTTACTGGAAGGATGTTCTTTCAGGTACATGGAAGGGTCCAGATCCAGTATTAATTTGGGGAAGAGGATCTGTTTGTGTTTTTCCAAAAGACGAATCCTCTCCAATATGGATACCATCTAGATTAATAAAACAGGTACCACATCAAAATGATCAAGATGAAGTTATTGAAGTATCAAGATTAATAAAAAAGGTAAAAAATCAAGAGGACCAAGATCAAGGTACAGAATGATTTCCTCAAAAGAGTCCTTCAAAATATTTCACAACTTAAGTGTCATTCCTCCCGGCCGGGACAAGGAGATCTCTCTTTAGTGTGCACACAATTGTATTTTTTTTCCTTTTTATACATGTCTTTATGTCTGTACATTTGTCTACATTTCATGTTAATGTGACGTCACAAATATATGTTTGTATGTTTGTTCGTCTGTCCAGTGTGACGTCACAAAGAACAAAGCGCTTATGAAAAAGAAAATATATATATATATATGGATCCAAATAACTTTAATTCATTTTAGGTTAAGAGTATTCAATTTAGGTAAATAATTTTATAAATGAAGGTACTTTCAATTTTGATTTATAGGTGTCCCTCGGACTTCTCTTTAGCAAACAATATGACTAGTGCTATATAACCTGATATTTTGGTGTTTTGACTTAAGATTGTTTATTTGTTATTAACTTCATTTGTTTAATAGCTCATTAATTTCAATTATCTCAACAGGTAAAAGATTGCTCTGTATACAGAGACTCAAGGGTTCCAGTTAACAAATTATTTCTCTAAAGTGCCTTTACCTTTTCTTTAATCTATCTTTAATGCAGTAATTACCCTCAGTCTTTCTTTGATTTGTTCTAAATATGATATTTTTCCAACTTATGTTTGTAGAAGCTCAACCAGCGATGTGTGTGAACAAAAATCAACTTTAATTTTCAGCTCAACCAGCGATGTATGTGAACAAAAATCAACTTTAATTTTCTAATCTAATTATTCTATTTTGTAGTTTGACAACTCGCCTCTTGACTCAGTGCTGCAATAGCACTGCCTTTCCTTTAATAATTGATGCTTGAGTTTCTAGGTAGCGGGCCCTGAAGATTTGCCGGTGGCATTGTCTAAACATAAAAAAGACGTCTGCTGCTATACAGCTGCAGGGATCGCGGCCGCCGCAAGCATCCCTGCTGCTCAAGCATCAAACAACCTCACCAACAGTGTGGCCTCTGCTCTACATGCATGGGGCCTCCTACATCAACATGTTATAACAAATGGACATTTTGATCTTTCATTGTTTGGGACTTTACGGGACAATGCCTTGCAGGTATTTGTCTAGAGAATTCAGTGTGTTACTTGATGGAACTTAGGGCAGCTGATTTGTTTAAACAATTTGATATGCTATGCAATTTGGCTCATCACCAAAAGGCTTGTCGCCTTAAAGCCGCAACATCTCCTCACAATTGGACGGCTTTTAGTCATCATATATAGTCAGTCGATCCTAAAGGGCTCCATTGGATGGCTGGTTAGCCAATGACGGGTAAGATCCCCAGAGGGGGACAACCTAAGACAGGCACAGTCGCACGGGACAGTCTCATGTGGCCGACATATCAACCTAAGACAGGAGTCAAGGGCACAGCCTTGATTATCCGATGACGGGTAAGAATGTTGGTTGCACATAGATGTCCTAGAGCATTACCTCTTTTAAAACAAAAAGGGGGAAATGCAGGAGCCCTGTTTGGGGATTGACTTGATTTGCGGTTGACTATGAGCCGTGGAGATTTGGGCTTTGTTGCCTCCCGTAGTCTCACGGGACTTGTTGCGGGATCTCAAGTGACTTGGCCGAAATTGCTGATCGGGTCAGCGCCATTTTAGTGGTGTGTTTGTCGTGTGTTAGTCGTTGTTAGAACCAGAGAGAAAAGTTATCAGAATAAAAAGCTGTTTGTCTCCAGTTCGCCTCTGAAGTTTTTCCCGCGGCTCCGTTGCTCCAAGTGCTTCAGGCGGCAACAGAGAAAGGCTCTTAAGACAGAGAGCAGAAGCTCTCCCAAGGGAACTGACTTCTTTTGGAACTCAGCGTGGGACAATTCAAGCTTAAAGGTGAAAACTTTGGACGTCTGGTGGTAACAGTTAAGAGGGAGCGAATAATTCCATGAGAGTAACCCGCTAAACCACAGACCAGCAACAAGTTTCCTGGCAAGAAAGAGACAAAGAAGAACTCTCCCAGGGTTGTAACAAATCTCAAAGACTGGCCTCCATGCAAAGGGGCTTGAATTTAATTGGATCAGATGTGGAGCAATTTATACCCCAGGGCACTGTCAAAAACCGCAGAGCAATCAGGCATCAATGGAGGTTACTAGCTAGGTGTGATTCCAACAGAGCCAGATAGCCTAACTGTGAAATCAGAGAAAGAAAGGGACAAAGAGAGCCCTGCTAAGACGGTCGCCCGGGTGACAACACATGCCCAAGCTGCTTCCTCTGGGCAGGAAGCCAGAGGCTGCAAGCACACTTCAGAGACATGGCCATCACCACCAACAGTCCAGCCAAGTCATTAAACAAAGAAGCCAACAAACAATAGCAAGTACAGGAACGTAGGGGAGGTCGGTGTTTAGAATTGAGACTGCCTATTATCTAAAATGTCCAGTTTTTAACAAAAATGGATGAGACATGATGAGAAACAGGGGTGTGGCCATACATAGGAAGAGAAAACAGGCAACAGAAACTGCCCTTATGAGGGTCCGGATGTCAGACTTAGCAAAGGCTTCAAAGCAGCTGCAGTCACGTGTTGCTGAATGGCGGGGACACACTCAGAAATGCATCATTAGGCAGTTCCATTGTGCAAACGTCATAGCATGCACCCCCATAAGCTAAGGAGGACATCACTAGGTGATGTGACCTTGTGGGACTACTGTCATGGACGTCATGTCATCCATTGTTGACCAAAATGTCATTATGGAGTAATGACATGGCTGTACTATGAACACTTTCAAAGAGCTAGAGGAGCTGGGCAGGAGTACAGGCCTGTAATCTCAGCTACTAGGGAGGCAGAGGCAGGAGGACTACAAGTTCAAGACCAGCCTGGGCAACTTAGACCCTGTCTCAAAACAAAAAAATCAAAAGGACTGGGGATGTAGCTCAGTGATAAAGCATCCCTGAGTTCTGTAAGAGCCTTTGATGAGGAAGTAGCTCTAAGATGGCGGCTGGCTGAGAGCCAAGAGGTGGCGCTTACTTGTTTGTCAGAAGCAAGGCTGTGTTTACTACAACTTACACCTGACCTTTACTCGTGGGCACTGCGTGCCGCACCTGTAGGTCCAGCTTGTGACACGTGTATGCCTGTTAAGAGAACTAATGCACCTGTGATGGGTAAAGAGTATTTAAACAGATGGTAGAGAGGAATCAGAGAGAGAGAAGATAGAGAAGGAAGGAAGAAGAAGAAGGAATAATAAAGGAACCACTCATTCCCAGTCTGCCTCCGATTTCTTTCCCGCGATATTGTTGCTGCAGGCGGCAACAGAGTTCAATCCCTGATACTGGAGGAAAACAATAACTAAAGGAAAGACTGCTTAAATAAAGGACAATAAAATGACAATGTCTTATCGAATAGACTATACATAAAGAGATAGAAATTATAAAGTAGTAACAAATAAAAATTCTGGATTTGAAGAGTACAATATAATGAAAAATTTCACTAGAGAGGTTCAGCAGTTGATGTGGATGGCAAAAGAAGAAACAGTTAATTGAAGGAGAGACTGATAGAGATTATACAATCTTAAGAACAGAAAGAGGGGCCGGGAATGGTGGTGCACGCCTGTAATCCCAGCTGCTTGGGAGGCTGAGGCAGGAGGGTCGCGAGTTCAAAGCCAGCCTCAGCAATTTAGCGAGGCCCTAAGCAACTCAGTGAAACCCTGTCTCTAAATAAAATACAAAAAAGGGCTGGGGATGTGGCTCAGGGGTTGAGTGCCCTTGAGGTACTAAAACAAAAACAAAGTGGTAGGCCAGGGTGAATCTCAGTGGTAGAGTGTGTGCTTAGCCTGCATGAGACCCTGGGTTCAGTGCCCAGCACTGAAACAAAACAAAACAAAATACAAGACCCATGAACTTCACTTAATAGACTGAAAATTCATTGATATAGCTTCAGATTCCACACTGTAATGAACCTTTGAGAAACTACCACTATTTGTGCTTTGGTTTATATCAAAGAAGAATGTACATTAATATCTGGGAAGGCTCCTCCCCTTTTCATATCCATATCTGTATGGGGGCAAATTTTCTTTATATACTGCAACCAGAACAACGTCGTATCACAGACTAAATGCAGAAGCAGACATGAGAAGTCGGTTGTCTTCTATAGAGCCAGGAAGGGAAAAGATTTGCAAAAACGAATCAAGGGCACTCTTCTCAGTTTTTTTTTTTTTTTTTTTTTTTTTTTTTTTTTTTTTGGTACTGGGGATTGAACTCAGGAGCACTGGACCACTGGGCCACATCCCCAGCCCTTTTTTGTAGTTTATTAGAGACAGAGTCTCACTGAGTTGCTAAGTGCCTCACCATTGCTGAGGCTGGCTTTGAACTCGCGATCCTCCTGCCTCAGCCTCCCAGGTGCTGGGATTACAGGCGTGCGCCACTGCGCCCAGCTACTCTTGTCAGTTTTAAAAAATATATTAATTTACTGGACAAGGTGGTGCCCACCTATAATTCCAGTGACTCAGGAGGCTAAGGCAGGATGATTGCAAGTTGGCCAGCCTCAGCAATTTACAAAGATGCTGTCTCAAAATAAAAGATAAAAGGGCTGGAGATGTAGCTTGGTGGTAAAACACCCTGGGTTCAATCCTCAGTACCCCCCCACACACACAAACAATTTTAAATACAAACATAATTTTTATGTAGCAATAAATGTATTTATTGTTACTTTTAGACAAATTTATAGCAATGCAGCAATGTTCAGAAGGGGAACTCTGGGGACGTGACTGGATGGTGAGGGCTCCAATCTCTATGGGTTAAGCCACTGATGGCTTCATAACTGAATGGATTATTGGAAGCTAGTGGAAACCGTGGGTGGCAGGGTCTAGTTGGAGGCAGTAGGAGTGTGTTCTGGAAGAGTGTGTCTTGGTCCCAACCCCTTCCTATCTCTCTCTGCTTCCTGGTTGGCCATTACCTTCCACCATGAGGGTCTGCTTCACCATAGGCCCAAAGCAATAGGACCAGCTGACCATGAACTGCAGCCTCCAAAACCATTGCAACCTCTGAAACCACCAAAATCACTCTTTCCTTCTTTTTTTTTTTTTTTTTTTTTTTTTTTTGGTACTGGGGATTGAACTCAGGGGCACTCGACCACTGGGCCACATCCCCAGCCCTTTTTTGTATTTTATTAGAGACAGGGTCTCACTGAGTTGCTAAGTGCCTCGCCATTGCTGAGGCTGGCTTTGAACTTGTGATCCTCCTGCCTCAGCCTCCCAAGTGCTAGGATTACAGGCGTGCGCCATCACGCCTGGCTCACTCTTTCCTTCTTTAAGTTGCTTTTCTCAGGTATGTTGTCACAGCAACGAAAAGCTGACTAACGTAGTGTCAGAATCAACAGATACAACCCCATACCCAGAAGCCCTTTAGAATCTTACTCTACCACTCAGCTACACCCTCAGCCTGTTCCTTCTCTCTCTTTTTTTTTTTTAAATATTTATTTATTTACTTTAGTTGTACACAATGCAATGCATTTATGTTTACGTGGTGCTGAGGATCGAACCCAGGCCGCACACGTGCAAGGCGAGCACTCTGCCGCTGAGCCACAACCCCAGCCCCTCCCTTTTTTTTGAGACAGCTGAGGCTGGCTTTGAACCTGAGATCTTCCTGTCCCAGCCTCCTGAATGGCTGTTATTATAGGCCTGGGCCACCACATTGGCTTCTGGAAGGCTTGATAATCCTGAGGGTGTAAAGAGGTAGGTCCCAGCGATGTCTGTGAGATGTCAAAGCAAAGTGGGCCTGAGGTGTTTTCCTAAGCAGTTTCCTCACTTGACACCCGGGGAGTCCAGGCCAGGTCACAGCTTGAGGGCTGCAGGATGTGGCCCTCCATGGCCAGGTGGTGCCTCTTGTTGCCGCCTGAAGCGATGGCCGCTTGGAGCAACGAAGCCGCGGGAAGAAGTTCAGAGGCAAACTGGAAACAAACAGCTTTTTATTCTGATAACTTTTCTCTCTGGCTCTAACAACGACTAACACGCGCCACACACACCACCAAAATGGCGCTGACCCGATCAGCAATCTCGGCCAAGTCACTAGAGATCCCGGGCCAAGTCCCCTGAGACTACGGAAGGCGACAATGCCCAAATCTCCATGGCCCATAGTCAACCACAATTTAAGCCATCTCCCCAAACAGGGCTCCTGCAGCCTCTGCTCTCCTCTAGCAATGCATTTGGTGACAGGAAGAGCTGGACTCTGCAGCAGACAGCTCCAAGTGCAAACCCTGCCTCTGCCTCCTGGGCCACAGCCCCCATGAATTCGAGATGTCCCCAAGACTGTGACCTCACACCCCTCTCCCACCTTCTCTACCCCCACCTGCCCACTCCCACCTGGTTCTCCCTCACATACCACCCTCCTCTTCAGGCAACCCACTGCCAGTCCTGCCAGTGTTCCCTGCAAGACGCCTCTGAAATGAGCCCTTCTCCCGCCAACTCCAGCCCTGGTCCAAGCCACTGCCGCCTCGTGCCTTCATGACTGAACAGTCTCCTTGCTGTTCTCCTAGCCTTCAGCCTCACCCCTCCCATTCCGCCTCCCAACCCCAGCCTCTGTGGATGTGCCTGGCAGAAGCCTGACCACGCCGCCTCCTGCCTAGGCCTCCTCAGAGCTCCCCATGGCTCTGGGGGCAAGGTCCAGCTGGTGGTCCAGCTGGGGGACTCCACCAGTGGCTCTGCCCAGTGGCATGCTCCAGCCTCCTCTCCTGCCAAATCCCCACGTGCACCTCAAGCTCCTGCTGGAGGGACGTCATGGGCTCCTCAAACCTGTCCACCATCTCTGACCCCCGGACCTAAGCACATTCCGTCCCTCAGCCCCCACCCCCACCCCAGGGGTAACTCCTGAGCGTCCTTCAGGGTCAGGCTCCTTAGGAACCCGCACTGACTCAGGATGGGGGTCCTTCTCCCTGCCTTACAGTCATGCCAGGCAGGACCCCAACTCTTCCCTAGGCCTGGCCCAGAATGGGGGCTGGGGGTGTGCGTGGTAAGAAATAGACAAGAGCTCCAGGCACATGGGAGGGGGGCTGTCCACAGGAGGCCACCCACAGGCAGCAAGTAAGAACCTCAACTAAAAGGTGAACTCTGCGGGGCTCGGTGGTGCACACCTGTCATCCCAGCAGCTCAGGAGGCTGAGGCAGGAGGATCGCGAGTTCAAAGCCAGCCTCAGGAACTTAGTGAGGTGCTAAGCAACTCAGTGAGACCTGTCTCTAAATAAAATATCAAAAAGGGCTGGGGATGTGGCTCCGTGCTCAAGTGCCCCTAAGTTCAATCCCTGGTATCCCCCAAAAAGGTGAATCCCAAAGGGGGAAGGGAGCCTTCCCACCTTCGCTCCAGGCAAAAGCTAGTGTTGGGGTGACATTGTGGAGGGGAAAGAGGGAGGAAGTCTGTCCCATGACCACCACACTGTGGAAGAGCCGGGCCACCATGCCCCTCAGGAGGGGCGGGAGTAGATTCTCTCGTTGACCAGACTCCACGCAGGCCCCCGAGGCCTCCAGAGGCCTGACCCTCAGACCTGTATTCCTCTCCGCAGTGTCTGGCTCTGGCAAGAATCCTGCTAAGTGAGTTTAACAGAGCCCCGCCTGGGTATCTCATCAGGTCCCTTATCTTCTGCGTCCCTCAGGGGGTGTCCGATCAGCTGGCCTGTCTTCAGCAAGAATCCTGGTGGGCTGGTTCAGCCTGGCTCCCCTCTGGCTCCTGGGTTTTCTTTTCTTTTTTTTTTTTTTTTTTTTTTGGATATGTTTTAGTTGTAGATGGACCCAATACTACCTGTACTTTATTTTTATGTGGCATGGAGGATCAAACCCAGTGCCTCACGCATGCCAGGCAAGCACTCTACCACTGAGCTACAACCCCAGCCCTTCTGACTCCTGTTTTCTCTTATTCTCTATCCACTGACCCCTGATCTTTTTCTTTCTTTTTAATTTTTTTTTTAGTTGTAGATGGATATAATATCTTTATTTTATTTTTTTATTTTTATGCAGTGCTGAAGATCAAACCCAGTGCCTCACACATGCCAGGCAAGGGCTCTACAACCCCAGCCCCTCTTTCTTTTCTTTCTTTCTTTTTTATTTTTGGTGCTGGGACTCACCCAGGGCCTTGTGCATGAGGGACAAACACTCTACCCCTGAGCGACACCCCCAGCCCTTTTCTTTTAAGAGATGGGGTCTTGCTGTGTTGTACAGGCTGGCCCTGAACTCCTGGGCTCAAGCGGTCCTCCTGCCCCAGCCTCCGGAGTAGCTGGAGCTATAGATGGGGACGCTCTGCTCGCCACCCTTAACAAGTGTCGTGAACGACCTTTTCTTTAATGGGGCCAGGTGGGGCTTCGAAGTGGCTTCATGTCCTCCCTGCTAGACTTAGGACAAACCACTCCCCCAGGGTCCTGGTGTCTCCCCGGCCGTCCTCAGAGGACCGGAGGCCGGGCTCCTCTGTGGGACGTGTCCCGGGCATGCAGGGTTTTAAGTCTCCTGCCTGCACCTCTGAGGTTCCTGTGGACCCCGTGCCATTTCTCCACTTCCGGCCCTCACCACTGTCCCCGTCTGCCAGGGCCTCCCACGGCCGGCCGTCCCCCGGCAGTCCCCCTCACAGTCCTGCCCCCTTCTCCCGCCAGCACAGCTGGAGCCTGAAGCTCCCCGAGTCCTCCCCATGACCTAGACTGGGGAGTGCCGGGAGGGCTTAGGAGGGCCTGTCCTCACCACTGACAGACTCTGCAGAGTCCCCGTGTGGGACCCTTCATCCCCCAGCCCCAGGGGCCCCTCTGTGTCCCTGGCGCTGGACCAAGCATGGGAACCCAGAGAGCTGATCCAGCCTGCCCCCAGGTCCACAGAGCCAAGGCAGCAGCCCTGAACCTGGGCTGGGCCCTGGTGGCTGGTGGCACAGAGTGTGCACCTGCACCCGTCAAGGTCAGGCTTTGGAATGGTCTCCCTGCACAGAAGTCCACGAGGGGCTAGTGGCCAGGCATGGCGGGCAGCCTCAGGAACACGAGGCCAGTGAGGTTACGAGGGGCCCAGAGCTCAGAACACTTCTTTTTTTTTTTAATATCAGGGATTGATCTCAGGCGTGCTTAACCACTGAGCCACATCCCCAGCCCCTTTTTATATTTTATTTTAGAGGCAGAATCTCACTGAATTGCTTAGGGCCTCACTAAGTTGCTGAAGCTGGCCTCAAACTTTCAATCCTCCTGCCTTAGCCTCCTGAGCTGCTGGGATTACAGGTGTGTAAGAGCCTTAATGAGGAGGTAGCTAAGATGGCGGCTGGCTGAGAGCCAAAGAGGAGGCGTTTAATTGTTTTCTCCTGACCTTAATGTAATCAACTAAGACTCTTTCTGTGCCCGTGAACACTGTGTGACGCACCTGTAAGTTGAGCTTGTGACACGTGTATACTTGTTAAGGTGAAGAGTATTTAACCAGGTAGGGTTGGAGTTGTGTGGGGGGGTTGTTGGAGTTGGAGAGAGAAGTCAGAAGAGAAAGCAGAATAAAGAACCTACTCATTCCCAATCTGCCTCCGAATTCTTTCCTGCGGTATCGTCGCTGCAGGCGGCAACACAGGTATGCACCACTGTGCCCAGCTTCAGAGGGTTTAATGCTCTGTCATCACTCTCTTGACTCCTCCTAAACTTTTTGATGTTGTTTTTTGTGGTGTTGGGGATCCAACCTAGGCACTCCTGCATGGCAGCCATGCTTTTTACCACTGAGCCACACCCCAGCCCTCTTCCTGCTTTTTTTTTTTTTTTTTTTTTTTTGGTGGTACTGGGGATTGAACTCAGGGGCACTCGACCACTGGGCCACATCCCCAGCCCTTTTTTGTATTTTATTTAGAGACAGGGTCTCACTGAGTTGCTGAGTGCCTCGCCATGGCTGAGGCTGGCTTTGAACTCGCGATCCTCCTGCCTCAGCCTCCCAAGTGCTGGGATTACAGGTGTGCGCCACCACACCCGGCTCTCTTCCTACATTTTTTTTTTTTTTTTTTTTTTTGTGTGGTAAAAATATTTATTTATTTGCTTTAGTTGTACACAATGCAATGCATTTATGTTTACGTGGTGCTGAGGATCGAACCCGGGCCTACATTTTTTTTTTTAAAAATATTTATTTATTTGCACACGTGCGAGGCGAGGGCGCTCTGCCGCTGAGCCACAACCCCAGCCCTCTCTTCCTACATTTTGATTGAGGGGTTGCTCATTTCACACTGGCCCTGCAGATTACGTAGACAGCCTTGGGGACCCTACAGGTATGGACAGACTCAGAGACCCTGGACCCACAGGGGAGAGTGATCCCAGGGAGAGTTGGAGTCTCAGGCAGGACCTGCTACCACCATGAAGGACTCTGCCACAAGGCAGGGGGAGCAGGAGGGGTGGAGAATCACCCCCTCCCCTCTGACCACCCTCAGACACAGAAGGGAACTGGCATAGCGCCTGCCTGAGGCTTGAGGGGCCCAAAGGTCTTCTTAGAAGGTGGGATGTCCAAGCTGAGGGTTGGGCCTCAGTCTGGGCAAGAGGGCGTGGGAGGCGTCCAGGGGCGAGGGGAGGACTGTGTGAAAGCCCCGCGTGGAGCTGGGGGCCATGCCAGGACTGGAGTGGTGTCAGGATGGTACAGGGGAAGGAGACCTCGTCCTGTCCTGCAGCTGGTGGCATTTGAAGCGAGCCTGCGCAGTCAGGCACTGAAACAGGGCCTGGGGCCTGGGAGGTGCTGCGACGCTGGTGGCAGTGTCAGTTTGGATGAGGATCGTCACCACTAACAGGGCTGGGGAGGGCAGGCAGCCGGAAGGCCCACCACCCTGGAACACTGGGGAGCCGGGCTGGGGTCTGGGCAGCCCGAGGAGCTGTCAGCGTGGCAGGGTCGGGGAGGCACTCTCGTTGGAGGGCAGAGAAGGTGCTGGAGCAGGATGAGGGCGGGGAGGCCGTGGGATGCCGCGAGGGACGGCTGTGGCCTGACCTCGGCCGTGCGGGGGGTAAAGAGGCTGGGATGGAGAGACTGGCGGGACAGGTCCTTGTCACCAGGGCTCCAGGAGGCGGATGGATGGATGGCAGGACTGTCCAGGCTGGAGCAGGAGCCCCAGCGGCATGGGCTGCGTGTCCTGGAAGGCACAAGCAGAGGTGAGGCCCCGCGCCCTGGAGGCTATGGGGGTGCCTGCATCGGGAGGGGGGCACCTCCCCTTCTAGCCGTCCACGGCAGACTGTCGGGAGTGTGGTCCAGCAGTTTAAATCACGTGGACGTGCCATTCAGGAAGGCCTGTGTGACCAGAGGCACCCTAGAAGGCCTGTGTCCCATGCTGTCTGAGGGCCCCGGGCCACCCCCCAGGGGCGCGTTCCACCGGCTGTCACCACCATGCCTGTCTTCCACGGGGAGCCCCTGCCACTCACTTATGCCAAAGGCCTGTGACCAAAGTAACCACAGGCTGGGGGACACAGGGGTGGTGTCCAGCTGACAGTGGCAGGAGTGTCCACATCCTGCTTCCTTTGAGGCCCCCCAGCGAGATGTGGGCACAAGGGCCCTGACAAACAGGAAAGCAACAGGCCACTCTGTTCTGGGAGACTCTCAGGAAAGCCAGGGCTGGCCCTGGGGCCTTTGATGTCACACATTGGGATCAGACAACTGTGACCGTTGATCGTGAGCAAGTCACCCGTGGCTTTTTGTGGCCTTCGAGAGGGGAAAATTTGGCCACCTGGGCTGGAGGCGGTGGGTCCCTCCTTCCTCTCTGCTGTGTGGTGCTTCCGTGCGCTGCCTGCTGCAGGCGTTGTTTTGTTTTGTTTGCTTGTTTTCGTCCTGGGGAGGAAGCCAGGGTCTCCCCTGAGCCAGGCAAGGCTCCAGCAATCACTGAGCTCCAGGCCCCATGGGGACTCACCTTCGAGGTCAGAAAGGTGTGGCCGGCCATTACTTTTGGGCGCCTGAGGGAGTGGCAGTTGTGTTGGGCTGTCCAGAGCTCAGTGCCCCCGTCCAAGGAGAGGTGGGGAAGGTGTCTCCACTCAGCCCTTTGAAGTCACTGGCCACCTACAGCCCCAGGGTGTTTTGAGGAAGGTCCCTCCAGGCTGCCCCTGAGACCAGGTGAGTTTCACACTGCAGAATCCTGAACTGCCTGGGTAGTTAAAAAATACAGCCCCCCCGCAGAAGACAGGAAGCAGGACCAGCCTGATCAGTTGCTTAGCATAATCTGAGGCAAGAAGGAAAGAACAGTAAAAATCTTGTGATCTCGTGGCTGGATTCACTGCATGCTCCACCTCATTGTGACTGAGAGTCAAGAGAGGGTAGGCATCTAGAACTTCCTAAGGTACTGAAGTTTCTCAAATATTATTAACTGGGCTAGGGTTGTGGCTCAGTGGCAGAGCACTCGCCTAGCACGTGCGCGGCCCGGGTTCGATCCTCAGCACCACGTAAACATAAATGCATTGCATTGTGTACAACTAAAGCAAATAAATAAATATTTAAAAAAATATTATTAACTAGCTGGGCATGGTGGAGCATGTCTGTAATACTAGTGACTAGGGAGGCTGAAGCAGGAGGATTGCAAGTTTGAGGCCAGCCTCAGCAACTTAGCAAGTCCCTGTCTCAAAATAAAAAATTAAAAAGGTCTGGGGATGTGGCTCGGTGGTTGAGTAACCCTGAGTTCAGTCCCCAGTACCAAAAGAAAAAAAAAAATCAACTAGACAGATGATGGATGAGGTGGGCTTCTGGAAAACTGGACAGGAGTCCAAGGGTTAGTGGGGAGACCCCCATGCCTGTGCCCAAATGAAGGGGTAAAGGAGCTGCAGGTGATGTCAGAGGAAAAGTGACCCCCAGAAGGCCAGCCCCCCACTAAGGTGCACAGCCACAGGCTCCAAGAGGGCAGAGACCCCGTCTAGGCTTCATGCTGCGTGTCCCCTCCCCCGCACCATGGCGGGCGGTAGCGGGTGCTCAGGAATATTTGTGGACAAAAGAGCCGTCTGGACACCACAGGCAGAGGTCTAGGAGGAGAGAGTGTGCACGTGTGTGGGGGGGACAGGAGGTGTGTGGCGGTCTTCCAGCAGGGACCCTGCCCGTTGGTAAACTAGACCCAGGGGCTGTCCTGGAGTCTGGCCCATTCTGGGTGGCAGCCCCTCACCTAGGGCAGAAGTGAGGAGGGGCTGGAGAGAGGCAGTGGCCTTCCCTGTGCCCTGCTCACTGATGGCCTCCCAGGCCAAAGCTCCCCATGGCCTGTGGGCGCATGGGAGAGAAGACCCAGTTCTCCTGAGGACCCTCCCACGGACAGACACGCCTCTTGCCCCCAGAGTGCAGCATCTGTTGGTTCTTGATTCTGTCACCCCTGCTCTGCAGAGGGCTCAGACGTGTCCAAGGACAGCTGGGGTCACATCCTAGGGCTGCTACTTATTAACTGTCTGGTCTTGCAAACAGTTTCCCCTCTGAGTCAGAGAGAACAAGACCAACCCCGTGGTAAGGGCCAAAGGAAACCATGCAGGTAACATGTCACAGTGGCTAGCCTCCAAGCTGAGCGTGGCCGAGATTCCCACCCCAGGTGCAGTTTCCTCTCACGTGGATCAGGGCTGATTTCCCAACAGGAAATTATGAAAGCAATGGAGCGTGACTTCTGAGGCTGTCATAGAAGATACTGTGGTTTCTACTTCATGCTGTCTTAGGTCACTTGTTCCAGGAGTAGCCAGCCACCATGTCTTGAGAATGTCCAAGCAGCCCATGGAAAGGCTGAATTTTGGCATGATTTGTTATGTGGCAGAAGATAACTAATACATGTGTGGTTGTGTAGTGCCTGGCACATAGTAACTGCTCAATAAATGACAGTCAGTCTCTATTATCAACCATTCTTCTCTCTAAAATTATGCTTTGTAACTAGGTCGAACTCCCTGTACCAGCTTCCTTCTTTCCTTAGATGGTTCTAGTCGATGAAACAAAGGACTGGTTCCATCCGTTCCCCTGATGTCTCTGGAACCTTCTTAGACTTTAATAGGGTCCCCCACACCATAGTCAATCACCATTTCTGTTTTGGATTAATTAATCTACTTCCTGCTTTTGTAATATCTCCACGCCAGGTTTGTTTTTGAAAAATAAACAGGCATTCTTTAATGTTTCTTTCTTTCTAAAGTAGAGAACCCTTGCTAGGCACAGTGGCACATACCTGTAATCCCAGTAGTTCTGGAGGCTGAGGCAGGAGGATCAAAAGTTGGAGGCCAAAGCCGGGCGCGGTGGCGCACGCCTGTAATCCCAGCACTTTGGGAGGCTGAGGCAGGAGGATCGTGAGTTCAAAGCCAGCCTCAGCAATGGCAAGGCACTTAGCAACTCAGCGAGACCCTGTCTCTGAATAAAATACAAAAAAAGGGCTGGGGATGTGGCCCAGTGGTCGAGTGCCCCTGAGTTCAATCCCTGGTACCACAAAAAAAAAAAAAAAAAAAAGTTGGAGGCCAGCCTCAGCAATTTAGTGAGGCCCTAAGCAACTCAGTGAGACCCTGTCTCTAAGTAAAAAATAAAAAGATCTGGGGGTGAGGCTTAGTGGCAGTGTCCCTGGTTCAATCCCTAGCTCTGTAGGAAAAAAAGCACTTCTTGCTTTATGATAACCTATTCTTTCTTTCTTTCTTTCTTTCTTTTTTTTTTTTTTTTTTTTGGTACTGGGATTGAACTCAGGGGCACTCGACCACTGGGTCACATCCCCAGCCCTTTTTTGTATTTTATTAGAGACAAGGTCTCACTGAGTTGCTAAGTGCCTCGCCATTGCTGAGGCTGGCTTTGAACTTGCGATCCTCCTGCCTCAGCCTCCCAAGTGCTGGGATTACAGGCGTACACCACCGCACCTGGCTCTTCTTATTTATTTATTTTTTAATATAGTTTTTAGTTGTTGATGGACCTTTATTTTATTTGCTTATTTATATGTGGTGCTGGGAATCAAACACAGTGCTTCACATGTATGAGGCAAGTGCTCTACCACTGAGCCATAACTCCAGCCCCAATGATAACCTATTCTTGTGAGGATGAACTGAGTCTCACTTTATGAAGAAAAAAGGCTTATTGGGCTGAGTGCGGTGGCATTCACGTGTAATCCCAGAAATTCAGGAGGCTGAGACAGGAGGATCACAAGTTCAAGTCCAGCCCAGGCAACCTAGCAAGACCCTATCTCAAAATTTAAAAATCCAAAAAGGGTTGGGTGTGTAGCTCAGTGGTAGACCACCCTGGGTTCAATAGGCTGAAAGTTCAAGATTGGGCAGATCCATCTCATTGATCCCTGGTGAGGGCCTCCCTGGCTGTATCAAAATATGGTGGAGGGGCTGGGGTTGTGGCTCAGCGGTAGAGCGCTCGCCTGGCACGTGCGCAGCCCGGGTTCATTCCTCAGCATCACGTAAAAATAAAGGCCTTATGTACAACTAAAACAAATAAATAAATAAATAAATATAAAAAAAAAAACATGGGGGAGGAACAGAAAAGGAAATATGCATAAGGGAGCAGATGCATGGGGGTAGTAGCCTCACTTAAGTGCAACCAAATCTCATAAGAACTCACTCCAAGAGATCAGTGTTCACCTCTCGGAGGGTGATCCCCTACCCCCACCTAGGCACCTTCCACCAAGCTCTGCCTCTTAAAGGTTCACAACTCAACACCACCACGCTGAGGACCAAGCTTCCAACCTATGAAGCTTTGGGGGGACAAACAGCACCCAAACCATAACAGAGGGACATTCCAGGGTAAGACGACGACGCCAGAGCGAGAGGCAGAGCCCCCCCGATGAATGTCAAGGGAAACCCGAGAGCCCTGAAGATGCCCAGGGACAGCCACACTAGCTGGGAGTCCTAGTCAGCTCTGCAGGAAAGAAGAGTGACCTTGGAAATGAAGATGAAGGGCGGAGAAGAGGAGCACCAAGGGGTGCTGGGGAATTCTAAGAACCGGGGACTGGTGCCTGGGAAGGACTGTGGTGCCGCAGGGCGGGCTTCATGGGAGTGCAGCACCTGTCTCAGGTATTTTATGGCAACAGAAAATGGACTAAGAGAGCTGGACTGATCTGAGGGACTGGGCCACAGTGAGCCTGGACTGCAACCGACACTTCCCTTCCCATCTCTCCCCTGTGTGTCCCACTGGGGGCTCGGCTACCGCTCCAGCCTCAGGGCCTATTGCCCCTCCCATGTGCTGAGCTACAATCTTGGGGTACTCTGGACAAGACTCTGAGCTTTTGAGACACGCCGTGGATTTATCAATTCCGTTGTCTACACCTCCCTGCTCACAGGAGCTGTTTCCTGGGGGCCCTTGGATCCAGGTAAGCCACATGACCTATTCTTTTTTTTTTTTTTTTTTTTTTTTTTTTGGTACCAGGGATTGAACTCAGGGGCACTCGACCACTGGGTCACATCCCCAGACCTTTTTTGTATTTTTATTTAGAGACGGTCTCACTGAGTTGCTAAGTGCCTCACCATTGCTGAGGCTGGCTTTGAACTCGCGATCCTCCTGCCTCAGCCTCCCAAAGTGCTGGGATTACAGGCGTGCGCCACCGCGCCCGGCTCACATGACCTATTCTGACCAATGGGATGTGGGAAGAGGTTGTCCTCGACTCCTGGGTCTCACCCCTACCATCTCCCCAAGACCCTTTGCCCGCACTGCCTTCTCCCACCTGCCTGTGGGAGACACTTCACATCCTGAAGTCACAAGACGGTGGGGCTATGAGATGGAAGCATCCATGGCTGACTTTGCCTAAGCAAGAAACACCCTCCAAAGCTGCATGACGCCTCCTTTTAGCCTGAGGCCCAGGGAACAAACCAGGGGGACTGTTTTCCTCGCATTTCCCCAGTCTGGTTCTTGTCACCGGACTCCATGCAGCCACGGAAATGTCATTGACCACGGAGGCAAAGTTATCGATGGACTGCCGTAATTTGGATCTAGGATGTTCCCTGAAGGCCCAGGTATCAAATCTTGGTCTCCTGCTTGGTGTTGTTGGGAGGCTGTGGAACCTTTAAGAGGCGGGATCTAGTCGGAGGTCTTTAGGTCATTGGAGGTGTGCTCTTGAAGGGATTGTAGGGCCTGGGCTCCTTCCCTGACCCACAGCAACAGGTGGTCAACCAATCATGGACTGAAACCTCCAAAAACGATGAGCCAGAATGAACCTTTTTTCTTTTTAATATTTATTTTTTAGTTGTAGTTGGACACAATACCTTTTTTTATTTTTTATTTTTTGTACCAGGGATTGAACTCAGGGGCACTAGACCTTTTTTGTATTTTATTAGAGACAGGATCTCACTGAGTTGCTAAGTGCCTCGCCATTGTTGAGGCTGGCTTTGAACTCGTGATCCTCCTACCTCAGCCTTCCAAGTGCTGGGATTACAGGCGTGTGCCACCGTGCCCGGCTACAATACTTTTCTTTTATTTATTTATTTTTATGTGGTGCTGAGGATAGAACCCAGGGCTTCGCATGTGCTAAGTGAGCGCTCTACCGCTGAGCCACAACCCCAGCCTCAACCTTTTTTCTTTATAAGTTGATTATCTCGGGCATGGCTTACAGTGACAGAAAGCTGACTAACAGATGGAACTTGACTACAAACTGGGCCTCAATTTCCCCAATGGAAAGATGGTCAATGCTTTTGGATATCCCAGCCTCTCGTGCTAGGACTCTGAGAGGATCATGATGGATTCAGCTGACAGCTGCCTCTCTTGTTCTCCCTGGTCCCACAGGTCAAATGAAAGAACACTTGGTGTGCAAAGTTTAGCAGGGAACCTGCTCCTTAGGCATTAATAAATATTTTCCATTAAAACAACTGGTACCTAGCAAGTTAGCCCCCTACCGCATTCATCTCAAGGGTCTCGTCCCCAAGGTTTTCATGAATGCTTGGCTGCTCTTCCTGGGGGTCTGTCCCTAATGCCTAATTCAGAATTTCAAAGATGTAGCCGCATCCTTCCCAGAGAGCATTCCAAGTCTTGAAGGCCCATCAAATGCCAAGTTGGAGCACAGACCCTCCTCAGTCATCTCCCCAACCTGCTGCAGACCCACTGGCGGAAGATCAGACACCCACTGGCTTTGGGTTAATTGCTGACTTGGCGCCCATCTGCTTAGGGAGAACTTGCAAAAGCCTTTCTTTCTTTCTTTCTTTCTTTTTTTCTTTCTTTCCTTTTTCCACTCTTTCCAAAGGCATAAACATTTGTACTGCAAGTGGTCCAGGGGCCTGGAAATGTTTATTTTGTAGTTAACAAAAAGACTTTTAACTTGTGGATGGGATATTCTTTGGGCCCTTGGGAAAAACCACAATTGGGAGGCCCCTTGCATCTGCAGGTGTCTCTGGGGGTGACTCAAGGTGCGGGACAGGGCTGTGGTGTGGGTGGTGCTGGGCAGCAAGTGGATGTCCAGTTCAGTGGCTCTGGCCAGGCCCCGGTGACTTGCCTGAGCAGGGCATGTGATGCTCCTTAATGCTCCTGAAATGTTCTGGAAACACAGGCCCCGGAGCCGGTATTTTGACAGTGCTTCCTTCTGAGAACTGATGAGACTTAAGTCACTCTTTGTTTTTCATGCTTACCAAGTTTTTTTTTTTTTTTTTTTTTTTTTTTTTTTTTTTTTTTTGGTAATAATGAGTGTGCATCTTATTTTCAAAATAGCACACGCAACTCATGAATGTAAAAGACTTAAGCCACATGAAAATACATCAAATAAAATGTGAGCATTCCTCCTGTTCCAGAGGGAGCACAGGGAGAGTTGGGCACAGACTTCCCGGGCTTGCTTTGTGCCCTTGAAGACATATTGTACATGTATAGTCTCTTTACAAATTTTGGCAAAGGTGGACACAGTGACATGTGCCTGTAGTGCCAGTTACTCGGGAGACAGAGGCAGGCGCTCACTTGAGCCCAGGAGTGTGAGACCAGCCTAAGCAACATACTATCTCAGAAAAAAAAAAAAAAAAAAGAAAATGGTATCATACTTAAGCTTTTTTCTTCACTTAGGATACCCTAATAGGGTATCTGCAAAGGTACCACATTGATTTTGATGTTGACATAAAATTTCACACTATGGAGGTAGAATATTTATCTGACCCCTCCCTTGCTGATGGACTGAGTTCCTTTGATAAACAGAAAAAAAAAAAAAAAAAAAAAAAGATGCTCTTAGCACGTTTCTGTTGTTGAGACCCATGGGGTCAGGGCCCTGGGGACTCGACCTCAGCAAATCAGAGCGCTTCTAAGGTGTCACGATGACAGGGAGAGGGCTGGAGCAAGGTCCAGGACTAGAGTCTGGAGGCCAAGAAACACCTGTTGCGTGCTGGTGGAGATTCCAGGCCCTCCTTTTCCCATAGACCTCCAGCATTACCACAGGGTGGCGCTGGTGAGGAAGGCTGCGCAGAAACGGCTCCTTCAGGAACCAGCTGAGGCCCATAAGCAGGGGCTGGGGGCTGTACCCGAGCCAGGCTGGGCCAGCCAAGAGCTGAGCCAGGGCTAGGGCCTGTTTGCCTCCCTGGAGCCTTGAAAATAGGAGGACATCCAAAACCCTGTATTCCTTCCCTGATCCGAAGCAACAGACAATGAAATTGCTGTTGCAGGGAGCCAGCAGGGAAGAGTATTTTCACTGGTTGGATATATTTCTATGAAGGTGAAGTTTAGCAAACACTTATAAAAATGGGGCCATGTAGCCGGGTGCGGTGGCGCACGCCTGTAATCCCAGCACTTTGGGAGGCTGAGGCAGGAGGATCGCGAGTTCAAAGCCAGCCTCAGCAATGGCGAGGCACTTAGTAACTCAGTGAGACCCTGTCTCTAATAAAAATACAAAAAGGGCCGGGCATGTGGCCCAGTGGTCGAGTGCCCCTGAGTTCAATCCCCGGTACCAAAAAAAAAAAAAAAAATGGGGCCATGTATTGGAGGAAACTAGTACTTAAAGGAACCAAATCAGGAATTATTTTCTTCTTTAAATTTTTGGTTCTGGGGATTGAATTCGGGAGCACTCAATCACTGAGCCACATCCCCAGACCCATTTTGCATTTGATTTAGAGACAGGGTCTCACTGAGTTGCTTATCACCTCGCCGCTGCTGAGGCTGGCTCAGGAATTATTTTCTAAGAGGAGCACTGCCCTTTGTGCATTGTTTGCTTGGAGTTTGGTTAATGGCCTTGATCCTCAAGGTGCAAGCTCAGTATGCTCTCATTGGTCCCTGTGAGGTTGATTTGTGATTCAGCCTCATTTGTGAGATCAGGACTGTGGGCCAGGCCCTTGTCACTTTGAGTCTTTCCTAGACTGTCATCCTTAATATACTGCTAATAATGGGACAAGGACTGAGCAAAATATGATAAACTGTTCTACCTATTTTAGAGATGAATTAATGGAGATTGGACAGGTAAAGTAACCTGACTGAGGTCTGGGGGTAGTAATGGAAAAGCCCAGACTGAACCCAGGTTTCCACAGTCCAGAGCTCACAGTCCTTTCTCTATGGGCCAGGTCACTTGGTCAAGGTTATGTACACAGGGTGTGACATCAAGCCCAGTCCTTCTCCCTCCCTCCATGTGGCCACTTTCCTCAATCCCAGCTGGAAGTCTGTTTCTGGGGTGGAAAATTCCAAAGCCTCAGGCCCAGGTTGCACATTAGGAAGATGGGGGTGAAGCGGGGAAGAGCACCCAAGAAGAACTGCAGGCCTTTGCAGAGTCAGCCAGGGTTGGAGAAGTTAAGCAGATTCCGTCTCCCAATTTTCTAAGAGACTTGGACGGCAAATCCCAGCCAAGTACAATGCCCACCTCGCAGGACTGAGAAGAAAGCAAGTCCCTAAGAGACTGGAGGATTCTCTACATGGGAAAGGGAAGTGATTTCAGCCCAGTGTTTGGCTGGGAGTCCGGGGGATGGTTCCAACTCATGGGTATTAGCAAAGGGAACAAGGAATTGCTGAGGGTGGCAAACTGGTTATAATTAAGAGCACCTGGGAGACGCAGAACAATGTGAGGGCTGCCAGCTGTCCTGGATCTGGGGCCTCTGTCCTTGGAGCCTCTGCGGGGGAGCCAAGGACTAGCTCAGGAAGCCAGCTGCCTCCCTGCTGTGCAGACCATTTTGGCAGAGAAGAGGAGGAGGCTGTCCCTTATACTCTCAGGGCCAAGGTGCCCCAAGGCACGGGGGTCCCTCACTGTCTTTTCTTCCCTTTCTCCATGATTCAAATTCACCCATGTTGTCTCTCAGGAGAACCAACAGGCTTGAAGGCGGGTGCTAGTCCTGCCTCCAGTGCTTCTTTTTTTTTTTTTTTTGTGGTACCGGGGATTGAACTCAGGGGCACTCGACCACTGGGCCACATCCCCAGCCCTTTTTTGTATTTTATTTAGAGACAGGGTCTCACTGAGTTGCTAAGTGCCTCGCCATTGCTGAGGCTGGCTTTGAACTCGCGATCCTCCTGCCTCAGCCTCCCAAAGTGCTGGGATTACAGGCGTGCGCCACCGCGCCCGGCTTCCAGTGCTTCTTGAGTGAGTTTTTTTCCTGAGCCTCATTTTCCTCACCTGACAAAGGGGGATTAAAAACTGCAAATCTACACAGTTGCTGTGAGGATTAAGTAATATAACATGTGAAAGTGGTTAGCATAGTGCAAGGGACTGTAAAAGATGGCCTGTGGGGCTGGGCATGGTGTGGTGCACGCCTGTCATCCCAGCGGCTCTGGAGGCTGAGGCAGGAGGATCTCAAGTTCAAAGCCAACCTCAGCAACTTAGTGAGGCCCTAAGCAACTCAGTGAGACCCTGTCTCTAAATAAAATACAAAAAAGTGGCTGGGCATGTGGCTCAGTGGTTAAGTGCCCTTGGGTTCAATCCCTAGTACCAAAAAAAAAAAAAAAAAAGAAAAAAGAAAAAAAGGCCTGTGGGCTTGCCACCTGTTTCTTATGGTCCTTGAGCTCAGAATGGCCGTTCACATTTTTTAATTGTTAGGGAAAAATGCAAACTAAAAAGAATAGTCTTTTGTGACATGTGCAAGTTATGTAAAACTGTGCTCACTTGTTTACATATCTATGTGACTAATAACAAAGGGGCCAGTCACCTTCCACTCCTCATGGAGTTGCCACGGCTGGCTCCTTGGCATGTGGTGACTGCGTAGGGTCCCAGTGAACAGTCTCCCTTGCCGGAATTTAGTATTGATAGGTACGATAGGGCCTGCAAAGTCTAAATTGTTAAATACTAAAATATTTAGAATTTAGCCTCTTACAGAAAAAATGTTTGCTGACTTCTGGCATAAATGCCAACAATAAGTGGTCAGTAAAATGTATCCACGATTACTATTATCATTACTGTTGTTGTTACACTCCTCCCTTTTTTTTTTTTTTTTTTTTTTTTTTGGTGGGGGGAAGGTACCAGGGATTGAATCCAGGGGTGCTTTACCACCAGCCCTTTGTAAAATTTTATTTAGAGACAAGGTCTCTCTGAATTGCTTAGGGCCTTGCTGAGTTGCTGAGGTTGGCTTTGAACTCAAAATCCTCCTGCCTCAGCAGTGTTGTTACTCCTTTTGGCCTTGGTCTTAACCTTCGAATAACCATGTCTGTGGTTTAATGGAGAGATCCCAAATCTGGAGTCCATGGAAGGGTTTTGGGGGATTTTTGGACCACCAGAACTGTCATGAGACATTTTGCGGAGGTGGGGGGCCTTTTTAGAGGAAGGGACTGCAGACATTCATCTGATCCTCAAAGGAGTGTGTGTATTCAAATAGGTAAAGAGGTGTAGATTTGTTTATTGTTTGTTTGGTTTATTGGTACTAGGGATTAAACCCAGGGTCACTAAACCACTAAGCCACATTCCCAGCCCTTTTTAAAATTTTGAGGCAGGGTCTCACCTCAAGTCCTTAGGGCCTTACTAAATTCAGGTTAGTCCTGAACTTGTGATCCTCCTGCCTCAGTCTGCTGAGTTGCTGGGATTACAGGCATGTGCCATCACACCCAGCTCCCCAATTATGTTTTTATAAGTTCCGTGGCTTCACTTAAACAGGGACAGATGAAGGGTAGATGCTCCAAATTGTGAAATACATGGAATTTGCAATTTCACCATTGCAAAAGCCTTTTCAGTTTCAGACTTTTCTCTTTTCTTCTGAGGAATGAGGACCTAAGATTCCCCCTAAGATGCATCTCATGGAACCTGGTTCCCTAGCCCAGGCACCAGAGCTCACAGGTTCAGCAACCTCCAAGAGGGTGCAGGACATCCTTGCAGTGGGGCTGTCTTAGAGCTGGACTTCCTGAACACAGGCTGGTCCACACCCAGCCCAACCTGGCACTGCCTGCCCCCAGTGGCCAGGCATAGGTCCATTCACTGGGGCCTGGTGGCTCCAGACAGACAACAGCTGGAGACCAGCGATAGACAAATGTTGCTGCTTCTTGAGGTTGAAATAGTCTATCTCCAAAGTGTTCCTTTCAGCTGAGCAAAAACAGTCCCCTGTGGGGACCCAACCCCACTATGGAGGAACAAAAGCTTCCCAGTTCTGTGAGCCTCAAGGCTGTCTGTAGTTTCACAGGCCTGGTGGGGAGAAAAGATGCTCATGTGACTTCCAAGCTCAAAGACAAGGTCACCTTTGTCCAGCCCTTTTCCTTTGCACAGGATGGAGCTTCTTTGACTGCCTGACAAAGGACGAAGCTGGTGCTGCCCCGTTGGATCCCCAGCGCCGTGTGGGAGGAGGGGTGGTGGCAATGTGAAGTTAAGGTCAGTGTCCCCAAAGTCCACTCAAATGGGTTTGGGGTCTCTTCTGGGCCCTGTTGTCCCTTGATCTAAACAGGGCTCTTAGGCAGGACAGTTGCACATTCTGGTTGCGTTTATTTATTTTTCTGTTGCTGCCTGATGTGTCTCTAAGAAATTCACCAGTGAGGCCACCCCGTTTGTTTTCCACCAGCCATTTCCTGCCATTAAAAATATTTTCCTTCATGGAAGGAAAGAGCTTCTGGGAAGAGAAGGAAAGTTCAGAGAAGATAAACAGTCAAGCAAAGATGGTCTTTAAAGGTGCCGTCACACTGCAAGGGCAGTAACAGTGTCAGGGCTGGGACTGAAGTTGGCTAGGGGAGGACAATGGTGAAGGAAGGGTACAAACGCCATGTCAAGGTGATGTCCCTTGTGGAGAAGCATCTGGAAATGACTGGCTTGCACATACATTCCCCTGCCACACACCTCTCTGTCCTGCAATGTATCCCTGGGCTGAAACAGTTTTTGCATATGAGTGACAGACATACCTTTGTCAACAAAGGAGGCAGGGGACCCTGCACAGCTGTTGGGAGCACAACTCCTTGCTGAAGAGACGACTGCAGGCAAATTCCTCCAACCAGTGAAATTGGTGGTCAGACTGGTGAGCACTGGAATCACTGGGGAAGCTTCCCAGGGAGGGCACGCGGTAGGTTACTGGTCCAGGGTCACATCTTAAGTGGTGGAGCTGGGGTGTGAGCCCAGGTGTGGCCACCTCCCTCTCTGGCACCTCTCAGCAGGACCTGTGTATCCTCCAGCCTCCTGATTGGCCTCTTTGCCCTGGTCTTACCCGGCTCCAGTCTGGTTTTCCAAAATGCAAGGAGGAAATCTCTAAACTGGGAAATCTGATGTCGCTCCTGCACTGAAACCTTCAGTGCCCTCCTGTTTCGATCTCACTGGCCTCAGGCTGATGGAGGGAGGAACGTGAACCCCAGCAGGCTTACTCCAGTCACTGTCCCTCACTGCCTCACTTGTCTGTTCCCTCATCAGCAAAACAGGGACAATGGTCCTCACTGTAAAGGAGTGTTCAGATTCAATGGCACCTAACAAGGAGAGCCTGGCACACAGTGGGCCACCCTCCTCTGGTGCTCCTACTGACATTAGTAAACAGGGTCCAACTGAGGTGGCTGTGTGCGCCACGGTCCCAGCCACCTGTCAGCGCTCCGTGCTCCTCCCTGGCCCCTGGTGTGGTGTGGCCATCTGGAAATCCTATCTTTCAGACCATTCTGGCTGAAGATCAACAGTGGCCAAAGCTGTGACAAGACCAGAGGAAACCAAGATAGCACTAGGAGAAAGCAAGCCCACGGTGAGGACTGGCAACCGAGAAGAGTTGAGAAGCCCACAGGGACACCTTCCTGTCAGGTCACGGTCTTTGGAGGAGGACCCATAAAAATGACAGCCCAGGGCCACCACTGGTTCTACAACAATGAGAATATTTATTTTCTTCAGACAGTAAAAATAACATTTTTTCTCTTTTGTAAAAGTTAAGTACCATTACATTCCATTTTCTTAAATAACAAAATCCTAAAAATATATATTAAATTGTATACAGTGCGTCACACTTCATTTCATATTTTAAAATACATGATGTTTTTATTTTATTCTCAAAGTTGCATATTAAGAGAATATTTACAAATAAAGCCTTGTCATCCAAATCAAAACCCCTGCTGGGAGGCGAGTTTGGATGTGGAGGGTCTTGGCGCAGTGAGAACCCCAGGGATCCCTGCGCACGCAGGAGGGCCTCTGCGCGTCTACAGACCCTCCCCTGCGAAGCAGGAGTCACCTCTGCCTGTCCTCTCTGCCCCGCCTCAGTCAGTGCTCAGCTCCAGCTGGTAAGACAGGAGCCCAGGCAATGGCGCCAGGGGTCTGTGGGCAAAGGGGAAGCCCTGTCTCCCCAGCTGTCCAGTCTGAGGGGAGCCTCTGTGACTGGAGGTTTGGAAGACACCCCAAACCAGGGCAGCTAAGCTGAGACCTGGCCAGGAGGTAGACAGTGAGGAAGGTAAACAAAGACACCAGAGGAAACAATGGAGAGGCGGAACCCCAGGCAGTAACAACACAGACATCCAATGCCACCCAGGAGACTGGGACCCAAGGAGTGCCAGGTGCCTGGATGTGGAGGGGGGGTAGCCATGCTGGGGAGACCTGGCCTGGCCTCAGCTGACAGGAAGGTGGGGTCTTGGAGACCATTGCTGCTAAGTGCTTGTGAAGATTAAGTGCGCGGTGCCCGTGGGGGCCGGGCGATACTGCCTGCCCTGGTGTCTGCCCAGCGGCCAAACCTGGATCCTGAGCGGGGTCAGGCAGACTCCTGCCTGGGCTGACGATGTGTGTGAGGCTGGCACGGGGCCCAGGCACACCCTGGAGTTCAACCTGAGGGCCAGGACAGCTGTACTTGCAAGTGCTTTGATCTCTGTGGACTTGGGGCTGACCGGAGTCTGGAGCCAGAATCCACACTCTAGAAGTCAGCACACCCGGTCACCTTGCTCATGCCCAAGAGGCCTCACCCCGTCCTTGCTGACATGGGCAAGAGCCTGGGGTTCGTTTCTGTTTATTCTCTGCTTTGCAAGTGACTGGACAGATGGAGAAGAGAGTGCACCCTGTGCCTCCTGCTGCCTTCTCCCATGGGCAAAGGACTCCGTGAGACACTGCTGGAGACCAGACAGCTGGTCCCCAGGGCTGAGGTACAGTCACCCAGGAGGTGGCAAGCTCAGGTAGCAAGGGCCCTCTGTGGGTGCACATGCTGAGAAGGCAGCCCTGGGTACCAGCAGTGCCCAGGGCTGTGGAAGGCACACAGGCCAACGCTCTGTCCCTCCAGAGAGGAGGTGGGAGGGATGCTCTCAGGGCACAACCCTCCCTCTTTCAGAGTCTTCTGCTGTGTTGTCACTGACGTTCCTCAGGGTTGCCCTTTCCCAATCACCTCCTACCTCTCCTCTCCTCTCCAGGAGTTTCTCAAAAGATCAAGCGCCTCCTCCTGCAATGCTCCTGGACGCCTACCTCACCTCCTCTGGGGTCATTTACTTCCTGGGTATTTATGTGGCTCTAGGGGCCTTCTGGGAATGCTGCTGACAAGTTCTAAGGCCACAGACTGATGTTTATGGGGCTTTGGCCTGGGATGGTTCACAGCCCTCCCTCCATGCTATGGTGAGGTGGGGCTGGGTTTCCAGGGCTGCTCCCTGGAGGAAGGGGATCCAGGAGGCTGTTTCAGGCTACCAGGAGGAGGCGCTCGGGGCATCACTGCCCTTTCTGGGGTCTCTAAAGAGGGGCTGCTCAGGCTGCAGCTCAGATAATGTGCTGGCTAGGGGTTGGCATCCTGAGATGTGGAGGGTGAGGAGGGCAGATGGGTGGGTGGCTTCCAGGAGGCCCAAGCCCAGTGATCAGCGTTAGCCTGGGGCAGCTAGAGGCGCCTCTGGCCAGGAGAGCCCTTCTTGGGCTCCACATTCCTGTCATGCTGCGCGTGGGTCTGTTCACAGCACGGGGCCCTGGGTAAGCACACACACCCGGCGCTTGTGTTTGACAGGAGATTCAACAAACACCATGAATAGCTTGGAGGAGAGAGGCAGGGGTCAGTCTATTTCCAGTGGTACTCGTTTGTGAAGGCCTGTCTCTAGACCCAGGGCTTGTGGACAGCTGCTGGTGGTAGTCGCCCTTTCCACCAGACAGTGGGGATGGCAGCAGGTAGCTTGGCACTCACAGCAGAACTTGCATTCACGGTTTCTGGGGCAGCACCCCTGTCTGCCTGTGGACACACTGCCCACTTCCCTCTTGATGCCCCCCAACCTGGACTGGCATTGCTGAATGTCACCTCTCCCTGCAGACACTTCTCAGCTGGCCCTATTCTACCTCTCCTCCTCCCAGGAGCAGCTAGCTTCAATGGGCTGCCGGAATCCCAGGAAGGGTCACAGCAGACAGTGGCTTGGGGACTTGGGGGAGGTAGGCGCAGTGCCCAGGAGGGTACACAGGAGGCCAGAAGCACAACAAGCACTCAGAATGGGTACCCATGGGACAGCCATCCTCTGACAATGGCCCTTCAGGGCACAGGCTGCTCCTCTCTGCTGCCATGGACAAAGCCAGCTCCGGATAGCAGGCACCTGTGAAGATGGCACTTCTCTCACAGCCAGCACCGCTACAGTGGGAGCTCTCCACCTCGGGCCTGTCCTCCAGGGATCTCCAGTTCCCAAACTCTCCCTTCCCCTCACACCAATCTCTGCAGTTGCCTCCCTGTGTGAGGGATAAGGTGGCATGTGGCCAGGGACGAGAACCTTCTGCCCCACACAGTAACTCCTGAGGCCTCTCAGTCCCCATAAGAAGGGGCAGAGCACACAGCCTTCAGGGTAAATATATATATATTTAGCCTTCTTTCACAATGAGAGACACTACAGTAGGCACTGTCAGCCCAGGTCTCACTCACGCTGCCCGGAGGCCAAGCCAGTCTTTATACTCCCTGTTCTGAACTGAGAGTCGGCAGACAGCAAGGAGAAAATGGCCTGGAGTAGGTTCCATAGGACCAAGGGCGGCTGGGCAGCCAGGCAGACAAATCCAATCCATAAGTAAGTTCTGAGTGCCCAGGATGCTTCCAGCAGAGTCTGAGGCGTGGTAACAAGTGGATGTTTTATAGGCCCACTCCTCAAATTTACTCTATAGGTCAGTGAGCTATGGAAAAAAACCTCTAGAGAGAAGCCTGTGTGGGGAAGACGTGAATGGGGGTCACTAGACCCTCCTCTTAGGCCTTCCCAGGCCACCCTAGCCTAGCACCCAGAGAGTAAAGCTCCAGGGCCAGTATGGAGCACCAACTCCCTTTACACTTTGGTGGGTGCTAATGCCCAGGAGTCTATGCTTGTATGGAACCAGCCAGCCCTCAAAAGAACCTGAGAATTCTCCCAGTCTGGTCCTGTGCCAAACTGTGAAGACCAGGGGAAACTGATCTCTGTGTGGACAAAATAAAGAAGCAAGAAAAACTCAACATACACTAAACCTACCCATCACCCAACAGTCATCTAGAATGAACCTGAGCCCAGTGTCAGCATGGCCATCGCTGTCATCTCAGCCCCGTCCTGACATCCCCAGTTGCTAGACCAGAGAGACGCGCAGGGAGGGCGTGGCCCTGAGGCCTTGAGTCTCTCTCCTAAGTGCAGCTGGTGAAGCAGGAGGAAGTGGGCTATGCTCACCCTGCAGCATGGCGCCCCTTCTCAATGTGTTGGAGGGTGCCCCAAAAGCTGAGGTGGAGGGGAGGCAGGGAAGAGTTGGTCAGAGAACCACAGGGGAGGTCAACCCTGGCAGCCTTGAGCTCCAAGAAGGACCTCGAGTCCTGGGAACCGCAGTTTTAGTCACTCACAAGGGGATTGCGGTCATCTTGTTGACTCTGACCCTTGAGCTTCTTCTTAAAGATGGAAATTGAAGTAGAAGGTTTATAAAAAATGCTCCAGATTTCCCCTGAAGTCGCTGGCGGATGGCAATCCCTAAGGTCCCCTGAAGCAGGAACACGATGGGATCTGTCAAGCAAAAAAAAAACCAAAAATTTCAAGTAGATCAGAAGAGAGCCCCCCAAACAATCTGCCATCTCATGAGACACCTCTCCCTGAGAAATGGGATGCCCAGTGGGTTGAGGTCCCAGGAAGGACCTAAGGGCCAGCTTTAAATATCTAAAGGACTATTGTGTGGATGAGATGCAGCCGGTGGACATCAGGGGAGTGGCAGGGCAGAGTCCTTCTCAGCATAATAAGAAACTTTCTAACTGGAAGAATTCTTCAAATCTGGAAAAGGGTGGCCTGGGAGATTATGAGTTTTCAAATTATTCTTTTGAAATAAAAGAACTCTGTCTCCAAATGCCATTGACCTGGAAGCTCGCATATCTAAAACAGAGGAAGAGCAAAACTCCTCTGCCTGAAGCAGCATCCTGCCTCATCTCTAGCTCCAGCCCCAGCACACTCCAGATGTCAGTCCCCATGGCCACTGGGCAGGGCAGCTCAGAAGGTCTCCAACACCAGAGGGGAGTTAGGTACATACTTCAGGGTCTCAGCCATGCTACGATAAACTTGACCCTACAGGAAATATCCTGCTCTCTTGATGCTGCAGGGGACACAGACAGAACTAGGCCTGAGGGGCTTCCCCAGAACATGTGAATTGTGACCTTAAAAAATATATATATATATATACACAGTTGGCCTCCAAACCCACAGGTTCTGCAACTGTGGAGTCAATCAACTACACATGAAAATAGTCAGAAAAAGAAAGTGTACTGAAGATGTACAGATGCTTTTCCTTATTTTCCCAATGTTTATTCCCTAAACAATGCAGTATAAACAGCTATTTACATAGCATTTATATTATATTAGATATTATACGCAATTTAGAGATGATTTAAAGCATACAGTACATGGGGCAATGTGCATACGTTATATTCAAACACCTTGTCATTTTACATAAGGGCTTTGAGCATCCAAAGATTTTGAAGGACAATTCTGTATGTGTGTGTGGGTAAAAGGGATGAGAGTGAGCTTGGTAAACAATAATGTCATTATTTCTACTGAAAAATTTCAAGTCTCAGGTGAAGATGTCTAAGGTAAGGTCATCCCAGAGTGACCAAAGGTGGCCTTTGCAAGACAATGGAGAAACCTGTGTTCAATGTATAAAAAGTCTGTGGCAGAGGGCAAGTGAGAAGGTCCCCAAAAAGGGGACTATGACTGGACATCAATGTCCATGAAGGCCTTGTAATGGGAAGAGCTGGACTAGCAGCTCCAGAGAAGGTAGTCAAGTCCTAGAACAAATTAGAACTCATCTCTGTGAGTTACAAACATCAGTGGCACCAACAATTGTCCCTTTCCTGGAAGGCAAAACTGTTAAACCTGAGCAGCAAAATAAGGGAAAGAAAACTTTCTTCCCCAATTGGTCAGAATTGAAGGATAACGCTTCTAAACTTCATAAGTAATCATTTTAAAGTAATTATTAAGAAATAGTTGGGAGCTGGCGTTGTGGCTCAGCAGTAGAGCGCTCGCCTAGCATGTGCGCAGCCGGGGTTTGATCCTCAGCACCACGTAAGAATAAAGGCATTGTGTACAACTAAAACAAATAAATAAATATTAAAAAAAAAAAAAAAAAAAGAAAAAGAAATAGGCTGGGGTTATAGCTCAGCCATAGAGTGCTTGCCTTGCACATGTGAGGCCCTGGGTTCGATCCTCAGCACCACATAAAAATAAATAAAGATATTGTGTCCATCTTAAAAAAAAATCTTAAAAAAAAAAAGAAGAAATAGCTAATAACATGGTTAGAATTCTCTTCCTAAGACGTTTCCCAATTTCTAGGAGACATCAGGAAGTATGTATGGTATTTCCTAGGAATCTTTAGTCTTGCATAAATATCACTATGAAGGACCAGCACATGCCAAAAAATGGAAATTGTTCCTTTTTATGCCAGGACTGTTTCAATCCTCCCTGAAATTGTATCCCTTGGACACAGGAGCAAACTCGATCCCTCAATCCCTCCAACCTTAGTGAGATTTGTCCAGTTGTACTTTTCACTCTGAGGAGGAGGAGGAATGTTTGCTGCCTATGTTGTCTAGGACTCAGGGCTTTGGAATCATGTTCTGAAGTGACAACTGCACCCTGACAAACGAAGCCCAGGAGAAAAGGCATTATGAGGCTTCCCCTTCCTGGAACCTGGCAGCTCTCTCTTGTACTCACTTGAATGTGACATGCAGAAGTATCTTTGCGACAATGGCTGTGACCGTGAGGATGAGGAGGGTTGCCAGGCCATACACTGTCCATCCTGTAAGTGCAAAAGACAAGGGTCTACTGAACATGTTTGTACTTCAAGTTCCAAAGCAGGTCTGCAGCTGTGGGGTGCAGACCCAAAAGGAGCTCCCCACAGTCGGGGGGGAGTCAGCAGCAGGCAGGTGGAAGCTGGCTGAGCATGGACCCAGCTTTCTCAGTACCTTGCCCTGTTTGGTATGATACAAAGTACACTGAACTCAGAGTCAAGAGGAGTGGGTACATTCTGTCTCTACTATGGGAGTCACAGAGTTATGTAAAGTCTCTGAGCCTCAGTTTTCTTGTTTAGGCAATGAGATGTGTGATCTATGAAATCCTACCAGGATCCACCACCAAATGATGAGGTGGAGAGGCCCTCCTCCCTGACCTTCATGGTGGGTAGAAATGTGAAAGCCTCTAGGCTGCCAGCACCAACAGTCCTCTCCAGCTCTACTAGCATATATAGGTGCTAGTTCTGTGGCAGAAAATGGGACAAGGGACATATGCACTCAACCAAGTTAGCTGAACCACTAAAGGTCATTCATTGCCCACTCTGTCCCTCTCCTACATGACTTTTCTTTATAGCTCTTAACATGATCTGATTTTTAATTTTTTTTCTTGTCTTTTTCTTTCCACTTATAGGCCACAGGATGGCAGAGAGTTATTTGGTTCAGTATACAGTCTAGTTCCTAGAACAGTGCCTGGCCCCATTTATCTTTTGGGTTTTTTTCTGGTGTTAGGGATTGAACCCAGGGCCTTGTTCATGCTAAGCACATGCTGTACCACTGAGCTACACACCAATCCCCACGTATATCTTTATCCCTTTGTTTGTGTGTGTGGTACTGGGGATCAAACTCAGGGCCTCACATGCCAGGGATGTGCTCTACTACTGAGCTACATCCCCAGCCCCTGTAGTTATCTTTTGAATGTATGAATGAATGATGCTCTTGCAAATGCCATTGGAATTACAACCTGGGGCTCTAGAAAGATAAATCTATGATTAGGTATGATCATAATTTATTATTAAGACATGATTAGATGAGTAATCATAATGTGCAAAAGGCACACAGACTGGATCTTTGGAAGTGAGCACATTTTCCTAGGGACAAAGGAACTGCTAATGAGAACATTTATCTCCAAGGCCAGGACAAAGCAGAAGTCACAAAGGCTATACCCCAACCTGCTTCTGATTGAGAAACCCCCAAGAGCTCTTTTGTTTTTGTAACTGCCAAGAGTACTACCTTCAACTCTGTGGCTGCCAGCCCCTACTGATGGTGCCCAGGAACTGCTACCTGGGACGGTCTGCGGTGGGTGGCTAGGGCTGGTGGTGATGACGTAGAGGACTTTGGAGGAGCGTGCGGCACTGACGCTGAGGTTGGCCTGCTCTGTGATCACCTGGGCCAGCGACTGGGTGACAGTGGGCCTCTCTTGTGGCAGTTCTTCCTTGACAGCTGGAAGATCAAAAGGACTTATAGGGGGAAAGCTGATGGACACAACAGGAAACACAAGGTGAAGGAGGAAGCCCTGGTTATACAGAAAAGGCCTTTTGCTCTGGGGAGGATTCCTTCCACTGGTCTTGCTGGTCCCAAAGCAGAACTGTGAGGATCTGGCTGTGGGCCTGCAAGAGGCAGGGGAAGAATCTAGATGATTTCTCGTTTTCCTACCCTGTGCTTAGCAGCTAGGTCTCCCTTTGCCTGGAAGACCCTCTTTCTTCCTATCTTTAGACCCCAATCCCACCAGCAGGGGAGGCCTCTTCCCACCCATCTGCAGCACACACTACCTGAACGAGGTCTCAACACCTTCCATGTTTCTCAGGTGCTGGTAAAGAGTTATGTCTGGTACATATATATATATATACACATTAGAAGGCCACAGGGTGCATCTTCACTTTAGAAGGGTTTGAAGAAAAATGATCAACCAGTCTTTGGGACTGGCTGGGAAGTTTAAGAGGCAGGAAAATGGACCAAATGACCTCTCATGAGTCTCTCAATTCTACCAATCTCAGCTCTTTCTTTTCATTATTCTTTTAGCCCTTCTATGAAAACGGTCACTAAAAGTACTAAAATAGCAACACTGAAACAGTATCAAGTTGTGCAATGGGAGGTGGGGAGTGGGCTGTAGCGCTGGGATAATCTGGGGTTGAGTCAGTAGCTCCTGTCCACCTAAGAGAACCACTCAAAGTTAGAAAGTCACCCAGGTGGGGAAAAGAAGCCCGAGGCACACAGGCTGAGGGAGTCTCACCTTGGTATAGGACAGCAAATCCCTGGGCCTGATTGATGCGATCAGAGAAGAAATACAAAATGACAAAATCCAGAGAGACATTAAACGACAAAGGTGGGCGGTTCCTTCCATTGAAACGGACCAGGACATGGTGGGTGTAGCCATCCAGCAGCTCTACCATGTCTGCAGAATCCCTGATGTCAAATAGGGTGAAGTTGAAGTGGATGTGGGAGGCTCCCGGAACCCGAATAGTCCAGTAGCAGACTCGTCCTGTGGCGTAAGTGTCGGGAAAATCAGGGGAATAGACCACGGATGTCATGGCTGAATAGTTCCCACCACAGGCGCCAACAAGAGCTGCGGAAGACAAGAAGACAGCAGGCCTGGGTCTGGGTCTTGGCCACAGGACACACTCTCCAAAGCTGACACAAACAAAACTCTTCCTAAGCAATGTGATCCCATTTGGGGTATTGTTTTATCTATAAACCCAGACCATCTCAGGTTTCAGGATCAAATCACAAAATGAATCACTTAAGCCCTGAACAAATGACTGTGGAAACTTTTTTGTTTTTGCCCAGGAGACCTTAGCATCAGCACACAGCACAGCAGTGCAGCCTAGGTTGGGCCGCGCTGGAGTCAGAGAGTCTGGGTGTGGGACTGGCAGGGCCACGTGATCCCACACTTCACTTCCAGGCTTCTCCCTTCTCTCAGGTCCAGGCTGGGGAAAGCACCTGCTCCTGTACTCCATAATAGCTCAAGGACAGATGAGATAAAGCATGCAGAAATTCTGGGATCTCTTTGCAGGGGCGGTACTCGATGAGGTGAAGTCCTGGAAAAGGAAGGGCTCCACGGCTGCTTGGTGTCTCTGATGCCCCAGAGGGGCAGCACAGGAGGAGTCTACACTCCTTTCTCAAGCAGGAAACTATGGCACAAGAGATGACTTTCTGCCTGGGGGAATCCTAGATTCTCATCGCTCTGGACTGGGCACAGCTGATATTTCTGGGCTCCTGTTTTTGATTGGCAGGCTCCAAGAAGGAGACACAACCACTCCCTATCTTACATGAAGTGTAAACAAGACCTTGGAAATGAAGGTATTGGGAGGGAGCAGCGGGCTGGGGATTAGAAAGCAGGCTTTAGGGAAGTTTTACATCCCTTTGGGGCACAAAGAGAAACAAGAATATGCTGCTAGGGCTAGGAATGTAGCTCTGTGGTAGAGCACTTGCCTAGCTTGTGAACCTTGGGTTCAATCCCTAGCATGGAAAAAAAGAAAAGAATACATTGATTTCTCATCCTAAAAAAAAAAAAAAAAAACCAAAATCTTAAAACTCTGAAAAATGGGCTAGGGTTGTGGCTCAGAGGTGGAGCGCTCGCCTAGCACATGCAAGGCCCTGGGTTCGATCCTCAGCACCACATAAAAATAAATAAAATAAAGGTATTGGGTCCAACTTCAATTAAAAAAAAAAAAAAAAAAGAATCCGACTCTGAAAAGCAAGAAGCTCTTCCAAGGAAAGTCAGGCCACACAAACGGTTTCATCTGTAACAGAATATGGAAGAGGTGACCTCCACAAAACCAAGTAAGAAGAAAGCAGCTGGAATTTTAACAAATTATTTCTTTTATATATATTTTAGTTGTAGATGGACATAATACTTTTATTTTATTTATTTTTATGTTGTGCTGAGGCTTGAACCCAGTGCCTCACATGTGCTACTCAAGTGCTCCACCACTGAGCTAAATCTCCAGGCCCAAATTTTAACAAATTCTAAAAGACTGAATGTGGGTTTCCCTTTCAGCTGAGGTCAACCGTGAGCCCCAGACCCATTCCCTTGCAAGCTCTTCTGCACAGGCCTCCATCAAATGCTGCGAGGAGTGACTGGGGTCAGGCTGCCAGCGTGCCCCTTGGTGACACAGGTGTGCAGGAGGTGACAGGCTGCCACTGAGGGATAAACATGAAACAGTACTCACACCCTATATACCCTCCTCTCAAAGGAAGCAAAAGCCTTCTGCTGAAGGGGCTGGGGTTGTGGCTCAGTGGTAGAGCGCTGGCCTAGCACATGAACGGCCCCGGGTTTGATCCTCAGTACTATGTAAAAATAAATAAATGAAATAAAGGTATTGTATCCTACTACAACTAAAAAAAAAAAAAAAAAAAAAAAAAAAAAAAAAAAAAAAAAAAGAAGGAAAGAAAGAAAGAAAGAAAAAAAAAAAGCCATCTGCTGCTGGGGAGGGCAGCAAGCCCTCTTGCCCCTGGCTCACTGGAGAGGGTAGATGCAAAACCCCTCCTTTCTCTTGCCAAATAACCAGGCAAAGAATTCAATGCTCTGGGGGAAAGCAGAAGCAAAAGGCATTAGCCTTTGGTTGCCTTGAGCCCTCTTGGGCCCAGGATCCAGCAAAGCAGAGGTCTACCACTCCTGGGGAAGGGCAAGAAACTTTCCTAAGATCCACCACAAACCAAGACAGTGTTTGGCATCCAGGGAGAGAAGAGGCGTGCAGGAATGCTGGAAAGGCCTCACTCCTGCAGCCCAGTAACATGTCCTAAGGATGGGGCAGGGGGGCTAGGAAGCTCCTCTGACCTCCCCCAAGAGCACAGCACTAAGCAACTCAATGAAACCCTGTCTCTAAATAAAATACAAAATAGGGCTGGGGACGTGGCTCAGTGGCCAAGTGTCCATAAGTTCCATCCCCCCAAAAAGGAGATAAAACCAACCACAGAACCAGACTTGTTAAGGACCCAGATGCTAGAACTGTCAGACACAGAGACTACCTGATGGATGCAGTTAGTATCTAGTGAAAAAATAGGCAAGTTGCTTGAACAGACTGGAAATTTCAGCAGAGATACGGAAACTATACAAAAAGAGTCAAATATAAATGGTAGAAGTAAAACAATATCAGAAATGAAACATTCCTTTGATGGGCTCATCAGCAGACTAGACAGAGAAAGGGAAAAAATAAACTTGAAGATAGGAATCAATAGAAATTATTCAAAATGAAACACAGAAGGTAAACAAAGTAAAAAACAAACAAACAAAAAAAGAAACAAAGCATCTTGCAGCTATGGGACTATACCAAATGACCCAACACACATACACACACACATATATATATATAACCTAATGTTGGTCATTTGATATAGTCCACCCTCCTCAATGCTTGGGAGGATGCAGTCTGAGAGGGGCAGCTTCTGCAGAGCTGAGAGGCTACTCTGAAAATAACCAGAACACCTGGGATTTTTTTTTTTCTTTGAAACCAGAGGTACTATATCTCCAACCCTTTTCTCTTGTTATTGATACACAGTCTTGCTAAATTGTCCAGGCTGGGATGACAGGTATAAACCACCACGCCTGGCCTGTTCACATATCTGTAAAGCATGAAACTGGGTCAGTTATTATGATCTATTTTATTATTGTTAATAAAAGGGATTCTAGTGACTAAACAGAAAAATTAAAGATGTGGGAAATCTGAGTCTGAATCTTGGCTCTGGCACTTACTACCTTGGGTAATTTACTTCATCTTTCGATTCTCAGTTTTCTTATTAACAAGGTTGTTAGGATAATTAAGTAACACAAAATATACAAAAAAAAAAAACCCACTCAGAATCAAGTCTAGCATACATCAAGCACTCCATAATAGTAATTATTTTCATTATAATTAATTCATTTTAATGCATATTTGTGTGAGGACCAGTATTAACTACCTCCTAGATATATTTTCAGTATGAAAGATGATACTTGCCTATATGGCTCACTTTAAACCAAACTGTCTCTATTTGATACCTCTAGTAAAGGTACTATACCAAATAAAGTATAGTTTTATCTGCCATACAGCAGATGCTCAATAAAAATGGGTTAAATGGGGGCTGGGGATGTGCTCAGTGGTAGAATGCTTGTCTAGCATATGCAAGGTCCTGGGTTCAATCCCCAGAATTGAAAAAAACAAAAAACAAAAAACAACAACTAAATGAATTAAAATGTCTGTAAAAAGTATATATTGTATTGATCAAAAGTCTATCATTTTAGCTGGGTGCTGGCACAGACCTATAATCCCAACAGCTTGGGAGGCTAAGGAAGGAGGATCATGAGTTCAAAGCCAGCCTCAGCAAAAAGGAGGCGCTACGCAACTCAGTGAGACCCTGTCTCTAAATAAAGTACAAAAAATAAAGCTGGGGATGTGGCTCAGTGGTTGAGTGCCCCCGAGTTCAATCCCTGGCACACACACACACACAAAAAATCCATCATTTTATAAAGTATATGATTTAGTGGTTTTTATTTTATTTCACTCCCCTCAGTGGTTTTTAATGTAGTCACAATGTTGTGCAGGGGTTACTGCTATCTCATTTTGGAACATTTTCCCCACCCAAAAAAGAAAATCTATACTCATTATTTCCCATTCATCTCTTCTTCCCAGCCCTTGGCAACCACAAATCTGCTTTCTGTTTACATGGATTTGCCTATTCTGGATACTTTATATAAATGGGATCATACAGTACTTGGCCCTTTGTATCTGGTTCTTTCATTTAGGATAACATTTTCAAGATTCATTCATGTTGTAGCATGTATCCGTACTTTGTTTCTTTTTATGGCTGAATAATATTCCATTATATGGTCATACCACCTTTTGTTTATTAATTCATCAGTTTATGAACATTTGAGTTGTTGCTACTTTTTGGTTTTTATAAATCATACTGCTATAAACATTTATGTATAATTTTTTTGTATGAATCTGTTTTTAAGTCTCGAGGATCTGCCTAGGAATAGAATTGTTGGGTCATACGGTAACTCACTCTTTCTTCATTTCTTTTTATATCCTCAGCCATTTTTTTTTTTTAGTTGTAGATGGACACAATGCATTTATTTTATTTTATTTATTTTTATGTGGTGCTGAGAATGGAACCCAGTGACTCACAAGTGCTAGGCAAGTACTCTACCACTGAGCTACAACCCCAGTTCCATCCTCAGCCATTTAAAAAAATCTTACTTTGAGACAGGGTTTCCCTAAGTTGCTGAGGCTGGCCTTGAACTGGTGATACTCCTGCCTCAGCCTCCTGCATTGCTGGGATTAAAGGTCCGTGCCACCTTACCCACCTAGCTGTGTCATATATATATATATATATATATATATATATATATATTTTTTTTTTTTTTTTTTTTTTTTTTTTTTTGTACCAGGGATTGAACTCAGGGGCACTCGACCACTGGGCCACATCCCCAGCCCTATTTTGTATTTTATTAGAGACAGGGTCTCACTGACTTGCTAAGTGCCTTGCCATTGCTAAAGGCTGGCTTTGAACTCGCAATCCTCCTGCCTCAGCCTCCAAAGTGCTGGGATTACAGGCTTGTGCCACCATGCCCGGCTTGTGTCTCACGTTTTTGAGGTCCCGCCAGACTGCTTTCTAAAGCAGATGAATCATTTTACATTTCCATCAGTGATGTAGGAAGGGCCAATTTTTCCATATCGTTACCAACACTTACTGTCCATTTTCCATACTCCATCTTTGAATTAACACTGCATTCAATTTAAGGTAGAAAAACAGGGAGTGGATCCACACACTCTGCTCCTATTTTCTCACTAGACTCATGGCAGAGTGAGCCATGGCAAGTAATGTAAAACTGGAAAGGTTATCTCTTCCAGGTTTTCTAAGCAGCCACAATGAGCCATGCCACCTCACAGTACTCAGCACGATCACTTGTCAACCATCTGTCCTCCCTTCAAGAGGGCAGGGGCTGAGTCTGAATGTTCTGTGTTGTATTCCCAGGGCCTGGGCAGTGCCTGGCCTATGGCACTGACATGTGAATGAATGGATCAGTGGAAGAAAGGGCAGGTTTGCTGCCCTGGTCTAAGCGTTCCTGCATCGTGGGCAGTGACTGGTGCAGGGTATACTCACTGTCAAAGAGGATGATCCTGCCATCACCGCCACAGGGCTGGCTGTGATCCCCGAAGCAGACGCTGTTGCACTCGGTGCTGGCTGCCTCCCCGTACTTCCAATAATCAGGATTATTCCCACAGAAGCAAGCATAGCCTGACTCCATCCCAGCAAACTGCCACAACAGAGAAGCAGCACATGGGGAGCATTATCAGGGGTGTCAGATGGCCCAGAGGAACCTGGCAGGGTCGGCCCCAGCAATCATCCTCATCTTCCCAGGCCACCCTTCCCCTGCCACCCCTCCTGGTCCCTTTCTTAATTCCAAGCTGAGCAGGAACTACATACCACCATAGACCACCAACCTCTCTCCCTGTAAATGGGTATCCTTTTTTAATGTTGGCATTTCTACTGTATTTAATTATTCTTTTTTTTTTTTTTTTTTTTTTTTTTTTTTTTTTTTTGGTACTGGGGATTGAACTCAGGGGCACTTGACCACTGGGTCACATCCCCAGCCCTTTTTTGTATTTTATTTAGAGACAGGGTCTCACTGAGTTGCTAAGTGCCTCGCCATTGCTGAGGCTGGCTTTGAACTCGTGATCCTCCTGCCTCAGCCTCCCAAAGTGCTGGGATTACAGGCGTGCGCCACCGCGCCTGGCTTGTATTTAATTATTCTTTAAGGGGGAGAAAATCCCATAAACTTGAAACATTGATAATAATAACCATTAAACAAATTGTTTACTATATGCCAGGTAAGTTCATTATAGGCCCCATTTAAATTTTTCATTTCATCTTTTATATTACTATACAGTATTTTGGTAGATAGTTCTATACATTTTAATATTTGTATGGATTTGTGCAAATACCACTACAGAACAGTTGCACCATCCCATAAGTTTCTTTGTACTATTGCTATAGAAGACGCCTCCCATAATCACTGAAAACCATTGACCAGTTTTCTACTATTAGTTCTGTCTTTTTGAAAATGTAGTAATCTGTCTTTTTGAAAATGTAGTAAAATGGAATCATCCAGAACACATACTTTGAGACTGGCTTTTCTCACTCAGCATGTGTTCAAGGTTCATCCAAATTGATGAAGGTCTCAAAAGTTCACTTCTTTTTATTGCTGACAGAGTCCATTGCACAGATTTACCATAGTTAGTTCATCTATTGGATTACTTCTAGTTTTTCATGACTTTGAACTGAATTGCTATAAACATTTGTGCAGATTTTCATGTGAACATAAATTTTCATTTCTCTAAGGTAATAAGTAATGAGATTGCTAGATCATATGTGGTGAGTCTACATTTAACTTTTTAAGAAATTGCCAAATGTTTCCAGAATGACCACCATTTTACATTTGCAACAATGATGTATGCAATGATTTGTTTGCACAAATCTATTTCCTTGTC
The DNA here is from genome assembly GCA_025594165.1 of Tamias sibiricus. NCBI lineage: Eukaryota > Metazoa > Chordata > Mammalia > Rodentia > Sciuridae > Tamias > Tamias sibiricus. The sequence continues at coordinate 19,907,959 of CM046664.1, forward strand.
AGCATTTTTTATTGTCATTCTATTTCATTTCAGCCATTCTAGTATGTGTGTAGTGGTGTCTCATTGTGGTCTTAATTTGCATGGCTTTAAAGGCTAGTGACATTTGAGTATCTTTTCACATGCTTATTTGCCATCCCTATATCATCTTGTGAAATTATCTGTCTAGGTCTTGCTCATTTTTAAACTGTATTGTTTCGCTTTTTACTACTTAGTTTTGTTTTTTTTTGTTTGTTTGTTTTTTTTTTTTTTTGGTACCGGGGATTGAACTCAGGGGCACTCGACCACTGGGCCACATCCCCAGCCCTTTTTTGTATTTTATTAGAGACAGGGTCTCACTGAGTTACTAAGTGCCTTGCCATTGCTGAGGCTGGCTTTGAACTCGCTATCCTCCTGCCTCAGCCTCCCAAAGTGCTGGGATTATAGGCGTGCGCCACCGCGCCCAGCTACTACTTAGTTTTAATAGTTGTTGAGTGTGTATTTGTTTACTTTTTACACATTCTGGACATACGTTATTTGTAAATATATTCTCCCAGGTTGTAGTTTGTCTTTTTATTCTCTCTTTTTAAAAAATATTTATTTATTTGCTTTTAGTTGTACACAATGAATTTATTTTTACGTGGTGCTGAGGATCGAACCCGGGTAGTGCTCTACTGCTGAGCCACAACCCCAGCCCCTATTCTCTTAATAATATATATATTTTTTTCCTGTGGTACCGGGGATTGAACACAGGAACACTCGACCACTGGGTCACATCCCCAGCCCTTTTTTTTTTGTATTTTATTTAGAGACAGGGTCTCACTAAGTTGCTAAGTACCTCGCCATTGGTGAGGCTGGCTTTGAACTCATGATCCTCCTGCCTCAGCCTCCCAATGTGCTGGGATTACAGGTGTGCGCCACTGTGCCCGGCTCTTGATATTTTTTACAGAGCTAAAGTTTTTAATTTTGGTAAAGTTCAAATTAAAATTTATCAGTTCTTTCTCTTACAGGTCTTGATTTTAGTATTATGCCTAAGAACTTTTTGGTTTAACCTAGGTCATAAAGATTTTCTCCTGGGGCTGGGGTTGTGGCTCAGTGGTAGAGCACTTACCTTGTATATGTGAGGCACTGGGTTTGATCCTCAGCACCACATAAAAATAAACCAAACAAAATAAAGATATTGTGTTCATGTATAACTAAGAAAAATTCTTTAAAAATTTCTCCTGGGGCTAGGGCTGTAGCCCAGTAGCAGAATGCTTGCGTAGCATGTGTGAGGCATTGGGTTCGATCCTTAGCAGCACATAAAAATAAACAAATAACTTTTTTTTATTAAAGTGTTATTTTAAAAAAAAAGATGTTCAGCTGGGCGCGGTAGTGCACGCCTGTAATCCCAGCACTTGGGAGGCTGAGGCAGGAGGATTGCGAGTTCAAAGCCAGCCTCAGCAATGGCGAGGCACTTAGCAACTCAGTGAGACCCTGTCTCTAATAAAATACAAAAAAAAAGGGCTGGGGATGTGGCCCAGTGGTCGAGTGCCCCTGAGTTCAATCCCCAGTATTAAAAAAAAATATATATATATATATTTTTTTTTTCTCCTTAAAGTTTTGTAGTTTTACATTTTAGATTTAGATCTAGGACCCATTTTTAGTTCAATATATAGTCTTTTATGTTTAAATTCTTTGAATTAGCATAATGTTCTGGGTATTTATCCATGTTGATAGGTATTAATATTTTTTCCTTTTTATTGTTGATCAAGTAGTCCACAGCATGGATATACAGTACCACAATTTGTCTATCTATCCATTAGTTAATAGACATTTGGGTTATTTATAGATTGGGATTATTATGCATAATGTAATTGTTAATATTAATGTTTAAGTCATTATAAACACAGCTTTTCACTTATCTTGGGTAAATATCCAGGTGTGGTATTGCTGAATAGTAAGGTAGGTATGTATTTAACTTCATAAGAAACTTTCTCCAAAGAGGTTATACCATTTTACATTCCTACCAATAGTTTTTTTTTTTTTTTTTTTTTAATTTTTTTTGGGGGGTACTGGGGATTTAACCCAGGGGCAACATACCACTGAGCTACATCCCTAACCTTTTTGATTTTTTTGAGACAGGGTCTCACAAAGTTGCTTAGGGCCTTGCTAAGTTGCTGAGGCTGACCCTGTACTTGTGATCCTCCTGTCTCAGCCTCCCGAGCCTCTTGGATTACAGGTGTGTACCACTGTGTCCAGCCCTACCAGTAGGTTATAAGACTTCTACTTGCTCTACATCCTTATCAATTCTTAGTTCTTTTAGTATTTCCCTGATAACTAGTGATACTAAGCATCTTTTCAAATTTGTTTATTGACTATCCATGTATCATTTTTTAAATATATTTATTTATTTACTTTAGTTGTACACAATACAATGCATTTATGTTTACGTGGTGCTGAGGATCAAACCCGGGTCGCGCACGTGCTAGGCGAGCGCTCTGCCGCTGAGCCACAACCCCAGCCCCTCCATATATCATTTTTAAAAATATTTATTTATTTGTTTTAGTTGTACACAATGCCTTTATTTTTACTTGGTGCTGAGGATTGAGCCTGGGCTGTGCATGTGCTAGGCAAGCACTCTACCACTGAACCACAACCCCAGCCCCCATATATCATTTTTTAATGAAAACATCTGTTCAAGTATGTTGTCCTTTTTTTTTTTTTTTTTTTGTGGTACCGGGGATTGAACTCAGGGGCACTTAACCACTGGGCCACATCCCCAGCCCTTTTTTGTATTTTATTTAGAGACAGGGTCTCACTGAGTTGCTAAGTGCCTCGCCATTGCTGAGGCTGGCTTTGAACTCGCGATCCTCCTGTCTCAGCCTCACAAAGTGCTGGGATTACAGGCGTGCGCCACCATGCCCGGCTTGTTGTCCATTTTTAAACTGAATTTTCTTATTGTGTGGTTAGATTCTTCACGTATTCTATACACAAGTCCTTTATCAGATATAGAGGTTCAGCAACTGCTTTCTCCTAGTCTGTGGCTTGTGTTCCATTTTCTTAACTTGTTGGAAGATACATCATTAATATTGATAAGTCTAAATTTTTGAATTTTTCTTTTATTTGTGGTTCTCTCTCCTATTTAAGAAATCTTTGTCTAATGTAAGAGCCTTTAATGAGGAAGTAGCTAAGATGGCGGCTGGCTGAGAGCCATAAGGAGGCATTTACTTGTTTACACCTGACCTTAATGAATTTGACTAAGAATCTTTCTGTGCCACACCTGTACACGTGTATGCTTAATGGGTGAAGAGTATTTAACCAGGCCGGGGGGGGGGGGGGGGGGGCGGCGTCGGCGTCAGAGAGAGAGAGAGAGAAGACAGAAGAGAGAGAGAAAGCAGAGAAGAAGAAGCAAGAATAAAGGAACCATTCATTCCCAGTCTACCTCCGATTTCTTTCCTATGGTATCGTTGCCTTAGGCGGCAACAGTCTAACCCCATGTAATATTTTTCTACATTTTCTTCCCTAGCAGTTTAGTTGTTTTAGCTCTTTTTAAAATTGAAATATAATTCACATCACATAAAATTTACCATTTTAAAGTGTACATTTAGGTAGTTGTTAGTATATTCAATGTTGTTCAACCATCATCACTATCTAATTCTAGAACATTTAACACCCCAAAGAGTCCCTGTACTGATTTCAGTTAGTACAGATTCTTCCTGTCTTCCACCCTCTGGCAATGACTAACCTACTTTCTGTCTCTATGGGTTTGCCTGTACTGGACATTTCATATAAATGAAATTATATAACATATGGCCTGTTGTCTCTGGCTTATTTCATTTATCATTACATTTCAAGTTTCATCCATGTTATAGCAAACATCAGCATGTCATTTCTTTTTACTGCCTGAGTAATGTCTTTTTTTTTTTTTTTTTTTTTTTTTGGTACTAGGGATTGAACTCAGGGGCACTTGACCACTGGGCCACATCCCTAGCCCATTTTTCATATTTTATTAGAGACAGGGTCTCACTGAGTTGCTAAGTGCTTTGCCATTCCTGAGGCAAGAACTCACAATCCTCCTGCCTCAGCCTCCCAAGTGTGCTGGGATTACAGGTGTGCACCGCCGTGCCCAGCTCAAGTACTACTTCTTGAAAAGACTATTCTCTCTTCATCAACTGATCTTAGTTCTGTGGTTGAAAATTAATTGACCAGGGCTGGGGGTATAGCTCAGTGGTTGAATGCTTGCCTAGTATGCATAATGCCTCTGGGCTCTATCCCCAGCACTGAAAAAAAAATTTTTTTTCAATTGATCATTAACGTGTAGGTTTATTTCTGGACTCTCAATTCCATTCTACTGGTCTATATGTCCATACATATATATTTTTAGTTCTAGGTGAACAAAGTGTCTTTATTTCATTTTTTAAAATATTTATTTATTTGCTTTAGTTGTATACAATGTGTTTTTAGTTTTACGTGGTGCTGAGAATCAAACCCGGCCCGTGCATGTGCTAGGCGAGCGCTCTACCACTGAGCCACAATCCCAGCCCTTTATTTCATTTTTATGTGGTGCTGAAGATTGAACCCAGTGCCTCACGCTTGCTAGGTGAGTGCTCTACCTCTGAGCCACAACCCCAGCCCTTGTATGTCCATTCTTAAGCCCACTACCATAGGACTTTTTTCAGTCATATAATTTTAGGTTAATTTTGGCTGTGATAATGCAAGGATAAAGGTTCATTTTTCTTCACAAAGAATCTCAGTGTAATTGGGTGTGGTGGCACATACCTGTCATCCCAGCCACTTGGGAGGCATAGGCAGGAAGATCACAAGCTCAACTCAGCAACTTAGCGAGGCCTAAGCAACTTAGCAAGACCCTGTCTTAAAACAAAAAATAAAAAAGAGCTGGGGATGGTACCATCCATCCCTGGTACCGGGGGTGGAGTGGTGAAGAGTCCCAGTGTTTCTCCAGAAGCATCTGTTGAAAATTCTTTCCCCACTGAATTATCTTGGCACCTTTGTCAAAAATCAATTGTGCATTAGTGTAGGTCTAAGACTCTTAAGATTCCATTGATCTACAGCAGGGGTTGGAAAACTTTTTCTATAAAAGGTCAGATGAGGGGCTGGGGCTGTGGCTCAGTGGTAGAGCACTTGCCTGGGATGTGTGAGGCACTGGGTTCGATCCTCAGCTCCACATAAAAATAAATAAATAAAGGCCCAACAACAACTAAAAAAATTTTTTTTAAAAAAAAGGTCAGATGACAAATCTCTTTATTAACTACTCAACTTTGTTGAATAGTTAGTTATCAGTCTTTCCTTGAGCCTTGTAACTTCAAAATTTTTATAGAATGTCCTTGTTTTGATGTTTCCTTACAACAATTTTTAGTAGAAGTATCACCACAGCTCTTGCCCTGTCCGGTGCGATACAATGTCTGGTTTTTGTGATATCACTGGTTTTACTAACTTTGACTACATGAGTAAGATAGCATAAATCAGTTTTCTCCACAGTAAAATCAACTGTTTTCCCTTTATAATTAGTAAGTATTTTGTAGGTAGATTTCTGAGGCTATATAAATCTTTATTTGCTAGTGAATAAGGATTTGGAATATTTACATACCTTGATACTTATTTTCTGAGTTGGTTATTACTATGATGGTTGCCAAATGGTGAATTTTCTAATTCCAACATTTCTTTTATATTTATTTAGTTTGCATTCTCCAGTAAGGAATAATTTTCTTCATTCATTCATTCATCAGTGTGGGTTTGCAGATTCTTATTTATGCAATGGGGTATATTTATAACTATCATTATTTGGTTAGAAGCACAAATTATGCCAGATTTGGCTGGTGGGAGCCCCTTCAAGTGGCTCTTGTATCCTTTTTTTTTTTTTTTTTTAAATATTTATTTATTTACTTTAGTTGTACACAATGCAATGCATTTATGTTTACGTGGTGCTGAGGATTGAACCCGGGCCGTGCACGTGCGAGGCGAGTGCTCTACCGCTGAGCCACAATCCCAGCCCTCCTGTATCCTTTTGACTTTCCTACATAAGATGTTTCAGGTTCATCTTGTATTTTCTCGGAATCAACACTATAATCAGTAATTTTCTCCAACGTGCTTCTTTTTAGTGGAGAATAGTATTTACAAACCAAGATTTGGGTGTTCAGTATACTCTCTGCTATTGATATGTCACTGCTTGCAGGCTCTCTCAGTGAACAAAGCGTGTGTGTATGTATGTGTGTGTGTGTGTGTGTGTGTGTGTGTTATGTGTTATATATACAAACATATACACACAACACACTTATATTTTTTTTCTATTATTCGCTCTCTATATATCAAAAACCATGCCCTATTCTAATCCAATCCCTATCCAACACTATAGGTTTTGTTCCTGTTTCCCCTGACTTCCACATTTGTAACTCCCTTCTCTAACAAGAAGAAACCTGGCTCCCATTATCCTCAATCTATTCATTTACATGCTCAAGCTGTGTGCATGTAGCCAATCACTCCATGGGGTTGGGCCATCTGCCTCGCTCAGCTACCTGCCTCACACAGGCCCTGAACCTTGACAGGGTTTCCTCTTCCCTTGGGCCTGTTTAATGGCCTTTAGACTGAATTGGAAGAAAGAGAAGGAGGGAAGAAGGGATGGAAAGGAAATGGATCTTTTTCTCTTTTTCCAATGTAACAAACAGTAACATTATTGAATTATTATTAAAGGATGAATTTTAGATAGAGGAATGAATCGGATGAAAAGAAAATATTTTGGACTGGTAAACAGGCTAGGAAGTAAACCGTGACCTTGTCTTATTCTCGGATTCTCTGTGAAGCCAGCAATGTCCCCGAATAACACACACGAGCACAAGCAGATACCTAGCTGTGTCAGAGGTCACACAGGGAAGCAGCTGTTGGGGATTTTCCTCTCCTCTTCTCCTAGTCTCTTAAACAAGAGAGCTGCCTCACACTCCTGAATCCCAAGTCCACTCCTCCTCTTATTTTTCCTTGGCAGAAAAGCAGAGCTATATAGTTTGACAGGTTTTGTTTTGTGCTAAATTTATACAAATTTTCAAGTTACCGTGGCAAAATGCACTTTTTCTACGGTTTTGTAGCACAGAATCATTACCTTGAACCTCTGACTCCGACAAAAACTGATGCAGGTTTGTATGGTAAGTTTGTTGGATGTTTTACTCGTGCCAGTTAGAGGAGGTGGATTTCCATGATCCTGGTAGCAGCCAAGGTTTCCAGGCACTAGAGAGCGGGTGGGAAGAGAAGAAAAAATTTTGCAACATCTGGCTGTGAAACACTAAGAAGGAAAAGCGATTTGTGCCAGGTACTTTTATCTCAGCCAATATTTCCACTCCTGAGGTATAAATAAATAAGCAAGAAGCTTTAAAAATGGAAGCCTCTGTATCCTCTGCTAAATACCATGTTTTTGTTTTATTTTGAAGAATATACGAGATTCGGGTCCCTGTTAAACCAACTCTAAGATGCTTTTTAAAAAATATTTTGTTTTTTTTAGTTGGACACAATACCTTTATTTTATTTTTGTGTGGTGCTGAGGATCAAACCCAGCGCCCCGCACGTGCTAGGCAAGCACTCTACCACTGAGCCACAACCACAGCCCCTCTGAGATGCTCTTTAAAAATAATTTTTTTTAGTTGTAGATGGACACAATAACTTTATTTATTTATACTTATGTGATATTGAGGATTGAACCCAGTGCCTCATGCATACTAAGCAAGCGCTCTACCACTGAGCCACAACCCCATCCCTAAGATGTTTTTTAAACCTCTTCAATATTGAGAGGGCCTGGCGTGGTGGCACAAACCTGTAATCCCAGTGGCTTGGGAGGCTGAGGCAGGAAGATTGTGAGTTCAAAGCCAGCCTCAGCGACAGCAAGGCACTAAGCAACTCAGCAAGACCCTGTCTCTAAATAAAATACAAAAGGGGGCTGGGGATGTGGCTCAGTGGTCGAGTGCCCCCGAGTCCAATACCTGGTACCCCTCCACAAAAAAAAAAAAAAAGTGCCACTGGGGAATTTCCCTGAGATCTTCTGGTGAGTGAATTCATTTCTTACTGCTACTGGGACAAAATTACCACAAACCTACTAGCTTGTAACAACATACATTTATTATCTTTCCGTTCTAGGGGCCAGAAGTACTAAATGGGTAATATCAGGCTAGAATCAGGTGTTGGCACAGCTGAGTCTTTCCTGGAGGCTCCAAGGGGAGAACCTGTTCCTGGCCTTGTCCATGTCCTAGCAACTGCCCACATCCCTTGGCTGGTGGCCACACATTCCCCTCTGCTGCCATCGTCACCTTCCTTCCCTCCCTCAGCTTCCACTGTCACATTGCCTTCTTAAACTCAGATTCTGCCTCTCATTTTGTAAGGACACTGTGATTATATTAGACCCATCTGGGTAATCCAGGATAATCTCTCCACTGCAAGATCCTTAAACACAGCAGAAAAGTCCCTTATGTCATCCAAGGTCATATATTCACAGACTCAGGGGATTTACAACATGGACATCTTTGGGGGGTCATTATTCAGCCTACCACAGTGAGCATATATTTGTGTTTCACAAATGCTCGTCAGATGGCTTTGTCTGAGGGCTGGGGTCATGGCTTAGTGGTGGAGAGCTTGCCTAGCATATGTGAGGCACTGGTTTGATCCTTAGCACCACATAAAAAGGAATAAATAAGCCGGGCGCAGTGGCGCACGCCTGTAATCCCAGCACTTTGGGAGGCTGAGGCAGGAGGATCGCGAGTTCAAAGCCAGCCTCAGCAATGGGGAGGCACTTAGCAACTCAGCGAGACCCTGTCTCTAAATAAAATACAAAAAAGGTCTGGGGATGTGACCCAGTGGTCGAGTGCCCCTGAGTTCAATCCCCGGTACCACACACAAAAAAAAAAAAAAAGGAATAAATAAAATAGAGGCATTGTGCCCATCTACAACTAAAAAAAAAAAAAAAAAAAAAAAGTGATGTTTAAAAAAAAGTTGGTCATGTATAACTAATTAGAACAAATTTAAAAAAAAATTTTTAAAGCTGTATCTGAGAATAAAGGAATCTAAATATAGGTACCAAATGTGGTAGACAGCTTTCAAAGATGAACCCCAGTGATCCTGCCATGGACTGGATGTTTGTATATCTGATGATGTAATAAGAAATATGTATTTGTTTTCTGCCCCTGGTTCCTGCCACAGAGCTCCCAATTCCTTTTGTATTTCACAGGTGGATTGGAGCATCTTTTGTTCTAATGAGGCAACTCTTGGTGGGCTCCTGAATGGCTTCAGGATGGGGCTGATCAGTAGGAAGAACAAGCCATGATAAGTTTGCAACTTTGAGTCCCATCCCCATTCTCCAGGGAGAGGAGACTGGAGCTAATAATCACGATGCTGCTATGGTTTGGATGTGAGGTTTCCCCAAAAAACTCACATGTGAAAAAATGCAAAAGGGTTCAGAGGGGAAATGACTGGGTTGTGAGAGCCTTAACCCAATCAGTGAATTAATCACCTGATGAGATTGAGTGGTAACTGAAGGTACGCAGGGTGTGGATGGAAGGGGTGGGGCACTGGGGACATGGCTTTGGGGTATATATTTGTATCTGGCAAGTGGAGTCTCTGTGCTGCCTGATCATCATGTGAGCCCCTTCCCTCTGTCACACTCTGTCACACTCTTCTGCCATGATGTTCAGCATCACCTTGAGCCCTGAGGAATGCAGCCTACTCTCTATGGATTGAGACCTCTGAAACTGAGCCCCCAAATAAACTTTTCCTCCTCTGCAGTTGTGCTGGTTGGGTCTTTAACTCACAGCAGTGAAAAAGCTGACTAAAACAGATGCCTATGCAATGAAGCCTCTGTAAAAATCCCTGTAAGATGAGGTTCAGAGAGTTTCTGGGTTGGTGAACACATCCATGTACTAAGAGAGAAGAAGCTCTGGTGTTCAAGATCCTTCCAGATCTCAAACCTATGCACCTCTTCATCTGGTGGTTCATCTGTATCTTTTATCATATCCTTTATAGTAAACTCATAAATGTAAGTATTCCATGAGCCATTATAGCAAATTACAGAACCTGAGGAGATCATGGAAATTCTTGATTTGTAGAGAAAAGTGGACAGAAGTGTGGGTAACCTGGGAACTCACTTGTGGCTGGTCTGAAGGGGGACACAGCTTTATGGATCTGAGCCTCCAACCTGTGAGTCTGCACTAACTAGGTGGTCAGTACACTGTAATTTAATCATAGAACATCTGGTTGGTATCTAGAGAGTTGAAGAATTGGCTGATTTTGGAAAAACCAACACATCTGGTGTCAAAAGTAAAGTGTGTGAATACATAGGAAAAAATGTTTTTCTCTTTTACCACCCTCAAATGTGTATGTTGAAGCCTGACTCCCCAGCGTGATGGTATGTGGAGGAAGAGCCCTTGGGAGATAAGCTGGGTTAGATGAGGTCATAAGGGTGGAGTTCCCACAATGGGATTAAATGCCCTTATATGAAGAGGAAAAGTCCAAAGCCCTCTCTCTTTCCACCATGTATGGAAGCAAGAAGATGGCTGTCAACACACCAGGAAGAGGGGCCTTACCAAACACTGAATCATTTGACACCTTGACCCTGAACTTCCAAGCCTCCTAAACTGTGAGAAATAAATGTCCATTTTTTTTTTTTTTTTTTTTTGGTACCGGGGATTGAACTCAGGAGCACTCGACCACTGGGTCACATCCCCAGCCCTTTTTTGTATTTTTATTAGAGACAGGGTCTCACTGAGTTACTAAGTGCCTCGCCATGGCTGAGGCTGGCTTTGAACTCGTGATCCTCCTGCCTCAGCCTCCCAAAGTGCTGGGATTACAGGCGTGCACCACCGCGCCCCGGCTAAATGTCCATTTTTTAGGCCACCTAGTCTATGGTATTTTGCTATAGCAGCCTAAACTGCCTAAAACAAATCCCTACCTCCTAATGTTCATGCCCTGTAGAATCCCCTCCTCTTGACTGTGGGTTGGACCAGTGACTTGCTTCTGACCAATAGAACCGGGCAAAATTGATGGGCTATCACTTCTTTGATAGATTACAGAAGACTGTGACTTCATCTTGCTAGCAGACTCTGTTGTTTTCTCAGCTTCTGTACTTGAACAAAGCAATATGCCATGAGGCTATCTGGCAAGGAACTGAGAGTGGCCTTCAGCCAACAGCCAACATGGAACTGAGCCTTTCAGTCCAATAGTCCACAAAGAACTGAATTCTACTAACCACTGTGTAAACTGCAAAGTGGATCTTTCTCCTGTTGGGCCTTCAGATGAGACTCCATCCCTGGCCAACACCTTGACTAGACACCTTGATATAGAGGGCCTCGCTAAACCAGAGCCAGATTTTGTAACTCATAGACTATATGAGAAAATAAATGTGAGCTTCTTTAAGTTACTAAGTTTTGGGGCAATTTGTTACACAATAAATAACTAGTACATCTAAATAACACAGAACTAAATTTATTTATTTATTTTTTGTTTTTTAAAGTGAGGCAGGTCTGCCTTTTTTTAAAAAAAATATTTATTTATTTGCTTTAGTTGTACACAATTTTTTTTTTTTTAATTTTTATGTGGTGCTGAGGATCGAACCCGGGCTGCGCACGTGCTAGGCAAGCACTCTGCCACTGAGCCACAACCCAGCCCCGAAATTTATGTTTTGTTTTGTTTTTTGTTTTTTGTGGTACCAGGGATTGAACTCAGGGGCACTCGACCACTGGGTCACATCCCCCCAGCTCTTTTTTTGTGTTTTATTTAGACACAGGGTTCTCACTAAGTTGCTAAGTGCCTCGCCCTTGCTGAGGCTGGCTTTGAACTCACGATCCTCCTACCTCAGCCTCCCAAAGTGCTGGGATTACAGGCGTGCACCACAGCGCCCGGCTAAATTTATGTTTATTGAATGAAGGAATGAATTCATCGTGGGTCATGCACAAATCACTCTCTGGACCTTAGTTTTACATTGGTGCTATTAATTTTGGAATCACTCTACTATTTTTTAAAAATATTTTTAAAATATTTATTTATTTGTTTTAGTTGTACACAATGCGTTTATTTTTACGTGGTGCTGAGGATTGAACCCGGGCTGCTACAGTGCTAGGTGAGCGCTCTACCGCTAAGCCACAACCCAAGGCCCGGAATCACTCTACTATTTATTGAAGTCCTCTCTCTCATTCTCTGGCTTCTCATAATTTATATAACTGATTAAGACACGAATGACCTCTGGTCCTAGAAGCACTTCAAGTTTAGTTGAGAGTTATGTATTAACCAATTTCAAAGTGACAACCATGCAGAGTCTTAAATAGTATTGTTCCTTTATGTTTAAGATTGAAAAACAGCACTGTCCAGTTCAATGAGTTTTATCTCCACATTAATTTATTCTTTTTCTTTTCTCTTTTTGGAACTGGGGATTTAACCCAGGGGTGCTTTATTACTGAGCTACACCCCCAGCTCCTTTTTTAAATTTTTTATTTGAAGACAGGGTCTTGCTAAGTTGCTTAGGGCTCACTAAGTTGCTGAGGTTGGCCTCGAACTTGGGATTCTCCTGCCTCAGCCTCCCAAGTTGATGGTATTACAGGTGTACACCACGGCACCCGGCTCCACATGTTTTTGAGTACATAAAAGTACACATATGTATGTGTTTGTATATATATGTACACACACATGTGCACACACTTTTTTATTTCTTCAACTATCAAACCAGCTCATTTTAAATTGGCAGGAAGTACCTCTGCTAACCCAAATACCCTTCCCCCTTTAAGCCAAGTGGTTACCCTTCTTCCTTGCGTCACACGTGGTTCAAATATAACAAATGTGGCTCACCACACAAACGTTAAAATGCATCTTTCGGAAACAAACCAAATCTCTATAGTAGCAAATGTAAACAGAATAGCTCTAGGCAGTAGGAGTCCAGTGTTCAGCGAGGGCCCCACTTGGGAATGTCTGGGTTTTAGGGTTTAAACAACTGCAGAGAGTTAAGAATCTCCACTCAGGGGCATATGAGTTATAATGAGTTTGTTAAAGGGAACTCACATATGGAAACCTGCACCACACGTTAAATGGTTCTTAATAAGAATTACTTGATCATCGTCATTTTTAGTCGCTTACTCTGATTTTTGTTTCATTTATTCTATTATGCTCACAAACAAGCATGTTATTATGTATTAGTTTACAGAAAGCCTAAGGCACATAGTCATAAATGTTACAGTTAGACATCAGTAAGGCTATGGTTTGCAGCTGGAATCTATAAGATTTATTCACAACAATTTGGTGAGCAAATCCAGACAGCTCATGTTCCATCCAACAAGGCAGGGAGGTCCCACCACACCATGAGGGTAGATTGCTGGGAATCAGACTGCACCCTCAATGGCCTGAGGTATCATCCTTGCCTCCCAAGTCTATCCCCTGACAAACACTGCCAAGTCTACCTCCTAAAAATCTCACACACATCTGCCAGTGCATCTTTATCCTCCTTGCCACTTCTTCAGTGCAGACCTGTGTCTCCTCCCTCCTAGACCACTGCCAGGGACTCCTATTCCATCTCCATTTCTAGGCTCACCCACTCCCATTTAGGTAGCACACTGAAACCAGAATAATCATTCCAGCACATGCCAGGCAGAAGGAATGGCAAGTGCAAAAGCATGAGGCAAGAATGACCTTGTCCTCGCAGGAACAGTAAGCAGCAAGCATGACAGTGACAGAGGAAGGGAAAGGCAGCAGCAGTGCGAGAGCTATGAGGTTCTGCCCAAAACTCCCACAGCTCCCTGGCTGCTCCCCACCTCCAGGAAGTCCAGCCTTTCTTGCACTGTACACAAGGCCCTGCCCCACTTGTGCTGCCTCCCTTCCTCCCCCTACCCCCACCAGCATGACCTTTCCCTCTAGCCCCTGACTCTCATTCTGTATGACCAGATTATAGTGCATTTACAAGTTTCCAAATGCACTTTGCTCTCTGGTCTCTGGATTTTGGGACTTGCTATTCCCTCTGCTTAGAATATTCTTCCCTACTTAAGACTTCAATCTGAAAACCATGAGATTGCTTATTCTCTCTTTTTTTTCCTCATGAAGTTCTGTGGCTCTCATAGCCTCCCTATCCTACTACCCTAAAAAAAAAAAAAAAAAAAAAAAAAGAGGGTTTCAGGCCATGCTGTGTGGTCCTACAGCAGTCTGTGCCAAGTTTGATTCCAAACTTCTATGACTTGCTTCCCTCCCCAAATAACCATGAACAACTTAAGGGACTGTATCTTCAACATACTACCAAAGTGGTCCCAGTCATACAGCAGTTGCTCTGTGACTCTGCTGAATGAACAAGTTAAAATCATGGAGTAAGTGGGGAAGGGTCCTTCTCGGCAGCAGCAACTGCTTATCTACACAACAGCATCCACTTAAAGCTAGTAATCATTGTTTTTTATTCCTTCTTGCTCATTGTCTTCTTTGACTATCTAGAAACATTGTTTTGGATAAATGAGATTTCCATGCAAGTTACCAATAAAACTTAAAAAAAAAAAAAATAATCACTTTGGATGAAACCTTTCCAAAATCTACTAGATATTTCTTTTAAAAATTTAACATATGGGTTGGGGTTGTGGCTCAGCGGTAGAGCGCTCGCCTAGCACGTGCGCGGCCTGGGTTTGATCCTCAGCACCACGTAAAAAATAAAGGCATTAAAATAAATAAATAAATAAATATTTTTAAAGATTTAACATAGTTTAGGAGCTGGGGTTGTGGCTCAGCGGCAGAGCGCTCACCTCGCACGTGCGCGGCCCAGGTTCGACACTCAGCACCACGTAAACATAAATGCTTTGCATTGTGTACAACTAAAGTAAATAAATAAATATTTAAAAAAAATTTAACATAGTTTAACTTACTTTATATTTTTCTTGGTGACTTGAAGTCATCAAAAATCCTTCACCAAAATGGCCCCAGACTGGTGTGCTTCTTTTGTGCTCTTGTGTCTGACTTTAGTAGTTAATTTTGTCTTCTTGTTTACTGTCTCAGCTTGGTTTGCTGTGTATTCACATGGTATAGATAGAGAGCTTTGGTCTCTCTCTCTTTTTTTTTTTTCTTCTGGGACCAGGGATTGAACCCAGGGGCACTTAACCACCGAGTCACATCCCCAGCCCCTTTTTTTTTTTTTTTTTTGGTACTGGGGATTGAACTCAGGGGCACTTGACCACTGGGCCACATCCCCAGCCCTTTTTTGTGTTTTTATTAGAGACAGGGTCTCACTGAGTTGCTAAGTGCCTCACCATTGCTGAGGCTGGCTTTGAACTCACGATCCTCCTGCCTCAGCCTCCCAAAGTGCTGGGATTACAGGCGTGCGCCACCGCGCCCGGCCCCAGCCCTTTTTTATATTTTATTTAGAGGCAGAGTTTCACTGAGTTGCTTAGGGCCTCGCTAAGTTGCTGAGGTCGGGTTTGAACTTGCAATCCTCCTGCCTCAGCCTCCCCCACGAGTTGCTGGGGTTACAGGTATGTGTCATCATGCCTGGCTCTTCCTCTTTTTTTTTTTTTTCTTCAATATTTATATTTTTAGTTGTAGTTGGACACAATACCTTTATTCCATTAATTTATGTTTTATGTTGTGCTGAGGATTGAACCCAGGGGCCCCACACATGCTAGGCGTGCACTCTACCACTGAGCCACAATCCCAGCCCCTCTTCCTCTTTTTTTTTTTTTTTTTTTAAATATTTATCTATTTGTGTTAGTTGAACACAATGCCTTTAATGCCTTTATTCTTTACGTGGTACTGAGGATCAAACCTGGGCCACACACGTGCTAGGCGAGCGCTCTACCGCTGAGCCACAGTTCCAGCCCCCCCTCTTCCTCTTTTTATAAGAACATTAAGCTATCATGGGGGGCCCTACTATTATAGCCTCATTTTAACCTAATAATCTTCCAAGGGTCCCATGTCCAAATATCACATTAGGGATTAGGACTCAACATATGAATTTTGGGAAAACATAAATATTTAGTACAAAACAATTGCTGTCAATGTTAATGATGCTTGAAACCTCAGATCTCTGAGATGCCCCTTTCAGTTGTAATGACTTACTAACACTCACTGACTTACTACTGTCAGTGCCTGCAGTCTGCTTATTTTCTTCTTTTTTAAAAAATATTTTTATTAGTTGTTGATGGATCTTTATTTAATTTATTTATTTATATAGAGTGCTAAGATTTGAACCCATTGCCTCACACATGCTAGGCAAGCGTTCTTACCACTGAACCACAACCCCAGCCCTGCTTGTTCTCTTCTTAATTTGTTGCTTCACAGACTTAGAACAAAACTATGGAGCTTATACTAACTGTATTAAAAATAAGCCAGGTGTGGTAGCACATGTCTATAGTCCTAGCTACTTGGGAAGCTGAGGCAAAGAGGATCACTTGAACCCAGGGTTCAAGACCAGCCTGAGCAACATATTGAGTGTCTGGAACAGTTGGCATGTTTTTTTATTTGTTTGTTTTTAAAATTTTTTTTGTAGTTGTAGATCATCATGCCTTTATTTAATTTGTTTATTTTTTTTATGCAGTGCTAAGGATTGCTAGGCAAGCACTTTGCTATAGCCCCAGCCCCTTGTTTTTGTTTTTAATGCGCTTATTTTATTTTTTGTTAGTGCATTATAGTTGTGCATAATAGTGAAGTTCATTATGACATAATCATACATACATGCAATATAATTTGCTCCATTTTGGTCCCCAGGATTCCTCTTTCCCTCCTTTTCTCCCTCCCTCTGTGCCCTTCCTCTACTCAACTGGTCTATTTACTGTTTTTGTAAACTGCTGCTTTATAGATATTCATAAAGGTAGAATTCGCTGTGGTATATTCAGATAGGTATGCAGCATAATTTGGTCAATTGCAGCTGGCATTTTGCATTGAGACAAAGCCTAGGATTTACTTGGCCCTTCCATCATGATCTTTCTAAGCTCAGTTTCATAAATAGTGGAGTGAAGAAGAATTCAGGCCTCAAAGGGTTCTTATGAAAAATAAAAGGAGATAAGTTTTAAAAAGTTAATACTACAAAGCTTGGCAGGATGGTATGTGCTGAATAAAAACAGTTTATTATCATTATATGTAATAAGGGTTTCATCATGTACCACACAAACAAGGACAACTTGCTGAGTAATAAAAAAGTAAAAAAGCATTGATTTAAAAGACAAAATCAAAGGCAGCCACATCAGAAAGTAGTTTTTCTGGATACTAAAGTATTAATCTCTTACATCTGTATAACATACTGTGCACTTCACATATGTCATCTTACATGAAGCACTAGCTCTTTTGGGAAAGCAGAAGAGAGGACATTATTCTTATTGGACAAAGACCAGTTTAACAATGTGAAAGGACTTGTATAGGGACATGCACATTGGAAACAGAAAGCCAGGGTAAACTCTATGGGATTTTTTTCCTTGATGTGCCCTCCCTCTTTTCTTATAGGGCTGGCCTGCAAATTAAATGAAACTGACTCCCTGAGATTCCCAAGGTGGCTCCCCTCTCCACCTCCATGGAACCCAGGGCCTGACACATGCTGGGGAAGCACTCTACTACAGAGCCACACCCCGGCCCAAGGCTGAATTCTTACACTCGGGGGTCCCTCAACACTCTGCACCATGAGGGAGCCTCTAAAACAGCATCAGCCTCTGAGGGGTGCCACTGCCCTCTGACTCGTACTGGAAAGTGTGGCTCCAAGTCTCGCCAGAGAAGACACGTCATGTTGTCTTCAAAAGCATTACTGGTCAACCGATTGGATTTCCAGACTGTGTCCCACCCTGCGTTCTTCCCAGAAGCAGGGAGGAAAAGTCCATTTGAAAAAGGATATTTGTTCTCAAATTCCTTCTTATTTTCAAGGCCACTTTAAAATCCTTGTGGCCTGGTCACGCATTTTTACTTTCACCGAAGAGGCTTCATTGCTTGCACTTTTTAAAAAATCATCTTAACATACAAAATGGACCCCTTGTTTATCATAGTTGAGGTTTCAAAACTCATGACAATTAATTACAGTCATCCCCCCTTATCTGCAAGGGATACGTTCCAAGACTCCCCAGTGGATGACTGAAACCACAGATAGGACTGAACCCTGTAATTTCTCCCCCTATGCAAACATACACAAATTTAATGCCTTTTCCATCTTGACTAAGAGTTTACACTGTGGCCTTAACTTATGCAGTCTGAGGTACAACAGCAAAACTAGCATGGATTTCTTTTTCCTTCTTTACTATTTCACAGATAGAAGATGCATTCTTACTGTGATCATAGCTACCTTATGATTTTTTTTTCTTTCCTTATTAAATTGGGAACTTTCCCCACCTTTTCACTTAAAGGAAGCACTTTATGGTTCTCTTTGGCATATCCAAATTGCCAGCATCACTATTTTTGAGATTTGGAGCCATTATTAAGTGAGGGCTATTTGAACCCAAGCACTGTGATACTGTGACAGTCAATCTGATAACTGAGATGACTATTGCACTTAATGGGCTGGCAGTAGAAAAACAATGTGGATATGCTAGACAAAGGGAAGATGCACATCCCAGTTGGGACAGAGCAGGATGGTGTAAGATTTCAACATGTAACTTATAGTGGAGTGCAATTTAAATTTATGGATAGTTTGTTTCTAGAATTTTTTTCTCTTAAGAGAAAGATTCTCGGGGCTGGGATTGTGGCTCAGCAGTACAGCGCTTGCCTAGCACGTGCGCGACCCGGGTTCGATCCTCAGCACCATGTAAAAACAAAGGCATTGTGTACAACTAAAGCAAATAGATAAATATTAAAAAAAAAAAAAAAAAAAAAGAGAAAGATTCTTACTATAGCTCTTTGGCTCAAGCGATCTTCCTGCCTCAGCCTCCTGAATAGCTGGGTCTACAAGTATGTGTCACCATGCCCAGCTCTAGAATTTTTCATTTAATACTTTTGGACCATGGTTTACCATGGCTAACTTAACTGAAGAAATTGAAACCATGAATAAGTACAGACTACTACGCAAAATTTTCTCCCAATTTTGAAAGTTCTTGGTCAAGGTAAAAATTTTAGAGGCAGCTATGGGGAGATAGTTCACCTTTCAGATTAATTCAGGAACTGTTGTTCTTTTACTTTCTTTTTTTCTTTTCTTTCTTTCTTTCTTTCTTTCTTTTTTTTTTTTTTTAGTTGTGGGTGGGCCTTTATCTTATTTATTTATATGCAGTACTGAGAATAGAACCCAGTGCCTCACATCTGCTAGGTAAGTACTCTACCACTGAGCTACAACCCTAGACCTGTTATTTTACTTTTACAGGGAACTACTGGGAAACCAGGCAGGCTGAGTAAATACCCATAACATTTGGACATAACTGTGGCTTTGTTGTTATGGGTGGGGGGGCCTCCAGGGACGACAGCCCTTCTCTGAGAACCACCTATTACCCATGTTACCTTCTCAAAAAATCTGCTCCCATGACTGCTTCTGGCTGGGGACAGGTCAAAGGACCCATCCTCTGGCCACAGCTGACTCACACTGGGGCCACCAGGCTCCTTCTCCCAAGAAGCTGGCATTGGGATCCAGTCAGTGAATTGTAGACACTAGACTTATAAGGATCTGTCAAGTAGGAGTTGAGGATCCCAAACTCATGCCTGGGACACATGAGTGGACAAGTGAATTGATTCTGCTGATCTATAAAGAGGAAGAAGAATGGATGTCAAGCTGAGAGAGAGACAGAGAGGGGAGTCCATGGGGCCCAGCGAGAGGTGTTGAGAAGTACATGCCATCTTTCTAGGTGCTTGAGATGGAGAGTTTAGGTTCTGTGATATACTCCAAATGTCCTTCCAATAAATTCCCTTTGCTCAGGTTAGCCTGAGTGAGTTCTAGTCCTGGAACCAAACAATTCCTGTCCAACAGAAGGCATGCCAAAGACGGCAAAAGCTCAATTGAATTCAAATGATCATTCACATAAGAAACACCCCTGACTGATGCTATGCTTTCTCTTCCAGTGTTCTGACCAGATCTGGGACATATGCTTTAAGAAACCAGAATAAGTTATTGTCCTATGTTTTAGAAAATTTTTCTTAGCTCTGTAGAACTCTTTTTATTATTTTTCTTCTTATTTTTTGGTATCAGGGAGTGAACCCAGGGATGGTTATTAACCACTGAGCCACATCTCCAGCCCTTTGGTTAAAATTTTTTATTTAGAGATAGAGTCTTGCTAAGTTGCTTAGGGCCTCACTAAGTTACTGAGACTGGCTTTGAACTTTCAATCTTCCTGCCTCAGCCTCCCTAGCCCCTGGGATTATAGACATGTGCCACCATGCCCAGCTTATTACTTTTTTCTTATAAGTAAAATCTACTTCTTGAGACATAACTCCTCTGCTTTAATTTATTATTTATTTTATTTTTGAGATGGAGTCTCACCATGTTGCCCAGACTGGCCTCAAATTCATGGGCTCAAGCAATCCTTCTTCCTCAGCCTAATGAGTAGCTGGGATTACAGGCATATGCTCTGCTTTGTGTATGTTTTGTTACTGGGGGATGAACCCAGGGGTGCTCTAACATTGAACTACATTCCCCAGATCACTTTATTTTTTATTTTTGAGACACAGTCTGCCCAAGTTGCTGCAGGTGGGCTTGACCTTACAATCCTCCTACCTCAGCTTCTCAAGTAGCTGGAATGATAGGCATGCACCACCATAACTGTCTAGCTCTGCTTATTTTGTCCTTTAGCCCTGTTTTGATACCATATTCTGCCCCAGGGGTCCTAGGCTGGTGCCTTAGTAGCTCATTTCTCCCCTCTCTGGAACAAGAACTAAGAACACATGAGATGGTGCCACTGGTGTCCTGTGAGAGGACCAATCATTTTCAACACTTCATTCACAGCACCCGTGGGTTCAGTATGAATTCACCCATATTCTCCAGCCTGTGACCATGAGCACCTACACCCTGTTCTGTCCATCTGCAACATCTGTTGCACATCCTACAGCTGCCATCTTGGTCCAAGTCCTATCACAACATGGCCTCACCTACTGCTATAAATTTCTCTCTAAACCGGGCACAGTGGCACACACCTGTAATTCCAGCAACTCAGGAGACTGAGGCAGGAGGATCACAAGTTCAAGGCCAGCCTCAGTAACTTAGCCAGGGGATGTAGCTCAGTGGTAAAGCACCTCTGGGTTGCATTCTCAGTACCTAAATAAATAAATCTCTATACATAAAATGCTCCTTGTTGGTCACTCTGGTTCTTCCAGCAGCCTTACTAGTGTGCCTCTAAGTCTCATATTAACTCACTTATATAAATAAATAAGCACAGATTTTTCTTCCGTTGTGAAATTCTACCTTTAGGGGACTTTCCTTGATCAGTAGAATGTGATGGACTTCTGAGTTCTTGCCCTAGGAGAACTGGCAGCTTCTGCTTCCTCTCTGAGGGAACCCAGTCACCATATCAGAAGACTGAATATGCTGCTGCAGAGAGGTCATTGAGCAGAGGCCAGAAACCATCTCCTACCGCTGGGTCTGGCAGAGCTCCCGCTGCAACCACCTGATTAAGTCTAGGTGAGGGTAGCAGAGAGCCTCCCAGCTGAAACTCTGCCAGCCCATGGACATGGGGGAAATGATAAACTATTGTTGCTTGAAGTCACTCGGGTTGAGGTGACTTATCATATGGTAATAAACAACTGAAATACCCTACTTGATAAAAATTCAGTCCAAGTTCAAAAGGAATGATACAGCTGAGAAGAAGATCTCAGTGTGTTGACTTGGCCTGTTTTTTTGTATTGTTTTGCTTTCAGGAACACCACAAACATCCCAGGCAAGAAGGCACAGAGTCATCTTTTACTCTTCCTGCCATTTCATCCTCCATATATTCCACTTGTCATCAAGTTCTGTCTTCCTTCTAAATGCGGCTTAGATTTAACTTTTCCTGTTTAATTTCACTATTGCCATTGTAAACCAGGCCTTTATTCCTAGATTTAGAATCTACACCCATCCTCTCTTCTCCAACCTTCTTTTCTCCAATCCATCCTGGAAATGGACCCTGGGCTCCTCTTCCTAAACTAGGGCTTTCAGCAAGACAGTCCCATCTACTCAGCTCTGGCTTCCAAGGTCTCATCTGGTTCCTTTCAGTCCATTGGCCACTCCAGGCAGTCTGGATCCCAGTCCACATGCACATCATCCCCGCTCTTCAAGCCTACGTCAGTTTGCCTAACCTAGTATACTCTGCCCTATCCAGCCCCCATCACCTTTCTCCCAACTTCCCATGATCCTTACTGAGTTCCCTTGTCTTCGAATACTCATGATACTCTGTTTCATAATTCAACACTTATTTATATAGTTGGGATGCTAGTTCCCAATTTTTTTTTTTTTTTTTTTTTTTTTTTTTTTTGCACCGGGGATTGAACTCAGGGGCACTAGACCACTGGGCCACATCCCCAGCCCTTTTTTTTTTTTTTTTTTTTTTTTTGGTACCAGGGATTGAACTCAGGGGCACTCGACCACTGGGCCACATCCCCAGCCCTTTTTTGTATTTTATTAGAGACAGGGTCTCACTGAGTTGCTAAGTGCCTCGCCATTGCAGAGGCTGGCTTTGAACTCGCGATCCTCCTGCCTCAGCCTCCCAAAGTGCTGGGATTACAGGCGTGCGCCACCGCGCCCGGCTCCCCAGCCCTTTTTTGTATTTTATTAGAGACAGGGTCTCAGTTGCTAAGTCCCTCCATTGCTGAGGCTGGCTTTGAACTCACGATCCTTCTGCCTCAGCCTCCCAAGTGCTGGGATTACAGGCATGTGTCACTGCGCCCGGCTGCTAGTTCCCAATTTTATTCTACATTTATAACTCAGGTTTCTGAATTCTAGTTACAGAAGATTGAGGAATTCTTTCTTATGTTTATGTACGCTCCTTACAAGCAAGTGCTAATATAAAAATTCTCAGTAAAGTCATCCTTATGGATCTGAATGATGCTTCCTTTTTAAGTTACAAGTGTGCTTTGGAACATTCTGTGTGTTGAGAAAAATGTCCATTTGGTTCAAAAAGTCTATATTGGGACGGGGATTAAATAACATCTGCTACAAAAAATAACCGAGTCCATACCCTATCTGAAACCATAAAACTGCATTATAGGAACAAACGTGGGAACCGGGTGAGATGGCACAGGCCTGTAATCCCAGCTACTTGAGAGGCTGAGGCAGGAGGATCACAAGTTCAAGGCCAGCCTTAGTAATTTAGCAAAACCCTTGCCAAAATTAAACATAAAAAGGGCTGGGGATGTAGCTTAGTTGTATAGCACCCCAGGTTCAATCCTCAGTACTGAAAAAAAAAAAAAAAAAAAAAAGAACAGCCGGGCGCGGTGGCGCACGCCTATAATCCCAGCACTTTGGGAGGCTGAGGCAGGAGGATCGCGAGTTCAAAGCCAGCCTCAGCAATGGCGAGGCACTTAGCAACTCAGTGAGACCCTGTCTCTAAATAAAATACAAAAAAGGGCTGGGGGATGTGGCCCAGTGGTCTAGTGCCGCTGAGTTCAATCCCCGGTACCAAAAAAAAAAAAAAAAAAGAACAGCAACAACAAATGTGGGGGCTCTTCAGTCCTCTGAGTTGAGTGCACATTAGCTCCTGTGAACTGGCCACTGAAGCAGCAGCTGAAGGATCATACCAAGCCCAGAGTTGGTAGAATAAAAAGGTATGGACAAAAGGAAGAACCAGGCCTAGTGTGGTGGCTCACCCCTGTAATCCCAGAAACTCGGGAAGCTGAGGCAGGATCATGAGTTCAAAGCCAGCCTTCAGCAACTTAGGGAGGTCCTATGCAACTAAGCAAGATCCTATCTCAAAATAAAACATAAAAAGGGTGGGGGATGTGGCTCAGTGGTAAAGCGCCTCTGGGTTAAATCCCCAGTACCAAAAAAGAAAGAAAGAAACATCAGGTCATCAATAACATATTATAGGAATCAGATGGCAGGAATATGCCAGTGGTAATCCATTCCCAGGGGAAAACAAGCCACCACTGTACCTACTGATACTTTCATGCCTACTATGAGCCAGGTCCCGTACTTGGGGTTGCATGCATTTTATTCATTTAATCTTCAAATAATCAGGACACAGAGGAGAAAACCAAGACTCCGAGAAGAGTCCTTCTGCCTAAAGCTATTAAGTGAATAATGATCTGAACCTAAGTCAAGTGATTCTGAAGCCCACATTCTTTCCAGTAACTTGTATTATATCTCACGGGAAGAGATATGACTTTATAGGACCAAGAAAGAATATTTATACAGCACCTGGTCTGGCCTCTACTGTGCTGGGTAGAGGAAGACTAATGAAATATATTGTTCTTTTAGAGGCTGACAGGGAGATGCTTGGGTGGGGTGTGGGGGGAATAACCATAAATTCCATCATCACCCCTCTACAAATAAACACACAATCCATGTAAAATGAGGGTGCCTGCTATGCAAATACAGCATCCACAGAACTCTCTAATTTAATCTCTGCTTCACAGAAATTCCAGAGCTACCCTGGCTTCTGCCTTTGAACAGCTTAGTCAAGTTAGGAATACAAAACTACTCAGAGAGAGCAAGAACAACCAACATTAAAACAGGATTCTGACAAGGACAATTTAGGTAGTCTTAAAGGTTTCAATTGGACAAAAACAATAAGTAATTATAATTGAAACACAGAAGAGGGACCACAAATAATACAAAATTTGTATTATTCCTGTCGCTTTCAATATTGTTTTAGCTACTGAGGAAAGTGGGAAGTTTCATTTTGGCTGCAAAGCAGAAAGAATGAACAGAGCTGTGTCTCTGGAGAGAAGGTGAGTTTCAACCCATAACAGTGAAACGAAGTGACAGGAAAGACCCTGAGGCCTGCACAAAGCTGCTGATGCAGTGTTCTGGGCAAAGGGTATAAGCTGGGGAGCCCTTTCCCAGCTGAGAACAGCTGGGCAAGGGACACCCTGCAGAGAAGGCCCAGCCTCCTACAGGGGGGCTCTGCTGTGCAGTAAATGCTTCCTGGATACCAGGGCAGCCTGCTTTGCTCCTGGGGCTGGGGATTTCCCAAACCCAAAGAAGAAAAAAATGACTTAGAGCTAACAGCATGGACTGCAGACCCTCTGTCGCCACTGAGTTAATCCTTTGCTTTCCACAATGTCAAAAAGGCAATCTTAATAATTCAGCATACTATCTGAATTTCAAACTTTAATTCCCAAACAATCCACAAAGAAAAATTTGAAGAATGACCTCAGGGGCTGGGGATGTAGTTCAATGGTAGAGCACTTGCCTAGCATGTGCGAGGCCCTGGGTTCCATCCCAACAGGAAAAAATAAAATAAAATAAAATAAAACCTCAGTGGTAGCCTGCACCAACTGTAGAGCCCCTGTTTCCAAGGAAATAATGGAAGCGAGGCTATTCTCATGTACTAAAAGGAAAAGGCGCTCATCTTAGGCTTATTAAAGAGTCCTATATTCAAATCCTGTTTGAGTACAATCCTCGTCAGATCACATAACCATGGAACTACAGATTTTCTCATTTAAAAAATGGGGGAGGGAGAGTAGACACACCACCTACTTCCCAGGATTGCTGAAAAAGTTAAATACGATAATGTAAACATAAGTATTTTGTACATGGTAAGCACTTGACAATAGTGAAAAATACTAAACAGCAGCTCTGACATCAAACTGCACAAAGTGCTGACAGAAACAAAACATTTTCTACAATTGAGAGACCACCCTGACCACCACTGCCAAAGTGCCTTTGGCTTTCTACTCAAATTCTTTAAGGCAGCTTTTGAAACTCCTTACTAGGGATCCCAATTGGAAGCTTTCAAATCCTGTTTAGGGAGCTGCATTTTTGTAAGGTAAATACTAACAGCTGAGGAAAATAAATCTATTTTAATCAGACCAGGACATTTATTTAGGTAAAAAGAACTTGAGGTACCCAGCTGAGACTGACCTAGGGTTCCATGTGGCCGAGGTGCCTTTACTGGCATGCTGTGAGAGCTGGTCTCTGTGAAAGACACTTCTCATGGGTTAGAAAGGAGAAAGCTCACCCCAAATCCCTAGTACAGGCTTCAGAAGCTATGGAGGAATGTGTCCTTTGAACATACAGCATCCCCTCAGCCTCCTGGATCAAGTGCAGGCTCCTACCAGACCACAAGACTCGTATCTGGTCTCATTGTTGTCCATTCAGAGCTCATCTCTTGCTCCTTCCTTAAAATTTATGTTTCTACCACACTAACTTGCTTAGAATTCACCAGAGAGCATGTGTGTGTGCATGCATGTTGGGAACAGTGTTGTTCCCTTGCCTCCATGACCTCCCTACCTCAGCTCCACCCAAACCTGAGCCTAGACCCTCGCTACTTAAAGTAGCTTTACATCTCTGGCATCCCAGGAGTCTGTGAGAAATGTAGACTCTCAGGCCCACCCTAGACCTACTGAAAAAGAATCTGAATTTTAATGAGATCACAAGTGACTGAATACAACTTAAAGTTGAGAAGTTCTATGCTAAGGCCCTACTTCTTGGACCAACAGGTGGCCTTGTCTTCTATTCTTTTTTTTTTTTTTTTTAAATATTTATTTATTTATTTTAGTTGTACACAATGCAATGCATTTATGTTTACGTGGTGCTGAGGATCGAACCTGGGCCGCGCACGTACGAGGCGAGCGCTCTGCCGCTGAGCCACAACCCCAGCCCAATTGTCTTTTATTCTTTAGTGATCCCAACCTTTTGCTCATGTCACCACGGAGTATTCTGTATGTGCTCATCTGTTCATGGATCCGTCTTGTGTCCTAGAATGGTGGCTCTCTACAAGTGGCAGGTTACACCATCATTGTATTCTCCATGGATACAAGGTCTGGTCTATGGTCAGAGCTTAAGGAATGTCATTTGTCACAGCTAACAACTTCTAAATATGTTTGAAGTTTTTGTGATTTTTAAACCTTAAACCTTAATATCTAACTTTAATAACTACTTCAATAACTAATAGTTCTAATAAATTTAAATAATAGTTTTAATAAGTTTAATAGCTAAGACTTTTCTGTTGTTGTTGTTTGGTTGGTACTGAAGATTGAACCCAAGGGTGCTTAACCATCGAGCCACATCCTCACCCTTTTTTATATTTTATTTAGAGACAGGGTCTTATTGAGTTGCTAAGTGCCTCGCTAAATTGCTGAGGCTGGCTTTGAACTCACAACCTTCCTGCCTCAGTCTCCCAAGCTGCTGAGATTACAGGTATGCGCCACCATGCCCAGCTAATAGCTAAAACTTTAATAACAAACTATAACAATGAATTCAGATCCCCGTGAGCTACCTGTAAAAGTATCATGTCACAGGGCTGAGGATGTGGTGCATTGGTAGAACACTTGCATAGTATGCACAAGGTTCTGGTTTCTATCCCCAGCATGGCCAAAAAGAAAAAGTAACATAATTTAGGTTAATCAGGTTGCATATTTCGATCCAAATACTCTGAATGTTACATTTATATTTTGCTGTTGCTGTTGTCTTTGATGCTGGGGATTTAACCCAAAGGTACTTTACCACCGAGCCATGTCCCTAGCCCTTTTTATCTTTTGAGACAGGGCCTCACTAAGTTGCTTAGGGTCTTGTTAAATTGCTGAGGCTGGCCTTGAACTAGTGATCCTTCTGCCTCACTCTCCTGAGTCCCTGGGATTATACCCATGTGCCACTATGCTTGGCATATTTAGGTATTTTTAAAAATATTTAAAATGTTGTAAGCTGTGGGATGATGCACACCTATAATCCCACCAGATACTCATAAGTTCGAAACCAGCTTGGGCAATCTAGCAAGATCCTGTCTCAAAATAAAAAATACAAAGGGCTGGGGATGTAGTTCTGATAGAGCATCCCTGGGTTCAATTCCCAACACAATTATAAATCAATAAATATAAAATAAAATATTATAAAATTGATTTAAAATTTTAGTCAGTTTATTCAAATTTCTCTACTCAAAAATGAATATTTTTTTAAAAACATATTTATTTATTTGTTTTAGTTGTATACAATGCCCTCGTTTTTACGTGGTCCTGAGGATCGAACCCGGGCTGTGCACGTGCTAGGTGAGCGCTCTGCCGCTGAGCCACAACCCCAGCCCTCAAAAATGAATTTTGCCAGGCACAGTGGTGCAAGCCTGTAATCTCAGTCTCTTGGGAGAATGAGGCAGGAGGATCGCAAGTTCAAAGCCAACCTCAGCAATTTAGTGAGGCCCTAAGCAACTCAATGAGACCCTGTCTCTAAATAAAATACAAAAACAGGGCTGGGGATGTGACTCAGTGGTTAAGTGTCCCTGAGTTCAATCCCTGGTACCAAAAAAAAAAAAAAAAAAGGTTGGGGGGAGGATTTTTATAGCTGGATTTCTAGGTGATTTTTTTTTTTTAAGTGATTGGTTTCTCTCTTTTCATTTTTTAGTTGTAGATGAACACAATATCTTTATTTCATTAACTATTTTTTTATGTGGTGCTGAAGATTGAACCCAGTGCCTCACAAATGCCAGGGAAGCACTCCGCCACTGAGCCACAACCCCAGCCCTAGGTGAATGATTTTTAGCAAACAAAAAAATAGCTTTCAGAGCCGGGCACGGTGGCGCACGCCTGTAATCCCAGCACTTTGGGAGGCTGAGGCAGGAGGATCGCGAGTTCAAAGCCAGCCTCAGCAATGGCGAGGCACTTAGCAACTCAGTGAGACCCTGTCTCTAAATAAAATACAAAAAAGGGCTGGGGATGTGACCCAGTGGTCGAGTGCCCCTGAGTTCAATCCCTGGTACCACAAAAAAAAAAAAAAAAAAAAAAAAAAAAAAAAAAATAGCTTTCAGAAATGAGAAGGTAAATTTCTCATGCTAGTGTCCTTAGGACCAAACCAACTATGCAAAGACAATGATTTTTGCCTTTAAATGCTATTTGTAGATCACTCCCCCACTCACAATTACACAATTCACTTTTTAAAATCATCACAAAACTTTTATGAAGAAACTACAGGTAAAACAGAGTAAAGCAAAGGCATGTTAAGGTCCATACAGAATGCCCCTCAAAAGAAATGAAATGAAAGGAATTACAATGGTGAGGATGATTATTTAATAAAAGAGAAATATAAAAAGGATTTTAGGCCAAATGATTTCCCACCTCTAAAACCAAACCAACAGGATCACGAAATCTAGAGGGTGGGATCTAGAGAGATGTTAAACTCAATGATTCTGGAATTTGCTTTTAAAATCTGTATTTTTCCTGGCTCTAATAAGAACTGGGTTTTCTAAGAAACATACTGGCAGAAACAATTTGAGGGGCAAATCCAATTACCTCAGAGTTATTCTCCTTTTAGCAGTAAGTTCTGATCCATGCTCTGTAGGTCAAGAGCACCATTCAAATTTCTCTTTGCCCCCTTTTGAACCCTACTTCATCGCTGCCTCCTGCTTGTTGTAGGCCTTCTCATAAGACGCCAAGGGGCAGAGATTCCGGTCTCCACACAATAGCCCACCATTCAACCCGATTCTGCTTTGTCCCTAAACATTCATTCCCCCTGGCTCCTGCTGGGCCTGTTATATTCAGATATGAACTTTCCAGGAACCTGATCATGTCACAGGCCTTTTCCTGTATGACAAGTTCAATGCTAATCATGAATAGTGGGCTTTACACAGAGGGTTAGAATTAGTCATGAAAAGTATGACTCTACATCCAGAAATAGGGCAAAATTGGTCTAAAAGAGGCAAGCTGCATCTCTGTTAAATCCACCAGGCTATTACCAAGATCTCTTGCTACAGAGAGCACAAGAGGTTTTCCTCAACTATGTTAATCAGACATACTGGAAGCACAATATTCTGCCAGATTCAAGGTCTGAGGTTTAGCTTAATGGGGAGCCCTGGTGCCCACAAGATGAACCAAAGAGTTTTCCAAACAACCAAAGCTAGACACCACTCACCCTCCAATAAGGTGCTATTTTCATTCCCAACTTCTACAAGTCTCTTTACCTAGAGCATTTGAGAAGCTTATCAAAGTGCCAGAAAAAAATGGAAAAAATATTTAATTTTTTTTTCTTTGGGACAGTGAGGAATATTTGGCAAACATTACAAATTAGAGATGTACTAGGTGGTTTGTATTATTTTGCTATAATATATTCTTCTGGAACCTAGTTTCAACAGCCACATGAATCAGCTCCTACTGGCCCAAATTATATTTTATATATGTGAGTTAAAGATTATCTTTCCACATAAAAGTGCCCAGATTGAAATCCTCTCTTCACCATTCCTGAGAGAATGACACAGGCTGGTAGTAAAAGACCATCTTTGTGTAGAACAAATGGACCGAGGAAAATCTACTTTCCTCTCCCCTGCCCCTTTCTTCTTTATACAACTAGAGCCAGACCGAATGAGATGTTTTTTCATTTTAGAAATTTGATTAAGCAGACTGAGCAAAAGCCCATTCTTCTGGTCTTTACAGTTTTCTCAATTTGGGAACTGAATTAAGGCACACTCAGGTTGGAAGATGGTGAAGCGGGGACTAGCTACCAGGCTATAGTAGCGTTTACAAGTTGAGTTAGGGAAGGCAAGAGCTGGGCCTGCCGTGCTTCTTCAGCAGCCCTTTCTTTCCCCTTGAAGCATCAGAATGCAGACTGCTGCTCCAGGCCTGAGGGAGAAGGGACCCAGGTCCCCTGCAAACCTCCCTGTCACTCTACGTATACAAGCCTCTTGACCCGAGCAGTGAGAGAGCTGGCAGGGCAAAGAAAAAGATTAAACAATAAGGAAAAAAATAAGCTTGCAGACTTGTTAGGAATAAACTGTCCTTTTCTTCAGCTTTAGGAAGCTCACAACTCTGTTCCTTTGGCATATTTAAAAATGTATTCTGGGACTGAGGGTGCAGCACAGTGGTAGAATTACCTAGTATGCAAGAGGCTCTGGGTTCTACCCTTAGAACCACACTCACACAAAATAGTTCTAAAATGTATGTATATTCTTTTTTTTTTTTAAATATTTATTTATTTACTTTAGTTGTACACAATGCAATGTATTTATGTTTACGTGGTGCTGAGGATCGAACCCAGGCCGCGCACGTGAGAGGTGAGCGCTCTGCCGCTGAGCCACAACCCCAGCCCCCATATTCATTTTTTAAAAAAATATTTATTTATTTGCTTTTAGTTGTACATAATGCATTTATTTATTTATTTATTTATTTATTTTTAAATAGGTGAAGCACAGTGAGGCCAGTGCTCTTGCTGTGGGTTTGTTGGTGACCTCGTAAGCCACAGTGACTACTGTGGATTTTTTTTTTAATATTTATTTATTTATTTTAGTTGTACACAATGCAATGCATTTATGTTTACGTGGTGCTGAGGATCGAACCCGGGCCGCACACGTGCGAGGTGAGCACTCTGCCGCTGAGCCACAACCCCAGCCCTGCATTTATTTTTTACGTGGTGCTGAGGATCAAACCTGGGCCACGCACCTGCTAGGTGAGCGCTCTACTGCTCAATCCCAGCCCCTATATGTATATTCTAAATACTACGTTAGTAAATTTTTTATATAGTTGGCCCTCTGTATCCTCAGGTTCTATACCTGAGGGTCCCACATTCATGGATTCAACCAACCATGGATGGAAAATATTTTGGGGAAAAAAAAACCTGCATCCATGTTGAATATGTACATTTCTTTTCTTGTCATGTTGTATACAACATTTACATTGTATCAGGTACTATAAGTAATCTAGATATGATTTAAAAGCATAAGGGAGAATGTGCATACATGATATACAAATACTACATCATCTTATATAAGGAACTTGAGTGTCCATGGATTTTGGTACCTCATGGGGCTCCTAGGACCAATCCCTCTCAGAGACTGAGGGATAACTGTAGCACCAAATTCAGTTTAGTTTCCATACTTTAAACCTTCTGAAAAAATCTTTCTACAATATTTTCTATATTGTTTTCCTTTTGTTTTGTTTCTATATTGTTTTAAAGATTTTTTTTTTTTTCTGGGCAGGGTGGCACATGCCTGTAATCCCAGCGGCTCAGGAGGCTGAGGCAGGCAGATCACAAGTTCAAAGTCAGCCTTAGTAATTTAGTGAGTAAAAAAAAAAAAAAAAAAAAAAAAAAAAGTAATTTAGTGAGGCCCTGAGCAACTTAGAGAGACACTATCTCAAAACTAAAAATAAAACAGGCTGGGGATGTGGCTCAGTTATTAAGCACCCCTGGGTCCAACCCCAGGTACCAAATAATAATGATGATGATGATGTTTCTTTTTAAGATTCTTCTATACCATATACTCCCTAAAAGGTCAAAGTGTCCTTTTGCCTTGGTAGCCTGCATATAATAACACTGAATACAGGAATGAATGAATGGAACAGTTATAAAACAGGTCTTTTAGTAAAAGGCTAAAGAAACTCATTAAGAATTATTATCATAAAAATCAACAGAATACTTTACCCTAATGTGGGTAAAGGAACCATCATATGGGCATTGTATAGGGTTTAACAAGTTATTTACTGAGTATCATTTTTCAGGGGATCTGATCAAAACCAAATAATAACATGTTTTCATAATTTAGTTTTAAAATGCTTAAGGAGGTTCATTCCAAAAAAATTTATTCCCCAAATTCATTATAAAAGGTGCAAATTTCCTCCACCCCTGCCTGCTATTGAGTTATTGCCCTCTCTACCCTTGAAAGAACTAACATGAGGAAATTAACTAAGAGTAGGAATTCTCACTGGGCTTACCTATCCCAGGAATACCCAGGAAATGGGGTGCTAAGGAAATGGGCATCCATGTTCCTGAAAAGCCTCAAAAAATGAAACTCCTCAGCCCAGGATGGCTTCTCCTTGCACCTACTTCAGGAAATCTGCCAACCTGAACTACCTGACCTCTGGCCGTGACCTTCCACTTAGTGCACAGGTCCTATACATCATCAGTGGTACATTAGTCTTACTCTGGCATGCAGGAATCTCGCAGTACTTCCAGTAGACACCGTCCTCATGCTCTGCCACATAGCACCAGGGGCTCACATCTCCATCCGGGTTTCTATTGGGGAAAAGGATACAATTGATAACATTGCTGATGTTTTAAGTTAACTGGCTCATTGCTTTTCCATCTTACAGAAAAAGAATTGCTTTGGGTTCTGGGTTATTTCTAATAATTGGTATGTATCTCAATGTCATCTCTTATTAAGAAGGAAAAATAGGTTAATACTACAAGGACAAGCCTATCTACTCTGACATGTACTTGAGAGACTGGGGAAAAGTGAGCAAAGGTTCAAAAAATTCACCACAGTATAATGAGGACAACTGGTCACTAAACCAATTGTGCCAAACATTGGCAACATGGAAGGTGGAGGTTTCAACAGCTGGGTGAACACACTGCTAATGGGATGTGACTGATACAGAATGGCACTTTGGCGTGTGGAGGTGTTTTTTTGTTTTTGTTTTGTACTGGGGATTAACCCACGGTACTTTACACTGAGCTATATTCCCAGTCCTTTTTTTTTTTTAATATACCTTTATTTTATTTATTTATTTTTATGTGGTGCTGAGGATTGAACCCAGCACCTTGCACATGCTAGGCAAATGCCCTACTACTGAGCCATAACCCCAGCCCACCCCCCCAGCCCCGTCCGTTTTTATATTTTGAGACAGGGTCTCACTAAGCTGCCTAGGGTGGCCTTGAACTTGTGATCCTCCTGCCTCAGCCTCCTGAATTTCTGGAATTACAGGTGTGCCACCATGCCTAGCTCTAATAGTATAATATTTAAAAGGTAAAATAAAAATTCACAAAATATAGACCCCCTGGCAAGTTCCCCCTAGGATCAAGACAGTCACCTCACATTTGACAGAAATGGGTTCTATTTCTTCCTCAAAGCACTGACTCCTTGGAAATTCTGAAGAAAATAGTGCCAAGTTTCAGTTAGAACCTGTGATCTTGTCATCCTGGCACAAACTTAGGATATAGCAATATTTTTAAAAGATTTATTTCCACATTTCTAAATAAAAACAGCTTGGAATAAATGCCCTTTAGGATCTTTTCAATTCAGAGACATCATGTGACCTGTTGAAGTGGATCAAATAATGGCAAGGGCTACTGGACACACAGAGAAGCCTTGCCTCTCTTCACCACTTCCCAAAGTTCTTTTATTTAGACTCAGGATACTGGAAACCTAACACTCCAGTTAGGCCGGAAGTGGGCATAAAGACCCCACTGCTGGGAGCCTTGGAGCAACCCCTATCAAGCCTGAGCGGGATAAGCCTATTGTATGGTCCAAAAGATAAGCTTCCCTGAAGCACAAAGGGTCCCTTTATTTCTTGTGCCCAAAGGCAGGTGCCAGCACCAACTCTGCTCTTCCCAGTCTCTGCCTTCCCCTCTAATCCAAATACCTCCAGCCCAACCCAGAGAAGAACATTCCCATCTCTTGCCAACTCAGACATCTCAGATGTGATGGGTCTGAAAAGTCGCACAAGACAAACATGGTGTCGGGTGACAGTTGAGAAATCAAAGTAGGATAACTTGTACAAAGCCCTTCTTTAAACAGTATTTCACTGTCATTTTCCTCCCTCTATTCAGTGTTCAGCTTTGATGTAGTATTGGGTAAAACCCTTAGAAAAACAACTGTTTATTATCAATGTCAAAGCCATTCTGAAAAGCATCAGAATAGCTTAAATAAAGAACAACCAAATTCATCCTTACTTCACTGTAAGTGCTAAAACAAAAGGCCTGGACTCTCTGATGTGATAATAATCAACAATTTCAGCCTCCCTTTTTTGAAGTATAAACTGGTAATTCAGGTCTGGTACATTCCATCAAATCAAAGGACAGGGTTGCAGCTGGCTAGGGCTAAGGAGAAAGGTGCTCCTGGCCCTCACTGATCTGTTAATGGATATTTACTGGTGTGTTTCTGGAAGGCTATGAGTAAACATGGGTGCTAATCTGTCAGGGAAAAAAAGGTTTTCATATAAATAAATTAAACATTTATTAAATTACAAATTAAGTCTCATTGGAAATTTAAAATTTAACTGAAAGTCAAATTTTAAAAGAGGAGCTCTGCTGGGTGTGGTGGCACATGCCTATAATCCCAGCAGTTTGGGAGGCTGAGACAGGAGGATTGCAAGTCAAGGCCAGACTCAGCAACTCAGCAAGGCTCTAAGCAACTTAGTGAGACCTATCTCAAAATAAAAAGGGCTGGGGCTGGAGCTGGGGCTCAGTGGTTAAGGGCCTCTGGGTTAAATCTCCAGTACCCAAAAAACAAAAACAAAAACAGCTCTTCTGAGAAGACTTGCTTGACAGAAAGCAACAGAGTAGTAGAATAAACCAAAAGTCTACTACTAAGAAATACTTTAGAGGTTTGGGGGTATAGCTCAATGGTAAAGCCTTGCCTACCACATTGGAAGCCCTGGGTTCAATCTCCAGCTAACCAGAAGGAGGCAAAACAATAGCAGCAGCAACCAGGCACAGTGTGTCTGTCCATGATCTCAACTATACTTGGAAGGCTAAGGAAGGAAGATCATGACTGAGCAATTGAGCAAGACCTCATCACAAAAAATAAAACAAAAAACAAACAAGACAAAGAAAAGGAGATACATTTTACAACAAGAGACAACGGTGTAGACATAAATAACAAAGGCTTGTTTCTCTGCCTAAACATCCTTCCCAGCCCAAATCAACTATTCCTGCAAATAGAAAAATTAGGGGAAAGTAATATGCCAGAAATAGAGTGTGACTAATTTTTTTATTTATGCAAAAAATTAAATATGTACAACTTTGAAAATAAATGAAACAATTGTTTTTGGTACTGGCGATTGAACTCAGGGGCACTCAACCACTGGGCCATATCCCCAGCCCTTTTTTGTATTTTATTAGAGACAGGGTCTCACTGAGTTGCTAAGTGCCTCACCATTGCTGAGGCTGGCTTTGAACTCGCGATCCTCCTGCCAAGTGCTGGGATTACAGGCGTGCGCCACCATGCCTGGCGAACATATGTAACTTTAACAATAAAATACAAAGAGCAAAATTTATATAGCACATATAAAATGGTAGGACTCTGTTCGGGAGGGTTTCAGGGAAAGAGGTAAAATGGGAGACTTTATCTAAGCAACAGATATCTGTATTGTTTTTTTTTTTTAAATATTTATTATTTTTAGTTGTACACAATGCCTTTATTTTTTACGTGGTGCTGAGGATCGAACCCGGGCTGCACACATGCTGGGCAAGCACTCTACTGCTGAGCCACAACCCCAGCCCTATCTGTATAGTTTGAGAAAAAAATTTTGGAACAAATTTTTAATACTTTCATAGTAACAAATGAAATAAAGCAGCAGCAACTATGGGGGGATGGTCAACTGACATATACTAGGACAGAAGTGATGGCTCGAGCTGAGGGGCAAGCGTGAAGAAAACATGGACCACAGGCTTGGTGATGCAGACAACCACGAGGACACTAGAGTGTTAGCAAAGGCACGTGAGGGCAGAGGTAAACAGTGTGGCCCCTGCAACGCAGGAACATATGTATTGGTTCAGCTGGGTCAACAGGGCCATATGGTTGAGAGGCCAACATACCTACAGAACCAGGGACACAGAGTGTAGCTCAGCAATCATTTTCCCCTGGCCTCATGGCTCAAGAGGCGGCCTTTGCACCTGTCCTAATAATGATTAAATTCAACACATTGCTGAACCATGAGTCATGTAACCAGGATCTTGGGTGTAAGTAGCTAAAAGATACAACCAAAGGTGCTAAGAATCTTTGCTCTGTTCCCTACATAACAGTGATTCTTATCATCACAGATAGCTTTGAGAACCTGATCAAAGCCATGGATCATCTCCCTAAAAGATCATGAATACACATCTGAAGCACAATGGATGTGAAATTAAGAGCTCCTGCAAGCTAGGCATGGTGACACACACCCATGGTCCCAGCTACTCAGGAGGGGGAGGCTTAGGCAGAAACCAGCCTCGGCAACATAGCCAAACCCCATCTGCAGGTGTGTGTGTGAGGGGGGGGACACATGACGACACACAAACCTTACTAAAGTCAGACAGGAGATGAAAAGTAAAGAAACACCTTAGTCTACTGAAAAGAAGTAAAGAGCACGAATCTGATGGATACAGCTGCTCCCAAGGTTATCCTTGTCTGGTTGGTAGTCAGCTTCACCTGCTAAGAAGCAGGGGGAGGTTTGGGTCCTAGACAGTTTGAAGAATATATTCTTACCAGCTTGAGAAGCTTTGCTGTTTTTGAACTGTCCACTGGTAGCCAACTAAGAAAATCCTCCCAAAGAGACAAGTTAGTGATCAGACAGGACAGCAGTGCTCCAAAAGCCAGTAAGTATCAAAGCAATTAGGTTGAAAATAGTAGTAGATTATGTGTGTGTGTGTGTGTGTGTGTGTGTGTGTGTGTGTGTGTGCACGCGCGCACACGCACATCTGGGCATGGTGTGGAAAGATTTAAAAAATTGTGACAAGAAAGGCTTTCTGAGTTGGACAAAAGGAGGCAAGAACACTTTCCTTGTCATGAGCAGGGTTAGAACAAGAGATCAAAGACTTATCTCTTGGGCTGGGGATGTGGCTCAGCGGTAGAGCGCTTGCCTAGCACGTGCGCGGCCCAGGTTCAATCCTCAGCACCACGTAAATATAAATGCATCATGTACAACTAAAAGCAAATAAATAAATATTAAAAAAAAAAAAAGACTTATCTCTTAAAGTCCCATGGCCCCAGCTTACCTGCAGTAGTTATGCTCGCCCAGGCCACCTTCCCCATTGGGGTATTTCAGAGTGTTGTATGGATGCTGGAAGGTCTCGTTCCAGAATAGACATGGCTTCCCACCTTGCAGTGCTGTCCAGTTCTGTGTTCCCCTATAATCAGCACCATTGGCTGTGAAACACTCTAGAGAAAGAAAAAGACAGATCATACTAATTTCCTGGCAACACTTATAGTCTACTCCCTCTCTGGTTGATGTTTTTTATCTGTTTTGTTTGGACCAAACTGGAAATGGATAGTGTTTCGTTAGATCCTGGACACCACACAGTTAAACAGTGCTAGGGCTGAGTGAATCTGAAAGAAAGTCCCTGCAAATGCTAGGCTAATCTTGGCACTAGCTTGTTGGGACACTAGGACATTTTCCCCTAAAGTATACAGATCCCAACTAGGATATAAACAGGAAGCTGAAATGTACTGAAGCCTATAAAATGAACCAGGAAACCCCCAAATCTGGGAACAGTTGGTAACAGCCATGCCTGTAGAATTCTGGGTACTCGGAGGGGGTCATTGCTCTCGCCAGTGTCTCTGTGTGGTAACTAGAACCAGGTCACCAGCTGTAACTGAGCTCTTCTCCCCTACAGTCTGAAAGGCTGCACTGACACTTGGATTTAATAAGACCATCGGATACAGCAATGCTTTGGAATCCCAATCATACAAATCTGGGAATGACTCACATTCCCTGATAATGAGGAACAGTCCTTCCCATGCTGTCTGAGATAGGTGCAACAAAACAGGCGGTGGGCCCGAGTAAGGGAAGACCAGAGGGGCATCTTCTCTCACCTCTTTCTGAAAGTCTTTCCGAAAGTCTTTCCTATAGGATACACAGAAAGTAGTCTCAGGCCCTGTTTCATAACCTGGCAAATCCTCGCAGGTGCAATCAAGTGCTTCTGAAATCTGCTTCTCAGACTCTGGGGGGATGGGAACTGAGGCTGACAAGCTTCCACCCACATATTGTATGCATTAAACTCAGAGGTTCATGAGAAAGGCACAGTACAAAGAGCGATTTTTTTAAAACTAACTTAGTTGAAACTGACAAAGAGAAGCACTTCAAACACTTCTCTAAGACATATCACTAGAAACCCGACAGTCTGGGGGAGTTACCCTGACATTCTTAGCTTTCCTTCTTCCCTCCTTCTGGCATGCAGTGACCTGTGACTTCTGGTACTAAGGACTCCGAACAACGTCTCCTGTTGGTAAGGGTATATGCCTACCCAAGCCTGTGCAGCGTGTGGGTGACATGAGCACACTGATATTCTGGAATGTATTTTTTTAATATTTAAAAACTATCCACACATCTCCCCTCTAGTTCCCCCTTCCTTCCACTATGCAGACCCTGTGTTTTGTCTGGAATGGCAGAATTTTATGGATAACCAAAAGAATCTGGAATTCTAGGCTCCATGGAAAACACCATCAATTTAATCAAGTTTGGTGCAACACTCATATGTTAACACTAAGTAGGACTCATCACGTACCATGACAGACAGGCCTCCACCAAGAGTGTACATAGCTAAGTTCAAAGGTAACTCAAGGAGGTAGCTCAGCACAGCATAACACTAAACCAAGAGGCTCAGCTTTGGCTTCTTCTTTGGGACTTGCTGACCAGCTGTGTAACTTTGGACTAATCACCGTCATCCACAGGGGCTCTGATATTTACATAGTGCTTTACTGTGTGCCAAGCTCCATTCTAAAAGCTTTATAAATGTCGACTCACCTCCAACTCAGTAGAAAGGTACCCTTCAGAGACTCCATTTACGAAGGATACCCATCCTACACTACCTCTATCAAGAACCTTCTTGAATCTTCCCTACTCCCCCATCCTCTTCCCCAATATGCTCCCCACTCATCTGTAAGTCCTGTTGATTTTCTTAAATACATACCTTGAAACTGCCTTCTCCCCTCTACCTTCAGCGCCACTGTTTTAGTCCCACTTATCACAGAACTGTCTAGGCCTCACAATTTTCCTCTTTTGTTCTTCTACATTCTATTTTCCATACAGAATTCAAACATATCAGGGGAACAAAAGCCCTGAGAACACACCCCAATTCTTCATGGTGTCTGCAGGGCTTGTGTGATGTGGCCCCAGCCCCTTCTTCCCCTGGCACCCGAGGTTTTCTCTTAGTCACTGGCCATGCTCCAGCCACACTGGTCTGCTTTTAATTCTGTGAACACACCACGCTATTTCCTGCCTGAAACGTTCTTCCTCTAATACTTCCCGTTGCAAACTAAATGTTACCTCCTCAGAAAGCCCTTCCCATCATCTCCACTCCTCTTTTTCTGCCCTTTATTTCAGATCACTTATTATCACTAAGAATATAAGATCAGGGGCTGGGGTTGTGGCTCAGAGGTTGCCTAGCACATGTGAGGCAGTGGGTTTGACCCTCAGCACCACATAAAAATAAATAAATACAATAAATGTATTGTGTCCATCTACAACTAAAAAATATTTTTTAAAAAAGAGTGTAAGATTAGCCGGGCGCGGTGGCGCACGCCTGTAATCCCAGCACTTTGGAAGGCTGAGGCAGGAGGATCGCGAGTTCAAAGCCAGCCTCAGCAATGGCCAGGCACTTAGTAACTCAGTGACCCTGCTTCTAATAAAATACAAAAAAGGGCTGGGGATGTGGCCCAGTGGTCAAGTGCCCATGAGTTCAATCCCCAGTACCAAAAAAAAAAAAAAAAAAAAGAGTGTAAGATCAGCCCTGAATATCCAAAGGTTCTGCATCCAACAAGGCAACCAACCAAAATATTCAGAGAAAATATTGCATCTTCAACTGAACATGTGCAGACCTTTTTTCCCTCATCATTACTTCCCTCATCATTATAGTAAACAACCATTTTTTAAAATATTTATTTATGGGCTGGGATTGTGGCTCAGCGTCAGAGCGCTCGCCTTGCACGTGCGCGGCCCGGGTTCAATCCTCAGCACCACATAAACATAAATGCATTGCATTGTGTACAACTAAAGTAAATAAATAAATTTAAAAAATATTTATTTATTTGCTTTAGTTGTACATAATCCGTTTTCACGTGGTGCTGAGGATCGAACCCAGGCCACACATGTGCTAGGCAAGCGCTCTACCCATTGAGCCACAACCCCAGACCCATAACAACCATTTATATAGCATTTACATTGTATTAGGTATTATATTATATATATTAGGTGTATATTATAATTCATTGTATTATAAGTAATCTCGACATGATTTAAAGTATATGGGAGGATTTGTGCAGGTTATATGCAAATTATATGCCATTTTATATAATGAGTATCAGCAGATTTTGGTATCCTTGGGGTTCTGGAAAAAATACCCTATGGATACCAAGGAACAACTGCATTTGATCTCTGACAGAGAGGTGAGAGAGGTAGAGAGAAAACAATGTGAACATGCATGGTATGTACCAAACCAGAGCCCTATCCCAACCCCAGGACTACAGCAGAATCCCAAAACGTGCATTTCTAAAACACTGCCTGGCTGGGCATGGTGGTACACACCTCAGCAGCTCAGGAGGCTGAAGCAGGAGGATCATGAGTTCAAAGCCAGCCTCAGCAACTCATGGAGGTACTAAACAACTCGGTGAGACCCTGTCTCAAAGTAAAAATAAAAACAGGCTGGGGATGTGGCTCAGTGGTTAAGCATCCCTGGGTTCAATCCTTGGTACCAAAACCAAAAAAAAAAAACACCGCTGCCCATGTGATTCTGTTACATCATCGGCTTTGGGAACCTCAAGACTAGATGATTCTAAGAACACCAACCCAACCTTTGCCAATTACTAGAATTTCTTTTTCTCCTATCAATCGTCGGGCGCGGTGTGTGTAATATATCTTTTTAGCTCCTATAAAATACAAAAAAAGGGCTGGGGATGTGACCCAGTGGTCGAGTCCCCTGAGTTCAATAAAAAAAAAAAAAAAAAAAAAAAAAAAAAAGATCCATAAAAAAACAACATGTTGTACACTTTAAATACATACATTAAAAGTTAAGAAGTGGTGAGGAGCCAGAAATGCAGGCTGACCAATGGGCAACCTCACAGCAGTCTGTAGGTCATGTTCCCAGAGGCTCGGATGACTTGATTTGTAATACAAAAGAATGTGGCAGCCATCCATACATGTGACCGTACTCATGAATGGGGATAAGATGTCATCTGAAAGCAGGAATGGGAATGTGCAGGCTTGCCTGTTTTGGTCTGTTTCTCTGGAACTCAATCTTATTTTCAGTTACACTAAGGAAACTGAGGCAATGCGCCAGATTTTAATGATTATTAATTTTTTAAAAGTTATTCACTTTTAAAAAATATTTTTAGTTGTAGATGGACACAATACCTTTATTTTGTTTATTTTTATGTGGTGTTGGGGATCGAACCCAATGTCTCACACATGCTAGGCAAACACTCTACCACTGATGTGTTCC
This sequence comes from Tamias sibiricus, assembly GCA_025594165.1. Classification (NCBI taxonomy): domain Eukaryota; kingdom Metazoa; phylum Chordata; class Mammalia; order Rodentia; family Sciuridae; genus Tamias; species Tamias sibiricus. The sequence continues at coordinate 19,949,984 of CM046664.1, forward strand.
CCAGCCCAAGTTATTCACTTTTTAAAAATGCTTTAATTTATTTATTTTTGTACGGTGCTGAGGATGAAACCTAGTGTCTCCATGTGCTAGGCAAGCACTATACCACTGAGATACAACCCCAGCCCCTATGATTGTTTTTTAACCAGACTTGCCCAGTTCACATACACTGTGGGGAAAAAAAAAAAAAAAAAAACCAGAGTGTCCTGGATTTAAAGTTATCTCTGCATCTTGATTTCATCAGAACGCTAGGGTGTGTACTAGGTAATGAGGACCCTCCCCTCCCTTATTTTCTATTGCTATGAAACTGACATAATCTTTGGCTAGATATGCAAGGAGTGGCTTAAAACAACAAACAAATAAAAAAAGCCCAGTGTTCCTTGTATATTTATGTATCCTGTGAAAGAGAATGAGTGAAGGCAACAGACCTAATATCTAGGATATTATTCATTAATTCAACAAATATTTATTCAGTACTTACCGTGCGTCTGGCACTGTTCACAGCACTGGGACCACAGTGGTGAACAAAGACCCTGTATTCACAAAGTTCATATGCTAACAGGGGAGACAGGCTCACAATAATCGATCAAAGTTAATATCATATAGTGGCATGGCTATAAGATAGGATGGGCAAGGGAGGGCCTAGAAAGGAGCAGGTATCTGAGCAGAGATGTGGATGAGGGAGGAAGCAAACTGAGAGAAGGAGCTGGAAAGAGCATTACTGGCAGAAGGCATAGCAAATGTAAGACCCTTACAAGGGCAAAGTGCTCTGCAGGTCTTGGGGACTATAAATCTGTTCTTCTTATCTGGAGTGGAATAAGTGAGTGGGGAAGGGCAGGCAAAGCCAGGACTGGTCGGGTCTTTAGGGCTAAATAAACTAGACTTTGGATTTTGTTCTAATTGTGAGGGGAAGGCATTAGAGAGTTTTGAGCAAAGAAGTGGAATAATCTGATTTATCTTTTAATAGAACTCTAGCTGCTGGGAGGAGAACTATAGAGAGGTAAGAGGCAGAGAGACCAGTGAGGGGCTTACTGTAGAAAGACAGGCTAGAAGGAAGAGTGGTCTGAACGAGGCTGGTAGCTGTGGGATACCAAAATATATTCTCTTTATCTATATATGTATTTTTCTTTTATTTCTTTTTATGCTAAGGGATCAAGCCCAGGGCCTTGCACATGCTAAGCACACACTCTACCACTGAGCTACACCCCCGGCCCTAGATATATTTTGAAGGTAGAGCCAAAAAATATTTGCCAGGTGTTTTGAATGTAGAATCTGAGAGAAAGAGGCATCAAGTAGAACATCAAGGATTTGGGCCTGAGAAACGGGTGAGCAAGGATGCCATTTACCATACTAGAGAGGGCTCAGGAAGGGCAGAGTTTGGGAGTGTAATGAGGGTTTGGTTTAGGATGTGAAGTATGAGACACTTTTCAGAAAGCTGAGAGAGGATGTAAGAGTATGCAGATGACTACACGGAGGCTAGAATTGAGGAAAGAGGCCAAGGCTATAGCTAGAAATGTGGCAGTCCCCTGCACTTCCATGCGAACAAAACAAGGTTACTGTGTATGGGCAGAGAGGTCATCTGGGGCTGGAGCCCTGGGGCACTCCAGCATTTCCAACTTAGCAACAATGACTGAGAAAGTACAGCCTCCCTATTAGGGGAAAAGCTAGGAAAGCTCTTATCAAGATGCCATCTAGCAACAAAGTGATCCAGTATGGAAAGCACATGTTAGGAGCTCGAGAATCAGGCTTCACCCAGTTTTATGGTTTATAAACTGAACTTTAAGATTCTTTGCTTACAAAATGGGCGATAGGGGGCTGGGGTTGTGGCTCAGTGGTAGAGCACTCGCCTAGCACACGTGCGCGGCCCGGGTTCAATCCTCAGCACCACGTAAACATAAATGCATTGCATTGTGTACAACTAAAGCAAATAAATAAATATTTTTTTAAAAAATGGGCGATGGGGGCTAAATTATCTGTAACTCAAGGGAGTTGGAAGAACTGGAGGGTGTGTAAGTAAACTACCTAGCACAAAGTAGGGCATACAAGAATTATTATTATGTAATTATAAAGGTATAAAAACAATTAGGGGCTGGAGTTGTGGCTCAGCGGTAGAGCGCTCGCCTAGCACGTGCACGGCCCGGGTTCGAACCTCAGCACCACATAAACATAAATGCATTGTGTACAACTAAAGCAAATAAATAAATATTAAAAAAAATAAAGGCATTGTGTACAACTAAAGCAAATAAATAAATATTAAAAAAATAAAGGCATTGTGTACAACTAAAGCAAATAAATAAATATTTAAAAAAACAATCAAACTGTATTATAAGTTTGAAAATATAATTATCATGATAATATAGCTTATTCTAATGCATAAAAATAGCTATAAAAATGCAGTGTAACATGAGCAGTTGGGCACATCATTCTATCATGATTGTTATCAGGCTGCCATCAGGGTGGAAAACATACATGGTTTGAACCCTATGTTTAATACTAGCAGTTAATAATTAAGAGGTAAGAAAAAATGATTTATTAAAGCAAAAAGGCATTTCCTAATCAAACTTTCAGCTGTAAATATGATGAAATATATTTTCATTTGTGTATGCTACCAAAATCACAAATTTCAATATTTATACTTATATGTGAGGAAAATACACATTAAGAGTTGAGCAAAACTGCTAAATTAAGATGGGCATGGTGGCACACACCTGTAATCCCAGTCACTGAAGACTGAGGCAGGAGGATTGCAAGTTTGAAGCCAGCTTCAGCAACTCAGTGAGAGTTGAGTTGCTCAAACTCAACTGTCTCAAAATAAAAATTTTAAAAAGTTTTTTTTAAAGGACTGGAGATGTGGCTTAATGGAAGAGAAACCCTGGGTTCAATCCCCAGTATTTAAAAAATAAATAAAAACAGTCAAATTATACAGGTAATACATCCCCATCCTCCTCCTAATGGGAACTGAATCCAGGGCCTAGTGCAAGCAAATGCTCTACCACTAAGCTACATCCCTATACACTTTTTAGTTTTTAAATATATATATAATTTTTTAGTTATAGATGGACACAATACCTTTATTTTTCTTATTTATTTTTACAAGGTGCTGAGGATCAAACCCAGTGCCTCACATGTGTGAGGCAAGCACTCTGCACCGAGCCACAACCCTTGCCCCATTCCTATACCCTTTCAAATTTTATTCTGAGATGGGTCTCCCTAAGTTGCCTAGATTGGCCTCAAACTTGCGATCCTCCTGCCTCAGCCTCCTGAGTACATGGACCATATTTTTAAAGTTCATGTTTAAAACTATAATAAAGCCTTTCAGCTGGAACCACCATCTTCCAGTAATTCATCGAAATGATGAACACAAAGGTCTTTCAAAGCATGGTACTGTTCTTTTGGCAATATACATGCAAATCTACAAGTAAGGTGACATTGCAGACACAGAGGGAAAGGGCTCTATTCAAAAAGGCACATCCACAAACAGGACCTTGGCAAAGCTGGATGTCTACAGGATGACCCAGAGTGACACTGGCATTGTCAGAAACAAACAAGGGCAAGGTTCTTGCCAAGAGGATTAATATGAGAGGATTAATATTGACCACCCCAAGAGCCAAGATAGCTTCCTTAAATGTATGAGCAAAATGAGCAGAAAAGGAAGGAAGCCAGAGAGAACCCTACATAGGTTCAATTGAAGCACCAGCCTGCTGCTCCACAGAGAAGCTCCCTTTGTGAAAAACAATGAAAGAAACCTCAGCTGCTAGAACCTAGTCCTCATGAATTCATGGCATATTAGGTACAAAAAAATTAAAAGACCTCTGGATTAAAACAAAAAACAAAAAAAGAAAAAGAAATAAAGTAATAAAACTGTACAAAGGTGTTCTTTTAAAACAACTAAAACTTGACATGTGAGCTAGTGCAGCAGTTAATCTAAAAGACATTCTACTCCTTAATAAGATTTAATACAGGGGTTGTGGCTCAGTGGCAGAGTGCTCCCCTCGCACGTGCATGGCCCGGGTTCGATCCTCAGCACCACGTGAACATAAATGAATTGCATTGTGTACAACTAAAGTAAATAAATTTTTAAAAATTAAAAAAAAAAAAGATTTAATACAGTTGAAGAAAATACTCTCCATGAAGCTCTATAACTAAGTCATTCCTAATTATAATGCTATAATTTTATTTTCAGTACTGGGGCTCCCACATGCTACACAAGCATTTAATCACCAAGTTATACCCCAGGACTTTTTAAAATTTCTTATTTTGAGACAGAGTCTACCTAGGCTGGTCTCAAACTGTGATTCTTCTACCTTGCCTAGCTGGTGTGAGCCACCACACCCAGCTTATAGTTTGGATATATATATATATATATATATATATATATATATTTATATATTTGGTACTAGGAATTGAACCCAGGGGCACTTAACTACCGAGCCACATCCCCAGCCCTTTTTATGTTTTATTTTGAGAGTCTCACTGAGTTGCTTAAGGCCTCACTAAGTTGCTAAGGGTGGATTTGAACTTACGATCCTCCTGTCTCAGCTTCCAGAGCCACTGGGATTACAGGTGTGTAATCATGCCTGGCTAGTTTGAATCTTAAATGTCCCCTAAGAGTCAAGGTGTGGTCCCCAGCCCAGGGTATTATTGAGAAGTGGTGGAACCTTTAAGAGATGGGGCCTAGTGGGAGGTCCTAGTCACTGGGGACATGCCCTCAAAGAGAGCAGTGGAACGCCAGCCCCTTCCTCTTCCTCTCTTTACTTCCTACCCATGGAGTGAAAAGTTTGCTCCATAATACGCTCCTGCCATGATGTGCTGCCTCACCACAGGCCCAAAACAACAAGGTCAAGTGATCTTTTTTTTTTTTTTTAAATACCTTTATTTTATTTATTTATTTTTTAAAATATTTATTTATTTGCTTTAGTGTACACAATGCAATACATTTATGTTTACGTGGTGCTGAGGATCGAACCCGGGCCGCGCACGTGCTAGGTGAGCACTCTACCGCTGAGCCACAACCCTAGCCCCTTTTTTATTTATTTTTATGTGGTGCTGAGGATCAAACCCAGCACTTGCTTGCTTGGTACGTGCTAGGCAAGCGCTCTCCCACTGAGACACAACCCAGCTTATGGTCAAGTGATCATTAACTGAATTTCTAAAGCTTTGAAACAAAATCTCTCTCTCTCTCTCTCTCTCTCTCTCTCTCTCTCTCTCTCTCTCTCTCTCGTACCCAGGAGCCACATCCCTAGCTCTCTTTTTTTTGTATTTTATTTAGAGACAGGGTCTCACTGAGTTGTTTAGGGCCTTGCTAAGTTGCTGAGGCTGGCTTTGAACTCGAGATCCTCCTGCTTCAGCCTCCAGAGCCACTGGGATTATAGGTGTGAGCCGTCGCACCCAGCAATCTTTTGTCTTTATCAGTGAATTATCTCAGGTATTTGTCACAGTAATGGAAAGCTGACTAACACATTATTTGTCTAAAACCACACTACTGAGAAACAGAATATTTTTCTCACATTGAGTCTGGAAGATTCCTGATTTTTTTATAGAATTGGTTGGATCTCTACGTGATGCTTGTGAGAATCTTTGTTTTAGTCTGAAGTTAAGTCTCTGTCCTACTTGGGACAATTTAGCTCCTCTATTGATATTATGTTGGAAGAATCTGGCTGGTGTTAGCCTACTTCCGCATCAACATGAAGCAATACACATTAAATTCAGTTCCAGCATCTTAATATAAAACAGCAAACAACATTTTCCACTGGGAATATCTCCTGTTTTCTTTAAAATGTCTATGAAATTTGGTAAGTAGTTTACAGAAGTGCAAAGCTTTCAGTGGAAAAGCTCTTCTTACTATTTAGAGCACAGCATGACAGTGTTGTCAAATGTCCAACAACACACCTGATGCTCTCTGTTGGCTTTCAACTACAGATTGTTGCCCAGTGGAAACCTGTGGGGACATCCTCAAAGCCCAAGCTCCTGGACAAGCTGCCCCTACCCTGAAACACTTCAAAGCACTATAGGATGCTGACTTCTGTTCTGAGCAACCCTATGATAAAAGGGACAAGTAACCCTGGAAAGGCAGTGTTTCCCAACCCTTTTCCACACACTACTGAGGTGACACCACCCTATCTTTCGTAATGGTTCCTCAAAAGCAGGGATTTCTGTGGTCACATGGAGGGGGTTATCAGATCTACAGTAGGGAGAAGACAGTTGTAGGGGGGACCCCACTACACACACAGTACATACTGAGAATCATTAGCATAAAGGGGAAATGACACCAGATAATGGGATACCATCGCTGACAAGGTATGGTTTGAGCAAACCACCCAGACACTTGGGTCCTTGGCTTTATCCCTGGTTTCCTCACTAGCAAAATGATGGGATTTGGGGCTGGGATTGTGGCTCAGCGGTAGAATGCTCGCCTAGCACGTGCGCTGCCCGGGTTTGATCCTCAGCACCATGTACAAATAAACGCATTGTGTACAACTAAAAGCAAATAAATAAATATTAAAAAAAAAAAAAAAAAAAAAAGATGGGATTTGACCCTGAAGGTCCTCAATGTCCCTTTAGTCTAAACTCAAACATCTACAATTTCAAGATCTAACAAAATGGACCTAAAAGTCCAGGGTGATGTAATTGGAAATAACTGATGGCTAAAAATCCCTTCCAGGCTTAAAATTTTCTAATTCTACCTGCTTTTCCAATGGAAGTAAGAATTCTATGGAGATTTTATGGAGGGAGGGGGAAAAAAATCGTCTCCCATGTGGGCCTTCCCTCTGAAGAGGCATTTAGGCCCTCCTTTTGCTTAAAAAAAAAAAAAAAAAAAAAATGGCATCTTCAACAAATACATTGCAACAAAGGAAAAAAAAGAAAAAGAAAGAAAGAAAAAGAGGGGAAGGGGCCAGGGTTGTAGCTCAGTGGTAGAGTGCTTGCCTAGCATGTGTGAAGCCCTGGGTTCAATCCTCAGCACTGCATAAAAATAATAAATAAATAAAATACAGGTATTGTGTCCATCTACAAATAAAAATAAGGAAAGAGAGGGTAACAGGGAAACCTAAAGGTTAATACAGACTTAAGACTCATACTATTTAAATTTACCTTGTTTAGATCCTGACTGAACTGTAAAAAATACTGATGAGACAACCAGCAACATTTGAACACTGACTGAATGTTTGAAGACATTGAGGAATTATCCGTTTTTAGGTGCAATAATGGTACTATTTATTATGTTTTTTGAAAGAATTCTTGCTGGGGGTGGTGGAACACGCCTGTAATGCCACTGTTTGGGAGGCTGAAGTAGAAGGATTAAAAGTTTGAAGCCAACCTCAGCAATTGTTTAAGCGCCCTTGAGTTAAATCCTTAGTACCAAAACAAAACCAAAAAAAAATTCTCCTAACTTAAAGATACATACTAAAATATTTACAGATAAAGGCTGGGGTTGTGGCTCAGCAGTAGAGTACTCACTGAGCACGTGTGCAACCTGGGTTCGATCCTCAGCACCACGTAAAAACAAAGACATTGTGTACAACTAAAACAAATAAAATATTTAAAAATATATATAAGCCGGGCGTGGTGGCACACGCCTGTAATCCCAGCACTTGGGAGGTTGAGGCAGGAGGATTGCAAGTTCAAAGCCGGCCTCAGCAATGGCGAGGCACTTAGCAACTCAGTGAGACCCTGTCTCTAATAAAAATACAAAAAGGGCTGGGGATGTGGCCCAGTGGTCAAGTGCCTCTGAGTTCAATCTCTGGTACCAAAAAAAAAAAAAAAAAAAAAAAAATATATATATATATATATATATATATATATATATTTACAGATAAGATGATGATATCTGAGATTTGTTACAAAGTAACCTGGGGGGGGTTAAGGGGGCATGGATGATAATTGTGGAAGCTGGGAAAAGGATACATGTGACTTCCTTTAGACTCTCCTATTTTTTTGTACATGTTCTAAATTTCCCATAATGAAAAATTTTAAAGGACATCTTGAAAGCAGTTGCTAGTATCTCATTTTATAATTAATCTACCTTAGTTTCTTTTTAAGCACCATAAATTCAATCAACCATAAATCCAGCCATCTAAAATCAAGACAGATATTCATGTATTATGCTCCTGGATTATGTATTAACTGTGCAAAATGACACAAGAACAAGCTGCACTTTTGCCCAATGTAGAATTACCACATAAATAATCACTGTAATTTTTTAAGCATCAGTAGCTTTTCCATTAAAATACCTTTTAGATCTTTATTTTCATTTAAGGAGATAGTGTCCTTAAAACACTCACAGGAGGCTGGGGGTGTAGTTCCAAGAAGAACACATGCACAGCAAGCACAAGGCCCTGGATTCAATTCCCAGCACCCCACCCACACACACACAGACAGTAACAAGGAAAAAAAGACCATGTTTCTCAAAGGTTGGTTTTTCTGTTTGATTTTTGTGTGGTGCTAGGGAATCGAACCCAGAGCCTCATGCATGCCAGGCAAACATTATACCACTGAGCCACATTGCCAGCCTGAATTTATTTTAACTAAAGAATTAATACTTTTGGAGGGAGACTTGAGGGCTCCATTTGAATCTCTAATTTATTCCTTTCTATTAACAGATTAAATATTTATAATTATTCAAAAGACCATTTCAAGAAAAATTGGACCTATAGTAAGCACAGGATTAGAGTAAGCACAGTTTTTCATTAGACTCATGAAAACACTTCACAGAGGGGCATTATTATTTTTAAAGTAAAAATTTTAAAAAGGGAATAATTGTTGAAGCAGAGAAGGTCCACAATGCAGTGGGTGCCACTCTGTTCCCATCTGGCTCTCATCTTGAATATGCTCCCCTTCTTCCTAGGCAGGGCCCACTGGAAAACATGCTATGGATGTCACTGTGAAGTAAATGAGTTTTTGCCGGGAATAGCCACCACACACATGCAGTAGTACTTGAAGAATTTCTATTTATCATTTAGGATATTATTAACACATAAAGTCATCAAACTAAAACCCAAAAGATAGTTGGGTTCTTCCCTCCATCCCCATTTTTTGTTTTCTCTTTTCTGTGCTGGAGATGGAGCCCAGGGCCTCATGAATGCTAAGGATACTCTCTACCACTGAGCTACAAACCCAGACCTGACAGGTTTTTTTTTTTTTTTTTGTACCAGGGATTGAACTCAGAGGCACTTGACCACTGGGCCACATCCCCAGCCCTTTTTTGTATTTTTTATTAGAGATGGTCTCACTGAGTTGCTAAGTGCCTTGCCATTGCTGAGGCTGGCTTTGAACTTGCGATCCTCCTGCCTCAGCCTCCCAAGTGCTGGGATTATAGGCGTGTGCGCCACCACACCCGGCAACCTGACAGTTTTTTTTTAAAAATATTTATTTATTTGCTTTAGTTGTACACAATGCGTTTATTTGTACATGGTGCTGAGGATCGAACCTGGGCCACGCATGTGCTAGGCGAGTGCTCTACCACTGAGCCACAATCCCAGCCCAACCTGACAGTTTTTGAGGTAGAAGAAGAAGAAGAAGAAGAAGAAAAAGACCATTAATCTATCAGCATCTAAATCTATAACATATATAGAGAGACTAAACCAAGACTTAGTTTAAAAATGGACTCAGTGAGAAGCCACTGGCTCAGCAGAAATCTAAGAAAATCAAAGTACCTTGATGGATTTGACCATTAGTACCAAGGGAATGCATTCTATCACACTTTGATGATATAAAGCATTTATCTACCTAAGTAATATGTAGTACAAATGGATTTACTTTAGACATTTATTTATAAATAACTCCTCAATCTTGAAGTAGAATTTCACAGTAGATAGCTCTCACATAAGGAAACAGCATGAGATATTTTAAAGTGTCAAGTCCAGCTTTCTGATGGGTAATATCTCAATTTGTTATAAATTAATTCTAAAAAAAAAATGACAAAAGGTGAACTTGCAAGGCTGGGTGGAGGACAGAAAGCACTATGCTCCCATAGGAACCAGGGGATCTACAACAAGTCTCATGGTCTCCACTGCCACTGATCATCTTGAACTGCAAGCACCCAGCCTTGGTACGGATGCTTATTTAAACTAAGTATTCCCAAATACTAAAAATCAAATTTAATTGGACATCTTTCATTTAATCTGGCAATTTTACTTTATAGAGTAGAAAGAAAAGTCAATCACAGACCTCCTTACTCCATTCGGATTTTTTAAACATTGTCCATAGAAATGCTAAAGAAACCAGATGTGGACAATAAAGAATCTACTTTCATAAGAGTGAAAAGAAAAATGTTAATCAGAGTTGCCTGCTCCTAGGCCATGGTGAAAGGAAGGACAAAAAAAGGAATACCATCAGGATGGGGTTTCTCACCCTCAGCATTACTGTCATTTTACAGTGGATAATTTTTTGGTGTGGGGACTGTCCTGTGCATTCTAAGATATTTAGCAACATACCTGGCTGATAGACAGCTAATAGAACCCCCTTGGTTGTGACAGCCAAAAATTCCTCCAAATGTTGCAAAATGTCCCCTAGGGGCAAAATTTCCTTCTGCTGAAATCACTGAGTTAGAAGAAATGGTCAAATAAACAAAAAGTGTCACATTCATTAACCAGTGTTCACATAACAAAAGATTGTTCACAAGGGAGACATTCTCACTTGGTATAGGTCCCTCCAAAACCATAACAGGGAGGAGAAAGCCTAAGACAATCAGAAACCCCTTCATCTTGCAGAAGAGCTGGAGAAGACTCTTTGGTAAGCCAAGCCAACGGAGCTCTGCATGGCTGTGCATACATCACAGCAAGCAGGGCGTCGCACCCAGTCTTTGAAGATGTTCCTTTTAAGTTAACCTCCTCTCCAACTAAACTCTTTCTAAATCTCTTCCTGCCATTTGGAAGTTGAGTGATTCTCAGCTGAAAAGGCCTGTATATACGAGGTGCAGATGGCAGCAGTTAGGGCCCTCACCAGATGCTGCAGTCTCTAATTTGATTGAAAGGATATAATTAGACAACAGAAACACTTTAATGAAAGAGCAAAACATGGAGGGAGGGAAGGATTGAAGGCCCTTAACTGATGCCAAAACACCCACCAGTAATAGAGGCTTTGAGTATGGGGAAAGGCGAGGGGAAAGCCCCTTAAAAAGACAGTCCCATCCTGTTTATTTCCCCATAGACATAGGAATAGGAATTTTATTATTGTAGATTTCCACTGTATTTTATGTGGGAACAATCTGATTAGAACCAGAAGAGTCTTCGGAAGAACATCAAAGAAAAACAAATATGGCTTCTGTGGTCATTATTAAAAATATTTTTTTACCAGCCCAATAATTTTCTTTGAAGATGAATTTTTATAGATTGAACAGCAGCAAGTAATTTACATACTGTGATGGGATTGGTTAACAATCCCTGCTATTCTAAAAGAGAACTACTTGGTTGCCATGTTGTCATGCGACTTTAGGACACTAAGGAAACTGCACAGCCATTTAATCTGTTTGGAAGATATAAAGAGACCATGCAGGGTCAGCCATACATGCTAAAGCTACAACCATCGTGAATCATCTTTAAAAGTTGCTTACGCTGTTTTTACCATTTCCTAGCTTTAAAACTTGGAGTGTGAGTATACTGTTCTGGTTCTAACCAAGTATCTAACCAAATTGAAAGAAATCCAGCCCTCAAAGTCTGCAATTGCTAATGTGGTGTGACACTCGGGTTTGGAAGCAGCGGCAGCCTCCTCAGCCCACTAGAAGCAGGGCCCCGCCCTTGTGGTAAATTGAACAATAAAAGTTTAATGCTTTGGCTCCCTGCCAGGAATTAAATCCATGGCAAGGGAAATAAGAATCTGGGCCCAGCGGATGGGGCAGCCCCAAGAGGGTGCAGTTGTAGAAGTGGGAGGGAAAGAGGCAACTTTGCCTGTGAAGTGGCCTAAAAACCCCAGTCTGCCCAGGTGCTTCCTAGCACTCGACTTCATTCCTCTCCAGACTGGTACAAGTCTAGGCTAAGGCAGTGTTTACCTAGAAAGAGGGTTGAAAAAATTAAAAGGAGACGAGATCTCCTCAGAGGGAGAAGGCAAGTTCTATAGAGTGATTATTTATAAGGACACCCCTCTCTCAATATTTCTACAATGGCCTCTCTTCTCTCCCTGTTCACTCTGAATCCAGACGGTGTCAGAAAGTGAGGTCTAGGGAAAAATTACTGCCACCTTGGGAGGAAGACAATGATGACAAGAGAGGGAGGAAAAGCTAGAGTGACTATGGAGGGCTCCTCCCGGAGCAATACCTCCTATTCCAGCTGGAGTCTCAAGGTCAAGTGGAATATGGTAGAAATGTCAGTCATGGTTGTCAGTCACACAGAGGCTGCACAGTGAGCCAGCCAGAAACTGGCCTGCCAAGTGGTGCTAGGGCTTGAGGAGATCTCACCTCCAACCCTACATAGGTAGTTTTCTAAGGGACACATTCAATTCCTGCTAGGTTGTCCTTATTTGGGAGGCAAAAACTTAGACAAAAACTACAGATCCAAACTTCTGTCTCTCTCAAGTGTTTTGCATTAACTGTTCCACAGCACAAACACAATCAACTTGGTATGTTTGAATGTTTCATTTTTTTTTCAAAAATGTTTTAATTAAAATGAAATAATCAGCCATGCTAAGCACATTGTTGTTTTGTAAAGACCACTTTGAATATGACAATAGAACCATGGGAAAAAAAATTAACTGCTTAGAAAAGTGACAGATATTTGTTTTCTTTTTCTTTCTTTCTTTTTTTTTTCTTTCCTGGCTGTTTTTCTAGGTCTCCAGGCTGATGCCACCTGCTGTCGGGGCTTTTCTCTGAGAAACAGATCTCTCAAGGGTTTGTTCCAACCAACATCTGTAGCCATAACTGAATGAACAAACTATAAGTCAGTTCTCAGGCAGGCACTGTTTTCCTTATGTAGTGGACACTGAACCATACTGAATTCCCCTTTAAAGCATTTTTAAAAAGTCATTAAAGATGCGAATGTAGGAGCATTTCCCCCACCTGCAACTTTTTTTTAAATTGTGATAAAATATAAAATTTATCATCACTTTAACTATTTCTCCCATCTGTATCTTTTTTTCTCCCCCCCCCCTTTTTTTTTTTTTTTTTTTTTTTTTTTTTTTTTGGTACCAGGGATTGAATTCAGGGGCACTTGACCACTGAGCCACATCCCCAGCCCTATTTTCTATTTTGTATTTTATTTAGAGACAGGGTCTCACTGAGTTGCTTAGCACCTCGCTTTTGCTGAGGCTGGCTTTGAACTCAGAATCCTCCTGTTTCAGCCTCCCGAGCCGCTGGGATTACAGGAATGCGCCACCATGCCTGGCTTTTTCTTCTCCTTTTTGAGAGTCTCACTATGTTGCCTAGGCTGGCCTCAAACTCCTGGGCTCAAGCCACCTTCTTGTCAATCTCTTGAGTAACTGGAACTACAGGTACACACCACTACACCTGGATCCCATATGTATCTTTTTTTAAAAATATTTATTTATTTGTTTTTAGTTGTACACAATCAATTTTTACGTGGTGCTGAGGATCGAACCTGGGCCGTGCATGTGCTAGGCCAGCGCTCTACCGCTGAGCCACAACCCAGCCCCCATATGTATCTTAAAGTTAGTTAACAGTAAATGGTACAAGACTTATCTACTACCAAAATCAAGCCTCCTAGTAACCTTTTCCAGACCAGTGCATGCTGAAAAAAATCAGTACACACGGACCTAGAGCAGGACTTGGTAAACTATAGCCTGAGGGACAAATCTGGCCCACTGCCTGTTTCTATATGGCCCACAAGCTAAGACTGGGTTTTACACTTTGAAAAAAAATCAAAAGACAATATTTTATGATATATAAAAAGTTCTATGAAGCTAGGCACAATGACACATGCCTGTGATCCCTGCTACTTGGGAGGCTGAGGCAGGAGAATCACCAAGTTCAAAGCTAGCCTGGGCAACATAGGAAGACCTTGTCTCAAAGTAAAATATAAAAGGGTGTTGGGTGTGTAGCTCAATGGTAGAACATCCATGGGTTCATTCCCCAGTACTGAAAAAATATATATATATACGTATATATATGCACATATATATATATATACACATACACATATATATTTAAATATATATATATATATATAGCTTTATTGGAATACAGTCAGGCCTGTTCATTTACATTCTGTTTATGGATGCTTTTGCCCTACAAAATCAAAGTTGAATAACTGCAACAGAGACATTATATGATCCAAACCCAAATTCTTTACTGTTTTCCTGTTTACAAAAATGTTTGCCTACATCTGACCTAGAGCCTTAGGTGGCATTCCAAACCCCAAAATTCTAAACTGAAGATGATATACCAAATATCCCTAATCTACCTGGGCATGGTGGCACATGCCTATAATCCCAGTGACTCAGGAGGCTGAAGCAGAAGTTTATAAAATTTGAGGGCTGTCTGCACAATTTAGTGAGACCCTGTCTCAAAATAAAAAGGAAAAAGGGGCCTGGAGGTGTGGCTTAGTGGTGGAGCACTTGCCTGGCATGTATGAGGCACTGGGTTCAATTTCCAGCACTGCATAAAAATAAGTAAATAAAATAAAGGTATTGTGTCCATCTACAACTAAAAAAAAAAACAAAATAAAGTAAAAAGGGCTGGGGATATGGCTCTGAGGTAGAGCAACCTGGGCTCAATTTCAGGTACAAAACAATAAAGTAAAATAAAATAAATGCCTCATCTGGAGATCACGAAGCTACTTAAAGCAATATATTCTACCTTAATGATTTATTGCTTTTGGTCCTACTATACTGAACCATGAGTGTAACAATATTATCTAGATTGAGTGCACCAACTCACTGTTGATTGGCAGTGAGCCTAAATGAAATGCTTTTTTGCTTAAGATTTATAAAAGGGCTCACTGAATAGGTCAAACATTTAAATTATCTAAGGGCCAAACAAATTTTCACAAAAGGGTCAGAGATCTCTGGTGTCAGGTCAAAAGGTGTATCTTGAAATACTCACAGCACAAAAGTGACTGATATGCGTTTTTGCTATGCTTTGCTCTTCCACTGCTTCAGCCACCATGTTGTGCAAAGGTAATTCTGTTAGCACTAATGAAGTCCTTGAGTTGGGCTGGACTCTACAGACAGTATGAAGCTTTCTCTGTTAACTGCCTTAGGTTTTATGGCAAGACATACTGTAGACTAATGGGACAAATAGTTGAAGAGTTAGGAAGACAAATCCCATGGGTTCCACCTGATATGTTGAAGAGTTAGAACGAGAAGAAGAGAAACCAGATAGAAGAAGTAATGAACATCAATTTAAGGCCGAGGCTCCCGACACACAGATAAAAGGCAACCTTAACCTCTAAGTGGAGCTCTGTTGATATATACCTAATAGCTTCCTTAGTGTGGGAAAACACCACCCATGAAAGTGGTTTGCCTTAGGCAGTTTGCCTTATACAGAGAATTCAAGTAGCCAAGACCACCAAAACTTACCACTCTCCATGAAAGGTCAGTAAATTCTAGACCAGAGCCCACTACAGAAAGGCCATTGGTCCCAAGGCCTTGGCTGCCTTCCTCCTTGAGAGGACAATCTAGATCCTACCATTAATCTCTAATGCACTTCTTATAAGTTGTGAAGAAAGAAAGAGAATCTCAAAGGAAGAATGAAGAGAAGGGAGATCATTTGGGGTTGCTTACACACTGTAATTAGAAGTAGCATTGATGGGGAATGAGCTAACTGTTTTTATAAAGTCAGCATTCAAAAATGCAAACCACCAGCAATTTAAATATTACAAAACTGCAGAATATAACTATTGGAATAATTTTTTCCATCCACAAAATTTTAGAGAAAATTACAGTATCACAAAATATGAAATGACAGTCTTGGCATATCCTCAGTATAAAACGTGTTTTTTATTGGAAAGGATTTTAAAAACTAGTGGGTAGGCTTTTGACGGGATGTGATGCTGAAGACCATGTGGTATATCTCTAAAACTGCTTCTGGAACTGGAGAGGAAAAGTCATGAAAGCACTCATGTATCAGGATGGTAAGAAACCAAGATGGTGAGATTCTAAATTGAAAACCTGGGCCTCTTATCACAAATTGTTTCACAATGGTATTTACTTGCCTTTACCCCAGACTCCTAACAAAAGCACAACAGGATTTGGGGTTTAAACTATGTAAAAGTTGCTTCCCTTGACCAAGCAAAGCAAAGGTGCCCAGGGAGATTCACCTTGCAACTAGCATAAGAGAGTTGGCTCACTTTACACTTTCCAGAGCCATTACTCTGCCCTTTCCAGAAGAGGAACCAGCCTATTTCCACCCATACCTCTCTCTCTCTCTCTGTGTAGAGAACATTAAATCCTGAACACACAGATGGCAAAGTGGAGCTAAGGGGTTACTAGGTAACAGTTATGTTGACATATCCTGGCTCTCAGAATGTTCCTCCCTCACTCTCACATAAAGCAAACACTAGAAGTGATCAGATTGTAGAAGTCCCATAGAAAGCAGCAATCACTCTGAAACCACTTACCGAGCCTCAGGTTTACAACTCTCAGAAACCCTTGTACTGATCTAAAGCCAAACTTTGCCTTTTACAGGGATTCATAAGACAGGAAGCTCACAAGCATTCCCAGGGTAAATGAGGTGTCTAGTACTTGGTGAACTGTGAAGCACTATAAAAAGTATTATTAAAATATGTTTATTGACTGCCATCTATATGTGGGTGTTACCTACAGTATATCATTAAATAGTCACAATACCCTGCAAGGGAATTGTCACCATTCCCCCCACTTTATAGATGAGGAATGTGAGGCTCAGAACTGAAAGCATGGCCCAAAGTAACACAGTAAATGACAACAATAAGTCCTAGCTTTTCAGTAATCCGAGTAAACAAACGAGTTATCTCCCACCAGCAAAATACCCTTTTCAAACATCACAGCTTGAAATTTTGGATAGAGAATCAGAGGCCGGTTTCCCTACTCAGGCAGACTGGTAATCAACTCTTCCCTTCCCTTTTTCACAAATGTCCTATGCTCAACACCCAAACAACCTGCAGAGAAACATAATCGGGCCAGTCAACATCCTCTTGCCTGCTCGTCAACTTGGAAAGGATTCTGCTACAAGGAAGGGTGTGTATGGAAGCTAAGCAAAGTCCTTGTTTCCGTCCTGATACAAGGACCCACCTCAGGAAGACCTTGCCTTGGCTGGGGAGCAGGTGACCTGTTTAAACTGTGGGATTACCCAAGAGCTGGACTCGGCATTGCACACACTTAGGAGGAGCACCCTAAGCTCTTTAGGGAGAAGTTTCCCATCACTCGTTTCTTTTCTCTCACTGATCGAACGTCACCTGAATCCCGGGGAAGTTCAAAGCGGGCCCCAGGGGCGAAGGAGGGAGGGGGCTCCCAGGTTGGGAACAGAGGATACTCCTGGGACCCAGACCTGTCTCTAGCAGGCAGGTCAGTCAACGCGAAACCAGCTCGCGAGGCTGAAGTTAGTGTCGCCTAAGCTGGGACAGCTGGGACACCGGCAGAAGAGCTGGGCGCCCGCTTCTCCCGCCTCCGCTCCCGCTCGTGCGCGGGGAGGCGCCGGGATCCACCGGTGTAGGCTGGAGGGGAGAAGAGGGGGACAAGGGAGCGTCGTAGTGAGGCTCGGGGGGGGGGGCGGGGAATCCTGTCCCCGGGTAGTGTCTTGGGAAGGGGTGCAGCGCCTCGAGGCGGGGCAGCCGTCCCGGCCCGAGTGTGTCGCCGAGACTTGGCGACTTGATCCCCAGCGCAGGGGCAATCGTTGAGGGGATGGAGCAGCGGGTCCCAAGCTCCGAGGCAGAGGAAACGTCTCCTCCGGGGGCGTCACTGAAGAGCCCGGCGAAGGGGTCCGGGAGGCACTGGGGCGGAGAGGGAGTCCAGGCCTGGGGGGCGTCGCTGAGGAGCCTGGAGAAGTGCTCCTGGGAGGTACCCGGGAGGGACGGAGTGGGCCCCACAAACCCGCAGGCCCGCGTCGCCCCTCGGGCGGGCTCCACACCCGGCAGGCGCCGGGGGTCGCTCACTCACCGGGTCCAGAGCCGAGGCCGGGGCTGGGCGCGGGCCGGGCCGCCAGCGTGAGCGCGGCGGCGGAGAGCAGGGCGAGGCGGGCGGCGGGCGGCGCCATGAGCCGTCAGTGCGGGGCCCCGGGGCGCGGCCCGGGGGAGAGGGGGCAGCGCCGGGAGCCGGGGGCGGCCATGGGAGCCGGACGCGGGGCCCGAGTGTGGCCCCGCCCCGGCCGCCGGCTGCCCCGCCCCGGCCCGCCCTCCCCAGCGCCGCCACCGCCCCGGCCGCTCGAGGCCCGCCTGGCTCTGCGGCGAGGCCTGGGGGGCGGAGCCGAAGGCGCACGCACGTCCCGCCCCGCGCCTGCCACTCACACGATGGGCCACGCCCACCCCCCCTCACCTGGGCCCTCCCCACGGTGCTACCTGTCTGACTGATCAAGGGGTGGGGCCGGGAGGTGAGGGGCGGGGTTCAGGGCCCTGCCTCTGAGTCCCCAAGCGGACGTTTGACCCGGCTGAAGCGGGTCGGCGCCCTGTGATCCCTGCTCCACCCTCACTCGGGTCGTGACCCACGCGGGATCAACCACAGCGGTAATAATCAGAACGGCAGTTTGCAAACCTCCTTCTCTTGCTTGGCTTATCGTAGTGGTTAACAAAAGGGTGCTCTGGAGTCAGCCTGTCATGTTTCAGTCACCTGTAAGATCTTGGACAGGCTTGAAGGAAATGTAACTCTTTTTTTTTTTTTTTTTTTTTTTTTTTTGTGGTACCGGGGATTGAACTCAGGGGCACTTGACCACTGGGTCACATCCCCAGCCCTTTTTTGTATTTTATTTGGAGACAGGGTCTCACTGAGTTGCTAAGTGCCTCGCCATTGCTGAGGCTGGCTTTGAACTCGCGATCCTCCTGCCTCAGCCTCCCAAAGTGCTGGGATTACAGGCGTGTGCGCCACCGCGCCCGGCGGAAATGTAACTCTTACCTCAAATTTTCTCTCCTGTTTAGTGGGGATGATGATAAGCAACTACTCCCCAAAGCGGTTGTACTAAATGAGATAATGCATGCAGACATTTATGCACGCACAGTAGGGACTCAGTAAATGTGGAGTTTCTTTCTCCAAGTCAAGTCTAGCCACAAAGGAAGCGGCATAGTGAGCTCTGGTTCAGAATCCTATCACGCACTCTATCATAGGGCAAGTTTCCTGATTTGAGCCTCTGCGTTTTGCCAAATAGGAAGCAAGTAAAATCGCCCAAAGCAGAGTCCAAGATCGGGAGACTAGGGCACGGAGGGCTCGTGCCTTGCTTAAACTCTTAGCCCCTACGTGGCAGGCCCTTTGCCCCCTAAGGTCTTCCCCAGACGCACCTAGTTCCGTGGTAGGCCTGCCTCCTCCCCCACACTCCCCCAGGCGAAGGGGATTTTCCTACCGCTCCCTCCTAAAACGCCACGGCGACGCCCGGTGGGACAGGTCCAGGCGGCGCGCCGGGCGCTTTCAAGTCCTTGGTCCCGGACTTGCAAGTGCAGACCTGCGCCTGGCGCGGCGGCGGGAACTTTTATTCTCCAGTGCAGACTCGAAGAGCCCAGGGGCTGGGCGGTACCGGCCCCAAGGGCTCCCAGTACACTGGCCCCTGCTTGGGTCTCCCACTCCCAGAATCCACGTGGTTCCTCCCAACAACCTCCGTTCCACACGCACACACCGCGCTCCCAAGGCTGGACCCGAAAAGCGCAGCTACCTCCCACGAGGCCTCAGCCTCTGTCCCTCTCCACCCACACGCTGCGACAAGAAGAATCTTGTTCAGGTTTTTGTTTTTCCTGTCATTCCTAGTTCAAGAATCCGCTGGTCTCCTCATTGGAGCATGGGAACCCGCTCCACGCCCCAGATACGCTCCATCCCAGGGACACATCCTCTACATCCCACCTGAGAAAATAGGAAGAGAAACATAGGAGGTCGAAACATGGTTTATTTGGCCATCCATGCCTCTTGATACCTTCCGACTGCCCTGCCCCCTGGAGGAAGCCCCCCCACCCCATTGCTGGGCTGGCACCAGCCCCCATCCGTCACTTGGCTTTCTCTCCTTCGCTTACAACCATGATTTGCATGGCGCTGTGAGAAATGAAAATGCGGGTTCCTTTGTTCAAACTTTGGTGACAGCAGAGCATTAAAGCAAGCATAGGGCCCTTCCAAGCACAGAGACCTGTGTGGTTACATAGGTGGCAACACCCCATGAAATTGGTCCTGTGTCCAACAGAACTCAAAGTGTGCGAGCTCCTGCCCCCCCCCCCCCCCCGCTGCTCTAAGAAGCGTCCCTCCAGCCTTCCCCACCCCCATCTTCTCTTTTTCAGTTTAAAGTCCAGCACAGGTGATGGAAACAGTGCACAAGAGGCTAAAAATACAGCCGAGTGTGTCTAGGTCATGGCACTTAAGGGCTCAAGGTCTTTTGCTCAGTTATGTGGTCCTGGCCTCTAACAGGGAGCAGCCCGAGATATTCATTTCAATACTTCACATGCCTGGGGTGTTTAGCAGCTTTATTTCATGGAAAGAGTGGGGACATTGACTGCAGGCTCAGGGCCACCAGGAGGATGTTGGTGTTGGTTTGTTTGTCTGTTTGCCTGCTTAGCTCTGCAGTCAGATCCTTTTTCTCCTCTGAAAGTAGCAGGATTTGTCAAGAAGCTGGAGACAAACTGGTGGAGTTTGGGCCAGTCCCAACGTCCTTTAAACCCAGTTGTGGGATGTTTTCTGAAGAAAGGACAGTTTTGTTTTTGGTACTGAGAATTGAATCCAGAGGTACTTAACCACTGAGCCACACCCCCAGCCTATCTTTGTATTATATTTCAAGTCTCACTGAGTTGCTTAGGGCCTTGCTAAGTTGCTGAGGCTGGCTTTGAATTCAGGATCCTCCTGCCTCAGCCTCACAAGCCGCTGAGACGTGTGCCACCCTGACTGGCTAGGACAGTTGTTTTTTTTTTTTTTTTAATATTTATTTATTTGCTTTAGTTGTACACAATGCAATGCATTTATGTTTACATGGTGCTGAGGATTGAACCCGGGCCGTGCACGTGCTAGGCAAGTGCTCTACCACTGAGCCACAACCCCAGCCCCAGGACAGTTGTTTTTAAAGAGAGCACTAGAGGGGGTGGGGGTTGTGGCTCAGCAGTAGAGCGCTCACCTAACATGTGCACAGCCAGGGTTCAATCCTCAGCACTACGTAAAAATAAAGGCATTGTATACAACTAAAACAAACAAATAAATATTAAAAAAAAAGAGGGGGGGGGAGTCTGGTTATAATGACAACAATACCAAACATCTACTGAGGATTTTACCAAGCACTGTACAGAGTGTTTATGGTCAAATTGCATAGAATCCTCCAGTAGATTTATGAGGGAAGCATCCTTGGTAGTGGGGCTAAGCAGAGGGACCCACGTCTCTTCTTTTAAACACCATGGTAAAATGTCTCCCTGTCTTTATAGGGATATGTCAACAAACAGAGAGTGCCCCAGGACTGGGATTATGGTGAGATAAGGGAGATATGGACTCAAACTAAAAATTTAAGGAGACTTAAACAGTAAAAACAAAAACCCCTCAATAGTCATGATAAATATTATTTAATAAGGGCTAGGATCGTGGCTCAGCGGCAGAGCGCTCGCCTTGCATGTGCGCGGCCCGGGTTCGATCCTCAGCACCACGTAAACATAAATGCGTTGCATTGTGTACAACTAAAGTAAATAAATAAATAATTTTAAAATAAAAAATATTATTTAATAAATATTCACACATCTAATAAATTAATAAACAGCATTTTAATATAATATTTTTTAAAAATACAAATACCAAGAAAATCCACAATGAAACTGGGCCTGGTGGTAAACTCCTCTAGACCCAGCTATTATAGAGGTTGAGAAGGGAGGATCGCTTGAACTTTGGAATTCAGGGGCTGGGCCAGCCCTGGCAACATAATGAGACCTCATCTCATTAAAAAAAAAAAAAAAAAAAAATCCTCTGGGTGTAGTGGCATAACCTGTAATTCCAGCAGCTCGGGAGGCTGAGACAGGAGGATCACAAGTTCCAAATTAGCTTGAGCAACTTAGTGAGACCCTATCTCAAAAAAAAAAAAAAAAAAAAAAAAAGAAAAGAAAGAAAGAAGTATGGGGGTGTGACTCAGTGGTAGAGCACCACTGGATTCCATCCTTATTACTGGGGGAAAAAAAGGATCCAAGATGAACAGAATGATAACATTTTCAACATCTCCTTCCTTTTCTTCCCTTCCCTTCTCCATCTTCCCTTTTCTCTTTCCTACCGGTGCTGGGGATGGAACCGCCCTCCCCTCACACACAGCCTAGGTAAGTACTCCCACTGAACTACATTTCAAACCAATGCGAACATTTCAATAAAGATAGGATCCATAGTCCTGATTTTCCTTTGGACTCTGGTTTGACTCAGCACAAAATACTTACTGATCCTTTGTTCCAGGCTTGGCTCAGGCATCTAGTAATGGAAAATTCCAGAGAAGCAGTCATTTTCTTGTTCTGATGGAGATGAGCGAAGAGAAAGAATCTGGACTTGAACACAGTGACCCAGAGCTATCTGTGGAGCTTCCAGGTGGGTATGTTTGGGTTAGAAATGAAGAAACGGGACTCACTTACATCCTGGGTCAGACAGGACACAATCATCTAACATCCTTGGCTCACGATTGGTGCATATTCAGCACATGTGGTCTAAATCATTGGTCCTTGAGTTTGCATCATAGTTCAGGAATCTTTTCAAAATCTCTCTCCGAAGTTTTTCTCTCCTTTGCATCACAAACCTCAGATATATTCCCACATGGATGTGGAAGTTTGCTGCTGGGGTGTTAATAAAAATATCTTCTGGGGAAAAGAGAAATAACAGTTTCACTAGAACTTGTGGGGGGGGGGTGGCGGGTAGGGCCATAAATGGAAAAGACAAGAATTAATATAATGGGCTCAATTTCTTGATTAGCTGAGTCTCCAGTAAAGGAATAAAAGCTAAGGGAAACTAAAGGAAGGAAAGAAAGAAGAAAGATTATAGGAGCTAAAAATACTATGAGGAAAGTTTGGCTAAGCATCAAAGACAGGCAGATGTGTTTCCCAATAGAAGCTCTGGTTTAGATACATCAGGAAGCCCAGCTCCAAAGGATGGATGGAAAATGAGGTTATTTAGACTAAGCTCAGCAGAATAAAAATTTAAAAGCTTTAGAGGAGCATCAGATGGAGGAACAAGCCTTTCAGCAATATGGAAGCTCTGCAGCCTCAACCCCAAATTCTCTGGATCAAGTGTTGGAACTGAGGATGGAAATTCGCACCACAGTTTCAGGACCTTGGACCAAATAGTCTTTCCAGCCTGACTTTATAATTCTAAAGGGAACAATCTCTATTAAAGCCTAGCTACTTTCCTTATCATATCCTCAGCTGACTGCTTCCCTTTCCATTTAATAAAACATGGACTGTTCTGGAAAACTTCCACAAAGAGGCAGGGAATGTAGCTCCTGTGCATACACCAGGTCAGTCAAGTCGGTGACTTCATATTTAGGTCAAAGAGTCAATATCCAAGTCCAAAACATTCTACATAGGACCCTGTTCATTTATTGCAGTTGACTATGTGGAAGATGGCCATCACGGGATGTTGCGGGATCTCGAGTGAAAGATTGTGATGCTTTTAGGGTGTGTTTTTTGGCGTGTGTTAGTCCCAGAGAGTTATCAGATCTGTTTGTCTCCAAAACATTTCAGCTACGGGGAACTTCGCAGGAGCTGAAAGGTCCTAAAGATGGGTTCGAATGATATATCTGACTCTGTTCTCAGTGAGGAGTATATAGACAAAAGTGAAAGTGATCAAAAAAGTGTAGATTCCACTGGGCCAACTGAGACCAGTAAAGAGAGTATTAGAAGAGACCCAAAAATGACAAAAATCCAAGCTATTAAAGCTATTCGGGAGTTATTGGCGAAAGCTGAAGGATACTTGCTCTCACTGGAACCTGGGCCTCAGGATATTGCTATCAGTGAAATTAGCAGTGGTGAGGAATCTAGTAAAAGTGATCCTGAGAAAATGAGGAAAAAGAAATTTAAAAAGACCGAGAAAAAGGTCCGTCAGGCAGAGGAGTCACTTGTGTCCTCTACTCCCCCATGGGTGGAATCCATTACAGAAAATATGAAGGGTATTACTAGGCATTTGCATACCCTAGAAACAGAAATAAAAAGTCTTTCTGATTGCTTATGCGCTCTCGAGGACAACTCACAGATACATTGGGAACCGCCAGCATTTGAAAAGAAAAATGGACAGTGTCCATCAGTCAGTAGATTTCAAAACAATAAAAAATCTCAAAGAGGCAGTAAATGACTTATGGGCCCCAAGCTCCTTTCACGTTGAGTATGCTGGAGTCCCTTAACACCTTTAGCTTAACCCCCTCAGACTGGAAAAGTCTATGTAAAGCAACATTAAGCGGGGGCAATTCTTGGTTTGGCGATCGCAATTCCAAGAACTTTGTATAGAAACGGCTAAAAGAAACGCGGCTGCAGGGTTTGAAAACTATAATATAGACATGCTCACAGGAGAAGGGCAATTCGCAGACTTACAGGCTCAAACAGATTATGACTCAGATATATATGCTCAGATAAATGCAGCTGCCTTAGAGGCATGGAAAACTGTACAAGGACCTGGGGATCTACAAGGTAGCTTGTCAAAAGTGATTCAAGGACCTAATGAGCCGTATGCCGACTTTGCTGATCGACTTTTGAGAACTGCAGGTAGTGTGTTTGCAGATGTTGACCAAGCTATGCCTTTAGTTGTTCAATTAGCTTATGAAAATGCAAATAAATGGTGCCAAGCAGCCATCAGGCCATGGAGAGAACTAAAAAGGATCTTTCCGTATATATACAACTATGTAAAGATATAAATGGCGCGTTTGTCACAGGAAATGTGATTGCAGCCTCAATGAGGGGTGCTTCCTCTCGAAATTTCACAAAGGCTAAACGTAGACATTATAATCAATCAGGATATTCCAGGCAAAATTATCATAATCAATCAGGCAATTCTAGGCAAAATCCCAAAAGAGAAATAAGATCAAGCTCATACCGTGCCCCAGGCCGCTGCCCCAGGTGTAAAAAGGGAAATCATTGGGCCAATAAATGCTATTCAAAATTTGACATCCATGGAAATCCTCTGGTTCAGGAATTCAAAAAACGGGGCACGGGGCCCAGTACCCCGGGGCCCACAAATGTACGGGGCATTGCAGAAGGAGTATCCTCAAGCATCCACTCAGATGCTTCCCCGACACAATCCCTACTACCCATCCACTCCCTCGCCAGAGGAACAAGAGGAAATGCAGGATTAGACCTCTGTTCCACCGCCCGAATAGTGTTAACACCTGAAATGGGGGTTCAACTGATTCCCACAGGAGTCAGGGGACCTCTTCCCTCAGGGACTGTAGGACTTATTATCGGGCGTAGTCCTAAAAGCTTATTAGGTTTGCAAGTGACCCCAGGTGTAATAAACTCGACTACAAAGGGGAAATAAAAATAATGCTTAGCTCACCCCAAAGTGTAAGTTCTGTTAATCAAGGAGATAGAATTGCTCAGTTGCTTCTCCTTCCCAATTTACATAATTCATTTAAAATGGGTATGCCTCAAGAAGGGAACAATAGAGGATTTTGTTCCACTGACTCAAGTCCCATGGCTTGCTGGGTTCGAGACTGTTCAAGGAGGCCTATGTGTAAAATAAAAATCCAAGGAATAGAAATGGAGGGATTAATAGATACTGGAGCTGACTCTTCCATTATTAATTTACGCCAATGGCCCAAGCACTGGCCTCTGCAAAAAGCTTCAACCAGTTTAAGAGGCTTGGGATATAATAACCTCCCAGATAAAAGTGCAGTAATTTTAAAATGGGAGGATGATGAAGGCCATAAAGGAACATTTCAGCCTTATGTTTTACCTAATCTACCGGTTTTTATGGGGAAGAGATATTTTGCAACAAATGGGAGTACACCTTGCAACCAAGCCTGCAGATGTTAAATGTGAAAACCTACAGGGTAATCTTAACCATAAAAGAACTCATTATCAAAAAGTACAGAGTAATCTTAACCCTAAAAGTAATCATTGTCATAAAGGAAAAAGATATTTTTTTTCGGGGCCACTGAGAAAATAATTTTGAAAATACCATGGCTTTCTGATAAGCCAGTGTGGGTCCCTCAGTGGCCCCTATCTAAAGAGAAATTACAAGCGGCCCACCAATTAGTTCAGGAACAATTAGAAGCAGGTCATATAGAACCTTCCACCTCTCCCTGGAATTCCCCCATATTTGTGATCAAGAAAAAGTCAGGAAAATGGCGATTGTTACATGATCTTAGACAAATCAATAAAACCATGCAAGTTATGGGCCCTACTCAACCTGGACTTCCTAGTCCCATAGCTATTCCAAAAAATTTCCATCTTATTACTCTTGATATAAAGGATTGCTTCTTTTCTATTCTCCTACATCCTCTGGATGCCCCAGGTTTGCTTTTTCCGTTCCTTCTATGAACAATAATGGCCCTGATCAGAGATATCAATGGAAGGTTTCACCACAGGGAATGGCTAATAGCCCCACCATATGCCAAATATATGTGGACAAGGCTATCCAACCCATTAAAAAATAAATATCCAAACCTCATGTGTCTACATTACATGGATGATATTTTATTGGCCCACCCTAATCAAAAAATCTTATTTAATATATTCAGTGATGTGGTAGAAAATTTAAAAAAATATGGATTATATATAGCAGAAGAAAAAGTTCAAACCAGATCTCCCATATTATATTTAGGATTTAAAATCATGGATACTTTTGTTAGACCCCAAAAAATTTTTAATAAATAAAGAACATTTGACCACCCTCAATGATTTCCAAAAACTACTGGGAGACATTAATTGGCTTCGCCCTACACTAAATCTCACTACTGGCCAACTAAAACCTTTATTTGACATCCTTCGTGGAGATCCTGATCCATCTTCACCACGAACATTGACTCCTGATGCTAGGAAAGCTTTAAAAATTAGTAGAAAAAGCCATCGAAGGAGCTCATTGTGATAGATTTGATTTAACTCAACCGCTGATGTTGATTATTATTTCTTCACAATATACACCCACAGGAGTATTTTGGCAACAAGGGCCTTTATTATGGATACATTTGCCCGTCTCTCCTAAAAGTATAATTGAATCTTATACCTCCATGATGGCTAAACTTATTCTTCAAGGACTTAAGACTTCTACTAAAATATTTGGCATTCACCCTGCTACTATTATTACTCCCTATTCATCATCACAGATTGAATACTTATGCTTCAATGATAATGATTGGGCTATAGCTAAATGCTCTACTTCTGCAAATTTTGATAATCATCTTCCTAAGTCCCCTATATTATCTTTTTGTATTAATCATCCTATTATATTTCCACAGGTAATAAAAAATCAACCTATTCCTAAGGCATTTAATGTATTTACAGATGGGTCCTCAAATGGTACTGCTACAGTAGTCACTAAAAAAGAAAATATGACTTACATAACTGCACACAAATCAGCTCAACTAGTGGAACTGGAAGCTGTGGTAAGAGCTCTGGAAAATTTTAGGGACCAGCCCGTAAACATTTTTTCAGATAGCCACTATATTGTACAAGCCGTCCCAAAATTAGAGTTAGCAGGACCAATAGCACCTCATACTCCAGCCTTTAAATTGTTTTATCAAATACAAAAACTTTTGTGGGCAAGAAAAGAACCTCTATTTGTAGGCCATATTAGAGCACATACTAATTTGCCTGGTCCCCTCCATGAAGGTAATCAAAAGGCTGATGAACTTACAAAAACAGTATTTATACTTTCAGCGCTACAACAAGCTACTTTATTTCATTCCCAGTTTCATGTCAACAGCACCACCTTGCAACGTAGGTTTAAAATCACAAAGGAGCAAGCCAGAACAATTGTAAAAGATTGTAAATCTTGTATGACACATTTGCCCAATCCTCATTTCGGAGTTAACCCTAGAGGATTAATGCCCAATCATTTGTGGCAGATGGATGTTACTCATGAGCCAAGTTTTGGAAAATCGCGATTTATTCATGTGACCATAGATACATGCTCAGGCATGATTTTTGCTTCCTTACATTCTGGAGAAAAAGTTAAAGATGTTACATCTCATTGTTTGCAAGCTTTTGCTGCATTGGGCATCCCCAAAATGCTTAAAACAGATAATGGCCCCGCATATACGTCCTCATCTTTCAAACAGTTTTGCGCAAAATTCAATATATCCCATAAAAACAGGCATCCCATACAATCCTCAGGGTCAGGGCATTATTGAAAGAGCAAACCGAACACTGAAAATTATGTTATTAAAACAAAAAGAAGGAAATTGGAAAAGTCCTAAGGACAGATTGGCAGTTGCCCTGTTTACCTTAAATTTTTTAACTTTAGACTCTAATGGTTATTCTGCTGGAGACAGACATTGCAATCCACACCAACAACATAAACCTTTGGTTTACTGGAAGGATGTTCTTTCAGGTACATGGAAGGGTCCAGATCCAGTGTTAATTTGGGGAAGAGGATCTGTTTGTGTTTTTCCAAAAGACGATCCTCTCCAATATGGATACCATCTAGATTAATAAAACAGGTACCACATCAAAATGATCAAGATGAAGTTATTGAAGAATCAAGATTAATAAAAAAGGTACAAAATCAAGAGGACCAAGATGAAGGTATAGAATGATTCCCTCAAAAGAGTCCTTCAAAATATTTCACAACTTAAGTGTCATTCCTCCCGGCCGGAACGAGGAGATCTCTCTTTAGTGTGCACACAATTGTATTTTTTTTTTTTCTTTTCTTTTTTATACATGTCTTTATGTCTGTACATTTGTCTACATTTCATGTTAATGTGACGTCACAAATATATGTTTGTATGTTTGTTCGTCTGTTCAGTGTGACGTCACAAAGAACAAAGCGCTTATGAAAAAGAAAAAAATATATATATATATATGGATCCAAATAACTTTAATTCATTTTAGGTTAAGAGTATTCAATTTAGGTAAAATAATTTTATAAATGAAGGTACTTTCAATTTTGATTTATAGGTGTCCCTGGGACTTCTCTTTAGCAAACAATATGACTAGTGCTATATAACCTGATATTTTGGTGTTTTGACTTAAGATTGTTTATTTGTTATTAACTTCATGCGGGATCTCGAGTGACTTGGCCGAGATTGCTGATCGGGTCAGCGCCATTTTAGGGTGTGTTTTTGGCGTGTGTTAGTCGTTATTAGAACCAGAGAGAAAAGTTATCAGAATAAAAAGCTGTTTGTCTCCAGTTTGCTTCTGAAGTTTTTCCCGCGGCTCGGTTGCTCCAAGCGCTTCAGGCAGCAACACCTACACCGGGCGCGGTGGCGCACGCCTGTAATCCCAGCACTTTGGGAGGCTGAGGCAGGAGGATCGCGAGTTCAAAGCCAGCCTCAGCAATGGCGAGGCACTTAGCAACTCAGTGAGACCCTGTCTCTAATAAAATACAAAAAAGGGCTGGGGATGTGGCCCAGTGGTCGAGTGCCCCTGAGTTCAATCCCTGGTACCAAAAAAAAAAAAAAAAAAAAAAAAAAAAAAAATTTTCCTACATTCAACGGGCTTTTTGCTTGGTTTCATAAACCCTATAGATGTATATAAATGACCTGAAGTGAAGATCACATCTAGGGGCTAGAGAGTGTTAAATGAGCATATGGGCCACAATATAAATAATAAGAACGTTATTTATTTATTTATTCTCTGTAGATGTGTTTTCCAATTCAACCTCCACTACCCAAAAGACAGAAAATGCAGTGATTTTTTTTTTTTCTTTTGCATCCTAGGGCAAGGACATTATTTATTGGGTTCTGGCTGTGTACCAGAAGCCATGCCAAGTGCTTCCCGTGGACGGTTCCACTCTGTTCTCACAGTAATTCTTGGGTAGGCACTATTACTATCCTCATTTCACAGATAAGTACATGAAGGCTCAGAGATGTGGATTTACTTATCTGTTGAAAGGTGGATCTGGGATGCCAATTCGGGCAGAGTGACTCCAGAACCCAGAGAAGGGCTCGTGACAATAGGACTAGAACTGGGCCCAGGGATGTGCTGGCCAGAGGACACGCCTCACCATAGTAACTGGTTCAGAGGAAGGGTGGTGAGAATTTGGTTGAGTTCAGTCTTTTTTTTTTTTTTTTTTTGGTTACTAGTTATAGAACCTGGGGCATGGTTCTCTCTTATTTTTTGTACCAGAGATTGACCTCAGGGGCACTCAGCCACTGAACCACATCCCCAGCCCTCTTCAGTATTTTATTTAGAGACAGGGTCTCACTGAGTTGCTTAGGGCCTTGCGAAGTTGCTGAGGCTGGCTTTGAACTTGCGATCCTCATGCCTCCGCCTCCTGAGCCGCTGGGATGACAGGCTTGCGCCCAGCTGGGGCACGGCTCTTGAGCAACTTATGCTTCAGTTTCTTCATCTGTAACGTAGGGATGGCAAGAGGACCCACGCTTATGATACTATGGGTAACATTTCATGACATGATGCTTGTAACATGCCCAGAACAGCACCTTGCCTTCAGTAAATATTCAATAAATACAAATTTTGTCAACATAGGAGAAATAGAACCCAGGATTGGTTATAAGGAAGGTGAAGGCTACCTGATCAGGCTCAGTCAACTGAAGTCACACTGAATGGAGAGAAGGACTTACCAGATCTGAAGACTCTGTGCCAGATGCTACCCAGGTGAACAGCTTTGTGTAAAAAGAAAGAGATTCAAAGTGCTTGGAGATAGAGCTGTGTCCCTTGGTCATTGAGCAAGAGACCTAGGAAGTAAATATGACCAACCAAGGAGTGTCTGGGAAGGAGGATGAGGTGCGGAAAAGCCAGATTCAAGATAGGGATAGAGAGAAGAGAAATAGAAGAGCTCTTCCAATTGTGCCTTTTTGGCTCCATGTTTGCCTTCTATCCCTGCTAGGCACAATTAAATGCAGATGGTCATTTCCAGGAGGCCCAAGAGCCTGGTGCCACCTCTCCAAGATTCCCCGGCTTTGAAAGGATGCTTGCTTGCCTGCCCAGTCTCCAGACGTTCGCAAACCCTTCCCAAAGACAAACCCTTTCCTACGCCCTGCTCTAAAACTGACCCACCTCTTGGGAGGTGAGGCCAGGGCTCGCCACTGAATGGGCACCATTGTCCTCCCAAGTGTCTGTGGGTCCAGATGCTGTCGGCCTGGAGGTGGTTCCACCGCAGCCTACGGTGCGGTCTGCCTGGAAGGCTTTGATTCACTCCAGGGACAACACTTCAAAAATTCAAACAGGCAACACATGCAATTCCAGCAGTCCCTGCCAGCCTCATACTCTGTTTTTCCATCATTTCATTCTCCTCCCCTTCGGGAGGGAGCCTCCTTTGGCATTTTGCGTATGAAAAATCAAAACCACCAACAGGGCCAACACCTGATAAGGAGCAAGGCATTGCCTAAGAGTTCCCAGGAAGAGGCGTCTTTGTTCTCCTTTCAAACCCTTGACACCGCTAACAGCTCTAATTACTGCATTTGCCATGGGATGTAAAATAATACCACATTCCAGAAACCCTGTAGTCTCCCTGGGAGAGACACACAGGGAGAGGTGCCCAGGGCTGCAGGAACGTGTTCTTTCATTTCTGGTCCCTAATGTTGGCAGCTATTCTGAGAACTTCACAGTACCTTCTTTATGTGCGTGGAGAAGGGCACTTTTTGCACGTGTAAGGATACATCATCTCACTACCCGTATCCACAAATCTGGTCTGCATATTTGACAACATTTCATGCAGAGCATGCTTCTGGAGAATGTTAGGATCTCCACCCAGGCCTTTTGGGGGGAAATGAGGACTTCAGAAGTTCCTGAGGCTATGAGCAACAACAAAATAGAACTACTTCCAACATAATTTAACTATAAAACCTAGTGATGTAACACCCACCCACACCCACATCACAAACCAAAGTGACATCACAAATACTAGAGATAATGGCTCCAAACTGCCTACATCTAAGCCAAAGTCTAAACAACAGCAATTTGCCCACACATGGCTGAGGCAGAGAAAGACAGGTGACTAGAAATAGTCAAACAAACAAACAAAAAAATAAAATAAAATAAAACAAAAAAAAAAAAAAAGAGAGAAAAAAAAGAAAAAGAAAATACATGTTTCTTCCCCTTACTAAGCTAGCTAAAATAAAATTTAAGGCAACTGAAATATGGTAAGGTGATATTATTTATTAATTTATATTATATTTGGGGTACTGGGAAATTGAACCCTGGGGTGCTCTGCCACTGACCTACATCCCCAGTCCTTTTTATTTTTATGTTTTTGTTTCGAGGCAGGGTCTCGCTAATTGCCCAGGCCGGCCTCGAACTGTTGATCCTCCTCCTTCAGCCACCTGAGCCACTGGGATCACAGGCGGGCACCACCGCACCTAGCTGATTTTATTTGTTTATAGATGACATTTCTTAGAAAGTCAGGTCTTTTTAATAATGTGATTCTAACCTATCGAAATTGTTTTCTTGTTCTTGCCCAGTCCCTGGAAATGGAGGCAAGTATGAATTACATGAGCTTTTGTCTTTATGGACCCCAGGGTTTATTTTCCTCTTGAGCAGCTTTTCTTGGCTCGTGGGAGGCTGGTTAGAAGGTGTCTTGGGGTTTGGCAGGACTCACCTGCTGTCAATTCTGTGTTGCAGTGTGGTGAAGTGACTACAGCTCCCGAGGACGCCCTGAGCGATTCCCTCCCATCCCTTTCCTGCACGGATTCCTTTATCTTTCCAGACTAAAATTGTCTTCTATTTGTAGTAAACTCTCCCCGACCCCCAACTTTCTGCCCCAGTATGTTATATTCTTTAAGAGTCATGACCTTGTAAAGTTCCTATCTCTACCCTACTTGGTATTAAGGGAAAAAAAAAAATCTCAGTGAGCAGGAGAGAAGCCATTTAGCAAAATTTCTAAGATTCATGCGGAAGAAAAACGGTCTATAGAAAGATGTTACTACTTAGCCTTCGAAGTATAAATCTAATCTGCTTGAGAATTAGTCTTTTTTTTTTTTTAATTCCTTTTCCCCTTTATAATTCTAGCACCCAATCAATGTGAGACGCGACCCCAGCATTCCCAGCTATGGACTCCGACAGTCCATCTTACTGAACACCAGGCTTCAGGACTGCTATGTGGTCTCACCAGCTCTCACCAACATCTGGACGGCCAGAACATGTGCAAGGCAGAACATCAAGGCCCCAGCACCAGGTACCACCTCTTGCTGGGAAGTGGTGAAGAACCCAGTAATTGCCAGTTCGTTCTCTCTGGCTAAGCTTGTGCTCCGGAGGCAACTGAAGGATAAATGCTGTCCAGTACCTTCTAAGTTTGGAGAAGCAAAGCCATTGAAGAGATTAAAGCCCAGGGGCAATTCAACAATGAAAGCCACACAGCAGGCCAGGATAAGAAACTCCATCAGATCCAAGAACAAGCGGCCATCAGGGCAGCTGCTGGGCTCACCTGGACAACGAGGACAGAGTCCAGCAGGAAGCATCAGAGAGGTAGACAATGGCCAGGAGTGGAGAAAGTGTAATGGGCGGGAAGAGGGAAAAGGTAAAGCTAGAGGACACCAAGTGAAGGAAATTCTCAAGCTGAAGACAGGACTGGGAAGGGAGGGTGCCCCCTGACAGAGTGGACAGATCAGATCTAGGGTCATAGTATGTATTATTATTTTGTTTTTTGTGGTGCTGGGGATTGAACCCAGGGCCCTGTGCATATGAAGCAAGCACTCTACCAACTGAGCTATCTCCTCAGCCCAGTATGTATTATTTATACTCTACCTCACTCCATAGAAAGATGAAGGGACCTTCATAAACACAGACAAAAGGAACTTGTAGGTGAAGGGAAAATAATGGGGAGAAAGGCCAGGATATGGGTAATGCAAGCTTACGCACATGTACGTGCGAGGAAAGCTGTAGCTCTGGCTGTGAACTTCCATATGGAGAACCTGGCAGCCAGGGGATGATCTGAGTCTGCTCCGTCAATCCATGGTGGCCAGTGGAGCTCAGTGTGTCTTGGAGCTAGACTGTCAGGGTTCATATCCTAGCTCTGACCATAATTGAGGATAACCTTAGGCTTAACCTTTTTGTGTCTTGTTTTTATCATATAAAATGAGGGATAATGGCCTCAGGGCTTCATGAAGATTACATGAGTTAATACATGCAAAAAGATTTGGAATAGTGCCTGGCACAGAGTAAAATAATTAGGATCCTGCATGGTGTTCAACAGATGACAGCTATGGTTATTAACCCTCCAACTGTGTGGCCTTGGGTAAACCAGTTCCAATTTCTCTGCCTTTAAAGCTGTCTCCTGCTGACCTTACAGGGCCATGGGGAATGCATGCAGTGGTATATTAAGGGGTTCAGTAAACTAGAACACGCTAGACAAATGTTGGTTGTTGCTGTAACCAAGACTCTGAGACACAAATCCCAGATAATTATTCTGAGCTCCCTTCTCAAGTTTTAGCTTTGACTTCTCTGCTTTCTTCCTGGCTAGAGCAAAGAAAGTTCAAAGGAGAAAAAAGTAACAGTCCGCCAAGACCTTGAAGATAGATATGCGGAAAGCATGGCCACCACCCAAGCACTACCCTGGGACAGTGGGACCGCAGCCTGGAAGGGCCGAGCATTGCCTCCTGAAACCCCAATGAGGCAGCAGGTGTTGGAGGACACACTAACAATCCACGGCCTCCCCACAGAGTGTTTACCGGGCTCTGTACCATGCCGTGGTGGAGCCGATGCTGTGGAATCCATCAGGAACCCCCAAGAGGTACAGCTTGGAGCTGGGCAAGGCCATTAAACAAAAACTTTGGGAAGCTCTGTGCAGTCAGGCTGCCACCCTAGAAGGTGCTCAGAAGGACCCACTGTCTGGCAGGAAGTGGCTGGGTGTCCATGAGCCTGTGCCCAAGAAATGGCCCAAGTTAAAGAGTGAAAAATAAAAATAGGAACTCATGGGAATAAGATATTCTCTGCTATATGTCCGAAAAATAAACACTACTTTGCACCTTCTACATCATCTCAGAGTGCTTTACAAATTAGTGACTACAAAACAAGACAAACAGCTATGGGACTTATTCAAGACTAAGTCCCCTCTCTACTCATGGGTAGGTAATTTATTTGTATATGTGTGTTTTAAAGAGATGGGGCCTCGGCCGGGCCTGGTGGCGCATGCCTGTAATCCCAGCACTTGGGAGGCTGAGGCAGAAGGATCGCTAGTTCAAAGCCAGCCTCAGCAATGGTGAGGCACTTAGTAACTCAGTGAGACCCTGTCTCTAATAAAAAAAAACAACAACAAAAAGGGCTGGGGATGTGGCCCAGTGCCCCAGAGTTCAATCCCCAGTTAAAAAAAAAAAAAAAAGAGGTGGGGCCTCACTATGTTACCTGGGCTGATTAAACTCCTGGGCTCAAATGATCCTCCTGCCTCAGCCTCCTGAGTAGCTGGGATACAGGAGTGACACCCTGCATCCAGCACATGGTTATTTAATTTTGAGGGCTAGCGTTTGGAGGTTTTCTCTGCGTAGGAAAAGCCCTAGAGATGAAGCCAATGGTTTAGGTCCCAAATTTTTAAAAAGAAGACTGCTAAGCTCTTTATCTTTGGCTACCTCTTCTAGCTCCCTCCACACACCCTGAGCAGAAAGTCTACCACCACCTCAAGGAAATAAACCCACAGTCCCTAGCAGGTGCTCGCTTGT
This sequence comes from Tamias sibiricus, assembly GCA_025594165.1. NCBI lineage: Eukaryota > Metazoa > Chordata > Mammalia > Rodentia > Sciuridae > Tamias > Tamias sibiricus. Next base: position 19,985,721 of record CM046664.1, read on the forward strand.
GACACTGCAGAAATGCCATGCAACCTGGACTCTATGGTAACAGGAGAGGAAATTACAGGGATGCTTAAGTTGAAATTCAAAGCACTGGCCCATGCAAAGCTCTTTGTAGAATCTGAAGACCTTAACCAAACAGCAATGACAACATACAAAACACATACTTGATAAAATTGTATTTTTTTTTTTTTACAGTCATTTGTACAATTTGTTACAAAACCATAGACAACTACGACTTGTTTTAAATCATTTTTGGTCTGCAAATATGTAAAATCTGTGTGCAATTATCATGTATTTACAGGGCCTTGTGTTAGTCATTTTCAATGATTATTCCAACAATGTCACACTCTCAACATAAGACATGGCTTAAGATAAATATATTAGTAAATAAATATTCTGAGAACATATTTCCATAAATGAAATGTGCTGCTATACATATACAGAATATACATAAGTTGTTTTCTAGCTTTTAAAACATTTTTTTTAAAAAAAATGGTAATGTTGGAAAAAGAGCCCTTAGACCATTTTATTACAAAATCTTTACAGCAAAGTTTTTACAAAATATCTTTTAAGTGCTATGGAGAAATTAAAACAAAACTTTTTAAAATAGTGCCTTGTTAGACCAACACAACAGAATTTGTATAAAGAATAGAAAAAGGCAGTTCTGTTTAAAAGACAATGCTCTTGATTAGTAACTCATTTTTAGACCTCATTAAAAAAGCATTAGCCCTGCGTGAATGTGAACTTTGAGACAAGAAGCACATGGGGACAACAGATGGAACTTAGTAAAATGGCGGGGGCTTGGAGGTGGGGGAGGGGCTGGGAGTTAAACTAGCTTACTGGACCTGTGTCCACAAAGAGGTACCTCGCTGGTCAGAACATCCAAACTTTCATATCCAGCTATTCTAGAACTCTTCAGTTTACATGGCTGTCCTATACCCTGGGCTGGGCCATGAGACCAGACTGTCTGTCACTTCCTGACTTGGGGGATGTGGGGTTCCCAGTGTAAAGTGGGATGCTCCATTTCCATGGTTAAATAACCATTATGCCACTGAGAGCCCACCAAAAAAGGTACCTGTCGCCATTATTGGAGTCTTACAGCTTCAAAGAAGACATTTCTTTTGATTGAATGGTGACACAAGATATCTGATTGTTATTCTGGTGACCTCCCTGTCTGGTGAGCCAACACAAATTTAAAAGATGGTGGTTGACATTTTAAGTTTTTAAATTTTCATTTTGCTTCTACTACAAAAATATCCTTCTTTTGTCATCTGCAGTTATCACTCTTTCAAAATGAAATCGGATGCATTTAACAAGTGCAGTGGCAGCCAGATTCTCTATTCATCTTATTTATTGCTTAAGGCTTTTGAGGAGTGGTTTCCAGCCAGGACTAAAGAAAGCTGCTTTGGGGGTATGGTTTCAGACAAGGAAGATAATATGCATTCAAAGGCATTAAAAACAAAAAAGCAAAACCACAAACAACAAAAATCTCAACAATGAGAAGCTGTTTTTTGCAGTTCATGTTAAAAGCCATACCCCCACTTCCCTAAAACCATGTAATGCAAGCTGTTGTCCTTAGCAGCTGCTACTCCTGGCCCCAGAAATAAAGGCAGCCCTGATCTCATGTCAACAGCTTAGGCGCTTCTCACACCCTCGCCAACAGGTGTGCTGGGACAGCTTGGGGGGAGCCACCCCAAGGGACCATACCCCAGAGGCTGGACAACAAATTCACAGCGAGTTCCTAAATGGCAAATGGCTTCATCCTTTGATGCTGGAATCACTGTCAAATCAATCCTAGCAAGAAATAAGTACATTTCCTGATCACAGACTGGGGTTTTAAAGAAAAAAGTATTATATACAGAGATCTCATTGAAAATGTTCCAGTCTATACTCTGGGTTGACTTCCTGTAAGCCCTACTGTGAGTGGTAATAAGGGTTCCCTTGCAACCTAGGGTGGTCCCTATTTTCCCTACATGGGGCCAGATCTCAAGGTTCCTATTCTGCAATGAACATTTAGATCCAACAGACCTAACTTTCAAATGGCAACAAGTATCTGCTAAATGAATAAAAGTGACCAGAAATTACTCCACATGAGGGCTAATGTGATTAATTTCCTCTAAAAAAAAAAAAAAAAAAAATATATATATATATATATATACACACACACACACATATATATATATATATATATTTAAGGACTACATTGGACAAAAAGGATGACAATCCCTGATCTGAAGTAGTTTTAAATATTCTCTCCCTTTTAAAAAATGAAACATCTTAAAAAAAAAAAAAAAGTTTGGGTTCTTAAAACTCTCCCTCCCCCTTTTAAAAAAACAAACAAAAAGGCTGGAAAAATATACAAAAACCCTACCCTTTGGGGTCTAAACTATCTGATAGTCTTTCTGTCTCATGGAGAATCAATACATAATAGTGCATTAGGTAGAGAGGGTAGTAGACATTTGCTGGCGAGATGAGCAATTTCAGCCATGAGGCAGAGGGCTGAATAACCCTGAAGCAGTGCTTCCGTGGGGGAAATGGAATAGGAAAAGCATCATTTGAATGGAGCTCAGTGCACACCCTGAGGGGTCTGAAAACGTGCCCCCAGGAAGGCAGCCCAAGGAAGCAGCAGTCAAGGGGCATGGCCGCCCTCACAAACGTGCATGCGCACAGGCTTGCTCCAGCGTGCCCATCCCTTCTCCAAAGGGTAGTGTGCTGCTGGGTGAGTGCAGAGTGCTCCTCCCAGCCCCATTGGACACCAAGGCCACAAAACTACATTCCTCTTGGGTGTCTGCCCCATACACCCCGTTGAACCACTTCTGTAGCCAGTGGCAGGAAGCACAAAATATTTTTGCAAAGGATTCCAAAGTCAGGATCACAGAAGGGAGAGTTTCTTCTTCCCTGCCCCAGGGGTCAGAGTTCATGTACAAGACTCCACAAACACTGCTCTTATTATAATCTGGACCTCTGTCAAGACCACGATCAGGAACTCTTTTTGCTTGGGATAATGACCCAAAGGGGCAGATTGAGCATATTGGGCAGAATTGTCCCTTTCACCCTGGGGCTTATGTAGCAATGGCTTGACTCAGCTCAGCTCTCCAGTGCTGCAGATTTTACAGCCAGGGCCTATTACTAGCCATTCCATCACTTGCCTACAGGTATGGCCTGGAGAGGCATGGCTTCCGAGAAGACCTGACATTTTGTATGTTCAGATTTGCCACAAGAAAGGCAGCTTTGCTTTGTTCCTCAGAGTTTGTACCCATATCAACTAGCTTTACTTCAAGTTTCTGGTTCATTTTCTAAGGCAGGTGTAGCCCTGAGCTTTTCAAAGGCCTGAGCTCCCTCAGGGGAGACAACAGTATCTACACATGATGTGGTTCATTTAATGCAGCAGTGATTTTTTTTTTTTCAGCAAAAGTTGGCAGCTAGGGTTCTTTAAAATATATATTTAAATAACTTTTTACATTTACATATAATATCTTTAAAAAAAAAAAAAAAAAGCAGAGAACTTAATCCCACACACCTCGGAACCCCAAGCACACACTTTACAAAACAAAAAAATAACATGTTATCAAAAGACTCAAAGGACTCAGAATTTTGTCTGTTGGTTTGCTAATGGGAATGGGGGTGGGGTAGGGAAGGTGCCACAGGTGGCTCACATTTTGGGTTGAGAAAGAGGGCTCTCTTTATTACCACTTTTGTGTTTGTCAAAGCTAAAAAAAATTTGTTTCTTGTTTTCGTTTTGAAGGAAGTCAGAGTTTGGAGTCTCCATACAATTCCCAATTTCCAGATAAGATTTCCTTCTAAGCTCAGGCTCCTGGGCTGCTGCTGTCTGGTGGGTGAGATCCCAGTCCTAGGAGAGAAAAGGAGAACATTCATCAGGGGAGGGAGGTAGCACTGCAGGCTTTGGGAACAATGCACAGGGACCAGGCAAGGGACCCGGGTACCCTGTCCTCTATGATTGGCAGGCTCTTAGGAAGTGACAGCTCACAAGGTGGATGGACTGTGTACATGGTAACCACTGAAGCACAGCTACTTTTCTGAGGGGAGCTCAGTCTATGCCAAGAACATCTTTTTTTCCGTAGGGCATGTTTTCTCATCACAGAGCCTTCTGGAAGCCCTTAGGTACCATGAAAACACAATGTACAAACTGATGTTAACTGACTGCCCCAGGTGCAGGCACTGGGAAGAGCAGGAAGAACCTCTCACGAGCTTGCAGACCTTCCCACAAAGTAATCTCAGCTTGAGATGATTTAGGAAGTAAACAGATGGTTCAAGAGTGATCCTGGAAGGGGCTGGAGGGTCACTAGGCTGAGATCTGAAGGGAAGTCCTAGAGGTCTGGAGGCTGAAATGAGCTTGGCATGTTGGAGGGACAGGCTGAAGGCCACAGCAGGGCAGAGCAGAGAGCAAGGAGGAGAGCAGAACAGACAATGGTGGATGGGTCGGCAGGAGCCAGATCACATACAACATTTTAAAAATTCTAAAGGTAATGGCAAGTCATTAAAGGGTTTTCTAAAGACATCCACAAATGTTTCAAAAAAGGACATTGATATTCTGCCTCTGAAGAGGAATAGAAGGCAAGGTCAGTTACAGAAGACCCATCAGAAGACCACTGCACTCACTCTGGAGAGAGGAACACGGCTGGACAGAGGGGGGCAGCAGTGAGGATGCAGAGAAGGTGATGAATCCAAGATACACTGTGGGAATGAATGCTTCTGTGGGGATGACAGGCTAGGATGCCTATGAAGCATTCGGGGGAAGAGATGATAGGATCATGGATACAGAGGGCTCAGTGGATCTGGAACTCGAGAGGTGGGGCAGGGCACTGGAATGACATTTGGAAGTCATCAGGTGCAGAATGTTAAAAGCCAAGGGCACAGAAGAGGATGGAGAAGAGACTCCATGGAAACGCCTGCCCTGGCCTACTGCCATCTTCTGCTCTCACCTGCAGCCTCAGTGGCTGGGGTGTTGGACTCCTGAGTGTCCTGAGGGGCACCAGGGAGGATGACCCTGGTGGCACCTGCCTCCTCTGAAGGGCAGCCAGGCTGCTGCAGTACCTCAGCCTGGTGGCATGGAACCCGCTCCTCTTCCCTGGCTGTTGCCAGGTTCCTGTGGGGCCGCTGGGCATCCAGGTCCAGTGTCCCACCCCAGGGGCTGAGGCTGTGGGTCCCTTGGCAGTCTGAGGACAGGCCCAAGTCACAATCCATGTCCTCCGGAATGATGGGGATGCGCTGGCTCAGGTCCCGGGCCCCTGGGTAGCAGCTGGGTGGGGGCTCCTCGGTGAGTGTGTACTGCACACTCACTGAGTAGTCCTCAGTGTAGCAGCCACTACCCCCACCACCGCTGTGGGCCACCTGCTTCTCTTCATAGAAGCAGCAGGGCAGGCCCTCATATTTCACCCCATCTGTCCTGGGCAAATGGTCTGGGTGAAGGCCATACAGGCCTTGGGAGCTTCCTGGCTGTGGCTCCCCACCCACAAGGCCACAGCCCTCACGGAGCAGAGCGCCCAGGAGCAAGGTGCTGCTACTGCTGGCTGCCCCGGGCCCCGGTGCAGAGGGCTGAGGCTCACAGCAGCAGGCACATGACGGCCCCTCCCGGCTCCCATTCCAGGTCCTCCTGAGGTCCAGGGCGGCCCCAGGAGAAGCCTCGAGCCCCACTTCTGAGGTAGAGCTATTGGGCCCCCTGTGCTCCAGCGAGGAGTTGCTGCTGTAGTTCATCTCCAGGCTGCAGGTGGACAGTTGGTCCCCTGAGGGAGAAGCAGGGCCCAGCCATGGTTCTCCCTTCCCAGCACCATAACTGTGTGCTGCCGGGAGTTCCTCGGGTGGCAGGGAGCCCTCAAGGCAAACAGCAGGTCCCCGGCCAGAGTTGCCCGAGGCCCCTGCCTCGCTGGTGCGACAGGGGCTCCGGCTACGGTAGATGAAGGGGTCATAGTCACTGCTGAGGGAGCTGCGGAAGGTGGAGCAGCTTCCGTACACACCCTGGTTGCTGACCTCAGTGCAGTCCACCACAGAGTCGCTAGAGGAACAGTGGCACTGGCCAGAGCTGCTGCTGCTGCTGCTGTCACTGCCTGGGCAGTCGGCCAGGTAGCCACTGCACACGGAGCGGTGGCCGTGGTAGCAGCTGAAGCTGGATGTGCTGCCACTTTCCAGGTGGGAAGGCGGGGCCACGTGCACCACAGTGGGGAAGAGCAGGTTGCCGCTGCCGCTGCTCGCTGGAAAGGCACGGGACGGGCCCCTGGGCAGAGGCTGGCCCTCCTGCTCTGGGTAGCTGAGGCCCTGGAAGTAGTAGTGTTGGTACATGGTCTCATACTGGGAGAAGCAAGCTGCCTTGGAGAAGCTGCGGCCACTGAACTTGGGCCTGCGGAAGGGGTGGGCTGGGGAGTAGGCCCGGTGCTCCAGACTACAGCGGTGAGTTGCCAGGGTGTGATCCAGGTGCAGGGGTGGGTAGCTGCGGATGTAGGTGGGGGTTTGTGGAGAATAGAGGCTCTGCTCCCCATGCCGGTCCATGGTGAGCAGCGTGACGGGATTCCCGTGGGAGTCCATGCTTGTCCTCGTAGGGTAGGCTGGGATGGCATTGGTCCTGTGCACGCGGCCAGGGTAATGTACTGGCAGGGTCACCCTCTGCTGCCGACTGCGTGTAAGGTTGCTGGTCTCCACACACACGGCACCCGGGTTTCCCTTTTGTTCTGGGGAGAGGTGGAGGAAACAAGGTAAGCAGGGCTGAGCATACTGGTGTCAGGGGCTAGAGAAATTAAAAAAAAAAAAAAAAAAAAGTAGAAACTGAAGCAGCAACCTAGGCCACATCCTGGTGCCTGTTCTGACCACCTGCCACATCCTAAGTTGTCACCAAACTCAGCTGGGCTGGCAGAGGCCAATCTGCCTCTGTGTGAAAGGTAGTTACTCCCATAAAGGCCTGTGTCTCACCTCCCCACTGCTCTGCCTGACAGGGCACCAGTCTACAGAAAGCAATAAGGACCCAAGGATAAAAGTGCCTCCAGCCCCATAAGAGTGACACAGTAGCAGCATTGCAAACCTGCCACATTCATTATCTCTGTGGTCCCTGGGAACAACCCTGTGGTCTGAGCATGGCAGCATCATTACTGTCATCCCACTAAAGAGGGGCCTTAGGCTGGAGGTACAGGCTTTGTCCAAGATCAGGAAGCTATTTAATGTGAAGCCCAAACTTGAACTTGGCACAATTTTTTGGTGTGTGCTGAAGATGGAACCCAGGACCTTGAGCATACTAGGCAAGTGCTCTATCACTAAGCCACATCCCCAGTCCCTTAGAGTGATTCTTAATGCCAAGCTTTTCTGAGGGCTGTGTAAACAATCTCCAAAACCCAAGGCCATCATGCCTCCAGTTCAGACAGCACCGCTATGGTGGTTTTGCTTGCTCATTAGATTACGACAGGTGTCATGCTCTTGCTAGGCACTAGGCAGGGATAGTGTCCCCTGACTTGACTCTTCACCAATGATTAAAGCAGGTGACAATTACCTATGATGTTGTGTCGACAGTGGGGGCAGGTGTGGTGCTGCAGCAGCCATGGGTCCACGCATTTCCTGTGAAACCGGTGAGTACAGGGGATAACCCGCAGCTCCTGGGAAGGGAGAGAGGGGATACAGCCTGAAGGGAGGATGTGGGGGGAGCAATTTTGCCTTCAGCCTCACACATACTTCCTCCTATGGAGTCTGGTATGGACTGAGGACTCCTGCTCACTGTACTGGTACCTTCCTGCTACAGTTTGGACCCTAACTTTCCCCATGTGTTAAAGGCTTGGTCCCCAACTTGGCACTACCAGCAGTGGGGCCTGGGAGTAGGTCTTTAGGTCATTGCAGGCATGCCCTTGAAGGGGATTTGGGGACTCCAGCCTCCCCTATCTGGCATCCTGGCCACAGGTGAGAAGTTCTGCTCTGCCACAGGCTCCCATAAGGATGTGCTACCTCACCACACAACAAAAGCAATGGGGACAATTGATCACGATCTGAAACCTCTATAAAACTTAACCAAAATAAGCTCTTCTAAGTTGATTATATCAGGTACCGGTTGCAGCAGTGGAAAGCTGACTAACATATTTCCCACTCTCTGCTGCCTCCAGCTCCGGTGAGCTCCATTCCCTAAAGCAGAGCCCACCGAGGGGGTCTAGGGAGAAGAGAACTGCCCCTCCGTCTGCCCCAGTTCTAAGTGTGGAGGGAGTGGATGTACACAGGAGCAGGCTCCTTCCTGGAGTCGGAGAGTGCGTACTTGAGGATGTGAAGCCTGGGGGTGTGGAAAGAGGGTGAGGAACACCCTAAGATATTAGGCATCTGGAGTGGGGGGCATTGCCTCCAGGTACCCTAAGTGAGGACGATAGAAAGGACGATGTCTAGGACTTGTGATTGACAGGGGTGGGATGAAGGGTAGAGGGTTGTCCCTTCTGTCACTGGACCCCAAACACTTATCATGGGGACACATGACTTACAATGAAAGCAGCCTATGTGGAGAGAACATGATGGGGTTTTTTTGGGGGGGCAAAGCCACCTCTGTGATTTCTAAGCCTAAGCATTCTGCAAATCTGCCTCATCTGACCAGTCTGGCACAGTAACATTCAAATTAATATCAAACCTTTGTGCCTGTCAGCGTGTCAAGAGGTCTACCTGTACTTTGATCTTTGTGGTCACCTAGAATGTGAAATGCAGGCACAGGGAATGAGGTCACTTGCCCAAGTTCACAAAGCTAGAATCCAGGAACTGGGTTAGAACCCAGGCAGTCTGTACTCAGAGCCCCTGCAGGAATCCATTACTCTAAAGGACTCTGCACAACTAAACTCACTGTCATCCAACAGTGGGACACTTTCATCAAAAGGGCATAAAACGTCTACAATTGAAGTGGTTTACTTGAAGTTGCTCCCTGCTCCCCCAGACCATATTTATACATATATCTATCTATAGAGAGATGAAGCCAAGATGGCAAAATATTAGTGATGGGTGATTCTAGGTGAATAATCTATGTCACTCATGTACTATTCTTGTAACTTTTTTAAAGATCTGTCCCTTGTCTCTTTGCAAGTAAAAAAACACCATGTCAAGTATTAAGAAATTTTAGAAGAGTGATTCTGAAACAGAGCCAGCATGTGTGAATGTTTTGTGTTCGTGTGTATGTGTGTGTGTGTGTGTGTGTGTGTGTGCGTGCGCACACACGCGTGTGTTTTACTGGGAATCAAACGCAAGGCCTTATGCATTCTAGGCAAGTGTTCCACCAGAGTCACATCCTTAGCCCCTGTGAATGTTCTTAAAACCAGACATTTCTGGCCTACCATATATCTCTGATCAATTTCTTAAATCACCTACATCCAGCTGGATCCTGTGGGGAGTGTTGTGTCCTCCCCAGTCCTGGGGAGGGAAATGGCTAGACTGTTCAGGCATCATCCCTTAGAGACCCCTGTGTTGACCCCTTTTAGTTACTGCAAGGGTATGGGGAAGACTGTGGCCTGAGTGTCCATATTGATCTACCACCTCCTCCCCACCCAGGACAGGCCCTGCCTCTGCCACTACCTCTCCGTCGATGTACTTCTCCAGGCAGATGGCACAGTCAGACGTGGAGCTGCTGCTGAGGGTGTCCAAGGCCCCACAGCTCCCCTCCCGGCGCCCCTTGCTCTTGGAGTTGAACTTTCTAGTTTCCATCTTCTCCAGAGCCTGCACAGCCAGCCTGTTCATGGAATTCTGTGTGGCAGAACAGAGTCAGTGTTAAGAATGTGGTACATATTGACAGCGGTAGCTACCCTCAGGACCATGGTACCTGAGGTACTGGGAGAGGCTAATGTTAGTCTCTATCAGGCCAGAACAGATTTTTCTTTTTTTGTTTTGGTACTGGAGATTTAACCTAGGGGCACTTAACCACTAAGCCACACCCCCAGCCCTTTTTATTTTGAGGTAGGGCCTCACTAAGTTGCTTAGAGCCTTGCTAAGTTGTGGTGGCTGGTCTTGATCTTGCAATACTCCTGTTTCAGCCTCCTGAGTCTCTGGGATTATAGGTGTGCACCACTGAGCCTGGCTGCCACACAGATTTTTGAGAAACTCAAAACTCAGACTGCCACGGCAAATATTTTTCCAGACCCCTGGAGTATCCATGATATCAGCCCAGGCTTTCCTCGGGTGGCAGTGCTAGCAGAGGTCTTGCCTTCAAGGTGAAGGCAGGGCTCTCCCGCTGCCCCACTGCTTCTCAATTCTGTGAGACTGCTTTATATTCCTTCTCTACATTGAAGGAAGCTGTGAGAGGGTAAATGAGATAATGCATGAGTCTTGACATCAGACACATAGGATGTGCTCAATAAACATCAGCCCCTGTGGTTGGTGGTGGCCCTCATCCCTTGTGAGAACTTAAGTACTTCTCCTTGACAGACTTCTGCCAACTGTGGCACTGTCGCTGCCTACAGCAATTGCCGCTTGCAGCAACGATACCACGGGAGAAAACTCGGAGGCAGACTGGAAATGAAAAGGTTCTTTTATTCTTCTTTCTTTTAACTTCTCTCTCCGGCTTCAACAAACTCTCCAACTCCAACCCACCCTCTAACTAACCTCACCCGGTTAAATACATTTTGCCTTAACAAGGACAAGTGCTTACAGCTCGAGCTTGCAGGTGCGTCACACAGTGTTCACGGGCATAAAAAGATTCTTAGATAAATGCATGAATATCAGGTGAAAATACTTGAACACTTTTATGGCTCTCAGCTAACCGCCATCTTAGCTATCCTCAATTAGGGCTCTTACATGGCACGATCTCTCTCTCAAGATGATACATTGTCACATCCGACAGTCTTGATCCCTGCTTGCCCTCTCACCACTCTCTATCCCCAAATCTTCCTTTCCTATAAGCACACAGTGGCATGCTGGCTGGAGTGCTACTGTGGCTACACTGTTTATCAAGAATCACCAGGAGAATTTGGTAGATGCAGATTTGGATTGGGCAGGCCAAGGGCCTGGGACTCTGTATTTCTAGTAAGCACTCAGGTGCTGCTGGTGCCTAGGTCTGCTTGAGAAGCACAGTTCAAAGATTCCATGAGAACATTTAAACATTTCCTCTGAAAAACTAGCTGGAAATGTCCCTAGTGCTGGGCCTTTGCCCCCTTTGGAACAGTAAAGGCGTAGTGCAGGAGGCTTGGCTCTCTCTCAGCCACTGGGGACCGGCTGGGAGTTTGGACCCCAAACCAGTAGGCTGACGGGAGCCCTGACTTTCACCAACAACAGGGCAATGAGACCAACGTTCTGGGACTTCACTGAGGGATTACCTGACTACGTCGCTGCTTCAGCTTGATTTTGACGAGGAGAATGAGGCAGACCAAGGAGACCACGACAAAGAAAGCCAGGAAAATCCCCATGTCAAAGTACTCAGTGGGTTGCTTGAACAGAACACAAACACGGTCAGTCAGACTCTCTTCAGCCAGGTGACAGGCACACGGGATGTGGGCCCCAGTGAGGGGAAGGATGGGGTGGATGTTCTCACTGTGTGCAGGAAGCTCCAGGGGTTCTGCTCATGTCACACAGTGCACTCTTTGGGCCTAGGTAGTGCTTTCAGTGTGGCTGGGGGAGGCCTGTAGCCCTCCAGGCCTCCCAATAGCCAAGTGAACTCTATTCATAAAGCCTGGTCCCACTGGAATAGTGCAAAGTTTGATGTAACCAGTAAGAAAAGTTCTTCTAAATAAATACAAATAATCACATTTAGAGGACAAAGGAGTGAGTGTCATGTTTTGAGGGAACAGTGATTACTAACCATATAATTAACGGTTTACAACAACTCAGAAAATTGTATGCTGCTTCCACAAATATCAGCTTCCACTACAATGAGTCATATTTACCAAAGCATTCTTTTTTCCTTTAAAAAGAAGCCAGCAAGTCAGTTCTGCAAATTCCCTCTAGTTTTAGTTCTAACCTTTTCCTCATGGAACACTCCTCTACAGCTTGAAGCCACCTCACCTCGGACATGCATTTAGCCAAGAGCAGCAGAGTTGTCCTAACAGGATGTTGCATGTATTGAGAGACACCTTCACCCGTGCAGGAAACATAAACCCCCATGTGAGTAGGAAACCTGGGGTACTAGCTCCAGGTTCCTAGAATCCTCCAGCTTGAGGTTGTGCAAAACATGCCAGGCCAGCATTAATAGCCATTAGTGTCCCTTCAACACACTGAAGAGAAGACTAAATGCCGTGCAAGTCAATCCCAGTTGAAAACTAACTTTCTCAGACTCAACTGTGAGTGGAGAGTTTGGGTGTTTTTTTTTTGGAAGGGCAGTACTGGGGATTGAACTCAGGGGCACTTGACCACTGAGCCACATCCCCAGCCCTATATTGTGTTTTATTTAGAGACAGGGTCTCAATGAGTTGCTTAGCGCCTCACTTTTGCTGAGGCTGGCTTTGAACTCGCGACCCTCCTGCCTCAGCCTCCAGAGCTGCTGGGATTACAGACACTGTGCCACCATGCTGGGCTTGAGTCAGGGAGTTTTTTAAAAAATATTCATTTATTTGGTTTTAGTTGTACACAATGAATTTTTACATGGTGCTGAGGATCGAACCTGGGCCGTGCATTTGCTAGCCAAGTGCTCTACCGCTGAGCCACAACCCCAGCCCGAGTCAGGGAGTTTTAAGGTAATTTACCCTACAGAAAAAAGGACATACAGGACTTTTCTCTAGTGTCTGGGTCAAATGGAAGGAGGGAGACACAGGAACCCAAATGCTGGGCATTCCACCCCTTCATTTTCCTTAGTGTGCCTCTCAGAGGCAGGTGCCACATGAGAGAAGGATGGATGAGAGGGAATGCCAGGCAGGGAGAGCACAATTTTCTTAGCACAAGCCATCTATTTCTGGTAAGATTTTTCAACTTCCTATAAAGGAATATGGGTGAAATATTTTCCTGGCATTCTAGAGCTGATCTTTACTTGCAGGAGCCTGGGGTACGCTGGCATTTTAAATAGACGACAGGAATGAAAGCATCAAGCCCAAAGGAAACAAAGGTACAGACAGCAGCATACAAGTCATGGCCTGGGCTGGCCAGCGTGGACACTCACTCGAGGAGGGCGGTGCTGGATCCTTGCTCGGGCCACTTTCTGCTTGTTGACAATGTTCATCAGCTTGAGAGCATCGGCGCCCTTCACATACACCACTGGTCTTTTGAGTGGGTCTTCTGAGCCCTGGTTTAGCTGAGGAAGTAGAGAGCCCTGGTTAGAAGATGGGCTTACTTTAATTAAGAAGAGATGACTGAGGTCGTAGCTCAGTGGTAGAAAGCTTGCTTAGCCTGTGCAGGGCCCTGGGCTCAATAAAAATAAAACAGCAAGAGAAGGGCTGGAAATCTGTATCTGGAAATCCTTAAAATCCTTAGGCAAGACAGCTTCAGGGTCCCCAAAAGGACAGCTAAGGCTGGTGCTTGCTGTGAGATGGGCTGGCCAGGCTGCTGGCCCAGAAGAGTCTTTGAAAATGTTTCCCACCCCAACTCCCTGGCTCTTCACCCCTCTCAGTTCACCTCCCTCAGGTATGATGTCCAAATACAGACAACTTACTTCAGCAGACAAGTTAACTAAAGGAAGTGCCTCTTTCAGGGAGATTGCAGGGATGGCGTGGCTCGAGTTTACCTGGTCGATCGCTTCTGGGTTTTCAGACACATCAAAGATGACTGCAGTAGCTCCCCGCTGCACTGCTCGCTTGGCCTGGCAGAGGCAAAAAGAGCAGGTTGGCAACTCTGGTCTTCTTACCTCACCAATGCTGACCTTGGACATCGGGCCTATATGCGAATGCAGAATCTGACAATAACCAACTTGTGTGACTCTGGGCAAGTTACTCAACTTTCTTAAGCTTCAATTCTCTCATGTGTAAAATGGGACAATGCCACCTACCTAGTATGCTTATCCTAAGAACCAGGTGACTTATAGGTAGTTTGGTACTCAATAAGCCTCTGTTGTTAATGTTAGGATAGTTGAGGAGACAAACTACAGTTAAACACCCTGCCTGGTCAGTAGACACACTGATATCAGTGTTTCCTACTGTGAACACAAAGCCCTCAGCAACCAAGGCAAATGCCTTTGGTCCATCTCTGTGGTCCTTTCTTCCCTCCCATGTCACCCAGTTAGAATAGCATGTTGACTATTTCTGAATGAACCTCAGAATTGTCAATTTTAATCAGTGACACAAGCTGAAGACCTTTGGAGACTCTGTCAGGGTGGGGGGGGGGAAGCTATGAGAAATAATTGTACATGGGGATTTAGAGCAGTTGGCTGCCAAACCTGGCTGCACATCAAAAACCACTTGGGAAGTTTGTAAAGCAGATTTCCTGGCTCAAACCACAGAGACTGATTCAGCAGGGCTGGAGTCAGGCCCAGGAAACTGAGTTCTATAAGCTTTCTGAGGGATTCGTATGATTCAATTACTTGGGGGAACTATAGATCAGAGCGATGAGATTAGAAGGTTTAGAAACAAATGAGAAGTGATGGGATTCTTTTTTTGAAGGGGGTGTGGTGGGGGGGGAGAGGATTCCTTTTTATCCCAATGAACCTTCTAATTTCACACCCAGCCAAGTGAACAACAGGGCAGAAGCTGTGTGAGAACTAGACTATAAGACAGACTCTTGCTTTTAGGAGTCTGAATCGTGTCAAGTGACTCCTCTTAAAAAAAAAAAAAAAAAAAAAAAAAAAAAAAAAGTGGGGAAAAAACAAAACAAAAACCAGGCTGCTATAAGCTATAAGATGGGAAAGTGATGGTGAGCGTTCAAAGATCAGTACAGGCACCAAAGGCCCCAGTGATTGAGAAAGAATAAAATCTGAATTCCTTCCACAGGCACTACTCTCTATTGATGTTGGCTGAAAAAAATGTGGCTAGTTTAATGACTCCACTGGACCACTAGAGGGCAGCCTCATCCCACAGCTTTTAAACCAATTCCCTGCACTTGCTACCAAACAAGCAGGACCAAAAACCTCTTCAGCGGTTCTCCTGGGCAAGGTATGTTCCTCAGCAGTTTAAGCCCTGGCACCCTAGGTGCTGTGCTGCAGAATCTGTCCCTGTTCTGCAGGAGCCTCTCTCTCTCTCTCTCTCTCTCTCTTTTTCATTTTCAGTACTTGGATTGAACTCAGGGGTGCTTTACCATTGAGCTATATCCCCAGTTCTTTTATTTTGAGACAGGGTCTCACTAAATTGCCCAGGCTAGCCTCAAACTTGTAATCTTCCTATCTCAGCCTCCCAAATAGCCAGAATTACATGTATGTGCCACTGCACCCAGCTCTTTTTTTATAAAACTGAGGCAGAATGTATTAAAAGTCTCGCCTCTGGTCTGGTCCACCCCACCATGTTTTACAACAGAATGCTACACTAGAAGTCAGGAGTGAATCAATACTGGGAGCTATTACCAAGCAAGTTACGGAATCTCTTTCAGCCCCAGTCTCAGTTTTCTTGTCTGTCAAGGAGGTGGGTGCCCATGTAAGTATAACTAGGGTCCCTTTGAGTTCTCAGTCCTGGCCATTCAACAGAGAATCCAGAGTGGCAGAGTTGAGAAAGTATGAGGCCAAGGTAGCATCATTTTCCTCCTCCATTAAGCTCATTAGGGCTGCAGATCTCTGTCTGAAGTCAACAGCTCACCAACTCCAGAGGTAACAACGTGTAGATGCTTGTGTTTTCTGCTCAGATGGTGGGTACCCTGGTCTTCACAAATTCCTTCTTCAGTTGAGGATCAGAATAGAACCCAGGTCCTCCTTCCTTGTGTTCCTTTATTTAGCCTTCATTCCATGGTCAGGCAACACAGTACCTTTGGGGAAGGTGCATTCAGATAGGTCCTGATAAGAAGCATCCTGCACCTCCGCTTTGATGCTAGTGCACCTGGAGAGTCCAATGCCAGCGGGATGACAGACTGCAGGACCTGGGGTAGGGAATGCCTCCCTGGTAACTGCCTCAGGGGTGCTGCTGAGCTGGGTGGGCTCCTTAGACTCCCAGGCTTCCCTGATCCATGAGAATGCAAAAGTCTTAAGGACTTGCAGGTTCCACAGATGCAGCATGACCCCACTTTGGGACAGGCCTAAAAGATGTGTTTTGTTTGTTTTTGTGGTGCTGGGCCCAGTGCATGCTAGACAAGTAAGTTCTCTACCACTGGGCCACACCCCCAGTTCTATAAAAGAAGTTTTAAAACAAACTCAAGGAGCCTGGTTTGTACAGTGAAGAGGGCAGGTGGCGAATAAAGTGCTTCCATTCCAACTTCTAGCCCGATTTCAGATACAACCTAACCAGCTTATGCACAGGAGCCAAGGACAAATACCATGTTTGAGAAAATGCTTAATTCTCATAGTTTACTTTTAAAGTTATACTTAATGCAGGCTATTAAAACATTTATATTTCCTGCATGTTCCAGGACTGGACAGGAGGCGAGTCAGCTCAGAACCCTACTAGAAACCTGCCTGTCAAGAGCCAGCTTAGGATTTAAAATAGGCTGTGAATAACCCGTATTTAAAAAATGATGTCTTTATTATAATTTCCTGAAAGCAAATTTAAAAAGTATACAACACTTCTTGGTCATATTTTCCCTTCTGCTCATTTTTAGTTAAAAAACTTGATGAGGGCTGGGGTTGTGGCTCAGCGGCAGAGTGCTCGCCTCGCACGTGCGCGGCCCGGGTTTGATCCTCAGCACCACGTAAACATAAATGCATTGCATTGTGTACAACTAAAGTAAATAAATAAATATTAAAAAAAAACAAACTCGATGAGGCAAATTTCTTGAACCAATCTTCATATCTTAGGTCATCTTCCATTTTACCACGTCAATCTTGGGCCAAGATATTATTTCAAAATAAATCTAAACCCTAGTTGGGAGATTATCAGCATTGTGACCACTACAAACCCAGTCTCCATAGTGTCACACAGTGTCCAAAACTCTCAAGGCTACTTGAAAGAAAGGATACAGCCTGTGGATATGGCTAGAGTAAGGTCACTGGTAAGTTGGGTTTCACTTCAAGAGGGCAGTTACCCCTAAAAACTGAAGCACAAGAAGCAGCCAAAGGCCTTGCCTTGATGACCTTTGCATACCCTTCCCACAGAGGGATCTTTAAATCCTTTATCACCTATGCTGCTTTGATTCTCACTACAGGCCCAACCAGTCAGCAGGTGACTAGAAGCCCAGCAGGTAGAATGCTAAATAAAAGGTTGTCAAGGTCCTTATTTACCCTTTCCAGGGTTGCAGAACCTGAGGCTACACAATGTCTGCAGCCACTGACAGTAAAAGGCAACAACTGCACACTTACAGATACATTTTGAAAAGCATAAACATTTGAACCCTTATAAGAGAGGGCCCTACTGTGGTTGGCACTTACTGTTCCTATAGTAACTCAATTAATATTAAAACTGAAAGAAAGGGCTGGGATTGTGGCTCGCCTAGCACGTGTGCGGCCCAGGTTCGATCCTCAGCACCACAAATAGTTGTACCATTGTGTACAACTACAGCAAAAAAAAAAAAAAAAAAAAAAAAAAAAAAACAACTGAAAGAAAGCTTGATGGGATCATACTCTTGATTGACATTAAAAAAAAAAAAAAAGTTCCCTGACCATGGATGTGGTTTTCCTGTCAGGAGGTTACTTGCATCATTAAGACCAAGTCTATAGTGTCCCTGTGCCAACAGGGTATTCTGATGAGAAAGGTCCCATCACCACCTGGTAGGTGGAAAAACATAAAGCCTAGAGGCCTGCACTTCTCAGAAATCCCACTCAGGGGAGGCTGAGGCAGGAGAATCACAAATTCAAAGGCAGTGCCAGCAACAGCAAAGTGCTAAGCAACTCAGTGAGACCCTGTCTCTAAATAAAATGGAAAATAGGGGCTGGAGTTGTGGCTTAGTGGTTGAGTGCACCCGAGTTCAATCCCCAGCACCCCTCTACCCCCCCCCCAAAAAAAAGAAAAAGAAATTCCAATCAGGAATAGATCTCATGTCCCCCTTCCCACCATGTATGCAGTTACACTCAGGCTTGGTTTGGGGCTTGGACCCACACACTATGTGCTCCCTGGAGTCCATGAAGCATGGACTCCATTTTTTAACCTGTTTACCTACTATTCCTTTGCCAAACACGTGGATATAGTGTCCCCAGTGCCTAAACTCTATTGTAGGAAAACATAGATAGAATATAATCTTAATCCAAAAGGTGATGGAAAATATCTTTTGTCCCAAATTTCTAATCATAGAATAACCAAGGAAGCTTGGATTCTCAGAGCTAACACAGGCACATGTCTTCAACTTCTTATGGGAAGTTCAACATATGGGGCTCCAAGCAGACTTTTTTTTTTTTTTTCAGTTTACTTTTTCTAAATATTTATCATAACCTTTCAATGAGTTATTAAAAATTCTTTTTTTGGGGGGGTGCAAGTGAGGGGGTAGAACCCAGGACCACATGCATAATAGGAAAGTGCCCTACCACTGAGCTTTATCCCCCGAACTGGTATCACCCTTTTTGTCACAACTTTTAAATATGACAGTGTGGTTTATATCTTTCCATGTTCTCCTTTAGCCCATACATTAGTAAGAATAAAACACACATGTATTACATACACATAGCAAAATGTACTTAAAAATATATTGGATGTACACTGCTGATTTATTCTTTACCTCAATGATTTTCTCAACAATATTATAGGCATTGATGTAGTAAAATGTTCATTCTTAGCAGCTACGAATATAACTTCACTGTGTGGTTGTATTGGAGCTTATTTAATGACTGTCCCTCTGACAGGGGATATCTACATTTTCTCTTATTATAAACAGTGCTGTATCCATATTGCAATTCGTTTGGTGGCATTTGCCCTCAAAATAGCTGAGTGGTCCTGCTGAGGGAAAAGGGTATAGATATCCTATCTCCGAACACCCTACTTGAGTGCCTGGCACACTGTTGGGAGTCTAACAGAGACTCCTAGAAGCTAGGAAGTAGATCTTGCAGACCATGTTTGTACACCCCATAAAGCCTAACAAAGCAGATTGCCCTGGGCATGGTCCATACTCAACTAATTAACACAGTAGGTGGTAACGGAGTTTAATTCTATTTATATTACCACTTATTAATTTAGTTGTTCAACAGTAGTTATTAACCAGTTACTATGTGTGCTAGGCCCTGGGGAAAGGTACCGCAGTGAACAGCAAGCAGTGACAAACCTCTGTCTTCATAGAGCATGCCTTCTGCCTGTGGTGCCAGCACAGGCCCTTCTGAAGATGCTGGGGGATCACCAGGGAGAGTCAGTGTTTAGTTCCAAGAGCAAAGAGGCATCAAATTAAGAACATAGCATCACTTCGCATCACTTCCTCCATACCAGTTTTTCCTCTTTAGTGTCCTTAGGGAAATGCTGCATATTCTGGAGCTACTTCTGAAATTAATGTTCTAGAGGCTCCAATCCACCCAGCATCCCAAACTTCTGGACACAAAATCCCTTTTGCAGCAATGTCTGTGAAGACCCTCTCTTCCGTGAAGCAGGCTTTGGGACCAATGCTCCGTGGTAGATGGCATGCTTAGGCGCGAGGGGTATCATCTTCTTATTTCTCTTCCTCACTCTCACAGTTAGAGGTATTGGGACATGATGGAGGATCTACATTTTGATCTGAAAGCTAACTATTAAATAATATACACACCTACAGTTTTTATGAGATGGTTATTGGCATGAAAACATCCAACTACACAGTTCCATCTGACAACTTAAGAGGGCCAAATCAACCCAAGATATTCTAAGGA
Organism: Tamias sibiricus; assembly: GCA_025594165.1. Taxonomy (NCBI): domain Eukaryota; kingdom Metazoa; phylum Chordata; class Mammalia; order Rodentia; family Sciuridae; genus Tamias; species Tamias sibiricus. The sequence continues at coordinate 20,005,411 of CM046664.1, forward strand.
AGATACCAGCCAGGACTTTGTAGAAGTGTCTGCCATACATACGTGCTGCCGTCTTGGGTGAAGAGATCTTGCTTATTAGCAAGGTGCAGGACTCTTTCCTTTTTACCCATGTGACCATTCACTGGGACTCTCCTAAGGCAGACTTACATTCAGCTGCTTGCTCCAAGGGGCAGAAACCAGGACTATAGAGAATTCAGAATGGCACCAGAGTCCCAGGGCTTGGTTCCCATGACTTGGCCATCAGCCTTCTGTTTTATCTTGGATTCAAGTTATTTGTACAGCTATTTCCAGAGCAGAGCACACTGTCCTGGACATCTGAGTCATCTCTTGCTCAGGCCAATGTGGGTGCAAGGGTCTTGCCATAGGCTTACAACTGTCTCTCCTACAACCTGTCCTTTTCTTCAACTTGAGCTTCCTTCTCAGGAGGTGCCCGTGCCCTCCCTATCCTCTGCCCTCATCCATCTACACATCTGCTTACCAGTTGTACTGATTCTGTCTCCTCAATCCATCCATTGTTTTCCCATCCCCACTGCTGCAATCTTGTCACCTTGTGAGTCAACCACATGTTCCCTTGGAGGCTCCCAGCCCACCCTGCCCCCAGCACAGCAGAGGCTTTCTAAATCATGGATTTGACCTGCCTACTCTCCTATCTCTGTACTGCTCTTAGGGAGAGATCTCATCACCGGGCTGCTCATTGCTTCCAAACAATGCTCCAATTTCTAGTCTCGATGTGGCTGAAACTCCATTAATTCTCTGAACCCCCAAGGGCTTCCCACTAATGCACACACCACCTCCCCCATGTATTCATCTTTACCTCTTCTAACTCTCCTTGGCCAGGGCAATGGGATTCCAGCCTTCCTCTGGGCTTCACACTGCAGCACTTATGACATCACACTGTAATTATTTACTTCAAATGCTTCCCTCACTAGAGGGCAACCATTGAGTCAGACTTCTTTCCTGCTGAATTCTCAGAATTCAACAAAGGGCCCCGACACTGGGTAAATGACCAAGAAATCTTGTTGATAGACCTAAAGAGGACCAGCTTTTGCCAGACAGTTTGGCGTCAAACACCTGGGCTCTGCTTCGTACAGCTCCTTGACTGCCCGATCTCCTCTAGGCTGCTCTGACTCTGGTCAAGAAAGATACATTCTCTACCACATCTTCTTGAAGTTGATGTTGCTTGCACTTCAGGAGTTAGCTTCTTATTAGCCACAAAATCTTCTGCTGCTGTATTTCCTGATGGGTTATTTTATTGGCAGAAATCACCTGCGCTCTTGGGCAATTTGTACTGGGTAGGGGGCACACAGCTTAACAAAAATAACCTGGTTTCTTTTAAAGGACATACAAAGCATAGGGATTTTATCAAGTCAAACTTTTTCCTTTCCTTTTCTTTTCTTTTTTTTTTTTTTAATCCCAGGGATTGAACCCAGGGGCACTTAACTACTGAGCCATGTTCCCATCCCCTTTTTATATTTTATTTAAAGACAGGGTCAAATTGAGTCACTTAGGGCCTCACTAAATTGCTAAGGCTGGCTTTGAACTCACGATCCTTCTGCCTCAGCCTTCTGAGCTGCTGGGATTACAGGTGTGAGCCACTGCACAAGGCCTCAAGTCAAACTTGTAGACTACTACCCGTAAGGTAGGCATTTTTGTCTCTGCCTTGTTGTGGATCTTTCTCAGGCCCTAGGTGTCTGTGCGTGCTCTTCTCTGGATGTCAAAGCTCTCAGAAAACAGCCTCTGCACAAAACTGTGTGTAGACATCGAGTCTTTTCTTTCCCTCTCTGAAGGAACATGAACCTTCCTTAGTGTCTTCACCCAAGAAAAGCCAGCCAAAGACTACCCCTGGACATGTCCACAGGACAGAATGCACCAGACGCATGTTTTTACAGCTTCCGACCATTATCACTAGAGAAACTAGGCTTTCCTTTGGCCTAGAAGATCGATGGAGTCTATCCTCCACCTGAAGAGTAAAGTGGGACTTGAGTCTGCCTTCCCTACCAGATTCACAGATCTGGAGCAGGACTCTCTAGGTGGACTGGCAGAAGATTTATAGGTTCAAAGTTCCCATCTCAATGGTGGCCTAATTTGGGGTAATCAGAGACCAAAGCTCTGGCTTAAGAGACATGTCCACCTAAGGCCTGAGCCTACAGAAATGCAGGGCAGCAATAACAAGCCCTGTTTATGTTGCTGTGGTGGGGCCTGTGGTCAGGGAGGGGTGAGAGACCAACTAGTCAGTCCCCAGGACTGGCCACGCCCAACACCCACAGGTCTCTCTTGGCGGGTCCTACCCAGTCCAAACAGCCAGGCTTACTGGATCCTTTTATGTTCCTCCTTCTGGAGGCCACTAAATGGATTTTAAACCCTCACTCGCTTTTTCCTTCCCTCCTCCCCTAGTTCTTCACTTAGCAGTGACCACCCAGGCACCAGCCTCTTGCACATTCTGGTCAGCTGCTGTTCCCTGAAGCATGAGTCACTACATGACACGGGACACTCGAGCCAGTCAAGGGGGCTCGAAAAGCCTGTCTTACCAAGGGCCCTGTTTTCTGACAGAAACCTTTCATTCCATAGGAAATGAGGTCACACACCAGAGCACAGGGGTAACTGGTGAGAAAAAAACCTGGTGCCAAGGGGAGGGCAACGGTGTTAGAAGTGAGGGGAGGGGCAAACAAGGCACAAACCACCAGGGAGAACCACCTGCACTCTTGGGCAATTCGTATGGGGTGGGGGGCACACAGCTGAACCTAGTTTCTTTTAAAGGACAAAGCATGTGATTTTATCAAGTCAAACTAGTAGAGCATTTGGCTAGTTTATTCAGGGCTTGGAGTCCCTAATTCACTGCTTAAGAGACCAACACACAAAAGGGCCCCAAGGTAAAGGAGGACAGGGCGGGAGGCCTGGGCAACTGGGCAGGGTCACTTCTCCCAGGAGTGGGTGTTGCTGCACTGCTGCCCGCTCCACCGGCTCCTCGCTCCAGGGCTTGGCTGTAGCCTGGCCTGACCTTCCAGGTTTCCCTGGCAGGAGATCAAAGCACCGAAGCCACAAACACAGCTCAGAACTCTGAGGCCCTGCGGCCAACAGCCCCCCCCCATCTGCCCCCAGGTCCCTCCTCCCTCTCCACCTCCTCTGGGGCCCCCCTCCCAGAGTCCCTCCTCTTCCCAAGCCTAGCTTCCCCAGGCTCCCACCCCCTACCCAGGGGGCTGGCCTTTGGGGCGGGCTCCTATCCGGCCTTCTCGGACCAGAAAGTACCCTCCTGGCTGGCCGCACCCCTCCCCACAGGGGGAAGATATTTCTCGCCATAATTAAAGTCATTAAGCCTCCAAAGGCTCCCATCGGCTGCAGGTTCTGGGCTGCAGGTTCTGAGCTCTGGAACGAAGATGATGCATTTTAAGTCCTAGTTAAGATTATGCTGATCTATTTAGGAGACATGTAACAGCGAGCATTCAGTGGTTAAGTTAGTGGTTAAGGCTGCCTGAGTTTAAACAGGGTTGGTTATTCTCAAAATATGTAGCACCCTCCACTTAATCTTTCCTAATTAAAGGAATGGACAGGAGAGGCTAGCTCCACAGCTGTGTAACCGGTACCAGTGTACAGGTTGGTACCCTTTCCATAATCAGAAACTACTGGGTGTCAAACGGAAATGCACTTCCCTAGATCTTAATCTTAAACACAGACTTTCAGATCAGTTCCAAGAAACACAATGATCCTCTTTATTTTAACACCTGACAAGGAGCACCAAAAACCCGGGGGAACCTGTTCACACCCTCCTATTCTACTGATACTGCTGGGTGAAGGATGTCATGGAAAAAAATGGCTGCAGAGCTGTCTATGCCTGGAAGAGAAACTGTTGGAAGCCACTACCTTGGGTTGAGCTCCCCAAAGTCCCACTTCAAGCCAAATTGTAACTAGAAACTTCACAAAGGACCACTGCATTCTGTACATGTGGCAACTAATTAATATAAACAAATGTTAATTAGGCGGCAAAATCAGGCTTAACAAGGAACAAAGGGACTCGCAAAGTCTGAACATTTTATAGCAGTTCTTCCCAGAAAGAAGACAGGCCCTCCTGGAGGGCTGGGCTTCTTGCAGCAGTGGTCTCAGTTCTTAACCTTGGCCCCCTGAGGAGGCAATGGGGGAAAGGGCTAAAAAAAAAAACCATGCCTGGGCCCCACCCTTAAATATGAGTTTGATGTGGTAGCAGTATTTTTCTAAAAGTTTCCCAGTTAATTTCAAAATTCAGGTAGGGCAGAAAACCAGTCACGCAGCCTAAAATTGCAGTGAGCCTCCGGGGTAGATGTCCATGGTACATTCTGGAGCCCACATCTGATACAGCTGGACAGGTGTAGTTCAGGAGCTATCCAATTAACACTCCAGCAATATTCAGGATGAGGCAAAGGAAGTCATTACAGCATTCCTGAATCAGGTGGTAAACTGATGTAAAAAGCAGGATTCTTTCGCTTATGCAATTTTCTTATTTTTATTAAGGGAAAGCAATCTGAATAAAAATGTGCATGCCTGAGACATCTGTGGGGCTTGAGACACAGGTTAACAAACCATTAAGTACAACATTATCCTGCCCTAGACATATACACCTTCACAAAGACCTCAAAGGTGAAGTTTCAAGTGAGATTCTCTTGTTCCTTGGAGCTCCTTACGAGAGTGGGTCCGTGTGCAGCCAACTGACACTTGGAGGGGCTTCAAACATGTGCTGGTGGATCACTCCAGCCTCCAAAACCAAGCTCCCTCCTTGGGAAGAGCAGCAGATCCTACCCAGTCTGCCCCCAGGAGGACAGTCCTGGAAAAGCAGACTCACAAGGGCTGGAAGCCAGCACAACAGGGTCATTTTGGGGAATTGAGGGATCCTGGGAATGGTTTAGAAGGTGGCTTCCCCTTGGGCTCTTTACCTTGTGGCCAGAAACTTGGTCTTAAAGTATGCCCCACCCCTTGCCTCAAAAAGGGCAGGGGTGGGGGGGTATGGACCCAAAGCATGAGAATGTAAGAAGGGAGAGTAAGAAATGAAACCACCTAGCTGAGCATGGTGGCTTTATGCCTGTAATCCCAGTGGCTTTGGAGGCTGAGGCAGGAGGATCTTGAGTTCAAAGCCAACATCAGCAAAAGCGAGGTGCTAAGCAACTCAGCGAGACCCTGTCTCTAAATAAAATACAGAATAGGGCTGGGGATGCAGCTCAATGGTTGAGTACTCCTGAGTTCAATCATGCCACTCAAATAGTCAACGCAAGAGGGATCTTCCCCCTAGTTGCCTATCACACTGCATCACATCTGGTCTTCCCTGGAAGGTGGCAGGCTGGAAATTGTTTCTACTTTTGTATAGGTTAGCAGCTTGAAAGTGCGCATCCACTTAGAAGCTATTTCATTCAAAGGGGTTATACCATTGCCACTGCAGACACTGCACTGGCCTATGCAAGCTCATAAACACACAACTTTTACCCTGTATACTTTTTTTTTCCATTTAATTTTTTTTTTTTAGTTGTAGATGTGCAAATACCTTTGTTTTATTTATTATTTTTACTTGGTGCTGAGCATTAAACCCAGAGCCTCATACATGCTAGGCAAGCGCTCTACCACTAAGCTACAACTCCAGCCTCACACTGTACACTTTTTAATATCTAAGTTGCTTTGAAATGGTTGCCTCTATACAATATTGTGTTGACACCCTTTTATCTGACTTTGTAGAGCCTAAGAATGACACTATTTCATTATTTTTAAAACCCTATACCAAGATCATTTATAACAAGAGAATCAAATCCCTTTCTCTAGGGAAGGGCAGTCACAAGGCTCTCAGCCCTGCTATTCTTATCTGGGTGCAATCGGTTAGATGACACCCCACCAAGGTGGCCTTGAAGAGTAACACAGCCTGAAGGTCAGGTGACATGAAGGTCAGGCTGGCCAACCCTTTTTTTTTTTTTTTTTTTTTTTTTTTTTTTTTAAAAAGCACTGCCACAGACAAGGGAAGGACAGGGAGAGGAATTGCTACTTCATACTGTTCCGGCTGAAATCCTAGTTTGCCTAACCAACTCCCCGACTGTGAGCACCTGATGATCTTTATCTGCTTCATTTCGCCATCTGTGCAATGGGGATGGTGCTAATCGGATTCCTTGTTGGGAGAGCTGACTGAGAAGACACCCGGCATGTAGTAAATCCCTGGGAATGATCACTATATACAACATCCTCCTTTGAACACAGCACATACTCTTTGCATGTGTCCTTTGGGCACCTGGCCCTTCTCTGGACTATGGATACAGGATTCCTATCCAGGAAAGAGGCATCCTGTGATCCCTCTTGCAGGCCCAGGATATATGCAAAGCAGGCGCGCACTCAAGAGTCACAGTGAATCTACCTTTGAAGGTTTCACATATGCACAGGAACATCACAGCGTAGGGCAAGAAATCATGCCACGGCACAAGTCAGGCACAGGATGCTGGGTGGCTGTCAGCCCAGTGGCAGGTGGGAATGCCTGGGGGGGCTTGTTGAGTATACTCCTCCATGAAGATGAGTAAGGGAGCTGGCTGGAGGTGCACCTGGCCTCTGTAGGTTTGAGAGCTCCTCAGATCAAGCAAATTCTTAGGTGCAACCAAGACAGATAACCACAAGACCAAGACCTTATGGGGTTGGAGACGAAGAGGCAGCAGGCTGAGAATTAAATTCTTAACTCTTGGTCCTTTCCTCCTAGAATGGCCAATTCCTTTCTCAGCTATATTTTCAAGAACCCCGCTTATGCTATTCTAGCTCAGACTTGAGGACAGCCCTGCTAAAGAGAAAATGTGCTTCCAAGTCAATAAACAACTGTGTTTTTTGTAATATCTGGGAAGAAAGAGACCCCTTTCCCTCAAGAGTAGAAGCCTAGGCCCTTCCCCATGAAAGGCCTCATGGACATTTACTATCCCAGGCATTCTGTGTTCACCAACTACTGGCACTGATGCTAGGAGGACACAAATGTGGGCACAAAAGCAACTACTTATTCTAAACAGGGCATGGTCTGGGGTTCACAGCTGACTCCTGGAAGGACAGAATGCAAGTTTCAGAAGGGTCTTCGGTCATAACAGGTTGACAAAAATTGGGAAAGAGGAGAATCTCAAGGACATCATTTTCAAGTTTAAGACTCTTACTCTTTCAAGAAACACAAGCCTTCTTGAATTAAGCCCTCGAATACACTCTGAGCTGAACTTCCTAAGTCACAGAACTTGTGTGTCAACCACCCAACTAATACACACTTCTCTGCAATAAGTCACAACAGCTTTGTCATTAGGAGCATTTTTAGTGATGGGGCACAGGTATGGAGAGAGCTACTGGCTATAGCAGCTGGAGTCATGGGATAGGCTATAAAACAGTATGAGTTAAACCACAAAAGTCATATTTTAGGGTCTAATTCAAAGAAGTGGTGTCATGATCATACTTCTAAAGGCCAAAAGGTGAAGGTCATTTCATAAATACACTCTTGTTTTTTTCCAAATGCATTCTAGTCCTGGCCTTCTATTTATTAATAGCCTTGACAATAGTAGTGATGATAGAAGGGGAAGGAGAAAGTAGAATAGGCACCACACTGGCCTTCCTCAGCCCAAGAACTGACACTTAAAAAAAAAAAAAAAAAAAAAGAATTGATACTAACTGGAAGAAAAAGATGCTCCCAGACATGCTACCAAATGTCAAGGATACAGCAGCAACAATCTTCACTAGTACTTCCTGCTCCTAAGTTCACTGTCCCATTAATGCCTCTGTCTGGGCTGCAAAGCAGTGGGAGGCAGGCCATGTGTGGGTTAAAGAAATAGAGCTAGACCAACGAGGGGACAAATGGATCAATTGTGTGGGGCCACCTCAAAGATGCTCAACACAGTCTGGGAATGGAGGAGCTTGGATGGGTGATGTGCACTGGTGTGGTAAGGAAGGGTTTCATTGAGGCCAAGCAGCCTGAATGAAGAGAAGAGAGGGCTGGCTAGGAGCTGGACACATGACATGCTGGTGGAAGTAGCACAACCTGCAGTCACACCAAATGGCACAGAGGGAGAGGTCTGCAAGAGTAACTCTGGGGTGCATGGTGGCTTCGTATGCTAGTCCACTCACAAGGCCAACACGTAAACTTCCCACTAATCAGTGCCTACCCTTTCTCCTGGTAGCAGTCAGTGCCCACAGTTTAGTTTCTGGTACACAGCATCCAAGCAGTCCCTATGGTTTTGGATCACTAACTGAAATTTTATATTCTCTGGAAGGAGTTCCTGAACTCTTACACAAGGCCTGGTCCTGCTGCTCTGTGTTTCCAGGCAAAATGCTTTGTTTTAGACAACTATCTTTTCCAGGATTCACTAATTTAACCAATATTTGTCAGGCATCTAACACAATGGTCTAACTACATGCCCCAAAGACCCAGTTCTAAAAGATCTAAATGTCCTTTCATGGAACTCCAGTAGCTACAGTAGAGATTCTACAAGCACAGCCCTGAAGGAGAGGAACTGTAGGACAGCAAGAAGAAAGGGGGAAAAGTACTTCAGGACCCATGTGTTTCCACTTTCTACAAGGACTCAACTGCTTACACTGTGAAGGATATACCTCAACAGTGCAGGCATGCTGCCTGAGAGCCCCTGCTCACAAACTAAACATCTACTTAATACCAATCCTTACATCTACCAACAAACACATGGGCAATCATTGTTACAGGAAGGCAGATTATAGTGTGAGAGCGTTTAACAGCACTGAAGATTGAAAAAACAAAACAAAACAAAAAAAGAGTCAACGCCTTTAAAAGTCATTACAATGAAAGTGACTAAGGGGACTACAAGCTACAGAAAGGTGGAGCTGAGCCCAATCACTTCCTTTGGTCAATAATAGGTAAATGACTGTGTCATTAAGGAAAGGACATCTTGCAAAGGAACAGCTTAATCCCAGTAAAAAGAGTAAAAAGGTTACATTAAGGGAATCAGGGATAATCTCTATCAATTACTCAGAGCCCTTCCTGTTAGGGAAGTCTGAAAAGAACAGGAAAAGAGCTCAGTCATGATCCAGGGTGCTTACATTTTGTATCACATCCAAGGGTTTGGCTGTCTGGTCTGTGGGTAAGTAGACAGAGCTAAACCTATGAGCTTTATGTAACCCCCCAAAACAAGCAGGTAATAGCAGAATATGCCAACGTTGGCTCAAGAGGGCAAGCATGCAGGACTGGCTGGCATCATTTCGAAGCTAAACAAATAAAACTGCATGCCCTCCCGGTGGCTGGGACACGCTGAAGGACTATAAGCCAAATCCAGAAGAAGGACCGCAAACCACTCCCTTTGAAGATGAGTTCTGACCAGATGGTCTCACATGGCATAACTGAGTCTGCTTCCCCTTCCTGGCCCCCAGGGCCAATGTGGCACACCTGAGAAGACTGAGCTTGCTTCTCCCATCCTGGGACACATGAAGCACCCTAAGGAGACTAAACCTGCTTCTGTTGTCCCAGGAGCATATGTGGAACTCTGAGGAGTTTCTGCTTCTCCTGTCCTGGGAGCAAGGGAAGAATCACTGCAATCTTCATGCAGAGGGACACAGAGGGTCTCTTAGTGACCCTGACTATGGTACATCTGCATGGCTTATGGGCTTCTTAGTCCTGCCATGGGATGAAAAGTACAACTAACCCACATCTCAGATTTGCGAAAGAGATTGTGACTTTCCTGAGGTCATTATGCTGGCAGCAGGGGAGGGCGCTCAGAGCCAACTGCATCCTGTCAACCCTGACCCTTTATTTTTTTTAATATTTATTTATTTATTTTAGTTGTACACAATGCTTTTGTTTTTATGTGGTGCTGAGGATCGAACCCAGCCTACGCACGTGCTAGGAAAGCCCTCTACACAGAGCCACAACCCCAGCCCGACCCTCTACTTTTCAAACTCCATTAAGTTTTGCAGTGTCCAAGGTTTTGTTTGGCAGGGGATGGTGGGGAATCAGAATTTAGGGGAATCCAACGTTAGTTTTTCCAAAAATAAATATACTAGTGTGTTAGTAAAAATGTTACCATTTTGTGTATTATTTCAAACAATCACCACTAAAACATTACCAAGAGATATGAAGCCAAGCATGTAAGGAATTTTTAAAAAAAATCAATTTGTTAAAGGAAGGTTGACTATAAAGGACTTGCTAGCAGATGGGTGTATGTTAGATCAAAAGGGAGATGAAATCTTTTTTTAAAAAAAATATTTATTTATTTGCTTTAGTTGTACACAATGCGTTTATTTTTACGTGGTGCTGAGGATTGAACCGGGCCAGGCGAGTGCTCTACCACTGAGCCACAATCCCAGCCCCATGAAATCTTGAAAGGAGTGTACATTAAAATAATTTTAAATGTACCAACTAAGTTCGCTTAATCTCAAAGTGAGTACTTTGGTAACAATAACAATTTCACCAACATACTGAGTGCTTCTAATGGGACTGGGGCTTTTGCATAACTCAAAATTATAAGAATAAAAACCAGAGGTTTTAATGGGGAACCTAGCTCCTACTAGTCTGCTGGTCACAGTCACACACATAGCCCTGTCCACATGCCATCATATGCATATGCTACATCGAGTTGCAATGATGGGTAAGGACCAAGACTCACAAATACTGGCTTCCCCAAGGTCCTCAGCCTTACTTCAGTTTCCACCTGAAGAGAAAGTGTGTCTAGAATCAGGGTCTGACAGTCAAGAGGAGGTTAGGTCTGGGAGTCATGTTAACAGCTAGCAGATGAAGTTATAAATTAACTCATCACTGCCATTGGTTGGTTAATGTACAATTTGTAAGTAACTTCAGTAGTTCTGGCACAAGTTCAGAGTAAAAAAAAAAAAGCAGCCTTTTCACTTTTTATTTAAGACTTAAAAAGTCATAAAAAGGAATGGATTACTGACACCACCAAAATGGATGACTCTTAAAATAATCATGCTGAAAGCCAGATTAAAGATACATATTATATGATCCCATTCCTATAAAATTCTATAAAATGCAAATTAACACATAGTAGGAAAAAGCAGATCAGTAATTAGGGACTAGAAAGGACAGGAGAGAGGGATTACCATGGGGAATGGAGGGAAGGAAGTTTTGGGGAATGACAGATCTTCACCTTGATTATAGTGAAGGTTTCATGGGTGGGTGTGTACAGGTCAAACTATCAATCTCTATATTATTACTTTTTAAAAAAAAGATTTTTTTTATTTTCTCATCATAAATAGTTAGAATTTTTATTTATTTTTAAACTTAATTTGTTATACATGCTTTTAGAGTGCAATTCCTTTCATATTACATATAAAGAGCACAGTTTTCCAAGTCATTGGTTTTACACAAAGTATTTTCATACCATTTGAGCTTTTATACATGCACTTAGTATATTGATGTCCAACTCCTTCTGCCATTATTTCTATCCCCTTGCCTCCTCCCCTCCCCGCCCTCCCCTTTCTTTTATTTAACATTCCTTCATTCCTCTCATCCCCCGTCCCTTGCCACTATAATTCAGTATTATCATAGCAAAGGAATCAATCGACCTTTGATTTTCTGGGATTGGCTGACTTCATTTAGCATTATTTTCTCCAACTCCATCCATTTACCTGCAAATGCCATGATTTTATTCTCTTTTAGTGCTGAGTAGTGTTCCATCGTGTATATATACCAAAGTTTCCCTATCCATTCATCTATTGATGGGCATCGGGGGTGTTTCCACAATCTAGCTATTGTGAATTGTGCGGCTATAAACATTGATGTGGCTGTGTCCCTGTAGTAAGCTATTTTTAAATCCTTTGGGTATAGACCGAGGAGTGGGATAGCTGGGTCAAATGGTGGTTCCATTCCAAGTTTTCCTAGGAATCGCCATACTGCTTTCCAGATTGGCTGCACCAATTTGCAACCCCACCAGCAATGTATGAGTGTGCCCTTTCCCCCACAACCTTGCCAGCATTTATTGTTGTTTGTGTTTTTGATAGTTGCCATTCTCTTAGAGTAGTTTTGATTTGCATTTCTCTAATTGCTAGAGATGTTGAACATTTTTTCATATATTTTCAACAAAGTTTTTTTTTTTTTTTTAAAGCACTGGGACTGGAGGAGAATCCACAACTATTTTTTTCCCATTATTGCCTTCAAAAGCAAATCTATAATAATCCTTTATCATGTGCATGACATTAATTTTAGTTAATATAGGAAAATTCTAAAGCCAACTTAAAACATCCGGACAGAGAAGATAATACTGCCTTCTGATATCTACAACAATTTCGGTATTTTATTTACTCAGTGAATCTGGATGAATGGGTAAGTTTGGCTAGCAGTGTGGAACCCACCTGGCCTCTGGGAAGCAGGCACATCCTAGCTCAGTATACACAAGAGAATACTTCATCAAGATAAGGATGATCAGCTGTGTGTGTACACTTGCTGCCCACTGTCAGGAGAGCTCAGTAGCCTGACCACATTTTTTATTTCTATCATTTACTAAATAGACAGCCTTGGGGAAATCACTTAATATTTGATCCTGGTTCTTTATCTGTAGAACTGGGATAGTGATGATTCTTTATAGGGTTGTTAATGGCATCAAACAATTTGTAGTTGTAAGGTGCTTAGCGTAGTTTGGGCATATGGCAAGTGCCACAATTCATGACAGCTATGATTACTACTTGGTCTGGCCTTCAATGAGTGATGGCACTAAGGTACTAACTGCTGCAAATCAGACAATACTGCTTTGAGCAAGGGGATTCAGATTAGAAGTTTAACCTGCATTTTATCTGTTGTTTTATTAACCGCTTTAGTGTGGTGTGATGAATGTGAATGGTACTGTTTTGTACTGCACTGACTTTACACTTCTGCTTTCATTTGGAGAACTGAAATAATCTCCAAAAGTACAAAAGTCTTCAAAATTGAACATGCTCTCCTATGATCTTCCATCTTTCCTAGCTGAACTGGAAGTTATATGATGAACCTAAAGAATCAAGTATCTCCTCCTGCCAAGTGTTAGAAGAACTCCTATCCCTTGGAGTAGATTAAAGCAAATGGCCACAATGTTTTGTGGTTCCTCCTAGCAAGGAATGAAGTTTATTTCTCCTCCTCTTGAAGCTGGGCTTACCCATGTGACTTGCATTGGCCAATGGGACATGAACAGATATAACCCAAGCAGGGGCTTGTATCTTGGGCCCTGAGACCTCCATGTGAAGGAGCCTGGGCTAGTCTATCTGGGGCATTAGAGGGCACAGCTGTCCCAGGTGAGGCTCCAAGCAGGAGTGGTGCCATCCTATCCCATTCAGGCCCAGATGAACCACCAACTGACCAAAGAGGTCACCCATGCTGGCCAGACCAGCACTGCTCAATCAAATCACAATTCGATAAAAACAAGTGTTTTTTGGAGTACCAAGTTTGAAGGTCAGTTCGTTAGCAGCAAAAGCTAATTGATGGACCTGTGCTAAATGGATGCACAAGGTTATGCTGCCTCACCTGCACTGTCCACTGTGCTTTTCCACCATTTATTTATGTTGCTTTGTTCTCAAGTTTCACCTAAACCCAGGTTTATGGAATCACCACCATGTGAGGAGAAACCGTGTTGCACAAGTTTCACTGTCTCTAATTGTTTCCCAGCTCATCCTGTACAGAGTTATCCTCTAGTCCTTTAGAGATTAGAGTTTGAACTCCTCATGTGAGGTTCAAGACTCAGCTTAGTTTCAATTCAATCCACCTGTCCTCCACCATCCTCCCATCTGCCTCCAGGCACTGTGTGCTCTAGCCACATAGTCCTACCATTTCTGAAAAATGAACACACGTTTTCTGGTTGTTAAAAATAAGGCTCTACAGTGGTAGAGCGCTTGCCTAGCATGTGTGGGGTACTGGGTTCAATCCTTAGCACCACATAAACAAATAAAAAGCATGCTGTCCATCTACCACTACAAAAATAATTTTTTTTTTTTAAAGGTTACTCTTGGGTTGGGGTTGTGGCTCAGCAGCAGAGTGCTCGCCTCGCACGTGCGCGGCCCGGGTTCGATCCTCAGCACCACATAAACATAAATGCATTGCATTGTGTACAACTAAAGTAAATAAATAAATATTTAAAAAAAAAAAAAAAAAGGTTACTCTTGCCAGGCATGGTGACAGATATCTGCAATCCCAGAGGATCAGGAGGCTGAGACAAGAGGATGGCAAGTTTGAAGCCAGCCTAAACAACTTGGCGAGGCCCTAGGTAACTCAGTGAGACCCTGTCTCAAAATAAAAAAAAAAAAAAGGTTTGGGATGTGGCTCAGTGATTAAGCATCCCTGGGCATCCCTAGGTCCAATCCCCATTCCCCCTTTGAAAAAAGTTATTATTTTAGGAGGAGGGGCTAAAAAAGGTTATTATTTATTTTTTGGTATTGGGGATTGAACCCATGAGTACTTAACCACTGAGCCACATCCCCAGTCCTTTTCAAAAATATTTTATTTAGAGACAGGGTCTCACTGAGTTGCTTAGGACCTTGCTAAGTTGCTGAGACTGGCTTTGAACTCAAGATCTTCCTGCCTCAGCCTCCTGAGCCACTCGGATTACAGGCATGTGCCACTGTGCTGGGCAAAAGGTTATTCTCAAGGTAAAAACAGGTTATTCTTTTTACCTCAATAGCTCTCCTGGACCCTTGTCTACCTCTCAAAGCCCTTCTCATGCTCAGCAACACACCCTTTCTCTGCAATGCCTCGTCCTGCTTTTCTAGAACCATCGCCACAATAGTGTAGCCTCTGTGTAAGCCCCTCTTATGAGTGTTTCTTGTACTCGCCCTGGCTAATGGAAGGTACCTATTCTCATGTCCACAGGCCTAGGTTGGCTATATATGTCCTGTCCTCAAATGCTCAGGACAGCCCAGTTTACACTTGTTCTCCCACCATTACTAACAACAGCATTCCCTTATATTCTTCAAGGTGCCTCAGCTTGGATGACAAGTGATATGGTCACCCTACATAGTCTTACTGTGCTTGATGAAATCACAGGCATAAAAAAGACTATTAATTCAACCCATCTTGGGTCCTGTTTCATATTTGTTTGATAACCCCCCCCCCACTGCCCCCACCCTTTTGTGGTACTGGGGATGGAACCCAGGGCTTCCAACATGCTAGGCAGGTACACTACTGTTGAGCTACATCCCCAGCCCCAATCCTTCCCTTCTTAAAGTCACTGGAAGATTTGTTCTCACAAACTTTTTTTTTGTTGAACCCCGAGGTGCTTAACCACTGAACCACTTCCCCAGCCCCCTAACTTAAAAAAAAAAAAAAAAAAAAACTTTTAAGACAGGGTCTCACTAAGTTGCTGGGGCTGGCTTTGAATTTGTGATTCTCCTGCCTCACCTTCCTAAACTGCTGGGGTTACAGGCGTGCTCACACTTTCACTCCATCTTCATAGACAACTTGATGGTATTCCCCTAGCAGCTGATAATCATACAACAGAGATCACAAACTCAGTTGCCCACAGGGGCTACTTATAAGACTGAAGGCAAGGGACACACTGCTGTAGTGTGAGGAAGATAGTAGAGAACACTGGGAACTGTGGCAGTACACCTGTCTGATGGGGCATTGTCCAGTCAGCTGGGGCATCAGTGCTACCAGACCTTTTGGTTTTTCAGAAGTGTAGATGTTTACATTCAATCTTCCAACCAAGGTACTGGCAACTAATTTATACTTTAAAATATCGTGCAGGTGTACCCTGGACAGCCAATGCCTCGCATCTTTGGCCTACATAAAACCCTCTCTGGAAAATATCCCACCTTCAGGAATAGAAATGAATGAGGGGACTCCAGAGTCAGGCTGTCTCTGCCTCTCACTGGCCCAGCCCCAAAGACTGATCAAAGTGGGGTCAAAGAATCACTGCTGAATATCAGAAATAGACAACTGGTCTACCTATGACAGTGTTACTTCTTCTGGTTTCAGGTCTCTTGGGTAAAAATGTGTTGCAGAGGTAAAGCGCACCCCTGGGCACCCCACCTTGTGATGCTCATGGGCACTTCAGCTAAAGTCTAAGGAGAAAGTTCTCTTACGCATCACGACTGTCTTAAGTTCTCATCTTCCTTTAAGGAGCTCAAGTACTACCTCACCTTCCCAAAAGCATCTGTCATGGGCCGAGAAGACACTTTGTTGGTCTGGTTTCCAGATTTTTATGTGAACATGAGTTCGATGCACTGGGCAGTCTGCATGGTCTGTGACAATGACCTTCCCCAGTGCCAGTGACATCATTTAGTAATGATCACTTAAACTCTTGCAACATTATTTAGTTCAGAGTGTAAGATACAAGCCTCATCAGCCAAACCAATTTTAGTTTTTTTTTACTGAGGATTGAACTCAGGGGCACTCGACCACTGGGCCACATCCCCAGCCTTTTTTTTTTTTTGTATTTTATTAGAGACAGGATCTCACTGAGTTGCTAAGTGCCTCGCCATTGCTGAGGCTGGCTTTGAACTCTCGATCCTCCTGCCTCAGCCTCCCAAAGTGCTGGGATTACAGGCGTGAGCCACTGCGCCCGGCCCAATTTTAGTTTTGATCCGATTTTTCTTCTTCCTCCTTTCTTTCCCTCCCCACCCCCAGCCCCCAACACTTCTGTGGTGCTGGGGATGGAACCCAGGGCTTCCTACACGCTAGGCAGGGACACTACTGCTGAGCTCCATCCCCAGCCCCAATCCTTCCCTTCTTAAAGTCACTGGGAGAGAGAGAAAGAAGTCTGGAAGGAAGAATATGAACTCAAAGCAAAACACCAAGACTAGATTTCAATTAAGCTTTAGACTTAATTATTAGGCTATTCTGAGCATTAAAACTATGCAAAATGTAAGTTTTAGGTAATTATTAGTACAATTAAGGTATACATCTATATCTATATATCTATACATGTCTATATGTAGGTGTATATATAGCCTTTTACTTCACACAGTATATTATGCAACGTTCAGAGAATTTAAAAGCAATTGTCACAAAACAGTCAAGTAGATAATATTTAGCAAGATACCTAAAATAAAGCAGTTAACTTTCTGTAAGTCTCTACTGTCTTCCTTTCATTACTTGGCAGATGCTAACACCTAATATGGTAGCAAAGTGCTATTTGATGGGTTTGAAAATGACAGGAATGACAGGAAGCAGTAGAGCACACCTCAAACAGCAGATGTGCTGAAGAACATGTGATAGAGTGGAGGTGGTGAGCTGATTTGGGACAGGCTGTGTGTGGTGTCTCCCTCCTTCTTCCAGGAACCTTGCCTTTGGGTTCTCTGCTCAAAGCAGTGACTCTCCACTTAACTTCTCACTGTCTCAGAGCCACATCACAATCTGTAGCGACCCCATTATGTGTTTGCATGTTGGTTGTCTCTGTGTCTCCTCTACTAATCAGGAGGCAAATGAAGTTGGGGAACTTGTCTATTTTCACCTATGTAGGCAGTGTCTAGAACACTATGCGGGGCTGTAGAAGCCCAAAAAACACAAGAACAAATTCCATGGACTAGTCTATTTTACACTGAGCTTCCAAAGGGAGCCACTTAGTCAAGCTCATTGTATCCATGTTACTTTTTAGGTAAAGCTGGGAGGCTAGGGCATCTCTGCCTCCTGTCCAACAGGGTGTTGCAGAAAGACTGTGAAGCAGCTTGGGAGGCTGAGGCAGGAGGATCATGAGTTCAAAGCCAGCCTCAGCAATGGGTGAGGCACTAAGCAACTCAGTGAGACCCTGTCTCTAAATAAAATATGAAAAAGGGCTGGGGATGTGGCTCAGTGGTTGAGCACCCCCAAGTCCAATCCCTGGTACCAAAATAAAAAGAAAAAAGCAAAGAAAGAAAGAGTAAAAAAAAAGAGACTGTGAGCCTAGCTTCTGTGCCATGGAGTGGCAGCTGCTGAACTGCTCTTGGCCCAGGGATCCCATTTACATTCAGGAATCACAAAACCCAAGCCTGCACTGCAACTTAAGCCAGGTGGCTGCTGTTATCAGGGGATGCAGGGCATCCATGAGTGACTTCAACTATGCCCACTACTAAGTGGGGGTGGTGCGGTGGAGGGCACGCGCATAAATCAAAGGCAAGAAAACCAATGGTGATAATTACAGTGACATTTCTCAGTTCTTTCTGTAGACAAGATTTTGACTAGGATTCCCACTGCTGTTACAATAGCACTTGGGATGGCTGTGTGACTTTAAAGCAATACAGAAATGACCAGAGCACAAGGAAAAATTCAGGGAAAAGATAAGTAAGGAAAGATATTAAGACTTTTGCACTGTTTTTTCTCTGACCATGGAGACATTTTTAACATTGTTGTTAATGCCAGGCTATCCACTCCTATCAATATTCTGCGATGTTCACAGAATATTGCTCTAGTGCTCTAACCCAGGAGCCAGGTCCACCTCACCCAGTCCCTCTTGCTAATGTAGTAAAGTAGCATTGCCATAAATTCAGTATTATTCCATTTACTCCATATACTCATGTGCTTATGGCCTATAGATCTAATCCAAAATGCTGTGACATAATTTGATATTTGACACCCGAGTCCCTTTCCAAAGTCATGGTTATCACAAATTTATGAAGGAATGATCTAAGCTGTTCATTAAGTACAAATTTAATTTGACAAGCAAGTTATCAGGGACCCCCTCCCACCCTCATTTTAATTTGATACAACTTTTGAATGAGCTGTGAGTATAACTTGACAAAGTTTCAGATAATAACCAAGGGGCAAAAGTTGCCACCACATTCTGCCATTTACCTCTTAGTTAATGGCATCACAAAGAGCAACAGAATAAAATCAAGGACACAATGGTAATGTTGTTTTGCTTATCTTTTTAGAAGGATCAATGGAGCATCAAAAAACTCATTTTTTTTTAGTCCTGGATATATCTGTTTCCCAATAACTTTCTGTAGCTTCTAGAAGCCCCTAAAAATTAAACCAAGAATGAGAAGCTGGAACCGGGATGGTCACTAGCATGGAAGGGATCTTGTTCATGGTCCTCACTGTGCCAGGCAGCACACAGACTGGGCCACATTTCTCTAACAAGCTGAAGCAGCCTGACACAAGTGCAGAACTAAAAAACAAATGTCCTGGGATTCCTTGCAGCCTAACTTCACACAGTGTGAGCAAACTGCGGACTTTTGGGAAATAAATGCAGCAGACATACATTCTTCTAGCATGTGGCAACCAGGAATGGGTGGCTCTTTGGCAACAGTGAGCTTCAACACTGGGAGGAGGCAGATGATAGATCAGAAATCTGTCCATGTGTCCTGTCACATATGCAAGAACTGGAACCACCACCAACTGTAGGCTCAACTAACCCAAAGGGCAGAACTGATGTGCCAAGAAGAGCTGAGATGGTCTGAAAAAAGCAGGAGGCCTGGACCTAATTGGGACCTGGACAGAGCTGTGGCTGGTGTCTGCAGGTAGGTGCCCTTTGCAGAGTCTCAAGAGTGTGCATCTTTCAAGTAGTATATGAACCAGCTTCTACGAATGCGAATTTTAAGAACTAGTTGGACAGAGCCCAGCCCAGAGCTCTGCATAGAACAGATGCCTGACTCAAAAATATGTAAATTTCCCTCAAAAGTTGTGTGCATGTGCGGGTATGTGCAGTGCCATTAAGTTGCATCCCAGCCCCATCTCCTCACAAGTTTAAGAAGCTCTGCACTAAGCCATGAATTTAACAACTACTCTTAAAGACTAAAGAGCATGTCACCAGTATTCACTGTAGTTATCTAGAACTATCTAAAAGTGGCTCTGTAATTTACTGGCACCTTGATACTTTTGGCCCAGAGAAGCTCTGTTCATCTGCTTTTCCAGGGCCACAGAGAAATAAAATTGAGTGGGATCATTCATTCTAAGTCCCTATGGATACTGGGCAGGTCAACGAAACACCTACAATAAAACACCAGCACAGCAATGTTCACCACCTGTGGGGTACTTCTGGATATTCTGAGAACTAAAGACTGATCACTTTGAAAGAGACCCCTATGCTTCACTATATCCAAGAGCCAAAGAATTATGTAGAAGGCTGAAGAGATAAAGAGGGCCCTGCTGTCCATTTTAATTCTACCACCGCTTTGGCACCTGGGGGCTGCAATTCTCACTCCCTACTTTGCATTTTGCTCACACTCTTTTCTCCTTTGCAAATGAAGAAGCTTCACTTGCAGTCCAAGCATGGATTCAGGTGTTGCCTGGGTAGGGGCAGCATAAACTCAAACTTGGCCAACAACTTCAAACGATAGGCCAATCCAGGTGACCCAGTCACTCTGGCCCAGCCCAAGGTCTTTTGTTTTAGATTAGGCTGGTTGCAGGGTCCCCTGGCTGTGGTGGGCCCACATTGTCAGCTTGTTACTGCTTTCCCAAAAGAGGATCTTGTTACAAAGAGAAGCTGGAAATTTCTTTGCACACAAGCAGAGACATGGCGGCCCCGCAAAGGCCCCAGGGTAAGGATTAAAGAAAAACAAAATAGAAACCCTTCCATCTCTAATTAGGGTCTTCATTTGCCAAAGTGCCATTCCCCAGCAGGAGGATTTACATTCAGGCAGTTGCTTGGAGTTACTTGGAAAACGTCTCCCAGCAGGTCGGTTCCTCTGTTCAGGTTCCTTTGAGCCAACAGTTTCTGGTTACTTGGAGGAGTGCTGCCTACATATTGTTTTAACTGGCCTGGCTTCTGCAGCCAGCTTAGCTGTGTGAACAATCTCCCATTCAGAACCAAAGATAAAAGCACAGTTTGGTTGAAAAATCTTTTTTTTTTTTTTTAAATTTTTTATACTTGAGAATTATAGGTCTTGAAGCTGGCATTTATTTCTCTCGGACATGGAGTGTTTTTCCCCCTCCGCCTTGGTTCTTGGCCAGCAAAGCCTGCATCCTGGAGTTCAGCCAGCCGCCAGTCCCTACTTCCTCGCCATTCACACCATGAGGCTGGTGGCAGCTGGCCATGGAGAGGGACAGCAGCTCCCCATTTGCAGGAGGTTGACCGCAGAATAGTATAGCCAGCTTGCTGGACCCCTGTGGCCAGCACAGGGCACCTCCTGTGCGGTCCCTTATCATTCTTTGTGTCCACAAGAGCACATCTTCTAACACATCAAAGACACTGGGAGCCTAGCCCAAGATGCAAGAACTGTCTTCCTTTCTGGAATTCTCAAGACAACAGTAAAACCAAGACTGAGCAGGAAGATGTGTTTGTGCAATCTTCTGTGTGTGAAAAAAATTGCTAGGTGAGGATTAATTAAGGAGTTTAAAAAAAAAAAAAAAAAGAAGAAGAAACATAAAGGCATAGGCAATAAAAAGAATAAAATAAAGTGAACTTCATCAAGATGAAAAACATCTGTACATAAAAGGACACTGTCAACAGAGTGAACGGGCACCCCCACAGAATAGGAGAAAACATTTGCAAATCCTATCAGACTTGATATCAGAATATATAAAGAATTCCTACAACTCAAAACCAAAAAACAATCTGATTGAAAAATGGGCAAAGATTTGAACAGTTCTTCTTCAAAGAAGATATACAAATGGGCAACAAACATGCAAAAATCACTAATCATTAGGAAAATGCAAATCAAAACTATCTCATTGAGACGACTTTTACACACACACACACCAGAAAAGAAGTGGTAACAGGATATGGAGAAAGTAAAACCCCTGTACATTCCTTCCTTCCTTCCCTCCTCCCTCCCTCCCTCCCTCCCTCCTTTCTTTCTTTCTTTCTTTTTTTGGTACTGGGGACTGAACTCAGGGGCACTCGACCACTGGGCCACATCCCCAGCCCTTTTTTGTATTTTATTTATAGACAGGGTCTCACTGAGTTGCTAAGTGCCTCGCCATTGCCGGCTTTGAACTCGAGATCCTCCTGCCTCAGTCTCCCAAGTGCTGGGATTACAGGCGTGCACCACTGTGCCCGGCTCCTGTATATTTCTTTTTTTTTTTGGTACCAGGGATTGAACTTAGGGGCACTTGACCACTGGGCCACATCCCCAGCCCTTTTTTGTATTTTATTTAGAGACAGGGTCTCACTGAGTTGCTAAGTGCCTCGCCATTGCTGAGGCTGGCTTTGAACTCACGATCCTCCTGCCTCAGCCTCCCAAAGTGCTGGGATTACAGGCGTGCGCCACCGCGCCCGGCTCCTGTATATTTCTGATGGGAAAATAAAATGGTGGAGCCACTGTGGAAAATGATATGGTGGTTCCTCAAAGAATTAAACGTGGAGCTGCCATGTGAGCCAGCAATTCCACTTCTAGGTACAGTCTATACCCAAAAGAATTGAAAGCAGGGCCTTGAGCATGTGTGTACTCATGTTCTTAAGTATTTACAATAGCCAAAATGTGGGAGTAACCCAGCCGGCCAATGGCTGAACAGATAAATAACATGTGGCATATACATACACATTCAACCATAAGAAAGAAGAAAATTCTGATACACACTACAATATGGATGAAGCTTGACACATTATTATGCTAAGAGAAAGAAGATAGTCACAAAGGACAAATACCATGATTCCTTGCTGGGGACATAGCTCAGTTGGTAGAGTGCTTGCCTTGCATGCACAAGGCCCTGGGTTCAATCCCCAGCGCGCGCACACACACACACACACACACACACAAAACCCAACAACAACAAAAAAAACATGATTCCACTCATATGAGGTACCTAAAGTGGTCAAATCCACAGAGACAGAAAATAGAATGGTGTTTGATAGGAGAGTCTGGAAGGCAGAACCAGGGAATGAGTGTTTAACGAGCAGAGTCTCAGAGCAGATGAAAAAGTTCTGGAGATGGTCAGCAATGATGGGCATAGAACAATGTGAATTTATTTAATGCCATATACCTGTACACTTAAAAATACTGAAAATGGCTACTCTCATATTAAGTATATTTAACCACAATTTTTAAAAAGAGTGACAAGAGAGGAGTCAGGATAAAACAATTAGCACCACAGAGAAGGGAAACTGGAGGCTTGTTGTGTTTTATGTTACTGGCAAGTTCTACCAAGTACCACATTGGTTCCTGAATATATAAAAAAATGGATTTGGGCTGCGATGTGACGCACGGGTAGTGTGTGTGTTTAACATGTGTGAGGCCCAGGGTTACATCTCCAGCACCACAAAAGAAAAAAAATTTCTTGAGTTTTGAGTTTGAAGGTCTCTAATACATTGCAAAGTTTTGTTCCTTTTTTACTTAAATTGCCACAGAACAGCAATACCATAGAAATGTCCAGAAATAGGCAAGCTATTTCTAGGCTGAAGCACATCCCGTTCCCTCTGCTGGGAGCCCGCTCCCCTCCCCTCCCCTTCACACTCCTCTTCTGCACTCCCTGGGAATGCTTTCCTTATCAAGGGGATCTTCTTGTGCTTGCTCAGACACTCAGGCCCAGTACACTGGTTCTGGAACATGCTATGTATCATTTATGTTCCTGCTGGCCCCACTTCTGGAATTTCTTCCCCCATCCGTTCCTTACCCCAAGTCCATCCCTTCCTTACCCCAAGCCCATTCACTCTCGAAAGCTTGAGTTTTTGTCTCTTCTGTGGAGTCATCCCTGATGCCATGCTGCTGGTCCAGAAAGACTTTCAGGAAAAAGTGATGTCTAAATCAACACCTGAAGGAGCTTGTCCTGATTCCCTCCCTACAATGTCCCAAAGCAAGAGGCCAGAGCACCCTGGGCATGCCAAAGCTGCTTGCTGGCCATCAAGGGACCAGGGAACCCAGAGGAAAGGAGTGTTTGGAAAGCTCCAATTCTGAGACACCAACTAAATTTAGTATCTAGATACATCTATATTTTAAATTATAAACCCTAGTCCATTAGCTGTAAAAGCCTTCTTGGTTAACAAAAAGAATTAAGTGGCCACCTAGATTAGCTTGGCCACAGAATTTGAACAAACAAGATAAATGATTTAGAGAATAAATTGCAAGTGGTAAGAAACACCCAACTTTCCTAATTTTTAGTAAGGCACACACAGGATGGTCATCAGTGTATATATGATGGAAAAAACCAATAATCCTCTTCTGAAGAACAAGGAAATTCAAGTCAAAAGCCATCACCAGTGGATAGTCCTGCTGTAGGGATCTGAATGAGACCTAGGCTGTGCCAGGCCTTTCCCCACTGAGTTTTATCAAAGAACACATAGAAAGAAAATGGTACTCATTCTTTCAGTCCTGAAGTTAGATGGGTCCAACGTTGGGAAGAAGGAAAGATGTAAAACTCAGAAAGTTCAAGTGAATAAGAACTTTAAGCCCCTTTTCCCAAACACATGCTCGGTACCTAAGAGAGTTAAAGTATCAAGCTACCGGGCTGGGGTTGTGGCTCAGCAGTAGAGCACTCGCCTAGCACGTGCGCGGCCCGGGTTCGATCCTCAGCACCCATGTACAAATAAACACATCGTATACAACTAAAGCAAATAAATAAATATTTAAAAAAAAAAAAAAAAGTGAGCCGGGCGCAGTGGCGCACGCCTGTAATCCCAGCACTTTGGGAGGCTGAGGCAGGAGGATCGCGAGTTCAAAGCCAGCCTCAGCAATGGTGAGGCACTTAGCAACTCAGTGAGACCCTGTCTCTAAATAAAATACAAAAAAGGGCTGGGGATGTGACCCAGTGGTTGAGTGCCCCTGAGTTCAATCCCCGGTACCACACAAAAAAAAAAAAAAAAAAAAAAAGTATCAAGCTACCATTAATTTCTGCATGTCAAGTTGGATAAAGAATCCTGGAAGAATTGATTCAGAACATGGAATGAACAAAGCCATCACCTCCAAGAAAGCATGCACTGGGTGACTAGTGAACTTAGCCACGGAAGACTCCATGGCGGTGGCCCAGTGCTCTGGAATGAGAGACTGTGGTGTCCTAATCTGACCTGGAACTAATCAGTCTTCAACTCCCTTGAGCAAGAGCAGTTTGGAGCACATACTCTGCCCACCAAATGGGACATGGTGATGATGACATTTTTAAACATAGAGAATTGTTCCACCTTCTCATTCCCTTCTTATTGTTTTAGCATATAAATGAAAGAAGCACAACTTCAGATGTTTTTGCTAAAAGGAAAGAAACAGACTGTTTATAGAAGGGAAAGATGAGCCAACAGGAAAAAATGGAAAGCAAATTCTTATTCTTATTTTTGGTAGCGGGGATTGAACGCAGGGGAGCTTTACCACTCAGCTATATAACCCGAGTTCTTTTTATTTTTGTATCTTGAGAAAGGGTCTTGCTAAGTTGCCAAGGCTGGCCTCAAATTTGCAATCCTCCTGCCTCAGCCTCCCAAATCACTGGGATTCGAGGTGTGTGCCACTGCCCCTGGCTAAAGGCAAATTAAAAGCTATAGGAGAAGGGCTGTAGCTCAGTGGCAGAGCACTTGCCCAGCATGTTTGAGACACCGGGTTTGATCCTTAGCACTGCATAAAAATAAACAAATAAAATAAAGGCATTCTGTGGTTTAAAAAAAAAGTCACATGAGAGAAAACATGACTTTAAACAAGATTATTTCAACAGGCCTTTTTATTCACTTATTAGGCTTCCAAGTGCCCACTGAGGAACCAAGTAACTAAATTTAACCAAACTTTCCCCTCTAGAATGTTTAAGGTAGTCTGACAACCACTGATAGCCTCATGTAAGACCTTTCACTGGTGCCAGGGCCCTCACTTCCAGAGCCCACTGGAAGGGGAAGGAGGAGGTAGTGGGCAGTCTTGGGCTCCCACCTGCCAAGACCAGCTGCATGACCACAGACATTACCCAAGTCATTTTGTACTGTCATCCTTATGTTAATAAAACAATCTAATATACCATTCCCTCCTGAGATAGTACAAGGATTGTGAATCATGTGTAAAAACAACCAGCACCCAATAGGAATGTAATCATGATGCCTATCATATGACAGCCAGCATCATTGCTTTTCACAGGCATGCCAAGTGCACTCCGCTTTAGGGCTCTAAATATGAGTTCTAACAGAAAAGCATCTTTGGGAATGCTGGAATTCCTGAAACAAGACTTTCTCAAAGACCACCCTTAAAATGCTACTGTGGTGAGTGAAGACAGATAAATACTATTTTGGTGTAATAAAGTCTCCATAAGCCTTACATCTGCAGGTTTTGAAAACCTTTTCCAGAAGGATGTGTTATGAGTAGGAACCAGAGACCACACCACCAAGGAGAACTTTCCTCTAGTAATAGAAAAGGCAATCTGAAACTGCTCCAGAATTTCCCTCCCTATAAGCACAGAAAGCCACACAGCACAACTACTCAGTGTGTCTTTTATAGGGCATCACCTGCACTCTAACAGCAAGGAAAGGGACAGACATTCTGACAAGGAACCAGAAATGATGCAGAAAGGAACACTAGGGCAAAACAGCCCAGATGAAAAACAAGATCCAAACAGGAACATACTCTCAGTAGCCCAATATACAATTAAATGGTGAGCTCCGAGCTGGGGGGCAGGCTTGACATCTAAAATGCAAACTTCTCAGATGATGACCATCTTTTAATTCCAGCAACATCATGGAACAACTCTCCCACCCCCAAGCCACTAAACCATTGCCTCTTTTTCCCTAGGCAGACAGACACAAGAGGCTTCATTTCTTGGCAACACTCAACAAATAAGCAAAAACAAATTTCAACAGAGTGGGCAACTGCTCGGGCATCTCTGGGCCCTGGAAAAGTGAGCTAGCACCATCGTTCCCATCCCAGTTTTGGGGACAGGGAGCCAGAGGCACCTGCCTTAATTCTACTCTCTGATGGCTCAAAAGACAGGAGTCTAGCTGAGGATGTGCCACCTGGTTTCCAGCT
Source organism: Tamias sibiricus (assembly GCA_025594165.1). Taxonomy (NCBI): domain Eukaryota; kingdom Metazoa; phylum Chordata; class Mammalia; order Rodentia; family Sciuridae; genus Tamias; species Tamias sibiricus. Next base: position 20,032,081 of record CM046664.1, read on the forward strand.
GCTACATCTCACTTAAAAGGAGGCCACCTCTTTTCCTACAAAGAGCTTGGGCTTTGCTCTTTTCTTCACTTTCAGGAAGGCTCCTGCACAGAGGGATGTGGGAAAGGGCAACACTCTTTCTTTGAGTCTCTAATCTCTGCATACTACAAAAATCTACAAAGGGGCACATGAAGACTCGTGTGTCACAAGTGTGTACACAACCACATACTCTGCTGAGGGGTATTTCTGTGAGGCTGTACAGCCTCTCTTGGCAAAGGCAAGGTCCTCCTCCTGGCAAGCGCGGGTCAGAGGCCTGGCTTGGAGGAGCCACTCATTGTGCGCCAGCCTGGGGCAGGCAGCAGCGGTGCTGGGAGGGGAAAGGTTCCCTTTGAAGCACATGGCGCTAAGAGCTTCCCAGTGACCATGGAAACAGGCACAGTGGGTTCCCAGCCTGAGAACCAGGGACAGCAGCAGTGATTCAAACACAAAACACACAGAGTCTGAAAAGCAGAGACAGGAGGGGCCGGGTGAGGGGCAGGCAGCCCCAGGCTGGCAGGAACTGAGCGGCTCCCTGGTAGGAAAATCCGGCCAATGAAGCCGAGCAGGTTCACGGGGTTTCCTTTTCATTCCCAAGGCTTTCTTCTCACTCGTCACTGCCCCTCGGGTCCTATTCAGCACCTCATCAGATCAGTAGAGCTGGGCTTTTGGCTGGCCTGCTGGCAGCAGGGCCTGGAACTGGGCGGGAGGGCGGGAGGTGATCAAAGGAGCCGCCACTGCAGCCGCCATCGCCTTCCTCCCTCCTCCCTCCTCGGCCCCGCCCTCCTTGGGATGAGGCCCCGCCAAGGTGATCCAGTGGAAGCCACTGGGGGAACACGGGGTAGAGAGGCAGCTTTTATGTTTGCCTTTCTGTCAGAAGAGAGACAAAGCACAGCGTGAAAGGAGACATGCCACTGGTAGGTCAGAGCTCCTTCCTTTTGGGATGTCACTGTTCTTACACCACAGGACAGAGCAGCCACCTAAGATTGGCACGCTTGGGGTGCACTCAGATGCCCAAATCCTGAGTCTGAAAGACTAGCAGCCCTGCCACATGCTGCTTCCAGGTCCCCTTTCACAGCTGTCTACCTCCTGATTCTACAGATGGATGAAGTTACACTGAAAATCCCTGTCATCTAAAGGTATCCAATATACTGTGCTTCATTCTACAGGGCTCCAATTTGAAGGGGGAGAAAAGCTACCTGGGATTCCCCCCCCACACCCCAGAGGAAGAGGAAGCAATGTAATCAGTCTGTTATGAGTATCTTTTCTCTTGGGCCAGACTGAGTCACAGTCAAACAAAGTCCTACCTGGCTCAGGGCCACGCCAGGGAGAGAAGGGAGCCCACTTCTCCACCAGCCTGGCTGCTGATGAGCATGGCAGGCTTCGCCCCTGACCAGCTTCTCTTGAGGAAGGCGGTGTTTGGACAGGCCTGTAATTTGAGAAGCCCATTAGGTGAATTCTCCCTTTCTTACCTTTGTTGGGCTGCCAAAATATTTACTTGACTTCTTAACTCTAAATCTCTGAAACACACCTGGATTGCCTAAAACAGGCAATTTTCTTATTTTCTCTTATTCACAGAAGAGATCCCAACCTAAGAAAAGATGACAACAGTACAGAGGGATCAGGAAGAGGGGAGGGCTGGTAAGAGATGCCGCTTTATAGAACCACCCCCCTCTTTTTTCCCCTGGTGCTGGGGATCCAGGGCTGTCACTTCTTAAGAGATGGGTGTATGCTAAATTTGTCGTTTACATGTGTTTGGTGGGTTGGGGTGGATGGTTGAAAGCAACTGCACAGGTTTTAAAACAAATGGACTCTATTTTGACTTTCAAGGAGGAGTCAATTTCCATGCCAAATAAAAATTCTGTTTGGTAGTCATTGCATTTATTAATTTTTTAAAAATAATCATTCAATAAAAGTCAGCTGCACTGTAGCATCAGCAAAAGGACTAAAGAGGGAAAATAGGGTGCTAAAACAGATGATTAGAAGTGTTTGGGATAAATTTCAGATGATAGAAAAGACCCAGAAATAACTGCAAAAAAATTTATTTTTTCTTTTTGTGATACTTTTGGCACTAGAAAAAGAACTATCTATCAGTTTCAGGTCTAGTAGGCGTGAAGCCACCACATAACCATTTTCCTTTGCAGTGTGCGCCCGTCTATCAGCTCGCCTTTTTGCAGGGCACTTACGGAAGTACACACTTGCCAAGGCTGAATGGTCTAAAGTCAGACCTTCTAGACAGGCTGTGGTTTATGGGCAGAACTCAATGAAAGGTCCCTGTACCACTTGTTGGTGCTGTTCTTAGGAGCATAGAATCCTGGTTAATGATTCCCTACCCACAAAGACATCTACACCCCCTTCTGAAAACAAGGGCCCAACTATTAGGGGAATTATTTTCAGTCTGGTGCTTATCAGCAAACCTTTGAGAGAAAAATTATTTTGAAAACATTTTTTCAGATCTTGAAATTTCTAAAATGGAGCCTTGAGCTGTTCTTTTTTCAAAGGCACTAAAAACACAGCAGGGGCGGGAGGCTTACTGACAGCTGTCACTCGCCTGCAACCTTTCTAGAGCATTAGGCTTCAAATGGCACCTCTCCTATATTTACTTTGATAGACTGTCTTGTCTTCCCTTACTTAGACCTGATGGAATATAATTTTAAGCCCATAAGAAACCAGGTCCCCTAAGGCTGGGTAGCAGGAGTATCCACATTCAGGGGCACTTTCTGGAATTCTAGTTAATGGTGGGTCAGTCTTTTCCAGAGCCCTCATTAGCTAAAAAAAGGAGGAGCCTGAGCAGTAGCTCTCTGATCTTTCCAAACATCTAACCTAGCCCGTCAGCTCCTAAGCTCTGTTTCCATCCTCCCATGGATATAGAGACTACTCTCATTCAGGTGTCCCAGGTGAACCTAAGGATCTTAGAAGAAAAGTCAGGATAAGGTCCAGTAATATAGAGAGACTAATGCTTCCCAGACCTTTATTATAAAAGCTTTTAGAGGGAAAGAAGAAATGAATTCTTTACTAGACATCCCAGAGGACCCTAAATGTGACCATGTAAAATACACCACACTAAAGACAATTAGTGGGTCTCAGTAGAAGAATGAGCCTTCCACTAGTTGTCCTTAATGTGGTGTATTTCACATGGTCATATTTAGAGTCCTCTGGGATGTCTAGTAAAGAACTTGTCTTTTCTTTAGATATAACACCAAAAACACATGAACTACAGAAAAAATAAATTGGGTTTCATCAAAATGGAAACCTTGTGCTGCAAGACATTAAGAAAGTGAAAAAAATAAAACCCACAGAGTAAGAAAATATTCGCAAATACTGTATCTAAATAAAGGACTTATAAGCTGGACATGGTGGTGCACACCTATAATCACAACTACTGAGGGAGAAGGATGCCAAGTTTGAGGCCAGCCTAAGTAACTCTGCAAGACCCTGTCTCAAAATGAAAAAGGACTGTGGATGCAACTCCGTGGCAAAACATGCCATGGATTAAACTCGGTTCAATTCCCAGAACCAAAAAAAAAAAAATTTTTTTTTTTTTTTTTTTTTTTTGGTACAAAGGATTGAACTCAGGGGCACTCGACCACTGGGCCACATCCCCAGCCCTTTTTTGTATTTTTATTTAGAGACAGGGTCTCACTGAGTTGCTAAGTGCCTCGCCATTGCTGAGGCTGGCTTTGAACTCGTGATCCTCCTGACTCAGCCTCCCGAGCAAAAAAGAATTCTTATAAGTCAATAACAAAAAGAAATTACCCAGGCTGGGGTTGTGGCTCAGAAGTAGAGCACTCGCCTGGCATGTGCGCGGCCCGGGTTTGATCCTTAGCACCACGTACAAATAAACCCATTGTGTACAGCTAAAGCAAATAAATAAATATTAAAAAAAAAAAAAAAAAGAAATTACCCAATAAAAATGGGCAAAGGATCTGAAGTCATTTCACCAAAGAAGCAATAAACACATGAAAAGATGCTCAACATCATTAGTCAGCAAGGAAATGCAAATCCAAACTATAATAAGATACCATTTCATACCCAGCAGGATGGCTATATGATCAAAGACAGATAAAAAATTTTGGTGAGGATATAGAGAAATTGGAACCCTAATATACTGTTGTTAGGAAAGAAGAACAGTACAGTCACTTTTATTTCATTTATTTTATTTTTTGTAGTACTGGGGGATTGAACCCAGCGCCTCATACTTGCTAGGCAAGTGCTCTACCACTGAGCCACAGTCCCAGCCCACAGCCACTTTAAAAACACAATTTGGTGGTTCCTAAAAAACTTAAAGATAGAGTTGCCATATGACTCAGTAACCCCACTCTTAAGTCTATGGGGAAAAAAAAGGAAACAAAATGAAAGAAAGCATGGATACATGCTATAACTTGGATGAACCTTGAAAATGTTTTTGCTAAGTAAAAAGAACCAGACACAAAAGACAACATATTGTATGATCTCATTTACATGAAAGGTTCCAGATTAGGCAAATCGATAGAAAGTAGATTGCACGAGTCTATGAACATATTAAAAAAACATGACATGTTTTTTAAAAAGGCCTTTTCATAGCTTCACATAGGAAGAATCTGATCATGCCTTTCTGTTTCTATAGAATTCAACTGTCTAAAAAATGGATAGTAGTTTTGGGGATGAAATATAATCTTTGGCAACACGAAGTTCAAATAGGTTTTGTGGGGGCTGGGGTTGTGGCTCAGCGGTAGAGCACTTGCCTAGCGCGTGCGCGCGCCCGGGTTCAATCCTCAGCACCACGTAAACATAAATGCATTGCATTGTGTACAACTAACGCAAATAAATAAACATTTTCAAAAAACAGGTTTTGTGATTTAATCACAGTATACCTTTCCAGTATTAAAACAAAACAAAAAAACCTGTGCATGTGTGCATCCTAAAGTGGAATAAAACTTGAATATGGAAATTATGATAGTGACACAGATTCTGGGAACAACTCCCCATGCTGACACAGTCCCAGGTAGGGATATGAAGTACTGGGGTGGGAAAATGAGGATTACTCAGGATTCCCTTATCTAAAGAGTGGCACAAGCAGGTACTTATTCTGCCAATTTACAGATGAATTTTTAAAAATGTGTTTATAAGCATAGTTCTTTTAGCTCTAGAAATGTATGCTTTTTTTTTTTTTTTTTTTTTTTTTTTTTTTTTTGGTACCGGGGATTGAACTCAGGGGCACTCTACTGGGCCACGACCCCAGCCCTATTTTGTATTTTATTAGAGACAGGGTCTCACTGAGTTGCTAAGTGCCTTGCCATTGCTGAGGTTGGCTTTGAACTCATGATCCTCCTTCCTCAGCCTCCGAAGTGCTGGGATTACAGGCATGCGCCACCGTGCCCAGCTTTAGGAATATATGCTTTAAAAAATCAAAATAGTGTGGTACTAGACCAAAAAGGGATACAGATTTTACTTGTCAGAAGATAATGCAGAATATGATCCTACTATAGAATATAGAACATCATGTTATTTTTTAAAAGGAGGGAATACATAGAGTGAAGGAATGAGAAAGAAATGCTATTTACCCACTCCTAAAATTACATCAAAATAAGACTTATGTAGAAATGATGACTGTGTAAAAATTCCAAACTTCTGCACGCCAAGGAAAGTTAAACAAAAAATAAGCAAATAAAAGGCCAGTTAAAAAACATTAAGGGGGGCTGGGGTTGTGGCTCAGTGGTAAGAGCACTTGCCTAGCATGTGTGAGGCCCTGGGTTCGATTCTCAGCACCGTATATAAATAAATGAATAAAATAGAGGTCCATCAACATCTAAAAATATATTAAAAAAAAAAAAACATTAAGCGGGGGCTGGGGTTGTGGCTCAGCCGTAGAGCACTCGCCTCGCACGTGCACGGCCCGGGTTTGATCCTCAGCACCACGTAAACATAAATGCATTGCATTGTGTACAACTAAGGCAAATAAATAAATATTTAAAAAAAAAAACATTAAGGGGCTGGGACTGTGGCTCAGTGGTATAGCACTTGCCTAGCACGTGTGAGGCACTGAGTTCAATCCTCAGCACCACATAAAAATAAAATAAAGGTATTGTGTCCATCTATAACTAAATTTTTTTTTTTTTTTAAAAAAGAAAACAAAAAACATTCCACAAATTGGGCATGAGGGTGCAGAGCTATGATCCCACCAGCTCAGGAGGCTAAGGCAGGAGGATCTCAAGTTTGAAGTCAGCCTGGGCAACTTAGTGAGACCCTGTTTAAAAAATAAATAAATAAAAATAAAAAGGGCTCAGTGGTAGGGCTGGGGGTTTAGCTCAGTGGTAGAGTGCTTGCCTAGCATGCATGAGGCACTAGGTTTGATCCTCAGCACCTCATAAAAAAACAAATAAAGATATTGTGTCCGTTTACAAGTTAAAAAAAAAATTCAAAAGGGGGGTTGGGTGTGGCCCTCAGTGGTAGAGTGCCCCGATTCAATCCTTAGTGCCATGGGGTATGTGGGAGGGCTAATAATCAAAGAAATGCAAAAGAAAACAGGGTAGTACTATTTTAAATTTTAAGTTTTTAATTTTAAATTTTTACTAAATTAGTAAAAGAAACATTAACAACAACAGTCAATGTTGTTTCTGTGAACAATGGTTCACTCTCACTTCAAGGGTGGCAAGGTAAACTGAGGGAAATTTCTTACACAGCAATTTTGTAACTGTTTACATCAAATCATTAGAAAAATGTATCTTTTAATCTATATTCATCTCTTAGATTATTACCTAAGGAAATAATTCAAGGGGCAGGGGCAACCAAAAAGCCCATCTTATGTAAAGATTTCAGTCTTGTTTACTTATAAAGATTAGAAATAAAACAGAAGCAATTTATGTACTAAATAATGGGGGAGTGGTCAACTAAGTCTAAGTCATGGTATATTCTTTCAACTTTGTTATGTAGTCATTAAAATGATAGATTATGAAAATGATAGTAAATTAGTGAAATGAATAGCATGTATTATTAGGTTTGAAAAGGCAGGGCTGCCATTTGTATGTTTAAGAATCATATGCAGGCTCAGGAGGAACACATGAAAGGAATAAACCAAAATTGGCAGTAGTTGTCTTAAGGGAATAGAATTAAAGGTGGTTTTCTTTCCTTCTATTTTCAATCTGCATAATTAATTTTTCATGCAACAAATATTTCTTGAGTGTCTGTTATATGAAGTAGACTCTGTCTTGGGCACTTGGAATATAAAAGTGGAGATATAGCCTGTAACCCCAGCAGCTCAGGAGGCTGAGGCAGGAGGACCAAGAGTTCAAAGCCAGCCTCAGCAAAAGCAAGGCACTAATCAACTTAGTGAGATCCTGTCTCTAAATAAAATACAAAATAGGGATGGGGATGTGGCTCAGTGGCCGAGTGCCCCAGAGTTCAATCCCTGGTACCCACCCCCCACCAAAAGTGGTGATATAAATTATTATATTGTTTATACACTTAAAAACAAGACAAGGAAAGGGGGCTGGGGTTGTGGCTCAGTGGCAGAGCACTTGCCTAGCATATGTGAGGCACTGGGTTTGACTCAGCACCACATATAAATAAATGAATAAAATAAAGGTCTGTCAATGTCTTAAAAAGTATTTTAAAAAAAACAAGACAAGGAAAGGGAACACAAAACTTCTCTAACAGTAACTGAAATAGTAAAACACAAGTCAATGCTATAAATTTTGGGCTTAAATTAGGATTTTAAAATAAGATATTTATCAATTAAATCAAAAAAGTAAAATAAAAATACCAACAACTGAATTTTACAAAGCAATCTACTATGTTTACAATAGATGAAAAGGGAAGCTTTAAAGCTAAATACTTTTAAACATGATTTTTACAAGTGGAAGACAGCAAAGTTTCTTGCATATTCCACATTCTTTGAAGTTACCTTAATATTTGGCACATTTACGAAACCTTATAGGTACAGGTTAATGTGGAATGGGGAAGACCAAGGTTGTTTTGTTTTATTTTAAATATATATAGCACAAGAGATGGCACAACTTCTTCACACTGAATAACCTTACTGAATCCAACAGTACTTAGAACAACCCAAATGTACTGGAAATTTTATTATTTTTATAATGGGGAGGGGGTGTATTATCAGACCATACATGTTTGATTTGGAAAACAAGATCACCAAACAGAATGGTTCCCATACCTTCTATCAAATAAAATGTGGTGTTTTGGGAAGGAAACAAACAAAAGACAGAACAAAGACATGAAATGGCATTTGTTTGAAGTTTGAGGTTTTGTGTCCAAGGCCAACAGCCAAGCTCTCACATGCTCCCAATCCTGCCTCTGCACCCAGTGAGAATCTATGCCCAGGTAAAGGACATGGCTTGAACATGGGAGGCGGGGATTGTTCTAGGAATGTCCACATTTTCTAACAGCTTGGTAGATGGTAAACCCACTACACAGAATCACTTTTAAGACAGCACCTACAATCCAAAACATCCTAGACATGACCAGAAAGCGCTGAGTAAGACCAGGTATATGTAAGGCCCCTCTATTTGAAGACAGACAGCAAATAAGACTTTTGGGCTTCTAAAGCTTCCTTTTTCATCTATTGTAAACATAGTAGGGTAGGTTCATACAATTCAGTTATTAGCATTTTTTTCTTTTCTTTCTTTCTTTCTTTCTTTCTTTTTTTTTTTTTTTTTTTTTTTTTTGTTTAATTGATAGAAATGAGAGATTCTGGCCAAATACCCTGATAATGATTCTTTATATATGATGATGACTTAACATATTAGGTTCCAATTTCTTTCATACCTCAAAACAGTTTTTTCAAAAGCAACCAAGTTCAGTGGCTATTTCTGAGTTTTTTAGCTGGCCTATCACACTGTCTTTTGTTTTCTGGGATAGCCTCACTTGTGGCCCTTGCTCTGCTGAGTCTGGTTCCATGGATGGCGACAGTGGCAAAGAGGACTGTTATGAGTCAGGCTTCCCTGTTCTGGGAGGTGGCCAGCCATCCGTGCTGCCTAGGGTATAGACACATTATTTGTTCTATTCACTCACTCTATATTCAAACTCCCATAAGTCTCACAGTAGATTTCAAGTAGTGGTTTAGATTAGGCTTTTATAGCTGAAAATGTCTCTGATGTAGTTTTTTAAAAATTGTGTTTAATATAGCTTTTAAGAACGAGGTTCTTGGGTGGGGCATAATGGTGCACACCTGTAATCCCACCAATTGGAGAGGCTGAAGCAGGAGAATCACAAGTTCAAGGCCAGCCTCAGCAATTTAGTGAGACCCTGTTTCAAAATTTCAAAAATCAAAAGGGGTGGGGATGTGACTCAATGGTTAAGCGCCCTGGGTTCAATCCCTAGTACCCCCTATCCCCCCAAAAAAGAAGTTTCTGGAAGATTTAGGTGTAGATGAAAAGCATCAAATTAAGTTTGTGACTTTCAAATCAGACATGTACCCTCAAAAGGAAAGTGGTATTCTGAGTTTTTTCACTCGTATCACATCAATCTTTTCCTCCTGATCTGATTTCTTTTATTAAGTTCCTCTCTTGCTTTCCTTTTTAACCAAATATGGGAGATATTTACTGAAGTGTTTCTTAAAATAAATCTCAGAACCTTCACACTTCCTCCTCAACAAGAAACCTACCTTGGCTCACATTAGAAAAAGGGCTCTCATATAGGAGCATGTTTAAAGGGGGTTTTCTAAGAACTTGGCAAACATTTCAAAATCATTACAACTGTCTTTACAGAAGGGGATACACAGAAACAGGGGCAAAGAGACATTAGCTGGCCCAGTTACTCAGCTTCTGCTGAGCAGGACCCAGGCTATTCAGCTTCACGGCCTCGACTTTCTGCACTCCTCACATGGAAACGCAGATGTGCGGTAACACTTACCATGCGCTTCACAGAACACAGCACAAAGGCTGCCATGTCATCACAGAGGAAGGCAATGGGACAGAGAATGGAATGAGAGAGGAAGAACTGGAATTTATTGTCGTAATGAAATAGGGCTTCTCCACCTCAATACTATTGACATCTGGGACCAGATTATTCTCTTGTTTCCCTTTATTTTTTAATTGATAAATAATAATTGTGTTATATATTTACGGGGCCAGATTACTGTTAGTGGTAGTGGCTGTCTACACCCTAGGATGCTGAGTGGGAACCCTGGCCTCTACCCACTAGCAGTAGATCTCTATCCCCTGGCATTTTTGTTTAAAGACCAAAAATGTCTATCTAGACATTGCCCCTGGTTGAGAACCACTACAATAAGAAGGCCTAAAAGGTATGTAAGTGTCTCAAACAACTGCATGGAATGCTTCCAGGGATGCCAAAACAATGAAGTGTAGTCATGGTGCCCTATGTTCAGGATGGGACAGTCACCAACTTGTTTGCTGACTGGAGGAGGCCTGCTGAGGCTAATGCCTGAGATGTGGAACACTGCCTCCAAAACCTTGGGGCCTTCTCTCCTCTCCCACAGCAGATTAGACCCCAGGATTTCAGTCTACCATCCCTCTTGAGATGGGCATTTCATACTCAGAAGAGCTAAACAAGGCTTGGGTTAAGGACCTGGCACTCAGGTATCACAGGAAATGCCTACCTGTGACCAAAGCCCCAAGGGAGAATGGTATATTGAAGGATAAGTCCTCCCCACCCCAAAACATATATGGCTTATAAAGGACCCAGCAGCTTTAACCAAGTTCCTGCCTCAAGTAAGGCCCATGCAAGTAAGCCTTGTTCTAGACGGTCAAGGCAGAAGTTTATATCCCAATGCACGCCTCAAAGATATTAAGATCACTGCTTAGGTTCTTCAAATTAATTCTTGTTATTAAATGTGAAAAACAGTATCCCATTTGTTTTTACAAATTACTAACAATTCAGAACCAACACTCATTTGGCTGCAGTACAGCAGAACAGAATCACTTCACGACAATGCGTTCACCTCTATCTCCTGTATTGTCTACTAGTTTTTACTCGTTTCCACTGACTTTAAAAGTCACGGATGGGGCTGGGGTTGTGGCTCAGCGGTAGAGCACTCGCCTAGCACATGCGTGGTCCGGGATGGATCTTCAGCACCACGTAAAAATAGAAACGTATTGTGTACAACTAAAGCAAATAAATATTAAAAAAAAAATGTCATAGAGATCAGCCAAGCTCTAAGAGATGATCTTGTAGTGTGAACAGAATGCCAGGTTGGTGAACTTACATTTCAGGGCCTATTTCATTTTATTAAAAATTATTAAGAGGCCGGGCGCGGTGGCACACGCCTGTAATCCCAGCACTTTGGGAGGCTGAGGCAGGAGGATCGCGAGTTCAAAGCCAGCCTCAGCAATGGCGAGGCACTTAGCAACTCAGTGAGACCCTGTCTCTAATAAAATACAAAAAAAGGGCTGGGGATGTGGCCCAGTGGTCCAGTGCCCCTGAGTTCAATCCCTGGTACCAAAAAAAAAAAAAAAAAAAAAAAAATTATTAAGAGGGCTGGGGATACAGCTCAGTTGGGAGAGTGCGTGCCTAGCATGCACAAGGCCCTGGCTTCAATTCTCAGCACCACCAAAAAAAGAAAAAAGAAAGAAAGAAAAGAAAAAAATTACTAAGAGCCTCAAACAACTTTTATTTATGTTTTATAGCTATTGGTATTTACCACATTAGGAATTTTAAGAGAAAGTTTCAAAACACAGTTTATGCAAATACACATTCCATTAGTCGTCAGAGAGAGAAAGTCACCATATCCAGTGATGCACTTGGAAAACACCACCATATACCTGTGAGACAATGTCAGTGAAAAGGGCAAATGACATTTCATTTTTGTTGTGAAGTAGTTTAGATCTTTTGGAATCCCCTAGAAACAACCTTGAGGATCCTTAAGGAGGTCCCTTGGCCATACTTTGAGAACTGCTGTGCTAAATTACAACACACACTATGACTTTACTAGTTTCAACTTTTACTAGAGAACCCAGTGAAGCAGTGCCCATCAGAGAAAAGCCCTACTTCAGAGAGATTTGTCAAAACCCATTAATTACCATGAAGCCACTGTTCCCTGGATTATTCCTGAGTCCTTTTTTTTTTCCTTTAAAGTACCAACTGCTGCCCATCACTTTATTACACATCCGATTCTGGTTAATGTTTTGTGAAGAACATCTTTGTCTTTCAGTTAGTTTCATCTTCCTGTCCTCTATCCACTGTCATGAGAATAGAACAGATAAATATTTTTTCCCTTCCCTATAGGTTCTTCAAATTAATTCCTGTTATTAAATGCGAAAAACAATATCCCATTTGTTTTTTCAAATTACTAACACTTCAGAACTAACACTCATGTGGCTGCAGTATAGCAGAACTCTATCTTAAGAGCTGCCATTTGAAATATAGATAAGAATATTTCCTAGGGTAGCCTGATGTGCAAAGAAGGATTTGGTCTCTCTTCTCACTGCACCTGCATTATCTGTACTATTTCTTTTCTTCTTCTTCCCACCACCAGGATTTAGTAGTATCAGTCATCCATTCATGATGGGACTCTCCTCCATCACTTCAGGGAGGAAAAAAGGCTTATTATCAGTTTTTATGCCCCTGTTATCCTACTCCCTGCATTATAAAATTATTTAAAAGTGACATCAGATTTGGCTCTTTACCATGGTAAAATATATAGTAGGCAATTCACCATTTTTACCATTAAGCACACAGTTTGGCAGCATGGGTTACACTCATATTATCAACATTGACCACCATCCACCTCCAGAACTTTTTCCCAAACAAATTCCACCCATTAAACAAAAACTCCCTATTCTCCTCTGTCACAAGTCTCTGGGCAAGCACCATTCTTTCTACCTCTATGGATTTGACTACATAAGAATACAATTTTTGAGTGCAAAAGAACCTGGAGGCTAATAAAGGAAGGAGACTGAGGAAGAAAAGACAGACGATAAGAACCTCTACTTTGAGCCGGGTGCGGTGGCGCACGCCTGTAATCCCAGCACTTTGGGAGGCTGAGGCAGGAGGATCGTGAGTTCAAAACCAGCCTCAGCAAAGGCGAGGCACTTAGCAACTCAGTGAGACCCTGTCTCTAAATAAAATACAAAAAAGGGCTGGGGATGTGACCCAGTGGACGAGTGCCCCTGAGTTCAATCCCCAGTACCAAAAAAAAAAAAAAAAAAAAAAAAGAACTCTACTTTGTTTAGTGCATAGGGCTGTGCCAGGATGATCAACACCAGACAGACTCTCTCCTTTAGGTACTGTTCCCATTTAAGGGTGTGGAAACATGCAGAGGGGTTAAGTAACAGGGGTCATAGAGCTCAGAGGGTTGAAATTGGGTCTTAAAGCCAGACTGATTAGTATTAGCCACTACATGCTCCCTACCCTCCAACCATCATGAAAAAGTAAAACTTCCTTTAACTGTCTTCTGGTTGTCTTGGTTACTGGGGTCTTTTTAGTTGTACACAATGCGTTTATTTTTACGTGGTGCTGAGGAGTGAACCTGGGCCGCGCATGTGCTAGGCGAGCACTCTACCACTAAACCACAACCACAGCCCCTGGGGTCTTTATTTGTTCTTTGCAACGACATTTTCAAGACACTCTAAGGGCTATGCAAGGTTGCTTGGCTGAACATGGGGACTCAATCTCCATCAACCCCTAGCACCATGGTTTCCCACTACTCCTCAGAAGAGCTGGGAGTACAGAGCAGCTCTCCTGCTCACAAAACAGCAATTTTCCTCCTTGCCACTCTGCTGGCCAAGGTGCTTCTGCATTGCATACTTGCCTACATGTGAAAGCAGGGAAGGACAGAGGGCAAACATGAGGTCTCCTCAGTAATTTCACGGGCTTGAGTGTCATCAAAGCATCACAAAGAACTAAGGTCCATGCACATGCAGCTACCAGAAACCTCAAGCAGCAAAATGCAACCACATACTCCCTTCTCTCTCCATCCAGACTAGACCCCACTGCAAAATGATCACCCAGAGAGGAGGGTCCTATGATAGGGGTCCTCATCAGAAGCCTTCAGTGGCAACTTTCAATATCCCTTTAGGAACCCCTTGATCCCTTTTCCCTGCCCTGTTCTGGAGATTCTTTCCCCTGGTCCTGTCTCATGTCTCAGGCTCTGTCATAGTCCCTCTCAGTACAGCCTGCCCGCCCACTCCAGTCTGTGTGGACTAGCCATTCTTCACTCACCACAGTCACAGCCTATGTGCAGGGTAAGAGGATCTGCCCTATGAACCAAGAGTTCCTCCCCACTGGACCTCTCTGAGTGACTCAGGATAAACTGAGGATGTTGCCTACTGGCTTGTGACTGCAGGAACCTGTAGTGCAGCACTGCCCCCACCAGCACCCTTCTGGAGAACACATCTTCCTCTCGCTCTCCACACAAGACAGGGCAAGGCAGGTCAAGTTCCGGCATTTCAAGCCTCCAAGTACCTGATCCAAGAAGGGCCGATGAATCCACTTTCTAGAATCTTTTACACTGAAAACGGAGTGTGTCAAGCCCAGGGATGTTCAGGATTGTGTCTCCCACAAAGTAGACAAAGGGGCAGGGACAGAAACAAACAGATGCACGCAGAGAAGACTTGGGGCAGGAGGCTGCCCAGGAGGGGCTGCTTTAGAAGAGCAGCAGCAACAGTCACACTACCATGGGTTCTTAGTTTCTGGGACAGCCCAGGACCCTCACAGAAAATTCCCTTTTCTGTCAGTAGAGCTCAAGTGGGATTCTACTGTGTGGAACACAGTCCTGATCAAGCCTGTGACTGTACTGAAAAGCATCTCATCTTTATCTAGAAAAACTGGCTGAGACAAAAGAAGGCAAGGAGAAGAAACCAACATCAGTGAAGCAGTAGAATGGTTTATTTCAGCTCTTCTGAGCTATTTGATCTTAAGTTATGTAGAGAACCTCTCTGACTTGATTTCCTTGGCCTAACATGGGACTGGAACTCAAAGTTAGTCTGATAATCTAAGGAGATGCTGCATATAAAGCTCCTAAGACGCGGTGGGCACCCAACATGTGACGATGCTTTCATACTCTCACCTGGTATCACTATGGCCAAGCTCTGAGTCAAGGGCTTTGCAAACATCTCACAGAGCCCCCACAAAAATGACAAAGGCAGCATTAGCCTATCTCACAAATGAGTAAGGCACCAAGAACTGAAGTCACCTTTCTAAGGTCACTCAGCCAATGCAGGGTCTCTGTGACATGAAATTCCTTGTCTCTTTATTAACGTCCCCACACTATCCTCTTAAGCACTGGAAAGAGCTGAGTCCACACCTATTAACCACACTATTTCAAAACCCTCATTGGGAATCACTCCAATCAGGGAGGTAGAGAAGGATTTATTCTGCCTGAAGTTACAGAATCAGGGCCAAGTGCTCCTGCACATCTTTTCTTACCATGAAATTCTCCATGAGGTGACAGGTCATGGGAGTCAAAGCTATTAAAGTGGACCCTCTAAATTCTTTGCAGCCCCATAAGATGCTTAATAAACACTGACTGAACTGAAGGATTAAAATGCCTGGAGCATAAACACAGATTCCTGCACTTTGAGGGTGACTGAGACCCTTACTTTTCAATACAAGCTGTCCAGAAATGTCAATTTTATTGTTTTAATAAACTAGGACTTAAAACTGTCACAGACCACAGAGTCTGTCTTTCAGTGCTGTAACTATAATCTCCCCACACTAGACTATCCAGGAAAGATTTTACATATGATCCAGAAACTCAAAATACTAAAAATGCAAAGGACCCAGTACAGCCTCTTCACATGAAATGAAAAAGAGAGCCCTGGAGGTTTAAGAGACTTGCTTTGTGCCCTTCTGAGGCAGGGTCTGGCATGGCGCCCTGGCTTGCTGCTTCCCTGTGGGGGGCTCTCCCTCAACCCAAATCTGCCTCCCTAACTGATCCTACTGTCTGAACCTCCTCCTACAGCATCGAAAAGATTAGAAGGAGGGAATCATAAATCATTTTTCTCTCATAAGTTTACAGTGTTCTTTTCCAAGGAGTTCAAAAGCACTTGGTAATAAACCAAGGTGATGAGTTTATGTCTTTTGCTTTTAAAATGAAACTTTATTTGAACTCCTGGAGAGGCATTTAAGTTTTTTTAAATTTAGGACATTCTTCTCTTATTTCAAGGTTTTGCCCTGTGGCATTTTCTATGGGTGGATGGGTGTCAAGGGTGGGAGATGGTGAGGGAGAAGGGCCTTGTCTAGCCCTTTCCTGTTCTCTCATAGGCTTTTCTGAATGCCTGGCATGCTGCAGCTGACAGAACCCTCCCTTCCATGGTTTTCAACAAGTCTCAACATCCACCCAAAGGAGTCCCCCCACGTGCACCCATAAGCTGGCCTTATTGTACTTTCTTTCTGTGCTTTTTAAAACTTTTTTAAGTGCTGGGGATGGAGCCCAGGGCCTCCCGCGTGCTATCTAAGTGTTCTGCCACTGAATTGTACCCAGCCCTCTTCCCTGGCCTTCTGTGCCTCTCCTTGCCCTGACTCCTCATCCAAGAACTGGAAGGAAAATCATGCTGTCTGAAAGGGACTCAGCTACTCACAGGGATTACTTTGCCTTCCTAGTAAATTAAAAATCCTTGTCTTTTGCTCCTGCCCTTAGGAGCTCAGAAAAAAAGAAAACACAGCAAACAATGAAATTGAAGCTGAAAAGAATCACATTTTAAGACGATGAGAAAGAAACCAAGAGATAGAGAGGGTGGGGGCGGGCCTGACTCATCACATCTCCTACCCTGATTTTAAGCAAATATGAAACCATCTTACTTTGACTGGAACAAGCTTTTTTTTTTTTTTTTTTTTTTTGCTAATGATTTTATGCAGGTACCAACTCTAAGACAAAGGGCAATAACCGTGTGCAAATGTTCCCTCCCATCCTATAGCCTTTCCAAACAGAAACATGGGGTTAGCTACTCTCAGGCAGGTAGAACTACACACTTAGCTCCTAGGCTCTTGCATTCAATAACTATTTAGTGAATGAATAAACCCTGGAAGTACTTAATGGTTCAATATATGTCTAAGGTTTCCATTCCCTCTGGCTTCACTGACTGGCAGGCCAAACCATATAAAACTCTCCAAGCAAAACCACGGCATGGCTAATCCAGGAGGAGGAGGAAATAGTTGGGCTCTCTGAGTGACTCCAACAAGTGCCCCTACCACTAAACTGTGGGAGAACGATAAGGTAACCCTGTGAGTCCTGTTCCAACCCATTTATAGACACAACAGATATAAAGATGGAGCACCACCACTCTGGAGCAAAGCAAATGAAGCAAAGAAGCTGAGCGCTACATAGCTGTAGTTTAAGCACAGAAGAAAGCAATCTATTAGGAGCTGAACACCTACAAGGAAAGCACTGTTCCTACCTTTGGATGTAGCTGGCATTTCTCCTAGGAAAATACTAAAATATTCTTAAGAGGTTTGTTGCTCTACAACCATTAAGCAGCTCTGGTCAGCTATTTAAATGACAAAGTATCAGGGCCTGAGCCACTTAAAACACCTTGATTGAACTTTGTGAACTATAAACCAAACAGGTAATCAATTCCTAAGCCCCCCACCCCCAACCAACACCATCAAATGAAAAGCAGGAAAACTTGACAAGTGCCCTGTTGCTACTCAGAAGGCAAAAGGGAAGACTGAGTGAGGCAGAAGGATCACAAGTTCAAAGCCAGCCTCAGCAATGGCAACTCAGTGAAACCCTGTCTCTAATAAAATACAAAAAAGGGCTGGGGATGTGGCCCAATGGTGGAGTGTCCCTGAGTTCAATCAAAAAGAGAAGACAAAAGGGACACAAAAATCATAAATTAGATCTGTGATGGTCTCCAGGATATAGGGGCTTCTTTAGATCTGAGAAAGGCTCCCCTCTGTGGTTCCCTGGATCCAAATCACCTCTTCTCTTGCCTAGATCTCCCAAGAGAGCCTAAGATGTCAGGAACCAGGATGGTTCCCCCACCAGCTATCTCCCCACAGTACTCAGAACTAAAGCTTTTGAGAACATAAAAAAGATGTCCAGGAACCAGGGTTGTGGCTTAGCAGTAGAGAGCTTGCCTAGCGCATGTGCAGTCCTGGGTTCAATCCTCAGCACTACGTAAAAACAAATAAAATAAAGATATTGTGTCCAACTACAACTAAAAACTAAATATTAAAAAAAAAAAAAATCCAGGCAGTAATATCCATAGGGGATACCACTTGTCCTCCAACCAAAATTCATATAACTTTCTCTGAACCTTTCCTTTTAACAAAATGATCCACTTTAAAACAGGCCCCAGGGCTGGGGTTGTGGCTCAGCGGCAGAGCGCTCACCTCACACGTGCACGGCCCGGGTTTGATCCTCAGCACCACATAAACATAAATGCACTGCATTGTGTACAACTAAAGTAAATAAATATTTAAAAAAAAAAAAAAAAAACCAGGCCCCACTTTGAAACAGTTACCTGTCGTATTTTAAGGTCCCTGATGGATGGCTTTCCAAAGTAAATTTATTTCTATCTCACACTGCAATCAGAAGCAATGGCTAAAAAGTCTTTTTTAGTACTTCTAAATGGGTGACAATGGTCAGTGGCAGCAAATCTCTTTGGAGAGCTTACTCTTACAGGAGGCATTTACATCTCATCTCATCTCCTACCCACCCTATGAGGTAAGTTCTAATACAAGACCATAATTGCTGTCTGCCATTCTGAAACCAAAAAAGCTCTAAAACCCAAAAGTTTTTCCATAACTTACTCAGCAGCAAAACTTAATGGACCTGAACTCATTTGGAGGCAAAGCCTGCCCTGAACTAACATGAGACTATTTAGATTTTAGTTATCCCACATAATGTGAATATCCCAATGGTTTGCTAGACAAATAGGAATGTGTGTGATTACTGTGTGCTGCCCCAGATCCCTTGGAGGTTATTTAATAGAAACTATATGTACCTTAATACCTTTTTAACCTCCCCCACTTCTTAGGATTCTGAAACATTTGGTCCCAGTGTTGTAATACACAATATTGCCAATTTCTATTATTTCTCATCTGTCATTTTACAGATGAGAAACAGACTCCTTGAGGGGAAGCAACTTGCCCATGGACACAAGTGGTAGAGCTGCCTGTGAGGCTGGCAGCCTCTTTCTAAGCCCAAGTTTGTAAACACTGTGGTGGGCTGTCGTAAGATATCTCTGAATCCTCAACACAAAAGTTCACCAGGAGGTGCACTGTGCCAGCTTGGCTCTTCTTTCTGACCAACTACTTAAAAACATATGGAAATGCTTGAATGGAAAACACCAACTATAATGGCAGCAATTCAGAGGACCTGGTACTTACCTTGCCCAGGACAGTGAGGCATGGTTTTGGGTCCAATTCTGGCTGTTCCAGCTTCACCACTCCTACCCAGCCATACTCATACAAGTCCTCTTCATCATTGTTATTACACAGGCCCAGTGGGTGCATCTAGAGACAAAAGGCAAAGAAAATTTCAACAGGCCAGCTTGACTTGCATCGTACATTTCTCAGATTCCAGTCAAATGTAACCTTGAAACTCAAAACTTTAAGGCAGGGGACAGTTTTTCAACCCATGGGGAATCCTATTTCAGTACAATGATCTGTGTGCTGGGGAGAACATAAGAGACCCACTATAAATATATTTTATGGGTACTTTCCTTCTGCTTTGTAAATAGTGGTCATTCAAGGTGGAAACCACCCGATAGGAGGCAGGGAAAGGAAAACAGTATAACTCCCACATAGGTGCATCCCTAAATCACTATGAAATACCATAAATTTAACATTAAGTAGCAATGATAAATGAGACTTGCTAGGTTAGCATCTAAGACTGTTTGGCTTCTAGAACTTAAAAACACATATACTTCAACTTAAGCAAGAGACACATCCAAGATTGTATGGAGAGAGAACCAGAAATATGGCAGAATCACCAGTACAATCAACAGAATGTTTAAAAACTCTCCTGGTTTACTGGAAATTAGATCAGGTCTTTTCAAAATTTGCAAAGCACAAAATCGAAGATTGGCAGAAGAGCATCAATAAAGTTTCTCACATAAAAGCCTGAAAAACAGCAATTCTAAGATATATGCTCACAGTTCTATCACTGAGTTGTATCAGACCCTAAAACCCTTAACAACAACACGGAAACAGAAAATCCTCATGGATGAACATAACTTACCAAGGAGCTGATGAATTAGCAGTGTATGCTAAGTAAGTTCTTGTATATGGAAAAAATCAATTTTTTTTGATTTGTGGCAAGTGAGAGACCCAGGAGACCTAAGATAGAATAAGGGCCCTTAAAGACATCTATGTCCTAATCTCCAGAACCTGTGAATAAATGACCTTACACAAATAAAAGACAGTTTTTGGATATGATTCAGTTTGAGAAGGGAAGGCTGTCTAGATTACTCAGGTGGGACCAATATATCAAAAGGGTCCTGGGCTGGGGCTGTAGCTCAGCAGCAGAGTGCTTGCCTAGCATGGGTGAGGCACTGGGTTCAATCCTCAGCACCACATAAAAATAAACAAATAAAATAAAGGCATTCTGTCCATTTACAACTCAAAAAAAAAAGGGGGGGGTCCTTAAAAGGGAAAGAGCGAGGAGAGAGTGAGTAGAGTAGAGGGGAAGAGAGGGGAAGAGAGGGGAGGGGAGAGGGGAGGGGAGGGGAGGGGAGGGGGGGGAGGGGAGGGGAGGGGAGGGAAGATGACAAAAGCAGAGGTTGGAGTGATGTGCTCTGATGTGGGAGAGGGCCGCATCAAGAAAAGCAGGCAGGGGCTGGGGTTGTGGCTCAGCGGCAGGGCGCTCGCCTTGCACGTGTGCGGCCCGGGTTCGATCCTCAGCACCACATAAACATAAATGCATTGCATTGTGTACAACTAAAGTAAATAAATAAATATTTTTTTTTAAAAAAAGAAAAAAGAAAAGCAGGCAGCCTCCAGGAGCTGAAAAAACAAGGAAACAGATTTTCCCCTAGAGCTTCCAGAAGGAACACAGCCCTGCAGACCCATTTTGGACTTCTGACCTGTAGAACCATAAGAGAATACACTGGTGCTGCTTTAAGCCATTTAATTTGGAGTAATTTGTTACAGCAGCATATAGGAAACTAATACACCCACCTTACCCCCGCTTGTTTTACAGCTGAGAACATAAGTTTAAATTTAGTGGCTTTTCCAAGACAACACAGCTATGAAGTGGCACACCAAAAGGTGAGCTGGCACTCAGATTCATAGTTGAGTATCTTCCCATGCCTGCTTACTTTGTAATCCCTTCCTCTGAGAGCTGGCCATCTGAATGAGAAAGGGAGGAAGATAGAGAATCTTTTGGAAAAAAATGTTTCCAGTTGTATTTGAGTGCAACAGGGGTTTAGTACAGGCAACAAAAGTTGCTAGAATGTTTGGGAAAGGTTTGCACAGCTGCTAAGCCTCAAGTGAGCTTCAAAGGAAGAATGGGATCAATCATTACAAGCACAGAGAAGAGCTGGCAAGAGATGATGTGCAGGGGGAAGAATGAGACCAGCCTGATCAGTAGAAGGGCCAAAGTCTACACCAAGAAGGCAAAAGAGAAAAGCTCAAAAACTAGAAGGGAGTTTGGACACCAAGACAGTATCATAGGTTCTTTTTTTTTTTTTTTTTTTCTTTTTTTTTTTTTTTTGTGGTACCAGGGATTGAACTCAGGGGCACTCGACCACTGGGCCACATCCCTGGCCCTTTTTGTATTTTATTTAGAGACAGGGTCTCACTGAGTTGCTAAGTGCCTCACCATTGCTGAGGCTGGCTTTGAACTCGCGATCCTCCTGCCTCAGCCTCCCAAAGTGCTGGGATTACAGGCGTGCGCCACCGCGCCCGGCTTCATAGGTTCTTAATACAGATTTTTAGGCGGAAGATGGTGCACTGCCATTTAGGCAGATGGGTGACACACCTTTGAGCAGCGAGTGGTACAAACAGGGGGACAAGGATCTGAATTTTGTGGAGTAATGAGGAAATGGTTGCATAAGCCCATAGAGTAACCCCAAGTGAGGGGTTACTGTTGCTGAGCACGGAGTGGAAGGGGGCACCAATTGCTTTTCTATAGTGACAGAGTACTCTATCCCCTGGGAATTCCAAGAGACAGAGAGCTCTGGGATATCCAATTTTTGCTTGAGCCTTCGGGCTCAAAGAGTTTGCCCAAAGAACCAACGAAGGCAATACGGTACAGTAGAACTGTGAGACCTTTTCCCCAGGGCTCCCCTGCAGGGCTTAACCCACTCTGGAATGTTCTACAGTTATTAATGATGAGTAGCCTGAAATGCTGAGACCTCCAACTAGAAAGGGGTTCTATGAGGATGATGAGCCAACAGTACCACCTCTGACTTCCAGGAAAGGATTTGAGTCTTGGCTCAAACCAGCTTCCTGAAATCCCAGGTCAAGTCACAGTGATGGCAACCACACTTCTAACCCTTTTCCACTATATTCCATGATAGTTCTAACCTGGCCACTTGATTTGGAGGTCTCCAGATAGATGATTGCTTTTTGTTTCTTAGACATTTATGTGGTCTGATGGATGATAAACAACTGCTTTGGAGGAGCAGAGGTATCATCCAGGCCTAAGACCTTATATCTTTATCAAAACTCTACTAAGGAAATAAGCCTGGCACACAGGGCCACATATCATGCAAATCCACTTATATAAAATGTTCAGAACAGGAAGATCACAGAAAGAGAAAGCAGACTGGTGGTTGCTATGGGAGGAGAGAATGGGAGTGACTGCTTAATAGGTACAGAGTTTCCTCTTGGGGGTGATGAAAACGTTCTTGAACAACATGGTGGTAATGGTTGCACAACACTGTGAACACACTAAATGCCACTGAATTATATGCTTCAAAATAGTTAAAATGGATTTTATATGAATTTTACCACAATAGAAACATTTGTTTAAAAAAATAAACAACTGTATTGAGTTTGTTTACTCCAAAATTATTGCCACCTGCCTAGTGCTGCCCTCAGCTAATGTGGGGATCCACAGTGAAGGACAGTGCAGTTTCCACACTTCCAGAACTAAAGCCAATTACAGCAGTCCTTCTGGAAACTGTGTCTTGAAGAACAACGGCCCCACAAGATGAAAAACAGGTTCTTGCATGAAGGAGCCCTAATTAGGAAGGGCTGTTGCAGCTAGCTGGAAGCCATAAGTTCCACCTGATATGTATGTGACGCACCTGTAGGCACCCGCAAAGCTGAAGGTATATAACCGGTGTGAAAGCGGTCCGAGTTAGGAGAACGGAGAATTCAGTCAGTCGGGCAGTCACTCGGTCGGTCAGAAGAATCAGAGCGGCCAGAACGTAGGCAGAGCGATTACAGAAGAGAAACCAGATAGAAGACAGAAGAGAAACCAGATAGAAGAAGTAATGACTGGTCAGAGTTAGGCCGAGGCTCCCAAGGAAGACAGAAGACAGAAGACAGAAGAAAGAAGAAGGAAGAAAGAAGAGAGAAGAAAGAAGCTCTAATCTTTCTCTAAGCTAAGCTCTATCTTTCTTTCTCTCTAAGACTCTAAGCTAAGAAGACAAGAAGAAAAGCTCGCTTTAATCTTTCTCTCTAAAAATCTTTCTTTCCCTCTCTAAGCTCTCTCTAAGAAAGTAGAAGTAAAAGTAGTAAAAGCTTTACTCTGCCTCCGAGAGTTTTCCTCCCGGTTTTCAGTACCAGGCAGCTTACACTTGCACAAGTAAATAACACAGAGGAACACTTCATAGGGACCAGGATCTATATTTGTAAATTAAAGCTATACAGAAGATTATGGTTTAAAAAAAAAAAAAAAAAAGGTTGTGAGGCACAGTGGTACACGCCTATACTAAGGTAAGAGGATCTTGACTTCAAGGTCAGTCTCAGCAGCTTAGCCACACCCTATCGCAAAATAAAAAGTAAAAGAATTAGGGATATAGCTCAGTGGTAGAGCAACACAGGGTTCAATTTACAGTACCAACAACAACAAAAACGCTTTAAAACTCTTTGCTAAAACCACCATTTCCTAATCTGATTTTAAGCCTGTTTGTGTTTAATACGATCACATTGTTCACAGGACACTTTGAGAAATGCTAAGTTAGGGAGAATATGTATACACAAGTGGGAGAATAAACCTACAGTAAACATGCCACAAGGTAAAGCTAAATGTCCTCAAATGCTGAACACCCAGAATGCAACAGCAAAGGCTATTATGGAAAAAAGTGGAGGGACAGTCAAGGGCAGCCAGAGAGAAGGTGAGGCCTGGGAGGGCAGCAGATGTGGAGAGGAAAGGACTGGGATGGGAACCATGAGCAGCAGAAGTCAAGGCCTAACCCGTGGCAGCCATCGTGAGGAGGAAGTAAGCCGGACCAGGCCGGAGGTTCATGCCATGAAGGAGCAAAACTCAGCACCACACGAAAGGCATGTCAAGAATGTGTCCCCAGGCAGGCAGAAATTTGAACTGTTTAAACACCAAACACACCCAAGGGTCCCAGAACGTCTGTCAGGGTCCACTCAGGTCTGTCATGCCAGCACCCTGGGCTGCACTTCATGCCAGACCCTCTCTCCTCTCCTCAGCACTCACACTTTCCTCAAAGACTCCCCTATCAACTCTTCTAGTGACACCTGGGGTAACTGTTAGCAACTCAACATGTCAGTCTGTCACAGGTGTTGACTCTTGAACAGGATCAAAGCCTTAAAAACCAAAAAGAATGTTTTGAAAGCACTAGTGAGTACAACTGGTTGGCATGGGTTTGTTTATTTTCCTGTGGAAGGTAAAGAAGTTACCAAAATCCTGTCTCATGGGATTGAAAACCACCTCATCATCCCTCACCACTTCCTATCTCCACACCAGTTCCTTCTCTTCGGAGTTCCTTATTACTGTCTACATCCCCAGGTGCCCAAACCTGCAGATTCAATCTTACCTACTATGCTTCTCCTTCAACCCAGCTGCTGGAAGAAAATATTGTAAGATTCAGGTTGCTATCAACTCATCCCTGACAATAGTACGTGCTTCCAGAAATACCTGCTATCCTAAGACGATAGTCATTTACACCCCAGGATTCTCTTTACCCAAGAGTCAAAGTTATGAGCTCAGAAGAATGTTTATAGAAATAGTCATATATGAACATATTTATTAGCGAGCTGACCTGTCACAAAAGATAGTCTTCTAGGCAAAGGTGTCAAATGCAAATGATTTGTGGCATGTCTGGAACACTGAAGCAGAGAGCTTTCCCATTCATTGAGCATATATTATGCTCCTGTTTATATATTTTAATTTCATTTAATCCTTATAGAAACTCTTTCAAGTTGTTGAAATATCAAAGAAGACAGTGAATAGACTATATTAAAAAAGTTGCAAACTACAACTGCAAATCAGCAACCAACACAGAATTTAACAGAGTCCATCAAAGTCTCTTTTCTTGGTACTGAGAATTGAGCCCGGGGGTACCTTACCACTGAGCTACATACCCAGGTCTTTTTGTTTTTGCAGTACTGGGGATTGAACTCAGGGCCTCACCCATGCTAGACAAATGCTCTAACACTCAGCTACATCCCCAACTCCAGTCCCAGCCCTTTTTATTGGTATTTTTGAAACAGGGTCTTGCTAAGTTGCTGAAGCTGGCTTCGACTGCAAGATCCTCCTGCCTCAGTCTCCTTCCAAGTCGCTGGAATTACAAGAGGCATGCACCACCATGCCCGGCCCATGAAAGTCTAATTAATTAGTCGATGACCGGGTTCTACTCAAAGCCAATGACAAATAATCTACTTAAACAATAAGAAATATTCATAGGTGCTTCCATAGAGAATGATCAAATAGTTAAGAGAGAACTTTGAGCAAAGTGAGAGTTCTCTCTTGGAAAATGACTCTTTTTTGTTTGTGTGTGGTATCAGGAATTGAACTCAGGGGCACTCGACCACTGGGCCACATCCCCAGCCTTTTTTTGTATTTTATTTAGAGACAGGGTCTCACTGAGTGGCTAAGTGCCTTGCCATTGCTGAGGCTGGCTTTGAACTCGTGATCCTCCTACCTCAGCCTCCCAAAGTGCCGGAATTACAGGTGTGTACCACCACACCCGGCTGGAAAATGACTCTTGATGATCATGCCGCAGAAGTCAAACATAAGGGAAGGACACCATATCCATATTCTTAGCCAAGTCCGCTGAAAGTGTCTTCACATTACCCACGTGAGTTTTATTCTTTGTTTATTCCCAGAAATCTGTACAAGGGATGTTATTACCATTTAACTTGTTAAATTAAAAAAAAAAAAATTCAGTTTCTTTTTTTTCCCCCAAGATACAGCCCCAGTCAAATCTATATTTAGGGCTGGGGTTGTGGCTCAGCGGTAGAGCACTTGCCTAGCACGTGTGTGGCCCAGGTTCGATCCTCAGCACCATGTAAAAATAAAGGCATGTGTACAACTAAAACAAATAAATAAATATTTTTTTAAAAATCAATATTTATTGGGGCTGGGGTTGTGGCTCAGTGGTAGAGCGCTCGCCTAGCAAATGTGCAGCCCGGGTTTGATCCTCAGCACCACGTAAAATTAAACACATTGTGTACAACTAAAACAAATAAATAAATATTTAAAATAAAAAATCTATATTTATGCCTACTAAAAAAAAAATTAGCCCTTAATTTTAGAAGATCCCAAGGTCCTTTTCTGGATAACAGCCATCTATACAGAATGTAGACCTTCTACATTTGAAATTCACATATTCTTTCAAAGGTTTTGAAATTCACATATTCTTTCAAAGGTTCAGCTAGGCATTGCTTCCACACCATTGCTCCAGAGAGTTATCACGTAAAAACCATGCCTCCTAATGCACAGCCAGTATCATCCAGACTAACTATACACAGGACCTGTGTCTACTTCTGAAGGCTTAATCATTCAAAATTAGCCTTAGAATACTTCAGTGTACAATGTTTTAAACACATTAACATTGAATTTAATGGGGCATATAAACATTTTAAAATTACAGTTATTTCTGAATTTACTTTCTTACAATGTTTGGATGAGTAGGGCTCACCTAATCAAATGTTTGAAATTTAAAAAATTTTTGCCTTACTATTTGTAAGAAGGCTAAAAGCATGTATGAGGCACATGAGTAAGAAATGCCAATGAAACTTAAAGGGAAAAATCCAATAGACTCATAAACCTAGAATGGAACTCGACAAAGATGCCAATAAACACTTTTCTTCTCCACTAAGGAACAGGACAGCCTGAAATGAGAAGATAAGCAAAATTCCTGGGAAGGATTTACAGAAGAACTTTGTGCAAACGATAAGCTTCATACTGGAAGTATGACTTGTGTTATAACTTTGATCTTATGCAACCAGAACAATAACATCTTGCTTACATCAACTGAAGTTTAGTTTACCACTTAGTTCACCATGAAGTGTGCCACCATTATTATTCAGCTGTGGCTCTTACACTCTTATTCCTTGTTTTGTTCCAAGTGGTATTTGGGAATGGAAAGAATGAAAGTTGGAAATCATGTGATCTTGTGTCTAAATCTTACTTCTGCCTCTTGAGAGGCACATCACCTAGGCAGAAGACTCTATACATCTTGATTTCTGCTCTATAAAATGGGGACAATAGCATCTGTCTAAAACAGGATATCAAGGATTAAGTGAGATAAAATACACAAACATAGTAATATAGTAGATGTTCAATCAATGGCAGCGGGGGGAGGGGGACCCCTTTTTCTAGACCTCATCATGCTCACTTGTGCTTTGTGCCTTTACTTAGAATATTCTGGCGGGGCATGGTGGTGCACACCTGTCATCCCAGCAACTCCAGAGGATGAGGCAGGAGGATCCTGAAAGCCAGCCTCAGCAGATTAGTGAGGCACTTAGCAACTCAGGGAGACCCTCTCTCTAAATAAAATATTTAAAAAGGGTTAGGGATGTGGCTTGGTGGTTAAGAACCCTGGGTTCAATCCCTGGTACCAAAAAAAAAAAAAAAAAAAAAAAATCTGCCCTTCAAGATCAGTTTAAATGTCACCCCTTCCATGAGGCTTTCTTCCTATCTGTTCTTTTATTTTTTTCATTCATTCATTCATTTTGCGGTGCTGGGGATTGAACTCAGGGCCTTGTGCATGTGAGGCAAGCACTCTACCAACTCAGCTATATCCCCAGCCCTCCATGAGGCTTTTTTTTTTTTTTTTTTTTTTTTTTTTTTGTGGGTACCAGGGATTGAACTCAGGGGCACTCGACCACTGGGCCACATCCCCAGCCCTTTTTTGTATTTTATTTAGAGACAGGGTCTCACTGAGCTGCTAAGTGCCTCGCCATTGCTGAGGCTGGCTTTGAACTCGCGATCCTCCTGCCTCAGCTTCCCAAAGTGCTGGGATTACAGGCGTGTGCCACCGCGCCCGGCTAGGCTTTCTTAAATGTGCTCATACAACTAAGTTTCTTCCACCTTTGATTCCAAACACTCTGTATGATGTTCACCACAGTTCCTTTCCCTTCCCCCTGATAAAGCACAGTATTACTCGGAGGTCCCCATTTACCTGACCTAGAGCCTTGTATTCAACAGGTGCTCAGTAAATTACTACTGGCCAAACTGTCTTTGGCCTCTGGTAGACAGGCCTGCTGTCTCGACTTCACACTGTTTTTCTTAAGCCACTTGTGTTTCTGCTTAGCTAAGTGAAGGACCAGGACAAAAACGTCAAGATCTAATCAAATTATTGGGTGAACTTTAAAAGACTCAGCTCTTACATTAGTCGATTACCAAGTCATTAGACATTCTCAGGACAAAAAAAAAAAAAAAAAAGACTAATAATGGCATAGGAGCAGAAGCTGTTCTCCTTAGCCCTGCTGTAAATCCATGGCAGCCTGAGCATGCAGAGGGACAATGCTTCCAACGTGTAACAAATACAATACTGCTGCTAGGCTGGCTGGTGACAGGGCCGATAGGGCACTAGAAGGTGAGGAAAAGAGGATACCCTCCCCGTCTGAAACACCTATGTCCAATCTCAAAAGCTGCGGTAAGCAAAAACAAAATGAGAGACTAACACAAGGAAGAGGCAGGTGTGGGATCCAGGCACAAGGCATCCATTAGAGAAATGAAGGAAATCCCAGGATATAGGCTCTGCAACCAGCCTGGCAAGTGACCTGTCCAGATGAGGCCAGGGGATGACGGTTGAGTGACAGTCAAACAAACAAGATCCTGAATCATTACCTGACAGGTGTGCAGTACTAAGGAGAGTTTTACAGAAAATGAAATGTGACAGTTACATGGCAAAATCAAGTAACTGAGGGCAGAGAGTTGGAAATTACACACAACTACTAACGCCAGAAAGAAATAAAAAGCTATACCAGAATTACAGACCATGAACAGGGTAGGGCCTGCAGGCATGGCCCAGATGAGAATACTGACAGCCAAATTAATGCAAACCCTGATATAAACAATAATTGTGATATAACTAGATTGGAAGAATGTAGGAAGAAAGGGGAGGCAGAGGGAAAAGAAAGAGTAAGAGATCAAAACCTTCATCTTTCCATAGCAGAGAATAAAAAGACAATTTTATTAAAATGTACTAAAAATATCAAGCAGCAATATCAGCATTATTCACATAAGTTGAGAAATATTCACTGAGGTGAAGAGCAGAAGAAACCACTGAAGAATTGAAAATAGTTGCCTCTGGCAACATCATCAGAAATGTGAAGGGTAAAACAGTGGAATGCTCTTTTGTATCTTGCCTGGGGTACTTTTTACCTCCCGCCCCCCCTCCAGCACTGGGGATTGAACACCCAGGAACACTTTACCACTGAGCTATATTCCTAGTCCATTTTATTTCAAGATAGGATCTTGCTAAATTGCTTAGGCTGCGCTTGAATTTACAATCCTACTGCTTCATCTTACTGAGCAGCTAGGATTGCAGGCTTGTGCCACTGTGTCCAGGTTACACTTTTGTCTTTTTATGAATATACAGGTTCATTATTTTTTGATTTTTTTTTTTTTTTTTTTTTTTTTTTTTTTTGAATTGACTTTATGCATTGCTGGACAGAAGTCTAAGTGCCTTGCCATTGCTGATGGCTGGCTTTGAACTCGCGATCCTCCTGCCTCAGCCTCCCAAAGTGCTGGGATTACAGGCGTATCCCAGCGGAAACTTCATGCTGGGTGGGTCCCCCGCCACACACACTGGAAAGGTGGAGAAGCATTTTGTCAGACCCAAGAGAGACCCCACAGGCTCCCTACACATGACAGTGGACACTTGAAGGAAGACTGGTTGGGATGACTATTCTGAGAGCCATCCAGGACCTGGGCTGGGAGGGCTGGGAACACAGACAGCAAGGGGAGAGACAGTGGAGGAGGAAGACCCTGCAGGCTTCACCACACTCATAACCAAAAATAAATCACAGGTGGCACCAGAGTGTGAGATGGATTTTGGTGTCACAGAGATGACAAACAAAAACGAGGGTGATCACTCTGGGAAGCCCCAATTTTCTCTCAGACACTTGTAAGATCCTAAGATCTCTAGAAGAGGCACTGAACATGCCACCTGCATTTCCAGGGGAGCGGCACAGGCAAAATGATTAACAACAAGCAACGCAGGCACCTGACCATCTTTGGTGTCAGGAATGGAACAACTGGTTTAATGTTGAAATATGAAAATAGACTTTCTTCAAATTTCTGAGAGCCGGTTGAGGTGGCTATCATGGTTTCACTGTTTTTTTAATAGACAAAGAATCTATGGGAACTTCTAAGCCCAAAGACTGTGTCAGGCAAGGTTACATATCTAGAGGGAAAAAAATTACGTTCCCTTGAGTATGGTCCGTCAAGCCAAGCTTTGAAACCAAGACCAGCTCTTTAAGAAGCTTTTAGCACAAAATCCTTGAGATACACTGCTGCACTTTCCACCTGTCTGAAGGGCAAAACTGAAACCAGGGCTGGTGGTGCTTTTATCCAAGGTTACAATATCTCTACACTCCACTGAGAGTTTAAAATAACTTCAAAAGGGCCGCCTGCTTCTAAGTGGGTTACTGTTACACAGGAGCCAAACACTAAACTAATAGGAGGACCAGACATTTCACTCTGTAATATTATCTCATCAAAAAATTCCTGGGGACTTAAAAGGGAAACTTCCTTCCTTTTGTCCTTCGCTGATGTCGGCCAGGGTAGGGTGTCGCTATGGTACAGAGTTTCACATCAAACAGTCCAGACCTTTTCTTAAAGGTGTGGTGGCTAGGATCAAGACTATAATTTATGTGAAGGAGTGGAAAAAGGACAGCCCCACCCTTTTTCTCTTGAATCATAGGGATTAGTTTTTTTCTCTTCTATGTACAAAGAAATGGACAACTCTTTAGTTCTTTAAACGAACAGCCTGAAACTTTTTCTGGATCTAGAATCCAGAAGAATCTGAATATAGTTTTTTTCCTTGATGTTATAGCTGTAATGGGGATAGAAACAGACCCAGCCTCAAAAAAAGGAGCTGGTTGTGGCTGTTGTTTGCTGGAGATTTCCAACTCAATATTACTGAGGATTAAACCAACACTTCTCCAATAAAGACTCTGGTTTTCTGAATATTCAGCTGGAATCTCCCCCAATGGGTGTCACTTTTTAGAGAAAACCGAAGGCTATCCTATTTAGTTCCAAAAGAAGATAATAAAGATGGTATGGTAGAAAAAGTATGCATAAAATTTTAAGTAAAGTTAATGTACACAACAACTACTACTTAAAAAACACATTTGCATCTGGCCCTAAACTGAAGGGAAACAATTTTAAAAGTTGATGGGTTGGAGAATAAGAATAGTAGGAGATTTTTCTTTTGGGGAGTCTAGTATACATTCATACCAACATTTGCTGAGCACTGACCCTGTGAATGGACGTTGGATAAGAAAAGGCAAACAAGACCTGAGACCTCTCTTATCGGAATGTTGTTTGATCAGTACAGGTTTTCAAAAAAATCTAAAATGTATGTACATCTGCTGATGCAACTGACAAATGAAATCGGAAATGTAGGGTTTTTCTTATAAATGAGCTCTATGGATAACACAGTTTAAAAAACAACAAATGGCAAAACTATGTAATCACATGCATCATCAAAGAGATGCACTCCTTTCCCACAACAAACACCATAGCTTCCAATAGGCTGGCTAAGCAGGGCTAAGTACACCCCCAGAGAAAGCTCTCCATATAAGCTGGAAAGCCAGACTCATGTATAGCGCTGAGCATGCAACATGCTAGTTACCAAGGCAGCACAGGCTGCCTGCTGGTGCTCTGCAAAAAAAAAAAAAAAAAAAAAAAGCCAAGTATGATGGTGCACGCCCATAATCCCAGCAACTCTGAAGGCTGAGGCAGGAGCTCACAAGTTCAAAGCCAGCCAGCCCGGGCAATTTAGCAAGAATTTGTCTCAAAATAAAAATAAGCTGGGTGTGGTGGCACATACCTGTAATCCCAGCAACTCAGGAGGCTAAGGCAGGAGGATCGCAAGTTCAGAGCCAGCCTCAGCAACTTAGGGACACACTAAGCAACTTGGTGAGACTCTGTCTCTAAATAAACGAAAAAATAAGGCTGGGGATATGGCTCAGTGGTTAAGTGCCCCTGGGTTCAATGCCTGACACCAAAAAAATAAAATAATTAATAAATTAACTTAATTAAAAGGCTGGGGGTGGCTCAGTGGTAGAGCTCCTTTGGGTTCAATCCCCAGTACTATCAAAAAACAGAAAAGAAAAAAAAAGGAAAGGGAGGTAACAACACACACACACACACACACACACACACACACACACACACACACGAGAAAGGCACAATGCAGCAGACAGGGTGTAATCAACAATAAAGACTATTTTAATTCATGATGGCAGCAATTCAGCTCATCATTCTAACACCAAGTTCATTCAAGAGGACATAATGACCAAAGGAATACCAACACAAAAAAGAGACAAAAATAATCTAAACAAAAACAAAATTTAAAAATCATTTCACAACAGATCTAAAAGTATATATCCTCCAAGTATCACAATAAAGTACAAGTCAAGGTTCGGAATATCTTTATAAGGATCTGGTGGAATGTAATAAGCCCAGTTTTTTGTAATCTTGAGTAGTTTTCTAAAGAAAAAGGAAGGTAAGCCTCTGAGAGACAGATTGATTACTTCTCAATCAAGAGTCTAAGTTTATTTCTTTCCAGAAAGTCTCTTTAATTAGAAAAACATAGAAATCAAAACAGGAGGAATAATCAAATACAGTATGGAAAACTAGCACTTTAATGTGCAGACTAAGAGTAGAGCCTGTGTTTTTAACCTGACTCTATCAGGGAACCTTGAACCTACTGTGCTGTCTATCATAAGACACAGGCTTTGAGCCACACTGGCCTGAGGTAGAACTAGGCTCTGTCACTTCCATGTGGCCTTATAAGAGTCACATAACCTCTGAGCCTTGTTTCCCCATTCAAAGGGCAGTACTGATTCTTCCAAACCTGCTTACATTCCTGAGGGTTAAATACAAAAAACTTGTGTGTCTGGCACATGAAAATGAGGAAATAGACACAATACCAAAATACAAGCAACCAAAGGAAAACTGGATAAACTGAACTTCAACAAAATTAAAAACTTTTGTGCTGTAAAGGATATATACCATCAAGAAAGTGAAAAGACAGCAGGGCGTGTGGTACATACCTACAATCCCAGCAATTCTGGAGGCAAGGAGGATAACAAGTTCAAAGCCAGCCTGGGCAACTTAGTGAGACCCTGTCTCAAAATTAAAAATGAAAAGGGATAGGGATGTATCTCAGTGGTAGAACACCCCTTGGTTTAACCCCCAGTATGGAAGTGAGGGGTAGTGAAAAGATGACCACAGAATAGAAGAAAATATGTGGAAATCTTCTATGTGGTAAGGGACTTACATCTGATATACAGAAAGAGATCGTACAATTCAATAATAAAAACACAAATTATCCAATTAAAAATGGGCAAAGAGGGCTGGGGTTGTGGCTCAGCAGTAGAGCGCTCGCCTAGCATGTGCGCGGCCCGAGTTCAATCCTCAGCACCACGTACAAATAAACGCATTGTGTATAACTAAAGCAAATAAATAAATATTTTTTAAAAAAATAAATAAAAATAAAAATGGGCAAAGGACCTAAACAGATATTTCTCTAAAAAAGATATGCAAATACCAATAAGCACATGAAACGCTGCTCAGCATCATTAGCCCTCAAAGAAATGTAAACCAAAA
Organism: Tamias sibiricus; assembly: GCA_025594165.1. NCBI lineage: Eukaryota > Metazoa > Chordata > Mammalia > Rodentia > Sciuridae > Tamias > Tamias sibiricus. The sequence goes on from CM046664.1 coordinate 20,066,150, forward strand.
CCACAATGATACTGTTTCACACCCACTAAGATGGCTATAATAAAAAAAGATAACAGGGCTGGGGTTGTGGCTCAGCGGCAGAGTGCTCGCCTCGCACTGTGCGGCCCGGGTTCGATCCTCAGCACCACGTAAACATAAAATGCATTGCATTGTGTACAACTAAAGTAAATAAATAAATATTTAAAAAAAAAGATAACAGCATATGTTGGCTAGGATATGAATAAATTAGAACCCTTATACACTGCTGGTAAAAATGCAGAATGGCATAGCTGCTTTGGAAAAAGTCGGGAAGTTCCTCACACAACTAAACCTTGAGTTAGCAATGACCTAGCAATTCTATCCCTAGGTAGGTACTCAAGAAAATGAAAACATATATACGCACAAAATCTTGCATATAGGAATATTAGTCATAACAGCCGAAAGGTAGTAATAACCCAAATGTCCATCAGCTGATGAATGGGTAAACAAAATGTGGTGTATCTGTACAATGGAATATTATTATTCAGCACAACTTGGAGAAACCTGACAAGCTAAAGAAGCTGAGCAAAAGAGGCCAGTCACAAAAATCCACATCTTAAATGAACATCCAGAATAGAGAAATCTACACAGACATAAAGTAGATTAGTGATTGCTTTGTCTTAGGGGTTGTGAGGGTAGATGGAAAAACAGGAAAATGAGAGCCAAAAGGTTTCTTTTTTTTTTTTTTTAATATTTATTTATTTACTTGAGTTGTACACAATGCAATGCATTTATGTTTACGTGGTGCTGAGGATCGAACCCAGGCCGCGCACATTCGAGGTGAGCGCTCTGCCGCTGAGCCACAACCCCAGCCCAAAAGGTTTCTTTTTGAGGTGATTAAAATGTACTAAAACGGACTGTGGTTCTGACCGTAGAACACCATAAACATACTAAAAACTCCTGAATTGTACACTCTATATAGGTGAATTATGTGGCAGGTATATTATATCTCAATGAAACTGTTATTAAAGAATTATGCAGGGACTAGAATCGTGGCTCAGTGGGTGAGCGCCTGCTTAGCACTGGGTTCGATCCTCAGCACTAGATAAAAATGAAGGTATTTTGTCTTCTTACAACTAAAAACCACTATTAAAGAAAATAATTATGCAAATAAAGGGTAAGTGAGGGGAGAATATATATAATGAGGTGAGACTCTAATTATCATCAGTGGCCTGCTGTGATGAAAAGAACACCGCTGAGCTCCACTACCCAGGCAATTACTGACTGTATCTCCCAAGGTTCTGCTTGCTCATCTTTTTTCTCTTTTTTTTTTTTTAATATTTATTTATTTGTTTTAGTTGTACACAATGCCTTTATTTTTACGTGGTACTGAGGATCAAACCCGCGCTGCGCATATGCTAGGCGAGCCACAACCCCAGCCCCTGCTTGCTCATCTTTTAAACAGGGATGATGCCTGCTTCACCCAAATGAGATGGCACAAGTCAATATACTCAATAAGAACTCCAAGGCTGGATAGAAGTGGGGTGATTATGGGGTACACACAAGAGTATCCCCCCAGGCAGGGATGGAATGGGAATGGTGCAGCCTCATAGGAAAGTTGGTGAAAGGGGCATTGGATGCAACAGAATTACTTCCATTCAACATTCCAAGACCACACAATCAAGCAAGAAACCAACATAAAGCACGACACCAGGGATAAATCTGGCATAGGCAAGGGTCCCCAGGGAGGCAGATGGTGCCTTTGGGTTTCTTAAGGGCTCGCTAGCTATACCCACAGGCTACAGATTCACCTCATTCCATCCTCTGACTCTCTGTAATTGCCCTGGTAAGTTTCCAAACTCAGAGAAGGAGCCAAGAGCACTCCAGGAAGGGACACTTGATGAAAATCATCTGATTAAAATATTCCTGTGTAGTCTGTTAATAGTGGGGAAAGAGGGGTAGGGAGGGGAGGAAACCACAGGCTCAAACGTTAAAAGCAATAAATTATATGCTGGGCTTTGCCACCCTGTACGACCTTGGGCAAGTCACATAAGGGCCCCATTCTCTCTGATCCTGAGAGCAAGAGGAATGCCCACCACCTGCCTACCTCATGGGGGTTTTGGGAAGATTAATGAGATAATGTCTGAGCTGTGCTATGGGCTCCATGGAGACAGCCACTATATATCAGGAATTATTAGCACAGGCTAGGGTAGTTTCTTGCCTATTCCTCACCTCATTAAGTTACCTATGTCTGATTACGTCTCCTTATAAAAGTTCTTGCTCAAAGAACAGTAGACTAGGGAGGTTATAACCCAGGCTGATCTGCCCTGGTAGGTCTTGTTAAAAAAGCTACTCCCTAAATCTACCCTTGACAGCAAGGGCGCACCTTGAAACTCTAGTATAGTGTTCAACATGTTATACTAGTGATGGATGATTAAGGGTTGGAGGAGGTCCTCTGGACAGTTTGAGATTCTTTGTGTTACCATCCCCTACCTACCCCCAACATTCTAGTGCAATAGGAGGTAACTGCCACGTTGCTGGAGATAAGGGACATATTGCTGGGGTCTTCAACTAATCAGTTCTAGGTGTCAGACAAGTTTTTGCAGTGTCTAATTTCAAGACAACCACTTAAAGAAATCAGCTGGCTCTATGTTCCTACACAAAGAAACCAGTATTTACCGTGGGTTTCTTCCCCCCAGTGCTAGGGATTGAACCCAGGGCATTCTACTATGTAGTTACATCCCTAACTTTTTTTATTTTATGTTGAGGCAGGTCTAAGTTTTATTGTGTTTCTAAATGAGGGCAAGATTATATTGTGTGACTGTGTGTATGTAAGGACACAAAACAATATTTGATGCTGGTCTCTACCCAGTTGGATGAACTCGATATTTATTTCTAAAAAGCTCACTATCCCTGATATACACTAAGGGGAGAAGTCAGAGAAGGGGACCCAAATGCTTCAGGTCAAAGGATGCAGAGACTGTGGGCCAGAAGGCTGAGGGAATTCTCAGCCATAGCATCCTGCTAAAAATTGAGGTCATCCAGGCAAATGCTGTGAAGACCATGAGATGCACTGCAAGACCTCCTCTATCTCCATCTACATCATCCTCTATCTCCAGGAAGGCTGTCAAAAGACAGTGTCTTGCCGGGCGCCGTGGCCCACGCCTATAATCCCAGCACTTTAGGAGGCTGAGGCAAGAGGATCGCGAGTTCAAAGCCAGCCTCAGCAATGGCGAGGCACTTAGCAACTCAGTGAGACCCTGTCACTAATAAAATACAAAAAAGGGCTGGGGATGTGGCCCAGTGGTCGAGCGCCCCTGAGTTCAATCCCCGGTACCAAAAAAAAAAAAAAAAAGACAGTGTCTTATCACCTCTGGGTTCTGATGAGGATGAAGCTTCCTACCCCAGCTACTTCAGAACAGACTTACAGAAGGTGAAAGCTGCTTGGTGGCAGTCTCAAATGGACTCCTCAGACACAGAGCATCCCACACCCCACACTGAGGTCATCTGGCCCCTTTTGTTTCAGCACCATTATGAAGGACAAAGATCAAGGAAGACTGACACCATGCTGGCTACCATTAATAAACTGAATCAAAAAGTGACTTTTATCAGCCAAATCAGTGAGGCCCTGGCCTTGCATGCTTGACAATAGGGTATACCCAACCTCACACTGACCACACCAAAGCTTCAGGTCAAGAGGACAAGGCTGCTTCCCAGGGCTTATCACAAGAAGAAAGCATCAGGATCCAGGTCAATGAGCAAAGCTTTAGACCCAAGCAGCCCAACACCTCCTGCATGGCCAGAATTCTTTGTTTTATCATCTATTCATAAAGATATCAATACTGACAATTATGAGGTTATCATGAAGATGAGAGACACCATACATTATACTCTAGAGCAGTGCTTAACACAACCACTGAGAAGAGAGATAATAATAACAGCTGCTAACATTTAGTGCATTCTTGCCAGGTTACAGGCACTATTCCACTACTTTTATAGGTATTAACTCATATGCTCCCTACAATCGCCTTTTTATTTTTTAATATTTATTTATTTGCTTTAGTTGTACACAATGCGTTTATTTGTATGTGGTGCTGAGGGTAGAACCCGGGCCGTGCACGAGCTAGGCGAGTGCTCTACTGCTGAGCCACAATCCCAGCCCACATTTTTTTTTTTTTAATATTTTTTAAAAAATTTTTTTAGTTAACCGGGCACGATGGCACACTCCTCTAATCCCAGCACTTTGGGAGGCTGAGGCAGGAGGATCGCGAGTTCAAAGCCAGCCTCAGCAATGGCGAGGCACTTAGCAGCTCAGTGAGACCCTGTCTCTAAATAAAATACAAAAAAAGGGCTGGGGATGTGGCCCAGTGGTTGAGTGCCCCTGAGTTCAATCCCTGGTACCACACAAAAAAAAAAAAAAAAAATTTTTTTTAGTTGTCAATGGACCTTTATTTGTGTGCTGACAATCGAACCCAGTGCCGCACACATGCTATGCAAGCACTCTACCACTGAGCCACAACCTCAGCCCCCACAATCACCTTTGAAGTGATACTTTTGTTTTATAGATGAGGAAGTCAAGACAAAAATTCAGCAATACGCTCAGGGTCATACACAAATAAGTGGCGGGGCTGAGATTTAAAGCCAGACAGCTTATGCACCTGAGCTCTCAAGCACCCTCCCACTGTGGGCATCAATATCTTCCCATTACTTCACTGCTACTGTAAAGAAAGTCACATTTTATCCAGTCTAAGTGCTAAGAACAATTCCTGTCCTCACATCTTCTTTGGTTGAGCCTGAATAGAAGGCAACAATAAGTCAAAGAGAAGAGCTGGCAGGGACAGAGATAACACAGGACTCTGTCAGTAATGGGTGAGCCAGTCTCTTAGTGGGAGAGAACACACCTGGTTCAAAAGTAAGAAGAAAGTCAAACTGAGCTTTGGGAACCCCCCTGCCTCCAGAGGTCAAAGGTCCAAATTTAGGACTATGCAAACAAGCATCCATGATATATTCAGCCAAATGCTGGACCAATGAAGTCAGACGTAGCATTGAAAATGAGAACACCAAATTCAGGATGGTGGTCCCATTTCACAGGAAAAGAAAATACTGTTTCTTGGGCTAGCATGTGAATGTCCAAGCATTTGATATATTATTGTTTCATACCCCAATCCTCAATTCCTTGAGAAGCTAAAAACTTGATGACTTTACTCTAGAATAGATCCACCCCATCACCCTCATCACAAGCACTCTATACACTCCATAAATCAGTAATCTTTCCAACACATCTCCCGTCTACTTCCAGATATTCTCCACAAAGCCCTAAGTACAAAATCCTAATTCTGATCTCTGCAAAGTTTCCATGTCCTTGTCCAACTGAAAAAGAATGATATAAAAAAATTAAATGCCTGGAACTCAACAGGGTAAGAAAAGGAAGGAAATAGGGTAGCAAAAACCAGAATACTTTGGAAGGAAACAAAAAGAAACTATCAACTATGTCAATTTTCCTAAACTGAAGAAAAATTTATAATAGCAAATAGTTAATACACAAAGTTGTTCTAGCAACTTATTAATAAAGGAAATAACTCTTTTTCTTTCTTTTTTTAACCCATTGTATCCCACCGTCCCATTTATGGAACACCTAAAAAAAAAAATTGAGCAACAAATATCCCACTTATGGTAACCTTGACATAAATATTTAAGTAAATTTTAGAGTTATGTTCCTTTGAGAAAAGAGGTAAATGATTATAATATTTAGTAATGATACAATTAATAAATTATGTAATAAGTCCTATGATTTCCAACCTATTTTAATGTACCTGTGTCAATTTCTTTGACATATTTGCAGAATTGAAAACTTTGGACTTGATGGGTTAACTGGGATGTGGCCAAAGTAGTACAGAGCCAGGCATCTGGTTGTTTGTTCGACCTGGAGGATAACCAGGCAGTCTTGCTCTCTCCTCCATCAAGATGTAACTGAAGCTGGGCATGGTGGCGCACGCCTGTAATCCCAGCCCTTGGGAGGCTGAGGCAGGAGGATCGCGAGTTCAAAGCCAACCTCAGCAATGGCGAGGCACTTAGCAACTCAGTGAGACCCTGTCTCTCATAAAAATACAAAAAAGGACTGGGGATGTGGCCCAGTGGTCGAGTGCTCCTGAGTTCAATCTCTGGTACCAAAAAAAAAAAAAAAAAAAAAAAAAAAAGATGTAGCTAATCTACAGCCAGAAACCAGGGGACCACTCACAGCCCTGGTGTAGAAGATCATCAGCCACAACAAAAGCCTCAGCAAGAGATCTTTAACTTAACACCTAAACTTAGAGAACTAACTCCTTATTACTGTAGCTATTTAGTTAATTCACCAGCCTGAGAAGGAGCACACAGATGGGCTCTGGGCAAGAGCCTCAACTCAAGTCTTTACAACTGTTGCCTTGAGCCCCTCTGGGCCTCGTGGATCTTCAAAACACAAACCCAGATCCTTTCTCACATGACTTGATTTGTGGCTAAGAGCAAACCTTTCAAGTGGAATGTAACCAATAACCTACTGCTTTAGTATCTAGGATTAAGGCTTACAATGGAGTACATTTGTGGACAGGGGGGAAAAAAATACCTTCAAACTGTTACTCCATAGGTCATTTGTCTTCTCTTTTTAGTAGCTTTGGAGACTTGTTTTATTCCTGTATTGGGATATTTTATGTTACTTCAGTGTGTCTGATGGTAGACTTATGAATTTATTTCGATTCATCTTGTTACTAAGCAAAGCACCTTGTGCTTTCAATCTGAAAACTTCACATCTTATTTTGCTTCTGAAAAATTATCAGCTTTCATCTGTCTGAATAGTGTTTGTCTGTCACCACCCTACCTCTCTTTCCCTGGAACACTGATCAGACCTGAGTTAGAGGCTTTAGGCCTGCCCTCTGGATCACTAGACTACTCTATCAAAAAATGCTTACTCTTCCTCTATGCATTCTTATAAATTCTTCAGCATCTCTTCCGATTCACTAATCTACCTGAACCTTTATTAAGTTTGGATTTTTCACTTAAGATTTAAATTTCAATGCCTAATTTTCATTTCTAACTTTTGTGTGTGTGTGTGTGTGTGTGGTACTGGGGATTGAACACAGGGGCACTCGACCACTGGGCCACATCCCCAGCCCTTTTTTTGTATTTTATTTAGAGACTGGGTCTCACTGAGTTGCTAAGTGCCTCGCCATTGCTGAGGCTGGCTTTGAACTCGTGATCCTCCTGCCTCAGCCTCCCAAAGTGCTGGGATTACAGGCGTGCGCCACCGCGCCCAGCTCATTTCTAACTTTTTAAGAATTTTTCTTTAGTTGTAGATGGCCACGATGGCTTTATTTATTTATTTTTATGTGGTGTTGAGGATCAAATCCAGTGTCTCACTCATGCTAGACAAGCGCTCTACCAGAGCTACAACCCAGCTCTCATTTCTAATATTTACACACTACTTTTTTTCATATCTTCCTAGTCAAATTTCCCTTCTATCTGTTATGTTTCATATTCTCATTGATGTAATTCATTTTCCCTTTCCACTCCTTTTTTTTTTTTTTTTTTTAAACTGGGATTGAACCCAGAGGCACTTTACCACTGAGTCACATCCCCAGCCGCCCATTTTTAATTTCGAGTCAGGGTCTTGCTAAGTTGCTTAGGGCCTTGCTTAGTTGCTGAGGCTGGCTTTGAACTTGTGTCCTCCTGCCTCAGGCTCCTGTGTCACTGGGATTACAGATGTGTGCCACCATGCCCGTCTCCTTTCCTGTAATACAGGATACATTTTAAAGTTGTTGTCAGACTGCCCTAATTCTATCTGATCTTAAACAAATTCATCTCCCATTGTTGATTTTGTTAACTATCTTTTTCTTTCCTTTTTTTTTTTTTTTTTTTGTGTGTGTGTGTGTGTGTGTGGTCTGGGGATTGAACCCAGGGCCTTGGGTATGGTAAGTACACACTGTACCACTGAACAACAACTCTAGCCCTGGTTATCTTCTGAGGTAGTTTTTCTCAGTTTTTATTTATTTATTTATTTATTTATTCATTTATTTATTTATTTATTGTACCAGGGATTGAACTCAGGGACACTTGACCACTATGCCACACCCCAGCCCTATTTTGTATTTTATTTAGAGACAGGGTCTCACTGAGTTGCTTATTAGCACCTTGCTAAGTTGCTGAGACTGGCTTTGAACTTGCCATCCTCCTGCCTCAGCCTCCCGAGCTACTGGGATGACACGCATGCACCACCCACCACGCTCAGCTTCCTCAGGTATTTTTGAATTTGGATTTGCAAACTCATGGAGTCAGTTAGGTGGGGGCTTCTCTGGTACTGGTACCATCCCTTCTCCAAAAGTTTTGGGGTTACTTCTCCCAGGATCCATAAACTTGAAACATGCTTTATGTTGACACATCAGGACCCCAGGACATTATGACTCTGGTAAACGTCAGTCATCATGCCTCCTGGTGACCTTGGCCCCATGTGGGCAGCAAGGCTGTATCTGTTTCTTCCTGGAGCCCTAGGCTTCAGCTGAGCAGTAACTGTCTAGCAACCCTGGCTAGACCCTAGCTTATTTTAAGCATTGAGCCTGGCACCAGTCTCCTCCCCACATGGGCTTCTTTTAGTTCCCACTGACCCTCCAGAGTAGAGCTCTGGCTAGCACCTACTTTCAAACTCAAAGCACAGCAGGACTGTGACTTCAGCATCAATCTTAGCTTTGTGTTTCTGTTCCCCTACCTCCTACCACCATAGATATTTATTCTTGTTTTTCAGCATAATTACATCTCTAATTGTTTTTTGTTTTTTTTTTGTTTGTTTGTTTGTTTTTTTTTTTTTTTTTTTTTGGTACTGGGGATTGAACTCAGGGGCACTCGACCACTGGGTCACATCCCCAGCCCTTTTCTGTATTTTATTTAGAGACAGGGTCTCACTGAGTTACTAAGTGCCTCGTCATTGCTGAGGCTGGCTTTGAACTCGCGATCCTCCTGCCTCAGCCTCCCGAAGTGCTGGGATTACAGGCGTGCGCCACCGCGCCCGGCTCTAATTGTTTTTATATTTGATGTTTGGAACAGGGGTGGAGAACTGATTCAAAATTTTATATACTGAGCAGAAGGTTATAGTTAAACAACACTTAGGGAAGCAGGGTAATGGCCATGCCTGGGGATAGAAAATTATTCCAGACCAAGGAAGTAAGAGCAAGTACAAAACACCTGAGTTGGGTCTGCATGTCTGAAGAAGAGCAAGGAGGCCAGTGTGGCTGGCAGAGAGTGGGCAGGGGGGAGAGTATAGGGAAAGGAGAGAGAGGTTAGAGTAGGCCAAACCACAAAGGGTTTTATAAGCCTTTGGAAGTCAGCTGGAAAGTCAGTGGTGAATTCTGAATAGAGTAGTAACAGAGTCTGGCAGATGTTTTAACACTACTCCTCTGGCTGCTGTGCTTGGGGAAAGACTGGGGTGGGGGTATAAAGGGGAAAACAGGAAGTTCTTAACAGCACAGAGGTGAAATGATGGTGGCTTGGAATAGGGTAGAAGCTGTAGAGGTGGGAGGAATTGGTTGGACTCTGAATACATTCTGAAGGTAAAGCTAGCAGAATGTGTTAATAGGCTAGATATGGATGAGGGAGAAAGAGGATAGAAATGCCCTTCTTGAGATGAGGAAAAATGGTGGGATAGGGTTGCTTTTTTGTTTTTGTTTTCTGGGGGAAATCCCACTTTAAATGAAGGCTACAAGAATACAGTAATCACTGTAAGTATCAAAAGAGGAATGAGAGGGGCTGGGGTTGTGGCTCAGCGGCAGAGCGCTCGCCTCGCACGTGCGCGGCCCGGGTTCGATCCTCAGCACCACGTAAACATAAATGCATTGCATTGTGTACAACTAAAGTAAATAAATAGATATTAAAAAAAAAAAAAGAGGAATGAGAGTTATAAACCAGAATATATGAAAAACTAAATGATGCAAATGCAAACAACCTAACTTAAACTAATTTTAACCTGGATAAAATATTTGAATACAGACTTCACAAATAAGGAATAGCAAATAAGCACATGAAAAAAATCTTCAATATCATTAGTCATCACAGAAATGTAAAGTAAAACCACAACTTACTGCTATGTACCTATTACAATGGCTAAAATTAAAAACCTGATACTATAAATTGACGGCAACAGGAACCCTTTTTGGGAATGAGTTTCCAAAGGGCACAGTTCCTCTGGAAATAAGTTTGGCATTTCTCATAAAGTTAAACAGACATCTACCATGTGACCTACAAATGCCTCTCTTTAGGCATTTACATGAAAGAAATGAAAACATTTGTCCAAACAAATCTTTTATTTGAATATCCACAGTGGCTTTATTTGTTATAATCAAAAAGTGGAAACAATGCAAAGTCCGTGGACAGGTAAATGGATACACAAATTGGCACACCCAAAGGGACTACTACTCAGCAATAAAAAGCAACAAAACATTGATACATGCTACAACATGGCTGAATCTCAAGATCATCATGCTGAATAAAAGAACCCAAATTTCCTGCCTTCTCTCCAAAACGGGGGGTACATCTGTGCACGGGTTCGATCCTCAGTACCACGTAAAAATACAAGGCATTGTGTACAACTAAAACAAATAAATAAGTTTTTTTTTTAAAAAAAAAAAAAAAAAAACAAAAAACCTATACACTGCATCTTTAAATGATTAGTTTATTGGGGGCTGGGATTGTGGCTCAGCGGAGGAGCACTAATCTAGCACGTGCACAGCCCGGGTTCAATCCTCAGCACCATGTAAAGAATAAAGGCATTGTGTACAACTGAAACAGATAAATATTTTTTTTTTAAAAGTTAGTTTATTGGATGTAACTATCTCAATTAAGACGTTTGTTTGAGCCGGGAAGGGTGGTGCACACCTGTAATCCCAGCAGCTCAGGAGGCTGAGGCTGGAGGACGGCGAGTTCAAAGCAACTCAGAGACACCCCGTCTCTAAATAAAATACAAAATAGGGCTGGGGATGTGGCTCAGTGGTTGAGAGCCCCTGAGTTCAACTACCAGTACCTCCCCCACCCAACAAAAAGATGTTTGATGGTATCAACAACAATACCATGGAGCTCTACAACTCAACCAAAAGTCTTGAGAATCCCAGTGTTGACCACTTGATTACTACCAGCAGCTTCAGTTATGTAGATGGACATTTGATTTATAAATAACTGAAAGTTTTTCTTTCTTGATTCAGGTCCAGCTCGGGACTGGACCACGGAAAGCCCAAGGATCTAAGAAACAATGCCTTTTCAAGACAACTAGTATGAAAGTTGTTCTTTTCCATGCTTCGAAAAACCCAATATTTGTAGAATAAAGACTAAAATCTAGAGCAGAGCCCTTGAGATGTCGGGAGTCTTGATGCCCAGTCAGAGGCAGCATACACACTGAGACATATAATAACCTTCTTTGTCGTTCCCTTTTGAAAGGATACTCAGAGTAGACGCCACATGCAAAAAAAGAAAACTGACTTACTTCAATGCACCTGAACAAAAAGCAGTCCCCTACCTGTAACTGGATTCAGGATTTTCTTCTTGCAAACTCAAAAAATGTTCACATCAAATTCCAGTCAGAAACCAGCAAACACAAGAGAACATTCTTAAGGGTGGAGGCATTAAGATGACAGCTCATTCCTTTGTATGGGAGCTTTTCTGATTGCAGCTGTCCTCTTCTGCTGTCCCTCCGCAATCCAGGCACACGTGTTCACGTGTATCTATTGATGTGCACGCATGCCCACACATGACTATGTAGATGTACATCACCAGTGATACACTGAGGACTCCATATGTAAATATGCAACAAATGACCATATACCGGTTCTAGATTCTCTCCTGGCATGATGCCCAACCACAGTACACCTCTACAAGTGTACTACAATCAGAGATTTTCCTTCTCTGTGAAAAACAAGCGACCGCTCATGTCTTTTGTGGCAATGACCCAGAGAACATTTGAGCCTGGTCCGAGACATGCATCAATAAAGCTGACAACTTTGTTAGAGCTGTAAGAACCAGCTGAGAAAGCATGTCAAACAACAAACCTTTGTATGATAAGAAATAAATGACAACATTATAAAGTGAAGTGGGATGATAGAGCCATGGGCATCACTGTGGAGAAGCCAAGGATGGTATAGTTTTCTACACTTAGAATGAATGGGAGCAGTTGGAGAAGAATAGCTAATAAACCCTATCAGTGGGATTGCCAAGGACCCCTCTCACTGGAGTCAAAGCAAGGGGGAGCCTGGCAGGTGGTAGCTTCCATGAGACCCTGAACAATACCACAGGGTCAACCCTCCTAACAGAAAATACCTCAACTGTAGTAGGGGGCAGCAAGGTGGGCCCAGAGGCAAGTCACTGCAATTTCCTCCCAACCAAGCTGCCAGGTTAGCTCTTTTTAAAAATATAGTCCCAATCGATACAAATCAAGATCTACAAAATTTGAGAACCTTGAATTCAGAAGAGCAGACCTCCTTGCTAGATCCAATTTTTTAGGGGTGTCATCGATCACTAATTAACAGTGGCTCTCTGGCTACAGGAACCACTAATAAAGACGTTCTGGGGTGCCATTAAAAATACATAGTCCAGTGGGGACTTGTGAAAGGGTGTGAGGGAACTTTCTGGGTTGATGTTACCATGACATGGGCTAAGGTACAAAAGGGAACTCATCTGTAAAAACCATAGGATAGCATACTTAAGATTTGTATACTTAATTCCATTTAAGTTTTACCTTAAAGAAAAAAAAAAAATAAACAAAAATGCACAGTCCTGCCACACACACATAACACCAATCAGAATCTCTGGGGCTGAGACTCAGACTGAGTTTTAACATTCTTCCCAGGTGATTCTTATGAAAGTGAACACCTTGAAAATGACTTGCCCAGACCAAAAGTTGATGAAGAGCATATTCACATTAGCTTCCTACTTTTTTAAAATATTTATTTATTTATTTATTAGTTATACACAATGATTTTTATTTTTTTTTTTTTATTTTACGTGGTGCTGAGAATTGAACCCAGGTCGCGCACATGCTAGGCAAGCGCTCTACTGCTGAGCCGCAACTCCAGCCCCTAGCTTCCTACTTCTATCTGTACCAAATATCTTGGTCTGCTAAGTGGCCATAACAAAAGGGCACAGACTGGCTTAAACAACAGAAATTCATTTCTCACAGTTCTGGAGGCTGGAAGTCCAAGATCAAGCCAACAAGTCTGGTTTCATTTTGAGGCTTCTTTTCTTGGCTAGTGGGTGGCCACCATCTCACTGTGTGCTTGCATGACCCTTCTTTGTGCCCACAAAGGCAGAAGAGAGTGAACTCTCTCAGACATCTTTTTATGAGGACACTAAGCCCATCAGAGGGACCCACCCTCATGAGCCCATCTAATTCTAACCGCCTCCTAAAGGACCCATCTCCAAATAGCATCACATTGGGGGTCAAGGCTTCAGTATATGAATGGGAAGGGAACACGAGAACATTCAAGCTACATAACACCTGTCCATAAACATGATAGAACCAAAACTCAGATTCTCAAGAGTAGTTATTGGGAAGGACATATGAAAAGGATATCATTCCCCAATTTTTTTTTAAAGAATTTATTTATTTACTTTAGTTGTACACAATGCAATGCATTTATGTTTACGTGGTGCTGAGGATCGAACCCGGGCTGCGCACATGGGAGGTGAGTGCTCTGCTGCTGAGCCACAACCCCAGCCCCTCCCAATTATTTTTTATTTACAAAAATGGCACTTGCACATGGTTCTAATTTTAAAAAAAAAAATTTTTTTAGATGTTGATGGACCTTTATTTTATTCATTTATTTATATGCAGTGCTGAGAATTGAACCCAGTGCCTCACACATGCTAGCCACAATCCCAGCCCCTCTATCTTATTTTAATATGGCAATAAGATGCTATTGCTATTATATAGCATACGTCTTAGTGAATAGCTATGGCCTACTCAGACCAGAGGTTCATCTGCATCCTGAAATGGACTATTACTCCCAAAGGGGAGAGAGAGAAAAAGGAAAGAGGAAGCAGCAGTTAGTGACTGTGGCAGTCAGAGGTGTTCCCCCAACTGCTTGGGCTCCACAGTAAAAGGGCCAATTCCCATGGAGCTGCTGGACCAAATGCTCAGGTAAACTGAGCTTTCCTCTTCCTCTAAGAACAACACTGGATCTTCTATTTTCTGAGTTCTGGCTTTTCAACAAAACCAGAATTTTTACCCAAGGTAAAAAGACACACTTGAGAAGTAACTTGGTCTTCCCTTAGGAAGGATGAGAGAGTATACAAAAAATCATTTTCACAGCATTTGTGATCAGTGAGAAGTTTCATACTAGGATGGATGCTCACTTCCAAGTGACTCCTTTTTCTCTGGTAACGAGCAGACACTCATGTTGTCAAGTCCCCAGAGTCCTATTTATTCCTTGCTATGAGATACAATGATTTTACATGCTAGATGCAATTCATAGGGTTCTGAACAGTCACTTGTTTATCTTGGGCCAAAAGAGAAGTCAAACTTGGAAATATGTCTATTAAAGGAATTGAACTGAATTTGGTACCCATGGAGGATAGGAGAAATAAATGCGGCCAGTCATGAGTTTGAAGCTCCTAGTGTCCTCTGCACCCTATGAGGGCTACTGTTATACCCTCCCCATCCATCAGTAGCAACCATGTCAGATATGCAGTCTTCACAACTCATAATTCAGGTCACATTTGCCTCCTCCCAGCATGAGGTGAGCAGGAGAGAGATGACTGCCCTGTGCAAAGAGGAGCCTAGGCCCAGAAGGTAACATACCCAGAACACGACATAATAGAGTCTGCTGGACCCATATTCAAACCAGGCATCTGACACCCCACCCCGAGTCTTTGTTCTTATCACTATAACATTTTTGCTTCAAAAGGGGAGGAGCAAAAGTAAAACCAACTGAGTTGGGTAGGTGGCACTCACCTATAATCCCAGCAACTCGGGAGGCTGAGGCAAGAGGATTGCAAGTTTTAGGCCAACCTCAGCAACTTATTGAGGCTCTGTCTCAAAAAAAGATTTTACGGTGGCATATACCTGTAATCCCAGTGGCTCCAGAAGCTGAGGCCAGAGGATTGCAAGTTCAAAGCCAGCTTCAGCAACTTAGTGAGGCACTTAGCAATCCAGTGAAACCCTATCTCTAAATAAAATATTAAAAAGGACTGGGGATGTGGCTCAGTGGTTGAGCACACCTGGGTTCAATCCCCAGCACCCACACATTTAAAAAAAGAAAAAAAGGGAGGCAGGGTGTTGGGGGGTGTAGCTACATGGATTAAATTCCCAGTACCACACACACAAAAAAAGAAAAACCCATTGCTTTATCTATCTCTAAATTTAACAATCACTACTTTATTGCCTACTTAGTAGGCACTCAAATAGTTGTAGACAGACCAACTGGTTAACTACTTTTCAAGAAAGACAAAAATTTGTTCCAAAAAAAGTGTTGCAACCTCAGGTTCTATTAATAATGGGACTAAGGAATCATGCTTTTCAAAGCATCCTACTTGACTCCCCCATTAAATTCTCCACACCCAAAACTCAGCACAACACATTTGTTTCCCATCTCTGAACATGGTGACATCTCAGGGGAAACTGCACTGTAATAGGCAAAGTCTCAGAAAGGCTATAGTTATCCAATTAGAAAGCAATTTGGAAATTTATAACCTCATCTGAATAAATTTACTAAGCACCCTATGGGTGACATGCACTATGACAGGTGTTGTGAGTGGCACGTAAACAGTCTACCCACAGATCCAACTATGGAGCAGCTCTGGGCAATAATCCTCAGCTTGGAATTTTCAAACAATTAGTCTTACATTGCGACCAGTGCCACCAAAGCAAAAGCCCTTGATAAAGATAGAACGTGGAAAGCACTGTTCTTGGCTCCAACCATAAAGCTTAGGGTTGTGAGCTGGGCACAGTGGCACACGCTTGTAATCCCAGCACTTTGGGAGGCTGAGGCAGGAGGATCGCAAGTTCAAAGCCAGCCTCAGCAATGGCGAGGCACTTAGCAACTCAGTGAGACCCTGTCTCTAAATAAAATAAAAAAAAAAAAGGGCTGGGGATGTGGCCCAGTGGTCGAGTGCCCCTGAGTTCAATCCCCGGTAAACCCCCCCCCCCCCCAAAAAAAAAAAAGCTTAGAGTTGTGATAGACCCAAAGCTATGCTGTGTACACCTGCACTGCCTATAATGCTACTTTCAAATGGAGACAGGCTTGGGCATAAAGCCCCCACATCCTGCACAATAGGTGTATTACCTTCTCTAGGATTTAATTCAAATTCATCTTCTTAACAAATGAAAAAGTACTGAGAGGGGGAAACAGTCAGCCTGGTGCCCTGGCCCTCATTTGGCTGCTAAGACCTCTGGGGCTAAATTTTGGAGTGTAAATGGGTTATAACTATTAGGCCTTATTTTCTATCCAGACTGTCCCTGGTTAATTCCCAACCCTTGGAGACTATTTATACTCTATGCTTCAATCAGTGGGGACCCCTCCTCCTCAACAGGATGCTGAATGATGCCCAGAAATGTCTCAAGAAGCAGAAATGCTTTGCTCAGTTCTCAGCCCTCTTGCAGATAAAGTCAAAGCAAGAATACATGCTGACCTCACACACTGCTTGGGACAATTAGGTAATGTTCTTGCTCAGATCAAGGTTCAAGAAGCTAGCAAGGAAATTCTCTGTAAAACCACATGACTGTAAAAAACTGAAAGACAGGCCCCATTTTTTTGCAGACAAGTCCCTTTTTCTGTAGGAGAAAAAGCAAAACTAGCTTCCCTCACGCTCTATGCTGCACTGTCAATCACACAGAAAATTTCAGTCCTGGAAGAGGGAAGAGTAGAAGAGTCAGGAGGTGCCTCTGTCAGGATTTTATTCAATTCAATGCAAGGAATTACATATAGGCTTTAAAAAAAAAATACACAAAGTAAACAAGACACTCCATTTAATAGAAAGACCTTCAGGTATAAGCAGGAACTATCCAACACCCCTCTCTACCTTATGTGTATCACACACCTGTTCAGTTCCTTTTATTTGTGGGTAAGCACCACACATTACTAGCTGACTTCCATCCCAGAAAGCAGCCTGCAAAGAACACACTCCCTCCCTCCTTACAGTGGCACCCCTCCCTGCACCTAGTCATCTCTGCAGTGCTCAGGATGCTCTAGAGTTAGACAAGGCCACACCCCATTGATCAGGTGGACCAACTTTCTTTTCCTGTCCTAGGGAAGAAGACAATCCTCCCCTTCATGTGCCCATCTTGCTCAGTAGGCAGTAAGTGGGACAAATGAAGGATGGCTTACTGCTGTGGTTCTCCAGCCAGGTGTAGCAGTAGAAGTTCTTTCCATAAAACAGTCAAACTCCAGTACACAAGACCAACAAAAGCAGAGCTGTGAAAAGGCCCAGGGCTATTCCTTTTGCCTCCTTGTTCCTAGCAGTAGCCTTCAAGCTGCTCCACAAAACACGACCTGAAAACCATTCACAGCATTTGTGTTTCCTAAAGCCCAGCTCTGAGCCATGCCAATCCAGAGGATTTGAGGCAGTCCACAGGAAGGCTTTTTTTTTTTTTTTTTTGGGGGGGGGGGGGGGACAGACATTAATTTTAACATAAATTAGAAAAAGATAATCAGCACAAATTAGATAAAATTTTCTTTCAAAAATGCCATTTTGGGGGGCTGAGGTGCAATGGTAGCACACTTGCCTGGCATGTGTGAAGCACTGGGTTCAATTCTCAGCACCACAAATAAATAAAATAAAGGTATACCAACAACTGGAAAAAAAAAAAACATTTTCGGGTGAGGGATGTAGCTCAGCAGTAGAGCACTTGCCTAGTCTGCATGACGCCCTGGATTCAATGCCCACCACTACAAATCAATTAATTAACAATTAGTCAAAAACCATTTCCCACAAAACCTAATATACCATTAACCATTACATCTTTTACCAGCGCTCGCCTAGTCCCAGAGATAGTAAAATACAAAAAGAAAAAAAATCATCTAAGAATAAACAAATTATTTCAAGCTTTCAAACTGTAGTCAGTTTTAAAGAAAAATAACTGCCACATACTGAATTGTGCCCCCCACACCTTATATATGATGACACCCTAACCCCCTGACATACTTGGAGATGGGGCCTTTGGGAGGTAACTAGGATTAGATGAGGTCATGAGGGTGAGACTGTCATGAAGAGATTAGAGCCCTTATTAGAAGAGACACCAACACCAGAGTTTCTGGCCTCTATTTTCCCTTTTGCCATGGGAGGACACTGCAAGAAGACAGCCATCTGTGAGCCAGGAAGAAAGCCTTCACCAGAAACCAGCCATTCTGGCACTCTGATCTTAGACTTCCAGCTTCCAGAACTGTGAGAAATAAATGTCTGCTGTATAAACCACTAGACCTACAGTATTTTGTCGTAGTAGCTGAGTAGATAAAACAATGAATAAAAAGGTGAAGCTAGGATATGGCAGAAATTGTACAGGTCCTTGGTGGGACTGAAAATTGGTGCAATCACTATGGAAAGCAGTAAAAAGATACCTCAGAAAACTTGGAATGGATCCACCATTTGACCCAGCTAACCCACTCCTTGGTCTATACCCAAAGGACTTAAAGTCAGCATACTAGGGGCTAAAGTTGTGGCTCAGCGGTAGAGCGCTCACCTAGCATGTGCGCGGCCCGGGTTTGATCCTCAGCACCACGTTAACATAAATGCATTGCATTGTGTACAACTAAAGCAAATAAATAAATATTTTTTTAAAAAAGCATACTACAGGGACACAGCCACATCAATGTTTATAGCAGCTCAATTCACAATAGCTAAACTATAGAACCAACCTAGGTGTCCTTCAACAGAGGAATGGATAAAGAAAATGTGGTACATATACACAATGGAATATTACTCAGCCTTAAAGAAGAATGAAATTATGGCATTTGCAGGTAAATGGATAGAACTAGAGAATATCATACTAAGTGAAATAAGCCAATCTCAATAAAACAAAAGCTGAATGTTTTCTCTGATAAGTGGATGCTGATCCATAGTGGGATGGGAGGATAGGGAAGAATGAAAGAAATTTGGTTTGTGTAGAGGGAAGTCAGGGAAAGGGTGGGGTTGTGGGGATTGGAAGCATGGTAGAAAGAGACAGACATTACCCTACACACATGTATGATCACACTACTGGAGTGACTCTGCACCATGTACAGCTAGAGGAATGAGAAGTTGTGCTCCATTTGTGTACTATATGTCAAAATGCATTCTACTGTAAAATAAACAAATAAATAAATAAATAAGTAAAAGAAAAAAAGAAAAGAAATTGTGAAGGTCCTAAGAATGACTAAGGAAGAACAGTTCATAGTGAGCTATGCACCAGGTGCTTTCTATACACAATTGTGTTCCATTTTTAAAACCCTATGATGTAGAACCAGATTCATCCCCACTTTCAGAGCAGTAAATTACAATACAGTGAGGGTCAGTGACTTGCCCAATGTCACACTTCAGTAAGTATCAGGACAAGAATTCCAGCTGCACAAGCCATGTCTGGTTCACGTGCCTGATCTTAAGCAAAAGACCCTCCAAGTAAAGCCATTGGATATTGACAATATCCAACCAGTTCTGACCTACAAAAATGGTAAGGCCACAGCATTCAACCAAATATGTGTGGGTGCCATTTGTTAAATATCTGATTAATAATTGACATATGATTAGCTGAAAAGAAATATCCTTTCAGGATATAATGGCACCTTCATCACTGGTTTAGGCTCAGCTGAAGGCCTGAAACTTTTGAAATGTTCTAAAATATTTAACTGAAAGCCCCCTTCATCTTCACAGATTCCAACCTCCAGGGTCAACTGAAAGGCAAGAACACTTGGAGGAGACAGGTACAAAAAGGACAAACAAGGGCTGGGGCTGTAGCTCAGCGGCAGGGTGCTTGTCTAGCATGTGTGAGGCACTGGGTTCAATCCTTAGCACTACATAAAAATAAACAAAATTTTAAAAAAGATATGCTGTCCATATACAACTACCAAAAAAAATTTTTTTTTAAAAAGACAAACAAGAGTGCCCACTTTGCCTCAACTTCAGGGTTGGCCCTCAAGCCATTTTAATGCAGCCTTAAGAGACAACTAGTAACTCTTGAGACAGATCTCTCACCGGCTGTGGCCTCATTCCTGTCAAGCTGTGGCTGAGCTATGGCTGAAGGGCAAAGCCATAACCCAGAGTTGGCCAAATACTCCCCAAGATGAACAATCTGGTTTAAGAACAGAATACCAGGGTTATAACTAGGATTCGTTTCTAAAAATAATTACACATTAATTGATCCAAGAAGCCAAAATCTCCACCCTGCAGGCTGGCCCCGATTAGCGCCTGCTTTGAAGGGCTGCACTGAGTACCCTTGGGTCTACTCTACACACTCTTAGATGAATGGGGCCCCTGGAGTTGTGCAACATCCAGGCCCCTCCTGTGGGTGTGCAGGGAAGTATCTCAGGTTTCTAATAACACTGGGAAGATGCCCAAAGAAGATCTGAAGTTCGGCAGAAACCTAATACACTGATACACTGTGATCAGCATGGAGGAAGGCAAGGGGAAACCTGGATCTTATTTTAGGAAAATGCTACCTTTCTGACATTTAAATTAAAATACCTGATAGCCAAGGATGTTGAGTGGGTTCATACTCATGGCCCTCATACCAGCAGACCCTGACATAGAAATGTATTTCTTTGTAACTTCCAAAGCTCCTTCACATTACTAATATACCTCTGTTAACTCCTAGTTCCAGAGAAATTTTAAATATGTACATTCTTGAATGTATCCTTATTTTTTAATTGTCAAAGCTCTGCACAGGAAAAAAAAAAATTAACTTGAGCCAGAAGATTATCTTCATAAACAGCATGTTCTTAATAGAAATAAACTGCTCTTTTCCCTTAAGCAAAATAGAACGTAACTATGCAACGCCTTTTGTACTTAGTTTTCAAAACGTAAATGGGAACACTTTTCCAAAGTCACTAACATACAAAAGAACCAAACAAAATTGGAAAAAAACATGAAAATGAAAAACTTCTCTCTGCAGAAAGGAGCTGTTCTTTGTTGATAAAGGGAGGTTCAAACATATTTTAAATATTTTTAAACAAAGGCCTAGCTGATGTCCCTTAATCCATCTATCCAGCTCAACTTTCTGTGCAGGCAGCTGCTGCAGTAGAGCACCCATCCAGAAGGGAGGGCCACAAGCATTTCCTTAGCATCCCACATTCCTGGGGGACAGGGGACTTAGCAAGGTTAACAGCAATTTTCAAGCTCCAATGCAAGTACAACAACATCTTCATAAAAGTTTTACAAGGACATCCTGGCAAGAATCAAACTACCACTAAGGGTAATGTTTCGGGGCCCTGAGCATTCCAGCAGCTCGCTTTTCTTGGCCACCTCTCCGGGCTGTGTGGTGCAAATCGGCGGTCAGCTGGGAACCCACAGGAGGGTCCCATGAAGAAAGCTCTTGGAGAAAATAAAGCCAGATAGACGGGTGCTGGCTCAAAGCTCTTTGCTCCACGGGAAAGGGTAGCAAGTGGAGTCCAGTCAGATTGCAACATTTCTAACCAACACAGGGGAAGAGGTATGGGCAGAAGGAAGCAGACACATGCAGGGGTCCATTAACCTTTTCCATCCTCCCTTCCAGAAGACACTATCCTTAATCTTGCCAGAAGGCAGGATTGGTGTGAGGATTCAAAGAGCACTGCTCTGAGCAAGAACCTTGAATGGTGGAAGCGCCCTGGGAAACCATCCCTGGTGTGACCTAAGGAACAAAAGTCCAAGGTAAGTAACGGCCAGGAGAGATAGCGGTCCACTTTGAGCCAGTAGTAATTTCCTAGTCCTGCCACAGTGAATACCACAATTTGAGCACCTTAACAATAGAAATGTTATCATCTCACAGTTCAGGAGGGCTGAAAGTCTGAGATCAAGGTGTGAGCAGGGCTGGCTCCTTCTGAGGTTGTGAGGAAGAATCCGTTTCATGCCTTTCCTCTAGCTTCTGGTAGGCAATCTTTGGCGATCCCTCGTTTGTAGAAGCACTACTCTGATCACTGCCTTCATCATCACCTGGGGTTCTCCCTGTATGTGTGTTTCTACATGCAAATTTTAGGGCTCACCCTAGTGACCTCATTTTAATTTGATTATTTCTAATGAAGACCTTCTTTCCAAATTTTGGAGGAACAGAATTCAAAACATAAGAGGACCCTGAAGAGAACCACTGGCAGTTGAAAAAAGGAAGGGCCCTATAATAAGACATTAACAGTTTCATTCTTCAATGTCTCTTTCACGTGCTACTACAGAAGCCAAAAACCTGCAATATCATGTGCAGGAATAAGTTAAACGAATAAATTTTTTTTTAAGTCAGTGGAAAGATGTAGAAGTGAGAAATACCGGCAAGGTGCCATCCCAAGGGGAAACAAGGAAAAATGAGGTGTAAAACGATACATTCATAGACTGTTTTGGCAGAGGCCTGTTGCCAGTAGCTATACAGTAGACTCTCAGAGTTTGGCAAGATATAAAAGAGGACAAGGCGCAAAATACATTAATGGCCCAGCTACAGCTTTAGATGGAGTCATAATTGGCTGGGAAACTGGGCTCACCTTACAATTCCATGAACTGCTAAGTTGGAGTCTCATGCCATTCAGTGAGAATATACATGGCAAAGATCAGGTCGTGCCAGCCACTGGCCTGAGCTTGAACTAGACACCATTCAAGGGTTTTCAATGTAAGGCGTATCCTGAGAAAGAGATACAGAGGAAGACCCTAAAAGACCACTGCCCTTCCAAGCTCAACACATGAAATAAGGGAAACAGCACATGTGGCAAAAGTGGGCACTTGTAAAGAAGATACTTTTCTCAGAATAAAGAAAAGGAAGAAGGAAGTGGAAAAGCATTTTATTTTTCAAAGGAGCTCACTGGTAACAGGTTTGCAATTCTGCACACTGCTAAAGACAGGGAAGAAATGTGCACTTACAAGGTGCATAATACCATGTGTATTTTGCCTCTATCACTTATACAAGACTATGCTGCCAGTCTCAGATAACAGAGAACCAAGAACTTTCAAAATAATTTCATCCCAGTTTCCATTCAATGCTGTCTAGGCAAGCAATTCTCAAACTCTGATCTATAAGCCCTGGGTGGGGTAGGATGTCTTTCAACCTTTACAGGTAATCTGTGAGGGCAAAAATATGTTTGTAATAACACAAAGACACTATTATTTCCTTTTACAATCTGCTGACATTTGTGATGATGGTACAAAAGTAACAGTAAGAAAAACTGTTGCATGAATCATAGCAATGTCACCAAAGTACTCTCTTGACCACTATATACTTGCAATTAAAGAAGTTTTCTTAAGAATGTTGATAAAGCAATATGAATGAAGCAATCAAAACTATTAATTTATTAAATTTCAACCTGAGTACACTTTTTAAAATATTGTATGATGAAATGGGAAATATGCATAAAGCCAATTATTTATTTATTTAAGTGCCTCAGATGGAACCCAGGAGCACTTTACCACTGAGCTACATCCCCAGCCCCTTTCCTTTTTTATTTTGACATGGGGTCTTGCTAAATTGCTGACGTTGGCCTTGATCTTGCAATCCTCCCACCTCAGCCTCCTGAGCCCGTGGGATTACAGGCCTGAGCCACTGCTCCTAGCTGCATAAAGCTCTTCTGCTTTGTACCAAAACATGGACAGTTACCTCTACTTGTATAATTCTGTGTTGCAGGCTGAATAGCCAATTTTTCCCGGTACACTGTTGTAATTAAAAGAACAACTGATGGGACTGGGGTTGTAGCTCAGTGGTAGAGCACTTGCCTCGCACGCGTGAGGCACTGGGTTTGATCCTTAGCACCACATAACAATAAATAAATACAGATATTAAAAAAAAAAAAAAAAACAATTGACAATGTATGGTTATATCTCAGATATTTACAGATGGAGATAGGGCAGGCATTTTCCCAAATGAATGAAGCAAACCTGTTGTTTTAAGAAAAACAACTGAAAATATTTGTTATCAATGATAAAATTTGAACTTTCAAGTAAAAAAAAAATCAGAATTCAGGGAAGCTTTTATCTAATACCACAAATTTAAGTCCTGATACTTAAAGACTTTATTGATATAAATGGGAATATCGACAAATATGAATTTTTAAATATTGTATAATGAAATGTGTCAGTATTTGGAGGAGTTGTAAGACTAGGTGAATCAATATTTTCTAAGTAACCAATGCATGATAATACAAAATCATCTGTTAGTAAAAGATCTCTTCAGGGTGTAAGAGAAACTAATGGATTTCACTATAAAAGAATATGAAGAGCTTTCCGTGCTACCCAGGGAGGGGTCCATACAGCGTTGTTCTTGATTTCCGTCGTAACTTTTAAAGGGAAACTGTCACAATGTCCAGAGCCCTTGATGTCCTGCAAATGAAGGAGGAGAATGTCCTCAAATTCCTTGCAGCAGGAACCCACTTAGGTGGCACAAACCTTGATTTCCAGATGGAACAATATAGCTACAAAAGGAAAAGCGATGGTATCTACATCATAAATCTGAAGAGGACCTAGGAGAAGCTTCTCCCAGGTTGCCATTGAAAACCCTGCTGATGTCAGTGTCATCTCCTCTAGGAATACTGGCCAGTGGGCTGTGCTGAAGTTTGCTGCTGCCACTGGAGCCACTCTCCTATTGCTGGCCACTTCACTCCTGGAACCTTCACTAACCAGATCCAGGCAGCCTTCCGGTAGCCACGTCTTCTGGTGGTTACTGATCCCAGGGCTGACCACCAGCCTCTTACAGAAGCATCTTATGTCAATCTGCCTACCATTGCTTTGTGTAACACAGACTCTCCTCTGCACTATGTGGACATTGCCATTCCGTGCAACAAGAAGGGCACTCATTCTGTGGGTCTGATGTGGTGGATGCTGGCCCGAGAAGTTCTACGCATGTGTGGCACCATTTCCTGTGAGCACCCATGGGAGGTTAGCCTGATCTGTACTTCTACAGAAATCCTGAAGAGATTGAAAATGAAGAGCAGGCTGCTGCTGAAAAAGCTGTGACCAAGGAGGAATTTCAGGGTGAATGGACTGCTCCAGCTCCTGAGTTCACTGCTACTCAACCTGAGGTTGCAGACTGGTCTGAAGGTGTGCAGGTGCCCTCTGTGCCTATCCAGCAGTTCCCTACTGAAGACTGGAGTGCCCAGCCAGCCACTGAAGACTGGTCCGCAGCTCCCACTGCTCAGGCCACTGAGTGGGTAGGAACAACCACCGAGTGGTCTTGAGCTGTTCTGCAGACACTTATTAATAAGCAAAATGGAAGTAAGTTTACGGAAAATAAACAACTGCTTAAAAAAAAAAAAAAAGAATATGAAGTTCATTGGTATGGTTTCAGATTCCACACTGCAACTAATCTTAAGAAACTATCTCGTCAAGTTTTGATACAGTATTAAAGAATATCTGTAATTAGCCGGGCGTGGTGGCACACGCATGTAATCACAGCAACTTGGGAGGCTGAGGCATGAGTTCAAAGCCAGCCTCCACAACTTAGCGAGGCCCTAAGTAACTTACTGAGACCCTGTCTCAAAATATAAAAAGGGTTGGGGACATGGCTCAGTGGTTAAATACCCCTGGGTTTAATCTCTGGTACCAAAAAAATAAAAAAAGAAGAATATTCATACTTATCTTAAAAAGCTATTAAAATGTACTCCTTTTTTTCAATAACATATCTATATAAGGTCAAATTTTCTTCACATACTTCAACCACAGTATACTGCAATAGACTAGGTACAGAAACAAGTCAGAATTCAACTTTCTTTCAAGTATGTGCGTATGTGTATGTGTGAATGTGTGTGTTTTGCTGGGAATAGAACCTAAGTCCAGTGTCTGTTTGGCAAGCACTCTACCTCTCAGTTCCCAACTTCCTCTAACATGCTAGGCATTAAAAGAGATTTTCAGAGCTGAGAATGTGACTCAGTGGTAGAACACTTGCCCAGCATGCATCAGGTCCTGGGTTCAATCCCCAGCACTGGGGGTGGGAGAGTTAACAAATATAGAAAACAAGGTTATTCATTTCACTACATTTTCCAAAACAAAAATGTATTTTTCATTTTAAAAAAGCTATTCTGGTTAATAGGCAATGGATTTTTAATTGATCTGTTCTAATTTCTCAATAACCCACAAAATAAAGAAAATTTGTGATTCTCAATATTCTAAAAGTATAACTGCTCTTGCAATTCAAAAATCAAACAAATAACCCAACTGAAAGGGACAAAGAATCTAAATAGACATTTCTGCAACAGGAAGCACATGAAAAGATGTTCAACATCATTACCCACCAGAGAAATGCAAATCAAAACCACAATGAAATACCACTTCACACCTCCTTACTACCAGATGGCTATCAACAACAAGATTAATAACTAATGTTACAGAGGACATGGAGAAATTAGAACGTTATATACTGCTGATGGGAATGTAAAATGGTACAGTGGTATTGGAAAATAGTCTGGCAGTTCCTCAAAATATGCAATGTAGGGTGACCATATGACCCAGCAATTCCACTCCTAAGCATATGCCGCTGAGCATATGTCCAAGAGAAATGGAAACATGTCCACACAAGTTTGTATATGAATATTCATGGAAGCATTATTCTTTTTTTTTTTAAATATTTATTTATTTACTTTAGTTGTACACAATGCAAGGTATTTATATTTACGTGGTGCTGAGGATCGAACCCGGGCCGCGCACGTGTGAGGCGGGCGCTCTGCCACTGAGCCACAACCCCAGCCCCGGAAGCATTATTCTTAATAACCAATGAGTGGAAACAATTCAAATGAATTGATGAGTGGATGAATAAAATGGTACATCCACACAGTATAATATTATTCAGCAATGTATGGTTGATAATAGGGTACCAATGGAAGAATATTCTATCACAACACTTGTGGACTCCCATGTGTACTTATTGAAAGAAATCAAAGATGAATCCAACAGAAGCACAGCATTATAATTTTATCCATGTTCCAACACTCTGAACTGGCCTCAACAACTTCCCAAGAAGTAGCTATTAATATTTATCTTGGGGCTGGGGCTATGGCTCAGTGGTAGAGCTCTCATCTCACATGTGTGAGGCCCTGGGTTCGATCCTCATCACCACATAAATAAAATAAAGGTATTGTGTCCACCTGCAACTAATAAAATATTTAAATATATATATTTATAAATAAATAAATATATATATATATGTGTATATATATATATATATATATATATATCTTCTCACCGGGCGCAGTGGCACACGCCTATAATCCCAGTACTTGGGAGGCTGAGGCAGGAGGATTGCGAGTTCAAAGCCAGACTCAGCAATGGCGAGGCACTTAGCAACTCAGTGAGACCCTGTCTCTAAATAAAAATTAAAAATAGGTCTGGGTCGAGTCTCGGCCCCTGAGTTCAATCCCTGGTACCAAAAAAAGAAAAAAGAAGCCAGGCGCGGTGGCGCACTCCTGTAATCCCAGCACTTGGGAGGCTGAGGCAGGAGGATTGCGAGTTCAAAGCCAGCCTCAGCAATGGTGAGGCACTTAGCAACTCAGTGAGACCCTGTCTCTAATAAAATACAAAAAGGGCTGGGGATGTGGCCCAGTGGTCAAGTGCCCCTGAGTTCAATCCCCAGTACCAAAAAAAAAAAAAAAAAAAAATTTATCTTCTCTCAGCCTAATAGATTTCTCCAGTACTTGATTACAGTAAGGGCCAAGGAAGCATACAGCTTCTCAGCCCATGATTTTGGCTATTTATCTTCCAACTCAACCAACATCATGGCCAAGTATACCTCAACAGAGTATAGAGACTTCTCAACCATCAGCAGTCATCATCTTTCACCAAACACAAATGAAACCCATTCCAAGTCCCTTTCCCACCACTCTGATGGCTCTAGACAACCTTCTCCATCACTTACTAACACTTCTCATTCTTCCCAAATTGCAAACCTTTCCAAGTAAAGATGGATACATGACTAATTATTTCAATCATCAACAAACAGAAGGGCTCCCAAGTCCATTGCCATTCATCCATATTTAGTAAATGGACAGTCCTCCTGAACTTTGTTACAAATAAGCAGTTCAAACACCAATTCCCATAACTGTTAAGTCATTCTGAAGTCAGATTATAGAAAGATGATACATTATTTTAACAAGTTCCTGCTAAGGGATTTAACTTTCTTTGGATGAAATTGCAAATTCTTAAAACTGCAAAACATTTCTCACACAAAGAAAGATGGTGGGGCAGGGCTTGTTGCTCAGTGGTAGAGCGCATGCCTAGCATGCGTGAGGCACTGGGTTCGATCCCCGGCACCACAAAAAAAATAAATAAAATAAAATAAAGGTATTGTGTCCGTCTACAACTAAAAAAAAAAAAAATTTTTTTTTTTTTTAAATAATGATGGTGGCTTGGATTTTTAAAAAGCAAACCCATAGCCGGGCATGGAATTACATGCCAGTAATCCCTGCAACTTGGGAGGCTGAGGCAGGAGGATTGCAAGTTCAAAGCCACCTCAGCAACTTAGTGAGCCCCTGTATCAACATAAAAAATAACAAGGGCTGGGGATGTAGCTCAGTGGTTAGGAAAACCTGGGTTCAATCCCCAGTATTTAAAAAAAGGAAAGAAAATTTAAAAACCCAAAAATGCATCCTAATGACAAAAAATAAAGGCATTCTCTTTATTTGCCTATTAAATACTTAGTTTTAGATTTAAAAATATATATATTCTCCAAGTACTTTGCAGGTAATGGGGAATCAATTAAAAGTAAACTTCCTTAGTTTATAAAAATAATATCTAGAATAGGAAGAAAATTTAAGTACCAAAAATCCTGTTACCAAAGAAGCAGTTAAGGGATAGAATTTCATTATAATGGCAAGTCCACTGAGCTAAAGAGAAGTGCATAACCTGGCTTCAAGCTGCACACTATGAGCTGTCCACACAGGGTAAGGGCCAAGGACCATGAGGTTCTGCTGCATTAAATGAAGAGAAAATGTGATGCTTTGGAGGAAAACAGGAGTGTTTAAATGTGTGGAGATTTAGATAATTCAGCAACTCCCAGAGCTCACATTACATCAGGAAGCAAGGTTAGTGCTAACAAACATTTGGGGAGGTTAAAGGGGAACAAATGTTGGCACCCCTCCCCCTCCCATGTGAGTTAATCACATTATAATAAAAATGAAAAGTAAATCAAGGAGCCTTAATAATCACCACAGCAACTATTTCCAAATTAGCTCACAACTAGGATCATCCTACAAACTTAAAGCTCCTGGATTCAGCCCTAATATTCTGTGTGCTCATGAATACATACACATATATACACACACACATACATACATCCACACAAACCCTGTTTCCAAACCTCATATTTTGGAGAGAGAAAATTCAGGCTGAGGGATGCTGGGAACCCTAAAAGAAATGTGCTAACAGCAGGGCCCTACCCCCAGCCTGGTAAATCTCTCATCTATAATCCAACATGAGAGACAACAGGCAAACAGCAAGAGGTCATCGTCAAAGGACCGGTTGCTAAGGGAAGCAAGTGTAGAGGCAGCAAGCATGTCCCCATCAAAGTCCAGCAGCTGCAGAAGAACCACAAAGGTACAGCTCCCTTCAGAGTGGAGCAAGAATGAGGGGGCGGGCATGGGGGTGCGGGTGGACAGAAGGAGGAGAAGGGGAGAAAAAAAATCAGACCCACAGCAGCTGCCCAGTGGAACATAAAACCTGGTAGTTTTGTGCTGTTCAATAAGGAAGAAAGTAGGAGGATAAAGAAATACAGAAAATAGCATTTCCTGACTATGCCTTTTAAGCACTAGTCAAATCTTTCAGCAAATCTGAGATGGATAAAGCCCATAGCTATGGAAAGAGTAAAAGGGAAATTATCAGCTTTAAGGACAGCCTCAGTACAAATATGATCATTTCATACTAGAAAAATCTCTAATAAATCTTTAGTCTAAATTGTCCCTTTCCCAAGAGAGGACCTACAACTGGTTTACAGAATCTAAATAGGGGAATCTGAGGGCACCGCTTAATTTGTGGAAAAGCTGCCCTCGTTTTTCAAGGTGAAAGACACAAGAGTTAACAGAGTCCACAGGCCCTGAGTGGATACTTCAAATAGTGCCTTAGCCCCACTTGTCCCACCAGACCTAGGAATCACACAGAACTCTCGGAGGAGATACAGGACAATCAAGTCTCATTCCCTCACACTACCTTGGGATGTTAAGAGACTTGCTCAAGGTCATCTGGCTTATGGAGAGCCCTGGTCTTCCTACTCCCAGTCCCAGTAGGAATGAGACGAAAGGGGGCTAATGGCTAGGACTCCATTGCTCACTCAATTTCTGGTTGTTACTAAATGACTTGACATATTCTATAAGTGCTGGGTCTTCTTTCTCTTCCAAAAAAAAAGGGGGAAAAAAGCCTGTTAGTTTTCAGGGATTTTCACAGAAGTTGGGCCACCAGGCAGATGGGCACATCTGTATGTCCTCATTCCAGCTCTCTGTCCGTACCACATAGCTCTTGATGACACCAGCTAAAAAAAAGTGCCCAGGCCCCCAGAGAAGGCAAGCTTTGTTCAAAACCATTTCTTGCAACAGTCAAGAGATTCACAGGGCTACAGGTATATATACACAAAGGCACAGGCCTGAAATGCCCTCAAAGATCCATGGCTCATGTGGAAGAGCAAAGCTAAAATAGTCTGGGAGATTTCTTTCAACTTAGAAACTCAGAAGTTGAAAAAACACCACCTGTTTTTAATCAATGGATCTGCATTTCACAGATACAAAATGTCCTGGGTTAAAGACAAAAAATAGCATTTAAACAGCTCACTCAACAGGTCAAGACTATCAATGATTGTCATCAGTCAAGTAGAAAAGAGTAAACATAGAATTATTAAAAAGTAGAATAAAATAATTTCATTCTATAAGTTTGGTGAGGTTAGAAGTTGCCTATACAGAATTTTAGCACTGACAATTACAGTGAATCCAAAATTAAATTTCAAAGATGGAAAACTGACCAAAAATTCCTCTGAATTCAAATCAATAAAGATACATTTAAACTACTCCAGAGAGCTCAATGCCACACAGCTAATGAATAAGCAGGTGGACCCAGGCAACACAAAAGGGACTCCTGGTTTTCTTCCTTAGCAACCATTACCACCACCACCATGGCCACCTTGAGCTAACCATTTCTGCAGCAAAAAGATCGCTAAGAACCCTTCTCTACTCTTGTTGCTTTAACATCAGAGGAAAACAGAAATGTGAGGAGAGATATGGGTGCTTATTACATGAAGAAAGATTTCCTAAGGCCCTCTACTTTCTCACTAAACAGGTTACAGAACTGAAGACAGAAAATGGGGAAGGGGTTCATCAGGGTAACTCAATGCCTAAAAAGGATCAACTGTCCATAAAATGAACAAATTCAGTGAAATAAAGTTCCATCACATTTTGGTCATTTATTTTTAATCAAAAAAATTTTTGGTTGAAACCATCAAAAGCTCTAGCTGCAATGGTAAATTATGGAGTGAATCCCTGCTGGTTACAGTTCACAACCAGAGATTAACTTTAAAAGACCCAACCCAACCCCCCACCCAAAGAATGGGGCACCACTCCTGCCCTCTGAGCCTTCTGAAGGCCCAAGAGGAAGACCTCTGTGGCCTGGGTCAGGCGCCGGCACCTCTAAAGGGGAGGGGCAAGGGCCTCTGAATGACCAGATTAAGTCTGAATGGAAGAAGAACCTGTGATTAAGTTTTCTGAATAGTTGGTTCTCTTAAAGGGGAGCAATCTCCTTTAAGGGGGGGGGGGGATATTAAAGGCAGAAGCCTAGTGTGGCTTTCCATTACTGCCCTCTAAAAAACGAGAATCCTGCTGTTTGAATCTGGGAGAGTGGATTTTCACATACTCTACAAGCTCAGCATCACCATACTTCTCTTCAAGGTTACCATTAAGACAGTTCAGGTTGACATGTTGTGTTTAACCACCAATCCTCCTAGGACAAATTTAGAGATTTATCATTAGAGGCATTAGAGAGCAAAGAAACTAGTCTTTCCCTTAACTCACTCATTGTCAACCAAAACTTCTTTAGGGTATTATCCCAATTTGGTTAGCCCAGAATCCTTGTAGGAATGCTCTTTCCTACAAGTGTGAGCAGGAAAGGAAAAGAGTGAACATTTCATCTAACCTGTGGCAGTCTAGTAAGAACTGCCCTGGCTAACAAAACACAGGCCTGCTGAGGTTTTGTTCTGCTTTTCTAACGGGGGTGGGGGGGTGGGGGGGTGTTCCCCAACATAAATCTTTCCTCCCAGGGAAAGAGCTAAGGATTACGTCAATACATAACGAAGACTACTCATGTGTCAAGATATAATTCATTAAAAATTCTGCTGAACTAAATGTTCAATAATTCTATGTTCTATATTCTATGTTAAAAAATCAAGGTTGGGTGTCAAAGGCCCTTAAAAGCCTTTAAAAATCAAGCAGTTGGAGAGGTAAAAACACTTTTCAAAAACTGTAATCTGTAAGCATGACCTGACATGCAGGATGTGAGCCCTTTCTATGGCATCTGGTTCTGCAACTGATATTTAATGTGTCCCCCCATTAAACTGCAGGGGACACAAGAATGAAAGGCACAGATTCTGAACTCAAAGAAACTGTAGTTGGACAGGAGAGAGGCAATGTGAACAGAATATAAGGGAGATGGGAGTGGAGAGTGTGGTGTAAGTAGGCCCACCAGGAGGGTGCTACAGAACCAAAGTGGGACATGAGAAGTTCAGGGAGGCTTCTGGATTTAGTCTTGAGAGATAAAATGTATTTATGAAGCAGAATAATAGCTAGTTCTTAATATTTAAGCTTTACAACAACCCTAGAAAGTATATTTTAAGATACTGAAAACAAAAGTTCAGAGAAATGCCTTGTCCAGAGTCACTCCGCTAAAAAGTAACAATTTGATCAGAAGTCCCTGATTTAAATGGTTCAACAGAAAATTGTTCCATTTTACCATGGTGTGAAAATCATATTTACTGAAAACATACATTGAATTTTCATCTTTTCCTGGTTTAGTGACCCCTTCCAATGGTGCTAGACGTGGCAGGCAACCACAGCTTGAAGTCCACTAGGATGAGATCACGAAGGGAAAGAACAAACTCTACAGTGTGCTGTGTTACTCAGCTAGAATATTCCATAGGTTAGGTGTATTCAATGCATTTTCAGCTCACAATGTTTTCTACTTTAACTTAGAGTTTATTGGGATGTAACCCCATTCTAAGTCAGGAAGCATCTGTACTTCCAACTGCACCATCCCAGTTCCAGACACCCACATCTCCTCCATCAGTGACTTTGTAAGACATTAAAAACCCACCTTGCAATTCTTGTTACAACTTACAACCTCTAGAGTTATATTTATATACTTCTCTTTCCACTAGACTGTGAGTTCCTGAAAGACATCCATTCCGTTTATACTGCAGTATCAGGTGAAATACACAGGAAGGCTGAACAAGCAAGCAATGTACACACTAAGCTGAATGGCTCACAGCACCCAAAATGCCAGAGAGGGTCTTCAGCTAGAACTTGTCAAAGGGTTTTGCTCACTTAACCTCTCTGACCCTCAGTTTCCTCATCTGTTAACAGGGATATACTGATACCTATTTCATAAGATTGTTCTGATTACTGAATTAGATAATATAATGTATTATATATATATTATACATATAATGTATTATATATATAATGTTCCAGTGCCTGGAACATGCTAAACACTCCATAAAAGCAGGCAAATAATAGGCAAATAATCTCTAACCTCCAATGTAAGATGAAAGGGAGGCATGCCAGACCTCACCTTTAATCTGCTAGATTTAAAATCTGGAAACAGATAACTTTTAAAAGGGTACAAAAAGGGCCGGGCGCGGTGGCGCACGCCTGTAATCCCAGCACTTGGGAGGCTGAGGCAGGAGGATCGTGAGTTCAAAGCCAGCCTCAGCAATGGCGAGGCACTTAGCAACTCAGTGAGACCCTGTCTCTAATAAAATACAAAAAAAAAAAAGGGCTGGGGATGTGGCCCAGTGGTCAAGGGCCCCTGAGTTCAATCCCCAGTACCAAAAAAAAAAAAAAAAAAGGGTACAGGGCTGGGATTGTGGCTCAGCGGTGGAGCGCCTGCCTAGCACGTGGGCGACCCGGGTTCGATCCTCAGCACCACATACAAATAAAATGAATTGAATAAAACACATTGTGTACAACTAAAGCAAATAAATAAAAATATTTAAAAAAAAAAAAAAAAGGTACAAAAAGGGCTGGGATGTGGCTCAGCGGTAGGGCGCTTGCCTAGCACGTGTACGACCCGGGTTCGATCCTCAGCACCACGTGAAAATACATGCATTGTGTACAACTAAAAGCAAATAAATAAATTTTTTTTTTTTTTTTTTAAAAAAGGGGTACAAAAAAACAGTGTGTGCTGTCCTTTAACAATGGGGTAGGGACTGTGGTTGTAGCTCAGTGATAGAGCACTTGCCTAGCATGTGTGAGGCACTGGGTTTGATCCTCAGCACCACATAAAAATAAATAAAAAGAAGATATTGTATCCAACTATAACTTTAAAAAAAAATGGGGCAGATCTAGATACACTAATGTAGAAAATCTTTTAAGGCATATTTAAATGAAAAAAGCATATCCCAAAATAAGGAGGATGGGGGTGTGTGTGCACGTAATTACGTGTGTACATAAATGGGAAAAATACCCTGGAATATACAGGAAGTGAGATGGGAGGAGTGACAATTTCTGTCACTCTGCAGTTCTGCTTGAATCTTATGAAAATACATGTATTTTCACTAAAAGTGACAACAGCATGGAGTTTAGTTAACAATGTTGATTTCTTTGTTTTAACAAATGTTCTATAACAGTGTAAGTTATTTAAAAAGACCAGGTTCAGGGTATATGGGAGCTCTCTATTTTTGCAACTTTTCTGCAGATATGAAAGTACTTCAAAATAAAAAGGATGATGCTTAAAAATGCAATAGTAAACTATGCAGAACTATCCCTCCTTTTAAGAATATTTTCATAAGTATGCATACATTCATTAAACCCTAAAATGTTAACAACTGTTTTCTCCAAATGATAAGATTAAAGATGATGTGATGATGTTCTTTTCTTTGTACCTTCAAAAGGTGGTTGTCAAATTAGCAGTAGCAGCAGCAGCAGCAGCATTTGGGAACTTGTTAGAAATGCAAATTCTCTTGGGGCTGGGATTGTGGCTCAGCGGCAGAGCACTCGCCTCGCACGGGCGCGGCCCGGGTTCGAAACTCAGCACCACGTAAACGTAAATGCACTGCATTGTGTACAACTAAAGTAAATAAATAAATATATATTTAAAAAAAAAAAAAAAAAAAGAAATGCAAATTCTCAGGCCCCACCCAGAGCTACAGAAACAGCCTCTCAAAGAGGTGGGGCCAGATGATTCTGATGTACACTACGTTTGAGAGTGCTGTTCTAGATCACAGAAACTGGTTTTGTAACAAATGCCACTTTTATAGTCAAAACAATAGAACAATGAAACTTTAAAAAGGGGTCAGTGTGTTGATGGATGAAATAGCATTTTAAGAGCTGCCACATGCCCAAACATGGTACATGCCCCAGAACGAAGGCACCGGCCACTCCCAAGCTTACACTGACCTGCTCATCCATCCCCCACACCCATGCCAGCTTCCACAGATGCCTACAGAAGCAAATCTCAGACAAACTTGTCTGGCATGGGTTGTTTTTTCCTCCTTTTGATAAAAAATTTTGTTCATTGGCCGATTATGGGCATCTTCAAAATTATGGCCTCTACTCTGTTTTGTATTAACAGCACTGGCCAGGGCATGGCAACTCACAGTCTAAGACACTCATCTTCATAATTTAAAAAGAATCTTAAACCTGGTTGGTAGTGGCTCTAATGAACAAGGTGCCGTGTCAGGCTATGAACCCTGGCTTTGGGATGGCCCCTCACATCCTTCTATTCTGTGGCCAGGGTCTATTTATAACCCCCAGCTGGCTTCTCCCCAGCAGGAACATCCTTAGACTTCTGACTCCCACATAGTGTAGAAGACCCAGCTCTCCCCAGTATTTCAGCTCTACTTTCAGAGGCATTCAAGAGGCTGCTTTTATTAGCAAAACTCTACAAAAGTCAAGGAAAAGAAAAACACAGAAATCACCCCTTTAAAAAAAAAAAAAAAAAAACAGGGCTGGGGTTGGGGCTCAGCAATAGCACACTTGCTTGGCATGTGTGAGGCACTGGGTTCAATTCTCAGCACAGCATATAAATAAATAAAATAAAGGTCTATCAACAACAAAAAAAAAAGGTCACTACTTCTTACAGTTAACGAGTTTATTCCAATTCCATGGGATGACAGAGCCAAAATGGGCTGGAGTTGTAGAAGAGAAAGTATAAATGTACTATGCCCAGAAGTCATCCACCCACGATCAAGCAGCTGCTCAGGGCACCTTCCCAGAACTGAGAAGCAGGGCCTACATTCTCAGGTGCTGAGTTTCATGCTTTTCCAGGACAGGCTGGAAGTACTTTTGGGCAGGGGATAGCACCTGGTCACAGTATGATACTACACAGGTATGGCATGTTGGGTGGGCATGACAACCACAACACTCAGGCTAGAAGGACCCCTGGAGGTCTGGGTCTAGGTGGTGGCTGAGTCAGGTCAGGACTCTGAGCAAGAGGATGAGGAGAAAGCAGCAGGAGTGCAGACAGGAGACTCTTCTCCCTGATCAGGGGCCTGCGGCTGAAAGACATTTGCAGGAGCATGGGAATACCATGTGGAATGGAGATTCTTAAGAAATGCCTCAACGTCAATGAAAATGATGGTACTTGGGAGGGAGTAACGGTCTGATGAAGAGAAACCCATGTTTATGAGTACACAGAGTACAGCTCCTGAACTACCTTGACCGAGCAACCACTCTTGCACCTTGGAGCCTCTTGCACCACAGAGAGCACTGGGAAAGACTACTGGTGTGAGTCCAATGATGGTGGAAGAACAAAAGTACAGGCAGTACTTCTTGAGATGAAGGCATCATTTCCTCCCCTCTCTTATCCCCAGGTTAGTGGGACAGTTGGGAACTCAGGTGGGGAGCATATTTAGAGATACTAAAAGAACACTCTGTTGCTGATCACCCTGCTGCTGGTGGAAGTGACCCTATGATCAAAATTAGGAACATGGATTCTATTAAAAACCATAGTGAAAGAAATGTAGCAAATAGTGATCTGCAGCCTCTAGAGGCAGGAATCCAATCAGTCTTGGAGGAGATGGGATGAGGTGGGATGCTGACCCCAGGGAGCTGGCCAGATTGGTGCTGGGGATACTGGTGTGGGCGTTTTACCTGCAGAGCACTTCAACAGCAGAGAGGCCAGCCCTCAGGAATACAGACAGCAGTCTTGACTGCAAGAAGTCGAGCCTGGTGAGTATGCTTCAGGAAAAGAACTTGAGTAAATAAATGAACCAAGGACATGTGCAGTACCCCAAAAGCAAAGACAGAAAGTACAATTTTAGGTTGGGGTGGATCGCTGGAAACCTAAAAGCAACAAGGCTTTATCCTTGGGACACCAAAGCCTGCTGCCTCAGCAGGGCCAGAGCTGATCATGTGATTAGGGCGCTCACAGCATGCCTCTAGGGACAAAGGCAGGCACATAA
This sequence comes from Tamias sibiricus, assembly GCA_025594165.1. NCBI lineage: Eukaryota > Metazoa > Chordata > Mammalia > Rodentia > Sciuridae > Tamias > Tamias sibiricus. The sequence continues at coordinate 20,103,819 of CM046664.1, forward strand.
GCAGGCTTAAAAGTCTCCCACAAAGGGGTCTGCATGCTTTGGTCTCGAAGGAATTGAACTACGCAGAAGTTTCATTCTAGAAGAGCCCTATTAGGAGAACAAGACAGGAAAAATTAAGAATAGTAACAGACATATCCAGAAAGTGGAATAATGTCTGAAGCTTAAGAGAAGAGAGGGTTGAGGATGTTACTCAGTGGTAGAGCGCTTGCCTACCATATGCAAGTCCCTGGGTTTGATTCCCAGCACCACCAAAAATAATAATAATAATAAAAAATAGGGGCTGGGATTGTGGTTCAGCGGTAGAGCACTCGTCTAGCACGTGCCCGACCCGGGTTCGATCCTCAGCACCACATACAAATAAACGCATTATGTACAACTAAAAGCAAATAAATAAACATTTAAAAAATAAAATAAAAAAAAAAAAAATAAAAATAAAAATAAAAAATAAAGAAGAGGAGAAGGAGGAAGAGGAGGAGAAGAGACCCCAGAGGCTTAAGATAATTGCTGCTCAAGTGCCTGGGAGCATGTCCTGTCTCATAGTATATACATCGTAACCAACACAAAGTTTTGCTGTAGTTCACCTGGACTGCCCTAAATTCAGGGAGGCCCTGGGCCAGCAATTCTAGTAATTGATGTACAGGATAATCCCATTTATGCAAAACCATGTAAAGATAAACACACAGTGAAGAAAAGCCAGACACCTAGGAGGGTTTCCCCTTCTTATTTTGTACACTTTCTCACAGGTCATATTTTAATATCTTCTTTGCATGGTGTCAGCAATTCTTCAACATGATTTTTTTAAACAAAAATTAAGACCAAGAATACAGGAGAGCTAAGCAATGACTACCAATGAATGGCTTTTGATGCCAAGTCTCAATGTACCTCATCAGCTCTTTTTCCAAGGGGTATTTGAGAGTAAATGAGAGGCAAAGAGAAATGGCCACTCCAAAGCACTCTATATAGAAACAGGCTAAAATTTTATGGGGCCCGCTAGGCTAGGAAGCTATTAGGCGCCACTGCTCCAAAGCAGCTAGGTGGCAAAGAAAGCACTCCAGAGGAGCTATTCAAGAGCCTCCAAGATCTTCCCATTTGTAAAGTTGAAAGTACTTTTGTTCTTCTCAGGGTTTAAGTTTCTGGGTCATCCAGCCTTTTGTTAATAACCAAATGAACACATCTGCAGTACAGCGGTACGTCCCTTAATCATTCCCCTACACATGAGTAGCCTGGAGAGCATTAGTACCCCAAGTCCTATAGCAGAAAGCACTCAACTGTGTTTAATTGCACCCCACTATCACTCAGTTTCCATGAAGCAACTCAAATGAGCATCACAAATAGGGATATAGGTTCCTTTCATTGTTACACAATGAAATAATCACTACAGCCTTCTCCCCCAGATTCAGGTAACTGCTAGGGTAGGGTCATGGTTGACAGGATACAAAATGTAACCAGGCAAACTCAATGTAACCACAAAGCCAGTGTTTCTCTGGACATAATCAAGAATCTCCCTTTGTTGTGGCCTAATGTCTATTTTCATCCTGTCCTACCATCTCTGAGGAGAAAGAACAAAGCTCGACTGCCAGAAAGTGTTCCAAGGAATTGCTGATAACAGATATGGCAGAAGAAGCCCTTTGGTTAATGTTCAAACACGGCAGAGGTAATGTTAACTCCTTAAAAGTTATGATAATCACCAGCAAGCTCAACTTAACTCAATGGGTCTGTGGCTCATCAGGAACATTGAGTCCTTCATTCAGGTTTGGGAAAGCGCTTTATTAAAAAAAAAAACTAAACATGGGGCTGGAGTTGTGGCTCAGCGGCAGAGCACTCGCCTTGCACGTGCGCGGCCCGGGTTCGATCCTCAGCACCACATAACATAAATGTATGGCATTGTGTACAACTAAAGTAAATATATAAATATTAAAAAAAAAAAAAAAACCTAAACAACACTTAAAACATCTTTGAATCACCATACTGCTCAAACTTGATTTGATTAGGTTTGAAACAAATATAATGTACAGTTCTCCAGTTCTTCTAAGTAGATTTCAAAAGTTTCTAGAGAAATTAAGAAGAAAGAAGATTATGGTGGAATCGGAGCATACAGCTTTGATATGAGAGGAAAGTATATGTTCTAGAATGTCAAATGATATATTTTAGAAGATATGGTCAATGTTCTATGTGGAACACATAGACTCCCTTACAACACTCCACCCTAATAAATGTTGGCAATCTATTTTTCCATATAGTAGACAGAAGGAGAAGAGGGCATGGGGAAAGGGAGAAGAGAACAGACAGGATCTGAAGGAAGGCAGGTCCTAAAGACTTGCTAATGGTGAAGAAGGCTACAGAGCAAACAAATATCTGATGACTTTCCTCTGTGATGGCTCTTACGGGGAGCCAACCACAACCAATAACACCCAAATCAAGGCTGTAAAGGTCACTCCGGCCCAGGCTTTTGGAATTCCGGCTGCAGAGGCCCACTTCTCCACTCAGTATTGCCTCTCAGCTGGAGTCACTGCAGGGGAGGGCAGCAATTTCTCTTAGGGCAAGATGCACAGCCTCATGATAGGTTGTAAGGACACTTACACATGGACCCGGTGTTACCACATGGTTACTACACTCTCACACTAAGATTCTGTGCATGCCAATAGGGATCCAGTCATCAGAAAAATGGACATTCTGCACTTGCTCTGAAGGTAATGGGAACCAGGAAGAGTCCGTTCCCCTCCATTCATGCGAATCGCCACAAAGATCAAAGAGGCAACAAGTTACATTCTTACTCAGCAATGTCCAAATTTATTATTATTTTTTTTTAATTTGAACCTGGAAAGACCTTTTGAGATATAGGTTTCATTTTACAGGTGAGGAAACCAAGGCCAGGAGAGAGGATTGGCCTCCCCCCACTAAGATAACCCTAAACTGTTCCACCACCCGCTGCCCCACACAGACCTCCCTGATTCTGTGCTTTCATCATTACCAATGGCACTCAGCAACGGGTCCCGCATGTAGCTGAACAGGTCCTCTGTGCTACAGCAGGGTAGCTACAGTCGCCACATATCACTCTTGTCTATTCCAAAGCTTTTGTCCCAAGTTGACGCATACCTGGCCAGTGACCTGCATTATCCTAACCATAGTTCTTTCAGGTGTCACTGAGCTCAGCACGTCCCCATCACACCTTCTACCTTTTCTGACCGTACCAGCCTTACCTGTGTTTTGCTGTTTGACCAAAGCTTGGCTATTCCTCAATCACAAGTTCTCTTTACATATCTAGCACAAACTGGACAGGAGGAGTCTCTGATTCCAGAATAGAAATGTGCTGGAACCTAAGCTTCCCCAGTACTTTGCTGGCTCCGTGAGGACAGGGATCTTTTCCACTGAAGTATCCCTCGTGCCTTATATGGTACATAGCATTGCCGGATGGATTGACAGACAAATGCATAGATAGAGATGGGTAGATGGATGGTATTCCCTAAGAGCTTAGTAACTTTTGATTATTTCATTTTTTTGTCAAATCCCATCTCAAAACAACACTGCTGGCCTAACAGCAAAATTTGTGCCTTATCAGTAACAGCTTTGGGACAATGATCCTAGGGTTCCCCCTCATATTAACTGCTACAATTTCAGTGTTCTTTAGTTTCCCCAAATACTCACAAAGCAACACATTTACCTAGTGGACCAAGGCTGGGAGATACTAGCTTCCTTTGGGGGCCGGGGAGGAAGGTTACAAAGGGCAAGAGAAACAGCTCTGCTTTATGCATGCTGTTTCAATCCGTAAAGCACCCCAACAAAAGGTCCTTTGCAGTATGAACATCATTGCAAGATTTATCTAACCATATGATAGCACAAGATTCTGGCAGGCAGCTCCCAACTCTGGTCAACTTCTTGATGAAAGAAAGCAAGCAAGCATCCAGGGGAATACATAAATAAATAAAGCTTCTTTCTTTCCAGAAGACTCTAAAACATTGTGTTGAAATGATTGTTTCTTTTACTCCTGGGTAATTCAGTCTTCACAACATCACTCACTTTGTATGCACACCAAAGCAAGGGTAATGGCTCTGTGAGGAGAAACTGGCTGCTGCTTATACTCTAGTCCAACCCCTGGTCCTCACCCCCTGTGCCCTCACACCACTGCCCAATTTCAGGGTTCATCATTGAAAAGCCAGTGAGCTCCATCCGAGCAAGACTGATGATGAAGACCCAATCCTCCAGTGTGCCTTCACCATCAGCACAGTAGGAGCCCAAAGCCACTTCCTCAGCAGTGGGTATGATTCTGCACTGAGCAAAGCCTCCTGCATTTCCTCTTCTGACCAAAACCTCTTGCTGTTCAAGTGCTCTGTGGTCAAAGAAGCAGCAGCAGCAGCCAACATACCCTCAGAAGAGCACATCCATTCTCAGGCTAAGTAATAGCTGGCTCATTAATAACAACCAGTGTCCCCTGTCCTTTATAAAGGCATTTCCTGTTACATGGCCTGCATGTAACCTGTGGGATAACCTGTTCTGTAGCTAAGACAAGCATTACTATCATTTCCATTTGACAGATTAGCAACTTGAGGCATGGGGCCCACTAAAGGGCTTCCTCAAATCCACAGATAAAAGTGAAGAACTGGGGCTTGAACCCAAACTTCTGGCCCCTAAGGAGGCACAACCTTAGAAAAGGCACCACTACTTTTCTCTGGGGGCCACTTCATGTACTTCAAGAACATAGTGGGGAGCTATTAACAGACCTACTCAACTAACTACCACCTGGCATCGGCACCCGCTGAGACTCCTGGACAAGAAACTTCTAATAGCCCCACATACCACTATTCCCACCAGCTGAGCTATCTGTGTTTCTAAATTATCTAACTAAATTAAATATTAATGTAAAAACCAGAGCTTTATTCTATGAAAACTAAGTCAATTTTTTGGGGGGTGGAAATTAAATGATGGCTTTTTTTTTTCTTGGACTGGGAATTGAAACCAGAGGTGCTTTACCACTGAGCCATATCCCCAACCTTTTTTATTTTGAGATAGGGTCTTACTATGTTGCTTAGGGCCTTACTTAGTTGCTGAGGCTGGTCTCAAACTTTCAATCCTCCTGCCTTGGCCTCCCAAATTGCTGGAATTACAGGCTCACGTCACTGCGCCAAGCTAATGGTAGCAGATAATTTTAATTTTTAAAGAAGTTCTGAGAACTAAGTGCAAATCTGAGAACACAAAAGAAAAATAAGTAAAATTATAGAAGGCTCTCAATAGCTTTACAAATATCTTTGTATTGCTCAGCTACTTAAAAACCCAGAAATGTAAATGAGAAGTGATAGATCATGGTTGAAGCTAACTTAAAGTTCTAATAAGCCCATATTGATTGTCCCCTTCATAAAGGCTTAGGCCTATATGAACACTTATCAATCTTAGATTTACTTATTTATTTTGGTGCTAGAGATTGAACTCAAGGCTTGAAGCATACTAAGCATGTGCTCTACCGATTAGCTACAACCCAGTCCCTTATAACTTAATTTTAAACTATCATTCTTTTAAAATCATTCCCTGCTTCAACTTAACTGACCTTTCTCAATTACCCAACCACCTACAGATACCAAAAGTATCAGATAACAAGGCTTCGGCTAAAGCATAAAAATCATGAAAAGGCACATACTCGGTTGTCATCTGCCAACTAATTCTGATCCCTTGACAAATAACATCTATAAATTCCTAGGTTCTCAAATTGGGATAGGGCTTAAAAAGAACTTTCATTATAACAGGAAATGTCCCTCCATAGAAATTTATCAGTAGCACAGTTAATAGCGACTTCCTTCAGATCCTGTCTGTTCTCTTCTCCCTTTCCCCATGCCCTCTTCTCCTTCTGTCTACTATATGGAAAAATAGATTGCCAACATTTATTAGGGTGGAGTGTTGTAAGGGAGTCTATGTGTTCCACATAGAACATTGACCATATCTTCTAAAATATATCATTTGACATTCTAGAATATATACTTTCCTCTCATATCAAAGCTGTATGCCCCCCGATTCCACCATAATCTTCTTTCTTCTTAATTTCTCTAGAAACTTTTGAAATCTACTTAGAAGAACTGGAGAACTGTGCATTATATTTGTTTCAAACCTAATCAAATCAAGTTTGAGCAGTATGGTGATTCAAAGATGTTTTAAGTGTTGTTTAGTTTTTTTTTAATAAAGCGCTTTCCCAAACCTGAATGAAGGACTCAATGTTCCTGATGAGCCACAGACCCATTGAGTTAAGTTGAGCTTGCTGGTGATTATCATAACTTTTAAGAACCATTGTTCTAGAAACTCTTTAAGGTTCTTAACTGGGAGTTGACTATTGCCCCCCTCACCCAACCAGAGGACATTCAGCAAATGCCAGGGTTTACTACTGGCATTTGGTGAGTAGAGGCCTGGGATGCTGCTCAACATCCTATAATGTACAGGACAGGCTCCCAAACAAAACAAAAAAAAAATCATCCCAAGGCTGGGATTGTGGCTCAGTGGTAGAGTGCTTGCCTAGCACATGTGAAGCACTGGGTTAGATCCTTAGCACAGGATAAATAAATAAAAATAAAGGTATTGGGGCTGGGGTTGTGGCTCAGTGGTAGAGTGCTTGCCTAGCACGTGTGCGCCCTGGGTTTGATCCTCCTCAGCACCATGTGAAAATAAATAAAACAAAGGTATTGTGTCCAACTACAAAAAAATTAAAAAAAAAAAAAAAAAAAAAGGTATTGTGTCCATCTACAACTAAAAAAAAAAAGCCCATTCCAAGTGTCAACAGTACTGAGATGGAGAAACCTGGTTGGTCTAAGACAAGGAAAAGAGAATCCTATGACCTACAGATTCTCTTACATCATCAGAAGGAGTCAACTTCTGAATAAACAAATGGGAGAGATGATTTTTTTCCCCTCTTGATTCAAACATTAAACCAAGGCCACTGACCTCCTGGTATTCTCCAAATCTCTCAGGAAGAATTTTCAACCACAATTTCTGTTTTTGTGGTAAAACAGCACAACAGTTTTGGTCAGTCTTATTTTTTTCTTTTATTACAAGATACCTCCAGTTATCTCATGGGTAGTTATAAAAATGAACTAATCCCAGCACTTGGGAGGCAGAGGCAGGAGGATCACGAGTTCAAAGCCAGCCTCAGCAATGGCGAGGCACTTAGCAACTCAGTGAGACCCTGTCTCTAATAAAATACAAAAAAGGAGCCGGGCGCGGTGGCGCACGCCTGTAATCCCAGCACTTTGGGAGGCTGAGGCAGGAGGATCGCGAGTTCAAATCCAGCCTCAGCAATGAGAGGCACTTCAATCAGTGAGACCCTGTCTCTAATAAAATACAAAAAAAAAAGTGGTCGAAAAAAAAAAAAAAAAAAAATACAAAAAAGGGCGGGGGATGTGGCCCAGTGGTTGAGTGCCCCTCAGTACCAGAAAAAAAGGTAGGAAAAAGTCTGTATGAAGCTTCATCTTTAAACATAGACAGAAAAGCGAAATTGGTTTGGTTTTCAAGGTAGTAGGAACTTTTCCTTGTATTTTGCTTCCTGTTAGCATTGTAGTATCTATGCATGTATGCTAAATACTTTAAAAAGTATTTTGAAGCCGGGCGCGGTGGCGCACGCCTGTAATCCCAGCACTTTGGGAGGCTGAGACAGGAGGATCGTGAGTTCAAAGCCAACCTCAGCAATGGCGAGGCACTTAGCAACTCAGTAAGACCCTGTCTCTAATAAAATACAAAAAAGGGCTGGGGACGTAGCCCAGTGGTCAAGGGCCCCTGAGATCAATCTCCAGTACCAAAAAAAAAAAAGGTATTTTGAATATGTGAAACCCTGGGTTTGATCCCCAGTGTGTTAAAAAGAAAGGAAGGAAGAAAGAAGGAAAGAATGAAGGAAAGAAAAAGTTAAAGTACATACTATGTAGGTTTGAACAAATCCTGAATTTTTTTAAAAGCCAGCTATAAAAGACATTTCTGAGCCAGACACAGCAGCACACACCTGTAACCCCAGAAGTTCAAGAGGCTGAGGCAGGATGATTGAGGTCAGCCTGAGCAACTAAGCAAGACCCTGCCTCAAAATTAAAAATATAAAGGGTTGGGGATGTAGCTCAGTGATAAAGACCCCCGGGGTTCAATCCCCAGTACCCTCCCCACCCCAGAATTTGAGGCAGAGAACTTTAAACGTGTCAAGTTGTTGGTGTGATGATATAGCACAGTGGTTAGGAGCATGTCCTTAGTCTCAACAGATGTGTGTTGGAGTACTGAGGGTTAAATATCATGATGTTGGCAACTTTCCAATGACCTAGACAAAAAACAGGGATTTTTAAAAAATAAACCAGAAAAGGAGATTAAAAGAAAGAAAAACAACCCAGAGTATGTATAAAAAAGAACACAAACTGAGCAAGTCTTTTGCCATAAACCAAAAATTCATTCAACTGCTCTATGGGCTTAAAAAGTCCAAAATAAAAGAACTGGGTAAGAATTAAAAACAGACCAAATAGCCGGGCGTGGTGGCGCACGCCTGTAATCCCAGCACTTTGGGAGGCTGAGGCAGGAGGATCGTGAGTTCAAAGCCAGCCTCAGCAATGGCGAGGCACTTAGCAACTCAGTGAGACCCTGTCTCTAATAAAATACAAAAAAAGGGCTGGGGATGTGGCCCAGTGGTCGAGTGCCCCTGAGAGTTCAATCCCTGCTACCAAAAAAAAAAAAAAAAACAGACCAAATAGAAGGCAGGAAGATACCAATCAGCTTCCAATTATCATTGATCACAACTCTGGAATATAGGGGAAAAAAATGTTCTTTAAAGGAATCAAGCTGGAGATGGTGATCTTAGTTTCAATATTTAAAAGCTAGGGGCTGGGGTTGTGGCTCAGTGCTAGAGCACTTGCCTAAGCATGTGTGAGGCCCTGGGTTCGATTCTCAGCACCACATACAAATAGATAAAAATAAAAGAACCACTGACAAATAAAAAAATTTTAAAAAGAAAAAAAGAAAAGCTATGTAGCTGCCTTCTATAGATACAGAAAAATAAAACAGGTGTAACACAGGCACAATAGGCACAGTCAGTAGGTCCACTACTCAACTCATGTCACAGACCTTTTTGCACCCTACAGATGATGGGAGACCACCGCAAAGTCTTATCATTCTTCTAAACACACACACACACCCTAGACCTTATCTGAGTTTAATCCCTCTAAGCAGGGAAACTAAAGGTTGGAACTAAAATATGCTACCTCTGAGAAAGGAAGAGCTTAGCCATTCTTTGAAGAATCAGTTAAGCCTGTCCATCTCCTGCTCACAATACTGAAAAAGGTGACTGCTGCTTCTACTCTTTAAGACTTTACACACACATTGCACACACTCATATCAATTGGTTTTGGAGGAAATACAAATCAAAGCAATGGGGAAAAAAAAAAAAAAGAGCTCATAAGAAGCCACAATGCAACAAAGTGTGTATGGTTCATTGTAACTTTGCAAAACTTGCTCATTTTACTTACAATAAGTCCAAGTATCTTAGGCTTCCAGGATCCTTCAAACAGGTTTACAAGTGAGAGCTAAAAGCCTTTCTATAAAAGGGTTAACACTTAAGATAAGCAGATTTTACCAACTTCAATGGAATCCTCCTACCCCCAAAGCACAAGTTCACATTGATATTTCAAGAAACCCGATTCATTCTATTTACTTTTTTAAAAAATGCTGTTTAGAGATTTTTTTCAAACCAATTTACTTAAAACCTCACAAAAGTTCCACCGGATAGCTAACCACATACTCTATAGTAACCACCCCACTTCCCTCCCCCACCCATTGTAAAAAAACCTATAGCCTCTGGGGAAAAAAATGTGCCCATGCTCACGGCAGCCATAAGGCATCACCACTAAAGGCAAAGGGAGGGAGGATGCAATAAAGGAAAGGCAACAGGCTCTACTTCAGGACAGGATGGCAAGTCATTTAAGCACAACAAGGTCTTCCCAGAAAACTGTACACCAAGTGGTCCACGGTCTCTGCCACCTCCTAGTTTCTCCCTTGAGTGTCTGAATATAGAAGCAAGATCTCTGGGGCTGTTTTCAACCTGAGTCAAGATGGGTGGGGAGATTTGGATCTAAAGGTACAGAAACATAATTAAAGAGGCCCTCAAAAAGTTTGTCTCATTCATTAAAGCATCTAAGTACCTACAATGTGCTGAATATACAGGCACTTGGCTTCAAATATTAAAGTCATGTGTAGATAGACAACTATGTGATAAAGTAAATGAGGTAAAATGTTAATGATAGAATATAGGTGGTGGATATATATGGGTGTTCACTGTGAAGTTTTTTCCCCCATTCCTATATGTCTGAAATTTTTCATAATAAAACATCGGGTGGGGGCTGGGGTTGTGGCTCAGCGGTAGAGCGCTCGCCTAGCACGTGAGCGGCCTGGGTTCAATCCTCAGCACCACGTAAACATAAATGCATTGCATTGTGTACAACTAAAGCAAATAAATAAATACTAAAAAAAAAATTGGGTGGGGGACATATGCTTTTTTTAAAAAATATTTATTTATTTGCTTTTAGTTGTACACAATGCGTTTGTTTTTTTTTTTTTAATATTTATTTATTTGCTTTAGTTGTACACAATGCGTTTGTACGTGGTACTGAGGATCGAACCCGGGCCGTGCACGTGCTAGGCGAGTGCTCTGCCACTGAGCCACAATCCCAGCCCCACAATGCGTTTTTTACATGGTGCTGAGGTTCAAACCCGGGCCATGCACGTGCTAGGCGAGCACTCTACCACTGAGCCACAACCCCAGCCCCGGGGACATATGCTTTTGTAGAAGATGGGGGAAAACTAATTTATAGTAGAAAAGAAAAGGCAAGGGAGGAAGAGAAAACTTTCCATTCTTGCCCTCTTGGAGTTGACAAACAATTCCACATGCATGGAGAAAGCCAGCATAGTCTGGAATGATATCAGCTTCTTAGCTTGAATAACAGAAAAGAAACAGGTTTGGGAAGAGAAGAGAAATCTGGCTTTACAGGTGTTGGGTTTGGTTGGGACACCTGTAAGATGCCAAGGTAGAATTCAGTCACCATGATTTAAATTGAGGAATGCCTTAGACCCTACTGATCCTGAATTCTGATGTGGGGTATATTTTGGGAAGAAGAGACACCCAATGAGCTGGCTCAATTTGGAGGGCTGCCTTGTCAGTCTGGCTAATTTTTAAGACTTACTAAGCAAGGAAACAATATGGATATGAGTTTACTCATGTTACTGGGTTTCACGGATTTGTGTATTAAACAACAGCTAAAGGCAGGGGTACCAGCATAATCTGGGTACACCGAAGATCAGTCACTTTTTTTTTTTTTGTACTGGGGATTGAACTCAGGGGCACCCGCCCACTGGGCCACATCCCAGCACTTTTTTGTATTTTATTAGAGACAGGGTCTCACTGAGTTGCTAAGTGCCTCACCATTGCTGAGGCTGGCTTTGAACTCGCAATCCTCCTGCCTCAGCCTCCCAAGTGCTGGGATTACAGGGGTGCGCAGCGGTGCCCTGCGATCAGTCACATTTCTGTGATTACTTTTAATAGAGACTGGAGAATATTCACACTGAGGGTGATGGAGATCCTGGCATTTAGGCATATTCCTGGAAGCCCCTGTCCCCCACCATATGGCTCTGCCAGCCTCTTGAAAATCTCTTACAACTCTGGAGAAGGGAAGAGATGAGCTTCCTTACTGGATCTAGCCAGGGGCAGGTTGACAAAAAGCAACCCACAGGTTGCCTGCCTTCTTTTGGACCTGACTTCCCACCTGGTTCACCAGTTATGTTCCAAACTTGTCTCCTTAGCTGTGGATTCAGCTTTCAAAATCTCAGGAATGTCACTTGGGAACAAACCTGACTACCCAAGAAGGGGGGCGGAGGATTAACTACTCTTAACAGAGAAACTGGTTCTCTTTCATGGAGAAAATTTGCAAACCCACCTAAAAACAGGCCACTTGCATCATTCTTGCCCCACCATAGACCCACCTGGCCAGAGTGGAGACCTCCAGATGTCGCCTGCCCTCCATGCCACATGCTTCACCTCACTAAACAAACAAGGGGTGTCTTTGTTTAAAAAAAAAAAAAAAAAAAAGAACCTGTCTCACAGGCTACGATTACATCAGCAGAGCGCTCTAATTCTGGGCATCAATCCGGGCAGTTCTGGCGGCTTTGAAGCACCCCAGTGCGCGGCGCCTTTGATCTTTTGGTTCCCGCCCGGGGGCAAACCTGATACCATCGTGGCGCCCATGCAGATCCGAGATCACGGATCTCCTGGCCAGCGCCGAGCCTGAGCCTCTCTCTCGCAGGCCGGATGGGTCCCCACCAGATCCAGATCCACCAGAGGTCCCCAGACCCCACTGCCTCTGCAAACACAGATGCACACACAGTGTCTTTAAGGAGTGCGGGGGTGGAGTGGACACCTGTCCCTCTGGAGGATACTTCACTAATTTAACATTTACTTCTTGTGGAGCTAGCCTTGTGATTCCGTTTGTTTGTTTTAAGGATATTTGTCTTTTATTTACAGGGAAAAAATGATACAGGGTTGGCTTTGCTTTGGGAGTATAGATGAGACAAGGTGGAGCCAGGCATTGACTGCTACTAAACGAGTGGTGGTGATGTTTATATGGGGGTACACTGTGCATTGCACCATTTTTGTCTACTGGGGCATATATATAAATAACATTTTCTACAACAAGAGCTTGAAAAAGAAGAGTTAACCTCCAACACTTTGCTATTTTTATTCCTTACAGATTTTTAATTTCAGAAGAAAAAAGCAGTTTGCCACTGGATGACAATAAGGGAAGATCACCTCTGACTTTCCTACTGTGTCCCCAGGATGGTCACTGGAGCTATCAAAATGGTAGCCCACAGACCACAATCTTTGCAGGGGCAGGGAGGCATTAGTGTCACCTCTTTGGGGCTCTTTGCCACTGCTGGGATACAGAGTCTGACTCTCTAGGAAAATAGCCACAAATACACCAGAACTGGGAGGAAATACCAGAATCAGCTCTCAAAATCCATTACTTGCGGGACATGGTAGCACATGCCTGTAATCCCAGCAGCTCCAGAGATTGAGGAAGGAGGATAGCCAAGTTCAAAGACAGCCTAGGCAACTAACTTAGAGAGACCCTGTATCAAAATTAAAAAGGCCTGGGGATGTAGCTCAATGGTAAACCACTTACTTGCCTTGCCTAGTATGTATGAGGCCCTGTTCAATCCCCAGTACCAGAAAAAAATAATAACTTGTAGAAATCAATTTATTTTTATGTAGTACTGAGGATCGAACCCAGTGCCTCACAAGTAGAAGGCAAGTGCTCTGCCACTGAGCCACAACCTCAGCCCAGAAATCAATTTATAAGCAACACCTGCAGTAAGTGCTTCAGGTTGCTTCACTGGGACAACTCCTTTCCTCTATATACAGGTACTTGACAAACCACTAAACTTCCAACACCACCACACTGGGCCATCATGGGACATGGCACATACCTGAGCTACTTCACAAAACCAATTTTGCTCCTTTCTGGCTGTGTGGCCTTGGGTAAGTCACCTAACCTCTCGAAGCCTATTTAGAAATTGACAGTTATCGATGTTAACCTTGTGTCAATTAGCACTTCTTCTGCTTTAGGAAAGGGTGAAAATGCCAAAAAGGAACAGGGATGCAAACATATTCCACCCATAGCTGAAGCCCAACATGCCACATACAGATGGGGCACAAAAAAGTCAACTGGTAAAGGGACATGGGCCAGGGAAGCTAGGTGTGTTCAAGGCCAGAATTTCATACACACAAGGCCAGAAGGAGGACGAAAGGACTGGGGAGAGATGGAGAAGGGAAAACAAATTCTTCCCCTATAGAAGGATGTACCTTTAGGAGGTCAAATTTAAAATTCTAGGAAAAGCTTCAACCTACCTGCTCCCCTCAGAATCAAGAGCTCAATTTCTACAAACTACGAAATAGTTGAGAAAACAAAATATCTTCTCATAACAGCTAAAAATGATTAGAAATTTTTTTTTTTTTTTTTTTTTTTTTTTTTTTTTTTTTGGTGGTACCGGGGATCAAACTCAGGGGCACTCGTCCACTGGGTCACATCCCCAGCCCTTTTTTTGTATTTTATTTAGAGACAGGGTGTCACTGAGTTGCTAAGTGCCTCGCCATTGCTGAGGCTGGCTTTGAACTCGCGATCCTCCTGCCTCAGCCTCCCAAAGTGCTGGGATTACAGGCGTGCGCCACCGCGCCCGGCTAGAAATATTTTTAAGAGAAAAAAAACACAATTATAACTATGAGTAAAATCAAGAATTGTTTGTGGGTTGGGGTTGTGGCCTAGTGGTAGAACACCTGACTAGCGTGTGTGAGGCACTGGATTCAATTCTCAGCACCGCATATGAATAAATGAATAAAATAAAGGTCCATCAACAATTCAAAAATATATATATATATTTTTTTTTTTTTTTTTTTTTTGGTACCAGGGATTGAACTCAGGGGCACTCGACCACTGGGCCACATCCCCAGCCCTTTTTTGTATTTTATTTAGAGACAGGGTCTCACTGAGTTGCTAAGTGCCTCGCCATTGCTGAAGCTGGCTTTGAACTCGCGATCCTCCTGCCTCAGCCTCCCAAAGTGCTGGGATTACAGGCGTGCGCCACCGCGCCCGGCTTTCAAAAATATTTTTAAAAAAGGAGTTGGGGGAGAAGTTTTAAGAACACTGATGTGGGAGCTGGAGCTGTGGCTCAAGTGGCACTTGCCTAGCACGTGTGAGGCCCTGGTTTTGATCCTCAGCACCGCATATAAATAAATAAATAATAAATCCATGTACAACTAAAAATTTTTAAAAATGAACACTGATGTGAAAGTCTAAAAGTAACAAGGCAACTAGAGTTGCAAATTTAAAATAGCATGTATTTATTAGCTTTCACCTTGAAGAACTCTGTCAAAAATCCTATTATACATCATTTGCCAGGCAAATCACTCATACAAAAAAACTTAAAATTCCTTGACTTATTCAATAATTCTGATTTAAAGTACTCATGGTGACACTATACAGATCCCTTTTATTCAGAAATTCATTTAGCAGGTTTTTCATTTTTTTCTTTTTTTGGTAGGGGATTGAGCCATGGCCCAGCCCTATTTTGTATTTTATTTATAGATTTAGAGACAGGGTCTCACTGAATTGCTCAGTGCCTTGCTTTTGCTGAGGCTGGCTTTGAACTCCCGATCTTCCTGCCTCAGCCTCCTGAGCCACTGGGATTACAGGCATGTGCCACTGCGACAAGTGGGTTTTTCATTCTTATTTACAGAAAAATAATGGCTTTTCAGTCCCAGATCCTTGCACCTGGGCCCATGGAATGCTGCAGGTGACTACAAAGCAGCTAGCTGAGAAGGCACACCATGGACCACAGTGATCTTACCCTTCCAGCTGGGAAGACGGACACACCTATAAATTAAACACCACAAAAGAATATATCATTAAGTGCCAAATGAATGGCCAGATGAGGACGTTTCAAGTTCAGAGGCAGCAGAGACAAGTGGATGCTACAGTTGTGAGAGAGATTCCTGAAGGCAGCAGCTTTTTTTTTTTTTTTTAATATTTATTTATTTGCTTTAGTTGTACACAATGCGTTTATTTTTACATGGTGCTGAGGATCAAACCTGGTCTGCGCACGTGCTAGGCAAGCGCTCTACCGCTTGAGCTACAATCCCAGCCCCAAAGCAGCAGCTTTGAAAGACGGGCAGAAGTGGGCAAAGAGGCAGAAGCAAATAAAGGCCAAAGCCCATTTGACTGGAGCTGAACTTTTCTATAGCTACCCAATTGCAAAGACAGAGTGGGAGTAAAATGCCAAGGGTTTTAGAATATTAAGGTAAGGCGGGGTTTAGATTCCATCCTATAAGCAGTAAAAAGCTTTGAAAGATTTGTGAAGAAGAGCATGACATCTGGCAGCCGAGTAGCATAAGGGGAGAGGGGGTGTGGGGCCCTAAGTAAAACAGACCACTGGGGGTTGGGGGCTTCTTTCTTAAAAGAGAAATGCTGCCCTCAGTGAACTAGAGGGAACCATGTGCTCAGTTGTGGTTTTGTATGTGTGGCTTTTTTTTTTTTTTTTTTTTTTTTTTTTTAAACAAAGGGGTGAAGATCAAAAGAAACTGTTTGCAAATGAGAGCCCTCCTACTCCTCTGACTTGTCATTTCTATTCCTTTCATCTTCCCTACTGTTTGAAATTCAGGTGAAAAGAGGAGGCATGTGGCCAGTGGTCTGGGAACCTGCCAGGCTGGCCCTCAGTTTGGCCCCAAGCATGACTGGGGGTGGGATGGGGTGGGGAGGGGGATCACTCAGCTTCCCAGGGCTCAGTTTCCCCTGTGAGCTGAGGAAGATCCAGAACAGTATCTCAAGCCCCTTGAATGAACTGCCAACCCTGGTACTAGGATGAGGAAAGAGCAATCCTGTAACTAAGGATCCTGAATGTATAGCAACCTGTCCATCCCCAACACCAAGATCTTTACTTCAGTTAAAAAGCCGGGCAATCACCTTCCCTTCCTTTCCAAGGAAAGAGAAACAGCATTCGTGTTATAAAGACAACACAGACAATTAGTCTTTAGAAAAGTTACCTTTCAGAAACTACAAGGTGAAAGGCATTTGTTTATTCAAATATAACTGATCAATAAGAGTCAACCAATGAACCTAACATAGGTCAAAACTGCCTGAATGAACAGAGTTCAATGTTCCACTCATTTCCCTATAAACAGCTTCTGACCAGGTTTGAGGCACAGAATTAAACTTCACCCTCCATCACTTACTGTAACTTCTATCTATTAGAAGTAAAGCGTGTTAAGTCAGCTTGACTGGGTCTGTATTTCCACACTTGTACATAAGAGAACCTGAAATAAGTCATTTCACTTCTTCTGACCTTGGTTTCCGTATTTATTAGAGACAAGAACAGTTAACAGCATAGGGCTCTGAGGAGGCACAGATGAGATCATTCATGTTGGGTGCTTAACACAATGCCTGGCAAAAGGCAGCAATAAATGTTAGCCACATGGTATTATTTTTGTATCTGTGGATCTCATCCTTTTCTAAGAGAGAGAGTGTAATAAGATGTAAGAAATCTATATGAGGGCATTTTCAAGGAAGAAGGGATTGCAAACTTCAGTTCAAAAAGAACTTGTGTGGCCCCATCTGTGGGGAGAAACAGGTTGGCATTCTTCTCTAGAATATAACAGCTGCCTCTCCTCCCATCTCGCTCCAACCCCTCCTCGGCTGCAAATACTCAAGGATTAAGAAGACATTCAAGCTTTGTTCCATCTCATTTCTGCTCTGGCATTCTTCTCTTTGGCCCCTTTATCCTAAATGCCATTTCTGCTCAACAGCAGAGCCTACATTACAGAAGTATCTTGCTCTTTCAAGATGCTCCCAACTCTGTATTTCCATGGATTCTTACAATACCTTTGTGGCAGGGGCTGCCAGCTCCACTTTACTGAACAGGAACCCAGGGGTGAGTGAAGTCACAAATACTGAGCCCAGTGCTCATCTGGACTTCTGGGCTTTGTCCTGAAACTGAGATGGAATGGATCAGTGGCAGTTTTTCTACCCTAGTAGGGAGCAAGAACAAGGCTGGCCTCTCTAAAACTTCACACATACTCACGGATAGGACCCCCACTTGGAAAAGCCCCAGGGAGAAGTGCCTTCAAAGGGATTCCTGTTACCTGCAAAGGGGTGGCTGCATTCTAACTATCTCTCTTGTTGAGAAACACTCCTTTCGTGGAGACTTCACACACACATACACATATGTGTGCATCCCCCCCCCCACTTGCCCCCGCCCTTACATACACAGCCAGCTCCAACAGGGCTCCAAGCTGTAAGCTCTGTGAGAAGATCCACCCAGCCTGGGAGGTTATAATGAAGGCTGGGGGCTTCATCTCACAACAAACTCCCTGGAAGAGAAGTGCATTCTAGCCCCACTCCAGATTTTACTCTTCACCAGGTTTTACCCTTCACCGCTTCTCCTAACACTTCAAAGGAAGTATTTTTGTACAGCTCAGGGAGGAGTGTAAACTGGCCAGCTGCTTCCAAAGCAGAGAAATTAACCCTGAAAGGGCCACTGGCCTGACCCAGCATGCCAGAAAATAAAGAGAACAAGGTCATGGGGAGTAGGCAGGAGTCCCCATACTTCCCCAGGCCTGCCCTTTCAGGCCATACCAAGGACATGGCTCTGAAACCATTACAGAAAAGCAGGGACCCAGTTCCTCTAAGCACGCAGACAGCTAGTTATAAATACCCTTGTAGGCTGGAGGGTCAAAGAATCCAGCAGTTAGCACTTCAGTGGAAACTCCAGCTAACAGAACAGGCCTCTTGAGCGGCTCCAGCCCTCCCTGATCCATGCAAAGAACTGCAGAGCTCACAAGCAAGCACACAAAACCAGCCCCCAAAGTCCAACTAGGCATGGTGGCCAGGGGAGAATATGGCTTCAGCAGTTTCTAGAAGCTGAGCCCTTTCCAGCAATGCCCTATTGGGCCTTTAAAAAGCTTTTACATACTCTTAAAATCTGTCACCCTACAGACTGTATCTTACACAAATTTAGAATCAACGGTCTTATATTGAAATTTGGTGGATCCTTCCAGGGAAGACTACAAGAACAGCACACACAATACTCCCCAGTTCACCAGTGAGTTGAGTCTTAAACTTCTGTGTACAGACTGCTAAAAACACAGCCATCCATGAGTGAGCAGTGAAATCAGCATGGGCTTCTCTTAAGAGCACACATACAGCCGGGCGTGGTGGCGCACACCTGTAATCACAGCATTTGGGAGGGCCGAGCAGGAGGATCGCGAGTTCAAAGCCAGCCTCAGCAATGGCAAGGTACTTAGCAACTCAGTGAGACCCTGTCTCTAATAAAATACAAAAAAGGGCTGGGAATGTGGGCCAGTGGTCGAGTGCCCCTGAGTTCAATCCCCAGTAGCCCCACCCCCCTCAAAAAAAGGACACACATACATCAGTGTCCCCGCCCCTTCACACACCCCACTCGGCCCCATCCCCAACCACTCTATCACAAAGGATGTGAACTCTAACTAGAAACTCTGTGGCATCCCAGCAGCCTTAGCATCCTATACAAGTACAGGTGAGGCCCCAGAAGCACTCAGGTGAGGCTGAGCTCCTGCCTCCTGGCTGATGCTGCTAGGCAATCACAGAGCTGCAGGCAGATGAGTGTTTGCCCCATCCCACTGGCAAGGGCAGCCTACAATTTACTGACACTGAAAAGTATGCTATAAATAGTTGGTGTTTTTAATGTTGTCGGGCCTCCAAAACAGAGGGGGCATAACAGCTGTGTGGGGCCAGGGATCTGGGGATCGAAGGGCTACAATTTGGAAATCCTGGGTGTTGTAGTCAAGTATCTTCAAAGAAAGAACTCCAAGAGTATCACACTCCATCTAAAGAGACTACAGGAAAGACAGAAAGGCTGTCAAAACTATCAATCAGGATTTACAAACCACAAGTTAGCAGAAGAATGAACAGCACTAAGGGGCTCTTCATGAGAAGCTCCACAATTCAAAAGCAAAAGGGAAAGTAAGGGCTGGGGATGTAGCTCAGTGTAGAGTGCTTACCCAGCATGTATAAGGCCCTGGGTTCACACAGAAAAAATTTAAAAAGGCAAAAGCAACCAGAATAACCCCTAGATCCCAAATTGCCAATTCTACCACATTTAGGCCTCTAAGATACAACTGTACACTCCTGATTAAATAAGCACAAGGTGATTAAGAGGACTCATTCAGTCATTCAACGTACCTTTTCTGAACTCCATCCTGATGAGTTCTGAAAATACAAACAACAGTTTTCTTGACAATTTCTAGTGAAAATGGGCAATAAAACAAATAATTTCCAAAAATGTAGAGGATCCCTTATAATTTTAAATCTATTTACATACAGCTTGGTAGAAGGAAAAAAAATCTCTATAATCATTTGTTCTTTTGGAATAAATGATACCCACTAGATTTCCTAAAACTGAAGAAATATGAGGAAGGAAGAAGAGTGGTGAATAAATCTAGCATTTGAGCTCTTAATTCGAACACAAATGCCTAAGTCAAAAGAAAACTTATAGTTCGCACTAAACTCATAAGGGTGTTTATACACGCACATGTGTCAATGGTCAGACACATTCAGGCCAAACTGAAGAGGATAGTTGCTAACAAACCTTTGCAGGCCTATTTTTAGCTCTTTAATTTTTTTCAGAAATCATCAAAATTTTTCCTGGGGAAAAACATTAGAATGAATTCTATCTGAATACCAAAGCAGTTCAAAGTATCCCACTTTGTCCTTCCTAAACTGAAGAAAGTTCAGACTCAAGATGATGAGAAATGTCAAAACCATCTCCTGGGGGTGGGGTTGTGGCTCAGTGGCAGAGCACTTGCCTTGCACATGTGAGGCACTGGGTTCAATCCTCAGCACTATATATAAATAAATAAAGATCTTGTGTTCATCTACAACTAAAAACAATTTTAAAAAAATCTATCAAGAATGGTGGAAGCCGGGCGTGGTGGCGCATGCCTGTAATCCCAGCACTTGGGAGGCTGAGGCAGGAGGATCGCGAGTTCAAAGCCAGCCTCAGCAATGGTGAGGCACTTAGCAACTCAGTGAGACCCTGTCTCTAATAAAATACAAAAAAGGGCTGGGGATGTGGCCCAGTGGTCGAGTGTCCCTGAGTTCAATCCCAGGTACCAAAAAAAAAAAAAAGAATGGTGGAAAAAACTGGGGTTGCTCAGCAAGGAAAGGACAATTTTATTGGTTTTGATGATGAGGGGATCATCACGATCACAACCTTCAAAAATCTGAAATGCCCTCATGTCTCAGTGGCTATATGTTAAGGGCTGAGTTATAGGTCTCAAAAATTGATGGGTTTAAGTCCTAAACCCTAGTACCTCAGAATGTGACTATTTGGGATGGGGTCTTTAAGGAGGTAACCAGGTTAAAACAGGTCCAGATCCAATATGACTCTTGCCTTTATAAGAGGAAATCTGGACACAGTCACAAGGGAAGACCATGTGAAAACACAGGACAACCACCCATCATTTTATAAGCCAAGGCCAGAGGGCTCAGAAGACATCAATCCTGCTATCACCTTGATCCTGGACTGCTAACCTCCAGAACTGTGAGAAAATAAGTTCTTGTTTAAGCAACTTAGTCTATGATAATTTGTTATAGTAGCCCTAACACACTTATAAACTAGAAGAGGCAGCACTGAAACCAAGAAGCAGAAATCTGGTTTGGCCTAAGGACTTTGACAATTAGCACTTTGCAAAAAATGAGAATGCCTCCTCAATGGAGGTAGGGGGAAGGCAGTGGGGACACACTGAAAAGAAGCTGAGCCCACCCCCTTAGTGTAAGAGAGCAGGGCCTGGGGCCTCATCAAAAGTTATTAAGAGGGCTGGGGTTGTGGCTCAGCGGCAGAGTGCTCACCTCGCACGTGCGTGGCCCGGGTTCAATCTTCAGCACCACGTAAACATAAACGCATTGCATTGTGTACAACTAAAGTAAATAAATAAATATTTTTTTTTTAAAGTTATTAAGAAGGGCTGGGGATATAGCTCAGCTGGTAGAGTGCTTGCCTCGCATGCACAAGGCCCTGGGTTCAATCCCCAGCACACACACAAAAAAAACAAGTTATTAAGGGGCTGAGGCTGTAGCTTAGTGGTAAAGCTCTTGACTTGAACGTGTGAGGCACTAGGTTCAATCCTCAGCACCACATAAAAATAAAGACATTATGTACAACTTTAAAAATATATAAATTTTTTTTAAAAGTTATTAAGGCAAAAAGGCTAGATGCCCAGACTGTTGCTGACAATACCACCAGGCAGGTCAACCCCAATTTTTTTTTTAATATTTATTTATTTGCTTTAGTTGTACACGATGCGTTTATTTGTACGTGGTGGTGCTGAGGATCGAACCCGGGCCATGCACGTGCTAGGCGAGCGCTCTAGCGCTGAGCCACAACCCCAGCCCCCGTCAACCCGAATTTTAATTTATTTTTTTAAAGCCCCAAGTCAACACACTGCCCCAAAATACAACACATAGATAGAGAAGAACTTGAACTCCTGATCTGAGTTTCCTCTTAGCACCTTAAAGGTGGAATATTTCAATCCAGCTCATGTCACATACTCTTCCTGCAGGTAACTACAGTCATCTTTCATGCATTAATCACAGTAAACAAACATGGAAAATGCATGTCCATCAAACTCCTCCATGGCAGCAGGCTCTCAAAACCAGGCAGCCCAATGTACAGGCTAAAAATCATTGGGGAGCATGGCCTCTCCTGATCCAGGATGGAAACCCAGCAAAGAGAGGTCAGCAGATCACTGAGAACACAATCTCCTTCCATGAAGCTTTCCAGGCATTTTGTCCAACTGGAAAACAGCTCATGAAATCAAGTCAGAATAAAGGCTTTCCACGTTTCCTGCTGACCCCACCCTCCAAAATGCCACAGGACAGGTCGCTTGGAGCTGGGGTTGGATTCACTTTGGGATTATTCCATACCCTACTGGACAGTATAACTGTTTCAATCTTTTGTGACTCTTCTCAACCCAGTAAAAATTAAATTCCTCAAGGAAAGGCGCTGTTTCGTTATTCTTTCATACTACAGAACCCCATCACTCAATTACATAGAAGACCACAAATCTGCTCAGTTGAAATGGAAAAAAAAAAAAAAAAAAATGGTCCTGTCATAATTGAAAGTGTCCAGGCCATTCTGGGTGGTGATGACTATATCCCATGGTCCTTAAGTTAGAAGTTAACAGTCTTGGCCTACCTTATTCATAATCCAACAGGACACCAACTGAACAAGCACAGACCCTAAACCAACCTAATACCAAGTACCTGTAGCAAAATCTCCCCCAGTACACTTTGGGTCCTTGAAGAAAGGAGTTCTGTGGTCAAGTATATTTGAGAAATGCCGGACCAAACAGAATAAAATCTTTTCAGTAAGATTTATTAGAGCCATTAATTCAGAATACCATGCAGAATATTTCTTTAAGAAGGAATGACGGTAAACAGCATTTGTCAAAATTAGGTCACAATGGAACTTTTTGCAAGACTGGTGTTCTTGAGAATATGAGAAAAGCTCATCCAGGGCATACTCCAGAGAAATCTGCATGTGGCTTTAGAAAGTATACATCTATTCTAATACAGGTATGCCTGAAGTCCCCCAAATTTACAACATTACAAAACCAAAATAAATCAAGTTACTCAGTAAAAAAACAAATTAACAAGAGATAGAAGACTATGTCCCTGAGCCTAGAGGGTCTTTGTCTATCCCAAAAATTAACTTAGGAATGGCAAGCCTCTGGACTTACTGGGACAATAACAAAGGCAAGATGAGCCTCAGCCTCCCTCCCCTGGAGTGTCTGTGCTGCAGCTGACATCTTTCCTAGGGGCAAAGAAGCAATAATCAAGGGCTAAGGTTAAGAGGAGGGCTCCTTGATCCCCAGATGTAATCCAGCATAGCTAAAGAGAAAAGATAAGGAACAAGCTAAAATAAATAAAGAAATAAAATTAAGCAGAAAGGAATAAAGTTCACAAGGAACTGATACTATGAGAGTGAGAGTGAGAGCGAGAGAGATAGGGATATGAAAACCCCAAATTAAACATTCTCAAGAAAAATTCTGCCTGGACTGGCCCAGTTCATTCTGCACCTCTTGCCCTAAATAAAAAAGCTGACACGTGCTTTGGTTCTGGCTAGAGCAAGCAAAGCTTCTGGAACAACTTCACCTTGGTTACATATTTCTACTTTAAACATTCCAAAGTTGCTGAAGGCCTCCCAGGAGCATCTGCTCCCGTTTCTCAGGCAGGAGTTAGTTCCTGTGGAAAGTGTTTGTTTAGTTTGATTACAACTTTGAAGAGGGGTAGGAATTCTGGCTCAGAAGAATTTAATGGCCAGGCCCTTCTCTTACATAATTTGTAAACAAACAGATTTTATCCCAGTGTGGCTCATTTGGCTCACAGGCTGGATTTAGAAAAATATATTCCTCATTCATTTGAGAGAAGCCACAGTAAGGCCCTGTCAATAACCAGAAAAATGTCCAAATCAGCCTATCGCTGTATTGCCTAATCCTAAGGGACCTCACTCAGGATAGGGAACAATTACAATCTTACTTACTGCTGAAGCCCAGGACAGTCAACAGACAGAACCCAGTCGGAAGGGTGATAGGCAGAGCTTGAAAGGCAGCTGATAAATTGCTACCCAGAAGTTTCTACACACTCATGATACATTAAAAATGCCCTCAGAAAAAAGTGTTAGCCAAGGTCAAATGCCACAACAGCAATTTTCCCCCAAGGTGTCATGAATGGTTGAGAGTATGGGTGGAGAGCAATTTGTAACTAATAACAGTTAAAGACCAAAGTTGGCTTGTGATTTATTTATCTTTAATAAAGTGAATTCAAGGTTGTCACTAGAACATCACTTACTCCCTTAACATTCCAGGCAGTTCTCATGAGAGGAGTGACTACTGGGGAACAGCCCCCAAAGAAGCCCCCTGGCTGCTGCACAGGGACTGTTGCAACTGCAAATTGTGCTAGAGAACATGGGACAGGAAGGAGGTTTTGTCATCAAAAACCTAACCAGGTGTGATAGTGCAGCTACTCCAGAGGCTGAGGCAGGAGGACGGAGTTCAAGGACAGCCTGGGCAACAAAGGCAACACAGTGAGACCCTGTCTCAAAAAAAAAGGGGGGGGGGGGAAGGGGGAAAAAAATCCAACGATGCACACAGATGTCCCCACGGATCTCAATGGTAAAAGTCAACACCTTTCCTTGGCATTCAAAGGCATCCATCCCTTCCTCACACTTTGAAGTTCTTTTCCCTCCCTGATTCCCCAGTTAGGGTGCCTCTCTCCCAACTCCTGCTCCCACCAGACACCTTTCTGAGAGCCAGTTGCAGATCTCTTCTACTCCTTCCAATAATTGTATCCAAGCCCCCACACCCAGTTTACAGTCGAGGGGAACGAGGCCCAGGACAGCTGGCTGCCCTCAGGTCCCTAAGCAGTAGACCAGGAAGCATATCCGGTCTCCTGACTCCAGCCATGTCTCACTTCCCTCCCCACTCTGCCATAAGCATGTTCTATACCAGGCAGCACCCCAGTCTACACAAGCAAGGAAAAGCCCCCATTAGATGCTACTCCAGCCTGGGTCTCAGCAAAAAATGCCTTCCCCACCACAGAGGCCAACAGGGGCAAATACAAGCACCAGTCTTTCTTAAAATCTAGATATTCTCTCTTGGCCCCAAGCATGTGGCACTTAGCCTATGATATTGTACTGGATCATCTCAGGGACACATCCTATCTTTACCACTGGCCCATAAGGCCACCCCTAACACTCTCAAGAGAAGGCTGGCAATAATTCTGTGAGCAATATTCAGAAAATATCAAGCCCCACATCCATCAACCCTCTCCAGGAAAAAAAGGTCATTAGGGCAGGAGCTCAGAAGAGCAAAGCAAGGTTAGATACAACTTGAAACATCTGAAACCTATTGCATATTTCCTCACCTTCCTACCCAAGAATACAGTAATGAGGTAGACCATAAGGAAGAGGCCAGGACTGCTTACAACCACAAGAAGAAAAGTATTAAGGTATTTCACTTTTTTTCTTATTGTCGTTCAGATCCAAAGTCTAATGGACAAATTGACACTTTCTGACACAAATTAGAATTTAGTTCAGTATGGTGACATTTGCCTATGAACCCAGCTACTTAGGTGACTGAAAAAGAAGGATCACAAGTTCAAGGCCAGCCTGGGCAACTTAGCAAGACTCTGTCTCAAATAAAAAATAAGGGTTAGGGATGTGGCTCAGTAGTATTGCACCCTTGGGTATTCAATCCCCAGTATCTCAAAAAAAGACCAAAAAAAAAAAAAAAAAAAAAAATCAGATCACATCAAATTCACTGTGTAAGTAGTAAGGCTAAATGAAGGTGCTTTCCTCTTTTTGGTTAACTACATTTCTAGGAACATAAGCACACAGACCTGATTTGCATAATCATTCTATACCTGCAAGGGCAGGTGTTAGTTCAGTGATTTTCTGTAAAATCATCCTGGTCTAAAGGGAAGAGTCCACCGTAAACAAGCCCACATGAAGGCCCCAGGAAAGGCCTAGGCTTAAAAGCTGTTGGTTTCAAGTTGCTACCCATATCTCAGAGAGCAAGTTTCCTGTAGGCAGCAAAAAAGAGCTAAGACCAGAAGGCCTTCAAAACTTTGGACAGTAATTTTAAAAATCAAAAAAGCTCCTTCAAATAAGTATATCTAAAAACTCACCTAAGACACTAGGCCCCCACCTGGGTACCAATGGTCTCTAGTAGATCAGAAGATTCATCTTGGCTCCCCACGCAAATAAAACTGATCACCAATTTTAAAAACCTAAACTGAAAGCACAAATTCTATTGCTTTATCATCAATGCAGGCTTTCCTTCCTTTAACAAAAACAGATTTCATTCAATGGATCACATATCCAGCTAAGCCTGAGGAGAGTCAATGCAGAAAGGATTCTGCTTCTGTTCCCAGTTTTGACAGCCAAAAGGGAAGGATATAGACATGCCCCATATGACATGGGGCAAATTGATGATCCTTGAAATCATCAGAAATGTAAACTTCGCCACATACAGGCCCAGTTGTACTAATTCAACGCTCTTGGACTTCTTTCTAAACTTTGCTAATTAGTGACTCCCACACATTCCCTTCAAAAGAGATTTGCATGCTACCCAACACTGCTTCAAAATGTTTCCCAGACATTACTCTTAGCCACAGCATGGCCAGCATGAGCTGTGCACCAAGGACAAAAGGAAGCCATCAAGATGCCCAGGAGAAGGTAAGAAAATATAGAGGGCTGTTTAGGGTCCTTAGAGAAAAAAAGCTGGGCTGTTCAGGGTCCTTAGAGAAAAAAGCCAGGGGCACTTTACCATTTCATTCTCAATAAACTGAGACAGAGATGAACTGCAGCCATGCTGCCTTGTCATTTAGCATTCTTCTGAGCGATCTTTCAATCAGTTTTTTTTAGCTGATCAGAAGCTACTTTTAATGTGAAATCAAACATGCCATTTTAAAAAAGTATGGGCCAGGCATAGTGGCACACACCTATAATCCCAGTGGATTGGGAGGCTGAGACAGGAGGATCAAAGCCAGCCTCATCAACAACGAGGTGCTAAGCAAATCAGTGAGACCCTGTCTCTAAATAAAATATAAAATAGGGCTGGAGATGTGGTTCAGTGGTGAATGCCCCTGAGTTCAATCCCTGGTACCTCTCCCACAAAAATAAAAGCAAACATGGAACCTGGCGTGGGGGCACACACCTGTAATCCCAGTAACTGGGGAGGCTGAGGCAGGAGGATCACAAGTTCAAAGTCAGCCTCAGCAACTTAGTAAGACCTTGTCTCAAAAAATAAAAAAAGGAATGGGGATGTAGTTCAGTAGTAAAGCGTCCCTGGACTGCAAGAAAGAAAAGAAGAAAGAAAAAAAGCCAAAGTTGAATGTAAGTAATTGACCCTTATGGTCCCTCCAAAAGGAGCCAAATTAAAAGAAAACACTATTTTCATAGTCCAAAAGCAATAAGAGCATCATCTTAGCTTCAAATCAACTGCATATTTAGAGAGAACACCCACTTCCCACTGAAAACCCAAGAGAAATGACATAGATAGAAATGATCTTAAATCTATTTTAGAGAAAGGCTTATTTGGGTTCTCCCCACCACCACCACTGGTTTTTTGTTTTGTTTTTGTTTTTGTTTTTTTGGTCCTGGGGATTGAACCCAGGGGCACTTTACCACTGAGCTACATCCCCAGCCCTTTTTATTTTTTGAGATGGCAGCAGTCTAAGTTGCTTAGGGTCTCACTAAGTTGCTGAGGCTGGCTTTGAACTTGCAATCCTCCTGCCTCAGCCTCCTGAGTTGCTGTGATTACAGGCATGCTCCACCTTGCCCAAGTTTTACTTGGGTTATTAAGCATACAAAGACAACAACTACCTTTCAATTGTTATCAACCAACTCAACAAGTACAAGTACCCTGACAGCCACTCTAGACTATGTCCTATGAGCAAAGAAAAAAAAAAATATGCCGGGCGCGGTCGCACGCCTGTAATGCACTTTGGGAGGCAACGAGTTCAAAGCCAGAATAGTGAGGCACTTAAAAGACCCTTCTCTACAAAAAAGGGCTGGGGACCCCTGACAATCCCTGGTACCACAAAAAAAAAAAAAAAAAAAAAAAAAAAAAAAAAATTCCTACACAACCAACCCCACTGCTTGCAAAGCTACGGGGTATAAAGAATGGGACTCATGGGCTGGGGTTGTGGCTCAGCGGTAGAGCGCTTGCCTAGCATGTGCGCGACCCGGGTTCGATCCTCAGCACCACGTACAAATAAACGCATCGTGTACAACTAAAGCAAATAAATAAATATTTAATAAAAAAAAAAAAGAATGGGACTCATAACTAAAATAAATAAATATTTAAAAATAAAAAAGGGGGCCTGGGGTTGTGGTTCAGCGGTAGAGCACTCGCCTAGCACGTGCGCGACCCGAGTTCGATCCTCAGCACCACATATACATAAAAAGGCATTGTGTACAACTAAAATAAATAAATATTAAAAAAAAAAAAAAAAGAATGGGACTCATGTTTCAATATAGCCAATGACTGAGACAATGCAATGCTAAAGAGAAAAAAGCTACGATGCCAGTAATTAAGTCTGGATATGGTACTGGGTTGGAAAACCAAATCAAAGCAAAATCTTATCAACAAATCCCCACAGAACTAGACCATGAGAAGGCACGGACACCATCTGGGCACTGTGGGGAACAAAACGGTCACCACCTGCTCCTTTGGCAAGTTGATAGTACATTCTCAAGGACCATAAAGTTCTCATATGGAAGAGACCAGAAAAATTAGGGGAAATTAGATAAGATAAAAATAATAGTTGAAGGACAGCACAAGGCCATACAAGATAAATTGTCAAATGGAGTGTAGCTGTGCTATTTGGCACCTTGGAGTTTTATGTGAAAATGACTCCAGGAAATCTTTCTCCAGGTGGCAATTAACATTTTAGCTCAAATTCCCCCAAGAAGGAAAATGGAAAATTCGGGAAGAGGAAGGGAAGGGAATCAGTGTGATTCAGTAACTCCACCTAGCACAGAATAAGCAAGCATTCAGTACATATCCACTAAAACAAAGTATATAAAACTCCCAGCCACTGGCCCTGTCCTGGGTTCCCACTAAGCATCAGCACTTCTCTCCACAGTAACTACCAAGCTGTCTTCTTTTTTTTTTTTTTTTTTTTTTTTTTTTTTGTACCGGGGATTGAACTCAGGGGCACTCGACCACTGGGCCACATCCCCAGCCCTTTTTTTGTATTTTATTAGAGACAGGGTCTCACTGAGTTGCTAAGTGCCTCACCATTGCTGAGGCTGGCTTTGAACTCACGATCCTCCTGCCTCAGCCTCCCAAAGTGCTGGGATTACAGGCGTGCGCCACCGCGCCCGGCCCAAGCTGTCTTCTAACAACCAATTTACCTGTCTCCCACGGGACAATGAACTCCTTGATGGTGATAATCTATCTGGTAACAGCAACAGTCACTGATGCTAACATACATTAAACATTTAATGTATATCTTACATATATTATGTCAATCATATTAAAAACGCTTTGGAGGTACAAGCGATGTGACCCATGTTACAGATGAGGAAATAGAAATTCACCAAGTTTAGGTGACCTGGCCAAGTCACACAGCTGGCAGTGGCAAAGATGGCAAATATAGGCCTGTCTGGCACCAGGTCTGTGCTCTCCACCTCTGTGCCCCTTACATGGCAAGAGCCTAGTCAGTTCTGAACTCTCAGAACACAACACACAGTAGATTTTAGCCTCAAGAGGGCTTCTAGCTGTGAGAGATTAGCAGACCACCACTGGATTACCTTCCTCACACTACTTATGGTGAGGCTGTACACACAGTCCTGAGCTCCAGCCAGCTTCTCCAATCACTAGCTGTGTTAAACCTCTCTGCACTTTGGTGTCCTCATCTACCAAAAAAAAGGGGAAACTTCTTATCACTCTGAATCCTCCCAAGGATCTAGTGAGACAAACAGTGTAAAGTTCCAAGGACAGTGTCTAACACACAGTATTCATTCATTCAAATATTTCATCAACCACCTATGTGACCTTCAGCCCCACAAGGCTTCCAAGTAGTAGAAGGCAAATCAAGCAATGATGGGGGCTTGGGGGGTATTGCCATGAAATGTTCTGGGCTCCTGCCTGCCAGGGCCAAGTAAGTAACAGCAGTTCAATAACTCAGATTGTTTCACAAGCAGAATGTTTACCCAGAGCCCAGGCTAGAGAAATCACTGTCCTCTGTTCTGTCATTTGTTTTGATTGGTAAAAACTTTCCTTCTTTTTCTTATTGGTTTAATAAATCTACATTGCAGCTCTGTTTTTCCCATCCCTGAGACTAAAGTCTTTGATTTTCTATTTCTTTTGGCCAAGAAGTCCAGCACAGCCAAACAGAGCAAGCCTATAATGATCAAGAGAGTTTTCTGTCTATCTGGATGTCCTGCCCCAGCTACAACAGAATCTGCTGAAGGTACATTGTAAGTCATAACTTGCAGAGGCCTGGATAACAGAAGCAAGGACAGAACACCACACCACTGCCTGGCCATCAATAAAGAGTCACTTCCACACACATTGCCCAGGTCTCCACACTGGTCTGAAAGCTTTCAGATCAGTCATAAAGCAGATTCCTGAGACAAATCTGAAAAGAACTTGGACTCTAGAAAGTCAAGGGATGAATAAAAGAAAGTGAAGGGATGAACAGAAGCACCTTAAGCAATCTCAGGCAGAGAGGATGATGGAGAGAGGTGGCCTTTACCAAACAGGCAAAAAGAAGGGTCGACCTCATGTGTGTGTGAATGCAGCCAAAGAGCCTTCGCCAAAGCTGCAAAGGAAACAAAAATAAACTAACAGGATAAAAGGAAGGCTGTTGCATGAGGAAGAACTTTTGCTCCAGTTTTAAAAAGAGAGAGAGAGAAAAGAAAAAGAAAGCACACACTGAAATGATCTAAAGCTGCCTATAAATATTTGGGAACATCAAAGGCGGTCCTGTTAAATTAAAAATGCTGTCACACAGATAGGAACTCGCCTCTAGCACTGCCAGCTTCAACATGTGAGCCTGTGATCTGAGGAGCGAAGGCTCAGCTCCTCGAGAAATCTGATTCACTAAAGAAAAAAGTGAACAAGCAGTTGAGTTTTAATAAGGGCATTAAATACCTTAGGAATGAGCTAATTAGAGTTTAACTCTTTCAAGATTGCCCGAGCTCTTAAGAATGCTGTAAAGTAAGCTCCCTCCAGAATCTAGTTAAATCAGTCTCAAAACCTGCAATGTGAAAGAAAAATACTAAAATAGCACCTTAGAACTTCAAAGCCAATAAATCCCAACAGGTCAACTCAGACTTAAAGGCAGAGGCCACATGAAGAAGAGGAAGGAAGAGGTTAACCAAGAAATGTTTTCTGAGGTGCGGTTAGGTTGCTTGCTAATTTGGAGGCCTCTTTTTCCTAGTTTAGATAAGAATAAACTCACTTTCTAATCCCAGATTTGTTCTACCCTGTGAGTTGCCCTTTGCCCCAACATACTCTGAGGAAAGACACAGGGCATTGGGTAGGAAGTCCTACTGACCCCGCTCACAAGCCATACAAGAAATTATGGCTGAGCCTCCCAGACACACTCAAGGTCACTAACAGAAGTCACCCAAAAAAAAGTTTTCTTTGCACACATTCTGGATCAGAATCCCAAGGAAACCAAGATGAATTCCCAGGCAGGAAAGTTCCATCAGGACAGCAAACCCTCTTTTGCATTGAAGGAGGAAGATGCAGAGCTCCATGGAGAAAAGCACGCACACACCTTCACAGAAAGGGCATCTATTTCCATCACCGGGTTTCAGGAATGTGAGAGAAGGAGGTAGACAGAGATGGAAATCACCTTCTCCATTCAAGGAGAGGAATGCACAGCCCAGTCTTGGTGGAAAGGGGGTGGGGGGGGGGCAAAAAAGAAACACAATGCACTCCAATCATTCCCATTTTTAGAAAAAGTCAATGTGTCTAATTTGGAGGGGGGGTAAGATTAATAAAGTATTTGCTTTGGCAAAATTGCATACTGGATTAAATTAAGCGCTGAAGTCATTTGTGCTTGCCACATAATTAGGCCCCCAGAGCGTGGCCTTAGTGTATCACAGCATTCCACATACCCTGGCCAGATCCAGAGGTGCAATCAACCACCCTGCTTTCCGTCAGAGCAGTCTTGCCCAAACACAGGCCATGTGGTTCAGCAACAACAGGCAGCGGGCCTAGAAGCACACAGGACTCATAATTCTCATCCAGCTGAGCATGTGCACGTGTCTTTATATGTACACATGCCCAAATGACAAAGCTTCAGGCTTGGCAGTGATCTAACTGTAGGCAGGAGGGATGCACAGGTAAGTTGCAGAGAAGCACCAGGACACAGAGGAGAAAGAGGGGACTGGGAGTCAGGGAGGAACAAAGAGCCTGAGCCTCTCTCTGGGGAGCCCGTGGACCCCTCACTAGGGAAGAAGGAACACAGGTAAAGCAGGATGGCATTGAACATGTTTAAAAAAAAAAAAAAAAAATCCCCATGGTATTATCACTCTCAAAGAGTGGTAACCTTGAAAAGCTACCACTTCAGAATAAAACTTTTCAACCATCTGGGAACCACAACTTAAATGTTAGGTATGTGTGGGGAACATCACGAAATTATGTACGTTTTTTTCCTTCATCCCATCTTGACCAATTGCATGCTGAGTAACTTGTGTAATCTTTGCAGCAAGTCTAGGAAGGGTTTATCTCCACAGTACAGATGAAGAAACCGAAGCCGGGTGCGGTGGTGCACGCCTGTAATCCCAGCACTTGGGAGGCTGAGGTAGGAGGATCGCAAGTTCAAAGCCAGCCTCAGCAAAGGCGAGGCACTTAGCAACTCAGTGAGACCCTGTCTCTAATAAAACACACAAAAGAAAAGGGCTGGGGATGTGGTCCAGTGGTCCAGTGCCCCTGAGTTCAATCCCTGGTACCAAAAAAAAAAAAAAAAGAAAAGAAAGAAACTGAGATCCAGAGGCAAAGCTGTGTTTTCCACAGCAGGTAACTGGCAGTGTCAGGATGCAAACCCAGTCAGTCTGACTCCACTCTGCTGCCTCTCCCATCATCAAAGGAAACCCAGAAGGACTTCTCTCTGCAGTGCTTACAACATGCTTTAAGGAACCTGGCAAACACTGTATATCTGCAATGCAAAGTTGAAAACTACCGCTCCTAATTAGCCATGCCAAAGCTTCATGACACAAAAAAGTGTCCTCCCAAATCCAGTTGGCTTTTAAAAGGTTTAGTTATAAGAACTAAAGAGAATTTGTACCCAAATCAGATTATAGTCCAAAACTTAACTTGAAAGTTGGTGATTAGGGCCAGGCGCAGTGGTGCACACCTGGAATCCCAGAGGCTCAAGAGGTAGAAAGATCGCAAGTTCAAAGCCACCCTCAGCAACAGCAAGGCACTAAACAACTCAATGAGACTCCATCTCTAAATCAAATACAAAATAAGGCTGGAGATGTGGCTCAGTGATCAAGCACCCCTGTCTTTAATCTCTGGTCCCCCCACCAAAAAGAGAGAAAGAGAGTGAGTTGGTGATTAGAAATATATGTATATTTTTTCCATAAAATAACGGTGCCACTGCAGCCCCACAATAGGATCACCCCTTAAACTGTAAATTACCAAAAGTTTGAGGACTCCATACTCCAGTCAACTGACCTTCAAAGAAGAGAGCTAAGGCTGGGGTTGTGGCTCAGTGGTGGAGCACTTGCCTAGCATGTGTGAGGCACTGGGTTTGATTCTCAGCACCACATACAAATAAGTAAAATAAAGCTCCATCAACAACTAAAAAAAAAATATTTAAAGAGAGAAAGAGAAAGAGAGAGAGAGAGAGAGTGCTAACACCAAGTAGACAAGCAGCCAGCCAAAGCAGATGCCAAGAACCACATACTCAATTCCTGACATCACCTCAGTATCTCTATTTCCTAACTTTACACACAATTCTATGGCTCCCTGGTTTTCTAGGAAGGGACCTCAGAAATGAGAAGCAGCAAATCAGATTGCTGAGGGGGAAGCACTGGAGAAAAAGGAACCATTTATAGACGGGGCCTCATGGGTCAACAGGGAGAGGGAGGAGAACCTTAAGGCACCAGGCTCCCACACTGCACAACACTAGGGAGTGCTATTCATCTCTGCCCTCAGCCTATATCCACAAATAGAAGTCCGTATCCTGAGGAAAGGACAACTTTTCATACTTTGCACAAATAGGCCCTTTGTGCTGAAGTGGGGAAATGTTAACTGATTAAGACATGAACCCTGCCCTGAAGGAGGTGACATTCTAGTGGAGAATATCAAAGTTGACCCCCAGTCAACAAGCAAAACTTACATTTATGATTAGCCACCCTCTTCTGAAATAGAGAGTTTTCCCTGGGGAGTGGGGCTTTAGTTTTTTGTGTGATAAGGCTTGAGGACAAATCCTCTACCATACTATATAAGCTATTGAACCTGGTCAGCATGAGCCATCAGTGGCTCAGGTCTCCTTCTATAAAAAAGTGATATAGCACAATGGATGACACCTGCAAGTCCATCCCACTCTATATTCTGGGATCCCATCTGGCTTACTAGGCCTGATCAATTCCCCTTCTGACAGTTCACTGCAGAACACCAAGCAATGCAGAATTATCATGCAAGACAACATTGCAAAGGGCACTGAGGTAGGATGCTAAGCACATGACCCTTCTCCCTTCATCCCAACTCTACCTGCCAAAGTTTGCCAAGAACCACATACTCAATTCCTGACATCACCTCAGTATCTCTATTTCCTAAGATAGGGCAGCATAAGATCCCACTTACAGATGATGGCTATGACCATGGTCTTTGCTGACATACAAGAATAGGAAGGCAAGGAAAGACCTTCTTATTCTTGAAAGGATGGGAAAAAAGAAGGAAATGAAAATAAGGTGCCAGGAAAGAGACGGTCCCCATCCACCCTTTCTCCTGATCTATTCCTTCTCCCTCCTCCAATCAGACATCACTAGGTCAGAGTTACCAGAGAGCAAGGGATGTTGGCAGGGTTTGTAATGTTAAGAGGCAAGATTCCCTCTTTACTCTATAGTATGTAGGAAAGACATACATACAAAAAGCCCACCAAATAAGTTCCACAGGCTTGCAAAAGGACAATTAAAACAGGCGCTTGCAAAAGAAAATTAATCATTAAGAAAAGCAATTAAGGGGCTGGGATTGTGGCTCAGCGGTAGAGCACTCGTCTAGCACGTGCGCGACCCGGGTTCGATCCTCAGCACCACATACAAATAAAGGCATTGTGTACAACTAAAAGCAAATAAATAAATATTTAAAAAAAAAAAAAAAAAAAAAGAAAAGCAATTAATGCTACCCAGTATGCAATAAGAATTCTAGGCTTTTCTACAATATCTTTCTTGCAGGGGCACTTATAGGGAATAATTTCACTTGGAATATTCAAAACTATTCTGTCCCATCTCATGGCTATTTCATAGCCCCCACCCCTTTCCAAAAACAAGGTTGGCATGACAACCAAGGCACCAGTCACCGTGGTCCCTAACCACATCCGCTGGGGCTTGGCATGCTGAGACGTGTGCCAACTCTGTTGTCTGGAGGGCACTCCTGGCCACAGCACAGGCAAGCTATAATCAAGTCAGAAACCACCGCATTCGTATAGAACTCAGTTAAACATAAATATTCATTAAATGTGAAAACCTATGGTGATGCAATGTTGAGACTGCAAATTTAAACACAAGAGTCAGGAAATGCAAAAATTACCATTGCCACTGGAACTCGAAATCACCCACATGGCACATTTAATGCCACAAGCTAGTTTATATGTGTCCTAGAGATTTAAACCTAATAACACCAAAACTTCAAAACTACATATTACCTACTCATTTGCCTTAGAATGAGGGTAACATTTATTGATGGCCACTGGAACATTTCCAGAGTGAACATGCCATGAAAAGGCAGTCATGGGCTGGGGTTGTGGCTCAGTGGCAAAGCGCTTGCCTTGCACGTGCGCGGCCCGGGTTCGATCCTCAGCACCACGTAAACATAAATGCATTGCATTGTGTACAACTAAAGTAAATAAATAAATATTAAAAAAAAAAAAAAGGCAGTCATAAAAACCCTCTAGCACAAGTAAAATACATCACAGATAGATTCTGGAATATTCCTGGAGGTCCCCGTGCCCATGCAATTGACACTGTCCCACAAAAAACAACAACAGTAACCAAAAAGTAAAAACCTCAATGCCAACATGTAGAACTAAGCAATAATTTAATAATTTCCTAAATGCTTACAGTTGGCCCAGCAGAGTAGAAAATCAATGTCACTAAATTGAAATCTAAAATTCTTTCATGCATAGCCTGTTGACCTCTTTAGAAATACTACTGTAGTACTTTAAAACTCTGCTTCCCACTTAGCACTTAAACACAAGATCAAGACCCATGCCAGAGCTTCCAAAGGGGGGAGAAAACTTTAAGAGAAAGTGACACCACAATATTATACGTATTTAAATAAAACACATCCCTAAAAGTCTACAGTTGAGCTGTGATGTCACCTTCTCCAGCACTCTCAGAACACACCCAAGCAGTCACACAGCAGGATGGAAGGAGTTAGTGGGTGTCATCTCCTCACCCGACCTCCCTTCTCCAGACCTCCAAAAGAGCACAGGCAAGGTGAAGTTATTTTGAGAGTCTGGTCCATCCTGACTATTTGGAATAGCCCTAGGACACACCCATGTCTGAAAACTGCTTGTGAATAGTTGCTACAATCATAGAAAGTTCTCCCTCAAAAAGCCAAGTCTTTTTCTGGCCACACTAAAATCCCCCTCGCTATGCTATCCCAAAGCATAATGCTCTAGAAGCATTTCAGTTCATTAAATATTTGAAAATTTTTACATGCAAGGCAATAGAAAGAATGCTCTGGCTCAGAGGAACATGTTGGTGGAACTAGAAAATGCTTGATAGGAATGGCTAAAAATGTGGCTGCAGGTGGGAAAACTGGAAAAGAGAAAGCAAAAATGGCATTCAGGAATGTTGAAGTGCAGTAATATATTTCAGCAGAAGCACAATCAAAATAGAAAGCACAGAGGGAGAAAAAACTGGGACCCATTCAGGGAACAAGGGCAGGAATACACAGGCCCAAGTCCCAGAGGCAACAATGAAAAAGACTGAAGAGCCAGCAAGCCTCTTAGCTCAGTAGTAAACAACAAGACGATACAAAAGATTTTGATCAAGGGACTGGTATGATCAGAGGTTAATTCAGAAAGATGAATCTGGTGGGAAGGAAGAGATGATGGGAAGAGAGAATGGGAGATGGCTTGAGCAACATCAGGCATGAAGAAGTAAGGTCAGTAAGAGGTAGAGCAAGCCAAGTATCATCATGAGAACACCACCATTCCCCTTTGACTCAGCCACAAACTAACTTGATTTAAATTTTGAAATAGCTTTTTGCAAGTCAGCTTGCAACATTCTTTATGTGCCATTAGCTGTTGGCTCACCAACTACTCCAAGACTGAGGCACTTTCAGAATAGATGCAACATCTTCAGGTATCCTGTTACATTCCAAAAATCACATAAAGGAGCTGAATTCACAATGTTGTATGCATTTAAGGAAAAATACACAATCAGGTACAAAGAAAAGCATTCTGTGTCAAGTATGGGACAAGCCTTGACAACCAGGACCACCTAAATGGCAGACAGCCTTCTGAGCAGAACATACTTCCAGGTGAGAAGACAAACCAAGATGATACAACTGAAAGTACATCAGGGACCCTAAAGCACCAGGCTCATGGAAGATTTTCTAGAACGAAACCATAAAGTGGAATACTGCTCTAGAAAGAGCACTATCAGGAATCCCCAAGACCTGAGTTCTAATATCAATTTCTCTTGTGACACTGCCCACAGTTACCTCACTGTGAGAGCAAAATTGTGCCATTTTCAAGGTGCCCTTCATCTCAAAGAGTAACTCTCCTAATTAAAAGCATGGAACAAAAAGAAAGAAGGGAGCCGGGCGCGGTGGCGCACGCCTGTAATCCCAGCACTTTGGGAGGCTGAGGCAGGAGGATCGCGAGTTCAAAGCCAGCCTCGGCAATGGCAAGGCACTTAGCAACTCAGTGAGACCCTGTCTCTAATAAAATACAAAAAAAGGGCTGGGGATGTGGCCCAGTGGTCGAGTGCCCCTGAGTTCAATCCCCGGTACCAAAAAAAAAAAAAAAAAAAGAAAGAAGGGGCAAAGATCCTTATGAAGGCACAGGCCATGAGACTTCAGCCTTCAAGAACTCCAAGAGAAAATGAAAGCACCCACACCAATGTAAAAAGAGCACTTTGGTCACATCAGGGCCAATTCAGCCTTAACCAGCAGCATAACTTGAGGCCCCTGGGGTCCACCAATGGACATCTGACATGAATATGTTTGAGGAAGGACAGAAAGGAATCTTGCAAAGTGCAACCTGAAAGAGTTCAACCCTGGAACTTTCAGAGATAGAAAGGATGGCAAACTTCAATGCCTGCAGGAACCAGGCACTGGTGAATTTAATTATGAGAAAGTAAACTGGGTGATGCCACAGGGACTCATGACCTGGAGGGCTCATGCCCCACCTGAAGTGGGGAGCTGCTACTCTACTATAGCAGGCTGTTACCACATGGGAATGGGGACCTAATGTTGCCAGATCTTCTAATTTTTCAACATGTTAATTTGCATGTAAAATTTCTAGATATTTAACGGGAATGGAACAAAATACATAGAATCTGTTTTTAGACCACAGGCTTGCCCATTAGAGGTACCCCTCAGAGTCTGGTGCTTGGCTCTATTTGCATCTATATCCACCAAGAACTGACAGTGTCACTTTGAATTCAAGGATGGATTCATTTGGCCTTTCCCAGCCCAGGCTGTTCATAAGCCTACTCTATAGGAAAGAAGCAGGGCAGACAACAGCAAATGCAGTAGCACCCTCCTGGGCAACAATCTGCTGCCACTGGTGTACAGACAGCACAGTGGTCTGGGCCACAACATCTCCTCTAGGCCTCCAAGCATTGTCATCTGCCTAGACTGCTACCACACCCCTGCCCAGAGCACAAGGGCAACCTACTGCTTCAGAACTGTGCTCAGAGACACCTACAGGGAGGTAGCTGGATATGCAAGGAACCTACACAGAAGTAGCCAAAACTTAGATCTCATGACAGAGAAAAAAACCAGGATTAGTGCTGGGTGCAGTGGCACATGCATGTAATCCCCAGGGGCTCAGGACGCTGAAGCAGGAGGATTAAGATTCTTAAGGCAGTCTCAGCAACTTAGCAAGACCCTGTCTCAAAATTTAAAAAGGAAATGGAGATGTGGCCGAGGAGATAAGCACCCTGGGGTTCAATCCCTGGTATTTAAAAAAAAAAAAAGCCAGGATTCCACTATTTACTAAAAGACAGGAATATATAGGCTTTTGCTTTATGACTTCATTATTTTTATGCTGTTATTTAGATTTTATTTTTTTTTATTTTTTTTTTTTAATTTTTAAATTTTTAATATGTAGATAGTGCACTACCATTGTATACAAAGAATGGAATAGGTCTTCAATCATGCATTAAGAAAATGAGATTTTATTTTTTAAGAAAGAGACACTAGGTAATGGAATACGTTGACAGGTATGCAGGTGATCTAGAACCACCTTTCTACAGAG
Organism: Tamias sibiricus; assembly: GCA_025594165.1. Classification (NCBI taxonomy): domain Eukaryota; kingdom Metazoa; phylum Chordata; class Mammalia; order Rodentia; family Sciuridae; genus Tamias; species Tamias sibiricus. Next base: position 20,143,574 of record CM046664.1, read on the forward strand.
CAATCTGACTATAAATAGCAAGAATCTTAAAAATGTTTATACTGGGCTGGGGCTGGGGCTCAGTGGTAGAGTACTTGCCTAGCATATAGGAGGCACTGAATTCTATCCTCAGCGCCACATAAAAATAAACAAAATAAAGGTATTGTGTCCATCTACAACTAAAAATAGTTTTTTTTTTTAATGTTTGGGCTGAGGTTGTGGCTCAGCGGTAAAGCACTTGCCTGGCACGTGCGAGGCCCCGGTTCGATCCTCAGCACAACATAAAAATAAATGCGTTGTGTACAACTAAAGCAAACAAATAAATATTAAAAAAAAAAATGTTTACACTTAGTGACCCTAATTCTAAAAATCCTATGATAATAATCAAGAGATACAGAAAGCAGGAGAAGTAGCTCAGTAGAGCGCTTTCCTACAATGTGGGAGAACCTGGGTTCTAATCCCAGCACCAAAAAAAGAAATAATACAGAAAGGTTGTTCCTCATAGCATTATTTATTAACAGGAAATACTCGAGATAGACAAATGGTTACAAGCACTACATGTTTTCCCAGCTTTCTTTAAGATGCCTATAAGCTCACAGGGGAAAAAATTAAAGAACTTCCAAAACACAAAGGTGTTAAAAAGGTTAACAGAGTTATGCATAGATACTAGGAATTTTTTTCACATTTTTCTGTATTTTCCAAGTATTCTGTAATAAACCTGGATTACTTTTATTTTTTTAAGTAAGTTACAGATTATTTTTTTAAGGTAAAGTTTGGGCCCTGACTATAGGTAATGAAATTTTAACTTATTCTAACATTTTTGCCTAAATCTCACTAAAATACATCTGGGTTCTGACTCAAGTGGGGCAGTGAACTTTGGCTTTAGGAGACCCAAGTTTAATCCCAGCTCTATGGCCGCAAGAAGCTTACTTAGATGCTCAATCTCAGTTTCCTTTATAAACTGAAATTAATTAGACATCCCACATTTGTATTGGAGAAATCAGAGAAATAACATCTCTAAGTCACAGCTATATATCATGGATATATAGAAGCTACTTTTCTTCTCAAGAATATATCTACAGAAGGAATTCCGTAATTGTCTGCTAACAAGTTAGCATACTAAAATTAACTCAAGTTCAAACAGAAATCAAGTTTTAATCAAATTCTTAGTGTTGGATGGAATCTTACACTCACTTATGCTAAGCCATCCTTACTTTTACTTTTTTAGTTTAAAAACTGCAGCAGCTTCTGCCCCAGGAGGCCACAAGTCTTCAACATATATTTTTACATCAAACTTCCAAGATTCAAAGGTTTTATTCCCCCACCAAATCAACCCTCACATCCAAAGAACCATATCACACTAGCTGCTGGGAAGAGAAGGAGGATTAATATCAAGTCTTACGACACATCTTAAGAGTAATAAAAATAAAATGCTCTCCTCTGAACCACAAAGGGCCCGGCTGACCTTATTCTTTTCACACTATCATGAGTCAACAGAGCTGCTGAAAGTCAGATTTTAAAACATCTCATTCAGGCTACAAATAGAACAAAGAGTCTCCACTCTTTACCTCCTGCCTATTCTGTTTGATAGGTATAAAGGCACTCTCCACAAAGAGGTTATCAGCCTTAACCTCAAAGGTAGGTAGAAAGGAGTGGGGGAAAGGCCAAATTGTTCAAATCCATATACTGTGTTGTGACATACAATGGGGTTGCCCATGCCCAAACTCAGTACCAGGACCAAGTTCCCTCTCCCAGGGATTTCTCAGTAGCCTCAGTCCCAGTGCAAGTAACAGCTTGGGGTCTAGCTCCCTACACTCAGCTGCCTGCAGGCAGGTTGAGTCTTACTCATCGGGTTCCCTGCTTCACCCCATGAGGGGTCTGGTGGACAGAGGACACCACTGAATGTCTGCCAAAGGAAGGAGCAGGGAGATCCACAGTTCTGGGTTCTTAAAGCCTTTTAATCAACAATTAGGGAATGTGCAGCCTATGCAAAGTAAGAAAGGCAATGAACATAGGACATGACCTCTTTGGAGAAAGCCATGCAGACTCCCGAATGGCTCTGAAAAGTCAGCCACAGGAAGGAGGTGTGTCTCACACCAGAAATCCCTTTAAATGCCAGAACACTTCAGCCCTTCCAGCTTTCCCAATAGCCAAAAACAACGGAAGTGCCATCAAGTGACAGTTGTATACTTCAAGTCACTGGTCCCTCTTTCCAAACTTGGCAGCCTGGCTCTTAGTGGAAAAAACAAGTTGGAATGAGCCTTCTGTAATTACAAAAAGAAGAAAGCAAGCTGGGAAGGAAGGAGGAAGAGGGAAGGAAGGAAGGAAATAAATTTCTGTGAGGGTGGGGAGTTTTCTCAGTTGATGTTATAGACCCATTTCTTGATCAATCATCAGTGTTTAAGCTCAACTTTAAATTCCACCATCAGTTTGATAACCTCATCACAAGAAAGTGCCAAGTGAAGCAGTCTTGTGAAAACAGAAATGTCTTGGAATCCATGAGACCAGGGTTTGAATCTCAGCTCTACTTACTGACAAGCTCAATGACTCTGACAAATGACTTTACCTCTCCACTCAGTTTCCTCATTTGAAAACCTGGTAAATGTCACCCACCTTATCTATTAAATAACAGCAGAGCACTGCCCAGAGCCTGGCACATGGTAAGTAAGTACTTGATCATTAGTAGCTTTTTTTCTTTTGAGACAGGTTCTTGTTATATTGCCCAGGTTGAGCTTGAGATCTTGCTGCCTCAACCTCCCCAGTAGTTGGGACTACAAGTGTTTGCCAGCTTCATTAGCTATTTTTAAAAGTTCTGACAAAGACTGACAGACTCAATTTAAATTAATTAGAGAGGAAAAACAACCACTTAAACCTAATATACAATTGAAGAATGCCTGGCTTTCCTCAACAGTCTACCTGATCAAAAGGCGTGCTTCTGCATCTGCTCTTCCTGGTACCCTCTGCTCAGATGCAGCCAGGGAGAACAAAAAGGCTCCAGCCTGAAGTTGGGGGACCTGGATATTAATCCTGGGTTGTTCCATATGGCCCTAAGTAAGGTGCTTTACCTCTCTGGATATTGCTCTCCTTATCTAACAAACATATTAAAGGATTACAACTAGTTCTTTTGATTATGAAGATTAATTTAAATATCACCTTTGGGGCTGGAGTTGTGGCTCAGTGATTGTGCACTTGCCTGGCATGTGTGAGGCCCTAGGTTCGATCCTCAGCATCACATATAAATAAACAAATAAATAATCCATTGACAACTAAAGCAATTAAAAAAAAAAAAAAAAAAACTTTAAAAATAAATAAATATCACCTTTGCTTTGAACTATAAATCCACATTCTTCAAACTAGGGAATCCGTCATAAGCGAAATTTTTCACATAGCATATATTCAGATTAATGATGATTTTCTGAATACCAAGCCTTTATAGTTACTCCCAGGGACACAAGGGATTCAAGCATCTTTTTACCTATAGTGCCTATAGTGTTTTATCAGGAAAAGGATAACTTCAAACTTTTATAATGCCAGGTATCCTGCTCTGGAATGCGCACACCCCCACAGGTCACTCCCATATAACTCTGTATTATAATACCAGTGGGTCTTACTGGAACCAGAGAGAGATATCCTTTCCATCTAACCAAGCAAACTTCTGGAAATAACCAAATAGGAAGAGTAATCCTGGAGTTAATCAGCCAAGCCAGACAAAGTTGTTCTCATTAATTAATCAAACCCCATGACACCCAGCATTTACCTGATGTCCACTCTAAATCCATCATTCATTAAACAAATATAAAGTGTCTGATGAGTAGCAGGTTTGAGAGTCTCAGGGATGGATCCAGGAGTGAATAAAAACAAATGAAACTACCCCCTTAGAGTTAAGGTCCACCAGGGAAGGTATGAGGAGCTCTAAAGCATTTCAATGCCAACAGACAGACCACTTCATTTTTCAATGAACTGTGGAAAGAAACACATTTATACTATTCTCCCAAATCCTGCATTCAGAACATCTTCTTGCACTTCATCTAAATGCAGAAAATTCTTTGAGTTGACTATTTTTTCACTTTTCCCAATGCATACCTAGTAGAAGATAGATGCACAGGAGAGAAATTAATCAATTATAGATAATGGATGCCTTAAGGCCCAAGGGCTCAATTCTATGGGAAAACCCAGTCAGAAAGGATTATCATTTATCCATGCACATGTCTGTGAACACCAGAAGACGACACCAGTGCAGAACAGGGATCTGGTAAATGTCTATCAAATGAATATGCTAAATGGAGGCCTAAAAATATGAAGCCTTCTTCCCTTCTTCTCTTGCCAGCCTAAGCCCCACATCACCCCACTCAAATTCTTAGTACTGGACAATTCCATGACAAGTAGTAGATCAGACCTTCTCTTTTCCTCTTGGGAGGAGTGTAGCATTTTAGAACCATCCAAGAAATTGCGTCTCTTTAGGAAAACCAAAATGCCCATTCACAAGAATGTGCGAATAAATTCAGAGGTTTACAGGACATCTCTGAATACCTGTGACCCTGAGGTTAAGAACTCCTGTAGTAGATTGTTAAATATTACACTCGAATTAATAACAAAATCCTAACAAAGCAAAGTTGTTTATTTGGAAAAAAAAAAAAAAAAATCAAGAAACCAATACAGACCTGGGTTTTCAATCTGGGTTTTATCATTTGCTAGCTGTGTGAGGTTGGAGAAGTGAACTTGCCTGTCAGTTTCCTCTTCTGTAAAATGGGTTAACAATAGCTGCTAATTCTGAATTATGTCAGGATGAGATGACAAACACATGACATGCTTGGCACATTGCCTTGCATACAATACAGGCTCATAAATGGAAGCCATAGCTGCCTTCCTTTTAGTCTACAGATGCCACACTTATCTCCCACTCCCAACTTCATTCTTATTCCGAATTACACTAGGAAGTCCCATGAGATCTCAGAGTACAAGACATAAAATAAGCAACTAAGAATTTATAAGGTCACAAAATACAGCCCTAATTCTTCCTCCAAATTAAATGCTTGGCCTTAACCCATGAAGGCCCATTTGACAAGACAGTCAGCAATCCCTTCTGTGTAAATCCAGGTCAGCTGTCAGCATGTAATTGTTCTATTAGGCCAAGTCAATTTTAGAGGCAGGCCTGTTAACTTAAAATGGAGATGAAAAGAAAGTATTTGATCAAATGCTAACCTTCAAAAACACAATGACAGGGAAACAAGGCAGAGGAATTTGTTCCTTAAAATTATTCTCTGTGATACTTTTAGTTAACAGTGGATATTTAAGGACCTTAATCAGCCTTTTTAATCTACCACCCAGCTCTCCTCCCACCACTAACAGCTAAAAGAACTGATTTAGTTCTTAATGTTCCCAGCTTCAAATCTGACCTAGGATCCAGAAAGGTTGATTCTAAAGTTACACAGAATCTATCATTCAGATTCCTTCGACTAATGAATTTCTCAAGCATTTCCAAATATTTGACTTCAAGGGGGGAAAAATGTATTTCCACTTTAAAACAATCTTTCATCTCCAGCAATGCAAATTTTCTTTGTTTAACCAATCCACATACCACTAGCCAGTGTTTAATCAGGTCTCTTTATTTAACATCATCAACCATGTGGATTCTATAGCCAAGTCTAAAAGTTTCAAATAATGATCTCATTAACAGCAACAAATTGGCTCAAAGATGAAATATGTATCAATATGTCTAAAAAACCTTTAAAGTGCCATGCTTCAGAACTACAGAAGTGTAATTAACTCCTCCAGCTCTCCAAATGAATGCCGACACTCCTACATGCAAATAGGCTACAACACTGCATGAATAATACAAATAATTAATGGAATTTCATACTCACATAACTGTATTCACAATACATAAATGTATATGTACAAATACATATATACACACATATACATACACACATATACCTTCATACTGACTACACTGTTGACCTTGGGATAGTTATTTAAGCCTAAAATGCAAAGAAGAATCAATATTCCTGGTGACTAAATCCCAAGGTTTGAATTACAATCTTTCTCTCTCTCCCCCTTCCTCCCTTCTCCCTCCTTCCTTCCCTCTCCCCCCCACCTCTCTCTCTCTCTCTCTCTCTCACACACACACACACACAAACTCACTCACACTCTCACACACACCCCTTTAACCAGGCTTCTCCATACCCTAACCCATGCAAATGACTGAACAAGTACTCTAATTAGAAATAGCTGGGCAAGCCAGACTATGATAAGGTATCTAACCATATAAACACACAGATACATACACAGATACTTTCGTTGGTATATAATAGGAAAACAAAAAAGTCAGTAGTACAAACCAATTTCTTATCTTAAAATTCTTAAAGGAGAGAAACTTTCAAACAGGTTTGTTTTTTTTTCCCCTCTTCTTAACCAAGAACAATACTGTTATAGAACCCCACTGGATAGAACAAAAGCAAGGCTATAGTGCTACTATTTACTACAATGCTACTATCTAGCTTTAGTTATTGGAAAATAAACTGTGAAGATCATAAAACATTAAAAGCAAATCACAAAGGATTTTAAGATAGTAAATAAAAGGTTTTGAAAAGTTCACAGTACTTAGAAAACATGAATAACCTGAAGCTGAACGCCTATTTGTTTTTCCTACTCTCATTTCTTTTTTTTTTTTTTTTTTTTTTTTTAGTTGTTGATGGACCTTTATTTTATTTATTTATATGTGGTGCTGAAAATTGAACCCAGTGCTTCACACATGCTAGGCAAGCACTTTTCCATTGAGTTACAACCCCAACCTTCTACTCTCATTTCACACACACACACACACACACACACACACACACACACAAAGTTATATTCTCTCCCAGCAGTCCTAAAATATCAGCTTTCCTTATTATTTAAAAAAAAAAAAAAAAGCCGGGCGTGGTGGCGCACGCCTGTAATCCCAGCACTTTGGGAGGCTGAGGCAGGAGGATCACAAGTTCAAAGCCAGCCTTAGCAATGGCGAGGCACTTAGCAACTCAGTGAGACCCTGTCTCTAAATAAAATACAAAAAAGGGCTGGGGATGTGGCCTAGTGGTCGAGTGCTCCTGAGTTCAATCCCTGGTACCAAAAAAAAAAAAAAAAAAAAAAAAAATTTAGGGCCAGTAGACAGGGACCACAACAGTTTCTTCAACTGCGTAGTATTCAAAGAATAAAAGCGGGCTGGGGTTGTGGCTCAGTGGCAGAGCTCTCGCCTAGCACGTGCACGGCCCGGGTTCGATCCTCAGCACCACGTAAAAATAAAGGCATTGTGTACAACTAAAACAAATAAGTAAATATTAAAAAAAAGAAAGAAAGAATAAAAGCATGCCAGCCTTTGTACACACACAGCCCTAAAAGCCACACTGCAGTCCATCTAGAGACACTATTCAACAAGTTGGCCACCACAATAAAGTTATTAAAGATAAAGAATGCACCAAGGAATGACTATTCAGATACTCAGATAAGCCCACCAATATTACTGCACTTATAAGGGAATTAAGGAAACCTATTAGTGTTTGCTTAACAGGTGAACTTAATAAATACCACTTATGTCATTTTTCTTAGCAATTGTTAACTTAATTTTTTTTTGGGGGGGGGCTAAGCTAATGGACTACAAAGAGTAGTAAGCACTTCAAAAGTTTCTAAAGGGAATAGATTCTTTCTGCCAAATTCACACATTATCTCCCTACTCACAAGGATAAAATAGTTACAAATGGTGTGTTTAAACTGCTAAATTTTCTATTAAATGGTGAACCCAAGATTATCTCCAAAGCATAGCACTACTCACAATGGATAGCTAGCCAAACTACTGTAAAGAAAGAGTATAAGTTAAAATGCTGGAGGTAAAAATCACTAACTTCAAAAGTCTCCTTCAAAAAATGAAGAACCACGTTAAAACACACACACACACACCCCTTGGAAAGCTGTAAATCAAACAATTTCTAAAGCCATCAAGACACAGTGAAAGCCTCAAAGAGAGGCAAGAAATCACAAGGAACAAGATTTAAGTTCAACTATTCTTGAAAGCTGCAATAGAAATGTTTAGGAATCGACTGCAAAGCATGCTCTCTAAAGCTTTTATGTTAAGAGATGGTAATAATAATATTACAAAGGGGAAAAAAAGTTCAAAAGCTTTTAACAACTGTCTATACTCACAGAACTCAATCAACGTGTTTTGCCTTCTATTTATCAGACAGAAGTTTAAGACAAGGACAAGATCCCTGTAAGGCAATGCTGATTAATCACAGCATAGGTGCATCCTCCCTCTTTGTAAGGACACACCTCTAAGGAGTCAAGCTGCACAGCTTGCAGTCCTACGAGGGCTGGGCTTTGAGTTTGCACCAGAGTGGAGAAAAGGAGAAGCTGTCTACACTCTAGGCAGCTATACAGTCCCCTTCTCTTCATAAGTCATCCAAGACTAAAGGCCCAAAGCTTAGGCCATGCAGCGATCCCATCACCCCAAAAGGCTCAAAGACAAGCCAACCATTTCAAATCACCTCCATCAGAGGCGCGCCTATTAACAGCCATAAGTGCGATGGCCCTCTACTAACAAGTTGATAAAATCATGTCCAAGGAAGCGGGAAATCTACCCAGCTAACCATCCGCAGAGATGTGTTCCTCCTTCAAACCGTGGGCACATCTTAACGCTCTCCCTAGTCAGCTTCCTTTAGAACGCAAACCTCTTTCATTTGCAGTAAGGTGGAGGCCCTGTCAGAAAACGACCCTGGCTCGCGATTTGCAAGCCTCCACATTAGTCCTTGGCCGAGCGGCGGGCAGGCAGTCTCCCTTCGGTCCTGTGTAATCTGAAGCACTCAGCGACGGTTGCCTTCCACCACCACTGCTGGGCACCCCAGATCCCCACTCCTCCGCCAGCTTCCCTGCCTGCTAATGCTTCTCCAGAGCCCTGCTGGAAGGGTCAGCGCCCAGGTGAGGTTGGAGGCAGGTTGCAACGGAAGAACTTGATGTCGTGCAGCCCCTCAGACGAACCTGGGCGTTCTCAAAAGGAGCATGCATTGGATGGAAAGCACAGCCTACGACCTGTAACAAGCCACCCAACTCCTCAACACTTGTCTTTCCAAAGTTGGCATTCAACAGGTAGTTCCCGGGACTTCCACCTGAGGCAGACAGAAGTACCCAATGGGCTCCGGGGGGCGCCCGAGCGTGGGTGCCAAGCCCAACGGCTCCCTCCCCCACCCCGGACCCTCCGGAGGTCCAGCCCCCACGTGCGCTCGACCCCGCTGCAGCGCCCCGGAGGCCGCGTCCCGCCCGCCCGGGCGGGATGCCGCGGGCCTCCTCGCCGCCCCTCCCGCCCGCCAGTCAGCCAGCCCGCGGCAGGGTCGACGGGCGCAGCCCCCGGAGCCATCTTGTGGCGGCGGCGGCGCGGGGCCCGGGCGGCGGGCAGCTACCTGCACGATCTCGCCCTCGGCGCTGAGTGTGGCCCCGGCACGCGAGAAGCGGCCCGTGAGGCCGGTGGTGTAGGTGGTGTAGTCGCCGCTCGGGCTCGACTCGAACAGCACCACCTCCACGAACGCCGTCTCCTTGGCCCGCGCCGCGCCGGGCCCCGTGGCCGCCAGCAGCAGCCCGAGCAGCAGCGGCAGCGGCGGCGGTGGCGGCAGGCGGCGGCCTCGGGGGCCGCGGGGGCGGCGGCGGCGGCGGCGGCCCGGGGCCCCTGGGCGCCCGCCCGAGCGCGGCCTCATGGTCCTGCGGCGGGAGGGCGCGGAGGGCGGGCGCGGCCGGGCATAGTCGCGGGCCGGCGGAGGACCGAGCTAGGGCGGACGCCTCACAGCCCCATCGCGGCGGCAGCGGCTTTGTGGGTCGCAGGCTCCACTCGGTTCCCCCGGCCGTCGCGCCGCGGCCCTTTCATCTGCTCCACGTGAGGGGTTATCCCCGCCCCAGCAGCGTCGTGACCCGCTCTCCCCTCCCTCCCCGCGCTCGGCCGCAGCCGCGGCTGTTGGGGAGCGCGAAGGCGGAGCGGGCGCGCCTGCGGCGGCAGGAGGCGGGGCCCTGAGGCTGAGCACGCACCGCCCCGGCCTCCGTCTGTGATCCTCCCCTCATCCTCACTCCACCCCATCGTCCTCGCTCCGCCCCCTCCAGCTATCTTGCCCCGCCTCATCACCTTCGCTCCGCCCCCCTCGCAGTCTTGCTCCGCCCCCTCGTGTCACTCCGCCCCCGCCTGTCGTCTCTACCCCGCCCCTTCATCGGCGCTCCGCCCCCTCATCCGCGCTCCGCCTCCACCGCGCTTTCCCTTGAGCGGCCGACATTTCTCCTGGCGGTTGCTACGGTTCGGCGGGAACCGGGACCGCAACCTGCTTCTGAGATTATGCACGTTCTGTCTGCGGACCCTGCGCGTCCCAGTGTAGTGCAGGAGTTAGAGCCATTCAGGCGTGGAAGGCCTCGTCCTTCCTGGCTTCCCTGAACCTAACCAGAGTTCTAGAAGTGCTGGACGCCACCACCCGGCGCTATATCCCCACCCCCACCTCCGGGATCAAACGGGAAAGGCCTCGGCGGTCAGAGGCTGCTTGCCTCTGCTGTGCCGGTATGTGTCGGTGTAGCTCAGATAGTTCCTGTGCACCGGAGGAGTAAGGGCAGGTGGAGCAGACTTTGAGGAAGTCTCCTGGAGTTCATCTTTCTGCAGCCCCAGAGACTGTAATTCAAACACCTTGCTCAAAAAAGAAGTTCTGAAACTTTGATGCTCACCTGCGGCAGAAGGGTGAAAGAGTCCAACACCTTTACTGCAGATTGATGGCTGCCAGATTAACATAACAAAAACACGTACTCAAAGGCCCCGGGGTTCCCATTCACCAAGAAGATTTTTTAACTCCCTACTCCTTTTTTTTTTTTTTTTTTTTTTTTTGGTACCGGGGATTGAACTCAGGGGCACTCGACCACTGGGCCACATCCCCAGCCCTTTTTTGTATTTTATTTAGAGACAGGGTCTCACTGAGTTGCTAAGCACCTCGCCATTGCTGAGGCTGGCTTTGAACTCGAAATCCTCCTGCCTCAGCCTCCCAAGTGCTGGGATTGCAGGCGTGGGCCACCGCGCCCGGCTATCCCTACTCCTTTTTGAGCAGGCCTTTTCCTTCCTCATCTAATCAATTAGAATCAAAACCCTCCTTCGAAAGCCACATTAAATTCCTACTTCCTCCATCTGTCTTCCTTCCCTAACTAAAATGGTTTGTTCAGATATTTGCAAATATTTGATTAAGATGATCTGCTTCTACTTGATACCACACCCAAAATATTAAAAAGACCAAAAGAAAAACTCATTGGGAATTCTCTTGAGTAAACAAGTTACCAAGTTTACATTTTAAAAGTAGAAAAAATACTTCAAAATGTGAACTAGAAAATACACTTGAAAAGATATCCACAGATTTGTTAGCACATTTGGACCACCCAGAGCCTCAGCTCAGGAGAGAGGCACCTGTGCAGAGTAGCTTCTTGGCTTCTCTGAAATCAAACTTGTGGTACTGACTTCTGAGCACCTTCAGTTCTGACAATCCCCATCCTAATCCTCATGGCTCCATATAGTCTTTAAGGGTGAGGGCAATCACACATGACCCTTTATAATATTTAAAATTCAAGATCGGCTGGGGTTGTAGCTCAGTAATACAGCCCTTGCCTAGCACGTGTGAGCCACTGGGTTCGATCCTCAGCACCACATAAAAATAAAAGGTAGGGCTGGGGTGGTGGCTCAGAGGTAGAGCGCTCACCTACACGTGCGTGGCCTTGGGTTTGATCCTCAGCACCACGTAAAAATAAATAAATAAGCCGGGCGCAGCGGCGCACGCCTGTAATCCCAGAACTTGGGAGGCTGAGGCAGGAGGATCCCACTTCAAAGCCAGCCTCAGCAATGGCGAGGCACTTAGCAACTCAGTGAGACCCTGTCTCTAAATAAAATACAAAAAAGGGCTGGGGATGTGGCCCAGTGGTCGAGTGCCCCTGAGTTCAATCCCCAGTACCACAAAAATAAATAAATAAATAAAAATAAAAAGGTATTATGTCCATCTACAACTAAAAAAATTTTTTTTAGATTTCAAGGTCATCACCAACTGATGAATTGGTAAACAAAAATGAAATACTGATATATGCTACATTCCTGGATGAACCTTGAAAATAAACTGAGTGAAACATGGTATGCTTGCATTTATATGGAATGCACAGAACAGATAGAGACAGAAAGTAGAATAGTGGTGGAGGGAGCAGGAAGTAGGAATGGGTAGTGACTGCTAATGGGTTCTTTTTTTGGGGGGGTAATGAAAATATCTGGAATTAGATAATGCTGATGGTTGTACACTTTGTAAATATCCAAGAACCACTAAGTTGTACACTTTCAAAGGGTGAATTTTATGCTATGAAAATTGTATCTATCACAGTACACCTATAAAGATAATTAAGCCTTTAGTTGGTTGTGTTGGCATGCACTTATGGTCCCAGCTACTTGGGAGTCTAGGGTATGAAGATCACTTGAGCCCAGGAGTTTGAGAAGACCACCCTGGGCAACACAGTATAATCCCAACTCAATGGTAGAGCACTTGCTAATAGTGCATGAGACCCTGAATTGGGTAAAAAAAAAAATTTTTCATGTATTTTCATGCATGCACATACATACACACAGGATACTATAAAAGGAAACCCTCTGTTTTTTATTTCCTTGTCTTAGCTCAAAGCTTACACCCTCACCAAGGTCTAACCTGAATACTTAAAACTGCTGTGTGTGCCCAACCCCCCCCCCACACATACTCCCTTAGCCTCCTACCATTCCTATGGCATTTATCACCTTCTAACACACTAAACAATTTGCTTACTTATTTTTGTCTCTACTCCCACATATACACATACCAGAGAATGAAGCTATGATGGCAAGGACCTTTGTCTTGTTCACTGTCAGCCCAAAGCTGCCTGGCCCAGAGTAGGCACTCAACAAAAATTTGTTGCATGAATTAACGACTAAATGAATGAGTGATAAGCTCATCATCATGATCCCTCCCATTTTGCAGACATTTGGAGCAGCTTATTAACAGCTGCTTAGGAGTACTGTGCTTCATGGGACCAAAATAAATTCTGAATGTGGAGAAGAACAACAGTACTTCCCTCAAAAACTGGACGAAAATCCAGATGGGGGTCAGAAAAGAAACTAGTTTTGATTTTTTAAAACTCTGCTTAAAGAAAGATGGTTAATGAGACACAGACCAGCAACACAGAGGTAACAATGATTCATCTCTCAGCAGCGCGAAGCTGTTTATGAGTGGAGGTATTTAACAAGCAATGAAGTTTCACCAGAATCTAGCAGACAGTAAAGGGAAATAGAAAATAACTTCAAATAAATAAGAGATAAGACCCATCAGTTAGAGGGAAGGATGGGATCAGCAAATTGATCAAATGATAGGAATGAAAAGAAATGATGTACATTCATTATCTTGTGTGGCACAACCCTAGTAAATCATCCTGGGTTTAATGTATTCCTTTCTGTACTTATCAGACACAGCTCAGATGAAAATAACTGAGAACAGGTGCATTAGCATCAGTTAAAGTTGCCATATCTTTGGCAAATCTCACAAACTCAGGCCAAAAACCACACAAAGCTTTAGGAAATTTTCTACCATTGAAGTTCTATTTGTGGCTGGGCATGGTGGCACATGCCTATAATCCCAGCAACTCCGGAGGCTGAAGCAGGAGGATCACAAGTTCAAGACCAGACTCTGCAACTTATCACCATCCTGTCTCAAAATAAAAACTAAAAAGGGCTAAGCATATAGCTTAGTGATACAGCATCTCTATCTTAGCTCATATCTCACACCCTCACCAAGGTCTACCCTGACTATTTAAAACTGCTCTGTGTTTTATACATAAACCATGCAATGTGCTTTACATAAACAGCATGGAGGTACCCAGCCTCCTATGCCTATAGGACAAAAAGTCCTATTTGTATGACCAAATATGGAAGTTAAGGCATTTCAAATCCATAAATATATGCATTGGTACCTAAGTAGACTATATCTATGCTAAATAAAAAACAAGATATGGGCTGGGGTTGTGGCTCAGTGGTAGAGCACTCACCTAGCACGTGCACAGCCCAGGTTCGATCCTCAGCACCACATAAACATAAATGCATTGCATTGTGTACAACTAGAGCAAATAAATAAATATTTAAAAAAAACAAGATATGGATATTCACTGCAGGACTGTTTTTAATAATAAAAATCAAAACCAACGTAGTTGCCCATCAATAGGGGATTAGTTAAATAAATTATGGTGCATCCATTTAATATTTTATTTTATTTTAAATATTTATTTGCTTTAGTTGTACACAATGCGTTTATTTTTACGTGGTGCTGAGGATCGAACCCGGGACGCACACGTGCTAGGCGAGCGCTCCACCGCTGAGCCACAACCCCAGCCCCTAATATTTTATTTTTTTAAAAATTGAAAACTACCAGGCGCGGTGGCGCATGCCTGTAATCCCAGCACTTGGGAGGCTGAGGCAGGAGGATCACGAGTTTAAAGCCAGCCTCAGCAATGGCGAGGCACTAAGCAACTCAGTGAGACCCTGTCTCTAATAAAATACAAAAAATGGCTAGGGATGTGGCCCAGTGATCGAGTGCCCCTGCGTTCAATCCCCAGTACAAAAAAAAAAAAAAAAAAATTGAAAACTATGAATTTGTACAGAATGATCTCCAATATATATAGCTAAGTGGAAAAAATGTGCATATGGTAGGCTATATATGGAAGGGCGAGTGTGGGAGAAAATAGACTAGACACGAGAAGGTTTGCAAACATTACATATGGAAGGAGACACAAGAAATGAACAAATGACTGTCTTTGAAGAGGTATCTGCGTGACTGGAGGCAGAAAAGAGAGGGAGATCTACTTTTCCCTGAATACCCTTTGTACTGATTCAATTTGGCTCCATGTAAAACTACTCAAAAATAATAAAATAAAGAAACTAATGTGCTAAATCAACATATGATAACACTTGTTTATCTATATGCAAACACATTCTTTCAATAAACTTTACTGAATACCAATATTTTGTGCCATGGGAAGACATGCCATTGGAAGGTGAAAAGGAATTGACCTGTAGTTATAGAAGATGTCACTTTTGGGGGGAGCTAGGTATTGGGCACATGGTTCCTCCTGTACGATTTTTGTAACTTCTTCTAGATATTTAAAAATAGAAATTAAGCCAGGCACAGTAGCCCATGCCTGTAATTCCAGAGACTTGGGAGGCTGAGGCAGGAAGATCACCAGTTAAAGGCCAGTTTCCACAACTTAGTGAGACCCTATCTCAAAATAAAAATATAAAAAAGGGCTGGGAATCTGTTTCAGTGGTAAAGTATCCTCAGGCGTCATCACCAGTACCAAAAAATTATAAGGTAAGAAGTAAATCTAAAAAGAGATCAGCCAGTGCCTGTATTCAAGTAGTTTCCTTCCTTTTCTTTTTCCTTCCTTCTGCAAACATTTATTACTATATGAGACAGACAAAGCAGTCCATAAAAGATTTCAGTGAAATGTAAGTATATATTAACTATTTTACAAAATAATTTAAGACTTTGAATCTCATCTTGCTTCCTTAAGGTGATTCAAATTTAAGACATGCTAAAATTCTTCCACAGTGTTTAAATCTATTTCTGGAAACTTTCATTTATTGTATTTAAACATCATATAATTCTCTTGAAAGGTACAATAGTTGTTATACAGACAAGTAGCAGCAGCTCTTTCAAAACCCTTAGAAGTCTCTGTTCCGCCTTTGAAGTACACCATCAATCCATGTCTACTTTGAGCCTTAAGGCAGAAGGCCAATCTAGGCCCCAACTCATCAGTGGTTTAAACCTTGCTTCAACCTGTCCCTGATTTGCAATGGCCACCCAACCAGGAGTCACAAACTCCTCAAACAATGCTCCAGGGGCCAGGCAGGGAATGTGAGTGTGGTGGGCCAGGTGTAAGCAAAAATAACCTGCAAATGAGGTGGTAAATGGCATCTGGCCTTCAAATGGGAACACCTTCAGGAGTGTGGCCTGGGGAACAATTGGCTGCTCTAGAGGGCTATTTCAGCATGCGGTTGCTATGGGTAACATGGGCCCAAGATTCACAGATATTCTGATTTGTTCAAAAGAAGCAAAAATCCAGATTTATTTGCAGCATCTACTGGTTCTTCAGTGTTTGCAATAGTTTTTAGAGATTTGTGTTAGTGTGGGGGCTAAATAAATATATAAACATATGTACAGACCAATTTTGGCTCAAGAGACAGAAGAGAAAAGTAACAGAGTAAATATGGATTGTAACAAGTAGTTACAATATCTGTCTCTTGTAGGCTGTCAAGGTAGAGGAAGAAAAAGCTACAATATCCAAGAAGTATAAATATTGCACTATATATAGGAGACAGTTGCATCTGTGGGCAGCTCCCTTCACAAGAGGAGCATGTCTCCAGGATGCAATATTTAATTGACGTAGATATGTAATCACATGCCTATTTGGCCAAGAAAGACCAATGATGGATGAGGGGTCATTAAACCTTTGAAAAGAGATAAGTCAGGTTGCTTTTACACTGATTATACTTCTATTTGAAGATAAAGAAAAAAGGATTGGGAGAAAACGCTAGGAAGAAATAAAGGCCAATTACTTGGCTTTGTGCAACAGTATTGGACAGGATGGTTTAGTACAGAAGTGAGTTAATAAGAGCAAAGAGAGCTTGGGTGATAATGTAGAAATGCACACTCCATTCACAGTGCCTGGAAAACATCAGTTTGAAAGCATGTGGTAATGATCGGGAATTATTTACTCAGATCTGTTCTTAAGGGTAACCACCTCTCCCTGCAGGGCTGTCAATCACAGAGCTCAACATTCCAATTTAGTTGCTCATGTGATCCAGAATGAGCAATCAGAGTGTTTCATTTCCCTAGCTATGATGATTGGTTTAGAGATGAGCATATGACCAAAGCAGGGCCAATCAAAGTCTTCCTTGAAATTTGATCTACTGAAACCTAGTAGGAATATCTGTCTTCTACTTTGGGATTTAAAACTGTAAGGATTATGTAAATTTAAACTATTTGTGGTTCTTTTCCTCAACCACATAGAAAATGCTGCTGTGGATGAAAAGAACAGCAGAGACAAGCTAAGCTGAGACAAACAAGAAGAGAAAGAGCACTTGCTTCATCCATTGAGCACCTGAATCCATCCCTGTAACAAAAGATTACTCATAAATACAGTGTTAAATCTGCCTAGTTTAATAACAGCTGCAGCAGCAACGCAGAATAAACACACACACACACACACACACACACACACACACACCATAAAACCAAAGAAACTCTGAGGTTGACATACGTTAAGAAACCTGAATTTTGCTGGGCATGGTGGCACACCCCTGTAATCCTAGCAGCTCAGGAGGCTGAGGTGGCAGGATTGCAAGTTAAAGCCAGCCTCAGCAAGGGCGAGACACTAAGCAACTCAGTGAGACCCTATCTCTAAATAAAATACAAAATAGGGCTGGGGATGTGGCTCAGTGGTCGAGTGCCCCTGAGTTCAATCCCTGGTCCCCCCCCTCAAAAAAAAACATACACACACACACACACACACACACACACACCTGAATTTTACTCAAAATAATAGCCTCAATCAGTTTCATTTCAAGATTTCTATTATTAAAAAAAACTTTTGTGAAACAAAAAATTCCAAAGCAAAATACCTAAAGAAGTGCTACATTGCTGGATGTATTAAGTGAATGAATAAATGAATGAAGTTTCTTATTTCAATTTGAGGACACGTAGAAGAAATAACTATGTAGAAGACGACCAAACTGCAATCTCCAAACGTAACAAGGAATTTAGGTAGGCCTCATATTTTATTGCTTTAAACCTCACATAATTTTATTTTTGTTGTTGTCATTTGTTTGGCAGATGAGAAAGCCAAGACCTAGAAGATTCAATAAGATTATGGGGAGGGCTGGGGATGTGGCTCAGCAGTAGCGCGCTCGCCTAGCACGTGCGCGGCCCAGGTTCGATCCTCAGCACCACGTAAAAAAATAAACTCATTGTGTACAACTAAAAGCAAATAAATAAATATTAAAAAAAAAAAAAAAAGATTATGGGGAGGCCCGGGGTTCCATCCTCAACACCACATAAAAACATATAAATAAAAGTTTGGGAGGCTGAAATTCTCAGGGCTGGTGAGACCCTTGTGGGTCTGGGGATGTGACCCAGTGGTCGAGTGCCCCTGAGTTCAATCCCCGGTACCACAAAAAAAAAAAAAAAAAAAAAAAAAAAAAAAAAAAAACATATAAAATAAAAGTTAAATTCTAGGGCTGGGATTGTGGCTCAGCAGTAGAGCGCTCACCTAGCACATGCCTGGCCCAGGTTCGATCCTCAGCACCATGTAAAAATTAAGGCATTGTGTACAACTAAAACAAACAAATAAATATATATATATTTTTAAAGTTAAATTCTAAAAAAAAGATTATACACCATGGAGGTACCCAGCCTCCCATGCCTTCTCTTTTATACTCAGATGGTATCTAGCAACAGTTAAACACCAAGACCAGCCATGACATGGAAGAGAGATATCCCACAAGCTTAATTTGTTTGTGTTTGAAGCGTTGACTTATAACAGCCCCATTTTCTCTGGTCCTGGTCTTCTGGAGCTTTGAGGTTCTTGTGAGCCCCAGCCACAGGTCCCCAGGAGTTGATGACAATCACCCTCCAGGAATGACCATATGAGTTGCCTTACTTCTGTTGCTCTTACTTTTCCCCTTCCTCTGGGCATCTTGTCTCTTTCCATTTAAAATAGAAAGAAAAAGAGAAAAATCAAAAACAGCTACCTGAACTGAAACAATGAGAAAGAGGTTTGAAAGAAGCCTAAGAAGGCAGGCAGGCACAGGGGTGCATACCTGTAATCCTAGCAACTTGGGAGGCTGAGGCAGGAGGATCATGAGTATCAAAGCCAGCCTCAGCAACTTAGTAAGGCCCTAAGCAATTCAGCAAGACTTTGTCTTAAAATAAAATACGAAAAAGGGCTGGAGATGTGGTTCAGTGGTAAAAGCGCCCCTGGGTTCAATCCCCTGTGCCAAAAGGGGGGGGGAGCAGGGGCAAAGAATTGATGATGCAGAATAGGAAATAGGCCATCCCCTTTGAAGGACAATCTGACACTTTAGAACTCATAATCCTGCCAGGCGCGGTGGCGCACGCCTGTAATCCCAGCACTTGGGAGCCTGAGGCAGGAGGATCACAAGTTCAGAGCCAGCCTCAGCAATGGCAAGGTACTTAGCTCTCAACGCAGTGAGACCCTGTCTCTAATAAAATACAAAAAAGGGCTGGGGATGTGGCCCAGTGGTCGAGTGTCCCTGAGTTCAATCCCAGGTACAAAAAAAAAAAAACAAAAAAAAACCCATAATCTTTTGGATCAAGCAAGCCCACTCACGTAAACTTACTTTACAACTGTCTTCACAAGTGTCTGCAAAGATTTATTTTTATTTACAGGAATGTTCATTGTAGCATTTTTCATAGAAATCAGAGAGTACAAACAATCTGCATCTACCACGAGAGAATAAGGTATGGATAAATGAGGTGAGAGCTTAAATTTGCTTCAAAATAATACACTAGGGGAAGGGAGAACAGATGGAGGAAAGATGAAACAAGATTGGGCAGATGTTGGTAATTATTGAAACTGAGTGTTAGGTTCATGAAAGTACATTATACCATTCACTGCTTTGTATATGTGTGAAATTTTCCAAGATAACATTTTTTAAACTTTAAATTATGATACATCCATTAATGAAACACTCAGCAGCAGTTAAAAATAAAGTAGACCTCTATGTGCAAGAGTATATAAAATCTGCTTTATAGACTGATACAGCAGGAGTTCCAGCACATTGCTTTACACATCACAACATGTATAGCATTTTCCCAGTGTATTTTTCTCTTTGAACCTCTAGTGTATAAAATTAGATTAGTCATGGCACACTCACATCATTAGTCTGTGTAAGATCTGCTTTTATTTAGTTAGTTCATTAGTTTTAACAATATAAGAAACACCCATGATTTCACCATCCAAAATAAAAATTAGAACCTACAATAAATACTCCAATATGGCATGTACCAAATGTTAAGATAAGAATTATTCACAAGAGCAAAAACTTGGAGGTAGTGTAAATGCCCATAAACAGAAGAATGAAATGGATGAACTCTGAGATATCTGTCTGTTCAATAAAATATTATACAAGAATTAAAAGAGATGAACCTCATGACTGGCGTGGTGGTGCATGCCCGTAATCCCAGCATCTCAGAGGCTGAGGCGAGAGGATCATGGGTTCAAAGCCAGAATCAGCAAAATTGAGGCCCTAAGCAACTCAGGAAGACTCTGTCTCTAAATAAAATACAAAATAGGGCTGGGATGTGGTTCAGTGGTTGAGTGCCCCTGAGTTCAATCCCCAGTATCAAAAAATGAAATTAAATTAAATTAAAAATAGATGAACTTCAATGACCCATGATACAAATATTAGCAATAAACTACTAAGTTGAAAAATTAAGATCCCCCAAACTTCTATTCATTATAATACTCTTATAAAACTAACAGCAACTAAAATGAAAAAAAAATAAAACTTTTAGTATTACACGTAAAGATGGGGATTCAAGATGATGGATAGCTCAAGTATCGAAGGGCAGGGCCATGAGACAAGGGAATCTTATGGATTGTCCCTTTTTTTTTTTTTTTTAATATTTGTTTATTTACTTTAGTTGTATACAATGCCCGAACCCAGGCAGCACACATGCCAGGCGAGCACTCTACCGCTGAACCACAACCCCAGCCCTTTTTTTTTCTTTGTGAAACAAAAATATTTATGTGTGTGTGTGTGTGTGTGTGCGCATATGTGTGTGTTTAAAAAGAAAATTACCCAAATTTTTAAAAAATATTTTTATTTATTTGCTTTAGTTGTACACAATGCGTTTTACATGGTGCTGAGGATCGAACCCGGGTCGCCCACGCTCCAGGCGAGCGCTCTACCGCTGAGCCACAATCCCAGCCCCCAAATTTTTAAAAAAGAAAAAAGAAAAGAAAAATTGGAAGTTTGGGATGGGAAAGAGGGAATATACTGAAACACTTTCACTTATGGTGACAGAAACCCAAGTTAGGCCAGGCACTGTGGCACACACACCTGTAATCCCAGTGGCTTGGGAGGCTGAGGCAGGAGGATCGCGAGTTCAAAGCCACCCTCAGCAATGGCAAGGTGCTAAGCAACTCATTGAGACCTTGTCTCTAAATAAAATACAAAATATAGGGCTGGGGACGCTGGGGTTGTGGCTCAGTGGTAGAAGGTTTACCTAGCACGCATGAGTCACTGGGTTTGATCCTAGCACCACATAAAAATAAATAAATAGGGGCTGGGGCTCATCAGTAGAGCGCTCGCCTAGCACGTGCGCGGCCAGGGTTCCATCCTCAGCACCACGTACAAATAAATGCATGGTGTACAACTAAAACAAATAAATAAATATTTTTTTAAAATAAATTAATTAATTAAATAAAGGTATTGTGTCCATCTATAACTATATAACTACATGTATATAGTTATAGATGGACACATGTATATATGGCTGGGGTCAGTGGTCGAGTGCCCCTGAGTTCAATCCCCATCACCAAAAGGCGGTGGGGTGGGGGGGGGGGGCGAATTTAACTGTTCTATAAAAGTACAAGGTGCAGGGTTAATCTTGGGTCCAGACACAGATAAGTCCAGGGCTCAAAGGATGCTATTAGATGCCACTTCTCTCGGCTCGAGGTTCTGCTTTTCTTTGGAATGTCACCCTCCACCCCCGGGGGGGGGGGGGGGGGGGGGGGGGGGGGGGGGGGGGTTTTACACGGGTTGCTTCTCTTCTAGGCTCCTATCACCCAACCCTGCCAACACACCCTGGGAAGACAGCTTCTTCCCACCCTCTCCGCAAATCATGGATTGACTCTCATTGGCCGCACCTGGTTGATATACGCCTCGATGAGCCAATCACCATGGCCAGAGGGATGGCTTATACCAATTAATAAGACCTGTTTCCTCTGCCTTTCTCTGGAGATGGGGACTGATGCAGGGAACTTGGGTCAGTCTCTTGAACAGTATGGACTGAGACTGGTTGACTGTTTCCCCTGAGGAAAGGGGAAATGGATGCTAATCAGGCCAAACCCACGAAAGCAAAAATCGATTCTGTAGTCGCCTCCTCTAACATATTCCCTGGATTTCCCTCCTGTTCTCTCTCATAATGCTGTGCAAACACCCATTCCTGGGCCCATTCCCTCCTACTAGACCATTTCACTTCTTGAGTACAAGGCCTTTTGCTTAGGTAGGTAATTCCTGGCAACATGCCTCAGATACAGCTATACAATAAATATTTGCTAAATGAATGAATGACTCTTGAACCTGTGCCAAAACAAAATCCTGGCATTCAAAGCTTTTCCTTGATTGGGCCCCAAACCACCCATTCTGCCTCTTCTGCACCTTCCACAATCTATACTAGGCCAGCATCCACCTCAAAACCGCCAGCCCCTTTCCCTTCTTCCTCTTGCTATCCTATCCCTGGGCTCACCACACTCCCCCATCTCCTAAGGGTTCATGATGGAGGGATCTAGAAAGGTTGGCAAACCAGTTTTCTGATCACAGACCCTGCAGTTAAAGTTTCTGTAAAAGAAACCTTCTAAATAGTTTGCTCATCTTCTCATTTTCACTTTTCTTTCAGCTAATCAACACACACCTGAGACTGTGTTCAAATGAAAGGACCCACCTCCTTCCCTTGCTATAGTTGGGTTCTCTGGTTGAAGAAGTGAGAATTGTGGTCCTAGTAAGTTGATGGGTGGTGCTGGAGCTGGGGAGGGATGGGGAGGTTATTGCCCAACATGTGGGATAATAACGACAACTCATGTTTATTGAGCATTTATTATGTGCTAGGCACTGTGCCAAGGGCTTTGCACATGCTTTCTCCTTTGATTTCTACCTGGGGACTGTAGTATCCTCATTTTACAGGTGGGGAAGTAGAGGGAAAGTGGGCTTGCCTGAGGTCACAGAGGTAATAAATGACAAAGCCAGGACTGACACTAGATTTGATGCTACAACCCTTATTCTTACCCCACTCCCTGCCCCCAAGTAGAAGGGAGAATAAAAATAAATGTTCAGTGAGAATCTGGGCTGGGAAACTAGGTGGTCCTAGAAAGAGACCTTGCCTCCTTGAGGTTTCCTTGCCTCCTGATCACTTTGCTGGCCCTGTCATTTAGAAGGCCCAGCTGTGTTTAACTGCCCATATATTCCTGAACATACCTTTGAACCCTATCAGCCTCCTCCTCTTTTTGCTAAAGCCATCTCCTGTTTATTTGTCCTCTACCACTGACAAGCTGTGTGACTAGGACAAGTTGCTCTCCCTCTCTGAGCAAGGAGCCTATGAAGTGCAGGTTTCTCAGAGGGTGAGCATGAGGATTACACAAGATGATGGACAGGTCATGGTGGGCGAGGTGATTGGCACATGGGTGCTAATGATGGCTGTGAGCTCTGATTTCCCCACCTCTGAGCTGATTCTAGATTCTAATGTCTTTATATACCTGTCCCCTCATAACCCGGTGCTGAGACTTGATTATAGAAGGTGCAAGTGCTTGCAAACTAGCCTAGGGGAACCTGGAGTGGCAGGCCAGAGTTCTTAACATCCCTGCCGCTATGGAGTCCTGGTGCTGGAGATATGCCCTAAACTCCTGTTTGTTTCTTCCACAAGTTAATGATTTACCTCCAGTGTTTAATTTTGTTTAAACAGACATGACCCCGTTGGTGCCCAAGGCTCTGTCCCTGCCAAAGTGGCTCAGAGATCAAAGAAATCCAAAGACACCAGAGCCCTCCCACTGCCCTGTCCCGGAATTGTCCTTTAGCCTGCTGGCAGCTACTCTGCACCACTGCACCATTGCCCCTTGACCTTGCCTGTAGCTATGCTTTAGTTAGCCCTTCACTTTGAGATTAGTCTGCAACCCTTGGGGGAAAGCCATATGCCTCCCACCCCCTTGTGTTCCCTGGGCCTCCTGGGACTTCCTTCTCCCTCTTCCCACCATGGATGAGGTATCTAGAGGTGTCTGCCTCCCAGGCCTGGAAGAGTGACATGCCTGTCAGAAAGAGGACTGCCCTGCTGCAGGCTGAGGGTTTGAACACGGTTCATCCCACAACCCACCTGGTCTTCTCTAGTCTTGCAGTCTGGGCTCCCTGTCCATCGGCTGTGCTGGCTACTACTCCAGTTTCCTGCCTGTAATAGTGTTTAAGTATGGTGGTTAAAACAGCTGAGCACAGTGGCTGTAACGCCAGCAGCTCGGGAGGCTGAGGCAAGAAGATCAAAAGTTCAAAGCCAGCCTCAGCAACTTAGCGAGGCCCTGAGCAACTCAGTGAGACCCTGAGCAATTCAGCGAGACCCTGTTTCTAAATAAAATATTAAAAAGGGCTGGGGCTGTGGTTCAGTGGTTAAGCACACCTGAGTTCAATCCTCAGGACCTAAATAAATAAAACTGTAGAATTGTATTCTCTTACAGCCTGAAGCCTGGAGAATCTAAATCCTGGTGTCACCAGGGCCCTATTCACTCCAGACTCTAGGCAGGATCCTTCCTTGACTCTCCCAATCTCTGGGGGCTGTCCCTCTGGTGGCTCCTGAGGTTCCTTAGCTTTTGACTCCATCACTCCAATCTCCGCTCCCGTCTACACATAGCTGTCTCCTTCTCTTTGTCTTTTCCTATTCTATCTGTTATGAGGACACTTGACATTGGATTTGGAGTCCACCCAGGTAATAATCCAGGATGAACTCATCTTGCAATCCTTAACCTAATTACATATGCTTAGACTTTTTTGTGGAAATTAGATCACTGCAGATTCTAGATAGGTCTATCTTGTAGAGGTTCACCATTCAACCTATTACTAGTGTTCACTGAAACCAGGAGAACAGCAGAATGCCAGGAAGTGAAATAAAACCACCAAAAGCTAGAGGCAAGGGGCTGGGGTTGTGGCTCAGCGGTAGAGCGCTCGCCTAGCACGTGTGCGGCCCAGGTTCGATCCTCAGCACCACGTAAACATAAATGCATTGCATTGTGTACAACTAAAGCAAATAAATAAATATTAAAAAATAAAAATAAAAAAGCTAGAGGCAAGAGAACTGAAGCCCAGTGTAGCTGAAGAAGACAGGTGAGAGGTGAGGTGGGTTTGGGCAGGTTCCTACAATATTGAATAGACCAAAGCAAAGAGATGGGAGCTTCACCTCGTGGACTGGAGAGCCACTAGAGAGTTTTAAATAGGGGAATGGCACTAACTGTCATTGATTGTTGAACATCCAATAAAGTGACAACTTATTATTCAAGAAGAAAAAAGCAGGGTGAGGGGCTGGGGTTGTGGCTCAGCGGTAGAGCACTCACCTAGCACATGCGCGGCCTGGGTTTGATCCTCAGCACCATGTACAAATAAATGCACTGTGTACAATTAAAGCAAATAAATAAATATATTTTTTTAAAAAGCAGGGTGGGAGTTGGGGAGGGGGAGGTCCAGCATCACAACACAGACACAAAATTAATTCCAAAAAGATTGAAATCCTCAACTTGGAAGGCAAAAATTCAAAGCGAGGAAGGAAATAGGAGCAAACGCTGTTTTGACTTTTTTTTTAATATTTATTTGCTTTTAGTTGTACACAATGCGTTTTTTTTCGTGGTGCTGAGGATCGAACCCGGGCAGCACACGTGCTAGGCGAGCGCTCTACCGCTTGAGCCACAACCCCAGCCCCTGTTTTGACTTTAGTGTTAAAGTAGTTTTTGTTTTTTAGGGTTGTGTGTGTGTGTGTGTGTGTGTGTCTGGGAATTGAACCCAGGGCCTCAAACATGTTAAGAACATGTGCTACACCCCCAGCCCTGATAGAATTTTTTCTTTCTTTCTCTCTCTCTCTCTCTTTTTAGTTGTATATGGACACAATATCATTATTTTATATATTTACTTTTTACGTGGTACAGAGAATCAAACCCAGTGCTTCACATGTGCTAGGCAAGTGCTCTACCACTGAGCTACAACCCCAGCCCATCTTCCTCTCTCTCTCTCTCTCTTTTTTTTTTTTCAATTCTTTTTGTGGTATTGAGAGGTATTGAACAAGGGGCCCCACAAGTATTGGGATATACTCTACCACTGAGCTATATATCTCCAGCCCTTTTTATTTTTTATTTCAAGTTTTTCAGACTGGTCTCAAACTTGCAAATCCTCCTGTCTCAGCCTCCCCAGTAGCTGGGATTACACGTATGTGCCACTACGCCTGGCTTTTTTCTTTCTTTTTTTTTTTTCCAGTGGGGTAGCAGGGATTGAACTCAGGGTACCAGGGATTGACCACTGAGCCACATCCCCAGCCCTATTTTGTGTTTTATTTAGAAACAGGATCTCCCTGAGTTCCTTAGCAGCTCACAATTGCTCAGACTGGCTTTGAACTCATTATCCTTCTCTCTCAGCCTCCTGAGCCACTAGGGTTGCAGGCATGTGCCGCTGCGCCCAGCTTTTATTTCTACTTTGAGAAAGGGTCTCACTAATTTTCCCAGACTGGCATTGAACTTGTAGTCCTCCTGCATCAGCCTCCTGAGTAGCTGGGCCCCCTAAAGATTTCTTAATGAAGTCATATCATGAAGGAAAAGAGAAATAAAATTTTAAATCTTCAGTTAAGGGCTGCGGTTGTGGCTCAGTGGTAGAGCGCTTGCCTGGCATGTGTGAGGCACTGGGTTTGAGTCTCAGCACCACATAAAAAAATAAATGAGGGTAATGTGTCCATCTACAACTAAAAAATGTTTAAAAAAAATTTTTTTTTTTTTTCAGGTTTGGGGTTGTGGCTCAGCGGTAGAGCGCACATCTAGCACATGTGAGGCCCTGGGTTTGATCCTCAGCACCACATAAAAATAAATAAAATAAAGGTATTGTGTCCAATTTCAACTAAAAAATAAATATTTTTTTAAAAATCTTAAGTTAAACAAAAGGCATCATTAAAAAGGAGAAACATAAGCCAGGCACGGTAGCACATGCCTGTAATTCCAGCATTTGGGAGGCTGAGGCAGGAGGATCCCACTTCAAAGCCAGCCTCAGCAATAGTGAGGCACTTAGCAACTCAGTGAGACCCTGTCTCTAATAAAATACAGAAAAGAGCCGGGCGCGGTGGCGCACGCCTGTAATCCCAGCATTTGGGAGGCTGAGGCAGGAGGATCGCGAGTTCAAAGCCAGCCTCAGCAATGGCGAGGCACTTAGCAACTCAGTGAGACCCTGTCTCTAAATAAAAATACAAAAAAGGTCTGGGGATGTGACCCAGTGGTCGAGTGCCCCTGAGTTCAATCCCCAGTACCACAAAAAATAAAATAAAATAAAATAAAATACAGAAAAGGGCTGGGGGTGTGGCCCAGTGGTCGAGTGCCCCTGAGCTCAATCCTGGTTCCCCACCCGCAAAAAAAAAAAGGAGAAACATAAGCCACAGATAGGAAGATTTTTGCAACAAGTTACCAACAAAAGATCGGTATTGGGAATACATAAAGAGCATGTATCAATACATGGGATAAACACAAACAACCCAATAGAAAAGTAGGCAAAATGTAACTGGGCAAAACTGAATGGGCAATAAATGCATGAAGAAACTCTCTCAGAAACAAGGAAGAAGCCCGGCATAGTGACACATGCCAGTAATACAGCAATTCAAGAGACTGAGGCAGGAGGATTGCAAGTTCAAGGCCATTAGAGCAAACTTGGTGAGACCCTCAGTGCTTTAGCGAGATCTTGTCTCAAAAGCAAAAGGAAGCCGGGTGAGGTGGTGCACGCCTGTAATCCCAGCACTTTGGGAGGCTGAGGCAGGAGGATCGCGAGTTCAAAGCCAGCCTCAGCAATGGCGAGGCACTTAGCAACTCAGTGAGACCCTGTCTCTAAAAAAAAATACAAAAAAGGGCTGGGGATGTGGCCCAGAGGTTGAGTGCCCCTGAGTTCAATCCCTGGTACCACAAAAAAAAAAAAAAAAAAAAAAAAGCAAAAGGACTGGGACTGTAACTTAGTGTAATATAAAATGCCCTTACAGAGCCGGCGCGGTGGCGCACGCCTGTAATCCCAGCACTTGGGAGGCTGAGGCAGGAGGATCGAGAGTTCAAAGCCAGCCTCAGCAATGGCGAGGCACTTAGCAACTCAGTGAGACCCTGTCTCTAATAAATTACAAAAAAAAAGGTCTAGGGATGTGGCCCAGGGGTGGAGTGCCCCTGAGTTCAATCCCTGGTACCTAAAAAATAAAATAAAATAAAATAAAATGCCCTTACCAAAAAACATGAAAGAGTACATTAGAATCACAATAAGATACAGGGCACAGGGCACATAACATTGACAAACATTACTTTATAGCAAGTATTGATAATGATGTGGCCCATGGGAATTCTCATATCACTGGGAGTATGTAAATTGGCATGATTATGGCTGGGGTTGTAGCCTAGTGGTAGAGTGCTTGCCTAGCATGTGTGAGGCACTGGGTTCAATCCTCTGCACCACATAAAAATAAATAAAATAAAGATATTGTGTCCACCTACAACCAAAAATATTTTTTTAAAAATTGGCATGATGAGTTTGTGCAGGAGCCCTGTTTGGGGAGATGGCTATTGATTGCGGTTGACTTTGGGCCATGGAGTTTTGGACATTGCCACCTTCCATAGTCTCACGAGACTTGGCCTGGAATCGCGAGAGACTTGGGCCAAGCACGGAGCGGGTCGGGGCCATTTTGGTTGTTGGTTTGCTGGTGTGTGGTACGTGTTAGAGTTGTTAGAGCCAGAGAGAGAAACTGACAGAATAAAGATCCTGTTTGTTTCCAGTCTGCCTCTGAACTTATTCCCACGGCTTTGCTGCTCCAAGCGGCCATCGCTTCAGGCGGCGACAGGTGGCGGCCCGTACGGGGACTTTGGAGCGGACAGGTAAGAACTGAAAGGTCTCTAAAGATGGGTTCGAATATAACTGAATCCCAAGTGATAGAGGCTATGGAAAGACTCCTTAATATACCTGACTCTGTTCTCAATGAGGAGGATTTAGAAAAAAGTGAAAGTGATCAAAAAAGCGTAGCTTCCACTGGGTCAACTAAGACCAGTAAAGAGAGTATTAGAAGAGTCCCAAAAATGACAAAAAACCAAGCTATTAGAGCTATTCAGGAGTTATTGGTGATAGCTGAAAGATACTTGCTCTTAATGGAACCTGGGCCTCAGGATATTGCTGTCAGTGAAATTAGCAGTGGTGAGGAATCTAGTAAAGGTGATCCTGAGAAAATGAGGAAAAAGAAACTAAAAAAGACCAAGAAAAAGGACCGTCAAGTAGAGGAACCACTTGTGTCCTCTACTCCCCCATGGGTAGAATCCATTACAGAAAGTATGAAGGGTATTACTAGGCGTTTGCATACCCTAGAAACAGAAATAAAAAGTCTTTCTGAGTGCTTATGCGCTCTCGAGGGTAACTCACAGAAACATTGGAAAGTTGGAGAGCAATTTCATAGTACAAGTTAAGAAACTCCATCTGAAAATCCAAAATGCTCCAGAAATATAACTTTTTAAGTGTGGAGATGTTGCCACAAGAGGAAAATTTTATATCTGACCTCATTTGACAGGTTGTAGTCAAAACACAACGGCACTAAAAATATTGTCTAATATCACTGTCAAGTTGTGTGTATAAGGTATTTATTTATGTGTGAGATATAAATCAATTTTGCATTTAAACTCAGATCTCATCACCAAGATGTCTCCTTAATGTATATGCAGTTGTTCAAAATGCTCTGGGCCCAAGTATTTTGTTTGTTTGGTTTTTTTGGGGGGTGTTGCTGGGGATTAAAGTCAGGGTCACTCAGCCACTGAGCCATATCCCCAGCCCTTTTTTTTTGTATTTTATTAGAGACAGGGTCTCACTGAGTTGCTGAGTGCCTCGCCATTGCTGAGGCTGGCTTTGAACTCACGATCCTCCTGCTTCAGCCTCCTGAGCTGCTTGGATCACAGGCATGTGCCACTGCAACCAGCCCAAGCATTTGTATATTTTACTTTTATTTTTTAGCATTTTGGATAATGCTTACTCAACCTGTATCTGCTAAAGCTGATGATGCTTACCCCAACAACTTCTCAATCTCACTCTTACATTTGTATAGCTGCAAAAATTCTTGCTCATGCACATAAGGAGGCAGGAACAAAAAATGTTCAGAGGAGTATTATTTGCAATGGCTAAAACTTGGAGAGTAAATAATCATTAACAGGAGAGTAGATAGATGTGGCATATTCACTGTGAAATAGCAGAGAGCCAGGAACGTCAATGAACTACAGCTATATGTGCATCAACTTGGTTGATTCATAAATGCTAAATAAAATGGTAAAGAACAGGGCTGGGATTGTGGCTCAGCGGTAGAGCGCTCGCCTAGCGCGTGGGCGACCGGGGTTTCGATCCTCAGCACCACGTACAAATAAAACGCATTGTGTACAAAAAGCAAATAAATAAAAATATTAAAAAAAAAAAAATGGTAAAGAACATACAATGTAGGATTTCAATTTAAACAAGCTGTACAAACATTGTACCATTTCTTGTTAGGACTTACATATAGAGGTAATAAAAATATAAAGTTTTTATTAGGGAATAAAATCAAGCTAGGAATAGCATTTACTTTGAGCAGGAGGAGACGTGATTGGAAAGGCCCACAGGGATTCTTCGGTCTGGGGGATGTTCATTAATTTATTTTTTTACTTAGAGACTGGAGATTGAACCCAGGGGCCCTTTACCACTGAGCCAGCACTTTTTATTTTTTTTTATTTTTTTATTTTTATTTTATTTTTTTTTGTGTGTGTGTGGTACCGGGGATTGAACTCAGAGGCACTCGACCACTGGGCCACATCCCCAGCCCTTTTTTTTTTTTTTTTTTGGTACTGGGGATTGAACTCAGTGGCACTCGACCACTGGGTCACATCCCCAGCCCTTTTTTTGTATTTTATTAGAGACAGGGTCTCACTGAGTTGCTAAGTGCCTCGCCATTGCTGAGGCTGGCTTTGAACTCGTGATCCTCCTGCCTCAGCCTCCCAAAGTGCTGGGATTACAGGCGTGCGCCACCGCGCCCGGCTCCCCAGCCCTTTTTTTGTATTTTTTTTATTTAGAGACAGGGTCGCACTGAGTTGCCAAGTGCCTCGCCATTGCTGAGGCTGGCTTTGAACTCGCGATCCTCCTGTCTCAGCCTCCCAAAGTGCTGGGATTACAGGCGTGCGCCACCATGCCCGGCTGCACTTTTTATTTTTTAATTTTGAGACAGACTCACTGAGTTACTTAGGGCCTCACTAAATTGCTGAGGCTGGCCTTGAACTTGCAATCCTCCTGCTGAACTTGCTAGCCTCCCAATTTGCTGGGATTACAGGCCTGCACTGCTATCCCTGGCTATTTATCTTATTTTCTTTTCTTTTTTTTTGAGACAGAATCTTGCCAAGTTGCCCAGGCTGGCCTTGAACTGCTTGGCTCAATCTATCCTCTTGCCTCAGCTTCCAAGTAGCTTGGGCTACATGCCACCACCCCCAGATTCATGATTTTTTCCCCCTGTGCTAGGGATCAAATCCAGGGCCTCATGCATGCTAGGCAAGCATTCTACCACTGAGCCACATCCCCAACCCTGGCTCCATGATTTTTTTTTTTTTTTCAATTGTTTTTTGTAGTTCTGGGGAACCAACCCAGGGTCTCATGCCATGTCAGACAAGCATTCTTCCATTGAGCTACATGTTACTCCAGTTCCTTGATGTTTTTGTTTCTAAACTCTGTGGTGGAAATTCATATATTTATTATATTATCTTTTTTTGTGGGAGGGATTGAACTCAGGGATGCTCCACAACTGAGCCACATCCCCAGCCCTATTTTGTATTTTATTTAGAGACAGGGTCTCACTGAGTTGCTTAGGGCCTCTCCATTGCTGAGGCTGGATTTGAACTCATAATCCTCCTGCCTCAGGCTCCTGAGCTGCTGGGATTACAGGCGTGTGCCATGCACCCAGTCTATATTATATTTTATATCTTTTGGTATGTGGAATATTTTATAGAAAGAGGTGATAACAAAGCTCAAGCAAGTGAAACAATTCACTAAGTCACTAGCCATCAGGAAATTGGAAATCAAAATCACAATGAGACATTACTTCACACCCATAGAAGGGCCATGATCAAAGAAACAAAATAACAAGTGTTGGCAAGGATGCAGAGAAATTGAATCTTGTGCCTTGCTGGTATGAATGTAAAATGGTGCAGCTGCTATGGAAATCAGTTTGGCGGTTCCTCAAAAAGTTAAACATAGCCAGGCGCAACATCCCACGCCTGTAATCCCGGTTACTTGGGAGTTTGAAGCATAGGATCACAAATTGGAGACCAACCAGGACAATTTAAGGAGACCCTATCTCAAAAAACAAAGAAGGCTGGGGATGTAGCTCAGTAGTAGATCACTTGCCTAGGACCCACGAGTCCCTGGATTCGATTCCCAGGATCGCAAAAAAAAAAAAAAAAAAAAAAAAAAAAATTAAAAAGTTAAATGTAAAATTACTGTATGATCCAGATGTATGATTCCAGATGTATTTCAAAAGAATCAAAAGCAGGGATTTATATAGCAACATTCATATCAGCATTATTCAAAATAGCCAAAAGGTGTGAATAACCCAATTGTCCATCAACAATGAATGTGTAAGGAACAAAAGAATCTAATTCAGTCTTGAAAAGGTACAGATTCTCAGCTTGGCACAGTAGTGCACCCCTGAAATACATGGACTTGGGAGACTGAGGCAGGAGGATCACAAGTTCAAGTCCAGCCTTAGCAACTTAGCCAAGGTCTTAAGCAATTTAGTGAGCCCCTGCCTCAAATTAAAAAATAAAAAGGGGGCTGGGATTGTGGCTCAGTGGTAGAGCCCTCACCTAGCACATGCGTGGCTGGGTTTGATCCTCAGCATCACATAAGAATAAAGGCATTGTGTGCAACTAAAAATAAATAAATAAATTTTTTAAAAATAAATAAATAATAAAAATTAAAAGGGCTGGAGATATGGCTTAGTGGTAAAGTGCTCCTGGGTTAAATCCCTAATACCAAAGTGGGTGGGGGAGGTACAAATTCTCATATGCACTACAACCTGAGTAAACCTGTAAAATATCATGTTAAGTGAAATAAGCCATCCACAAAAGAACGAATATTATGTGATTCTATTTGTACATAGTTCCTAAAATAGGCAAGTTCACAAAGAGACAATGTAATCTGTGATTACAAGAGAATGGTAGAAGAAAAAAATCAAGAGTCACTGTTTATTTGGTACAGAGTTCCTGTTTGGGAATCACACACACACACACACAAAAGTTCTGAAAATGGATAGAGATGATGGTTACCCAACATTGTGAATATGCTTAATGTCACTGAATTGTACCCTTAAAAATGGTTAAAGTGATAAATTTTAGTTCATGTATATTTTATCACAATAAACAAAATCACCAAAAAAAAAAAAAAAAAAGGGTAAAAGGATAGAAAAAGATAAACCATGTAAATTCTTTAAATTTTTTTTTTTTTTTTTTTTTTTTTTTTTGCCAGGGATTGAAACCAGGGGTGCTTAACCACTAAGCAACATCGCCAGCCCTTTTTTATATTTTATTAGAGACAGGGTCTCACTGAATTGCTTAGGGTCTTGCTAAGTTGCTGAGGCTGGCTTTGAACTCATGAGCCTCCTACCTCAGCCTCCTGAGCCACTGGGATGACAGGCGTGTGCCACCACACCTGGTGACATGTACATTTTTAAAAATTTTTATTAACATATTTATTCTAATTAAGTATATATGACAGCAGAATGCATCTTGATTCATTGTACACAAATGCATCACAACTTTTCATTTCTCTGGTTGTACAAGATGCAGTGTTGCACCATATGTGCAGTCATTCATGTACCTAGGGTAATGATGTCCATCTCATTCTACCATCTTTCCTACCCCCATGCTCCCTTCCCTGCCCTTCCTTCCCTTTGCCCAATAAAGGTTCCTGTGTTCTTCCCATGCCCCCCCCCCCCCATTATGGATCAGCATCTACTTATCAGAGAGAACATTCAGCCTTTGGTTTGTTGGGATTGGCTTACTTCA
Source organism: Tamias sibiricus (assembly GCA_025594165.1). Lineage (NCBI taxonomy): Eukaryota > Metazoa > Chordata > Mammalia > Rodentia > Sciuridae > Tamias > Tamias sibiricus. The sequence goes on from CM046664.1 coordinate 20,177,681, forward strand.
CATAGCATGATATTCTCCAACTCCATCCATTTACCTGCAAATGCCATAATTTTATTCTCTTTTAATGCTGACTAATATGACATGTACATTTTTAAGGCTTTTGGTTCACATTACCCAAATGGATTTCCAGAAAGTTGCAGTAATTTACATTTGTGCCAGTGATACATCAGAGCTCAGAAATCTTGAGTTTCTTGACAGAGTTTAAGATGACAAATATCCCTAAAGGGTCCCTACAAAAATCTGCATCATGTTTCCTTGGAGTTATATGATGTATTGCCCCATGCAGTGTACTTTCGGAGGCATGATCTCATTTGACCCTCGTGACCTGAACTAAAAGGGCTGGTATAATTACCCCCATTTTACAGATGGTGGGGTGAAGCTGAGGCTCTGAGAGTTTTAGTCTCTTGGCTTGTAAAGGGTGAAGCCAGGACTAACACCCAGGTCTTCTGACTACTAGGTCAATAATACTATTAGGCTGGGCATGGTGGCGCATGCCTATAATCCTAGCACTTGGGAGGCTGAGGCAGGAGGATTGCGAACTCAAAGCCAGCCTCAGCAATTGCGAGGCACTTAACAACTTAGTGAGACCCTGTCTCTAATAAAATACAAAAAAGGGCTGGGGATGTGGCCCAGTGGTCGAGTGCCCCTGAGTTCAATCCCCGGTAAAATAAAAAAATAAAAAATAAAAAAACTATTAATCAGGCCACATTCACCTACACTTAACTTAAAATAGATGATGAGTATGTCATATGATGGATATATCACCTAGTAACAAAGTCTGAGTTAATTCCACGTTTACTTTGAAAAACTTAATCTATGTGCCTACATGTAGCCATGCTCTGTGCCTGTATCTGAAAATTCCAAGAGAAGATTTAAAGATCAAGGACAAAGTTAAGTATCTCTTAATTACTTTGGAACTTCACTACTAATGTTTCCATGAAAATAAAGTCTTTTTGCTAAACCACTGGGTTAGAGCATCATGTTGGTCAACCTTTGACAAGTACTATAATCATGTAAAGCAGAAAACGTCTCCATCTCTCCCCATTGTACAAATACACTGCAGTACTGATGCCAGCTGGGTCTGGTGGTGCCCAGGGTTCAGTCCCCAGTACTGCAAAAACAAGAAAGAAAAGAAATATTGATGCCAAACCATCCAAAACCCACTGAAGTTGGTCAAGCTTAGAGGGGTCTCTGCTGTCACAACCCCATTACCATACTGGAAGAAATCATCTAAGGTTCACAGAGATAGCATAACGTTTTCCCCTCATGGACCAACTCTCACCATTCACAGTGTTGAAAAGCATTCGGACATGGTGTGGGCATGGAGTTGGTGGGAAAAGCTCCTGCAGAGCTACCTGTCATGGTACTAGAGGTGGCTGTGAATAGGTCCCTCTTCATTTCACAGGTACAGAGCCGATACTCAGAAGGGAAGTGACTTGCCCAAGGTCACACAACATTGGACAAGCTTCAGTGTGAGTCTCCCAGCCTCTGGGGAGTGGCTCTTCCTCTCTACAGGCAGCCTCCTTGGACCTTCCAACCTCATAATGGTATCAGTGAAACATTGTAGCAAGGGAGTACCAATAAACTGTTTCTTTCTGAACAAAATCTCAGTCTTCACCTCAGTTTTCCCCTGTTCTGAGTGTTCTTTTGTCCTTGACAATTTATTAGCTGCAGGCTGTCTCCCCAACCATATCCATACCTACTACAGACACGAAAGTGATGGATGCAAGATTTCATGGCCAATCCAGCCCTGTTTTCTCTGGTGGAAGTTCGTGTTTCTAGATAGGTAGCAGGTGAGACTTTATGAGCTTAAGGTTGGGGGAGCAGTCAGGAATCAAAGCAGAGAGCAATAATCTTTCGGCATCCATCCTTCATCTAGCAATTGTAGAGCTGAACGTGTTCCAATGTGCTGCTTATATTGCCCCCTAGTGCTAGAAAGAAGAACAACACATTAAGCAAGTTGCACCAGTTTCCATTTGTAAATGGGCCTCCAAGATCTTAGTTCAATTGCAACCCTTTATTTTACAGTTGAGAAAGGCAAGGTGTATAGGAGGAAAGGAAATAAATCATCAGGACGTGAGCAAATTAGTGCTGGAGTCTAGACTAGAATCAAGTCCTAAACTTTCACACTCCCATATTGAAGACGCTGGCCACAGAGAGATAAATTAAGAATTATCTTGGGCTGGGGTAGCTCAGTGGTAGAGCGCTTACCTGGGACGCGTGAGGCCCTGGGTTCCATCCTCAGCACTACATAAAAATAAATAAATAAAAATAAAGATATGTGTCCATCTACAACTAAAAATAAAAAAAAAAAGAATTGTCTTAAAGGAAGTAGTGAATGACCCAACAGAGTAAATGATCTAAAACATACTACAAAATGCACATTAAAAATCTCTCCTCTTGGGCTGGGGTTGTGGCCCAGTGGTAGAGCGCTCGCCTAGCATGTGTGCGGCCCGGGTTCAATCCTCAGCACCATGTAAAAATAAAGGGCATTGTGTACAACTAAAACAAAATAAATAGATTTTTTTTTTTTAAATCGCTCTTCTTGGGCTGGGGTTGTAGCTCAGTGGTAGAGCACTTGCCTCACACGTGTGAAGCAGTGGCTTCAATTCTCAGCACCACATATAAATAAGTAAATAAAATAAAGGTCCATCAACAACTAAAAAATATTTTTAAAAAAATCTCTCCTAGCCAGGTGCAGTGGCGCACGCCTGTAATCCCAGCACTTGGGAGGCTGAGGCAGGAGGATTGTGAGTTCAAAGCCAGCCTCAGCAATGGCGAGGCACTTAGCAACTCAGTGAGACCCTGTCTCTAATAAAATACAAAAAAGGGCTGGGGATGTGGCCAAGTGGTCGAGTGCCCCTGAGTTCAATCCCCGGTACCAAAAAAAAAAAAAAAAAAAAATCTCTCCTCTTGGGACTGGGGTTGTAGCTCAGTGGGAGAGCGCTTGCCTAGCATGTGTGAGGCACTGGGTTCAATCCTCAGCACCACATAAAAATAAATAATTAAACAAATAAAGTTTTTTTTTTTTTTTTTTTTTTTTTTTTTTGTGGTACCAGGGATTGAACTCAGGGGCACTCGACCACTGGGCCACATCCCCAGCCCTTTTTTGTATTTTATTTAGAGACAGGGTCTCACTGAGTTGCTAAGTGCATCGCCACTGCTGAGGCTGGTTTTGAACTCGCGATCCTCCTGCCTCAGCCTCCCAAAGTGCTGGGATTACAGGCGTGCGCCACCGCGCCCGGCTCAAATAAAGGTATTTTTAAAAGAGATAATACATTTAAACAAAAGTCCCCTCTTTCACAATGCAAATAACTTAAAAGCATAAATTTTGGGTGATATACCAAGTACCCTAATGATTAAGAAATGGTTAAAGAAGGAGCTGGAGTTGTGGCTCAGTGATAAGAGCACTTGCCTAGCATGTGTGAGGCCCTGAGTTCCATTCTCAGCACCACATATAAATAAATGAATAAAATAAAGGTCCATTAATATCTAAAAAATTTTAAAAAAATGGTTAAAGAAGCTAGAAGAAGGAATTTTTCAATGCTTTTCCATAAAGAAAAGATAATGTTTGAGGATGTAGATATGCTTAGTCTAATTTATTTTTATTTTTATTATAATTTTTGGGGCGGGGTTACTGGAGATTGTACTCAGGGGCACTCAACCCCTGAGCCACATCTCCAGCCCTATTTTGTATTTTATTTTGCTTAGCCTAATTTAAACACTACCCAATGGCCTGGTGTAGCTCAGTGGTAAAGCACTGGCCTAGCATATGCAAGGTCCTAGGTGGTTCAATCCTCAATACCACAAAACAAAAACGAACAAACAAAACACTGCATAATATATACATGTACCAGAACATCACAGGGTACCCCATAAATATGTACACTTTTATGTTTTTAAATATCAGTTTTAAATAAATTTAGTTTAAATTTGAAAAAATGATAATGACTTTTAGCACTATTCCCATTTGGGGGGAGGTACCAGGGATTGAATTTAGGGGCACTCAACCACTGAGCCACATCCCCAGCCCTATTTTGTATTTCATTTGGAGACAGGGTCTCATTGAGTTGCTTAAGGCCTTGCCTTTTGCTGAGGCTAGTTTTGAACACACGATCCTCCTGCCTCAGCCTACCGAGCCACTGGGACACTATTCCAGTTTTCCAGATGTGGGGTTTAGTAACACTTGTCTGCTAAACTACGCGCCACCCCCACCCCCGGCCCTTCATCATCTACCTTTCACTCATTCAATAAATATTGCTGGAGCTCTCCTCCATGCCAGGCTCCTTATTGGTGCTGGAGATGCCACAGTGGCCCAAACAAAGTTCTTGCACTCAGGATGACTAGATTCTAATTGGGGAGGTGGGTGGTAAACATATCAATAACCAAACACATGCTGTGTTTGTGTCATGGAGTAAAATTTTTTTTTTTTTTTTTTTTTTTTTTTTTGGTACCAGGGATTGGACCCAGGGGTGTTCAACCACTGAGCCACAATCCTAGCCCTATGTAATTTTATTTTTTATTTTGAGACAGGTGCTTAGGGCCTCACTAAGTTACTGAGGCTGGCTTTGAACTTGGGATTCTCCTGCTTCAGTTTCCTGAGCTGCTGGGATTACAGGCATGTGGAGTCAATGCTTGTGACCTCCAAAATTTACCTGTTGAAGCTCTGACTCTCAGATTTGTAGACTCTCTACATTTGGAGATGGGGACCAAAAGGAAGTCATTAAGGTAAAATGAGGTCCTGATCTGATCCCCTTATAAGAGGAAACACTAGTGGGCTGGAGAAGTGGCGCACTTGCCTGGCATGTGTGAGGCACTGGGTTCGATTCTCAGCACCACATATAAATAAAATAAAGGTTTATCCACAACTAAAAAAAAAAAAAAAAAAAAAAAATCCGGGCATGGTGGCACACACCTGTAATCCCAGCACTTGGGAGGCTGAGGCAGGAGCATCTCGAGTTCAAAGCTAGCCTCAGCAATGGCAAGGAACTTAGCAACTCAGTGAGACCCTGTCTCTAATACAAAAAAGGGCTGGGGATGTGGCCCAGGGGTGGAGTGCCCCTGAGTTCTATCCTGGTACCAAAAAAAAAAAAAAACAAAAACACCAGGGGGCTGGAGATGTGGCCCGGTGGTGGGTGCACGCTTAGCATGCACAAGACCCTGGGTGCCATCTCCAGCACTGGAAAGAATATAAAGAAGAAACATCAGAGAGTTCTCTCTACCTCCAAGTGCACAAGGAAGAGGTCATGTGACCATACTGTGAGAAGGTGGCCTTCACAAGCCAAGAAAAGAGCCCTCAGCAGACACCAAATCAGCCAGAACATTGATCTTGGACTTCCAGCTTCCAGGACTATGAGAAAATAAGTATCTGTTCTTTAAGTCACCCAGCCTATAGTTTTGTGCTGTGGCAGCCTGAGCTAGGTAACAGTTAGGTAGTCATGATTACCATGAAGAAGAAGAGGTCAGGGTCAGGCCTCAGGAGAGCAGAAGGTGTTACACTACTTCCAAAAAAGTGATGAGGACAGGCCTCTCTGAGAAGGTGATTCCTGTGTAGCTATAGGAAGTTTTTACATTTATGACAGTCGTGAAACATCCACCCAGCCCAAGCTATGGAATGTTTTCAGCCCCTGCCAATCTGCACCCACCTAATGGTCACCATTATTCTGACTTCCATCAGCATGGATTCCTTTTGGTTGTTTCTGAATTTCCTAATAATGGAATCCTATAGGATGCTGATGGACATTTGGATTCTTTCCAGTTTGAGGTTATTATACGTAAATCCTCAAAGATTTTTTTTTTTTTTTTCCTAATACTAGGGGTTGTACCCATGGGCAGTAGGTTACACTCCCAGCTCTTTTTGGTTTTATTTTGAGACAGGGTCTCACTAAGTTTTCTAGGCTGGTCCTGAATTCCTAGATTCAAGTGATCCTCTTGCCTTAGTTTCCCCAATAGCTGGGATTACAGGTGTGAGCTACCACATCTGGCAGCGAAGAACATTCTTGAGCATGTCCTTACATAATACTCACTTCTGTGAGTGGAATTGCAGAGTTGTAGAGTGTATTTACACTTAGGTTTGGTAACTGATGCTATCTTAGTCCAGTTTGTATTTGTATAACAAAATACCTGAGGATGGTCACTTTGTAAAGAAAAAAGTTTATGAGAAAGAAAGCAACAGAAAACAGGCTACAATGTTGAACATAATCACTGAGTGCTTGAAATATGGTTAATGTGACTGAGGCATTGAGTCTTTAATTAGGTTCTTCTTAAAATATTTATTTATTTATTTATTTATTTATGTATTTATGTCACTGGGGTGCTCTACCACTGAACTATATACCCAGCCCTTTTTATTTTTTATTTTGAGACAGGATCTTGCCAAGTTGCTGAGTCTGGACTCAAATTTGTAATCCTCCTGCCTCAGCCTCCTGAGTTGCTGGGATTATACACATGCACCACCCCACCTGATTGAATTTTTAATTAATTCATGTATTCGTGTATCCTTATTATTATCATTTTAAATTTTTTTGTAGTTGTAGATGGACAGAATGCCTTTATTTTATTTGTTTATTTTTATGTGGTGCTAAGGATTGAACCCAGTGTCTCACACATGCTAGGCAAGCACTCTGCCACTGAGCTACAGCCCCAGCCCTCATTATTATTTTTGCAATTCTGAGGATTGAACCCAGGGCCTCATGCATGCTAGGAAAGCACTCTACCACTGAGCTACCCCTTTAGCTTTGAATTTTTAATATTATGTAACCAGTATTAATTAAATTTAAATATCTATATGAAACTGGGGGCCACTATATTGGTCAGCACAGGGGTAGACTTTAGAGGAAAGTAACCGACCACCAGCTCAAGACCTGTCCATTCTTCTTCTCAAATATGTCCCACATCCAGTGTCCCCTCCTGATCCCATGCCGCTCATGCCTAGATTACTGCCACAGACGGTCCAGGTTGTTCTGTTTCCAGATTGATCCTTGGATCAAAAATCGAATCCTGTGGCTTCTCTACCAAATGTACTTCAGTGCCGCTGCTGGGGGGTTTAGTACGTTTGTTTTGTGGTGAGGGTTTGGATAAGGTTGGTTCCCTCCAAGGCCCATATTGTAGTTTAGTCCCCTCTGTGAGGTAGTTAAGAGGGTGGACCCTTGATCCAGCTGTGGTTTCCAAAGGTGAGGCCTTCGGGAAGTGATTAGGATTACATAAAGGCATTAGGGTAGAGCCCCCAAGGTTGGATACTGTGGCTTTAGGGGAAGAGAGAGACCAGAGGACATGTACACACGCTGTTGTTCCCGTCACTCATCTTGTGATAGCCTGTACCACCTTGGGACTCTGCCCACAAGGAGGCCATCACCAGATACAGCCTCTTGACCTTGGACCAGAACTGTGAATAAAGATAAACTTCCTCTCTTTATAAATGACCCAGTCTGTTGTGTTATTAGCCACAGAAAATGGACAAATAAGGCCCTCCCACCAACAACACCTATTTCTCAAACCAGGAAATAATGACATTCTCAGGATTCCCTGAGTTCTACATGATAATTTTTATTTCCTTTTTTTTAGTTTCAAACCCACAGAAAAGTGGCAAGAATAGCATGTACGGCTTTTATTTAGTATTGTAAATTATTAACTTTTGGTCTATTCTTTTCTTTTTCTTCTTTATTATTAATTTTTTTTCAGCACTGGTGACTGAACCCAGGGGCCCTCTACCACTGAGCTACATCCCCAGCCCCTTTTATTTTTATTTTGAGACACCCTCACTAAGTTACCCAGACTGGCCTCAGACTTGAGTTCCTCCTGCCTCAGCCTCCCGAGTCACTGGGATTACAAGCATGGGCTGCTGCACCTGGCCCACATTTGGCTCTTTTTGTTTCAATTTTATGGAACCATCTGAAAGTAAGTTGCAGATATGAGAACATTTTTTTTTTTTTACTTTTAGAGTAAAACTACATTTTTATAAACATTTTCTTACACAACCACAATATTACCATACTTATGATAATTCCAGTTTTTGTTTCAATATTCCAAATAATTTATATGAACATGCACAATCCTTATAACTTTCTTATATTACAGTACCATCCCTGAAATTAGACAGTACAGGTGAGACTATGCTGTAGTAACAAACAGCTCCCAAACCTCAGAGTTTTATAACAATAGAGTGTATTGCTATTTCATGCTACATATCCATACACATCAGCTGGTACTTTGTCTCATGTCACCTCCTTCCAAAAGTTAGGATGCTACCAAGATAGCTCTTACTTTGAATATTGCTGGTTGCCATGACAGAGGGCAGCAATGAAATGCTCTGGCACAGCCCACAGCTCTAAGTCCCCCACCCCCCAAAAAAATGTAGTTGCCCAAATTCAGAGAAATAGAAATCTTAGTGAACAGAGTCAAGGACCACCACAATTCCCAAGTTTTTGTTTGTGTTTGTGACCATCATGGAAATGAGACAGCACTCATTTTAATTGCCATAGGCAAATAAGAAAATGTAATAACAGAGATGGACTCCATGCTTAACATTTGCAATTGCACCAAGTGAAGGCTGGTGACATTCTAGCATGGTTCCTCCTCCTCCTCCTCCTCTTCCTCCTCCTTCCAGTATTTCTTTCTTTTTTCTCAATACCTTCTTTTATTTTTATTTTTTCTGATTTCATTTAAATTGATACCTCACAAATACAGGCAGCAGTTTTGTTTAGTAAATGTTCCAGCATAAAGAAAGGGTGAGAAGCTGGGCGCGGTGGCGCACGCCTGTAATCCCAGCACTTTGGGAGGCTGAGGCAGGAGGATCGCGAGTTCAAATCCAGCCTCAGCAATGGCGAGGCACTTAGCAACTCAGTGAGACCCTGTGTCTAAATAAAATACAAAAAAGGGCTGGGGATGTGGCCCAGAGGTCGAGTGCCCCTGAGTTCAATCCCCGGTACCACAAAAAAAAAAAAAAAAAAAAAAAAAAAAAAAAAAGAAAAAAAAAAAGAAAGGGTGAGAAGGACACAGGAAGAGAGAAATAACTTTTTAACATTTGCTGTAGCCCACCCCTGACAGATCTAAAATTAGGAGGGCAGGAAGGGCAGGAGAAGTGGGAAGATTTGCACTGTGCCTTCCATGGCCTCGCTAAAGAGGAGCAACACACGTCAGCCGGCATCATTCAGTCGCTAACGTGAACAAAACCAATGGAACACATCCAGAAAGTCACTGCCTTTAAAGAGCTGGAAGACAGCATCCCTCTCTCTAATTTAGTCTTATATTTTACCATTCTATGTGTATGGCAAAGCCATGTTTTAGCAGCAACAATAAGACGAGCCCCCCAGCCTATTTCTTAACCCTTGCAGGAAAAGTCCCAGTATTTCTACTAGTACTCAAGCACTGTGCTAACCACTTCACGTGATTATTTCAGTTCACTCTCCCTACAAGATACTTACCACCACACCATTTTACTCCTAAGAAACTGTGGCTCAGAGAGGTGTAGTCATTTGCCCAAGATGCACAGCTAAAACCCTGGATCTACCTTAGGCAGCGGACTCCAGGTTCCATACTACTATCTAAGGCCAGAGGTTGTAGATATTCAAATAGAGAGAAGTTCCAGAGAAATTTTCAGTGTATACTGTGGGATGGGGGTGGGGTGTTAAGATAAGTATTTTCCTCTTAAAAAAATGAAACATAAATTTTTCAGGAAGGAGAACAAAACTTCCAGAATAAAGCGTTTATTTGTACGTGGTGCTGAGGGTCGAACCCGGGCCGCGCACGTGCTAGGCGAGCACTCTACCGCTGAGCCACAACCCCAGCCCGAAATTTCCTTTTTTGTGGGAGAGTTGTACCAGAGATTGAATTCAGGGGCACTTGGCCACTGAGCCACATTCCCAGCCCTATTTTGTGTTTTATTTAGAGGCAGGGTCTCACTGAGTTGCTTAGTGCCTCGCTGAGTTGCTGAGGCTGGCTTTGAACTTGGGATCTTCCTGCTTCAGTCTCCCGAGCTGCTGGGATGACAAGCATGTGCCACAGTGTGCCTGGCTCTCCTTGTTTGTTTATATTTAATTTTTTTTTCAAATTTTCAATAGACCTTTATTTATTTATTTATTTATATGTGGTGCTGAGGCACAGGGCTAGGCATGCTAGGCAAGTGCTCTACCAGTGAGGCACAACTCCAGCCCTCAACTTGTTTTTTGCTTTTTTGTTTTTTAATATTTTTAATTTTTTAGTTGTAGCTGGACACAATACCTTTGTTTTATTTATTTTTATGTGGTGCTGAGGATTGAACCCAGTGCCTCACACATGTTAGGCAAGTGCTCTACCACTGAGCCAAGGACTGTCGTCTTATTGATCTCCATGTGCCATTTGGCTGGCACAGGACAGACCCTAGCAAATATTCAAATTTATGTAGACTTTCACAGGCCATAGTTTATAAAAATGCAACCCACTCCAACTTCTGAGAGCAGAGAGCCACTGCGAGTTCATTTTTCCCCACTGAATCTGGAATAGAGCAGACATTCTGGCAATTAAGCTGGACACCCTCTGTCCAGCCCCACTGCATAAGTCAGGGTTCCCTGGAGAGTCAGAACCAATGGGATATGTAGATGATTCATGATAGATAGACGATAGGTAGCTAGATAGAAGAAAGATATGGCTTGGGAGGCCGAGGCAGGAGGATCACAGGTTCAAAGCCAGCCTCAGCAACTTAACGAAGCCCTGACTCAAAATTTTAAAAAGCTGAGGGTATGGCTCATTGGTAAAGTGCCCCTGGATTCAATCCCAGGTATAAATAAATATACAAATTTGAGATATGTGTACCTTATTTCAAGGAGCCACTCATTCTAAGAAACTCAGTGTTGTGTTCCTGTCAAAGCTTCTCAATTCCATTAATCTCGTCATCTTGATACTTTTAAACTCAAGGTCTCCCCAAACATATACACATATATCTACAAACACACATAAGTCCAGAATAAAACTTAGAAGGGAAAACATACATAGTGAAGAGAATTTTTCTCTAAGTGGTAAATATATTGCTAAATTTCATTTTCTTCTTGGTTTGTTTTTTAATTTTCCAAATTCTCTACAATGAGCATACATTGTTTTAATAACTAGAATAAAAATAATAAAACGACAAGTGAAACTAAAGTTTTTTTGTTTTTTGTTTTTTTTTTTATTTTTTAACTGAGCATTAAACTCAGGGGCACTCGACCACTGGGCCACATCCCCAGCCCTTTTTTGTATTTTATTAGAGACAGGGTCTCACTGAGTTGCTAAGTGCCTCGCCATTGCTGAGGCTGGTTTGAGTTTGCAATCCTCCTGCCTCAGCCTCCCAAGTGCTGGTATTACAGGCGTGCGCCACCACACCCAGCTAAAACTAAAGTTTTTTTTTTTTTTTAATATTTATTTATTTGCTTTAGTTGTACACAATGTGTTTATTTTTATGTGGTGCTGAGGATTGAACCCGGGCCGCGCACGTGCTAGGCGAACGCTCTAGCTGAGCCACAACCCCAGCCCTAAAAAAATATTAAAAAAAAATAATAATTTTAGCTGGGCATGAGGGCACACACCTGTAATCTCAGCTACTCAGTAGGCTAAGGCAGAAAGACCACAAGTTCAAGGCCAATCTGGGCAATGTAGTCAGACCCTGCCGCAAAATAAAAAATTAAAACAACAGTGGGGGCTGGGATTGTGGCTCAGCAGTAGAGCACTCGCCTAGCGCATGGGCGACCCGGGTTCGATCCTCAGCACCACGTACAGATAAAATGCATTGAATAAAACGCATTGTGTACAACTAAAGCAAATAAATAAGAATATTAAAAAAAAAAAAAAACAGGGGGTGTAGCTCAGCTATAGAGCACCCTTGCATCCAATTGCTAGTATGGAAAAAAATTGTTTTAAAATAGAAAAGCCATCAATTAGCTGATGAATGGACAAAGTGTGGTATATACAGCCAAAGGAATATTTTTCAGACTTAGAAAAGGTTAAAAAATCCTGTTACATGTTACAACACAGATGAACCTTGAAGGTGTCAGGCTAAGTGAAATTGACCTGTGGTAAAAGGACAAGTACCTCGTCATTCCACTTACACAAAAAACCTAGAGCAGTCAAATTCAGAGACAGAAGCCGGGCACAGTGGCGCACACCTGTAATCCCAGCACTTGGGAGGCTGAGACAGGAGAATCGCGAGTTCAAAGCCAGCCTCAGCAATGGTGAGACCTTAGCAACTCAGTGAGACCCTGTCTCTAACAAAATACAAAAAAGGGCTGGGGATGTGGCCCAGTGGTCCAGTGCCCCTGAGTTCAATCCCCAGTACCCCCCCCCAAAAAAAAAAAATTCAAGAGACAGAGAGTAGAATGGTGGGTGCGGGAGGCTGAGCATGGGACATAGAGTTATTGTTTAATGGGTACAGAAATTCAGGTTTGCAAGATGAAAGATTTCTGGATGCTGGTTGCACAGCAATGTAAATGTTTTTAACACTAATACTACGGAACTGTTCTCTCTCTTTCTTTTCTTTTCTTTTCTTTTTTTTTTTTTTTTTTTTTTGGTACCAGGGATTAAACTCAAGGGCACTTAACCACCGAGCCACATTCTGAACCCTTTTTATTTTTTTAGACAAAGTCTCACTAAGTTGATTTAGGGTCTAAATTGCTGAGGCTGGCCTCAAACTTGCAATCCTGGGTTAGTGCAATAGAGGGCCCACGTCAGCCCCCAGGCTCAGAGGCAGAGCGCTAGCCTACCATACGTAAAGCACTGGGTTTGATCCTCAGCACCACAAAAAATAAAATAAAGATATTGTGCCCACCTGTAACTAAAAAATAAATATTAAAAAAAAACATGCAATCCTGCTTCACGCTCCTGAGTTGCTGAGATTACAGGTGTGTGCCACCACCACACCCAGATGGAATGGTACTTTTAAAAATGGCTAACATGGTAGATTTTATATTATATGTATTTCATCATGATTAAAAATAAAATTAAGGGGCTAGGGTTGTGGCTCAGCAGTAGAGCGCTCGCCTAGCACATGTGCCGCCCGAGGTTGATCCTCAGCACTACATAAGAATAAAGGCATTGTGTACAACTAAAAAGCAAATAAATAATTTTTTTTAATTATTAAAAAAATTTTTAAGTACAAAAGCCTCTTTTAGCCAGGTGCACACCAGTAATCCTAGTGGCTCAGGAGGCTGAGGCAGGAGGATCAAGTGTTCAGAGGCAGCCTCAGCAATATAGCAAAGCCCTAAGCAACTCAGAGAGACCTTGTCTCTAAGTAAAATATAAAAAAGGGCTGAGGATGTGGCTCAGTGGTAAAAGCGCCCCTGGATTCAATCCCTGCCCCCCCCCCAAAAAAAGCCTCTTTTAAGTAAAAGAGGCTGTGTCTTATTTGTCCTATACAATAAAAATAGTCACCCTTTAAAGATGACTATAGGGGGTACGGCTCAGTGGTTGAGCACTTACCAGCATGCATGTAGCCCTGAGTTCCACCCCTAGCACTGCCAAAAATAAAGAATGAAGAAAGTCTCTAGATGGTTTGAGGTCCCTCTACAGGGATCTGCAGTCCTTGTCTGAAGTTTAATTACAAATTATTATTTGTCTTTTATTATTGAGTTGTAAGAGTTCTTTGTATGGTTTACATATATGATTTGCAAATATTTTCTGCCAATCTGCAGATTGTCTTTTACTTTCTTGATGATGTCTTTTTTTTTTTTTTTTTTTTTTTTTTTTTTTGTACCGGGGATTGAACTCAGGGGAACTCAACCACTGGGACACATCCCCAGCCCTTTTTTGTATTTTATTAGAGACAGGGTCTCACTGAATTGCTAAGTGCCTCGCCGTTGCTGAGTCTGGCTTTGAACTCGCGATCCTCCTGCCTCAGCCTCCCAAGTGCTGGGATTACAGGAGTGTGCCACCGCGCCCGGCTCATCCCTATTTTTGTATTTTATTTAAATACAGGGTCTCACTGAGTTGCTTGGTGCCTCCCGCTTGCTGAGGCTGGCTTTGAACTTGCGATCCTCCTGGCTCAGCCTCTCAAGCTGCTGGGATTACAGGCGTGCGCCACCGCACCCGGCGTATGATGTCTTTTAATGCACAAGAGTTTTAAATTTTGCTGGAGTTCAAGTTTTCCGTTTTTTTTTTTTTTTTTTTTTGTACCAGGGATTGAACTCAGGGGCACTCGACCACTGGGCCACATCCCCAGCCCTTTTTTGTATTTTATTTAGAGACAGGGTCTCACTGAGTTGCTAAGTGCCTCGCCATTGCTGAGGCTGGCTTTGAACTCGCTATTCTCCTGCCTCAGCCTCCCAAAGTGCTGGGATTACAGGCGTGCGCCACCGCGCCCGGCTAAGTTTTCCGGTTTTGCATCTTGATTTTTTTTGTTGTTGTTGTTTTTCATATTTTATTTTTTATTTTTTTGGTACCAGGGATTGAATTCAGGAGCACTCGACCACTGGGCCACATCCCCAGCCCTTTTTTGTATTTTTTATTAGAGACAGAGTCTCACTGAGTTGCTAAGTGCCTCGCCATTGCTGAGGCTGGCATTGAACTCGTGATCCTCCTGCCTCAGCCTCCCAAGTGCTGGGATTACAGGCGTGCGCCACCGCACCCAGCATCATCTTGATTTTTTTACTCAGCCCTTGCTTTAGCTGCTTGTGATGGATGGGATGTTCACTGAAAGAGCATCAGATGTCAGCCAGGCACCGTGGCAGATACCTATAATCCCAGTGACTCTTGAGGCTGAGGCAGGAGGATGGCATATTTGAAGCCAGATTTGGCAATTTAGTGAGACCCTGTCCCAAAATAAAAAATAAAAAGGCCTGAGGATGTGGTTCAGTGGTTGTTATGGTCTGCCCTCCCCGACCAGGCTCATGTGTGAGGCCACCCGAGGATTTTCAGAGGAGAAATGATTAGATTGTGAGACCGGTGACCTGATCAGTCGCCAAATCCACTGATGTGTATTAGCTGGGTTCTCATCAACGACCTGTGCAGACGAGATGAACTGGGTTTAAAAGAGCTGGCTGCGCGGGGGCTGGGGTTGTGGCTCAGCGGCAGAGCGCTCGCCTTGAACGTGCGCAGCCAGGGTTCGATCCTCAGCACCACATAAACATAAATGCATTACATTGTGTTAGTTAATGTACAACTAAAGTAAGTAAATAAATATAAAAAAAAAAAAAAAAAAAAGAGCTGGCTGTGACATTAAGCTAAGAAATGGCGAAAAAATCACAACACAGAGAGTAGTTTTTAAACCAAGGGCAGGGCAGCTCTGTGACCTTAAGTGTCAGCTTCCATGCTGGAAAGAGAGTGCTGGAAAAAGAGCATGAGCTAGCCGGGCGGGCGCGGTGGTGCACGCCTGTAATCCCAGCACTTTGGGAGGCTGAGGCAGGAGGATCGCGAGTTCAAAGCCAGCCTCAGCAATGGCGAGGCACTTAGCAACTCAGTAAGGCACTTAGCAACTCAGTGAGACCCTGTCTCTAAATAAAATACAAAAAAAAAAAGGGCTGGGGATGTGGCCCAGTGGTCAAGTGCCCCTGAGTTCAATCCCTGGTACAAAAAAAAAAAAAAAGAGCATGAGCTGTTTCCTTTATTTTGTAGCAGGGGGCACTACACTTCAGAGGCAGGGATAAGGTTTCAAGGGTGGAGTCTTGCTTCCTGATGTCTTGTGGTCAGCAGATTGATTGACATCTTGGCAAGTCACTCCCATCTCAGGTGCTGTGTGGGATCTTAGGTAGAGGTAAAGGGGGAAGCTCACCTGCATCATGCGATCACTCCCTGTCAGGGAGCCTGCAGTGCCAGGCCTGCCCCCTCATTTGGCTACTATGTGCAATAGTTTACCCACACAGCCCATGACGACTTGTGACACTGGGTGGTAACCGAAGGCAGGTAGGCCGTGGCTGGAGGAAATAGGTCACTACTATGGGTGTGCCTTTGGGATTTATATTTTGTCCCTGGTGAGTGGAACTCAGAATTTGCTCTCTGCTTCCTGGTTGCCTTGTCCTGAGCTGCTTTCCTCTGCCACACCTTCCACCATGATGTTCTGCCTCACCTGGGGCCCAGAGCAATGGAGTCAGTTGACCATGGACTGAACCTCTGAAACCCTGAGCCAAAATCAACTTTTCCCCTTCTAAGTTATGCTTTTGGTCACAGTGATGTAAAAATAACTAAAACAGTGGTTAAGCACCCCTGGGTTCCATCCATGGTACCAACAAGAAAGTAAGAAAGAGAAGAAGAGGAGGAGGAAAAGGAGAACTTAGCATATTATTTCTCTTCCTCATCAATTTGCAATGTTTTTGTAGAATCTACTTCAACTATGTTGCCCTGGCTATCGCCCCACCCACTCACCTGGGTTTTCTAATACGGGGCATAACCTAATTTATCATTAGGCTCCAGCCAGGAGCAATTCACATCTTCAATTGATGTTTGTTGGTTTCATTTCCTGTGGTGAAACTGAAAGAATTATTAGAATTTCCAAGTCCTGGGCAATGCCTACCTCTACTGCAACAAATTCCAAACACACAGACATGTCTTTTCACATTCTCTAGGAAGCAGATGCCAAGAGGAGATTAGATGTGCTACAGCTTCCTGGAAGAAATACCTGTGGATGATAAGAGGTGGGTGAGGCAGAGGAAGCGCCTGGAGACCTGGATGCAGGCCTCATAGCTGTGCAAGGAGGGGTGAGAAGAGTCGCAGCTGGCCCACAGTTATCAAAAATGCTTCAGACAGACCACGGAGGGCTCGCTGTGGTAAGAATATGGCTTGAGATGTCCCCCAAAGTTTCACGTATTGAAAGCTTGGTCCTCGTGTGGTGATGTAAGAAGCTGTTAAGACTGTGTGTGTGTGTGTGTGTGTGTGTGTGTGTGTGTGTGTTTCTAGGGATCAATCCCAGGGCCACTCTACCATTGAGCTCACCCCAGACCCTTTTATTTTTCCATTCTGAGGCAGGGTCTTGCTAAGTTGCCCAGGCTGACCTGGATCTGACCATCCTCCTGCCTCAGTTGCCGGGTATCTAGGATTATAGGTGTGCACCACCGTGGTAGAACCTTTAAGAAGTAGAACTTTCTAGGAGGTCACTGGGGTCCTGCCCTCAAAGGGATCCCAGCTACTTTTCAGGAGAAGGTTTTTATTTTTTGTTGTGGTTCCAACACTCTCTCTTTTCTGGACTGAGTCGAAGTGGGCCAGTTCAACAGGCTCAGTGGGGGCCTGAGTGTAAGGACTGCTGTCCTGACCACAGAATCCGGCCTTCCAGCTCCATGGGGGCTATGTCAATGAATAAAGATGACTCTTAGGCTTTTAGTCTCAGGTTTTTTTTTTTTTTAATATTTATTTATTTACTTTAGTTGTACATTTATGTTTACGTGGTGCTGAGGATCGAACCCGGGCCGCGCACGTGCGAGGCGAGCGCTCTGCCGCTGAGCCACAATCCCAGCCCAGTCTCAGTTTTAAATTAAGTGAATTTTATAGGCAGAGAGTGAAGAGTAATACAAGTAGGTCATAATTGTAAACCTGGGTTGTAGGGTCAGACTTGAATTTCCCCCTAAGATGTGTTTTCTCTGAACTCTTAATGAGTACCCCTCCTTAGGATCCCCAAACAATCTCCTCCAGCTCTACCCCAGCAGCTTAACTCTGAGACCATGGCCCAAAATCACAGATGGCTCAGATCAGCCCTGATAAAGGGAACTCACTTTTAAGAGGCTGTCTTGGTACATTTTCTGTTGCTCTAACAAAATACCTGAGGTTGGATACTTTATAAAAAGAAGAGGTTTATTTATCTTACAGTTCTGGAGGTTAAAAGTCCAAGATTGGATTACCTTGTCTTTTTTGCCTCTGGTAGGGATCTCCTTGACTGTGTTACAATATGGGAGATGCGCAGAAAGGGAAACAACTACTTGCAAAAGGGGCCAAGAAAGGGGGGAGGGAGAGGGAGAAAAGGAAAAAGAAAAGGTGTTTGAATGAGATGGATATCATTTTCCTAAATGCGTGATTAAAGACCTGAATTGTACGAATATACTCTGTATACAAATAATTGTATGTAAAAAGATGCTAAATACATGCACTATGAGTTGTACATATTAAAAATTATTTAAAAAAAAAAGCCAGATTTAAAAAAAAAAAAAGATTTTAGGGCCACTGAGTAACCCTTTCACTAAAGTGTGTTAAGATAATTTCAGCCTCACCGAGCATATACACATGAGGTATTTGCAAGCATTCCTCAATAGTCTTGGCCTGATTCTTTTAAATCTAGGGATATTTCTGAGTAAATACATTATATTTGGGTTCTTTTCAAGACCTTGAGATAACTCAAAAAGGATTAGGTGGGGAAAAACTTCTGTGAAATACAACAAGTGGCTACATGTATGTGATTCATGTTCCCCTGAAATCCTGAAGCACAATAATTGCAAAGTCTTTATGCTGGGGCAGCACATTATTCATGTTCAAAGATAGAAGTGAACTCCATTGTATTAGACAAAGGGAATGGAGGGAAGAGAGGAGGGGTGGAAATAGGAAAGACAGTAGAGTGAATCAGACATAACTGTCCTATGTTCGTATATGAACACTTGACCAGTGTAACTCCACATCATGTTCAACCACAAGAATGGGATCCTAATTAGAATAAGTTATACACCATGTATGTTTAATATGACAAAATGCACTCTATTGACATGTGTATCTAAAAATAACATACAATAAATAGAAATTAACTCATAAAAAAAAAAGGGGCCAAGAAACATGGTTGGCCTCAATTTATAACAACATACTCTTGAGACAACTAGCCTGGGTTTTTTTTTTTTTTTTTTTTTTTTTGTGTGTGTGTGTGTGTGTATGTGTGCTGGGAATTGAACCCAGGGGTGTTTAACCACTGTGCCACATCCCAAGCCCTTTTCTTATATATATATATATATATATATATATATATATATATATATATATATATATTAGATGTTGATGGACCTTTATTTTTATTTTATTCATTTATTTATATGTGGTGCTGAGAATTGAATCCAGTGCCTCACACATGCTAGGCAAGTGCTCTACTTTGAGCCACAACCCCAGCCCCCACCAAGCCCTTTTATATATATTTTTTTTTAATTTTGAGACAGGGCTTCATTAAGTTGCTTAGGGCCTCACTAAGATGCTGAGACTGGCCTCAAATTTACAATCCTCCTGCTTCAGTCTCCTAAATCACTGGGATTATAGGTATGTGCTACCACACCCACCCTAAAAGGGTTCTGAGAGAACTACTTAATCCCTTTAGAGGGTAGTGCCCCTAGTGACCTAACCTTTACTTCCTAGCCCACCTCTTAGAGGTCCCACCACCTCTCAACAATGCCACACTAGGATCAAGCTTCCAGCACATGAACTTTTGGGAGACACACTCAAACCATATCTAAACCACAGCAGAGGCCTGGGTCGGGTCCACTAGAAGCAGAGACTGAGGTAGGGATTCTCAAGCAACTGACTCATTGAGGGAAGGAGAGAAATGTAAGCAAGTGAGGGAAGCAGCACAGGGCAGGGAGAGAAGTCAAGCAAACAGGCATTTTTCAGGAGTGTCTAACCACAGTCTGATCCTACAGGGATTTCAGGAGGGTTTATTGTACTGCAGAGTTTGTCCCATCTTGAGGCTGGGAAGCTGGGTTTTTATGCCTCGCCCCATTAGTCAGTCATTGGCCATGATGTCTGTGTGTTAAACTCCCAGGCAGCTTCTGGAAAGACAGCTTCCATTAGCTAAGAGAATCCTCCAGAGATGTGACCGTGAGCTTTATCCAGCCAGAGTAACCAGGGGAGTGGGCACACTGGACTGATAAAGAAGACCTGGGTAGGGTACCAGCGGCAGTCACCACACAGACAACAGCATGCACTACACAGACAGACAACAGTGTCCACCACACAGACAATAGCAGCCACTACACACGCAACAGAGTCTACCACCGAGACAAGAGTGTTTAGCCCTGAGACAAGAGCGTCCACCACAGACATGACGGCATCTATCAATGAGACAGCAGCACTGACCACAGAAACAAGAGCATCTACCACAGAGACAACAGTCTCCATTACAGAGAAAACACCACCTGCCAGAGAGAGAACAGCCTCCACTACTGAGACAGTCTCACTTCACTTCAGTGTGAACTAGAAATATTCTGAGCAAAGTTTGAGACTGGGTTGGAACATCGTGATCATAGGAAGGGATTAACGAAAAGTTTGAACTTGAGTAGGTCTTCACAAAATGTAAACAGTATGATCTAAATTTATTATTGATATTATGTTTCACCAATTTAATGAAAGTGCCCTTTGGTCTTATTGTGCCTGATGACAAAAGAAATGTATGTTAACTGTGTGTAAATTCTTCAGTTATTAAAGTAATTCATATCTTAGAAAGGAGAAGTTCCCGTGTTGTCATGTACCTCACCCCACACTCCCATCCTGATAGGACCACTGTTAGGAGTAGGAAGTGGGGCCAGAGGTGTACAAAATGAATGATAAAAAAGCATCACGTACATGGGGCTGGGGTTGTGGCTCAGCGGCAGAGCGCTCGCCTCGCACGTGTGCGGCCCGGGTTTGATCCTCAGCACCACGTAAACATAAATGCATTGCATTGTGTACAACTAAAGTAAATAAATAAATATTAAAAAAAAAAAAAAAAAAGCATCACGTACAATAGCATAAAAAATGTAAAGATCAAGCCGGGTGCGGTGGCAAATGCCTGTAATCCCAGCACTTGGGAGGCTGAGGCAGGAGGATCGTGAGTTCAAAGCCAGCCTCAGCAGTGGCGAGGCACTTAGCAACTCAGTGAGACCCTGTCTCTAATAAAACACAAAAAAAGGGCTGGGGATGTGACCCAGTTGTCGAGTGCCCCTAAATTCAATCCCCGGTAACAAAAAAAAAAAAAAAAGGGGGGGGGCTGGGATTGTGGCTCAGCGGTAGAGCGCTCACCTAGCAAGTGCGCAACCCAGGTTCAATCCTCAGCACCACGTAAAAACAAAGGCATTGTGTACAACTAAAGCAAATAAATAAATATTAAAAAAAAAAAAAAAAGAAAGAAAAAGTGAAAAAAGAAAGAAAGGAAGAAAGAAAAAAAAAAAGAAATTTACAAATCTAGGGCTGGAACCATAGCTCAGTAGTGTAGAACTTGCCTAGTGTGCACAGGCCGGGTTTAATTCCTAGTGCTGGGGGGGAAAAAAGTGTTTGCAATGACCATAAAAAATATGTGCATGATCTCTATTCAAAAAAATCTGAAAACTAAGACTTTTTTTTTTTTCTGTACTGTGGATTTAATCCAGGGGCTCTTTAGCAGTGAGCTACATTCTCAGTGCTTTTTATTTTTTTTATTTTGAGACAGGGTCTGTTGCTTAGGGCCTTGCTGGGTCACTGAGCCTGACCTTGAACTTGCCATCCTCCTGCCTCAGCTTCTGGAGCAGCTGGGATTACAGGCATGTGCCACCACACCTGGATGAAAACTAAGACATTTTTTTTAAAAGCCTGGAAGGTTTTCTGGAACACTGCTCCACTTCTCACGGTAAGCCTTTTCCTTAGCCCATTTGGGTGGGGATTTGTTCCCTGACTGGACTACACCATTTTTCTAGAAGCATGAGTCAACGGTTTATTTATCAGGAATGGTGGCAAATATATTACATGTACCCTTTCCTTTGTCTTCGGGACAGTCCTGTGCGCTGTTATTTATCACCACTGGAAAAGAGGAAGCCCAGGGCTGGGGTTGTGGCTCAGCGGTAGAGCGCTCGCCTAGCACGTGCGCGGCCCGGGTTCGAGCCTCAGCACCACGTACAAATAAACGCATTGTGTACACCTAAAGCAAATAAATAAATATTAAAAAGAAAAAAAAAAGAGGAAGCCCAGGGGTCACAGTCACTCAATGGGAAGCTCTGGCTCAGGCCAACCCGACCTGGGAAACAGTCCTTAGCATCACCTCTCAATGATTGGAAGCTCAGCCTTCAGATTGATAGTGAAGCAATCTTTTTAAGCCCAAAGCTTTAGGAACGTTTATAAAATAAACTTCAAAAATTTCGTATGATGGTATCGCTGATCCTCACTGAGGAGAAAACCTGGGTGTAAATAAACCCTTCCGGGCAACTGCGGAATGGAAGTCATCCCTTGCACGTGCAGCGACAACAGTCAGCCACTAGATGGCTCTGCGGCTCTTTGTGGTTTGAGGTTCCCAGGGGCCAAACCAAGAGACAATAGAAATGAGAAAATCAAGGACTATGTAGGACCTTTCCAAAAAGCCTAATGTACTGAATTTAAAAGGCAATCCTATATTCTGAGATCATGTTCTTTCTACTCTTTTTTTTTTTTAAATATTTATTTATTTACTTTAGTTGTACACAATGCAATGCATTTATGTTTATGTGGTGCTGAGGATCGAACCCGGGCCGCACACGTGCGAGGCGAGCGCTCTGCCGCTGAGCCACAATCCCAGCCCCATCTTTCTACTCTTTTGAGTGGTAATAGATGATTGCTCCTTGGCAAATATTCTTGCTTGGCAAAACTGACCTATCTTAGACACACCCTCTCCCCCAACTTTTTTTTTTTTTTTTCCTAATATCACTAAAGTGTGGATTCTGAAAGTATAGGATCAGTAAAGTACCAACTTGTTGGTGTGCACCTTGCTGGGGATCAAACCCAGGACTTTGCACATGGTAGGCAAGTACTCGACCACTAAGCTATACCCCAGCCCAAGTCCAATGTCTTAATGTGATTTAAAGATTCCCAGCCTTCCACACTAAGATCCCTCTGCAAGTTAAATATAGATATTATATTTAGAAGCTCTTTCCCCTCCTTTGTAGATTGTAAAATGAAAAAATGTTGGTTGAAAAAATTCCTGAAGTCAGGCTGGGGTTGTAGTTCAGTGGTAGAGGGCTTGCCTGGCATGTGTGGGGCACTGGGTTCAATTTTCAGCACTGCATGTAAATAAAATAAAGGTCTATTGACAACTAAAAAATATTTAAAGCCAGGAGCGGTGCCACATGCCTGTAATCCCAGCACTTGAGAGGCTGAGGCAGGAGGATCGTGAGTTTAAAGCCAGCAATGGCGAGGCACTTAGCAACTCAGTGAGACTCTGTCTCTAATAGAATATGAAAAAGAGCTGGGGATGTGGCCCAGTGGTCGAGTGCCCCTGAGTTCAATCCCCAGTACCCCCAAAAAAAATATTTAAAAAAAAAGAAGAAGAAGAAGGTACAATGTATGGGAAGTTGGTTCTAGAGAAAGTAAAGTGGGAAATCTTTTAGTGCATCAAAAGTCATGGCACAGTTGAGGGGCTGGCTGAGCATGCTCAAAGCTGCAGGGTTTGGGGATGTGCCAAAGTAGTTAAGAGAGGATGGAAAAGAGAATCCCAAATGAATATGATATTTTGTTTTGCACTTAAAAGTTGTTGAGTGTCCAAATGTCTGTGTCTTTTGGTGTGGCCAAAAGACATCAAAGCCCTGGGATGGGCATAGAAGATGATCCAGTTATCAGACACAGCAGTTTTGTTTGATTTTTGTTTTATATTTGCTTTTAACAACTGTTAAACCGGGCATGGTGGTGCACATATGTAATCCCAGTGGCTGGGGAGGCAGAGGCAGGATTGCAAGTTCAAGGCCAGCCTCAGCAATTTAGCGAGGCCTTAAGCAACTTATTGGGACTCCATCTCAAAAAATCTGGGGATTTGGCTTAGTGATTAAGTACCCCTGGGTTCAGGCCCTGGTACAAAAAAAAAAAAAAAAAAAAAACTGTTGAAATCTGAAATGCTCAGTATGGCCTTATTTATAGAAGTCTTCACTGACTCCTGCTGCTTTGCATAGACAACACCAGCTGCACTGCGGTTTCTTGGCCTTGCTTGAAATTTTATTTCTCTGAGTCTCTGACTCCCCTCCCTGTTCCTGGTACTGGGGATTGAATCCATGAATCCATGGTGCTATACCACTGAGCTACATCCCCAACCATTTTTATTTTGAGACAGTCTTGCTAAGTCCCTGAGGCTGACCTTAAACTTGCCATCCTCCTGCTAAGCCACTACAGTGGCAACTTCTGTGTTTCTTTCTTCTTCTTTTGTTTTTTTAAATATTTATTTATTTGCTTTAGTTGTACACAATGCAATGCATTTATGTTTACGTG
Source organism: Tamias sibiricus (assembly GCA_025594165.1). Taxonomy (NCBI): domain Eukaryota; kingdom Metazoa; phylum Chordata; class Mammalia; order Rodentia; family Sciuridae; genus Tamias; species Tamias sibiricus. Next base: position 20,201,744 of record CM046664.1, read on the forward strand.
GTGCTGAGGATCAAACCCGGCTGCACGCGTGCTAAGCGAGCGCTCTACCGCTGAGCCACAACCCCAGCCCTCTTTCTTCTTCTAATATATTTTTTTAGTTGTAGATGGACACAATACCTTTATTTTATTTATTTTTATGTGGTGCTGATGGTTGAACCCAGTGCTTCATGCATGCTAGGAAAGCGCTCTACCACTGAGCTACAGCCTCAGCCCCTTCTATGTTTCTTTTTTTTTTTTTTTTTTTTTGTCCTGGGGATTGAACTCAGGGGCACTCGACCACTGGGCCACATCCCCAGCTCTTTTTTGTATTTTTTAGAGACAGGGTCTCACTGAGTTGCTAAGTGCCTCACCATTGCTGAGGCTGGCTTTGAACTCGTGATCCTCCTGCCTCAGCCTCCCAAGTGCTGGGATTACAGACGTGCGCCACTGTGCCCAGCTTCCCTTCTATGTTTCTTGAACTAACAATATCCTTAGACCTACTCTGTGCTGGTCACGGTTCTAATTGCCATACACTTTGGGTGTACACAATATGAATAATTCCTCCCAAGTGTCCAATGAAGAAGAAACTGAGACTGCTGAGATGTGGTGATTGTGATGTGACTTTCCCACTTTGGGTCATGCAAGATGATCCCAGGTTCTATCCAGGCCCAGGATTCTGGGAGCTGAGCTGGGTGTGGGTGAACTGCAGCTGTAGGGTGTAGGGTGCAGAATAAGGAGGAATTGGAGTCTGAGCCTTGGATGAGGAAATCCAGGCAAAGTCCCAAGTGTTGAGTTTAGGAAAATAAATATTAAGCAAGAGTCAGATTAGGAGCCAGGAGTGGGCAGCTCAGAGCAAGATGGGTCAGAAGGCCCAGGAGGCAGGGCCAGAAAGATTCCCAGAGACAAAGGGGTCAAGGGGCAAATGAATTTTAGAAGGTGCTGCTGTGTAGTACCTAGAATCCATAACATCAAATCACAAAGGACAGCAAGAAAAGAGGCTAGCCCAATATCCTGGGAGTCCCCTGGAGTTAGTGGTGGTGGGCAAGATGGTGGGGGACCACTCCCCTCTCATCGCTCTTCTCCCTCCTCCCTCTGGGTGCTAAGAGCTCTAAAATTAACCTCAGTTTTACTAAATAGGAAATAGGCATGCAAAATAGTTCAGGGGCATGCAATTTGATCATTCTAATTCTAGTTTCCCATTTTTAAACCATATATATTTTGTGTTTAGTCAAAGCAGATTTTTTAAAAAAATCTGCTATTATTTTTGTTTATTTATTTTTATGTGGTGCTGAGGATTGAACTTGTGCCTCCCATGTGCTAGGTGAGCGCTCTACCACTGAGCTACTACCCCAGCCCCCAAAGCAGATTTTTAAAAGCTTACAACAAAAACCATGAGCTGCCGTGCCATGCATGGTAGTGCATGCCTGTAATCCCAGCACTTGGGAGTCTGAGGCAGGAGGATCGTGAGTTCAAAGCCAGCCTCAGCAATGGCGAGGCACTAAGCAACTCAGACCCTGTCTCTAATAAAATACAGAAAAGGGCTGGGGATGTGGCCCAGTGGTCGAATTCCCCTGAGTTCAATCCCCAGTACAAATAAACAAACAAAAGAAAGAACATTTGCCTGGCATGTTCCAGGCCCAGACCCCAGCAACACACACCACACACACATACACATACACACACCAGGTACTTACTTACCCCTTGCCTCTCCTCAGTCTTGTCTCTCTCTCTCTCTTCCTTCCTTCCTTCCTTTCTTTCTTTCTTTCTTTCTCCAGTACTGGGGATCAAACCAGGCCCTACCACTGAGCTACATCCCTAGCCTTTTTTTTTTTTAATATATTTTTTAGTTGATGATGGACCTTTATTTTATTTATTTGTATGTGGTGCTGAGAATCGAACCCAGTGCCTCATGCATGCTAGGCAAGTGCACTACCACTGAGCCACAATCCCAGTCCCATCCCTACCTCTTTTCTTTCTTTCTTTTTTTTTTTTTTGGTACTGTGGCACTCGACCACTGGGCCACATCCCCAGCCCTATTTTGTATTTTATTAGAGACAGGGTCTCACTGAGTTGCTAAGTGCCTCACCATTGCTGAGGCTGGCTTTGAACTTGCGATCCTCCTGCCTCAGCCTCCCAAGTGCTGGGATTACAGGCGTGCACCACCACGCCCGGCTCTCCTTTTTTATTTATTTTATTTATTTATTTATTTATTTTTTAAAATATTTATTTATTTGCTTTAGTTGTACACAATGTGTTTATTTGTACGTGGTGCTGAGGATTGAACCCGGGCCGCGCACGTGCGAGGCGAGCGCTCTACCGCTGAGCCACAATCCCAGCCCTCCTTTTTTATTTTTTGAGACAGAGCCTCACTAAAGTGGCTGAAGCTGGTGTCAAGCTTGTGATCCTCCTACCTCAGCCTCCCAAGTTCCTGGGATTATAGGCATGCACCACTTGGTCATTTTCACCACCCCAAAAGAAACTTCATATCCTTTAGCCATCATCCTCAACCCCTCTTTCCACCCCCAATCCCAGTCCTAGGCAACCCACTCATCTTTTTTTTTTTTTTTTGGTACTGGGGATTGAACTCGACCACTGGGCCACATCCCCAGCCCTTTTTTTTGTATTTTATTAGAGACAGGGTCTCACTGAGTTGCTAAGTGCCTCGCCATTGCTGAGGCTGGCTTTGAACTCACGATCCTCCTGCCTCAGCCTCCCAAAGTGCTGGGATTACAGGCGTGTGCCACCGGGCCCGGCTTCTCATCTGTTATTTATCTCTATGAACTTGCCTTTACAGACATCTCATTATATACCAAATCAAACAATATGTTATTCTTTTGTGAATGGCCTCTTTCACTTAGCATAAAGTTTTCTTCTTCTCCTCCTTTGATTCATGTTTATTTATTTATTGGTGCTAGGGATTGAACCCAGGTCCTCGTGCATGCTGAGCAGGAGCTGGATCACTGAAGTATGCTCCGGCCCAGAAAAAAGTTTTCAAGGGGGAGGTAGGCTGAGGTTTTGGTTCAGTGGTACAGCGCTTGCCTAGCATGTGTGAGGCCCTGGGTTCGAATCTCAACACCACATATAAATAAACAAATAGTCTATCAACAACTTAAAATTAAATATTAAAAAAATAGTTTTCAAGGTTCATTTAGGTTGTGGCATGTATTAGTACTCCCTTTATTTTTTATTTTATTTTTTTTCCAGTAGAGAGGATTGAACCCAGGGGCACTCTACCACTGACCTAGTATCATCCCCAGCCTCCAGCTCTTTCTATGTTTGATTTTGAGATCAAGTCTTGTTAAATTGCTGAGACTGGACTTGAAGCTGCAATCCTGCCTCAGCTCCCAAGTTGCTGGGATTATAGACGTGCATCACTCCAGCTGGCTGCATGTGACTACTTTTGATACTTTCCGCAAGTGAGATCATATAATATCTGTCTTTTTGTGGCTGGCTTATTTCACATAGCATAATGTCCTCAAGGTTTATCCATGCTGTAGCTTCTGTCAGAATTTCCTTCCTTTTAGCCAGGTGTGGTGGCACATGCCCATAATCCTAGCTACTCAGAAATGAGGCAGGAGGATCTTAAGTTCAAGGTCAGCCTTGGAAATTTAGTGAGACCCTGTCTCAAAATTTAAAAAATTTAAAAAGGGCTGGGGATGTGGCTCAGGGATTAAGCACTCCTGGGGTAAATCCCCATACCAAAATAATACTTGTTGGGGTAGCTGGCGCACAGATCCACGAGAGACACAACTCTGAGTGCAAGCAGAGTTTATTGACCGAGAATATCTGCCAGGCTGCCCTTCTGTAAGGCACAGTAGCCTTTGTCACTTGAATATATCTTTTGGACAAGGGACAAGAACAAGCTACAATTGACCTTGGGTGCAGGTGGTTGGGTAACAACAGTTTTTTTTGTGTTTAGGGACCTTGGGGGGTGTGGTTATGGGGACAGGGTGTCTTAAGTTTCTTTTTCTTGGCAGTTTATAAGTTTTGGTTTGGGGTCAAGATGGAGTCCCAAGCCGGGCGCGGTGGCACACGCCTGTAATCCCAGCACTTTGGGAGTCTGAGGCAGGAGGATCGCGAGTTCAAAGCCAGCCTCAGCAATGGCGAGGCACTTAGCAACTCAGTGAGACCCTGTCTCTAATAAAAACACACAAAAAAGGCTGGGGATGTGGCCCAGTGGTCAAGTGCCCCTGAGTTCAATCCCCGGTACCACAAAAAAAAAAAAAAAAAAAAGATGGAGTCCCCAGAACCAAAATGGGACCAAACTAATGTCTAGGTTCCTAACAACAACAATAGTGCTATGAACATGGATGTACAAATATCTTCAGTCCCTGCTTTGAATTCTTTTGAGTATATATTCATTCTTTATTTTTGGGGGGTGGGTACCAGGGTCACTCAACCACTGAGCCACATCCCCAGTTCTATTTTGTATTTTATTTAGAGACAGGGTCTCACTGAGTTGCTTAGTGCCTACCTGTTGCTGAGGCTGGCTTTGAACTCGTGATCCTCCTGCCTCAGCCTCCTGAGGCACTGGCATGACAGGTGTGCACCACCGTGCCTGGCTCATTAACTTTTTTGATTGCTGATTAATATTCCATTGCATAGATAGACCACATTTCATTTATCCATTCTTCAGTCAATGGGCCCTGGGTTGTTTCTACTTCTTGGCTATTATGAATAAGGTAGAAGGAACACTCCACCCCTGGGCCACATCCCTAGCCCTTTTTTGTATTTTATTAGAGACAGGGTCTCACTGAGTTGCTAAGTGCCTTGCCATTGCTGAGGCTGCCTTTGAACTTGCGATCCTCCTGCCTCAGCCTCCCAAGTGCTGGGATTACAGGCGTGTGCCAGGGCGCCGGCCCTTTGCCTATTTTTAACCACATTGTTTCTCTTTCTTATTGAATTGTAACATTTTGTGTGATCTAAATACACATTTCTTATCAGGTATAGATTTTGCAAACATTTTCTCCCATTCTGTGAGATATAAATATACATTTTTTTACTCCTTCAATGTTTGAAGAACTTATTTTATTTCATTGTTTTTAGTACTGTGGATTGAACCTGGGACACTTAACCACTGATCAACATCCCCAGCCTTTTTTATTTTGAAACAGAGTCTCACTAAGTTGCTGAAGCTAGCTTTGAACTTGTGATCCTCCTGCCTCGGCCTCTTGTGTCACAGGGATCACAGGCATGTGCCACCATGCCAAAAAAAAAAAATTATTTTTTCTATCTTGATACTTGTTAAGTGGGTTTGGATCAGTTGAGAAACTAAAATTGAAAATCATTTTTATGCAAAATTTGAAGACATTGCCCCATGATTTCAAGATTTGAATGTTGCTGTTAGAAACTTCTATCCTGGGCTGAGGTTGTGGCTCAGCGGCAGAGCGCTCGCCTGGCACGTGCGCGGCCCGGGTTCGATCCTCAGCACCATGTACAAATAAACGCATTGTGTACAACTAAAGCAAATAAATAAATATTTAAAAAAAAAAAAAAAAAAAAAGAAACTTCTATCCTTTTGATTCCCAAATTATTGTGTATAATTGTTTTTCTTTCTAGAAACTTAGTATTCTCTTCTTATTCATAGTGCTTGGAAATGTAATGATGATTTAGGATATCTTTTTCCATTCTTTGTACTGTGTAGACAGAAAAACTTTTTAAGATAAATATTTATGGCCTCTTGTTCTGGGAAAATTTCTTGTGTTATTTCTTTTATAATTTCCTCGTCTCTGTGTTCTTTTTTCTTTCTTACTAGGACTCCTATTAGTTGGATGTTAGACCTTCTGGATTGAGCCACTGTTTTCCCTTTTTTTTTTTTCTCTTGTTCTCCATCTCTCTTTCTATCTCACTCTTTTCTTTTCCATCTCTTTTTGTCCTACCCTCAGACATTTCTTACAAGCCTTCTATTTCTTTTTTTTAATTGCAGCTGTCATACTTGTTATTACAAAGAAGTCTTTTTAGGTTTTGTTCCTTTCATAGCATCCTGTTCTGGTTTTGTGAATGCAACATTTTCTGTATTTCTTTTCTTTTTTTTTTTTTTTTTTTTTTTTTTTGTGTGGTACCGGGTATTGAACTCAGGGGCACTTGACCACTGGGTCACATCCCCAGCCCTTTTTTGTATTTTATTTAGAGACAGGGTCTCACTGAGTTGCTAAGTGCCTCGCCATTGCTGAGGCTGGCTTTGAACTCGCGATCCTCCTGCCATTGCTGAGGCTGGCTTTGAACTCGCGATCCTCCTGCCTCAGCCTCCCAAAGTGCTGGGATTACAGGCGTGCGCCACCGCGCCCGGCCATTTTCTGTATTTCTTTGAGTTTAAGATCTCTGCATCTTGGAGCATTTGTTTGTTATTGCTTTGTTTCCTCATGTTGCCGGGCATGCGCTGCCATGGTCTCTGTTTCCTTGGGTCCTTGTTTTTTTGTTTGTTTTTGTTTTGCTGTCAGTCCTTCATATCAAATGTTTTCCTCAAGTGCCTGGTGGATCTTTGGCCTCGATTCAAATTAAGAATTAAAATAGAGGGTTGGGGATTTAGCTCAGTTGGTAGTGCTTGCCTTGCATGCACAAGGTCCTGGGTTCAATCCCCAGCACACACACAAAAAAAGAATTAAAGTAGAAACTCAATTATAAGTTTGTATTTATGGATAAGGGGCTTGTTAACCACTTGATTTTCCCTGTAACATGATCAAGGGGGAAACTGTCTTTTTCAGTTGAAGACCCTCAGAATGATGGTGTGAGGAGTCATTATCTGGAACAACTCAGTTTTTCTATAAAAGAAACTCCATACTCCTGTCTGGTGATAAACTTTCTGGAAGTAGGAGAAATGTAGAGGACTGAAAGCCTAAGCATTTATTATACTGTCTTTCAATTAATCCCCTGTTTTTTGTTTTGTTTTTTGGTACTAGGGCTTGAACCCAGAGATGCCTAACCACTGAGCCACATCCCCAGCCATATTTTGTATTTTATTTAGAGACAGGGTCTCACTGAGTTGCTTAGGGCCTCGCTAATTTGCTGAGGCTGGCTTTGAGATCCTCCCACCATCACCTCCCAAAGCCGCTGGGAGTACAGGTGTGCGCCACTGCCCACAGCAATCCCTTTGTTCTTAATTCTGAGTTTTATCTCCATTCTCTGCCATTTCTGGAGTTCTGCTACAGTTTGGATTTGGAATGTCCTCCAAAAGCTTGTTTCTGAGCTTGGCAGTATTTGGAGGTGGTGGAAACTTCAAGAGGCGGGGCCTAGTGGTGCGGCTTTGAAAGGGATTGTGGGACCCCAGGCTCTTCCTCTTCCTCTCCTTCACTCCCTGGTCCTCAGGGGAGTGGTTTTGCTCTGCAATATGCTCCTGCGATGATGCTTGGCCACAGGTCTGAAGCCATGGGACCAAGCAATCATGGACAGGAACCTCCACAATTATGAGCCAAAATAAACCTTTTCTATATATAACTTGATTATCTCAGATATTTGTTATAGTGACTGGAAGCTGACAAACACAGGTCCCCAAATTAATAGCCTCTTAGACACAATTTTTCCCTATTCCAATATGTAGGTTTCTAGGGAACCAAATGATAGACTGAAATCTGTTCACTTTTCACCAGACATATCATGCCACGTCATCTCTTAAAACTTTCTATCATAAGCCGGGCGCGGTGGCGCACGCCTGTAATCCCAGCACTTGGGAGGCTGAGGCAGGAGGATCTCAAGTTCAAAGCCAGCCTCAGCAATGGTGAGGCACTTAGCAACTCAGTGAGACCCTGTCTCTAATAAAATACAGAAAAGGGCTGGGGATACGGCCCAGTGGTCAAGTGCCCCTGAGCTCAATCCCCGGCACAAAACAAAACTTTCTGCTAGATTTAGTAAATGAAAATCCAGAATTCCCAGTTAAATCTGAATTTCATGCAACAATGCAATATGTGGAACAGACTCACACTAAAAATGATCTGTTTCTCTGAAATTCAAATTGGACTGGTTGTCCTGCCCTTTACCTGGTAGGCTGACACACACAGCCAGGCTTTCTTGCTCCCTTCGCCTGCGAGCCCAGTGCCAGGGTCTGGGTGTTAATTTGATCCTCACAAAGATCTGAGGAGGGTCGCTCCCATCTCAGCATTCCGTGAGCAGGAAGTCCTGCCTTGAGGGTTGAGTAACCTGCCCAAAGTCACATAAGGAACAAGTGGCAGAGGCCAAAAGATGAGGCAAGAGTCAGACAAACGGTTGTGGCAGGATGGAAATCCAGGGTCTCTAACTGCAAAACTGCCACAAGTGACCACTGTGTTAAAGTCCCTCCCAAGAGATGGTGAAACTCAACTTCACGCTTGGGAGGAGGCTCCTTCCACTCAGAGGATATAAAGTTCTCTGAAACCAATTGATATAGAAAAGCCCCACATGGGAGTAATAACACAACCTCCTCCCAGAAAGTGCATTTATGAAAACAACTAATGAAGGACTGGAAACAGTTCCTTGGGGCAACACATTTAAAAATGGGGGCAGGTGTAGCTCAGTGGCAGAGCCCTGGCGTCGCACGTGGGAGGCACTGGGCTCGATCCTCAGTACCACATAAAAATAAAATAAAGGTATTGTGTCCATCTACAGCTAAAAAAAAATTAAAACAAAAAAAATGAATGACCAGAGCCGGGTGCGGTGGTGCACACCTGTAATCCCAGCACTTGGGAGGCTGAGGCAGGAGGATCACAAGTTCAAAGCCAGCCTCAGCAATGGCAAGGCACTTAGCAACTCAGTGAGACCCTGTCTCTAATAAAATACAAAAAAGGGCTGGGGATGTGGCCCAGTGGTCGAGTGACCCTGAGTTCAACCCCCAGTACCACCAAAAAAAACAAAAAAAAAAAAAAAAAAAAAGACCAACACATGGTAAACACACTTAAATTTTTATTTATCAGTGTTTTTTTTTTTTTTTTTTTTTTTTTTTTTTTTGTACCGGGGATTAAACCCAGGGGCACTCAACCACTAAGCCACGTCCCCAGCCCTATTTTGTATTTTATTTGGAGACACGACCTGAGTTGCTTAGCGCCTCGCCATTGCTGAGGCTGGCTTTGAACTCACCATCCTCCTGCCTCAGCCTCCAGAGCCACTGGGATTACAGGTCTGCTCCACTGTGCCCAGTTACTCAAATTTTATATATCAGTTTGTTGTTTGTTTGTTTAATTTAAAAAGGTGGGGGAGGGGGCTGGGGTTGTGGCTCAGCGGTAGAGCGCTCGCCTAGCGCACCCAGCCCGTGGGCGGCGGGGTTAGATCCTCAGTGTAGGAGTCTTGTTTGGGGAGATGGCTATTGATTGCGGTTGACTTCGGGCCACGGAGTTTTGGACATTGCCGCCTTCCATAGTCTCACGAGACTTGGCCCGGGATCTTGAGAGACTTGGGCCCAGCGTGGAGCGGGTGGGGGCCATTTTGGTTGTTGGTTGTTTGCTTGTGTGTGGTACGTGTTAGAGCCAGAGAGAGAAACTGACAGAATAAAGATCCTGTTTGTTTCCAGTCTGCCTCTGAACTTATTCCTGCGGCTTTGCTGCTCCAAGCGGCCATCGCTTCAGGCGGCGACACCTCAGCACCATGTAAAAATAAAGGCATTGTGTACAACTAAAACAAATAAATAAATATTAAAAAAAAAAAAGTGGGGGAACCCACTTGCAACTGAAAACACTAAAATAATAAAAATAGATTGAGCCTAGATAAATTTATCAACGAAAATGCTGACCTCTTTCCAGGACACTTCTCCCCACCCCCACCCCCAGCCTCAGCACTAGGGCTTGTACCCAGGGATTCCTGTATGCTAGGTAACTTCTCTATCACTGAGCTACACATCCAGCCCTTTTAATTTTATTTAAGATAGGGTCTCAGTCAGACACTGTGGTGCATGCCTATAATTCCAGCAGCTCAGGAGACTAAGGCAGGAGGATCCCAAGTTCAAAGCCAGCCTCAGCAATTTAGCGAGGCTCTAAGCAACTTAGCAGACCCTGTCTCAAAATGAAAAAAAAGAAAAATGGCTGGGATGTAGCTCAGTGGCTAAGGACCCCTGGGTTCAATCCCTGGTACCAAAGTAAATAAATAAAAAAAATAGGGTCTCATTATGTTGTCCAGGTCAGATGGCATCTGTGATCCTCCTCCCTCAGTGTCCTCAGCAACTGGGGTTACAGGCACATTGATCTGGTTAAGTAGTACTCTGCAGGAAAACCATGGATTTGGATTGGGCATCTGACCTGGACCCAAAAGCCCAAGCCAATACAGAATTTCATCATAGTAATTGAGCTTTGGTTGGTTGTGAAAGACGAGTGGCCAATGACCTAAAGGACCTGGAAGCAATTAACTAGTGAAGCTGTCACCAGTTGACAGGTTGATGGACAGAGCGGTAGCTAACACAGCTGTTTTTCTATTTTGCACCTGTTTTTTTCTTTTTTTAATTTCTTTAGAGCACTTTATTTGATTCAATACGCACTAAAAATATTTGCTTCTTAGACAATTATGTCAAATAATCTGAGTAGTCTATGGTGTGAATTGCTTAAACTGAATTTTTAAAAAGGTGAGTGATTTGCCACAAATCTGCTGACGTCTGAAAAATATCTAATGGCAAATTATTCTATTTTGGTCACTTTATATTCTAATGTGTCTGTCCTGTTTTTCGTGTGTTGTTTTGCTGTGCTGGGATGAACCCAGGCTCAGACCCTCGCTAGGCAAGTGCTCTGTCCCCAGCTCCAGCCCCAGCCCCTCTGTTTTTCTACCAAGGCTGATGATGACATTGTTGGTTGGAGTTCTAAGAACAGTCTCTGGTTCTGGAACTCCCAGTTCACAAATCATCTGTTTTGTTTCACTTTGCTCAAGTGAACTTCACTAAATTGAATTGGTCTAAGGAATTTTCCTGTTTACACCCAAGGGAGCCTTCATCCCTGTTGAGCAGTGATTCTCCCTTCCCCGACCCCAGCACCTGGCAAGCACAGATCTGCTTTCCACGTTGTATGTCCTTTCTTATTTATTTATTCATTTATTTATTTGCTTTAGTTGTACACAATGCAATGCATTTATGTTTACGTGGTGCTGAAGATCAAACCCGGGCCGCGCATGTACGAGGCCAGCGCTCTGCCGCTGAGCCACAACCCCAGCCCTGTATGTCCTTTTTTTATGGTTCATGGGTTTTTTTATTGTCTGGTAAAATCCCACAAGCAGAGAGGAATTATTAAAAAGGGCTCCAGAGCTCCAGAGAAGGAGAGGGAGGGGGACAAAAAGCAACAAGAGATGAGGTCAAATGCAGCCAGATGAGCACGCCCAGAAGACAAACACTCCTAATGACAGAGGAAGCTTCCTCTTCACCTTAGGCAGAGGGCCCTGCTCAGCCAGTCTGGAAGCCTGCTGTGGCGCCATCCCTGTGAGCCCTGCGTTTTTTTCCTTATCAACAAAGCACAATTCATTGGCAATGTTGAAAAAGAAAGGTCTCTGCAGCTGCCATTTCTCTACCAGTGACATTGACATAAAGACCAAAGTAAATGTTAGCATCCTGGAAACAGCAGCAGGTGTTTCAAATGCAAGAAGGGCAGCGCGTGGGGAGAAAGGCCACCAGCTGCTAAGTAGCACCTACTCAGAATTCATTTGAAACAATCATAAAACTTGTGATTTCTGGCTTCTGGAGGCATTTTATCATGAATCCTTTCTTTTTTTTTTTCTTTCTTTCTTTTTTTTTTTTTTTTTTTTTGTATCAGGGATTGAACCCACGGGCACCTAACCATATCCCTCGCCTTTTTTTATTTTTTTATTTTTTTATTTTTTTATTTATTTATTTTTTTTTTTGTGGTACCAGGGATTGAACTCAGGGGCACTCGACCACTGGGTCACATCCCCAGCCCTTTTTTTTTTGTATTTTATTAGAGACAGGGTCTCACTGAGTTGCTAAGTGCCTCGCCATTGCTGAGGCTGGCTTTGAACTCGCGATCCTCCTGCCTCAGCCTCCCAAAGTGCTGGGATTACAGGCGTGCGCCACCGCGCCCGGCTTTTTATATTTTATTTTGAGACAAAGTCTTGCTAAGTTGCTCAGTGCCTCCCTAAATTGCTGAGGCTGGCTTTGAACTTGTGATCCTCCTCCTTCAGCCTCCCCAGCTGCTGGGATTACAGGTGTGCGCTGCTGTGACTGGCTTCATGAATCCTTTTGCTAGGTCTTTTTTATTTTTTTCACTGCTGGGGAGTTTTGGACAATTTCTGACATTTTCTTTTCTTTTCTTTTTTTTTTTTTTCCCCCGATGCGTTTATTTGTATGTGGTGCTGAGGATTGAACCTGGGTGCATGCTAGGCGAGCACTCTACCGTTGAGCCACAACCCCAGCCCCAATTTCTGACATTTTCTAACCAGGTTTTTGGTCAGTATCATCTCCTTAGCATCTACTACAAAGTGTGATGTTTGGCACATATTAGGTGAACGATAAACAAAATTTTGGAATGCGAGCTGGGCACAGGATCACACACTTTGTCCTAGCTACTTGGAAGGTTGAAGCAGGAGTGTTGCTTGAGCCCAGGAGTTTTGAAACCTGAGCAGCAAAACAAAACCCCATCTAAAAAAAAAAAAAAAAAAAAAAAAAAAAGGAAAGAAAAAAGAATTAAAAGTGGAATCATAAAACCACAGCATTTTGCAGAACCAAAGGGAAGGGGAAAAAAAACTAATAAGTTTTGAGCTCCCACCACAAGTGCTGTACCAGGTTGGTTTATAGGTATGTACAACCCGCACACCCAATGGTCACAATTACCTTAAAAAGTATCATGTTATCAATTTTACAGATGAGGACACTGATGGTTACAGAGGTGCCTGGCTGTCTACCAGAACACAGAGGTCCAAGCCTTTCGGGAGATTGAGACACCAAAAGCCCAAGCAGTCAGGGATCCTTTTTTTTTTTTTTTTTTTTAATTTTAATGTTTTATTTGTTATTTTTAGATATACATGACAGTAGGATGTATTTTGACATATTATGCATGCATAGAGAACTACCTACCATTCTTGTGGTTGTACACTGTCAGGGATCTTGACCCAAGTGACAGAGCTGGTCTAGTTAGTGACCTTCCTAGAATGTTTCCAGTTCCCAGAAGGCATAGTGTAATGATTCTGGAAGCAAAATGGTATTAGTGTTCAAGACACAACACAAAAATTTTCCAGGGGCTGGGGCTGGGGCTCAGTGGTAAAGCACTTGCCTGGCATGTGGGAGGCACTGGGTTCAATCCTCAGCACTGCATATAAATAAATAAAATAAAGGTCCTTTGACAACTAAAAACATTAAAAAAAAAAAGAAAAGAAAAGGAAAAAAAAAAAAAAAACTTTTCAAAGATTGAGTATTGTTAAAGAAAACAAACAAACAAAAATGCCCAGGGCCACCCAGGTAGGTTTTAGGCAAATGAGCCTGTGCCAGTGACTCTAGGGGGCTTCAGATCTCCCACAGCTCAGTGGGTGGGCAGGAGTCCAGCAGGACCCCCAGAAGCCTGATAAGGCTGGTGCTGGAGCCACAGGGGCTGACCTGTGTATCCTGCTGTGTCACTTGTATCCTTTCTGAGCCTCAGATTCGTGAGTGATTAGGGAGGGACCAGGTGTCTGCCAGGTGCTCTGCCTGAAGAGACACATTCAGTCCAGAATATAGTCACTGAGTGCTCACAGGTGGCTTGGCGGGGGTGTGGGGGGAGGGTGGGGGGGGGGTACAAAAGCACCTAAGATGGACTCCCTGCCCTTTCTCTGCAGAGGTGACAAAACATCCTGGCTTGTTAACATTGTCTTAATGTGAATGCTAAAACTCCCCCACCCCAGGAAACCCTTCAGTTTTGAACATACCAGAATAGTTGGTCACCTGTGTGGGGTCTTGATGGGAGAGGAAACCATTTATGCAATAGACGTGGGCCATAGGTAGCATGCCACGCTAGGTTGAACACAGAGAGCCCAGTGGACTCAGGACAAAGGTGTTGTACCAACCGTACCAGAGTGGGTAACAAAAGGAAACCCCTGGGGCTGGTGGTGGAGCTCAAACCCGGAGAGCCCCCACCCCCCCAAAAAAAAAAAAAAAAAAAGAAAAAGAAAGAAAAGAAAAGAAATAGGACCAGGAGGCAGATGAGGTCTGAGGGGAAAAGGAAGTAGCCTACCTGCTTGCCTGCTGTCAAAGAAACAGAACCAGTGGGAGACAGATCTAGATCTAGATGAAGTTAACTTCAAGGAATTGGCTTATGTGATGGACCCGCAGGTCTGAACCCTGCAGGGCAGACCAGCAGGCTGGAACCATAGGCAGAAGCCGATGCTGCAATCCAGAGATGGAATTTCTTCTTCTTCAAGGAGAATCCTCAGTTTTTGCTCTGAATGAAGAAGGCCTTTTTTGTTGTTGTTGTTAGTTTGGTACCTGAGATTGAACTCAGGGGCACTCGACCACTGAGCCACATCCCCAACCCTTTTTTGTATTTTGTTTAGAGACAGGGTCTCACTGAGTTGCTCAGCCCCCTCGCTTTTGCTGAGGCTGGCTTTGAACTCACGATCCTCCTGCCTCAGCCTCCTAAACCACTGAGATTACAGGCATGCACCCCTGCGCCCAGCTGAAGAAAGCCTTTTCACAGGCTGGAAGAGGCCCATTCAGTTACCTCCGTGACTTAAAGTCAACTGATTGTAGATGTTAGCCACATCTACAAAATACCTTCACGGCACTGCTGGATTGGAATTTAATTGAATAACTGGGACTTAAGCCTAGCCAGGTTGACACACAGAAGCACCACAGGAAGGGAAATCGTTCAGGGAAGTTATGTAGATTGCTCAAGATGATCTTGAAAATGCGCTATGGGCAGTCACAAGGTCCACCTTCTCCCATGTGACTTGCTGTGCTCGGGTATCTGGAGAAATTCCTGCAGTCTCAGAGCAGGTTCCTAATCTCATGGGTGACTGTTCTTTCCATGCCATTGTAAATTTGTGTGCACCTCCTGCTGGATTGTGAAATCTTCAAGACAAAGTCCATGTGTAAGAATCTTTTATCATCCTTGGAGCTAATAAAGAGCCCTCTATGTAGCCAGCATTCAGTGCATACTTGCAGAATTAGGAAATCATTAATAGCTGTATTTTTGTTGTTGTTGTTTGTTTTTGTTTGTTTTTGTTATACTGGTTGGGGGTGTCGATTGGTGGGGCCTGGGTGACATTTGCTTTGCAAACAACAGCCCAGAAATCAGGCCGACTCCACACATAAGGACACTTTACCACTGAGCTATCCCCCAGCCCTTCTTCTTCTTCTTCTTCTTTTTTGTTGTTGTTGTTGTAGATGGACAGCATACCTTTATTTTATTTGTTTATTTTTATGTGGTGCTGAGGATGGAACCCAGTGCCACACACGTGCTAGGCGAGCGCTCTGCCACTGTGCTACAGCCCCAGCCCTCTGTAAGTCCTTCTATCTCTAACTTCTTTTTTTTTTTTTTAATATTTATTTATTTGCTTTAGTTGTACACAATGCAATGCATTTATGTTTACGTGGTGCTGAGGGTCGAACCTGGCCGCGCACGTGCTAAGCGAGTGCTTTACCACTGAGCCACAACCCCAGCCCCTATCTCTAACTTCTTGACACCCCCAGGAGGTGGGACCTACTATTAGCCTTGGTTTCTGATAGGAAAAAAAAAAAAAAAAAAAAAAAGGGCTCTGAAAAGTTAAGGATGAGTCTAGGATCACAGAGTTTGTAAGGAGTGAATCTCAAACTTGAATCTAGCAATGGACTCCACCCTCTGGTACCTAACCACTACACCACACTGCCCAGGTCGAACTGCCCCCTGAAGCCTTGGACCACAGACACAATCAATTTGGTTTCCTCCACTTTGGAGACAGGAAGGATGAAGTGCACGCGTTCACGATGGCATCACTAGGACCAGAGCCCGCCTCCCGCCCCCCCCCCCCCCCATCATGGGTACATTCTCCTGGTCCTCTCTCAAAGCAAGGCCTCCCTTGGGAGCTGGCCTGCCCTGCCAGGGCCTCCCTGAGCTATTTACACAGCGAGGTGTGGACTCAGCCTGGTTTCTGGGCTGTTGTTTGCAAAGTAAATGTCACCCAGGCCCCACCAATCTACACCCCCAACCAAGGAACAGGAACAAAGACTGAGAGGAACATGCGTTTGCTGCTTTCAGATGCCCTGACTTGATTTTTCAGTTTCTGTCTCTTAAAATGCAATCAGGGTCTGGGGGTGGAGCTCAGTGGTAGAGAGCTTGCTTAGCAGGTGCAGAGCCCTGGTTTGATTCCCAGCACAGAAAAAAGGAAAAGAAAAAAAAAAAAAAAAAGCAAATTGGACAAGTGCCTGAGAAGGGAGGGTCACATCTCAGAAACAGTGGAACTGGGTCCTTTTCATGCCTATGTAAACTCCAGGGCACTGAGCAAGGTGTAACCAGGGATCTAGATTTGAATCCCTATTCCACCACTGACTAGTTATGAGACCTTGACCTTGGCCTTAACTTCTCTTGGCCTCATCTCCTTCCTCTGGGAATTAGAGACAGTTCCTAACTTGCAGAAATAAAAGAGAGCCCTGATGTGAGTGTTCAGACAGTAGGAGGCTCACATCAAGCTTCATTAGCCATTGTTTCTAATATTCATGTCACACGTCCACGTGGGTGTCTTTTTACAAATAAAGACGCTTTAGAGTAAAGCAGACCAAAACAGGGCTTAATGTTCTTTGCTGCTCGGATTTCCTTGCTTCTTCCTGGAAAGGGGCTCCAAGAACTTTAGAAATAGTTCATAAACAAGGGAGATTTTAATCTGCAAAAACCAGATGGACAGTCTCCCTTTCTGAAGCAGCTGGAAGCAAATCCGCTCCGTGGGTAACTCTACCTTCCTGACCAATTTCCAACCCGCAGTTCCTGTTCTGAACCCGGATCTGCAAATAAGGGCACTCACTGGAAGGGAGGTTTCAGGGCCTCTGGTATGTCATCAGCTGCCTGCTTTCCCAGGAGACTCGGTGACACCTGTCAAGCCAGTGGCCAAGGACAGAAGGCAGGCGGTTCAAGGCCTACTGCTAGGCAACTTCCTTTTGAGTTTTGAAGTCAAGCAGTACACATTTAAAGAAATGCCAAGGAGGAAATAGTATGGATTTATTGTTGCCAAGCCAAGTGGGATGCAGAGAGAGGAATAATACTGAAAGGTCTGCTCTCACATGCAAGTGACGGGGAGGACAGGGGCAGGGAGCAAGCCTGGGCTCCATCTCAGTCTCCTACCCCAAGAGGTAACCTCCCCTGGAACTTCCAGGGAGAGCAGCAGTACTGCCCAGGCCCAGAGACCCAACGTTCCTTCCCACTGCTTTTGGGAGACCCTCAAAGCAGAGAAATGGGGAAGAGGGGACAATGCAGAATTTAAGGCTAAAAGAAGGGGTGGGAGCCGGGAGTAGTGGCGCATGCCTATAATTCCAGCAGCTTGGGAGGCTGAGGCAGGAGGATTACAAGTTCAAAGCCAGCCTCAGCAACAGCAAGGCCCTAAGCAACTCAGTGAGATGCTGTCTCTAAATAAAATACAAAATAGTGCTGGGTAATGTGGTTCAGTGCTTCAGTGTCCCTGAGTTCAATCCCCAGTGCCCCCTAAAAAAAGAAAAAAAGAAGGGTTAGGATAGAATCTCTTTCTCTCTCATACACCTGCCTTGCTCCCTCTTCTTGTTTTTCTGGGGCTTCATACTTCTTAAAAAATAAATAAGGGGCTGGGATTGTGGCTCAGCGGCAAAAGCGCTCGCCTCGAATGTGCGCGGCCCGGGTTCGATCCTCAGCACCACGTACAAATAAACGCATGTGTAAAACTAAAGCAAATAAATAAATATTTAAAAAAAAATAAATAAATATGAGGGTAGGAAATGGACAAGAGACAGTTAAAATAAGTATGCAGAAATTCAGAAAGATCTTATACGGTCTTGGGAACAGTAGCAGGTGTTAAATGTAGTCAGTTTCAGGTCATTTTTGGCACCAGATAAACCGTTATTGCCTTATTGAGATTTCATGCCAGGTGCCAGGTAGCATCTAGCTTCTTTAGCAGGGAAAAGGGGGACAGGAGGGAAGATAAAGCTAAATCCTGTGCAAACCCCTATTTATCCTTCAAAGTCCATGCAAACATGCCCTCTTTTATGAATCCTTCCCTGATGGCTCTGTGATGGGATTTGGGCCTCTTTCCTGTGCACCACCAAGGGCTGGTTCTAGTTATTCTGCACTGGAACTGGCTACGTGTCTGGTCTTCTAGATACTGCTCCCTGAGAACAACATAAAGGCAGCACCTTGTGCAGGATGAATGCATGACCTCAAACCAAGGTTTGCTGACAGTGGTGCTCATCATGATGCCGGAAATACCAGTTTATTTACCCTGAACACCAAGTCAAAAAGCACTGAATGTGCGGGAGCGAGCACAGGTAAGGGGGAGCATTTCAGGAGAAACTCAGGTCAACACGAAGGCAAATTGTTCTCTTCCCCCTCACATCAGCTCCTGGGGGTGGGGTGTGGAACACTTGATCAAATGTAGGGGAGTAGGGCCAGATACCTATCGAAAAGAGAGAAAGGGAGAGAGATTAGGGAAGTCTTCAATATTTTATGTATTCATTTATTTATTTATTTTCAAGTACCCAAGATTGAACCTAGAGTCTCTTAGCCACTGAGCCACATCCCCAGCCCTTTTACATCCCCAGCCCCCCCCCTTTTTTTTAAAAATATTTATTTGATTTAGTTGTACACAATGCATTTATTTTTACGTGGTGCTGAGGATCGAATCCGGGCGGTGCATGTGCTAGGCGAGTGCTCTACCGCTGAGCCACAATCCCAGCCCCCCCAGCCCTGAGTCTCGATGAGTTGCTTAGGGTCTTGCTAAATTGCTGAGGCTGGCTTCGAACTCAGGATCCTCCTACCTCAGCCTCCTGAGCCTCCAACATCCAATATTTTTAAATTAAATTTAGAGGATGCACTTTCAGCAATCCTGAATGAATCTGGGTTTTCTTTTTTTTTTTTTCTTTCTTTTTTCTTTTTGGTAGTACTGGGGCTTGAACCCAGGTCTTCCATACTACTGAGCTACATCCCAGCTCTATTTATTTATTTAGTTATTTGGGTACTGGGATTGAACTGAGGGGCACTCGACCACTGGGCCACATCCCCAGCCCTTTTTTTGTATTTTATTTAGAGACAGGGTTTCACTGAGTTACTAAGTGCCTCGCCATTGCTGAGGCTGGCTTTGAACTCGCAATCCTCCTGCCTCAGCCTCCCAAGTGGTGGGATTACAGGCATGCGCCGCCGCAACGGCTTTTATTTTTTTATTTTGAGACTGGGTCTATCTAAGTTGCTGAGGCTGGCCGCCTTCAACTCAGGATGTTCCTGTCTCAGCCTCCCGCGTGGCTGGGATCACAGGTGTGCAACCTGCACCTGGCCAAATCTGATTTTTCACGGCCCTGCAGAAAAGTTTTAATATGCGAGACGTTTATTCTCATCCAAAGCTATGTGTTCTAGACGGTAAGAAAAAAATTACAATATTCACAGACCACTGGAGTTGTCAAGGCACGAGGTCACCTGGCAGTTGAATCGGAAGGACCCCCCCATCCCTCCCATAGGTCTCTCTGGGTTATCAGAGAATCTTGGCTTGTCTCTTCCGCGCTGTGCTCTCTGTAGAGAGCCACCAAGGAGCCAGTCCGCACGTGTTCCAGACCTTGGCAAGCTATTCCCGGAGCTGAAGAGCCTGTTTGTGAGCAGGTGACGTCTCCAATAGGGGCTCCTTCCAGTTTCTGTCACCTCCTCAGACAGGCCACCTTTGTCCAGGAGCCCTGAAGTATAAACAACACTAAGCTCTTTCCTGTGTTCCAGGCAGGCTGCTAGGCAGCTTTCACACACATCTCCACCTTTTCCCATAAAAACAAATAATAATGGGAAGAAAAAGTCCTTGAGGAGGTTATTGCTTTATTCTAAGTTATCCAGCAGAGCTGGGAGTTGACCCACAGTTACAGCACTTAATCCCTTACCTCTCTGCTACCCAGGGGGTTGCAGATCTTTTTTTTTTTTTTTTTTTTTAAATATTTATTTATTTGTTTTAGTTGTATCTAATGCCTTTATTCTTACGTGGTGCTGAGGATGGAACCCAAGCCACGCACGTTTTAGGCAAGCGCTCTACCGCTGAGCCACAACCCTAGCCCCCCCACCTCCCCTAAAGCATGTTTTGAGTCCTCCAAACTATAACACGTTCTCTAATTTGAGAATTACGTGCTGGAGAGTCCAACTCATTTTCAAATGGAAAATGGGTGTGTGTGTTAGGGTGTCCTAGGGATATACCACTGAGCTTTATCCCCATCCTTTTTTTTTTTTTGCTGGTACCAGGGATTGAACTCAGGGGCACTCAACCACTGGGTCACATCCCCAGACCTTTTTTGTATTTTTTTTTTTTTTTTTTTTTTTTTTTTTTTTTGTGGTGCCGGGGATTGAATTCAGGGCACTCGACCACTGGGTCACATCCCAGCCCTATTTTTGCATTTTATTTAGAGACAGGGTCTCACTGAGTTGCTAAGTGCCTCGCCATTGCTGAGGCTAGCTTTGAACTCGCGATCCTCCTGCCTCAGTCTCCCAAAGTGCTGGGATTACAGGCGTGCGCCACCGCGCCCGGCTTTTTTTGTATTTTATTTAGAGACAGGGTCTCACTGAGTTGCTTAGGGCCTCACTTTGGCTGAGGCTGGCTTTGAACTCATGATCCTCCTGCCTCAGCCTCCCAAAGTGCTGGGATTACAGGCGTGCACCACAGCCCCCAGCTCTGATCCTTTTTATTCTATTTTAATTTCTTTCTTTTTTTTTTCCTTTTTTTTTTTTTTTTTTAAGACAGGGTCTGGCTAAGTTGCTTAGGGCCTCACTAAATTGCTGAGGCTGGGGCTGGGATGTGTCTCAGCGGTAGGTTGCTCGCCTAGCACGTGCGCGTCCCGGGTTCAATTCTCAGCACCACATAAAATACATGCATTGTGTACAAATAAAGCAAATAAATTAATATTTAAAAAAAAAAGGGTTGGGGTTATGGCTCAGCGGTAGAGCGCTCACCTAGCACGTGTGCGGCCCGGGTTCGATCCTCAGCACCATGTAAATAAACGCATTGTGTACAACCTAAAGCAAATAAATAAATTTTTAAGAAAAATTTAATTTAAAAAAATTGCTGAAGCTGGCCTCCAATTTGCAATCCTCCTGCCTCAGCCTCCAGAGTCGCTGGGATCACAGGTGTGCACCACCGTGCCTGGCTGAAAATTATTATTATATAAAATAACAGTCTCGGTTTTTAAAAATATTTAAATTTATTTACTTTAGTTGTACACGATGCAATGCATTTATGTTTACGTGGTGCTGAGGATCGAACCGGGCCGTGCACGTGCAAGGCGAGTGCTCTGCCGCTGAGCCACAACCCCGGCCCCAACAGTCTCATTTTTAAAAGAAACTTTATTATTTGTCATGCAAGGGATGGAACCCAGGTCCTTGAGTATGCTAGGCACAGAATCACATTTTAAAACTGCAGATCCCCACCTCCTCCTCTTTCCCAAACCTGACAGCCGCACTCACCTTGTTAGGGACTGTGCTGCCGCCAGGAGCCACCGACCCCCAGTGATGGTGCAATCCAAACCCCCGCCCCTGGAATCTTGCAGTCCTGCCACAGGTCACAGGTCTGTGTGTTCAGCAAATGTTTGTAGTCCTCTGCTGGGAATTTTGTTTCAGGTCACAGTAACAGGGCAGCTTATTGGCAGCCTGTCGCAGGGTCTGGTCCACCCCGAGGCCAGGCAGGCATTATGTTCTCTGGCTGGGGGAGGGCGCAGCTGGAGAAAACTCATCTGGTGTCCATCACTTTGACTTGTTTCCTGCTTTGTGGACCTCACCCATTCCTGGGACCAGTGATCAAAATTCATATTTATTTAGACTTTATTTTATTTTTTATTTATTTTTATTTTATTCTATTTTTTGGTGCCTGGGATTTAACCCAGGGGCGCTTAACCACTGAGCCTTATCCCCAGCCCTTTTTATATTTTATTTTGAAACAGGGGGTTGCTGAATTGCTTAGGCCCTTGCTAAGTTGCTGAGGCTGGCTTTGAACTTGCGATCTTCCTTCCTCAGCTTCCCCAGCCCCTGGGATTACAGGCAAGTGCCACCACATCCAGCTTCATTTTATTTTATTATTATTATTTTTTAAATATTTATTTATTTGTTTTAGTTGTACACAATGCCTTCATTTTTACATGGTGCTGAGGATCAAACCCGGGCTGTGCATGTGCTAGGCGACTGCTCTACCACTGAGCCACAACCCCAGCCCATCATTTTATTTTTTAAAGAAATGAGATCTCACTCTATTGCAAAGCTGGCCCCAAACTCCTGGGCTTAAGAGATCCTTCTCTCTCAGCTTCTTGAGTAACTGGGACCCCAGGTGCACACACTGTGCCCCACTTTTTTTTTTTTAAGTTGATATATTTTTTTAAGTAGCCATTTTTTAAATACCTTTATTTTTTTTTTAATATTTATTTTGTAGTTGGACACAATACTTTTATTTTATTTATCTTTAAGTGGTGCTGAGGATCGAACCCATGGCTGCGCATGTGCTAGGCGAGCGCTCTACAACTGAGCCACAACCCAGCCCCCTTTATTTTTATTTATCTTTTTTATTCAGTGCTGAGGATCGAACCCAATGCCTTGGCTAGGCAAGTGCTCTACCACCGAGCTACAGCCCCAGCCCACTTCTTAGGTGTTAGAAAAATGCTGAACATAAGTTAACTTAGCCGGGAACACTGTGTTAGTGAAATAAAAGGGTTTATTGGGGTGCCACGTGGGCAAGGGTAGGGAAAGGAAGGGAAGGGAAGGGGATTAGGGAAGGGGGAAAAGGGATGGACGGGATCAGGGACAGGCAGGAACAGAGAGGAGCGCGAACAGAGAGCAATTTCAGTCCAGGGCTGGCTTAAATAGAGTGGGGGTCATAAAAACCCCCTTGGAGTGAGTCCTTGCCCTATAGGCTCCCAGAGGTCAGGAGGTTAGTGGACAGGGCACTTGCTGGTCATGTTTTCTGGTCATGCTGAGGAGGTGTGGCCTTCTGCCTGGGAGGCGCAGCCTTCTGCCTGGGAGGCGCAGCCTCCTGCCTGGAATCCAACATTAAGTGTACTTTAAGAACTTGGATATACCATTGTTCCACTTAGACTGAGAACTGTCAAAATTCTTGGCTCCCAAATATCTATACACGCAGATGAGACTAATGATAGACTAAGAAGAGTTTGAAAAAGTTTGTTGGCATTAGGGTGGAATACCTTTGACAATAAAATAATAAAAACAGTAACAATGATAATAACATTTACACCCAAAGGACTTAAAAACAGTATACTACAGGGACACAGCCACATCAATGTTTATAGCAGCTCAATTCACAATAGCTAAACTGTGGAACCAACCCAGATGCCCTTCAGTAGGAGAATGGATAAAGAAACTGTGGTATATATACACAATGGAATATCATCCAGCATCAAAAGAAAATAAAATCATAGCATTTGCAGGTAAATGGATGGAGCTAGAGAATATAATGCTGAGTGAAGTGAGCCAATCCGAAAAAAAACAAATGCTGAATGTTTTCTCTGATTTAAGGATGCTGATTCATAATGTGCTGTGGGGGAGGGGGGACATGGGAGGATTAGATGAACTCTAGATAGGGCAAGGGAGAAAGGGGGAGGGAGGGGAAGGAAGAGGCATGGGGGTAGGAAAGACAATGGAATGCGCTGGTCATCATTACTCTAAGTACATGTATAAAGACACAAATGATGTGACTCTACTTTGTGTACAACCAGAGTGAAAAATTGTGCTCTATATATGTAATATGAATTGTAATGCATTCTGCTGTCGTATATAACAAATTAAAAATTAAAAAAATAATAACTGTTAACATATATCATGTGTTTTCTCTGTCATGCACATTATTTTATTGGATACTCAATTTAAGCCAGGTGCAATGACGCACACCTGTAATCCCAGCTAACTAGGAGCCTGGGGTAGAAGGATCACAAGTCTAATCTAGCTTCAGCAACTTAGAGAGGCCCTGTTTAAAAAAAAAAAAAAAAAAAAATGCTGGGGATATGACTCAGTGGTTAAGCGCCCCTGGCTTCAATCCCTGGAACCAAAAATAACAAACAAAAAAAAACCCTCAATCCTCATTTTACAGACAAGGAAACTGAGGTTCAGAAAGATTGAGCAACTTGTTCAAGGTTTCCCAACTAGTACTTTTTTTTTTTATTATTATTTATTTATTTGCTGGCGCACGCCTGTAATCCCAGCACTTGGGAGGCTGAGGCAGGAGGATCGCGAGTTCAAAGCCAGCCTCAGCAATGGCGAGGCACTTAGCAACTCATGAGACCCTTTTAAATAAAATACAAAAAATGGGCTGGGATGTGACCCAGAGGATCGAGTGCCCCTGACAATCCCTGGTACCACAAAAAAAAAAAAAAAAAAAAAAAAAAAAAAAAAAAAAAAAAAAAATATTTATTTATTTGCTTTTAGTTGTACACAATGCGTTTTATTTTTTACATGGTGCTGAGGATCGAACCCGGGCCGCGCACGTGCTAGGCGAGCGCTCTACCGCTGAGCCACATCCCCAGCCCCCAACTAGTACTTTTTTAACTACAACCGAAGACCTACCCTATGTCCATCATTCCACAGTCAAACATTCCCTGCCCCCATCCTGCAGTGACAGACATATAGTGTGCTGATTGGAAGATGAATGAATGGATGGATGATGAATGGTCTCTTCCAGGGTCCTCTGGGATATATGTACAATTCTACTTCCTTCTCCAAGCCTGAAACTTTTCTCTTCTCATATCCCTTTTATTCACCAAACCAGAGTTTGGTCTATATTTTATCTAGCTGACTCTTGAAACCACATAAATTCTGGGTGTTTTCATGAAAAAAAAATTTATGAGTGAACCGAAAAAAGTATGGTTTGCAGTCTTTCTCCACATGAATACCAGATGTGTGAAGTCAGTTATAAATAAAGGAAGAATTCTTCTCTCTCGTTTTTTTTTTTTCCCCTATGCTGAGAATCCCTAGGCCATTCTCAGGAAATCCAGTCTCCCTGAAGTGAGGTTATGCAAAAATTCCCAGCATTACCTTAAGGCAGTGTCTTTGTGGCCTGGGAAGGTGAATTTGAGACAATTTATCTCTTCAGATAAATACTGTTTACTGAAATTAATTACAAAACATTTTTCCAAAACAGATGTTTTACCCAGAAGCTAAGTAATCAAAAGCAGTGCCAGATCCTGGAATAGAAAAAAGATATTAATCTGGGTACTGTGGTGCATGCCCATAATCCCAGCAATTTGGGAGACTGAGGCAGGAGGATTGAAAATCCAAGGTCAACCAGCCTCAGCAATTTAGTGAGACCCTAAGCAACATAGTCAGACCCTGTCTTTAAATAAAATATAAAAATGGGCTGGGGATGTGATTCAGTGGTTAAGTGCTCCTAGGTTTAATCCAAAAAATAAAAAGAAAAAAAGAAAGAAAGAAAAAAGACATTAAGGGAAAAACTGGAGAAATCCACATAAAGGCTAGTTTAATTACAGTGTTGTTTTTGACAAATGGACCACAATAATGTAAGCTGATAACATTAGGGGACCCTGGAGCTGAGTGAGGAATATGTGGGAATTCTCTGTACTCACTTGGCAAACTTTCCCCCTGCCCCAACTGAGCCACATCCCCAGCCCTTTTTAAAAAATTTTAATTTGGGGGCTGGGGTCGTGACTCAGTGGTAGAGAGCTTGCCTAGCGTGGGTGAGGCACTGGATTTGATCCTCAGCACCACATAAAAAATAAATAAATAAAAATAAATGCATTGTGTTCACTACAACTAAAAAAATATTAAAAAAAAAAATTTTGACCCGGGCGCGGTGGCACACACCTGTATTCCCAACACTTGGGAGGCTGAGGCAGGAGGATCAGGAGTTCAAAGCCAGCCTCAGCAATGGCAAGGCACTTAGCAACTCAGTGAGACCCTGTCTCTAAATAAAATACAAAAAAGGGCTGGGGATGTGGCCCAGTGGTCGAGTGCCCCTGAGTTCAATCCCCAGTACCAAAAAAAAAAAAAAAAAAAAAAAAAATACAACTTGAGACAGGGTCTTGCTAAATTGCTGAGGCTAGCCTTGAACTTTCCAATCCACCCACCTTAGTCACCTGAGTCACTAGGATTACAGGTGTGTGTGCCATCACGCTCGGCTCACTTGGCAACATTGAAAAAAAAAAAAAAAAAACTTTAAAAATATTTAATTTGATACGTAACAATTATGAATGTTTATATGGGGTACAGCATGACATTTCAATGCACGCATGATATCTGTCACCTGCAACATTCATAATTTCTTTGTGTTGGGAACACTCAAAATCCTCTTTTAGATATTTTGAAATATTCCATTAGCTGTTGTCATCCACAGTTCTCCTTCTGTGCTATTGAACGTTTCAAGTTATTCCTCTCATCCAACCGCACCCTCCCCAGGAACTGTCCTTTCTCCACCCTAGTTTTGCAACTTCTCTGTATATTTACATGATGTCAAAATCAAAACTTTATTTGTGGGACTGGGGTTGTGGCTCAGCGGCAGAGCGCTCGCCTCGCACGTGCGCAGCCCGGGTTCGATCCCCAGCACCACGTAAACATAAATGCATTGCATTGTGTACAACTAAAGTAAATAAATAAATATTGAAAAAAAAAAAAAAAACTTTATTTGAAGCTGGATGTGGTGGCGCACACCTGTCATCCCAGTGGCTCAGGAGGCTGAGGCAGGAGGACCACAAGTTCAAAGCCAGCCTCAGCTACTGAGTGAGGTGCTAAGCAACTCACTGAGACCCTGTCTCTAAAAAAATACAAAATAGGGCTGGGGATGTGGCCCAGTGGCTGAGTACCCCAAGTTCAATCCCGGTACAAAAAAAAAAAACAACAACAACAACAAAAAAAACCCACAAAAACAAAAAAACAACTGTTTAAAAAAATTTCAAGGGGCTGGGGTTGTGGCTCAGCGGTAGAGAGCTCTTGCCTAGCACGTGCGCGGCCCGGGATTCGATCCTCAGCACCATGTAAACATAAGTGCATTGCATTGTGTACAACTAAAGCAAATAAATAAATATTAAAAAAAATTTCAATACCAGTGAACTAATTTTGTTTCTCCTAGGAGTGAAGATGGGAGCCTGGAGCACTTAAACTTCTTTCAAACAAGATAAAACTTGTTTCCTTTTCTGCTTTTACACTAGGGAGTAAAGAATAGTTACCAGCAACAGAGTGCCTGCTTTTTAAAGAGACAAAACAAAGTACAGAGCCATTTGCAGCTCTGGTCATTGCCAAGTGGAGGAGAGAAACGTGTGATGCCTTTGCAGTTTTCAAATGAATCTTTGTCGTGGTGCTGTTTAGTCCCTGTTTAATTGACTGGACAAATGAACTGCTGCATTTTGTGGAAACCATAGGTGGACTGAATTTCGTAGAACTCTAATACATACAAGCAAACTTCAGGAAGTGTTGCAACCTTTTCCAGAAGGGGTTAGCAGCCACAAGATTGAGGGAAGTGTCTGTCCAGATGACCAGGAGGATTTCTTGCCGTATACCAGGCATCTCAACGTTGCTTAAATGGTTCCTAAAGGTCCTTTTTTAAGAAGTATTAGGGCTGGGGTTGTGGCTCAGCAGTAGAGCACTCGCCTAGCACGTGCGCTGCCCGGGTTCCATCCTCAGCACCACATAAGAGTAAACACATTGTATACAACTAAAGCAAATAAATAAATATTTTTTTTAAAAAAGAAGAAGTGTTAAGGCTGGAGATCTAGCTTAGTGGTAGAGAACTTGTCTAACGTGGATAAGGCCCTGGTTTGCATCCCCAGCACTGCAAAGAAAAATGAAATTAGATACTGCTGGGCATGGTGGCGTGTGCCTATAATTCCAATGACTCTGGAGAATTGCAAGTTTGAGACCAGCCTCAGCTACTTAGTGAAAACCTGTCTCAAAATAAAAAATTAAAAGGACTGGAGATGTAGCTCAGCAGTAAAGTGCCCTGGGTTCAATCCCCAATATCAAAAAGCAAAACAAAATAAAATAAATACATACTAATAAAACTAAACACAGTAGACTCCGCAGCTTGGGAGGCTGAGGCAGGAGGATAGGGAGTTCAAAGCCAGCCTCAACAAAAGCGAGATGCTAAGCAACTCAGTGAGACCCTGTCTCTAAATAAAATAGAAAAAAGGGCTGGGGATGTGGCTCAGTGGTTGAGTGCCCCTGAGTTCAATCCCTGGTATCAAAAAATAAAATAAAATAATTGGGGCTGGGGATATAGCTCAGTTGGTAGAGTGCTTGCCTTGCATGCACAAGGCCCTGGGTTCAATCCCCAGCACCGTGATTATTTAAATAAAATAATTAAACACAGTAGAATCACTAGTCCAAAATGACTTTGTCCATTTCTAGAAGATAATGAAGTCCTATGCAGCCTCGTTGAATCATGACACTTGTACCATTGTCATTTAAAAGATAACATCAGGGGACTTGGAAGTGAAATGAGTGTGCCTAGCACTTCCTGGAAGAGTAAGGTTCAATTTTGATTCCATGAGGGAAACAAAAATATTCCATACAAATGTGCCCTTCACTCTCTCCTGGATCATTTAAGATTTTTTTTTTTCTTTGTGAGAACATAAAAGATTGTTCTAAACGTTTTGTTCTCTTTTTCCATTTCAATGGGTATATTTAGATCCAGGAACATTGTGACATGTCCCTGCTAGAATCTGCCTCTTCACTATTGCGTGGGAATGGATAAAACAGGTCCAAGAAAAAACGTGGGACATGTGAAACAATGAATGTCAAAATCAGGGTACTGGGGCTGGGCATGGTGGCTCATGCCTGTTGTCCCAGCTACTTGGGAGGTTAAGGAGGAGCACTGGTGGAACCCAGAAGTCTGGGGAAAGTCTGGGCAACATAGTGACAGCCTGTCTCAAAATGCCTGTCATTCCCACTCCTAATCAGGAGGCTGAGGCAGGAGGATCGCGAGTTCAAAGCCAGCCTCAGCAACAGAGAGGCCCTAAGCAACTCAGTGAGACCCTGTCTCTAATAAAATACAAAAAAGGGCTGGGGATGTGGCCCAGTGGTCGAGTGCCCCTGAGTTCAATCCCTAGTACCAAAAAAAAAAAAAAAAAAAAAAAGAAAAGAAAAGAAAGAATGAGAGAATTGTCTAGCCCCAAATGGCAATAATGTTGAGATTGAGAAACTTTTAAACAGAGAGAAGAAATGGGATTTGCCAGGAAAAATAAAGAGGAAAGCACATTCCAGGAAACTAGGAGGACTGCACTGTGGGACAGAGAAGCTGGAAAAGTAACCCCTGGCCTTGAGCTCATTATTTCTTCCCTTTGAACCTCAGTTTTCCTGAGCAGTGTCCCTGTGACACTAAATGACTCATATCTTTTCCTGGTATCAGAAAAAAAAGCTAACTGATAAAAAGTTGTGTCTCTGGGACCCACCCCCTTCCTGTTGCCCTACTCAACCTACTTGTCCCTCAGCAGTGCTGGTAACCTACTCGTGAGAACAACAATGACACTGCGTGGGAAATCTATCTCAGGACAACGTGGTAGGTAAAAGTGCTGGTAATCCGGGTGCGCGTGGCGCACGCCTGTCATCCCAGGGGGCTCAGGAGGCTGAGACAGGAAATTGCAAGTTCAAAGCCAGCCTCAGCAATGGCAAGGTGCTAAGCAGCTCAGTGAGACCCTGTCTTTTTTTTTTTTTTTTAAACATTTTTATTTATTTGCTTTTAGTTGTACACAATGCATTTTATTCAATGAGTTTTATTTGTACGTGGTGCTGAGGATCGAACCCGGGTCGCCCACATGCTAGGCGAGCGCTCTACCGCTGAGCCACAATCTCAGCCCAAGAGACCCTGTCTTTAAATAAAATACAAAATAGGGCTGGGGATGTAGTCCAGTGGTCCAGTTCCCCCAAGTTCAATCCCCAGTTCAATCCCCAGTACAAAAAAAAAAAAAAAAAAAAAAAAAAAAAAAAAAAAAAAAAAAGCTGGTAAAAGCAAGGAATGTTTTTTTTTTTTTTTTTTTTTTTTTTGGGTACCGGGGATTGAACTCAGGGGCACTCGACCACTGGGCCACATCCCCAGCCCCCCCCCCTTTTTTAATATATTTATTTATTTGCTTTTAGTTGTACACAATGTGTTTATTTTTACGTGGTGCTGAGGATCGAACCCGGGCCGCGCACGTGCTAGGCGAGCGCTCTACTGCTGAGCCACATCCCCAGCCCCCCCAGCCCTTTTTTGTATTTTATTTGGAGACAGGGTCTCACTGAGTTGCTAAGTGCCTCGCCATTGCTGAGGCTGGCTTTGAACTCACAATCCTCCTGCCTCAGCCTCCCAAAGTGCTGGGATTACAGGCATGCGCCACCGCGCCCGGCTAGGAATGTGTTTTATGTCAATGTAACAAGAACCCCCATACTGGTAACAGGAACCCCAGTACTGGCCAGGTGTAGTGGTGCACACATGTAATCCCAGCAACTGGCTCAGTAATAGAGCACGCCAGGGAACACACACACACACACACACACACACACACACATATATACATGCACGCGCATGCACGCTCACACCCCAGATGCCATGGTATTTAAATTTCTTACATAACGTGAGGTCTGGGAATGGGCAGTTAAGGCTAGACATCCATTCCATAATGCCATCAGGAACCCAGACTATCTTTCCCTTTTCATATCTGTTGTTTTCATATCCTCATGCTTGCAGAATGGCTGCTGAACCTTCTCAATATTTGGAACTTACATCAGCATTCCAGGCAAGAAGAAAAGGAAAGAGGTAAAGCCAATAGGTGAAAGGCTTCCCAGCCGAGTCTTCTCCATTGAACAAACTTTCCTAGAATCCTCTATGCCTGGAACTTCTACTTACACATTGACCTGAGCTGTATTACATGGTTATGTGTAGCTTCAGGGGGATCGGGAAGCTCAGTGTTTTCAGGTAGGCATTTTGAACAAATCGGTGTTTTTTTAAGAAAGAAAGCAAGTAGACTAGATACAGCGTAGGAAACTAGAATGCAGCCTTACTGCCTTCAGTGAGTTTATGCTAGGCTGTTAGAGTGAGTTCAAGGTTCTACCACTGATGTTGAGTTCTACTTTCAAGGGAATGGTATTATATAGCAATCTTCCAGAGTAAATTAAAAGATGTCTTGTCATTTAAAGTTTATTGCAGCTGGACATGGTGGCACATGCCTGTAATCCCAGCAGTTCAGAAGTCTGAGGCAGGAGGATCGTGAATTCAAAGCCAGCCTCAGCAATTTAGCAAGGCTCTAAGCAATTCAATGAGACCCTGTCTCTAAATAAAATGTATGTTTTTATAAAGAGCTTGGGGTTTGGCTCAATGGAAAAGTACCCCTGGGTTTAATCTCTAGTACAGAAGAAAAAAAATTTATTCCAGACAAAGATTTGTACACAAATGTTGACAGCAGTTTTATTCACAAACACTGGAAACAATTTCATTTCAAAACCTAAATCACAATAGTTAGTCTCACTTTTCAGGAATAATGTGATTGAAATGTGGGGGGTGTCTGTTGAAAAAATATGTACTTGGGGGCTGGGCTTGTGGCTCAGTGGTAGAATGCTTGCCTAGCACGTGCGTGACCCGCGTTCGATCCTCAGCACCACATAAAAATAAAGACATTCGGGGGCTGGGATTGTGGCTCGGTGGAGCGCTCACCTAGCACGCATGCAGCCCGGGTTCTAATCCTCAGCACCACATAAAAATAAAGGCATTGTGTACGACTAAACCAAAAAAAAAGACATTGTGTACAACTAAAAACAAATGAATAAATATTAAAAAGAAAAAAGAAAAAATATGTACTTGGTGCTCAGGAGTCAGGAGGGATGTTCTGTATGAGATCAAGCTGGTTAATTGGGCTATTCAAATCTTTTTTGTCTTCTCTACCAGTTGATTCTGAGAGAGGTATATGTGTCCCATTGTGACTGTAGAACCATCATTTTCTTTAGTTGTCCCACTTTCTTTCTTTTTTTAAAATATATATATATATATATATATTTTATTTATAGGTGGACACAATATCTTTATTTTATTTTTGTGTGGTGCTGAATATCAAACCCAGAGCCTTGCACGTGCTAGGTGAGCGCTCTACTTCTGAGCCACAATCTTAGCCCTTGACTCTTTCTTTTGTACATTTCAAAATGATGTTGCAATGTTCATAAAGATTTACGCCTGGTAATTGGTAACTACCATTAATACAAAACACCCTTCTTGGTTCTTTTTATTTTCCTTTGCTTTAATTCTATTTTATCTGATATTAATATTGCTGTACATGACATCCTTTTTGTGAACATTTGCCTCATAAGCCATTTTCTATTCTTACACTGTTTTGTTTTATATGTATCTCATTTCTTTTTTTTTTTTTGGTGGGGGTGGGGGGTACCAGGGATTGAACTCAGGGACACTTGACCACTGGGCCACATCCCCAGTCCTATTTTTTATTTTATTAGAGACAGGGTCTCACTAAGCTGCTTAGCGCCTCACTCAATTGCTGAGGCTGGCTTTGAACTCGAGATCCTCCTGCCTCAGCCTCCCAAGTGCTGGGATTGCAGGCGTGCACCACCGCACCCAGCTAGAACAATTTTTATTGTTCTCTGTCTCTTATTCTCATTTTCCCTCTTTCTCTCTCCTAATGTTTCGTTCTATTGTTTTATTAGAGTGGTCTCAAAACTTTTTGTTCACACAGTCCCTAAAATAATTAGTTAAAACTATACATCCCTGGGCTGGGGTTGTGGCTCAGTGGTACAGCTCTCGCCTAGCACGTGTGCGGCCCGGGTTCGATCCTCAGCACCACGTAAAAAAAATTGTGTACAACTAAAAGCAAATAAATAAATATTTAAAAAAACAAAACAAAACAAAACTATACATCCCTGACAAAAATTATTTGCTTGGCCAAACTTCAGTCAAGCTCCTGAAGCTTCTCCTAAGATCCGTCTGTGCACTTATTTATAAAATGCAGTTTTTAGGGCTGGGGTTGTGGCTCAGCGGTAGAGCGCTCGCCTAGCACGTGAGCAGCCCGGGTTCGATCCTCAGAACCACATGAAAATAAAGGCATTGTGTACAACTAAAACAAAACAAAACAAAATTAAAAATAAAATAAAATGCAGTTTTAGCAAGCATAACTTGGCAAATCAGTTAAACAGGAATCATCCAGCCTTGATAACTGCTCACCCTCCATATCTGATGGGGTTCCTCAAATCTTCCAACACCCCTCGGTAATGTCTGATCACTGGAGCATTTTGAAAAAAAAAAATTCTTTTTAAGTCAGTTTAGCCAAAGTCCCCCTCACCCCTGATATTTCCTCTTAGTAATTTTCCATCCACTGACCCCCACCCTACTCCTCAGCCATCAAGTGCCACTTGCCCATGCTGTGTCCAGAGTTGACCCCAATGTCTCTGCCCCACCACAAAATCCACTGTTTACACACCCACAATAGTAGTGGCCCCCTTGAAGGATCTGCCCTGTCATCTTTAACAAGTGTTTTGCATCATTCTTTAACACCCCTCATACACTTTTCATTTGACACCTAAAATTTTCTTATTGTAGGCATAAATATTTGCAAAAGATGCATTTAAAAAAAATTGAGCTTGGGTTTTGGCTCAGTGGTAGAGTGCTCTCCTAGCATGTGCGCAGCCCTGGGTTCCATCCTCAGCACCACGTAAAAATAAATAAATAAGCCAGATGTGGTGGCGCACACCTGTACTCCCAGCACTTGGGAGGCTGAGGCAGGAGGATCATGAGTTCAAAGCCAGCCTCAGCAATGGCGAGGCACTTAGCAACTCAGTGAGACCCTGTCTCTAAATAAAATACAAACAAGGGCTGGGATGTGGCCCAGTGGTCGAGTGCCCCTGAGTTCAATCCCCAGTACCTAAATAAATAAATAAAATAAAAGTATTGTAAGCTGGGCGCAGCGGCACATGCCTGTAATCCTAGCACTTGGGAGGCTGAGGCAGGAGGATCTCGAGTTCAAAGCCAGCCTCAGCAATGGCAAGGCACTTAGCAACTCAGTGAGACCCTGTCTCTAATAAAATACAAAAAAGGCCTGGAGATGTGGCCCAGTGATTGAGTGCCCCTTTTTCAATCCCCGGTATCAAAAAAAAAAAAAGGTATTGTGTCTAAATACAACTAAAAAGTATTTATTTTTAAAAAATTGTTTTTTTTTTTTTTTTTTTTTTTTGCTGTGTTGGAGATCAAATCCAGGGCCTTGGGCATGCTAAGCAAGAACTCCACCCTTGACTTATATCCCAAATCAAAGGATGTTATTTCTAATGAAACTAGAAGTATTGACATTTTAAAGTAAAACTTTTGGGGCAACTCAGTGGTACAGCACTTGCCTACCAGGTGCAGAGCCCTAGGTTAAAGTTAATCGGGTTGTTGGGATGAAGAGTATTCAGGAATTATTCACAGTATTCCTGTAACTTTTCTGTAGGTTTGAAATTGATGTCAGGCATGGTGGCTCATGCCCATAATTCCAGCAGCTCTGGAGGCTAAGACAAGAGGATCACAAATTCAAAGCCAGCCTCAGCAACTTAGTGAGACCCTAAGCAGCTTAGTGAGACCCTGTCTCTAAATAAAGTACAAAAAGGGCTGGGGATGTGGTTCAGTGGTTAAGCTCCCTAGGTTCAATCCCTCAATCCCTGGTACCGATCACCCCCCCACAAAAAAAAAAGAAAAAAAAAAAAAAAGAAAAAAAGAAAAAGAAATTGATGAAGATTAAAAGTTTAAAAAAAAAAAAAAAAAGTTTGGGGCTGGGATTGTGGCTCAGCGGTATTGCGCTCGCCTAGCACGTGCGCACCCCGGGTTCGATCCTCAGCACCACGTACAAATAAAACACATTGTGTAGCCGGGCAAGGTGGCGCACGCCTGTAATCCCAGCACTTGGGAGGCTGAGGCAGGAGGATCACGAGTTCAAAGCCAGCCTCAGCAATGGCGAGGCACTTAGCAACTCAGTGAGACCCTGTCTCTACTAAAATACAAAAAAGGGCTGGGGATGTGGCCCAGTGGTCAAGTGCCCCTGAGTTCGGTATTGCGCTCGCCTAGCACGTGCGCACCCCGGGTTCGATCCTCAGCACCACGTACAAATAAAACACATTGTGTAGCCGGGCAAGGTGGCGCACGCCTGTAATCCCAGCACTTGGGAGGCTGAGGCAGGAGGATCACGAGTTCAAAGCCAGCCTCAGCAATGGCGAGGCACTTAGCAACTCAGTGAGACCCTGTCTCTACTAAAATACAAAAAAGGGCTGGGGATGTGGCCCAGTGGTCAAGTGCCCCTGAGTTCAATCCCCGGTACCAAAAAACAACAACAAAAAAAAAAAAAACCACATTGTGTACAACTAAAGCAAATAAATAAATATTAAAAAAAAAAAAAAAAGGTTTGTTTGTTTGTTTTGCTCAGTGCTGGATGGAACCCAAAGCTTGGTAGTAAGTGTTCTACAACTGGTCTAAACCCCCAAGAGTCAGATATTTCACCCCCTTTCTTCTTCTCTTAAGTTGCATTTCTCATTCTACTTTCTCGTGGACTTTTATCCCAATGCCATATAGCTTATGTTTGAAAGTTTTTTTCATTTTATTTATTTATTTTTAAAAATATTTATTTGTTTTAGTTGTACACAATGCCTTCATCTTTATGTGGTGCTGAGGATTGAACCTGGGCCGCGCATGTGCTAGGAGAGCACTCTACCGCTGAGCCACAAAACCAGCCCTCATTTTAATTTTTATTTATTTATTTTTAAAAAAATATTTATTTATTTGCTTTAGTTGTACACAATACAATGCATTTATGTTTATGTGGTGCTGAGGATCAAACCCTGGCCGCGCACGTGCGAGGCGATCGCTCTGCCGCTGAGCCACAACCCCAGCCCCTCATTTTAATTTTTAGACAGGATCTTTCTCTGTTGCCCAGGTGGGCCTGGAACTCCTGAGCTCAAGTGATCCTCCTGACTCAGCCTCCTGAGTAGCTGGGACTGGAAGCATACACCGTCACCTCTGGCTGCACCCTTATTCTAAAATCACTGTTTTAAGCAGTGGGGCTAAAACAGAAAGAAGAAAGAGAAGAGAGGAAGAGGAAGAGGGGGGAGGGGGGGACGGGGAGGGAGGGAAAGGCTGTGAGTACACCTATTTATGTCAATAATGTCTGTATCTTTAGATCCATGAACCAGTGAAACTTTTTCCTGAGCAAGACAGGAATTTTTTTTTTTTTTTTTTTTTTTTTGGTACTGGGGATTGAACTCAGGGGCATTTGTCCACTGGGCCACATCCCCAGCCCTTGTTTATATTTTATTTAGAGACAGGGTCTCACTGAGTTGCTAAGTGCCTCGCTATTGCTGAGGCTGGCTTTGAACTCATGATCCTCCTGCCTCAGCCTCCCAAGTGCTGGGATTACAAGTGTGCGCCACCGCGCCCAGCAAGACAGGAATCTTAGCGCATTTTTATTTCCCCTACTTCTCTCCTCTTCTCCCATGCCATCTCCCACATTGAAATCTAGAGCAGCACTGTGCAAAGAAATACAATGCAAGTTGCTTATGTCATGTGAAATGTTCTAGTAGACATGCATGCATGCTTGTGCACACACACACGAGAAACAGGTAAAATTATTTTAACTGAATAAAATCAATTTTATTTACCCTCAAATATCAAACATACATAGGTAGGAGAGCGAAAATAAGTACAGATAGGAAGGAGACTAACAGGGAAAGGAAAAAGAAACTGTAATCTGAAATCATAGAAGCTCTATGATCATCCTCACCTTTAGTCCCCCAAGCCTGTTTTCCTCTAGACCTAAATTCTTTTTTTTTCTTTCCTCTTGGTACTGAGGATTCACCCAGAGGTGCTCAACCCCTGAGCTACATCCCTAGTCATTATTTATTTATTTATTTTTGGTACCGTGTACTGAATTTCAGGGGCATTCGTCCACTGGGCCCACATCTCCAGCACTTGTTTGTATTTTATTTAGAGACAGGGTCTCACTGAGTTGCTAAGTGCCTCGCTATTGCTGAGGCTGGCTTTGAACTCGTGATTCTTCTACCTCAGCCTCTCAAATGCTGGGATTACAGGAGTGTGCCACTGCGCCTGGCCCTACATCCCTAGTCATTTTTATTTTTTGTTTTGAGACAGGGGTTTATTAGGTTGTTCAAGCTGACCTTGAACTTGAGATCCTCTTACCTCAGCCTCCTGATTTGCTGGGATTATAGGTATGTGCTATCCATGCTAGTCACACCTAAATTCTCTCTCTCTCTCTCTTTGAGAACAATTTTTATTCTTTTTTAAAAAAATATTTATTTATTTGCTTTAGTTGTACACAATACAATGCATTTATGTTTATGTGGTGCTGAGGATCAAACCCTGGCCGCGCACGTGCGAGGCGATCACTCTGCCGCTGAGCCACAACCCCAGCCCCTCATTTTAATTTTTAGACAGGATCTTTCTCTGTTGCCCAGGTGGGCCTGGAACTCCTGAGCTCAAGTGATCCTCCTGACTCAGCCTCCTGAGTAGCTGGGACTGGAAGCATACACCGTCACCTCTGGCTGCACCCTTATTCTAAAATCACTGTTTTAAGCAGTGGGGCTAAAACAGAAAGAAGAAAGAGAAGAGAGGAAGAGGAAGAGGGGGGGAGGGGGGGACGGGGAGGGAGGGAAAGGCTGTGAGTACACCTATTTATGTCAATAATGTCTGTATCTTTAGATCCATGAACCAGTGAAACTTTTTCCTGATCAAGACAGGAATTTTTTTTTTTTTTTTTTTGGTACTGGGGATTGAACTCAGGGGCATTTGTCCACTGGGCCACATCCCCAGCCCTTGTTTATATTTTATTTAGAGACAGGGTCTCACTGAGTTGCTAAGTGCCTCGCTATTGCTGAGGCTGGCTTTGAACTCATGATCCTCCTGCCTCAGCCTCCCAAGTGCTGGGATTACAAGTGTGCGCCACCGCGCGCCCAGCAAGACAGGAATCTTAGCGCATTTTTATTTCCCCTACTTCTCTCCTCTTCTCCCATGCCATCTCCCACATTGAAATCTAGAGCAGCACTGTGCAAAGAAATACAATGCAAGTTGCTTATGTCATGTGAAATGTTCTAGTAGACATGCATGCATGCTTGTGCACACACACACGAGAAACAGGTAAAATTATTTTAACTGAATAAAATCAATTTTATTTACCCTCAAATATCAAACATACATAGGTAGGAGAGCGAAAATAAGTACAGATAGGAAGGAGACTAACAGGGAAAGGAAAAAGAAACTGTAATCTGAAATCATAGAAGCTCTATGATCATCCTCACCTTTAGTCCCCCAAGCCTGTTTTCCTCTAGACCTAAATTCTTTTTTTTTCTTTCCTCTTGGTACTGAGGATTCACCCAGAGGTGCTCAACCCCTGAGCTACATCCCTAGTCATTATTTATTTATTTATTTTTGGTACCGTGTACTGAATTCAGGGGCATTCGTCCACTGGGCCACATCTCCAGCACTTGTTTGTATTTTATTTAGAGACAGGGTCTCACTGAGTTGCTAAGTGCCTCGCTATTGCTGAGGCTGGCTTTGAACTCGTGATTCTTCTACCTCAGCCTCTCAAATGCTGGGATTACAGGAGTGTGCCACTGCGCCTGGCCCTACATCCCTAGTCATTTTTATTTTTTGTTTTGAGACAGGGGTTTATTAGGTTGTTCAAGCTGACCTTGAACTTGAGATCCTCTTACCTCAGCCTCCTGATTTGCTGGGATTATAGGTATGTGCTATCCATGCTAGTCACACCTAAATTCTCTCTCTCTCTCTCTTTGAGAACAATTTTTATTCACTTATAAAGTCCATTTCTAGATGTCTCTTTCTCATTTATATTTCATTTGTTTTATTAAAAAGGAAAACCCTACAGCAATAGTGAGGCATTTAGCAACTCAGTGAGACCCTGTCTCTAAATAAAAATACAAAAAAGGGCTGGGGATGTGGCCCAGTGGTCTAGTGCCCCTGAGTTCAATCCTTGGTACCAAAAAAAAAAAAAAAAAAAAAAAAAGAGGAAAACCCTAAAAAGGGAGACCAGTTAGTCCTCAGATTCATTTTTATCTTGACTAATCTGGAAATAACGAAGTTCATAAATCTTTTTGTCAGAAGCAACCGCATGAAACCAATCATAAAGATTATTCTTAAGATACTTCTTCACAAGATATTTCTAATACCTTAGAGAACTGTTTCTCAGAAACAACTGTAATTTTATTCTTGAAATATTCAATGAGATTTTGAGTTTTTCCATTGACTTTAACCTTTTCCCTTAGAAACTGTTCAAAATTCCCAGAATAAAAAAATTCCATCTTCTAGGGCTGGGGTTGTGGCTCAGCGGTAGAGCGCTCTCCTAGCACGGGCGTGGCCCGGGTTCGATCCTCAGCACCACGTGAAACATAAATGCATTGCATTGTGTACAACCAAAGCAAATAAATAAATATTTTTTAAAAAATTCCTGGGGCTGGGATTGTGGCTCAGCAGTAGAGCGCTCGCCTAGTACGTGCGCGGCCCGGGTTCGATTCTCAGCACCATGTAAAACCAAAACCACATTGTATAAAACTAAAGCAAATAAATAAATATTAAAAAAAAATTCCATCTTCTACAAGATGAGCAAGGTCCAAATTAAATTTTCAAGAAGCCTAAGGACTTGTCTTTCTGCTACAAAATTAACATAATCATGATGCAGAGCCATCTTGACAGCCAGCTACGTGATCAGAGAGACTAAGTTCTTACAATACTCTTGAATCTTAAATATTCTGAGTCTAGTGATTAATGCCTACACATATTGCTAGGTGTTTTTGTTTGTTTTTGGTTTTGATACTGGGAATTGAACACAGAGTTGCTTCACCACTGAGCGACATACCCAGCCCTTTTTATTTTTTGGAAACAGTCTTGTTAAGTTGCTTAGAGTCTCACTAATTTGCTGAGGCTGGCCTTGAACTTGCAATCCTCCTGCTTGAGCCTCTCAAGTTGCTCCAATTACAGGCGTTAATACCAAGCCTGGCACATTGCTAATTTATACCACATATTTTCTTTAGACTAAATAAAGTCATGGGAAAATACTGTTAGAGACTTATGATATGAATATGTTCCAAATATTATCTATTGACCGGATGACATTAATCTAGAGAGCCTGAAAGAACCAGACAACTGTGACCTGTCTTGTGTGCTCCATGATTAATAGAATTGAGCTCACGGGGCTAATTAATAGAATTGACTTCACCACCTCCCCACTTCTCAAGCTCACTATTTACAAAGAGTGCTTTTCAAAGAACCCAAGATCCCCAAAATGTGTCTCATTCTTGAGCACCCACATTCTTTCTCCCTTTGAATGTATATTCTGCTCTATCGTGTGCTATCTTACATAAATCTCTTTACTTTCATGCCTTTTTTAAATTTCTTTATGCTTTTTTTTAATATTTATTTATTTGCTTTAGTTGTACACAATGCGTTTATATCCGTGGTGCTGAGGATTGAATCTGGGCCGCGCACATGCTAGGCGAGCGCTCTACTGCTGAGCCACAACCCCAGCCCTCCCCCCCCCTTTTTTTTTTTGTACTGGAGATTGAACTCAGGGGCACTCGACCACTGAGTTACATCCCCAGCCCTCTTTTGTATTTTATTTAGAGACAGGGTCTCACTGAGTTGCTTAGTGCCTCCCCGTTGTTGAGGCTGGCTTTGAACTCATGATCCTCCTGCCTCAGCCTCCTGAGCCGCATGGATGACAGGCGTGTGCCACCGAGCCTGGCTCTTTGTGCCTCTTTTGATGTGTCCTGAAATTCCTTCCTGTGGCTTAGACAAGAATTTGCCAGGAGTGCTGGGTGTGGTGGCGCACACCTGTCATCCCAGTGGCTGGGGAGGCTGAGACAGGAGGAGCCCGAATTCAAAGCCTGCCTCAGCAATTTAGCCAGGCCCTAAGTAATCCACCAAGACCCTGTCTCTAAATAAAATATAAAAAGGGCTGAGGATGTCGCTCAGTGGTCGAGTGCCCCTGGTTCAATCCCTAGTACCGAGAAGGAAAAAAAAAAAAAAAAGAAAGAAAGAAACTTCCAGCAGGGCCAGGCACCATGGCACACACCTGTAATCCCAATGACTCAGGATTTAGGAGGCCGAGGCAGGAGGATGGAAAATTCAAGTGAGGGACTAGGGTTGTGGCTCACCGGTTTAGCGCTCGCCTAGCACGTGTGCGACCTTGGTTCGATACTCAGCACCACGTAAAAATAAAGGCATTTTGTACAACTAAAACAAATAAATAAATATTTAAAAAGAAAAAGAAAAAAAGAAAGTTCAAGTGAGTTAGCATTAGCAACTTAGCAAGGCCTAAGCAATTTAGAAAAACCCTGTCTCAAAATAAAAAATGAATAAATAAAAAGGGCTGGCCGGGCGCGGTGGCTCACGCCTGTAATCCCAGCACTTTGGGAGGCTGAGGCAGGAGGATCGGGAGTTCAAAGCCAGCCTCAGCAGTGGCGAGGCACTTAGCAACTCAGTGAGACCCTGTCTCTAAATAAAATACAAAAACGGGCTGGGGATGTGACCCAGTGGACGAGTGCCCCTGAGTTCAATCCCCGGTACCACAAAAAAAAAAAAAAAAAAAAAAAAAAAGGGCTGGAGATGTGGCTCCTTGGTAAAGCACCTGTGGGTTCAATCTCTAATACCAAAAACACAAAACAAAACCAAAACCAACCAAACAAAGAACAGAATCTGCCAGGGCTGAGTTGAGGTTCTCTTTTCCCTTTTGGGTGACCTCCTAAGACCCCTTTTCAGTGACAATACCATCATTTCAACATTAAATCAACACTGACCGATGAGATAATTTACAATTATTTTTAAAATATTAAGTCTTCAAACCCAATATGCATTTCACATTTGTAGCACATTTCTTTTGGTCTTGTTTTTAAATAGTGGTTGGAGATACAGAATGTGAAATTTAATATTAACACATTTCTAAGGGTATAGTTCAGACATATTAAGTACATTTACATTTTGGGGCATGAAGCAGTTTAATTCAGACTGACCACATTTCAAGTGCTCAATAGGTAGTGGATATCATAGAAGACAAAGCAGCTCCTGAATTTTAGCTTTTAGAGTGTTGCTTTTTTTTTTTTTTTTTTTTTTTTTGCATTGCCAGGGATGGGTCTCCCAGCCTTGTGCATACTGGAAAAGGGCTCTCTCAGCCCCTAAAATTAATGTTTTACTAGTTTATTTGATCATCACTGTTTCTCATATGTTACAAAGACTGAGAACTTTGTATTTTACATATTTTATGCATCTTATCATAGGGGCCTAGTGAATGTTTAAAAAAATTAATGGCATCTGATGCAAGATTTATCAGATTGATCTTGCAGAGAATATGAAACTGTTCAAGGGTTTGTAGTTGACTATACGATTTCATGGACAGCAATCC
Source organism: Tamias sibiricus (assembly GCA_025594165.1). Lineage (NCBI taxonomy): Eukaryota > Metazoa > Chordata > Mammalia > Rodentia > Sciuridae > Tamias > Tamias sibiricus. Next base: position 20,244,114 of record CM046664.1, read on the forward strand.
ACAGTGGGTCAAATTACTGTTTTCAGTGTGAAGTTAAATGTTTGTCCAAAAGATAAAAAGCCTTGAAAAAAAATGGGGGTGGGGGGCGCGGCAGGGGCCTGATGTGGTGGCTCATGGCTGTAATCCCAGGGGCTCCGGAGGCTGAGGAAGGAGGATTGCAAGTTCAAAGCCAGCCTCAGCAACCGGAGGCAGGAAGCAACTCAGTGAACCCTGTCTCTAAATAAAATACCAAATAGGGCTGGGAATGTGGCTCAGTGGTCGAGTGCCCTTGAATTCAATCCTCAGTACCCTACCCTCAAATTGGGGGGAGTCAAATTCAACCCTCCATTTCTTTCCTGTTAGCCAAGACCAAAGCAGAATCCACCATTTATTTTTTCCTTTAACCCCACATCTTGTGCCTTCTCCACAGTTGCTCATTTTTACTCTGCTGGATTAATAGGGACTGCACGCAGTTTCTTTTTATACCTAAATGATTTAACTTTTTAAAAATTTTGATGTTCTTCAGAGCCTCACAGCTTTCCAAGTTTTTTTTTTTTTTTTTTTTCCCATAAACTTGTAGGTCTCGACCAGAATATACTTTCAAAGACTTCTTCCAAAAGATCCCAGAGACCAGGGTTGAGTCTCCTGGCATTTGGAGGCACGTTAGCACACAGTAGCTCATTGATAGATTAAAGTAAAAATGGAGGCGAGTTTCTTTGTCCTCAAGAAACTCTGATCATCCCCACCTCTTTTCCAACCCACAGAAACAGAGTGTGCCCTGGACCTCCTGAGAGGGCCAGTCTAGTTCAAAGAAATAGTTCCTGATTTTTCTATTCCAAAAAGGAAGAAGAAAATACATATTAGGAGGCTCATAGTCCAGTCCTGGGAACAACAACAAGGACAACAACAAAACAAAACAAAACAAACAAACAAACAAACAAAAAAAAAAAAATGTGTCCTTTTAAAAGGTCTGATTAAGGGGTTAGGGTTGTGGCTCAGCGGTAGAGCAATCGCCTAGCACGTGCACGATCCAGGATCGATCCTCAGCACCACGTAAAAATAAACGCATTGTGTACAACTAAAGCAAATAAATAAATATTAAAAAATAAAATAAAAGGTCTGGTTAAGAAGAGGTGGACGTTCTTTTAGTTCCTTCTTCACATTCTGTTCCCTCTCCACAGAAAAAGAATTGGGCTAAGCTGACTTAATATACTAAACAATTACTTAGAACTCTGCTGTCTTAAAGCATACCGGTTCTTAGCAATCTTTGTGTCCCTAGCATCCGGAATACTGCTGATCATAGAGGAGGAAGCTCTTGTTAAAAGCTTTGCTTTGAAATTCCAGGGAACTGAACATTTTGTTAATTTGCTTTAAAAAAAAAAAAAAAAAAAAAAAAAAGGAGGTGGTACATGCATATGTGAGCAGTTGTCTTCGATTTTTCCATTTTAATATTTCGTGTGCCAAAATTGTTCCCTTGATGCTGCCTGGAGACCCCTCTTTCACAGGCACCTGGCACTCTTCCTGCCACAACCTCTCAATTGGAGCCAGGAACCTCCCCAAGAACAAAAGGGGTTCAAGGTAAACACAAGGTCTCCATTTTTACATGTGCCAATTTATTTGTCCTCATTGAAACATAACGATGTGGGCTGGGACGTGCTCAGTGGTGAGGTGCTTGCCTAGCGTGCAGGAAGCCCTGGGTTCAATCCCCAGAACCGCAAGATAAGGAAATAAAATAACAATGTACACTCATAGTAGAAAGTGTAGAAATGCAAAGAAAAGCTAAACCATATGTACTCCCACCACCGGAGATACTGTTTATCAAGCCATCGCGATATGCTAAATTTTGAAATGTGCACTTTTATTTCGCGGAATTTCTTTCCAGGGTTTTTTTGTTTCCGCTCCTAACCCGAGGCCGGATCTGCGATCCGTGTCTATTTTCCGCTCTACGGGGCTGCAGTGACGCACGAGATAAACTGTGGTCAGGTTGAGGTCATCGTCTGTTAGTCTCGGTTAAAAAAAAATACTGTCTGGAAATCTCTCGGTTTGAAATTAAAGTCTGGCTTTTCGGGTACAAAATGCGTCAGCCTAGGGGGGGACATGAATTTGTAGACGACGCTACACCAACCCTGGGCCCCCCGGAGGTCCCCTCCATCCCCGCACCTCCCGCGAGGTGTCCCACAGTCATCAGAGACGAAAAGGCCCCCAGCTCCCTCTGCCACGGACCGCGGTCGCCACACCGGGGGTCAGGCTCCGCCCTCGGTGGACCCGCCGGACCAATGGGCGGCGAGCGCTCCCGCGCGTCACGCGGCGCTGGCCAATCGCGTTCGGCCACGACCCTAGAAAGGCTGGGCGCGGCGGGGCCGGCGGCTGGGCGGCGGCGGCGCGCACTCGCGTAGACGGTCGCTGGCCATGGTCGTGGTGGCAGCCGCGCCGAGCCCGGCCTCTGGGGCTCCCAAAGTATTGCTTCTGTCCGGCCAGCCTGCCGCCGCCGCCGCTGGAGCCCCGGCCGGCCGGGCCCTGCCGCTCATGGTGCCAGGTCAGAGAGGGGCCAGCCCCGAGGCGGCAAGCGGGGGACCGCCCCAGGCGCGCAAGCGACAGCGCCTCACGCACCTGAGCCCGGAGGAGAAGGCGCTGAGGAGGTGGGCGCGGGGCCGGGGTCTGCGACAGACCTGAAGTCCTGACGGGGGGCTGGGCGGGGGCCGGGAGTTGACCGCCCCGCCGCACTCGAGCGCCCCGGGCCTGGCCGGTTCAGTGCCAGCGTGGCGCGGGGCAGGGCAGGGCGGGGCTGGAAGGCTGAACTGACCGGATCCGCAGTGCAGGGTGGAGTCCAGGGCTTCCCCGGCCGGTTTTCGTTACTTTTCCCTGATTCATTAGAGCTGACTGGAGCTGGGGATGTGGGCATTTGTTCCAGACCTTGCTGTGTGACCACAGAACGGTCGCTCAGCCTCTCCGAAAACTGGGGTTGTAACATGAATTGATTCGCCTCTTCTTGATTTACCTACTTCTTTGGAGGGGCGCAGTGATGAAATGACAGCTGTTAAAAAAAGCTGTAAGCTCTAAGGCTCCATAATCAAGCTTCGTCAGTGGCCTTAAAATGAGAGACGTATATAATGTGCCAAACACTTAGCCCTTCGCAAATGTTCATTCTTTTATGATCATGATCATGGGGCCTTTTGTGTTGTAAGAAATGGCTCCTCCAGCCAGACAAGGGTCCATTCGTCAGGACACCGCCTAGGATCTCAACCCTAGGGCAACAGTCATTTCGCCTCCAGCAGCCTGAATTGGTTTTGGGGAGGGAGAGCTTGTGTCATAGCGCCATTGCAACCTTCACTACATTTAATCTGTCCAGGCTGGGTCCTGTGTGAGAAAACTGGAATCAGGAAGCAGCGGGGGTGAAGAGGGGGACGGGAAAAGATTCTTATGATGCAACATGAATTGGGTTTGTGTTCAGTCCTGATGCTGTGGCCACAGGATGAGCCGAGCTGGATGACGCCATATGGGAGAGAATAAAGCAAGTCTTCAATCTAGACTGACAGAAGGCTGTACTTTTGGTTTTATGGAAGGGAGGAGCCTGAAGTATTTTACCATTGCTTTGCCTTATAGTGTAAATTAAAATGAAAGCACCAGCTGGCCAAGTTTTCAAATAAAGATATAAATAAGGTTTGAGATGACTCAGTGTGGTCTGTTCCTTCTCAGGAAACTGAAAAACAGAGTAGCAGCACAGACTGCTAGAGATCGCAAGAAAGCTCGGATGAGTGAGCTGGAACAACAAGTGGTAGATTTGGAAGAAGAGGTAAAACTACTTAAGGCCAAACTCTTTATACTTTTTGTGTCCTTCATTGGTGAATATATTCTGATATTTGCTCTCTGTCCCAAGTTGTTTCAGCCCCTTTTAGATCTTGTTGAATGTGTAATTAAAATTTTAACTGGATAAGTTAGGGTAGATAGGTAGTTCAAATCAGGATGCTTGTAGAGATTGGAAGCGAATGACCCCCTGGAATTTGTTGCTACATCTATCAACAATATGTAGTCAGTGAGTGCTAAGAAGTTAGCAAGGGCAGAAAGGAAATCATTGCTTTAACTTTAAATTCCTCCTGGCTTGGCCAAAAGTTCCCTGAAATTCCCTTTCCCTTCTAGGATTCACCTGTTATCTAATACAAGGATTATTTGTGTTCTTTTGATTACTGTTTGTGGTGTGGGGGATTAAACCATGGCCTTGTGCATGCTAGGCAAGCACTCTATGAACTGAGCTATATCTCCAGTCCCTAGATTGTTCTTTTTAAAGATTGACTCATTTCAGTATCAAGTTTATTTAAAAAAAATTTTTTTGCTATTATAGTCCATCACTACCATTTTTTACCTTCAGTTCAAGGTAAGATATCTTTTACTTTTTAGAAAGTTAGGATATTTAAGAGAGATTATATCTACATTAAAGCTACAAGTCATCCTTTGCTGAAATCTGTATTTGTAGTTAGAGGCATTGTGTTATTTTTGACCCCATGAAATGGCATTTCTTAAATAGATTTTACTTCTTTCAAAATTATGGCCAGCCTTCTAATACCTACTGTGAACAAATGTGTAAATGTAGAGTTTTCTAGAATTTCAAGAAGAAAACCAATTTGTATGTCTTACCAATTTTCTTACAGAACCAAAAACTTCTGCTAGAAAATCAGCTTTTACGAGAGAAAACTCATGGCCTTGTAATTGAGAACCAGGAGTTACGACTGCGCTTGGGGATGGATGCCCTGGTTACTGAAGAGGAGGCAGAGGCCAAGGTAAATCATTTTTAGTTGGTGTCACATGTGAAAACTGATTCCAAGTGAAATGGCCTAAATTATGTTTGCATTACGGATCTCTGATGAAAAGCATATTTGAGGTTTTCCTTTACTTTTTTTTTTTTTTTTAAATATTTATTTATTTGCTTTAGTTGTACACAATGCAATGCATTTATGTTTATGTGGTGCTGAGGATCGAACCCGGGCTGCACACGCGCTAGGCGAGCGCTCTGCCACTGAGCCACAACCCCAGCCCCTTCCTTTACTTTTATGACATTTCCATGTAGGCAGGATGTCCTTTCTTTAATGACATTTATGGTGGGTAGTGAGTAGTACTAAGTGCTAATAATTAAGTAACATGGTTCTCTCAGAATAAATACTAACAAATGCAGTGGCCAACAACATGTACCATATAAGCATCATGGAAAACCAGGGTATGAGAGCCAGTCAAATCAGACTATAATTAGAGTAGCTTTCTGATGAATATGAGAGAGGATTCGCTGTGAGAGTGAAGGAGAGGATGGTGATGGGTGGGTTTTAGTCTGTGGATAATGGCAAATTCAGTGATGGTGTCTAAGTGGTTCAAGATTGGCAATAGAAGATTCTAAGCTTAACTCACTATAGAATATTATTTAGGAACATTAAGACTATCAATCCTGCCTGATTCTTTGCTTGGGAGGGAAATTTTTTTACTGTATTAAAAAAAATCAGACCCTTTGGGCTGGGGTTGTGGCTCAGCGGTAGAGTGCTCGCCTAGCATGTGCACAGCCCGGGTTTGATCCTCAGCACCATGTAAAAGTAAAGGCATTGTGTACAAAATAAATATTAAAAAATAATCATACCCTCATCTCTTGAGGTCTGAAGAAAATGGAAGTAATAATGGTAAGGGAAAAGTTTCATCTCTAAAGAATAGTTTAACTTTCTTGAGAGCCTGGTAAGCATTTCTTTGGTGACTCCTGGCTGTTTACTCACTCTGGTCTTCCCTCTCAGGGGAATGGAGTGAGGCCGGTGGCCGGGTCTGCTGAGTCCGCAGCACTCAGACTACGTGCACCTCTGCAGCAGGTGCAGGCCCAGTTGTCATCCCCTCAGAACATCTCCCCGTGGACTCTGACAGCATTGACTCTTCAGACTCTGAGGTAGGGATCATTTTTACTAAGAGCTGTTTAACTGGGTCATTCCATGTCCTTGATGTCTGACATCCCTAACCAATGGGGGCAAAAGTTAGTTTTAGTGGGGTCAGAGATGAACATCAACTACCTCCTTAGTTCTCAGAGATTTAGGACATGGATAAACAGGTCAGTTGGGTCCTAAGGTCATCTTACAGCCTAAGGACTAGTTTACAATATGAAGCTCAGTACTAAGAGTGTTCTTAAAGGATTCTCAGGTACAGTCTAATAGTTGTACTCTTATTTTTTTGCCTCTTGCAGTCTGATATCCTGTTGGGTATTCTGGACAACTTGGACCCCATCATGTTCTTCAAATGTCCTTCCCCAGAGTCTGCTAGCTTGGAGGAGCTGCCAGAGGTCTATCCAGAAGGACCTAGTTCCTTACCAGCCTCCCTTTCTCTATCAGTGGGGACGTCATCAGCCAAGCTGGAAGCCATTAATGAACTAATTCGCTTTGACCACGTGTACACCAAGCCTCTAGTCTTAGAGATGCCCTCTGAGACAGAAAGCCAAACTAATGTGGTAGTGAAAATTGAGGAAGCACCTCTCAGCCCCTCTGAGAATGACCACCCTGAATTCATTGTGTCAGTGAAGGAAGAACCTGTAGATGACTTCATTCCAGAGCTGGGTATTTCAAATCTACTTTCATCCAGCCACTGTCTGAAGCCATCTTCCTGCCTGCTGGATGCTTATAGTGACTGTGGATATGAGGGCTCCCCTTCCCCTTTCAGTGACATGTCTTCTCCACTTGGTGTGAATCATTCTTGGGAGGATACTTTTGCCAATGAACTCTTTCCCCAGCTGATTAGTGTCTAAGGACTGTTGCTCTTTTCCTTGACTATTAACACTGCCAGGAGAAGAGCAGAGAAGCCTAGCTGTGCTTTATTCAAAAAGCCAAAGTAGAGGGCTGGGGTTGTGGCTTTGCATGTGTGAGGCACTGGATTCAATTCTCAGCACCACATATAAATAAACGAATAAAATAAAGGCCTAACAACTAAAAAAATATAAAGAGTGAATTTTAAAAAAAGCCAAAGTAGAGGGCAGATAGTCCTAGAGAATTCCTCTAAAGTATTTGTCTATTCAAACCTCATAGATGACTCTAAGTACTGTGTCTTTTCATATCTAGCAGTCCAAGGTATTCAGACATATTACTATAATTTAGAGCTACAACTTTTTTTTTTTTTTTTTTTTTTTTTGGTACTGGGGTTTGAACTCAGGGGCACTCGACCGCTGAGCCACATCCCCAGCCCTTTTTTGTATTTTATTAGAGACAGGGTCTCAGTGAGTTGCTAAGTGCCTCGCCATTGCCGAGGCTGGCTTTGAACTCGCGATCCTCCTGCCTCAGCCTCCCAAGTGCTAGAATTACAGGCGTGCGCCACCACACCCGGCTAAAGCTACAACTTTTTGAGATTGTACTTTTAAGGACAGTAGTTTGCCCTATGATACTTTTAAGAGTCATCTGATGTGTCTTAGGGTAGACAATGAAATTTATGAATGGCCTCTTACCAATTTTTCTTACCCCTTCTCAAGCATCACAGGCTTGCCTCCAATTTTAGGTCCTTTAGTTTGCTTCTGCAAGCAGAGAAAACACCTATCCGAGGGGGCTCCTTTTTCCTTATGAACAGGTTCAAGTAAAGATCCAAGAATCTTGTAAAATTATAGAAATTTACTATGTAAATGCTTGATGGAATCTTTTCCTCCTGCTATTGTAGCTTCTGGAAGGTGCTTTCTTCATTTATTTAAAACTACCCTTGCAATTAAAAAGTGCAATGCAGTGTCCATGTTCTTTGACTTCTTCTAGGATCACAAGTCTTATTTTTTTTTCCTCTGTGGATGCCTCACTATTTCTAGTTTATCTAACTAAAGTGCTCATGTCACTTTCGAGTGACTGGAGACTTTTCTACCTTAATCACTGCCTGTTTCAATTCCTGGCTGCTATAATGCTAAAATGTACAATTTGAGATAGTTCCTTCAACCTAAAAGACCAATACCACAGCTAGTAGGTGGCAGAGCTAGAACTCTATTTAGTTTTGCTATGCCATTTTGGGAATTTAAGAGGACATAGCATCAAAAATCAAGATTCTCTTGCCATTATTATAGGGATTAAGAGCATATCCTAGATTTTTTTTTGGTACCGGGGATTGAACTCAGGGGCACTCGACCACTGGGCCACATCCCCAGCCCTTTTTTGTATTTTATTAGAGACAGGGTGTCACTGAGTTGCTAAGAGCCTCGCCATTGCTGAGGCTGGCTTTGAACTCATGATCCTCCTGCCTCAGCATATCCTAGATTCTGACCCCATGGTTTCAACTCTGCCATTGCCATTGGTGAGCTGGGTAACCTTGGGGGGATATACCATTACTTATTTCCTCAATTATAAAGGCTAATATTATCTTTCTGAAGAACAAAGGATGCCTTAAAAGCATGTCATGCCAGGTACCACTGTAAGCACTTGAAAGTTTTTTTCTTACCTCCTAATCTGCTTTGTAAAAGCTTCAGTCTCTCATACTTGCCCAAGAATTTGTTTTACAAAACAGTTCAAGAAAACAAACAATATAGCCCCAAACTACAGACTTGATAATATCATCCCTCATGGTGCATTTTTTCCCTTGGGAATTTCCTTTTTTATAGAAATTATTTCACCTATACCAGTAGGTGAAATTATTATATGTCCATTTAGCAATTAAATGACATTTCTTAAGAGTCATTAAGACTACCTCTGGGGAGGTTGAAGTGAATGAACCAAAAGGAAGGAGGATTCAGAGAATCCCAAGAAGCAAGGCAAAGCAGGCTACAGTTTCAGACAAGTACAAAGGAATGTGCTGGTTGAGGTGACTGGAAGTGGGTCCACAAGTGCACTTGCAGGCAAGTCTGGTGGCCCGAGCCCAATCCTGCTACCCAGCAACGCAGGTTTACTTAGGCTGTTTCTATATTGTAAATGTAAGGATGGTCTCCAGTTGTCCCCATGATCGAAAACTATCTTGCCTGATTCACTCTGAAAATTGAGGGTCAAAAATCTATTTAAGGATCATATAGGCCAGTGCAGTTACAGATACATTTTTGTTTCTACCACAACAGCACAAGCATCTGGAGGTTGAGGCTCAAGTCATTTACATTCAATGGCATCATATGAAAGAGGCAGCTGTGCCAACAGGAGAGGCCATATGTAACCTGAGTAGTTTATCAGGGTTTTCATTTCCTGCACAGATGGGTGAGAATTACTAAACACTGCTCAGCCTTGAGAAAACACCTGGTATTCAAGGACATTTTCATATTGAAACACCAAATTGAATGGTTGTAACTAAAAATCAAGAGGGTTGGGGTTGTGGCTCAGCGGTAGAACCCTTACCTAGCATGTGCACGGCCCTGGGTAGAATCCTCAGCACCACGTAAAAATAAAGGTACTGTGTCCCACTACAACTAAAATAAATTATTTTAAAAAATCAAGATCTTTCCATAACACCAAAACAAGATCTCTTTATTAAATGCAAAGGGGTGTCTTATGATTAAGACTAAAGAGACATGTGACAAGATGCCTGCATGTCATTTCCTCCTTGTTTTTCTATTAGATGTGCTACTGGAGCACAGACAACTAGGCAGAAGGTAACACTGCCTATTCCAAGAGTATTTTAAAGTATCAAATTCTAGCTTAGCAATCTATACCCTGTGACTTTTTTAAAAAAATATTTATTTACGTTAGTTCTACACAATGCAATGCATTTATGTTTTACGTGGTGCTGAGGATCGAACCAGGGCCACACACGTGCCAGGCAAGCGCTCTGCCGCTGAGCCACAACCCCAGCCCCCACCCTGTGACTTTTAAAGTTCATTAGGGACTCTAAGGCTGGCTTACCCACCAAATGGGTGTTGAAAGACATCATTGTTTGGCTGGAGCTCAAGACTCAACACTTCTTTGCTGTACTAAGGAATGGACCCAGGAGGGTTTACTGCTGAATTACATCTCATCCTTTTCATTCATTTTCTCTTGAGACAGGGTTTCATTAAGTTGCCAAGGCTGGCCTCAAATTTACAATCCGCCTGCCTCAGCCTCCTGAGTAGAGAGTTTGCAGGTTTGTACCACTGTGTCCAGCTCTGAATCATACCATTTCAATGAAGTCTAAATGACATCTTAGGTATTGCTACAAAAAGATTCTTTAAAACCAAATGACAATGGACCTGAGTTGGATTACAATACTAAAGTATCACTATCTACCTTAGGCTTTAGTTTCCAAACCTATAAGTTAGATAACTTCTGGCTATTATTTTATTTTATTTATTTATTTTTTTTTGTGGTTACCAGGGATTGAACTCAGGGGCATTCGACCACTGGGCCACATCCCCAGCCTGTTTTTGTATTTTATTTAGAGACAGGGTCCTACTGAGTTGCTAAGTGCCTCGCCATTGCTGAGGCTGGCTTTGAACTCGCGATCCTCCTGCCTCAGCCTCCCAAAGTGCTGGGATTACAGGCGTGCGCCACCGCGCGCCCGGCTAGCTATTATTTTTAATTTTGGTTAAAAACAAAACAGCATTGTTTGCTTCCTGTAACTACAAGCCAAATGTAACTTCCCCTCTCCAACAAGTCAGGGATCCACATTTATCAAAGAATGACTACAAATATGCAAGCAACACTGCCACCCAGCGACCTGTCAACTTGTAAAGGATGTAAATGAACAACATAGAATTTTCCTATCCCTCATTTGTGAAGATCCCAAACCCTTCTTTGTGAACTCTAGAAACCATTTCCAGTTTCAGAATTGAACTTTTTTTTTTTTTGGTGGTGGTACTGGGGATTGAACTCAGGGGCACTCAACCATTGGGCCACATCCCCAGCCCTTTTTTGTATTTTATCAGACAGGGTCTCACTGAGTTGCTAAGTGCCTCACCATTGCTGAGGTTGGCCTTGAACTTTCGATCCTCCTGCCTCAGCCTCCCAAGTGCTGGGATTACAGCCACTGCGCCTGGGTAGAATTGAACATACTTAACGTGGTCATAACTGCCTTCTGATAGACAATTCACAGCAGTGAGCTACTCTCAGGGGGGAGCATTCCATGGGTTTTAGAATGACAAAACACAGTCTGCATCCTGCTAATCTCAGCTATGAAATTTATCTTTAATCCAAAATACTCATCCTTTTGTGACAATTTATGTTCCTCATTGATATGAATGCTGCTTCAATTACAATTTAGAGGAAAACAAAGAGATTAGCTATTTCATTTACTTAAGTGCAGGAATACAAATGTCTTGAAAAAGTCCAAAACACTTAAGAAGTTTTATTGAAAATGATAAAGTACAGAAACACCAGATTCTCCTTTTAAAGTAAAAATGACAGCATCTTCCAGAACTTTCCTAGTACTGCACCAAAAACAAAACCAAGTTCCAGATCCAAAAGAACAAATGAATCTGCTGGTAAATTTTTCTTATGGTTCTAGGCCCTACCTTCTTTATTTTTCTAAATTTTACATTGTACCTGGTTCAAGAATGAGTAGCATTTAAAAAAACTGATTAATATTTGTGAGAACTGGACTTCAAATTAAAACACACACACACACACACACACACACACACACACTCTATTCAAACTCAGAGGAAAATATACATTTGTTCATTAAAGCTCACCTGCTTTAGATTATTTTTTCTCTTCACACATTAGCATCTTAAGCCAATGTTTGATCCATGCTGCAAAAACTGTACAAAACGAAAAAGACCTGTTAATTCCCAAGGGAAACCTTAAGGCAAAAGCAAAAACCTTATGCTATAAAAGAAAAATAAAATGCATTGGGATGGTGGAGATGGCTCAGATGAATAAGCACCACAAAGATGATGAAAAAAATTTTTTACAAACATATGCAAGAAGATAAAGTCCAAAAATGAGCATTAAACATCCATTTTCCTGCAGAAATAATTTTGTCAGATAACTTGACTTAGAAACAAACTGTTTGGATTTTAATTAACAGAATCTCAATCGTCCCCCATATTACCCGTTGTTATCAGAACCTTGTTTTGGAGCTCTCCTTTCCTTCTCATGGCGTAGACCTCTGTCAGAGGCCTACCTACGATTCCCACAGAAGATAATCTTGGTGTGTTTTGGATCTGTCTTTGGAAAGCTGCCATCTGCCTTTCCACCCTAACACTGGGACTAACTCCAAATCCTAGGAAGTCCCTTCATGCTTTTGAGTTGTACTAAAACAAACTTTTTAGCACAGAGATTTCTTTAAGGCTATAAACTTTACAAGTTGGTCCCATTAAACAATGACCTCAAGGCAGGAGTTTTTCAAACTGCATGAATCAAACACTTGCACATTTCAACAGAATACAGTTTACATTCATCTCTAAGTTTGAGATTAAGAAACTATTAGCTGGTTTCCAACTGGTTTCAATACTGGTTTGAAGTTTCAATAATTTTACTGTGTAGACATTAAATATTTTGTTTAAATATTAAACATTAAATTTTTTCCTGACTATCCAGACAGAAATAGAGAAAGCAGAAACAACAGGCAAGAGAAGAAACAGTCTAACAGACTTGTGACTTCTACACCATCTGTAACAAGGGGAGGGATTTCAGCATGGGTTTCAAAAAGACCTGGAAGCTGGTTTCTATAAATTCACCTCTAATTGGCATAAACCAATTTTTTCTAAAAAAGGTATCTGATTCCTACAAATGGTGAAGAAACCCAGAAAATAAGAACTGGGGTGGTCTTCTGTTGGGTGATGAAAGGGCCAGTATTACACTCATTTAATAACTTATAGTGGATGTTCTGTAGAAATAAAGGAATTGTCATTTTACCTTGCATGGAGTCCTTGCTACACAGAAGAGCTCTTCCTGAGAAATTAAAAACTTTAATTATTCCCAAAGGATATCTTGAGCCTGGTTTAGGTACTCAAGAAGATAAAGATTTCCTGTTAGCAGGAAGCCATCCTCTTTTAACTTGTAGGCTTACTGCACAATAATTTAAGCACCAGACAAATTGGCTATTTCAGTAAATCTCAATGTCCCTTGCCCATATATTCTCAGTTAATCACTCACTATTTTTGAAATTAACATTTAACAACTTGTTAATACTATCTTGCCTTTTTTTAAACTACAGAGGTTATCAATGGTGGGTTCAGCTGACACTGCACTTCCTAAGGATTAATTAAAGGATGCTTCTCCCATAGGCAATTTGCAGATGGGTTAGCTCACAATCTTTTTAACCATCAAAGTTAATTAAGCTGTAAACACTGCTGAACAACCTGGTTTATCAATTATGCAAGGGAGACAAGGAGCAACATTAGAAGGAAAACCTTTTCTTTGTATTTTCATTGCATTTACCTGAGGCACAGAGAGCCACAATGCTATTTATAGCCAGCTACATGCTGGCTATATAATCAATACAGCTATGTTGAATTGACAACTAATATACACATTTCACAGCCTCTATTAAACTTTTTAGGAAGAGGCTTAATCTAATGCTTTCTTTCCTCCTGCTCCCCAATCACATATAGTCCCTACTGTCAACAGCTCAAATCCACAGACTATGCTGTGACTCCCTCTTTCTCATCTTTTTCAACTCAAGAATGTTCTCCAAGTGTATGAATGGCTTACAAAGTGACAGATGACTTAAGTCAACCTTACACATACATACAGTTTCTATACTTGCCTTTGAAGAGACTAACATTCCTTTAATAAGCCTGCTAGGACACTGCTTTTCCCTTAAGACAAGCTTCCTTGGCAAAAAGTTGAAGTCAATAAATGGCTACCCAAAATGAGAGTCCCACCCCAAGTCACAGGTGGAGATATTATTACACCCGTTTCACAATAAAACTTTCAAGTCCCTATACTATGCAAGTAGGCTCATTACTAAACATAGGAGCCTTCTAAATTTTGACAATTGTAGTGTAGAAACTGGTTTCTAGAGTTCCATCTCTTCTTCTGTACTAGCAGCTGTTTCCAAACTATTGTAAAGAGGCATCCCTGTTTGCCGAGGTTCCAAGAACAGTTCAGTTCTCTGTGAGAAGGCAGTGCCAGCAGCTGCATGCTTAGTTTGGCTCTCTCCCGTGTAGTTCTTAGCATTAGATGATGGCTTTGGCTTATCAGAAAGGAGTTCAGGGAGAGGTTTCCAGAGCACAAGCTCCATAGAAGGACGGCTCCTAAAATATAAAATAGGTTTTTATCAAAAAATTTAGGGGCTGGGGTTGTGGCTTAGTGGTAGAGCGCTCGCCTAGCACGTGCGCGGTCAGAGTTCAATCCTCAACACCACGTAAACATAAATGCATTTATTCCATTGTGTACAACTAAAGCAAATAAACAAATATTTAAAAAAAAATTAGGACATAGAAATGAAAGCTGTATATTATAAAGCAAATGCTTTATACCTAATACCTTGGAGTTAAGAAGTAATGGCACCTTGACTCAGGTGCCACATACACAGCCTGCCTGGAATTCTCAGAGATTTACTGCCCAGGAAGTGGGCACTCCATCAAAAAGGGAAGGAAGAAAGGAGCTGGGCGCAGTGGCACATGCCTGTAAGCCCAGCAGCTCTGGAGGCTGAGGCAGGAGGAAGACAAGTTCAAAGCCAGCCTCAGCAAAAGTGAGGCACTAAGCAACTCAGTGAGGTCCCGTCTATAAATAAAATACAAAATAGGGCTGGGAATGTGGCTCAGTGGTAAAGTATCCCAGAGTTCAATCCCGGGTTATACCCCCTCCCCAAGAAGTAATGGCATCTAAACAGGAGATTTAGGGCAATACAAAAAAATCTTCAGAAAGGCACTAAAATACATAAAATCTCTCAGTTCTGTATTTTTTTTTTTTTTGGGGGGGGGGGCAGTTCGTGGATCAAACAACCCAGGGGTTCACATGTGTAAGACAAGTGCTCTACCACTGAGCTATATCCCCCCAATCCTCTATATATTTTTATTTTATTTTTTTTTTTGTGGTACTGGGGATTGAACTCAGGGGCACTCGACCACATCCCCAGCCCTTTTTATGTATTTTATTTAGAGACAGGGTCTCACTAAGTTGCTAAGTGCCTCGCCATTGCTGAGGCTGGCTTTGAACTCGTGATCATCCTGCCTCAGCCTCCCAAGTGCTGGGATTACAAGCGTGCACCACAGTGTCTGGTGAGCCTTTGATTTAATGATATAATTTGGGGGATGACATGTTGTTACAAAGTTTTTTTTTTTTCTTCTTAATATTTTGTTTTTAGATTCTGGCAAATCAAATACAAAAACACATCTAAAAAGGGGCTGGGGTTGTGGCTCAGTGGTAGAGCACTCGCCTAGCACGTGCGCAGACCGGGTTCGATCTTCAGCACCACGTATAAACAAATGCATTGTGTACAACTAAAAGCAAAATAAATAAATATTAGAAAAAAAAAATCATAAAAATAGTACATCACGATCAAGTGGGGTTCATTCCAGGAATTCAAGGTTAGTTCAACATAAGGAAATCAATAAATGTTATTCACCACATCAACAGACTCAAAGATAAAAATCATATGATCATCTCTGGGCTGGGGTTGTGGCTGAGTGGTAGAGCGCTCGTCTAGCACGTGCGTGGCCCAGGTTCGATCCTCAGCACTACGTAAACATAAATGCATTGCATTGTGTACAACTAAAGCAAATAAATAAATATTTTAAAAAAATCATATGATCATCTCAATTGACGCAGAGAAAGCATTTGACAAGATACAACACCCCTTCATGTTCAAAACACTAGAAAAAATAGGGATAACAGGAACATATCTCAACATTGTAAAGGCCATCTATGCTAAGCCCCAGGCCAGCATCATCCTAAATGGAGAAAAGCTGAAAGTATTCCCTCTAAAAACTGGAACAAGACAGGGATGTCCTCTCTCGCCACTATTATTTAACATAGTTCTTGAAACCGGAGCCAATGCAATTAGACAGATGAAAGAAATAGAAGGGATACGGATAGAAAAGAAGAACTCAAAGTATCATTATTTGCAGACGATATGATTCTGTACATAGAAGATCCAAAAAACTCCACCAGAAATCTTCTAGATCTAATAAACGAATTCAGCAAAGTGGCTGGATATAAAATCAATACCCATAAATCTAAGGCATTTCTGTACATCAGCAACAAATCCTCAGAAAGAGAAACTAGGAAATCCACCCCATTTACTATAATGTAAAAAAAAAAAAAAAAAAAAAAAAATACTTGGGAATAAACCTAACAAAAGAAATGAAAGACCTGTACAATGAAAACTACAGCACACTAAAGAAAGAAATTAAAGAAGATCTTAGAAGATGGAAAGATTTGCCTTGTTCATGGATAGGTAGAACTAATATTGTCAAAATGACTATTCTACCAAAAGCACTATACAATTTCAATGCAATCCCAATCAAAATCCCAATGTCATTCCTCATAGAAATAGAAAAAGAAATCATGAAATTCATCTGGAAAAATAAGAGACCCAGAATAGCCAAAGCAATTCTTAGCAAGAAGAATGAAGCTGGTGGCATTACTATTCCAGACCTTAAATTGTATTACAAAGCAATGGTAAATAAAATAGCATAGTATTGGCACCAAAATAGACCAGTAGGCCAATGGTACAGAAGAGAAGACACAGAGACTAACCCACACATCTACAGTTATCTTACATTAGACAAAGGTGCCAAAAACATACATTGGAGAAAAGGCAGCCTCCTCAACAAATGGTGTTGGGAAAACTGGAAATCCTTATGTAATAAAATGAAATTAAACCTCTCTCTCTCTCTCCATGCACAAAACTCAACTCAAAATGGATCAAAAACCTAGGAATTAAACCAGAGACCTTGCACCTAATAGAGGAAAAAGTAGGCCCAAATCTCCAACATGTTGGATTAGGCCCCAACTTCCTCAATAAGACCACTATAGTGCAAGAACTAAAACCAAACGTTAATAAATGGGATGAATTCAAACTAAAAAGCTTCTTCTCAGCAAAAGAAACAATCAGTGAGGCGAACAGAGAACCTACAGAATGGGAGCAAATCTTTGCCACATGCACATCAGACAGATCCCCGGTACCACAAAAAACAAACAAACAAACAAACAAACAAACAAAACACCTTTACACCAAAACAAACAAACAAACAAACAACCCAATCAATAAATGGGCTAAGGAACTGAACAGACACTTCTCAGAAGATATATAATCAATCAACAAATATATGAAAAAATGTTCAACATCTCTAGCAATTAGAGAAATGCAAATCAAAACCACTCTAAGATTTCACCTCATGCCAGTCAGAACGGCAGCTAACAAA
The DNA here is from genome assembly GCA_025594165.1 of Tamias sibiricus. Lineage (NCBI taxonomy): Eukaryota > Metazoa > Chordata > Mammalia > Rodentia > Sciuridae > Tamias > Tamias sibiricus. The sequence continues at coordinate 20,261,278 of CM046664.1, forward strand.
AACATAAACAACAATAAATACTGGTGAGGATGTGGGGGAAAAGGGCAAACTCTTACATTGCTGGTGGGGCTGCAAATTGGTGCACCCAATTTGGAAAGCAGTATGGAGATTCCTAGGAAAACTTGGAATGGAACCACCATTTGACCCTGCTATCCCACTCCTTGGTCTATACCCAAAGGACTTAAAAATAGCACACTACAGGAACACACCCACATCAATGTTCATAGCAGCAAACTTCACAATAGCTAGATTGTGGAAACAACCCTGATGCCCATAAATACATGAATGGATAGGGAAACTTTGGTATATATACACAATGGAACATTATTCAGCACTAAGAGAATAAAATCATGGCATTTACAGGTAAATGGATGGAGTTGGAGAAAATAATGCTAAGTGAAGTCAGCCAATCCCAGAAAACCAAAGGTCGATAATTCCTTTGCTATGATGATACTGAATTATAGTGGCAAGGGAGGGGGGATGAGAGGATGAACAAATGTTAAATAGAAAAAAGGGGGGGTGGGGAGGGAAAGGGGTAAGGGGATAGAAACAATGGCAGAAAGAGTTTGACATCAATATACTAAGTGCATGTATAAAAACTCAAATGGTATGAAAATACTTTGTGTAAAATCAATGCCTTGGAAAACTGTGCTCTTTATATGTAATATGAAAGGAACTGCACTCTAAAAGCATGTACAACAAATAAATAAATAAAATTTAAAAAAATTTGGTTTTTAGTTGGACACAATATCTTTATTTTATTTTTATGTGGTGCTGAGGATGGAACCCAGCACCCTGCATGTGCTAGGCGAGCACTCTATTGCTGAGCCACAACCCCAGCCCTGTCACCAAGCTTTTTTTATTTTGAGACAGGGTTCCACTAAATTGCGGAGGTTCCTTGAACTTGTGATCCTCCTGATTCAGCCTCCCGAGTGGCTGGGATTACAGGTGTTCACCACGATGCCTAGGTAATGTTGTTATATTTTTAGTGGGTAACTATACCCTATACTCCACTGTGCTGAATCCAGGGCCTCAAGCATGGCAGGCAGGCATTCTACCACTGAGCCACACACCCTCAGCCCTATGGGGTGAATTATAGCAAATCATTATAAATAAAAATGAAACCATGGACCAACATATTAAAGTACCTCACGTGCCTTTTGCTTAGCACAGTTATGAAGGATAATGCTTGGTGCTTTAGCCAAAATGATTTGTCATGCACATATAGTCACATATACTCCTAAACCCTGTGGTAGTGAAAGTTTCTGGGACCCAAAGGCAAGTAAGGCAAAAATAAAACACGATAAACAACACCACCAAGGACTAGCTTCTGGAAAACTGCTAAGAGCAGCAGGTGCTCTGTTTCAGGCTGGAGGGCAAGGTGACCTGCTTACTTTTGGCTAAACTATTTAGTCTCCCTCAGGACTAGTAGTTAATTATAAACTCAAGCCAGGGTGCTAATGCAAACCTCTGTGATCTAATACCAAGCAGCAGTTGAACCTCAGTGTCAGAAGGCAACAGTGCCTCATCTCTTTGGCATGAAGGAGACTAGCATCCTACGAGGCTTTTTGGACACCCAAAACTCACCTTTGTTGGGTACCAAGTCTACATATTGTCTTTTGTAGGCAATACTTAAATGGCACGTTAAAGCTTGCCTACTACTTTTTGCAATATATAATGGCCACCTGAGATTGTCTAGGCTCAGGGACTATAGGATTATGAAGCTAATCATTAGTTCTTATATTAATGGATCCCAGGCCACTTTGCTTTTTAGGTTTTTGTGTTTGCATCCCAGTTTTCCTTCCTTGTCCTCTGCTGTAGTCACTACTCCTCTACCAGGAGTGAGTCTGTTCTGTTCTCATTTGCTCTTTCTCTGCTTCTACTCTGATAATCCAGGCAACCAGAAAACTGAGCTCATTAAATTATGTTTTACTTTTTTTTTTTTTTTTTTTTTCATGGTACTGGAAATGGAACCCAGGGCACTCTACCACCAAGTCATACCCCAACCCCTTTTGGTTTTTATTTTCAGACAGGGTCTCATTAAATTGCCAAAGCTGGCCTCAAACTTGTGATCCTCCTGCCTCAGCCTCCTGAGTCACTGGGATTCCAGGTGTGTGGCCTGGTTTAAACTATGTTTTTTTTTTTTTTTTTTTTTTTTTTTTAAATATTTATTTATTTGCTTTAGTTGTACACAATGCCTTCATTTTTACGTGGTGCTGAGGATCGAACCCGGGCCACGCATGTGCTAGGCGAGCGCTCTACCGCTGAGCCACAATCCCAGCCCTAAACTATGTTTTATTTAAGAGCAAAAGAGCTCTGCTAGGGGCTGGGGCTCAGTAGTAAGAGCGCTCACCTAGCACATGTGAGGGACTGAAGAGCTGACTAGGATGGGATGAACAATGTCTAGATTAGATACTGGGTTTTCCTTTCAAGATCACAATTAGGGGCTGGGGCTATGGCTCAGCAGTAGAGCGCTTGTCTCGCATGTGTGAGGCCCTGGGTTCAATCCTCAGCGTCACATAAATAAAATAAAGGTATTGTGTCCACCTACAACTAAAAAATATTTTAAAAAATAAGATCATAATTAAATGGAAACTAGATATCAAAACTCACATAGACTCAATCATCTTCTTTGTAAAGACTTCATCAAATTCTCTCTTCAAACCTGTTTTCATGGTGTCAGAAAGGACAAGACTGGGGAGATGGTTAACATTTCTGTCAGCTTCAACTTCTTCATCTTCGTCAATTATTCTAAATAAATTAAGGCAGAAGCAAGGAAATAATATTTAGTCAAGCTATTATACATTCTTCTAGAAACTAAACAACATTTAAACATTTCAAAAATAAAAAGATAAAAGCAACAGGTGTTACAGCAAAAGATCAAATTAAGCTACAACTCAGTTTAAAACAACTGTGATGGTGCATGACTGCAATCCCAGAAGCTTGGGCAGCTAAGGCAGGAGGATCAAGTTCAAAGTCAGCCTCAGCAATTTAGCAAGACCCTGTCTCTAAATAAAATATAAAAAAGGCTGGGGATATAGCTCAGTGGTTGAGTACCCCTGGGTTAAATCTTTAGTACAAAAACCAAAAAGATCAAATGATGTCACTGGAAAAGTATGTATGAAAGAGTTATTTAACATTCCATTTAAAAAAAAAAAAAAAACGTTTTACAAACAATGGAGTAAAATCTGAAGAATGTGCCCCAGAGAACTACCCCATAAGCCAAAATAAATATTTAAATAAAATAAAAATGCTTAGTACAGTTCTATGACAACTCTAGGTTTCACCTTGAATTCCCTAATCTTTTTAGTCTTTCTGAGAGGCTGAGGATCACATTTATCACCAAATGGTCAAGTGGACTAGCTTAGAAGAGGAGAGACATTACAAAGGAGCAATAGCAAGTCAGCTACGTGTGCTGTCCACTTACCTGTCCTCAATCTCCTGAAGCCTTCTTCGGGCAACTTCACATTGTGGTTCTCCAGATGTCTGATCCATTTCTTCAAAAACAGCATCCAACATTCCAGGTACAGAAAGGCCACTAGTGCATGGATTTACTCCATGACCCTCTACATCCTGATGTGTACAGAGAATCCAATTATTAGGAGCAGCACAAAGTTCTGCTTCAGTAAGTCGTTTCTTTCTTACTGGACACCTGGGAAAAAGGAAGAAAAAAAAAAAGGAAGAAAATTCAATTAAAAACCCCAATTAATAAGTGAAATGTGCATCATCTCAATCTGTAACCAAATTCTTTATTTGGGTAAATTATTTTTTTTGACATTGTGTTACAAATTGTAAGATGGAAAGTTATGCATTTCCCTGCCTGTGATTCTCAGCCTTCCTGAGACACTTCCTTCTACTGTTCTTCACCAACTGAACATCTGGAAGATTTTACCTATTAAGATTATAAGCATTCAGCTGGGCATGGTGGCGCACGCCTGTAATCCCAGCACTTTGGGAGGCTGAGACAGGAGGATCGCGAGTTCAAAGCCAGCCTCAGCAATGGCGAGGCACTTAGCAACTCAGTGAGACCCTGTCTCTAAATAAAATACAAAAAAGGGCTGGGGATGTGGCCCAGTGGTCGAGTGCCGCTGAGTTCAATCCCCAGTACCACAAAAAAAAAAAAAAAAAAAAAAAGATTATAAGCATTCAATGTGGGAACTTAAAAGTTATCTCTAGCTGGGTGGGGTAGCACACGCCTGTAATCCCTGTGGTTCGGGAGGCTGAGGCAGGAGGATTGAGAGTTCAAAGCCAGCCTCAGGTGAGGTGCTAAGCAACTCAGTGAGACCCATCTCTAAATAACATAGAAAATAGGGCTGGGGATGTGGCTCAGCAGTCGAGTGCTCCTGAGTTCAATCTCAGGTACCCCACCCCACCCCCCAAAGAGGCTGAGGTTGTGGCTCAGTGGTACAGCGCTTGCCTAGCATGTGTTAGGCACTGGGTTTTATTCTCAGCACCATATACAAATCAATGAATAAAAATAAAGGTTTACCCACAACTAAAATTTAAATAATAAAAAATTATTTCTAGTTCTTTGGTTCTGGGAAAGTCAAGCAGGAAGCAAAGAAATCAAAAATGACAAAGCAGCAATTCAGAACCAACCATACTTTGTTAATTGCTGCTGTTCCCTCAAACACATAGCGAAGTGGGCTAGCACACAGCCTATACCTCCTTAGGGCAAAATATATGCCTCACCTGGTATGTTCCAAGTATTACAAGTGTAGGTGACATCAATGATTTCTTAGTTTCTCCAAAATGTCACAGGGTATCATTTGTCTCTTAGTCCCTGATCAATAATGGGGTCCGGGCTGGGGTTGTGGCTCAGCGGCAGAGCGCTCGCCTCGCACGTGCGCGGCCCGGGTTCGATCCTCAGCACCACGTAATCATAAATGCATTGCATTGTGTACAACTAAAGTAAATAAATAAATATTAAAAAAAAAATAATGGGGTCCACTTTTCTCTTCTCTTGTAACATACTCCTCCCTTTTCTGGACAAATTTGTACTTCACAGAGACCTTAGAATTCAACAAACCCAACTTCTTTCTTTTGTAGATTGCAAAGTTAGGACACAGAAAAGTTAAACTGGCTCCTCCAAAGTATCCAGTAAGGTAATGAGTTGTGTCTTGGAGTCTAGATCCCAGAGCCCCTGAATCCTACCTCTATGCCATTTTTATCAAATCTCTTTACCTCCTGCAAGAAGTTCAGCAGCTTGTTCAAGCTTTTACTGTAAACTTGTATTTGTTTATGGCATGCCCAGTGTTTATCTGAAGCAAGTAAAATAGACAAGTGGCCCTATTCTTTCTTTCTAAGTATTCAGTACTTTATTGCATGGGCATCAGCAAGTGCAATCTCAAGATCAGAACACAGCTCTGTAACCAAAAAAATAATTAATGGTCACCACAGCTTCTGATTTGCTAACTCGAGGGTCAAAGGAAGTTGCATGTATTTTATAAGGGAAAATTTCCATTCCTTGTTAAGACTGAAAATCAACATTAAAGTCTCTGTCAATATAAGATCTGCCAAATAATAATGCTCTCTTTGAGATGGATACGGTGGTGCATGTCTGTAATTCCAGTGGCTTGGGAGGAGGAGGGAGGAGGATCACAAGTTCAAAATCAGCCTCAGCAACTTAGTGAGACCCTGACTCTAAATAATAATATAAAAAAAGGGCTGCGGGGCTGTGGCTGTGGCTCAGTGGTAGAGTGCTTTTTGCCTGGCAGGCATGAGGCACTGGGTTCAATCCTCAGCACCACATAAAATAAAGGTATTGTGTCCACCTACAACTAAAAAAATACATATTGAAAAAAAAAGGGGGAGATGGGGATGTGGCTCAGTGGTTAAGGGCCCTTGGGTTCAATTCCCAGTACCCCCTCACCCAAAAAGCTTCTAGATACTAATAAGAGCTATGAAAGTAGCAGTTAGGCAGCACATACCTAAATATTTAGCCATACCTCCTCCCAAGGCCCCAATCTCTCTATTCATAAAAAGTAGTTAGCTTTTTTTTTTTTTTGGTGGTATTGGGGATTGAACCCAGGGCCTTGCACATGCTAGGCAAGTGCTACACCACTGAGCTACCCTAGGTCTTTTTATTTTGAGATAGTCTCACTAAGTTCCCCAGGCTGGTCTTGAACTAATGATTCTCCCGTCTCAGTCTCCCAAGCAGCTAGAATTACAGGTGTGTAACACCATTCCAGGCAGTTTCCACACTTTTAAACTAAGGCAACCTTCAAATCTACTGTTTCATAAAACTGTACCAATAAGTTGAGAAAATTCAAGGTGTCTGATGAGAAAACAAAGACAAAGAAAAAGAAATTCACATGCAAAGTTAAAAAATGAAGGGTAAATTTGAGGCAAAACTGTTTTTTTTTTTGTGGTACCAGGGATTGAACTCAGAGGCACTCGTCCACTGGGTCACATCCCCAGCCCTTTTTTGTATTTTTTTTATTTAGAGACAGGGTCTCACTGAGTTGCTAAGTGCCTCGCCATTGCTGAGGCTGGCTTTGAACTCGCGATCCTCCTGCCTCAGCCTCCCAAAGTGCTGGGATTACAGGTGTGCGCCACCGCGCCCGGCTTTTTGTTTTTTTTTTTTACTGGGAATTTAATCCAGGGAACCTTTACTACTGAGCTACATTCCAGTCCTTTTTATTTTTTGAGACAGGGTCGTGCTAAGTTGCTGAGAGCTTCACTAAATTGCAGAAGCTGACTTCAAACTTGTGATCTTCCTGTCTCAGCCTCCAGAGTTTCTGGGATTACAGGCATCCACCACTGTACACAGCCAAGGTAAACTTTTTTTTTCTTTTTTAAACAGTTTTTTATTTTTTATTTTATATAATCCTCCATGTTGTCTGGCTCCGATTCTGTTTTCTTTTCTTTAATATTTATTTATTTGTTTTAGCTGTACACAATGCCTTTAGTTTTACGTGGTGCTGAGGATCGAACCCAGGTCCTGCACGTGCTAGGCGAGCGCTCTACCGCTGAGCCACAACCCCAGACCTCTTTTTTTTTTTTTTTTTCCTTAACTTTTCTTTTTTGGTACCAGAGATTGAACCCAAGTGAGCCTAACAACTGAGCCACATCCCCAGTCCTTTTTCTTTTGAGACAGGGTCTCCCTAAGTTGCTTAGGGCCTTGTTAAGCTGCTGAAGCTGGTTCTGAACTCTTGATCCTCCTGTCTCAGCCTCCCAGATCACGGGAATTATAGGTGGGTGGTGCCTGGCAATGAGGTCAACTTTTACTATATAAATTTCCTTAACAGAGACTTCTTATAAATCACAAGAAAAAAACCCCAATAAGCCAATAAAAAATTTGCAGAAACATGAACAATCTATATAAAATGAAACACAAATAGCTTAAGTGGAAAGATGTTCAATACAAATTCAAACAAATGATTCAATTTCTTTCACTTTTAATGATAAAATTCTACACAAATGAAGTATATCAAACAGAATTTAATAAGAAATTGCAAAATGAACATCTATAAAAATATAAGCTATAGAACTCTGGGGGCTGGGGCTGGGGCTCAGTGGTAGCACATGTATGAGGCACTGGGTTTGGTTCTCAGCACCACGTATAAATGAATAAAATAAAGGTCTATCAACAACTAAAAATATACATATATATTAAAAAAAAACATACAGAACTCTAGGGCTGGGGTTTTGACTCAGTGGTAGAGCACTTGCCTAACATGTGTGAGGCATTGGGTCTGATCCTTAGCACCATCTATAAATAAAAAATAAAGATCCATTGAGAGCTAAACAATATTAAAAAAAAAAAAAAAAGTACAGAACTCTGCCAGTATCTCCAAATGTTAATCTAGTCTCTCCTTCCTAGAGGTATTCTTTCAGATCTTTCATGGTAATTATTTCCTTAAAAAAATTATCACATACATAGGCATTCCTAAAAAAAAAAAAAGAAAAAAAAAAGTTTAATTTTGCCTGCTTCAAAACTTTATATTTAGGGAATTATACACACTCTTGTGGTATTTCTTTTGCTCAAGTTCTGCTAAAATACACAATGTTGATAAGTATAGTTTGCTTTTGTTTTATTCTGTATAGAATTCTATTGTATGGGGCTGGAGTTGTAGCTCAGTGGGAGAGTGCTCGCCTAGCATGTGTGAGGCACTGGGTTCAATCCTCAGAACCACATATAAATAAATAAGTGAATAAAATAAAGGTACTGTGCCAATCTACAACTAAAAATAGTTTTTTAGAGCTGGTCGTGGTGGCGCACGCCTGTAATCCCAGCACTTGGGAGGCTGAGGCAGGAGGATTGCGAGTTCAAAGCCAGCCTCAGCAATGGCATGGCACTTAGCAACTCAGTGAGACCCTGTCTCTAAAAACATACAAACAAGGGCTGTGGATGTGGCCCAGTGGTTGAGTGCCCCTGAGTTCAATCCCCAGTAGCAAATAAATAAATGAAATAAATAATAGTTTTTAAAAAAAGAATTTTATTGCATAAATTTGTAATTTGTTTCATCTACTTCACTCTACAGGACACTGGGGTTATTTCCAGTCCTAAGCTATCATGAACAAGGATGCTAGGAACTTTCTTGTACATGCCTCCTGATGTGCATATGTATACATTTCTGTAAGGTATGCTCAAGAGGGGAATTGTTGGGTAAAAGGATGTACGTGTCTTCAACTTTGTGAGAAAATGCCAAACTGTTTCCCAAAGTGTTTATACATCAATTTAAAACCTCACTCGTAAGGGCTGGGGTTGTGGCTCAGCGGTAGAGCGCTGGCCTAGCACATGCGTGGTGCTGGTTCTATCCTCAGCACCACGTAAAATAAAGGCACTGTGTACAACTAAAACAAATAAATAAATATTAAAAAAAAAAAAAAGCCTCACTCATAGTGTTTGAGAGTTTCTGATGCTCCACATCTGCTTCAATAACTGATGGCAAAGTCCTCTTTGCGTGTAATATGATTTCCCAAAAGACTAATGAGATTGAACACCTTTTCATTTGGTTGGTCACTTGGATATCCTTTTGGGGCACTTTCTTACTCTTTTTTCCATTAGACTGAGTATGAGATGCAACTTTTGAACTATCAGTTAAGTAGCAATCAAAACAGTTTGAAAATACAGTTCAGTGAGAAGATGGAGAAAAAGGCATTCCCACTATTAACAGGAGTATAAACTGTCAACAACTCTCATTTAAAACATCATTCCTTGATGCACACATCAAGGAATCCATTCATCAGGCTGGGGATGTAGTTCAGTGGTAGAGCACTTGCCTAGCATGCACAAAGCCCTGGGTTTGATCTGCAGCACAGCAAAACAACAACAAAACAACAAACCAACTATTCATCTGCTTGCAAACACATGAAGAACTTCAAAAAAACAGTCATGGTAGACTTGTTCATAAGAGCAAAATATAGAAATAACTTAGAAATCCATTACTAGGAGACTGGTTATCTACAACAAAACTGCATATATGCATATAACTGCTGGCAAAAAAAAAAGGTAGAACTTTATGTGCTGATAAGGAACAAGCTACAGCAAAGTCAAATGAAGGACCAATGTGTTGCACACTGTGAGCAGTATCTATGCAAAAAAAAAAAAAAAAAAAAAAAAAAAAAAAAAACAAAAAAAAAAAAAAACATACACAATTACCAACTTATAAATTTTTAGATTATATTCCAGAGAAGAAACAGGTAACAGGGTTGCCTCTGGGGAGAACTGAGAGGTACACGTAGGACTTTTCAATATGTATCCTTTGGTTCTTCACTTGGATCTGTAATCCTAATAATATTAACAGAGTTTAAAATACAAATATTACAACTGGTTGAAGAGTGAAGCTTTCCTCTGATATGCCAGCCACCCCCTTTTCTTTCCCTAAAAGGAAACCGATGCTATCAGTTTCTTCTGCCTGCTTCCAAGAGGCACACCTGTTTTACTTTTTCACTTAAAACGGAGTTTAGGATAGACCTATTTTAAATTAACAGTGACCATAAAACGAATAAACGGCCCCTGAGACTTACTCATCATCCTCCGCCTCTCGCTTGTGTTTCTTTTTACAGTGAACGGAAACACTGTTGAAACAAACAAAAACCAGTCAATTGAGAAACGTATGTGAGCTTCAGTTTTCAGCGCCCTGTCTTTCTCCATCCAATAATCCTGCTCACCCGCCACACACCCAGTGTCCCCTTCCTTGCCGAGTGGGATGGAGACAGGTCACAAGGTCAGTGGGGTAATGTTGGGTGGTCCCGACAAAACCAGAGACCCTGAAATGGAACCTTGTCGTTCTGTCAAGGTAATGGGAGATTAGGGAGACCACACTGGGGACCGTCGGTGCAGGCTGTGTGCTCAGCACTCCTTCCACGATCTCACTACAGGGACCCATTTCTTGTCCCCGCACTGTCGACGAGGAACCCAGCGTCCGAGAGGCACTGAAAGTTGTCACCACCGGCGGGCTGCGCCGCGGTCTGCAAGGGGAGCGCGCCGAGTACGCCGAGGGGACACTCGGGCTCAGGTCGCCCGGGTTCCAATCGGAAAAGTCTCACTTCTCGGGGGCGCAGCCAGCCCGAGGCTCCGCCTGGAGTCCCGGGCTGTGCGACCTCCCGCGATCTACGGTTAACGTCTCCGGGATCCGCTCCTCCTCCATCCGCGGGGCTGGGAAGCCTCCCGCGGAGGTTGCTGGGGAGGGTTAACGAGCCCGCCCGCCCCGCGTCCGCCGGGCTCCTCACCGTCCGCGCGCCGCGCTCCCGCCGGGGCAGCTCGGGCCGGCGCGGAGTCCCGGCCGCGGGGCCAGCTCGGAGCCGTCGGCTCCCGGCGTGAAGGCCCGGCCAGGGAAGGCCGACGGCGGCTGCAGGAAGTCGGAGCTGCTGCTCAAGGGGAGGCCGCTGAAGGGCCGGCCGAGCGCGGCCATGGCCGGAGAGACGAGGAAGTTGCGACCGCGGCCCCGGCCACCCGTGTCCCCAGGCCTGGCAGCTGCCGCCACTGCGACTGCCGAAAGGCTCCCGCCTCCAAGCCCGCTTCGACCCCACGTCACGCCTTCTAGAACCCTCCACCCCGGGCAGCCCAGGGGCACGCCGGGATTTGTTGTGTGTGGCGAGCCGTCGCCGCGAGGGATGCCGGGAGTTGTGGTCCTTGCAGACTACAAGCAAGATGGCTGCCCCAGCCTCAGTGGGGGATTTGAGGGTAGTCAGCCCTAGCCAGCCTCTACTGTGACCGCTGTATGAATCCTGGGTCCTCAAGTAACGTCCCTCTACCTTAGTTTCCTCGGCAATGAAACGGAATATTAACAGTACTTATCTTCATGGAGCTGATGTGAGGAGTGAATGAATTAAAGCCTCTAGGACTTGGCAGGTGTAACACACTGGTAGGGTGCATGCTCAGCAGGCACAGGCCCTCCGTCACTCTGCAGTACTGATACCGGTGGTTGTCGGTGACGAGTTATGCTCCCGTAAATGTTGAAGTTTGAACATTAGAGAAGCACATGGAGGCAAGCATATAAAGCAGGGTTTAGGGGATTGAACAGGGGCACTCGTCCACTGGGTCACATCCCCAGCCCTATTTTTATTTAGAGACAGGGTCTCACTGAGTTGCTAAGTGCCTCACCACTGCTGAGGCTGGCTTTGAACTCCCGATCCTCCTGCCTCAAAAGTGGGAGCCACCGCGCCCGGCTTAAAGCAGGGTTTATTTAAAAGGGGAAACTTTCTCCAGGGAGGGAGAAGAGGGCCATTGCTGGTATCCTGGTATCCCAAAAAGCGAGGCAGGTCTGCCTTTTTATATGTCCTAGGCTTCCTTTGTTCTCCTGCCCTCTTCCCCTTATCTCGCTCCTTCCTGCAAACCTGACCAGGCCCAGGAATTCTGGGTGGGATGGCCAAAAGGTAGGAGCAGATGGGCTGAAGGGGGAAAAGCAGGATGGTGCAGCCCAGAACATGTTAATTAACAACTTTAGCTCTCTGTAGGGAGGGGCAATTCCTGGGACAGGTTACCTTGGCAACAGGTTGGGGCAGGGGCAGGTTCTTTTTTTTTTTGGTACCAGGGATTGAACTCAGGGGCACTAGACCACTGAGCCACATTCCCAGCCCTATGTTGTATTTTCATTTAGAAACAGAGTCTCACTGAGTTGCTTAGTGCCTCACTTTTGCTGAGGCTGGCTTTGAACTTTATATCCTCCTGCCTCAGTCTCCCAAGTGCTGGGATTACAGGCGTGCACCACCTTGCCGGCTAGGGGCAGGTTCTTGATAAGGGTGGAGGAAAGCCTCTGAAAGAATTAACATTTCAATCCCTCAGGGGACAGTCTCCAACTTCCTGGGACTCACTCAAAATTGGCATTCTTGATTCCACCTGACTCGATTTACCTATCTATACTGACTGCCTGTCAGATTCTAGCTTCACTACCTCAAAAATATAAAGAAAAGAAAATACCTAGAGCCCGGTGCGGTGGCGCATGGCCTGTCATCCCAGCACTTGGGAGGCTGAGGCAGGAGGATCTCAAGTTCAAAGCCAGCCTCAGCAATGGCGAGGCACTTAGTAACTCAGTGAGACCCTGTCTCTAATAAAATACAAAAAAAAAGTGCTGGGGATGTGGCCCAGTGTTCGAGTGCCCCTGAGTTTAACCTCTGGTACCAAAAAAAAAAAAAAAAAAAAAAAAAAAGAAAAGAAAAAAGAAAAGAAAATACCTAGAGACCTTGGAACACTGTCTGGCTCATGTGCACTCAATATAACTGTCAATTCCTTCTGTGTTTTAATATAAATGAACTTGGTGATGTCTTGGAGGGAACAGCATGGAAGATGTGTGAGAACTTCAGAGTGCTTGGGAAAGGTACTTGGCCAAAAAGACTTTTAGCTTCTTCTGGAACATCAATAAATGATCGTCAATGCCTATTGATTAAGCTTGGTAGACAGGCTAGCAGAGTTGATCCACCTTCATCACTGATCATGCCTTTGTGGGGAAGGATACTGGGATTGAACCCAGGGGTGCTTTACCACTAAGACATCCTCAGTATTTTTGTTGATGAGGGTTTCCCTAAGTTATTGAGGTTGACCTTGAACAGCGTCTCCAATTGCTGGAATTACAGGTGTGTGCAACTGTGCCAGGCAGTTAGGCCTCATTTTTAACCTTATGTATTTGTGACATTGTCAGTGCCCTTCAGCCAAAGACCACAAAGAATACACCTGTAGTAGAACAAAGATAGATTTAATGACTGAATACAGTGAGGGAATGGCTTACCTAAAGGGTTTCTTAAAGGATTTAGTGTTGCTTTAGGTCATTGGAGGAAGGTTCAGGAAAGGAGCTTTGCTCTGGAGTTAATACTTTCAAGAAGCGGGGATAGCCTGGCGCAGTGGTGCATGCCTGTAATCGCAGCACTTGGGAGGCTGAGGCAGGAGGGAGTTCAAAGCCAGCCTCAGCAATGGCGAGGCATTTAGTAACTCAGTGAGACCCTGTCTCTAATAAAATATAAACAAAGGTTGGGGATGTGGCCCAGTGGTTGAGTGCCCCTGAGTTCAATCCCCTGTACCAAAAAGAAAAAAAAAAAAAAAAAAAAAAGAAGCAGGGATAATCCTGTGATGGGCATCTTAACCTTTTCAAGAAGGTGGGAAGGACAAAGAATGGGACTAAACCTGGATGTTTGGTCATTTTTGCAGTTTGGATGATGTTCAAGTTTTTGTTTGTTTTGTTTTTGTACTGGTGGTTTAACTAAAGGGTGCTTAACCATTGAGTTACATCCCCAGCCATCCCCCTTCCCCCACCTTTTATTTTTTGGTACAGGGGAATGAACTCAAGGGCTCTCGACCACTGAGCCACATCCCCGGCCCTATTTTGTATTTTATTACAGACAGTGTCTCACTGAGTTACTTAGCAGCCTGGCTTTTGCTGAGGCTGGCTTTGAACTTGTGATCCTCCTGTCTCAGCCTCCTGAGCCACTGGGATTAGCATCTAGCCCTTTTTTATTTATTTATTTTTTAAATTTTGAGATAGGTTCTTGATAAATTGCTTAGGGCCTCACTAAGTTGCAGAGGCTGACTTTGAACTTGTGATCCTCCTACCTCAACCTCCCAAATCACTGGGATTATAGGCATGTGTCTTCACGCCTGGCTTGGAAGGATTTTTTTTTTTAGTTGTTGATGGACCTTTATTTTATTCATTTATTTGTATGTGGTGCTGAGAATCAAATCCATTGCCTCATACATGTGAGGCAAGCACTGTCTACCACTGAGCCAGAACCGAACCCCAGCCCTGGAAGGATTTTTTTTTTTTTTTTTTTTTTTTTTTTTTTTTTTTTTGTGGTGCTGGGGATTGAACCCATGGCCTTGTGCATGCCAGGTAAGCACTCTAACAACTGAGCTGTATCTCCAGCCCTGGAAGGATATATATATATATATTTTTTTTGGTACCGGGGATTGAACTCAGGGGCACTCGACCACTGGGCCACATCCCCAGCCCTTTTTTGTATTTTATTAGAGACAGGGTCTCACTGAGTTGCTAAGTGCCTCGCCATTGCTGAGGCTGGTTTTGACTTGCGATCCTCCTGCCTCAGCCTCCCAAGTGCTAGGATTACAGGCCTGCGCCACCACGCCCGGCTGGATATTTTTTTAAGGTGAGGAATGAAGTGGTTATTTGTAGAAATGACCCTGAATCTGGGTGTGGTTTTTTGTCAGAAAGGCAAAAGCTGTTCTGATGCTATTAGTTAGGCCTTGGTGTTCTCCTATTAAACAACTTTATATAACATCAACATGAGGGGCTGGGATTGTGGCTCAACGGTAGAGCACTCGTCTAGCACGTGCGCGACCCGGGTTCGATCCTCAGCACCACGTACAAATGAACGCATTGTGTACAACTAAAAGCAAATAAATAAATATTTAAAAAAAAAAAAAAAAAAAAAAAAAAAAAAAAAAAAAAAAACATCAACATGAAAACAAGGCAGGGACCCAGGTTAGTCCAGTGGCAGATTATGTGCCTACTATGCACAAGGTCCTGTGTTCCATCCCCAGCACTGAAAAAAAAAAAATTGCTTTGAGGAAGGCAGTGAAAGTCCCATTATAATGTATCTTAGGGCTTTGGACCCCTGAAAGCAAATTATGGAGAGTTATTATGCATTTTCTCTTACATTAGCCTGGGGAGAGTAGCCACAGAACTTGATGGTGGTCCCTGAAAGGACCCCCTCTTCCTAGTGACAGTCCAGCCATACCTATTCCAACTCATCTCATCACATTGGTGGGTCAGAGACAAACACACTTAGACAATCCCTTCCTGATTCTTTTCTCCTGGTAGCTAATCATACTTGCTTTTTTTTTTTTTTTTTTTTTTTTTTTGGTACCGGGGGTTGAACTCAGCGGCACTCGACCACTGGGTCACATCCCCAGCCCTTTTTTGTATTTTATTAGAGACAGGGTCTCACTGAGTTGCTAAGTGCCTCGCCATTGCTGAGGCTGACTTTGAACTCGCGATCCTCCTGCCTCAGCCTCCCAAAGTGCTGGGATTACAGGCGTGCGCCACCGCGCCCGGCTTTTTTTTTTTTTTTTTTTTTTTTTGTACTGGGAATTGAACCCAGGGGCACTTTACCACAGAAGTATATCCTCAGTCATTTTATTTATTTATTTGCGACAAGGTCTTACTAAATTGCCTAGGCTGACCTTGAACTTGAGATCCTCATGCTTCAGCCTCCTGAATCACCGGGATTACAGGCATGTGCCACGACAACCACCTAGATTTTCTTGGACTTTCTATTGAATTTCTCTTAGACCCTCACTGTCACCTCCAAACCTTTGCATACATTTGTTCTCCTCTCTGGTTAACAACTGCCATCTCTTGCATCCAAACTGAGCTTTCTAGTATACTGAATATTGTGGTGCTTCTGGGGCCAGAAGGAGGGAGGTACGATAGATTACAGGCACCATGGTGGTGCAGGCCTGTAATCTCAGTGACTTGGAGGCTGAGGCAGGAGGATCTCATGTTCAAGACCAGTCACAATAATTTAGTGAGGCCCTAAGCAACTTAGTAATACCTTGTCTCAAAATAAAAATAAAAATAAAAAAAAATGAATAAAAAATAAATGAGTAAAAATAAAAATAAACAATGCCCCAGAGTTCAATCCCTAGTACCAAAGGTGGGGGCGGGGGAGAAGGAAAAAAAGAGTAAGAAGTTCTATTTGAAACTCTTGGAATATTTTATGAAATGTATTCTACTACTTCTTCTCCTTCTTCTTTTTTTCTTCTTCTTCCTCCTCCTCCTCCTTCCTTCTCCTTCTTCTTTTTCTGTACCAGGGATTGAACCCAGAGTTGCTTAACCACTTAGACACATCCTCAGTCCTTTTTATTTTTTGAGACAGGGTCTTGCTAAATTGCTTAAGGCCTCACTAAATTTCTGAGGCTGGCTGCCTCAAACATGTGATCCTCCTGTCTCAGCCTTCCAAGTCACTGTGATTACAGGTCAGCATCATCATGCCTGGCTCTATGAAATGTATTCTATCATGTAGGCTTGAGGGGCTAGAGGTGGGTGTATGCAGCTCAGTCATGGTACATGTGCTTAGTATACACAAGGCCCTGGGTTCAATCTCCTGAAACCAAAAAAGAGCAGCAAAAATGGTAGGCTTCATACTATGGGTTAACTTAAAATATATTAGTAATATTCTAAAATCAGGTGTGTAGCCAAGGTGTGGTGGTGCACACCTGTAGTCCCAGCTACCTGAGAGGCTGAGGCAGGAGGACTGCTTGAACCCAGGAGACTGAGGCCACCCTCAGCAACATAATGAGATACTGTCTTAAAAAAAATGATGAGTAGGTTTGAAAATAGGAAATTAGACATTTTTACAGAGTTTGTTGTGATTAACATTAATGAAAGTGAACATGCTGTTCTTTGGTTTCCTTGGTGCTCATGTCTGAGGCAGAAAAAGGGACAATGGGTCCAAGCAGTGAAGCATCCCCCTTGTCTCCACATTGTCCCAAGAAGAATGAAGGGGCTCCTGAGCACATTCTTGGCTATTCATTACACTCACTGCTCTTATGTGTTTAGAAAAAAAAAAAATCAAATTCATTTATACTTTTTACAAATGATTTTATTAATATGGTCATTTTCCCTTGCACGGCACTTGAATATGGCCTACAGTTTCCTTTATGTTTCTGCATGGACAGGATGACAGAATGCAGGTGTTGGCATTGGTCTACTGAGTTCAAGGTATGTTCCTCCCTAACCACTGTGCACATTCCTGTGGTGGTAAGGAGATCAAATCACAGGCACTCTCCAAAGGCAGCTCCTACAAGCACATTAGCTATCTTTCACTATAGAGGTTAGAATGGGGTTTTCACTAATAAAAACATGTTTAAAACATGTAGATTGAGCTGAAGGTATGGATTAGTGGTAGAGCCTTTGCCTAGCATGTGTGAAGCCCTGGGTTTCATCCCCAGCACCATTTAAAAAAAAATGTGGATCAATTAGAATTACTTTACTGGCATTAATACGGTGTATATTCTAGTGAGCTTTTTACCTTTCCACACTCAAGAAGGCATCCTAGGTTTAAGTTTTTTTTTTTTTTTTTTGATACTGGGGATTTAACTCAGTTGTGGTTTAACTCAGTGGTGCTTAACTCCTGAGCCACATCCCTAGACCTTTCTAATTTTTTTTTTTTTTTAACAGGTTTTTTTTTTCTTATGTTTATTTATTTGCTTTAGTTGTACACAGTGCATGTATTTTTACGTGGTGCTGAGGATCGAACCCAGGTTGCGCACGTGCTAGGCAAGCGCCCTACCGCTGAGCCACATCCCAGCCCCCTTTCTAATTTTTGATACAAGATTTCTCTAAATTAGCTGGGCGTGGTGGCAAACGCCTGTAATCCCAGCACTTGGGAGGCTGAGGCAGGAGGATTGTGAATTCAAAGCCAGCCTCAGCAATGGCGAGGCACTTAGCAACTCAGTGAGACCCTGTCTCTAATTAAAAAAAAAAAAAAAAAAAAAAAAAATCTCACTAAGTTGCTTAGGGCCTTGTTATGTTGCTGAGGCTGGCCTTGAACTTGCCATGCTCCTGCCTCAGCCTCCAGAGTCACTGGGATTACAGTCGTTCCTCACCATACCCAGCCTAGGTTTTAATTTTTTTTTTTTTTTTTAATATTTATTTATTTGGTTTTAGTTGTACACAATGCCTTTACTTTTATGTGGTGCTGAGAGGATCGAACCCAGGCTGTGAACGTGACAGGCGAGTGCGCCGGGCTTGCTGAGCCACAACCCCAGCCCTAGGCTTAATTCTTTTTTTTGGTACCGGGGATTGAACTCAGTGGCACTAGACCACTGGGCCACATCCCCAGCCCTTTTTTGTATTTTATTAGAGACAGGGTCTCACTGAGTTGCTAAGTGCCTCACCATTGCTGAGGCTGGCTTTGAACTCGCGATCCTCCTGCCTCAGCCTCCCAAAGTGCTGGGATTACAGGCGTGCGCCACCGCGCCCGGCTCTAGGCTTAATTCTTAAATAGTCCTATGCCTCACACTGGTGGGAGAGTTCTTGGTCAAATCCTGCCACTTGAATATGTTTTTATTTGCTTCTGATGAAACTTCTGTGCAAGGAGTTTTTGAAGAAATAGAATCAGAGCTGGGACTTGGAGCTTTTGGAGTAAGTTGTGTGGCTGTTCTGTGCTTAAATGTCCTTGCAGAAGGCAGAATTCTATGGGAGATTTGCTTTCATTAAAACCTGGTTGATGCAAAGCCAACTAAGAAATCACAAGGGAAATTAGGAAGTGCTTTGAAGTGAATGAAAATGAAAATACAGCATATCCAAACTTATAGGATTCCATAAAAGCAATGCTTTGAGGGAAAATTTAGCTATAAACACCCATTTTAGAAAAGAAGAAAAGTCTCAAGTCATTAACCTAAACCTCCACCTTAAGAAACTAGAAAAAGGGTTGGGGTTGTGGCTCAGCGATAGAGCACATCTGAGGCCCTGGGTTTGATCCTCAGCACCACATAAAAATAAATAAAATAAAGGTATTGTGTCCAACTACAACTACAAAATAAATATTAAAAAAAAAACTAGAAAAAGAGAAAACCAAAGCCAAAGCAAGTGGAAGGAAACAAAGATTCGAGCAGAAATAAATGAAATAAGGGCTGTGGCTGTGGCTCAGTGGTAGCACACTTGCTTGGCCTGTGTGAGGCACTGGGTTCATTCTCAGGACTGCATATGAATAAATAAAATAAAGGTCTATCAACAACTAAAAAATATATTTAAAAAAAGAAACAAATGAAGTGAGAAATAAAAAAAAGAAGAAAAAATCAACAAAACCAAAAGTTGGTTCTTTGAAAAGAACAACACAACAAATCTTTAACTAGATTAATAAAGAAACAGAGATAAAAGAGTAAAATTACTAAAACCAGGAATGAGAGAGAATTATAAGGGAATATTGTGAATAAATGTGCCAACAAATTAGTTAATTTAGCCAGGCAGAGTGTGGTGACATGTCTGTTATCCTAGCAACTTGGGATGCTGAGGCAGGAGGATCACAAGTTTGAGGCCAGCCTCAGCAACTTTGTAAGACCCTTTCTCAGTATATAAAATTAAAAGTGCTAAGGATGTGAGGAAAAGTGCTAAGGATGTTGCTTAGTGGTACCCTGAGTTCAATCTCTAGTATCAAAAAAAAAAAAAAAAAAAAAAAGTATGAAGGTAGCTTTAGACAAACTGAAGTAAGTTTAACCCTACAAAGAAAGACCATACCCATATAAGATAGTGAAATCTACCAGATAGTTAAGAGAAATCAAGAATAATCTTTCACAAACTCTTCCAGAAAACAGAAGAGGGAATCTTCCAGCTTATCCTATAAGGCTAGTATTATCCTGTTGCTGAAACCAGAAAAAGTTGTCTGTCACAAAAAAGTACCAATATATTTTCTGAATATAGCTACCAAGTCCTGCCCTTTTTTATAGATGGACACAATAACTATATTTCTATTTATTTATTTATTTTTAATGTGGTGCTGAGGATCAAACCCAGGGCCTAACACATGTGAGGCCAGTGCTCTACCACTGAGCCACAACTGCAGCCCCAAGCCCCTTTTGAAACACAAAGACTCTAAAATATTCTCACTACAATGAGTCTTAATAAACACAGTTGCCTTTAAAAAAAGAATAGAGCTACCAAAATCCTCAACAAATATAAAAACTAAAAAAATTTTAATCCTCAACAAAATACTAGGAAACCAAGTCTGCAACATATTAACAAGCTGTATCAGGAGCAAATGGATTTATTCCAGGTATGCAAGACTGGTTGAATAATCAAAAATCCAGAAATTCAATCCACCACATCAACAGGCTAAAGAAGAAAAACTCATATGATCAAATCCAAGACCTTTTATGATGAAAACATTCAACAAACTAGGAATAAAAGGGATGTTCCTTAACTTAATAAAGGACATCTATTAAAAAGATACAGCTCGGGCTGGGCTTGTGGCTCAGCGGTAGAGCGCTTGCCTGGCACGTGCGCGGCCCGGGTTCGATCCTCAGCACCACGTACAAATAAACCCATTGTGTACAGCTAAAGCAAATAAATAAATATTAAAAAAAAGATACAGCTAACATTATACCAAATTGAAAAAAAGCAATATTTGTCCCTAAGTTTGAGAACAGGAAAAAGACGTATATTTTTTGCCATTTCTATTTAACATTATATTACAGGTTTTACTACAGGGTTTAGACAGACTATTCAGATAAAAACCAAAAAGCAGGCTGGGGTTGTGGCTCAGCGGCAGAGCGCGTGCCTTGCACGTGAGCGGCCCGGGTTCGATCCTCAGCACCACGTAAACATAAATGCATTGCATTGTGTACAACTAAAGTAAATAAAAATAAATATATATATAAAAAAAAGCATCCAGATTGGAAAAGAAGAAGTAAAACCATAACTATTTGCATATGATATGATTTGTATCTAGAGAAAGTACCAAGAAAAAAACCAACAGAATAATTGAGTTCTATTTAGTAAGCTTGCAGGATATAAGCTCAAAATTTTAAAAAATCAATTATATTTTTGTAAAGTAGCAATAATCTGAAAAGGAAATTTTAAAAAAATTTAAAAGATGGAATAAAACATTTAGGAATAATTTTAACAAAGAAAGTACATGGGGTGGGGGTGTAGTTAGTGCTTACCTACATGCACAAAACCCTAGGTTCAATACCAAACACGGAGTACAGGGTGGGGTAGGGGGGAGTATATGGTGTTTACACTGGAAATACAATACTGTTGAAATTAAAGATGACTGGAATAATGAGAATAACCCATGTTCACGGATAAGAAGACTTAAAAATTTTTTTTATTTTTATTTTTTACTTAATTTTTAAAACATTGTTTTTATATTGAATATTCTCCACATTGATCTTCAGATTCAATGCAATCCTTACTAAAATTCCAGCTTAACTTTTTTCAGAAACCAATAGGCTGATTGTAAAATTAAAAAAAGAAATGCAAGTTTTTTTAAATATATATATTTTAGTTGTTGATGGACCTTTATTTTATTCATTTATATGCGGTGCTGAGAATTGAACCCACTGCCTCACACATGCCAGGCAAGCGCTCTACCACTGAGCCACAACTCCAGCCCAAGAAATGCAAGTTTTGTATAATAAAGAATTCAGCTGATTTTTGTCACTGGTTCCTGGAGGGAAATCTTAAATCTTAATAGACGGAGGATGTAGCTTAGTGGTAGAGTGCATGTGTGATGCCCGGGTTTAATCTCAGCACCATAAATACAAAATTCTTATAAATTCTTTTTTTTTTTTTTTTTTTTTTGTACCAGGGATTGAACTCAGGGGCACTCGACCACTGGGTCACATCCCCAGCTCTTTTTTTGTATTTTATTAGAGACAAGGTTTCACTGAGTTGCTAAGTGCCTCGCCATTGCTGAGGCTGACTTTGAACTCGCGATCCTCCTGCCTCAGCCTCCCAAGTGCTGGGATTACAGGCGTGTGCCACTGCGCCCGGCTAAATTCTTGAATAATAGAAATGTCCTAGTTACTCATGAGACCTTTGGATCACACCTGAATTTATGCTAGTGAGATGAGACAACTCAGATGGAGGCAGGTGATACGGTTTGGATCTTAAATGTGTCCCCAAAGCCCATATTACTAAAGGTCTGGTCACCAGTTAGTTGTGTTACTAGGAGGTGGGAAAGAAGGTCAATGGGCTGTGCCCTTGAAGGGGATACTGGGACTCAGACCCTTTATTCTCTTCACTTCCCACTAGCATGAGGTGAGCAGCTTTCTCTACCACGTGCTCCTTGCTATGTTCTGCCTCACCACAGGCCCAAAGCAGCAGGACCAAGCAACCATGGGCTGAAACCACTGAAAACTGTGAGCCAATATAAATCTTTCTTCTTTTTAAGTTGATTTTCTCAGGTATTTTATCACACTGATGTAAAGCTGACTAAAAGAGCCAGTCACCAGAAAACCCAACCATGTGATTAAGAAGTCGGGTCTTTGAGCTACTCTACTGTCAGAGAGAGGGAGACTGGAGATTGAGTTCAACTACATGGCTAACTATTCAATCAGTACTGTTTGCATCAAAAAATCTCAACAAACACTCTAGACACTGAATATCAAATCATTGATGTGCTGGGAGGGAGAGAAGGCATGGAGGCTCTGGGTTCAGGACTCTCTCAGACCTTGCACTGTACCTATCAGACATTGAGCCCATTATGTGTACCAGATCTGTCTGACTCCATGGAGTTCATAACATAATATAATTTGTAACTGCTCCCTTGCTTAGTGCACCTGATGAGCTCTGTCTCTTGTTTTTTGGTTCATTGGTCTCATAACAGCTCCTATGCAAAGTCTTATCTTGCCTCTTCCCCTTCCACAGCTGACTTAGCTGTTTCTTGCTTAGTGTTTGCATGTGATCTGGGAGCCCTAGGGAAATTTCCTGTTAAAAATCCCAATTCTTAGGCCAGGCGTGGTGGCGCACGCCTGTAATCCCAGCACTTGGGAGGCTGAGGCAGGAGGATTGAGAGTTCAAAGCCAGCCTCAGCAATGGCGAGGCACTTAGCAACTCAGTGAGACCCTGTCTCTAATAAAATACAAAAAAAGAGCTGGGGATGTGGCCCAGTGGTCAAGTGCCTCTGAGTTCAATCCCCGATACAAAAAAAAAAAAAAAAAAAAATCCCAATTCTAGCCAGGCCTGTGGTGAATGCCTCAGCTTGGGAGGCTGAGGCAGTAGGATTGCGAGTTCAAAGCCAGCCTCAGCAAAAGTGACACCCTGTCTCTAAATAAAATACAAAACAGGGCTGGGGATGTGGCTCAGTGGTCAAGGACACCTGAGTTCAATCTCTGGTACCCACCACTCTCCGCAAAAATCCCAATTCCAGCTTCTTTTAAGATGATCAATAGATTGTTGACACGGTGTCAGAACCTTGACATAGGAGCAGTTACCAGAGCTGAATCACTGTCTTTCACTGTTGTCCCCACTTTGGAGATGGTGCACATGCTCTCCAATTCCTCAAAGACTGTGCTCTTCTCCTTTCAGGTCCACCTCCGGCATTGACACCAGTGTCACCTGCCTGGCCCCTTTTCCCCTCTATATGTTCATCATTAGTTTCTGAGTCTCCCTGGTTTCCCAGAAGTGATTCCTGGAAAGGAAAAGATGATGTATTTTTTTTTTAAACTTGTTTTTATTTGGTGCTGAGGATTGAACCCAGGACCTCACACATGCCAGGCAAGTGCTCTACCTCTGAGCTACAACTCCAGCCCATGTCTTTATATTTTCATGGTTGACATCTGATATAACCAACATGTCCTCCAAAGTGGCAGAACCAAATGAATTCGAATTCTTTGTTTTATTTAGGTCCAAGTTGGCTGCAGCCATTTGTTATTTGCCATTGAATGTACTAGGTGGCATGACTGCTTTGGTGGCTCAGAAAGCATAACGTTTCTCTTTGCCAGGAGGGGAAAAAATATCAGACTGAGCAGGACTACGTATACTGAGTCCTATGAATTCTGTCAGGAAACCATTAAACCTCTGGGTGGTCTTGAGGGCACCTGGGTTCTATTTTTTTAAAAAAATATTTATTTATTTGTTTTAGTTGTACACAATGCCTTTTATTTTATTTATTTTTTAAATATTTATTTATTTGCTTTAGTTGTACACAATGCAATGCATTTATGTTTACATGGTGCTGAGGATCGAACCCAGGCCGCACACGTGCGAGGCAAGTGCTCTGCCGCTGAGCCACAACCCCAGCCCTGCCTTTTATTTTTACCTGGTGCTGAGGATTGAACTCGGGCTGGGCCGCACATGTGCTAGGTGAGCGCTCTACCGCTGGGCCACAACCCCAGCCCCTTCTTCCACGGATTCTACTCCTCTTCATCCACGGCTACCACAGGGGGAGTGACCCCTCCTGAGGCCTAGTGAAGCTGCCTGCACAGGCTTTGGAGATAGGACCTCAGATCAAAACCTGCCTATGAACTGGGCATGGTGGCGCACGCCTGTAACCCTAGCACTTGGGAGGCTGAGGCAGGAGGATTGTGAGTTCAAAGCCAGCCTCAGCAATGGCAAGGCACTTAGCAACTCAGTGAGACCCTGTCTCTAATAAAATACAAAAAGGGGCTGGGGATGTGGCCCAGTGGTCGAGTGCCCCTGAGTTCAATCCCTAGTACCAAAAAAAAAAAACCCTCAACCCCCTCCCCCCCCAAAAAAAAACAAACCTGCCTATGGTGTGGTGCAGGCCTTGGTGAATAGCACCTGTTGGCAGGAACTGCTTAACTCCTCAGCTGGTACTTAATCTTGGTTGTTTCAGTCTTTCTAAGATCACAGGCTCTGCAGACAGACCTTGGTTTGAATCTTGACTCTCTTACCTTGTAGCAGCCTGTTTATCTGTAAAACGAGTTGAATTGGGTTTAATTTAAAGGAATCATGATGCAAAGTACTGCACATAGTGAGCACATTGGTATACAGTAACAGGAAATTTTATTATTTTTCTGGTTATTGGTCATCTCCCCAAACAGGAAGCATCTCAAATCTGAATTATCTCTTCCAGGGCTGTTAAAGTACAGACTTGGAATTTTGTTAAAAGGATAATATTTTCTTTGCTATGAAAGGCTTGATTTTGTCATCAAAATAAAAATAGTAAGGTAGGACTGGATGTGTAGCTCACTTGCCTAGAATGTGCAAGGTCTTTGGTTTGATCCCCAGCACACCTGTGTGAGTGTGCGTGCATGTGTGTGCACAAATTAGTAACTAGTGATTACAATTTAAAAACCGCACTTGAGTGCTATGTGTCACGTGTCATGCACTATAAGTAGTTCCCATAGACAATTAACTGTATTTAATCTTCACAATAACCTGTGTGATAGGTACTAATATTATCACTGCTAGAATCTGGATCTGAAATCTCTCTTAAAGGACCACGGGTTAAGGGCTTGGTTCCTAGGCTGTAGTGCTTTTGGGAGGTGGTGGAAGCTTTAAGATGTGGGGCCTACTTATTTATTTTTTAGTTGTAGTTAGACACAATACCTTTATTTTATTTATTTATATTTACGTGGTGTTGAGGATGGAACCCAGGGTTGTGCATGTGCTAGGTGAGCGCTCCACTGCTGAGCCACAACCCCAGCCTGTGGGGCTTACTTATAAGAAATTAAGTCAGTGGGAAGTTGTGCCTTGGAAGGGGATACTGGGACTCTGACTCCTTCTTTCTTCTGCTTTCTGGTCCCCACAAAGTGAGCAATCTTTTCCTGCAGGTGCTTCCTATCATGATGTGCTTCCTCACTACAGGCCCCAAGTAATATGGCCAATTGATCATGAACAAGACTTCTGAAGCTGTGAGCAAGAATAAACTTTTCTTCTTATAAATTATCTAGGTATTTTGTTACAGTGATGCAGTCTAACAAAATCACCCATTTTACTTCTTTAATATATTTTTTGGTATTGGGGTGTCTTGAAAGTTAAACATGCCCTCTACCATGGAACTATATCTCCAGCCTCTATTGAACCCAGTGCCTCACACATGCTAGGCAAGTGCTCTACCACTGAGCCACAACCCAGGCCCCTGACCTACATTTAAAAAAAAATTAATTTTTTTAGCTGTAGATGGGCACAATGCCTTTATTTTCTTTATTTATTTTTATGTGGTGCTGAGGATCGAACCCCATGCCTCACACTTGCCAGGCAAGTGCTCTACCGCTGAGCCACAACCCTAGCCCTATGACCTACTTTCTAACTTAACTTTTGGTGGTGCTGAAGATTGAACCCAGGGCCTTACAAGTGCTCTACCACTGAGTCACACCCCAGTCCTTATCAACATTCCTCCCTCCATCACCCTTTCAAAAATTAGGAAAATAAGTAGGGGAGCTGGAGTCAAACCCAGGTAGGTGTATTAGCTTGCCTGGGCTACTATAAACAAAATATTATAGACTAGATAGCTTACATAGCAGAAGTTCATTTTCTTACTATCCCAATGCCTGGAAGTCCAAGATCAAGTGCCCACATGGTCAGTTTGGTTATAGAATCTAATTATTTTCTCAGAGGCCCCATCTCCATATATAGCTACCTTAGGTGTTAGGACTTTAAAATATGAATTTTGGAGAGGTGGACACAAACATTCCGTCCACAACATCAGTACTGTTTGACACCAAAGCCTGGGAAGACATAGCTGCAAAGTAGTCAAAACTTCTGTTTTTTTTTTCTGATACTATTATTAGGACAGATGTGGGAAGTGGGGAGGGGGTGAATAATTTGCTTCACTAGTTGGTCAAAAACTAATCCAAGTGGGGCTGACAAGTTTTCAGACATCTAGAAACAGATCTCCCACAGGGCTTTGTTAAGGAACACTTGAAAGGGTTCCTGGATTTAGAAGTCCCACTAAACTTGGAATTTAGACAAAAAGGGAAGGAATTTGGAAGAAGAAGGAAAAAAAAAAAAAAAAAAAAAACAATCCCACTGACCTCAGAAGCCATGACCTGAACAATGTTTTAAAATTTATCCCCCAAATCAGAAATGGTTTGCTGTGGGGCCTAGCTGCTTTTCCAGCTGATGGCAACAGGTGAAGGGAGTTTCTTTCAAGTTCCTCAAAGATGTGTTTTAGGGCTGGGGCTATGGCTCAGCAGCACCACATAAATAAAATAAAGGTATTGTGTTCACCTACAAGTAAAAAAATATTAAAAAAAAAAAAAAAAAGGGCTGGGGATATGGCTCGGGCGGTGGAGTGCTTAGCACGTGTGCGGCCCGGGTTTGATCCTCAGCACCATGTAAAAATGAACGCATTGTGTACAACTAAAAGCAAATAAATATTAAAAAAAAAAAAAAAAAAAAGATGTGTTTGGAGCAATTTCTTTTTGTGGTCAGATTGTTTTGGTCCTGATCACTGTTCTGAGGAAGGAATGAAAATTGTCTATAGAAGCATTTCAAACCTCTTTTCATTTCACTTCCTTCTTTGCAAAAGTACTAAAGGTAATTGGGACATTTGCTTGCATTAAAATCATTTACTTTGCTGGGCGTGGTGGCGCACGCCTGTAATCCTAGCGCTTGGGAGGCTGAGGTAGGCGGATCGCGAGTTCAAAGCCAGCCTCAGCAAGGGTGAGGCACTTAGCAACTCAGTGAGACCCTGTCTCTAATAAAATACAAAAAAGGGCTGGGGATGTGGACCAGTGGTCGAGTGCCCCTGAGTTCAATCCCCAGTACCAAAAAAAAAAAAAAAAAAAAAAAAAAAAAAAAAAAAAAAATCATTTACTTAAAGGACTCCTGGTGTGTTTTTAGACAAGCAAGCCTTTGTTGTCACTTTCAAGGGGGCTTAGGGGTAGAGATTGTACAGATAATCCCAAGTACCTTTAGGTCCAACACCTGCTGTGATTAATTTGCCTCTTGAAGACCAGTAAATACTAAAATGTTCACTGAGTATAATGGGATCAATACTCACAAAATACAAAGTTTTAGACAATGACAAGGGATAACAAAAGAACTGCAGTTTTTTTTTTTTTTTTTTTTTTGGTGGTGGGGGGGATTGAACTCGGAGCACTTGACCACTGGTCCACATTCCTTGCCCTTTTTTTTGTATTTTATTTAGAGACAGGGTCTCACTGAGCTGTTTAGTGCCTCACCATTGCTGAAGCTGGCTTTGAACTCTCGATCCTCCTGCCTCAGTCCCCCAAGTCACTGGGATTACAAGGTATGCGCCACAGAGCCCAGCTAGAACTGCAGTTTTAAGCTTTTGGACTATTTGGTTAAGACCCCTGATTTTTTCAATCATTAGTAAGTGATTCTTTCTAGAAGTGTTTGCATTTTTCTTTTTTAATCTTTAATCAGAATTTTCTGTTTGCTATTTTAATCTTTCCTGATCAGAGACTTAAAAAACCAAAAACCAAAACAAAAAACCCAACTTCTTTTTCCTGGACATGGACCAAACACTTAAACTGAATTTCTTAAGATCCAAAAGGGGAGGTAAAGCTGTTTTGTGCTGAATTAGAAGAGCATGGAAATAGTGACAAAAGAGTGACAACTATCCAGAGAATTATTAAAGCTGTTCCACCCGACCCAGAGGGAGCAGAAACTGGGGCTAGCATTTAATACCAGACTAGTTCTTGCTAGCATTATCTACAGGCAAAAGAGACTCCTAGGTGGCTTTGTTTGTTATCAAACAGAATACACCCAAGGCCACAGTAACAAAGGGGACTGTCTACCAAAGTGAAGGTCATACCATTAAAAAGAAGCTGTGGCTCTTGGGCAGAAGCTGGTAAACCCTGGCCAAATCTGTCTTATTGCCTGTTTTACAAATAAAGCCTTGTCTCATTCTTTCTTTCTTTTTCTTGTAAATGAAGTTTGATTGAAACACTGATCTCATCCTTTTGTTTAAATATTGTCTTGGCTGCTTTTGTACTAAAATAGTAGAGTTGAGAAGTTATAAGAGAGGTAATATAAGCCCATCAAGCCTAAAATATTCACTATCTGGCCATCTGCAGAAAAAGGGCCTCAAGTTGTCCCTTCCCCACCTCCTCACCCACTGGCCTAGGAGGTATTACATGAAGTCAGTTGAAGAAGTGACCATTCAAGCTCTGACCTGACTGTGTTTCCTCTAGCACAGTGAACTTTGCCATCCATTAGAGCTTGAGCCACAGACTGAAATAAAATGATAAAAATGGTTCAATTAGCAGAAACCAGAAAAGAATACAGGAAATTTATTTTTAAAACTTTAAATTAGTAATTAATTAGAGGGAATCTTCTTTAACTTGATCTTTTCTTCTACATTTGAAAAGTATTTCATCTTTGTTAAAATTTCCTTGGCTTTTTCAAAGTCATCTGAAATAAACAAGAGACACTGATGTCAGGCTTAATTTTACACAAGAATAAAACCAGCTCTGGCAACCATGGCAGCCAGATCAAAGCCAAGCCTGGGCTCTTGGAGGGACACTCAATTACTCAGAAAATCAGCAACGGAGAGTGAGGACATCTGAATTATTACGGGGACAAAGAGATTAACCAAAAAGGGGCAAGAGCACATGTTTACAGGGCTTGGATAAATCAGAGAAAAAGATTATTTTCAGGACAGTGCCAAATAATAAATGGATTGTGTTTTAACAGTTTGCCCCTAACACAGATGGTGGTAACCCTGCAGAGGCCATAGAAGCACCATGTGCTTCTTTTAAGCCAGGTGCCAAGGCGCAGAGCTGTCCTCAGGTAGCTTCCAGTCTCTGAGAATAATGCCCTAAGCTGGTGGCTTTCAAGTGAGGGTGATTTTGCCTCCAAGGGGACATTTGACAATGTCTGAGGTGGTCTTAGTTGTTGTAACCAGGGAGGTGTTACTGGCATCTAGTGGCTACAAGCCAGGGATGCTGCTAAATATCTTAAAATGCAAAGGATACCTCTTTATGACCAAGAATTATCTGACTCAAAATGTTGGTAATGCTGAGGTTGAGAAACCCAGATTTAGATAAATACAAAATAACGTGATGAGTGCTAAAGTGAAGTTATGTTACAACTACCCATATCGAAAATAAAATACTAAGCAGAAAAGAAAGTTACAGAACAATACATAAAGTATGATGCTATTTATACAAAGATTAAAAAATATGCAAAAGTTGGGGCCAGGATTGTGGTTCAGTGGTAGAGCACTTGTCTAGCATGTGTGAGGCACTGGGTTTGATCCCCAGCACCACATTAAGTAAAAATAACAATAAATAAAATAAAAGTATTGTGTCCATCTACAACTAAAAAATATAAAAAAAAATGCAAAAGTAAGTGATTTACTGTTATATCCATGTATGGTTAGAACTACAAAAAAAGCAATGGAGCCGGGAGTGGTGGCGCACACCTGTAATCCCAGCACTTGGGAGACTGAGGCAGGAGGATTGAGAGTTCAAAGCGAGCCTCAGCAATGGCGAGGCACTTAGCAACTCAGTGAGACCCTGTCTCTAATAAAATACAAAAAAAAAAAAAAAAAAAAAAAAAAAAAAAAAAAAGGCCTGGGGATGTGGCCAAGTGGTCGAGTGCCCCTGAGTTCAATACCCAGCACCAAAAAAAAAAAAAAAAAAAAAAAAAAAAAAAAAAAGAGCAACGGAATGATTATAGAAAATTTGGGAAAGTGGTTACTGTGAAAGGGAGCGGTATGTAATAGCAAAGGGCCTACTGGGAGCTTGTAAGACCTTGTTCCATTTTTGTAATTTTTTTGTTTTTGGACTGGGGATTGAACTCAGGGGCATTCGACCACTGGATCACATCCCCAGCCCTTTTTTGTATTTTATTCAGAGACAGGGTCTCACTGAGTTGCTAAGTGCCTTGCCATTGCTGAGGCTGGCTTTGAACTCACGATCCTCCTGTCTCAGCTGGGATTACAGGCGTGCGTCACTGCGCCCAGCTTCCATTTTTATATTTTTATTTAGAGACAGGGTCTCAGTGAGTTGCTTAGCGCCTCACTAAGTTGCTGAGGCTGGCTTTAAATTTTTTTTTTTTAATATTTATTTATTTGCTTTAGTTGTACACAATGCAATGCACTTATGTTTAAGTGGTGCTGAGGATCGAACCCGGGCCGCGCACATGCTAGGCGAGTGCTGAACCGCTGAGCCACAACCCCAGCCCTGGCTTTAAACTCTTGATCCTCCTGCCTCAGCCTCCCGAGCTGCTGGGGTTATAGGCATATGCCACCATGCCCAGCTATATTTACATTTTTTTTTTTTGGTACTGGGGACTTGAACTCAGGGGCACTTGACCACTGGGCCACATCCCCAGCCCTTTTTTTTGTATTTTATTAGAGACAGGGTCTCACTGAGTTGCTAAGTGCCTCGCCATTGCTGAGGCTGGCTTTGAACTCTCGATCCTCCTGCCTCAGCCTCCCAAGTGCTAGGATTACAGGCGTGCGCCACCACGCCCGGCTACATTTTTTTTTTTTTTTTTTTTTTTAATATTTATTTATTTGCTTTAGTTGTACACAATGCAATGCGTTTATGTTTACGTGGTGCTGAGGATCGAACCCGGGCCGTGCACGTGCCAGGCAAGCGCTCTGCCGCTGAGCCACAACCCCAGCCCCCGGCTACATTTTTTAATATTTATTTTAGTGTACTTATGTATCTATGTATGTAGGCATGTGTATATTTATTTATTTTGGTACTGGGGATTGAACCCAGAGGCACTTTATCACTGAGCCACATCCCCAGCCCTTTTTATTTTGAGACATGATCTTACTAAGTTTCTCACTAAGTTTCTTAGGGCCCTGCTAAGTTGCTGAGGCTGGCCTTGAACTTGCAATCCTCTTGC
Source organism: Tamias sibiricus (assembly GCA_025594165.1). Lineage (NCBI taxonomy): Eukaryota > Metazoa > Chordata > Mammalia > Rodentia > Sciuridae > Tamias > Tamias sibiricus. The sequence continues at coordinate 20,292,921 of CM046664.1, forward strand.
CTCAGCCTCCTGAGCTGTGGGATTACAGATGTGTACCACTGTATCTGGAAAATTTTTTAATATCCAAATATCTGAAAATTAGGGTAAAACATACACTTATCAGGTTAATTTTTTTTTTTTTTTTTTTTGGTGGTGTAGGGGCTTGAACCCAGGGCTTCATACGTGATAGGCAAGTGCTCTACCACTAAGCCATATCCCCAGCCCTTCACTTCACTAACTTATATGTCATTATATTTATGTAGTTTTTTTTTTTTTTTTGGTGGTACTGGGGATCAAACTGAGGGCCCATTGTGCTCTATCACTAAGTTATATATCCCAGCCCAGCCTGGGTCGTTTTTTTTTTTTTTTGTGGTACCGGGGATTGAACTCAGGGGCACTTGTCCGCTGGGCCACATCCCCAGCCCTTTTTTGTATTTTATTAGAGACAGGGTCTCACTGAGTTGCTAAGTGCCTCGCCATTGCTGAGGCTGGCTTTGAACTCGTGATCCTCCTGCCTCAGCCTCCTAAAGTGCTGGGATTACAGGCGTGTGCCACCGCGCCTGGCTGGGTCATTTTTTTTTTTTTTTTCCTCTCCTTCCTTTTTTTTGAGAGTCTTATATTGCCTTCTGGCCATGAACTCCTGGGCTCAAGTGATCCTCCAGTGTTAGTCTCCCAAGTAGTGGCTTACAAACGTGTGGCACTGAGTATGGCTGGGGGTCTTGTCCCCCACCCCATGCCCATACTGGATTGCACACAGAGACTCTCTACCACTGAGCCAAACCCTCAGTCCCTTTTATTTTCTTTTTTTGAGACAGGGTCTCACTATGTTCCCAGGCTAGCCTCAAACTTGTGATCCTCCTGCCTCCACTTCTGGACTAGCTGAGATTACAAGCGTGTGCCATGGCACTCGGCTTTTATTACTGTTTTTTTTTTTTTTTTTGGGTACCTGGGATTGAACTCAGGGGCACTCGACCACTGGGCCACATCCCCAGCCCTTTTTTGTATTTTATTAGAGACAGTGTTTCACTGAGTTGCTAAGTGCCTCGCCATTGCTCAGGCTGGCTTTGAACTCGAGATCCTCCTGCCTCAGCCTCCCAAGTTCGGGGATTACAGGCGTGCGCCACCGCGCCCAGCTTTTATTACTGTTTTGAACAAACTTGTTTGTTAGATCAATTGAGAATAAGAAAGAAAAAGTATTTATTTGATATTGATTTATTCCTTTTCCTATAATCTTCTTTCCTCTGTGTAGACCCAAGTTTTTTTTTTTTTTTTTTTTGTGTGGTACCGGGGATTGAACTCAGGGGCACTCGACCACTGGGCCACATCCCCAGCCCTTTTTTGTAATTTTATTTAGAGACGGGGTTTCACTGAGTTGCTAAGTGCCTCGCCATTGCTGAGGCTGGCTTTGAACTCGCGATCCTCCTGCCTCAGCCTCCCAAAGTGCTAGGATTACAGGCGTGCGCCACCGCGCCGGCTTTTTTTTTTTTTTTTTTTTTTTTTTTTTGGTACCAGGGATTGAACTCAGGGGCACTCGTCCACTGGGTCACATCCCCAGCCCTTTTTTGTATTTTATTAGAGACAGGGTCTCACTGAGTTGCTAAGTGCCTCGCCATTGCTGAGGCTGGCTTTGAACTCGCGATCCTCCTGCCTCAGCCTCCCAAAATGCTGGGATTACAGGCGTGCGCCACCGCGCCCGGCTTGCTAGACCCAAGTTTTTGACCCATATTATTTTCCTTCTATCTCTTTTTTAAAAATATTTATTTATTTGTTTTTAGTTGTACACAAGGCTTTTTTTTTTTTTTTTTTTCGTGGTACCAGGGATTGAACTCAGGGACACTCGACCACTGGGTCACATCCCTAGCCCTTTTTTGTATTTTTATTAGAGACAGGGTCTCACTGAGTCGCTAAGTGCCTCGCCATTGCTGAGGCTGGCTTTGAACTCGTGATCCTCCTGCCTCAGCCTCCCAAAGTGCTGGGATTACAGGCGAGTGCCACCGTGCCCGGTGGCTTTTTATTTTTACGTGGTGGTGAGGATCAAACCCGGGCCACGCATGTGCTAGGCGAGCGCTCTACCACTTAGCCACAACCCCAGCCCCTCCTTCTATTTCTTTTTTTCCTGCAGTGCTGGGGATCAAATCCAGGGTCTTGTGCATGCTAGGCAAGTGCTCTATCACTGAGCTATATCCAGTCTTTCCTTCTCTCTAAAGAACTCCTTTTAGCTTTTCTTGTAAGGCAGGTCTGTTGGCACCAAATTCCTTCAGTTTTCGTTTCTCTGAGAAAGTGTTTTTCCTTCAGATTTGAAGGATGATACCACAGCACAGAATTCTAGGTTGATAGGTTATTTTGCTTATTACTTTAAATATTTCCTTTTTTTTTTTTTTTGGTGGTGCCAAGGATTGATCCCAGGGCCTTGTACATGCAAGGCAAGCAATCTACCGCCTGAGCTATATCCCCAGCCCAATATTTCACTTTTTATACCCTACCTTATCTTCTTGCTAAAGTGGAATGGAAGTACCTTCCTATTTAATGTTTCATTGGCATATTATTGCTTTTTAGGTACCAGGGATTGAACTCAGGGGCATTTGACCACTGGGCCATATCCCCAGCCCTTTTTTGTATTTTATTAGAGACAGGGTCTCACTGAGTTGCTAAGTGCCTCGCCATTGCTGAGGCTGGCTTTGAACTTGCGATCCTCCTGCCTCAGCCTCTCAAGTGCTGGGATTACAGGTGTGCGCCACCATGCCCGGCTGCATATTATTGTTTTTGGTTCACAGTTTGTTTCTTTCTTTTTTTTTTTTTTTGGTACCAGGGATTGAACTCAAGGGCACTCGACCACTGGGCCACATCCCCAGCCCTTTTTTGTGTTTTTATTAGAGACAGGGTCTCACTGAGTTGCTAAGTGCCTCGCCATTGCTGAGGCTGGTTTTGAACTCGTGATCCTCCTGCCTCAGCCTCCCAAAGTGCTGGGATTACAGGCATGCGCCACCGCGCCCCGGCTTACAGTTTGTTTCTATAACAAGACTATAAACTCCTTGAAGACAGAAGTATAGATTCATACATATTTTATATTTCCAGGTACCTATCAGAGGATAAGTATATAAAAGCTACTTATTGAATGAACAGTTATACCTCAATGCTTAAAATGTCTTTGCACATTTAACAAAGTCAAGAAATAGAATACCTTGTTCAAAAGCTCTGCTCGCGTTGTCAGTACATTCTTTCTGTTTAGCTGAAAGAGAAACCATTATCTTAGTTTTTCTATTTAAATAGACTCTCTGCGTATATCTCAACGGCAGCTGTAGTTTAATGCAGCACCAGTCCAGGTACAGTGGTGCACACCTGTAATCCCAGCTACTCAGGGCTGGTGGCTGAGGCAGGAGGATCACAAATTCGAGGCCAGCCTCAGCAACTTGGTGAGACTCTGTCTCAAAATAAAAATAAAAAGGGATGTGGGTGTAGTTCAGTGGTAGAGCACCCCTGGGTTGAATCACAGTATTGCTCCCAAAAATAAATACATAAAAAGAAAAAATAAAAAAGAAGCAACACTGGCTGAACCTCATAATATTGTTTTTGTTTTTTTGTTGTATCAGGGATTGAACCCAAGAATGCTCAACCAACCATTTTATTTTTTGAGACAGGATCTTTCTAAGTTGCTGAGGCTGGCTTTGAACTTGTGATCCTCCTGCCTCAGTTTCCTGAGCCACTGATTATAGGTGTGCGCCACTGCACCAGGTTACACTTTTTTTTTTTGCCCATGGAAAGTCTGAGAGGCAATTGCTAAGGTTTATAAAATTACTAGAGAATCAAATTTTAAAAAAGGGATAGGAGTGCTAGTCTCCCAAAGGTCCAAAGGCTTGGTCACTAGCCTACTGGAAAGTGATATAACTTTTAGGAGGTGAGGCCTAGTGGAAGCAAGTTAGGTCATTGTGGGTCATTCTTTTTGCTTCCTGGTTTCCCTGAAGTGATAGTTTCCTCCACTGTATGCTCCTGCCATGATGTGCTGCCTCACCATGGGCCCCCAAAGCAATTTGTCAACCAAATATGAACAGAGACTTTTAGCTGGGCATGGAAATGCATTCCTGTACCTATAGCAACTCAGGAGGCGGGAAAATGAAAAATTCAAGTCCAGCCTCGGCAACTTAGCAAGACCCTGCATCAACATAAAAAATAAAAATAAAAGGGCTTGGGGCTGGGGTTGTGGCTCAGCGGTAGAGCACTCGCCTAGAATGTGCGTGGCCCGGGTTCAATCCTAAGCACCACGTACAAATAAACGAATTGTGTACAACTAAAGCAAATAAATAAATATTAAAAAAAAATAAAGAAAAATAAATAAGTAAAAGGGCTGGGGATGTAGCTCGGTGGTAAAGCACCCCTGGGCTTAATTCCCAGTACCAACCCCGCACACGTCAAAGACTAATACCCCTAAAACTGTGAGCCAAAATAAAGCTTTTTTTTATTTGTAAACTGATAACCTCAGGCATTTTGTCAGAGACAGAAAGCCGACTAACAGGGGGACAAGGATGTGCCTCACTGCCTCCAACAAGTAGTTTTCCAGATTTCAGTGAAAAGATTTAACACCTGAGCATCAACTATCAGCAGGGGTACACCAAGTGTTTTAGACAACCACTTGCAAATTACAGAGACTCCCAGAAAAAACAAAAACATTCAGATCATATTGTGCCTGAAGAGAGGATGCCAAATGAAATAAAGGACGAGCTATCTCATGTTTCTTTTGTTTTTTTTATTAGAAAATGTGGAATTTTACAAAAACTGAGTTTTCCAGATATGAATAATATCAATCATTTATACAGTGCCTTCTTTCAAAGCACTTTCAAATATACCATATTACCAAGGTAGTTAATGACAGGTAGTGAGGGAATTGTCCCATGACTGGGAACAGAAGCCCAGCCACCTTACTTCTAGCCCAGTGTTTGAATCTTGCCTCTCGGATAGCAACTGGCATCAACAAAAGAGCACTGGAAGTCCTGATCCCAAAACTAACTGGTTCTGTGACTTTGTGCATTTATGTAATGAGGCCTGACAAGTACCTGTTCGGGAGGAAATTTAGGAATTAAACCTAAATTAAGGTCTGTTCTACATGCTCGAAGTCAAGAGCTAGACTAAGTGTATTACCTGCTTTATTTATCTTTATCTCATTTCCTTACAACAAACAGTACAAATAGTCTCTGTTTTACAGATAAGGAAACTGAGGCTCAGATGGGTGAAGTCATTTGCTCAAGGTCACACAAAAAGTCAGAAGCAGTGCTGGCAGTGCCCCCACGTCTCCTTCCCCTCAGAGCTTCATGCTGCCTTGCTTTCTGAAGCAGCTAGGCAGGCCTGCTGATTGCATACTCTGGTTCTCTCTTTTCTGCACCCAGTCCTCATGTTATTAAAACATCCCCAGTTAACAGTCTCCTCACTACAACTTCTATTTTACAGTCTTTAAATTTTTTCATTATTCACTCATTTAATAAATATTTCCTGAGTTCTTGTTATGCTCTGAATACTGCTGTGTGAGCTGAAGATGTGAGGGAAGTAAAAAAGCAGGCATAGTTTCTGCTTCTTCAGAAATCTAGTGGGGAGACCGATATTGATCAAATAATGTCACACAGAACTGTACAGTTATAACTGTGTGGGGCTGGGTTGTGGCTCAGCGGTAGAGCGCTCGTCTCTAGCACGTGCGCGGCCCGGGTTTGATCCCCAGCACCACATAAAATAAAATGCATTGTGTACAACTAAAGCAAATAAATAAATATTAAAAAAAAATAACTGTGATTAATGTTATACAGGAGAGGTACCTACTACCAAATGGTATAGAGGTCAAAAAAGGCTTCTCTGAGTAGTCGTGACTGCTGCCAGATCTGAAGGCGTTAACTGAGATGGGGTCTGGAGGAGATGAGGATTTTGGGCAGCAACCACAAAACATGCAAAGGTCTTGGGATGGGAGGGTGCCTGATACAATGAGGAAATGGAAGCCACTGTGTCTATAGTGAAGTGGACAAAATGGAGAAGAGGCCAGAGCATACAGGGTTTTATAAGCCTTGCTAAAGATTTTGGTTTTGCCAGGTAATGGTGGTGCACACCTATAATCTCAGTGACTCAGGAGGGTGAGGCAGAAGGATCACAAGTTCAAGGCCACCACTGACATCTTAGTGAGATTCTATCTCAAAATTAAAAATAAGAAGGGCTGGGTATACAGTTCAGTGGTAGAGCTTCCCAAGGTTCAATCCCAGGTAAACTCTCCCTCCCAACCTCCCCTACCCCAAAGATTTTTGTTTTAAGTCAGGCATGATTGTATGTGTCTGTGGTCTCAGCTACTCGGGAGATAAGGTGGGAAGATCACTTGAGCTCAGAAATTCAAGACCACCCTGGGCAACATAGTGAGACCTTGACTTAAAAAAAAAAAAAAAAAAAAAAAAAAAAAAAAAAAAAAAAAAAAGTTTTAAACCTGAGGACAGTGGGAAACCACTCAATCCTTTTAAGCGAGGCCAAAGATGGTGATTAATTTGGGTTTCAAAAAGATTACACAATGACAGGAATATTTAAATCTGGCTTGAGGTAGACCAGTTAGAAGCTACTGCAGTTGTCCAGGTGAGAGAGGATGGTATTTGGAACCAGGTTGTAGCAGTAAAAATAGTGATGGGTGGGATGGACTGGAGACACATTTAGATCACTCTTTAAGACTTGGTGATGGATTGACTATGAGGGCAAGAGAGAATTAACTTGTTAAAGATATCTCCTGAGGGTTTATAATTGTTCAACTATATGGTGTCATTCATGTAACAGAGAACACTGGAAAAGGCACAGGTGATTTGGTGGAAAGGCAAGGAAAGAAGACACTTGACTTTCAGTTTAGACATGCTGGGTTAGAAAATATAAACTTCATGAGGGCACAGACCATGTCTTTTTTTTTCCTTGTTGTATTCTATGTCATGCATAGTGCTTGATACATAGTAGGCAGACTGTAAATATTTGAGAAAGTGCATAAGCACATATAATCTGTATGAGAACCTGGGAGTCTTTTCTATGTGGAATGGTTAATTTTATGTGTCAACTTAGGCTATGGTGCTTGGGTGTTGATCAAACACTGGTCTACGCCACACTTGATGGCACACACCTGTAACCCAGCTAGCTACACAGGAGGATTAGATAGGAGCAACACAAGTTCAATGCCAGCCAGGGCAACTAAATGAGAACCTGTCTCAAAATAAAGAACAAAAAGGAATTGGGAGCCGGGCGCGGTGGCGCACGCCTGTAATCCCAGCACTTTGGGAGGCTGAGGCAGGAGGATCGCGAGTTCAAAGCCAGCCTCAGCAATGGCGAGGCACTTAGCAACTCAGTGAGATCCTGCTTCTAATAAAATACAAAAAAAAAAGGGCTGGGGATGTGGCCCAGTGGTCAAGTGCCGCTGAGTTCAATCCCCAGTACCAAAAAAAAAAAAAAAAAAAAAAAAAAAAAAAAAAAGGAATTGGGGGTGGGTGGTGGTGGTGGTGGTGGTGCGGCTGGGGTTGTGGCTCAGTGATAGAGTGGTTGACTAGCATGTGTGAGGCACTGGGTTAGATTCTCAGCACCACATAGAAACAAATAAACAAATAAAGGTCCATCAATAACTAATAAAAATATTAAAAAAAAAAAAGGGGGCTGGGGTTGTGGCTCAGCGGCAGAGTGCTCGCCTCACATGTGCGCGGCCCGGGTTCGATCCTCAGCACCACATAAACATAAATGTATTGCATTGTGTACAACTAAAGTAAATAAATACATACTTAAAAAAAAAAAAAGGATTGGGCATGTAGCTCAGTGGTAAACCACCCCTGGGTTCAATCCCCAGTACTGGGAAACAATAACAACAACAACTGTCGAGACAATGCTGTGAAGGTGTTTTTATATGTGATTAGTATTTACAATCAGTTGAATTTATTGTATTTATTTTTTTTGCAGTCCTGGAGATCAGATCTAGGGCTTTTCCCAGGCTCAGCAAATATTGAGCTACATTCTCAGCTCTCAGTTGGCTTTAAGATTACCCTTGATAATATGGGAGGGTTTCCTCCAATCATGTGAACACATTAAGTATAAAAACAGAGAAAGAATTCTGCTTTAAGACTTAACAGAGAAATGTGACCTGAGTTTCCAGCATGATGGCTTACTCTACAGATTTTGGATGTGCCAGACCCCACAATTATATGAGCCAATGTTGTCAAATAAATCTACCTGTATCATATTGGTTTTTTAGAAAACCCTGACAGATTTCTATGGAATAAAGTAAAGAACAAACCCATTCAGGATTAGAAGGTCAGAGTTTCAAGGTTTGTCCTGTTGCATATCTGCTTTGTGACCTTGGACATTTCTGCCAACTTCTGAAGCCCATTTTCATTGTTAGAGATAAAAATAGTATCTAAATCATATTGTGAGTAGAAAAGATCACTGCAATCTACAAAATATTATTATTATATTCTTGGTTTAGGGCTGCCTTCTGGCCAGGTGTACTGGCATATCCCTGTAATCCCAGTTACCCAGGAGGCTGAGACAGGAGAATCACAAGTTTGAGGCCAGCTTGGGAACTCAGTGAGGCTCTGTCTTATTTAAATCAGAAGGTCTGAGGATGTAGCTCAGTGGCAGAGCACTCCTGGGTTCAATGCTTAGTACAAAAAAAAAAAAAAAGCTGCTTCCATATGGTTAGATGGTTAGAGATGTTGCAAGTTTAACCTCCAGGCAAAACTGGTTTTAGTATGATTGAGGGGGAAAAAAAAATACTCCTTGATTCCTTATGATGACCAATGTGCTAGGCAAGTGTTCTATCCTTGAGCCAGAACCCCAACACCCAACATGTACTCTATGTCCATTTTTTCATTTAATTCCAGACATGTACTCATAACAACAATAAAATGCATTCACGATATTTTCTTTTTACCTTGTACAGTGGATTCAATCTCTTTCATGGCAGCTTCACTTTGAGCCTCTGCAAGTTTTTCATTGATTTCCATTATTTCCATGAGGAATTGACTGTCCGCTTCATAATCTGTCCCTTCAGGAATCTCTATTCCATGCAGCTTTAGCTATTGGGGCATAGAGCAAGGAAAATAAGATTGGTTAGAGAAACTATGGCCAGAGTCATGTAAACCCTGCTTATCCATCAGAATAAAATACCACTCACTGGGAACACTTGATCTGTCTCAATAATGAAAGTATGAGGTAGGCTGTTAAAAGCCTGAGTAGAGACAGGAGTTCAGAAACAGCATCCTACCTTATGTTACCTGGAACTGAGTGGCCCTGGGGTAGACAGTCCTCCACTTGGGATTTAAAATAGATGTCTGTAAACTTTCTATTCAATTCTAAAATTTTCTGAATTCTAAGATGCTCTTGAAAAACAAAACAAAAAACCCAAAGTTACTCTTCCCTAAAAACTATCATTATCAAATCCTTGAAATTTATAGAAAATGATTAAAACAATGCAATTGAGGTAATTAAGATTTACAAATAATACTTGGAAAAGTATATACAAGTGTATAATATTTTTTTTTCTTTGGGTACAATCTTTGAGGTTAAATATCACTGGGTTCCTGGACTTGCTAAGGTCTCAAGCACACTTCTGCTGAATACAGGGGAAGTTACACATAGAAGATTTGAGAAATCACCTTACAAGGTATAGTCCCCTGCTCAGGGGGGCCAGAAGGGTCTTATAGGCATCATTCACCAGGGTTGAATGCTTTTCTGAGAAGTCCTTTTCAGTCTGTTAGTAGAGAAGAAGACAGTCTTATTATCATTGAAATCTGCCTTCTTATGTTCACAAGCTTTTATAATAGGCCGATGGGCAGGCACCTAAGGAAGTGGCCAGAGTAGAACTGGTGCTGGGTGAGGTGTCTTTAATTTTAGCTCATGAGTTCTAAGTTGTCTGTGTAGTCAGACAAATGCTGTGAAATTCTAGGGCCTGTCTGGCTGGGGTCCTGCTGCCACATGGTTGAGCTGGTAGTTTAACTTTGTCCCTGATAATCACATAATCACAGGCCACTGCCACCCAACCAGTGTATAGGTGTGTGGGGAATATGGGGGTGGCCAATAAACTACCTGAGATCTCTGGCTGAAGAAATCTGGATGAACAAGACGCTGTAGTTGCTGAAACCTGTGCTGGAGTTTTGTAGTGTCAACTCTGAAGGAACGGTTGCTGGAAAGAAATTGGGAGATAAAATTCATGTCACAGATGTTTATAGATTATGGGACTGGCTCTTTTTTTAAATATTTATTTATTTGCTTTAGTTGTACACAATGCGTTTATTTTTACATGGTGCTGAGGATCAAACCTGGGCCACGCATGTGCTAGGCCAGCGCTCTACCACTGAGCCACAACACCAGCCCTGGGACTGGCTCTTACAGGGAAGATGCAATAAACATATAAAGAGAGAGAATTTAAAAAGTGGTAGATGCTATGAAGGAATGTTGAACAGGGTAAGAGAAGGAGGCAATGTGTGGAGAGAGATGACATTTGAATTCTGAATGATACTGCTGAGTAATCAAAGATCAGAGGAAAGGGTCACCCAGCAGAGAGAACTTCAAGTGCAAAGACCCTGAGAGGGGAGGCAAGATTGGAAACTTAGCAGGGAGCGGTGGTGCATGCCTGTAATCCCAGCATCTTGGGAGGCTAAAGCAAGAAGGATTGCAAGTTCAAAGCCAGCCTCAGCAATGGCAAGGCGCTAAGCAACTCAGTGAGACCCTGTCTCTAAATAAAATACAAAATAGGGCTGGGGATGTAGCTCAGTGGTCGAATGCTCCTGAGTTCAATCCCCTGTACACTCCCCACCCCACAACTGGAAACTTGACAACTTAAGGGTCGGGTTACTACAGCCCATCATAAATGCTCAGTGACTGGTGGGAGCAGATTAGGGGAAAGAGCTTTCTCAAATCGAACTTATCTTTCCAACGTGCAGGTTTCTTCATCCCTGTCTCCCACTTTAACCCAATCTCCTTCTCTTTCAACTCCCAGAACCTGCCCTATTTGCTTACCAGTTCAGCTCTACCACACTACCCAACTTCTCCAGGCTACTCAATCTTCAGAGTAAAGAAGGGGAAAAACCCCACTGGACTCTCTTCTTCCAATTCCCATTTTGCCCTTGGAACATTTTTGTTGTTGCCAACAACATTTTTCTGTCTTTCCTTCCATGAGTATAGTTTCCCTCAGCCTCCGTGGTGCTGGAGACCGAACACCAGGGCGTCAGGCATGCCCGACAAGTGCTCTACCACCAAGCCACATCTCCGACCCTTACTCTCTAATCTTGGACTCCACTTCAAGACTTCTTTTTTAAAAGTCTCAACCCAACTTCAACCTTCCTGAGCCCATCCCTTCTCTCAAGTTGGGCGTCTCGTCTTCCCTTCTCAGTCACGAAGCTCAGGCCCCTCAAGTCTCCCTCCCCAGTAACCCTCGTTTTCCGCCATTCCCCGCCTCTCCACTTTCCTCTCTGTTTTCAAACGCCCCTTTCTCTAGTCCCCGCCCCTCAACTTCCTCTCTCGTGGAGACCCCTCCCCGACCTCGCTCTCTAGGGCTCCACCCACCTATCTTAGCAGCCCGGCCTTCCCCCTCCCAAGCCCGACCTGCAGCCTCAGACGTCTCTCCCGTCCCGAAACCCGCCCTCCGTACCAGTCCATGAGGCTGAAGTAGTCTCGAGTCGGGTCCGGCGGCTGCAGCGCCCGGCACTGCTGGCAGAAGAACCCGTCCCCCCGCCCGGGGCCCCCCTGGGGTGCCGCAGTTCCAACACCTTGGCGAACTGCTTCCCTCTTCCGACGCAGCATGGCAGCTTAACAGTCTCCTTCCGGGGACCCCTGCGGGCCGAAACCCCCATAGCCGAAACAACACCTGGGCCCTCCCACCCCACATCTGGCCCGTGGCCTATCTGGCCGCGGTCACCTGTTGGGGAAGAAGCCTAGAGAGTGGCCGCACATACGTGTGCTGCTGATTGGCTAGAGAGCCGAGGGGGCGGGGTCTCCTGTGTGTGTGTGTGTGTGTGTGTGTGTGTGTGTGTGTGTGTGTGTTGGGGGGGGAACTCGGACGCTGAGTCCCGCTCTGCGTTCTAAACTACAATTCCCAGTAAGCATTGAGGCGACACGCGGTGCTCACATCCGCTGCTCCTCATTGGTCGGGCTGCGGCGGAGGGCGTTTTGATTGGCTGAGGGTGGAGTTTGTACCTGCAGGTTTAGCGCCACTGTGCTGGCTGCTGCTGCTGCGCGGAAAATTTGCGGCTTCAGGTGGGCTCACGCGGTGAGTCATAGTGGAAAACTTATCTTGGGTGCTTGGGTGTTCGAATCCCGTTCTAAGGGTCTTAGTAAGGGGAGTCTCCCGAGCTTCCGCATTTCTGGATTTTTTTGATGTGGAGGGGGGAGTGCGTGGGCGACACTCTTCCTTTGTAGCTAATCTTCGAGGTGAAATTGACTTTCCCTGTTACTACAAGTTGAAACAGGCCTGGATATACAGGATGAGAAAGAACAGAATTGTGCTCCTCGATACCAGAGCGAAATTACTTTGTGAAGACTTCTATAAACGTCAGTAATTATTGCCATTCTTTAGATTCAATCTCTAAAATACTTCTTGAGAACCCAATCTTAACTGCTAGGCGCTGCAGGAACTGGAAACGCATTTAGTAAGTAGGATATTCTGAGTGTCCATGAGTTAAATGTGTGGGATGGGGCTCGCAAGGAATGGATAGGAGAGGACCAGTCCTCGCTGGGACTCAGTTTCTCTATTTGAAAGAAAGATTGTGTGGCACTCGGAAGGCCTCTTTATTTCTTTGGGACTGGAATTCTGTTCATAGTCTTGGAGATTTGCTGTGGTCACTTTGTTTTTTCACTCACCACTGGTCTTCCATTAAGAATAGTTCTCCACACTTTGGGAGGCTGAGGCAGGAGGATCGCGAGTTCAAAGCCAGCCTCAGCAATGGCGAGGCACTCAGCAACTCAGTGAGACTCTGTCTCTAAATAAAATACATTAAAAAAAAAAAAAAAAAAAAAAAAAAAAGGGCTGGGGATGTGACCCAGTGGTCGAGTGCCCCTGAGTTCAATCCCCGGTACCACAAAAAAAAAAAAAAAGAATAGTTCTCCATTAGCAACATTATGAGGGGAGGAGCTTTACATGCATTATCTGTTAATCCTCACGATTTATCTGCTTTTTTAAAATGAGGAAACAGGTTCAGAGGTGATTTATCAAAAGGTCAGTACTTGTCAGGGTGGAAAAGTATTGCTCAACAAAGCTACAGAGGGGCTGGGGACGTAGCTTAGTTGTAGAGTGCATGCTTAGCATGCATGAGGTCCTGGGTTCCCCAGCTTTGGGGGGGGGGGACGGGAAAGCTGCAGAGGGACCCAGCCTGGCTGAGGCAGTATTAGACCAGCAGGTACTGGAGTAGTAGATTCAGTCGTGGCATCACCTTCCTGGTATGTTTTAAGGAAAAATCATCTGGACCTTTGTGTCTTGAAAGCTATGTAAATGCAGTTAGTGGAGTATACCAGTTTACCAGCCCAAAGTATGGATTGGAGGAAATGTACCTTTTTATTTTGAAAAAGAAAGTCTGATTAGGTCATTAAAATTTTCTTTGGCTTTACTGGTGGTTCTGTTTTCAGAGTCTAACTATCAAGTGAATTCAAGGGTCAGAGGCTCTGTTATGATCTCCTGTGATCCAAGCAATCATTCCTTTAAGCTTCGATAAGCTGGAAAGTCTTTGGATGCTGCAACATTGATCTGCATAGTTACTTAGCATCAAAAAGAGCTAGGTGGATTTGTCCAGAGCAGTCCTCTTTGTGTTCTGCCTCATTAAGTGACGTTGCCCTTAGTTAGGTGTCAGAGAATGGAATCTAGACTGAACAAATAGGGCATGGTTCTGACCCTTCTGGAGAATACCCTGGGCATATGGGGCATTCTCCAGTGAGAGAATCACAGACATTTTATGCAAATGATTTACCTGTCTTGTATTCACGTCTCATGATCCTTCTTCTTTCCTTTGAAAGTATATATGAAATTTAAATGCATTGTTAAATATATTAAAATATTCGTTTTTTAATTTTCAATAATTGGATGCATGGAAGTTTTTATGAGCCCCCCCCCAATTAAATTTCACTGCTTTTTATTTATTTGCAATCTTCAATTAATTTTTTTTTTTGTATTTTCTCTTGTGCTTTATAGCTATTAGACAAAATGCTGATCCAGTGAAAGTGATCTTACAAAAAGCTCAGCCCAGAAGAACCAGAGGTGGATTTTAATTTTTGCAGCGCACGTTTGTCCTGGATTTTGGATTTCTTCTTTTCTTTTTTGTCGTTGTAATATGCCAACTCTTGACTCTTGACCTTTGAGCCTTGTTCCTTGAAATTCACTTATTTTTGGACACTTAACGTTTTGAGGTCGTGATGTCTCGAGAGACAGATGCAGAGAGTCAGCAGTCCCACAGTAGCACCCCCTCGCAGGCCCATGCCAGTGGTGTCTGTTCACAGTATCAAGGTGGCTTCACTCAGTCCCAAGGCCTCTCACAATCCCATGGGTCCTCACAGTCCCAAGGCACATCTAGCTCTTCCACCAGCACGGTGCCCACCTCCAGCCAGTCCTCTCACTCTAGCTCTGGGACGGTGAGCTCCTTAGAGACAGTGTCCACTCAGGAACTCTATTCTATTCCTGAGGACCAAGAACCCGAGGAACCTGTCCCTGCCTCTTGGGCTCGATTATGGGCCCTTCAGGATGGATTCACCAATTTTGGTAAGACCTTTGTTGTATGGTATTATGTACTATTCAGAAAAACAATTATAGAAGATTGTTGTAGCACAAAACTCAGGACACTTCTGGCATGATTCTGGAGTTTGAAGGTGATGAAAGAAAAAAGAAGCCTGGCGCGGTGGCGCATGCCTGTAATCCCAGCACTTTGGGAGGCTGAGGCAGGAGGATCACGAGTTCAAAGCCAGCCTCAGCAATGGCGAGGCACTAAGCTAGATACAAAAAAGGGCTGGCGATGTGACCCAGAGTGCCCCTGAGTTCAATCCCTAGTACCACCAAAAAAAAAAAAAAAAAAGAGCCACTGGTGGGTAGTGCACTGGCTTTTACTTGTGGTGGATTCCCTTCATTTATTCTTTCAACAAATATTAATGGGGCATTTGCAATAGGCTCTGCATCTGAAAATCTGAAGAGAGACCCTCTAGAAAAATGCAGATTCCGTTGGGCGTGATAACACACACCTGTAATCCTATCCCAGCAGCTCAGGAGGCTGAGGCAGGAGGATTGCGAGTTCAAAGTCAGCCCCAGCAAAAGCGAGGCTGCTAAGCAACTGGTGAGACCCTGTCTCTAAATAAAATACAAAATAGGGCTGGGGATGTGGCTCAGTGGCCAAGTGCCCCTGAGTTCAATCCCTGGTACCAAAAAAAAAAAAAAAAAAAAAAAAAAAAGCAGATTCTTGCAAAGTTGAAAACATCATCATCTGATCATAGAGTCTTTGCTAGTTAGCCCCTGATGTGGTTTGATATAGCTTCAGAGCTGTTCAGAATAAGCATGGCTCTTGGGCTGGGGTTGTGGCTCAACAGTAGAACGCTGGCCCAGCACCTGGGTTCTCCTTAGCACCACATTAAAAAATAAATAAGTAAAATTAAGGTATTGTGTTCAACTACAAGTAAAAAATATATATATATTTAAGAATAGGGACGGCTCTTTTTTAAAAAAAAAATTATTTGCTTTAGTTGTACACAATGCAATGCATTTATGTTTTAATGCGTTTATTTTGTACGTGGTGCTGAGGATCGAACCTGGGCCGCGCACGTGCTAGGTGAGCGTGCGCGCTCTACAGCTGAGCCACAACCCCAGCCCAGGACGGCTCTTTGGTTGACTACCTGTTATTTATTTTTGTTTTGGTACTGGGGATTGAACCCAGGGGTGCTTAACCACTAAGCCACATTCCCAGCCCTTTTTATTTTTTATTTTTATTTTTTAAAATTTATTTATTTGCTTTAGTTGTACACAATGTAATGCATTTATGTTTACGTGGTGCTGATGATGGAACCTGGGCCATGCTTGTGCTAGGCGAGCGCTCTATTGAGCGCTCTACCGCTGAGCCACCACCCCAGCCCTTTATTTTTTTGAGACAGGGCTCACTAAGTTGCTTAGGGTCTTGGTAAGCTGCTGAGGCTGGCTTTGAACTTGTGTTCCTCTTCCCTCAGCCTCCAAAGCCGCTGGGATTACCAGGCTGTTTTTTGTTTTGACCCAGGGTCCCACTTAATTGCCTAGTCTGGCTTTGAACTTGTGATCTTCCTGGCCTCAGCCTCCTAAATCACTGGGATTACATGCATGCGCTGCCATACCTGGTATAATCTTAAATTTAGAAGTAAATATTTTGGAGTTGTTTTTTCCTTTTTTTAAGCCATATTTTAATGATATGCTTATAGACTTAGGTAAGAGAGAAACAGAAATGGTAAGAAAGCATGAAGTGGGATGCATTAGTTTTAGTAGTCACAAGACATTCAAAGAACCGAAGAGCGCTGGGGATAGCAGTTGGTAGAATGTTTACCTTGCATGCACAAGGCCCTGGGTTCAGTCCCCAGAACTACCAAAAAAAAAAGAGCCCAAGAGGGTGACCAGCTTAAAGTAGATACTCAATAAAAATGTCTCTCCTTCTCCCCCAAACTGGGGATTGAACTCAGGGCCTTGTGCATGCTAAGTAAGCATTCTACCACTGAGCTACATCCTCAAGTCCCAGTGGTAGAACACCCTTCTTTTCCCCTCAGTGTTGGGAAAAAAAATTGTGTGAGAGCATAAATGTGAGGTTTTATTTCTGGACTCTGAATTCTGTTCCATTGATTTATGTGTGTATCCTTATGTCAGTACCAAACAATCTTGGTTACTGTGGCTTACTAAATTTTGAAATCCAGAAACATGAGTCTCAATTTGCTTTTCCAAGATTGGGCTATTCTGGATCCCTTGCATTGTCATATGAATTTTAAGTTTGTCATGTTCTGCAAAGAATGCAGCTGAAGTAGTTGAGTCTGTAATTGGGAGAGTATGGACAACCTTACAATATTGTCTTCCAATCTATGAACATGGAGTATGTTTCCATTTATTTCAGTTCTTCTTTAATTTCTTTGAATAAAGCTTTATAGTTCTCAATATACAAGACTTGCACTTTAAAGAATTTATTCCTAAATCTCTGCTTTAATGTTTACCTTTTGATTGTGATAAAATCTAAACAGGGCTGGGGTTGTGGCACAGCGGTAGAGCGCTTGCCTAGCACCTGCGCCTAGCACGTGCGCTGCCTTGGGTTCGATCCTCAGCACCACATAAAAATAAGTAAATAAAATAAAGGTATTGTGTCCAACTACAACTAAAAAATAAATATTTAAAAAAAAAAAATCTAGGGCTGAGGCTGTAGCTCAGTGGCAGAGCGCTTGCCTCGCATGTGTGAGGCACTGGGTTCGATCCTCTGCACCACGTAAAAATAAATAAATAAAATAAAGGCATGCTCTCCATCTACAACTACAAAAAAATTAAAAAAGAAAATCTAAACAGTTTCTATAATTGGTAAATTCCCAGAGACACAAAGTAGATTAGAGTTACAAGTGGCTGGGGGAGGGGCAATTGGGACTTGTTCAGTGGACATAAAGTTTCTGTTTAGATTTTTTTAATATACATATATATATTTTGTTGTTGTTGTAAGTGGATACAATACTTTTTTTTATATGGTGCTGAGGATCAAACCCAGTGCCTCACACATGCTAGGTAAGTGCTTTACCACTGAGCCACAACCCCAGCCCATAATTGCTTCTCTTTTCATTATTGATTTGTAAGTGTTCTTTTATATATTCTAGATACAGGTCCCTTATCACATATGTTTTACAAATATAGTCTTCCTGTCTCAGCGTTGTCTTTTTCATTCTCTTGATGGTGTTCTTTGGTGCATACAGACTTTTAAAAAATTTTGAAGACTTCTAATTTCTCTGTTTTTCTTTTGTTAATTGTGGTTTTGGCATCCTATGTAGGAAAAGGGTGCTTATGAAGATTCATCATCTTTTTCTTTTTGGAATTGTATAAGTTTAATGCCCACAAGAAGTTTTTGATCCTGTTTTAGTTTAATTTATTTATTGTGTGAGATAAGGATTCCAACACCATTATTTTGCATGTAGATATGCACTTTTCTTAACACTATTTGTTGAAAACATTGATCTCCCCCCTCCCCTAGTTAATTGTTTTGGGGTGCTTGTGGAATACTAATTGACTATGAATGTGAGGGTTTATTTCTTTTCTTTTTTTTCCTATTAATCTATGTGCCTGTCCTTAGGCTAGTACTACATTGTCTAGACTTTTTTTTTATTTTTGGTACCAGGGATTGAACTCAGGGGCACTCAACCACTGGGCCACATCCCCAGCCCTTTTTTGTATTTTATTAGAGACAGGGTCTCACTGAGTTGCTAAGTACTTCGCCATTGCTGAGGCTGGCTTTGAACTCATGATCCTCCTGCCTCAGCCTCCCAAGTGCTGGGATTACAGGCGTGCGCCACTGCGCCCGGCTTAGACTTCTTTTTTTTGGTACTGGGGATTGAACCCAGGGGTGCTCTACCACAGAGACACATACCCAACCCTTTTTATTTTTTATTTTGAGACAGCGTCTCACTGAATTGCTTAGGGCTTTGCTAAGTTGCTGAGGCTGGCTTTGAACTTAGCTTCCTAAGTCACGGGGACTACAGGGACATGCCACTGCACCTGGCAGAATCTTTTAAATTTGTGCTTAATTTTCAATATATTTTGACTTTTCTAGGTCTTTGTTTTTTTTTGCTAAGAATTTTAGTTTGAGCTTGTTAATTTCTGTGAGTAAATATAATCAGGGTTTTGATAGGGATTGTGTTTGAATTGAAGATGGGTTTGAAAGTATTGCCTCACAATATTAAGTTTTCCTTTTTTTTTACTTTGTGGTGCTGAGATTGAATCCAGGGCCTCACACATGCTGGGTAAGCATTCTACCACTGAGCCAGATCCCCAGGCCACCAATATTAAGTCTTCCATTCTATGAACATTTATATAGGTGTTTAAATTTTTTTCAATGGTGTGTTGTAGTTTTCAGAGTATAAGATTTGCACTTCTTTTGTTAAATTTGTTTTCAGATGTTTTATTATTTTTTTGCTACTTTAAATAGAATTCCTTTCTGAATTTCATTTTAAGTTTGTTCATTGCTAATATATATATAGAAGTACAGGTGATTTTTTTTTTTTTTTTTTTTTTGTGGTACCAGGGATTGAACTCAGGGGCACTTGTCCACTGGGTCACATCCCCAGCCCTTTTTTGTATTTTATTTAGAGACAGGGTCTCACTGAGTTGTTAAGTGCCTCGCCACTGCTGAGGCTGGCTTTGAACTCGCGATCCTCCTGCCTCAGCCTCCCAAAGTGCTGGGATTACAGGCGCGAGCCACCGCGCCCGGCTCAGGTGATTTTTGTATATTGATATTTTCTTGTAGAATCAGAGTGGTGAGAACAAACATCTTTGCCTTGTTTCTGATGTAAGGGGGAAAGCTTACAGTCTTTTACTCTGAAGTATGATGATATCTCTGGGTGTTTCATGAGTACCCTTTTTCAGGTTGACAAAGGTCACTTCTATTCCTACTTTTTTCTTTCTTTTCCTTTTCCTTTTTTTCCTTTTCATTCATTCATTCATTGTAAAGGGCTGTTGGACTTAATAAAAATTTCTTCTGTGAGTCAGGCAAGGTGGTCATGCCTGTAAGCCCAGTGAGTGGCTCAGGAGGCTGAGGCAGGAGGATCTCAAGTTCAAAGCCAGCCTCAGCAAAAGTGAGGTGCTAAGCAGCTCAGTGAGACCCTGTCTCTAAATAAAATACAAAATAGGGCTGGGGATGTGACTCAGTGGTTGAGTGTCCCTGAGTTCGATCTCTGGTACCTCCCCATCTCCCAATTTTTTTTCTTTTGTGTCTATTGAGATGACTTTGTAGTTTTTGTCTGGTGGTTTATTGTTACTGTGTATTACATTAGTTGGTTTTCAGATGTTAAGTGAATCATGCTTTCCTGGGTTCTCAGTCATGTACAATCTTTTGTTTATTTATTAGTTTGAAGATGGGGGTTTCTGTTGTTGCTCAGGCTGGTTTTGAGCTTATGAGCTCATTATCCTCTCACCTGAGCCTCCTGAGTAGCTGGGACTACAGTCACACCTGCTTGCGCTCTCTCGTCCCCCCCCTATTTTTGTATGTTGTTAGATTTAGTTGGCTGTTTTATTGAGGATTTTTGCATCTGCATTCGTAATAGATATTGGTTTATAGCATTCTTGTGATGTCCTTGGATTTTTGGCAGAGTTGATATTCTTTAAATGTTTAGGAGAATTTAAAGTGAAGCCATCTGGGGATGGACTTTTCTGTATTGGGAGTGTTTTGATGACTAACTCCATTTCTTTACTTTTATGAGTCTGTTAACATTTTCTTCTGGTGGCATTTTTTTAATATACACATATATATGTATATGTACATACACATATATTTTAGTTATACATAGACACAATATCTTTATTTTGTTTATTTGTTTTATGTGGTGCTGAGGATCAAACCCAGTGCCTCACATGTTCGAGGCAAGTGCTCTGCCACTGAGCCACAACCCCAGTCCCTTGTGCAAGTTTTTGATAGTTTTTCTCTCTTTAGTCTTCTGTGTATTTCAATATCCATTTCACCTAATTTTGTTGTGCAGTTGTTCATATTACTCTTTAAAATACTTTTAGTAAATTTTAAAATTTGAGTATTTTTTTCTCTTTAGTTGTAGATGGACCCAATACTTTTATTTTATTTATTTATTTTTATGCAGTGATGAGGATCAAACCAGTGCCTCACATGCACTAGGCAAGTGCTCTACCACTGAGCCACAGCCCTACCCCTTGTCTTTTTTTTTTTTTTTTTTTTTTTGGTACTGGAGATTGAACTCAGGGGCACTCAACCACTGAGCCACATCCCCAGCCCTATTTTGTATTTTTTCATTTAGAAACAGAGTCTCACTGAGTTGCTTAGTGCCTCACTTTTGCTGAGGCTGGCTTTGAATTTTATATCCTCCTGCCTCAGCCTCCCAAGCTGCTGGGATTACAGGTGTGCGCCAGTGTGCCCAGCTTTTTTTTTTGTGGTACCGGGGATTGAACTCAGGGGCACTCGACCACTGGGTCACATCCCCAGCCCTTTTTTTTGTATTTTATTTAGAGACAGGGTCTCACTGAGTTGCTAAGTGCCTCGCCATTGCTGAGGCTGGCTTTGAACTCGCGATCCTCCTGCCTCAGCCTCCCAAAGTGCTGGGATTACAGGCTTTTTTTTTTTTTTTTAATTATAGCCATCTTTGTGGATATGAAGTGACTGCATGTGTAATTTTTTTTAAATATTTATTTATTTATTTTAGTTGTACACAATGCAGTGCATTTTATGTTTACGTGGTGCTGAGGATTGAACCCGGGCCGCACACGTGCAAGGCGAGCGCTCTGCCGCTGAGCCTGCATGTGTAATTTTGATAGATTTTGACAAATTGTTCTCACTAGACAGTTGTATATAATTTGTATAAATTATGTTCTTCCTAGTGTCACTGTGTGAGGTACCTGCTTCTCCAGACCTTTCGCAAACACTGTAGTATGCGACTTTTAGATTTTTATTAATCTAGTGGATAAAACATAGATATTTTATATATTTTTAGTTTCAAAATTTTCTTTTATTGAGTTAGCTTGGCCATCTTTCTTTCCATGTTTGTGCCCTTTATAGTTTTTTCTTGTAAATTGTTTTTTCATATCCTTTACACATTTTCTACAGGTTTGTCTTTTATTGATTTATAAAATCAATACCTTTATTGGGGAAGTTAGTCCTTTGTGATATGAATTGTTGATAATTTTCCTTGTTGTCCTAGGATCTGAAGCTGTATTTTTTTATTTTTTAACTACTGGGTATTGAAATTAGGGGTGATTTACCACCCTCTCTAGTCCTTTTTATTTTTTATTTTGAAACAGGGTTTTGCTAATTGCTGAGGATCTTACCAAATTGCTGAGGGTCTCAGTTAAGTTGTCCAGGCTGGCCTTGAACTTGCAATCCTCCAAATCTCTGGGATTACGGTGGTGTACCTAGCTGGAGCTGTGCTCTTAAACCAGAATCCCATGCTGCCCCCTAGGCTTTATGTTCCACCAGGGGAAGGTGGGAGATTCAATATACAAATAATCAAGGTAACTTCCAGTTATGGCCCATACATAGAGGGAAAAAGCAGGCTATCATTATCCTAACAAGTGGGTGGTAAAGTGGGAGTCTGCTTATATAGAAAACTGAATGAGAGATGATATTTGAGGTCAGACACAAAAGGCAATAGTAATGAGCCTTTCCGGTAGTTGGGGAAAGGCCACACAGCAAATTTCTCCTAACTGGCGGGGCTGGGGATAGCCAGCAAGTAGTAGGGGGTCCCAGGTGAGACTGGAATGGAGGTGAGAGCAGACCCCCGAGCATCAAGCGGGCCCCAAGGAAGAGTATAGTTTTTATATTAAATGTGATAGGAAGCCTTAGGACGGTAATGAGCAGAAAGTTATTACATTTTGCAATTGGTATTACAATTACAATTGTAATTACATTAATTACAATTACAATTGTAAAAATATTAATTGTATAATATTACAATTGGTATTTTCCCAAGTCATTAAGAATTATTAAGTGAAGTTTTAATGACTGCATGTTGCTTCATGGTTATAGATAAGCATCCCTTATTAAGTCATTATAGAATTTTGTGTTCCTCACCCATGCAAAGTTTTTTAAAAAATATTTATTTATTTATTTTTCTCAAAACTTTTTAAAAATATTTATTTATTTGCTTTAGTTGTACACAATGCATTTAATTTTACGTGGTGCTGAGGATCGAACCTGGGCTGCGCACGTGCTAGGCCAGCGCGCTACCGCTGAGCCACAACCCCAGCCCAAATATTTATTTATTTACTTTAGTTGTACACAATGCGTTTTTATTTTTATGTGGTGCTGAGGATCGAACCCAGGCCGTGCATATGCTAGGCAAGTGCTCTACTGCTGAGCCACAACCTCAGCCCATGCAAAGTTTTTTATTTATTTTATTTTGGGGGATATGAGGGTGCTGCTGGGGATTGAGCCCAGGGCCTTGAGTGTGCTAAGCATAACTTGTACCACTGAGCTATACCCTCCAGCTCCTCCCCTCCAATTTATAGTTTATAAATTTTGATAATCAAATTTATCATTTTGATCGCCACCTTAGGATATTTTCCTACGAGTAGATTTTATGGGCAATTTTTAAAGGTGTTCATAGTTGAAATGTAACAGCCTCCAGTATGTGTTTTTGTATTGCAGAGTTTGTTAATGACAGCTACTGGTTTGGGAGGGATAAAAGCTGTGACTATTGTTTTGATGAACCACTGCTGAAAACAACAAATAAATACCGGACATATAGCAAGAAGCACTTCCGGATTTTCAGGGTAAGTGACAAATATCTGTATACTCACTTGGGAGAGCTGGTAATCTGGTCATTGCTCTTGGATGTCTTCCAACTATAAATCCCAGCTGTTAAACTTTGAAATAAAATATTCTCTGTTTTAGGAAATGGGTCCTAAAAACTCTTACATCGCCTACATAGAGGATCACAGTGGGAATGGAACCTTTGTAAACACAGAGCTTGTAGGAAAGGGGAACCGCCGCCCTTTGAGTAACAATTCTGAAATTGCTCTTTCACTATGTAAAAATAAAGGTAACATTATTATCTTATGTTTACTGGATTTTCTTTCCCCTCCTGCTTAAAAGGAAAATTAACTTTATGTCTTTATAGAGCACTGTTTAAGTGAGTAAAATTCAGTTAGCATGCAAGATTTAATTCTGTTGTCCTAGTTGCCTTTTTTTTTTTTTAATATTTATTTGTTTTAGTTGTACACAATGCCTTTATTTGTACGTGGTGCTGAGGATCGAACCCGGGCCGCGCACGTGCTAGGCGAGCGCTCTACCGCTGAGCCACAATCCCAGCCCCCTAGTTGCCTTTTTAAACCATGAAAAAGTTCTATCCAGGGCTGGGGTTGTGGCTCAGCGGCAGAGCGCTCGCCTCGCACGTGTGCGGCCCGGGTTCGATCCTCAGCACCACGTAAACATAAATGCATTGCATTGTGTACAACTAAAGTAAATAAATAAATATTAAAAAAAAAAAAAAAAAAAAAAAGTTCTATCCAGACAGATTTTCTTAGGTTTGATTGGTTTTATTTAAAGCCATGTGCTGTCAATTGAATTATCTTATTGGTTGAAATAAGTTACAGTTCATAGATTGTTTATACCATATCTGTCTTAGATATCCGTGTTGTTGTTGGAGGCTATTAATTCATCTTCCTTCCCTCTCTCCTGCCTCGCTTCCTCTCTTCCACTCTTTCTTTCCTTTCTTCATTTCTTCCATTCATTCATTTCTGCATATATTCATTGAGCTCCTTTTAAATGCCATGCATTAGGCTGAGTGTTTCTGTAAGAGCTCAATTTAGAGCGCTCACTTTCTGTTCTTTTTTAATTTTGTGATTCTGGAGATCAAACCCAGGGCCTATGCAAATACTCTGCCAGTGAGTTACACCTCCAGCCCTCTACCTTCTTAAATACCATATAGTTGTCTTATGCAACTGAAGCTGTTTATTGTCATCAGATAGCATTTTGTAAATTAAAAAAAATATATATATTATTTGCTTTAGTTGTACACAATGCATTTATTTTTACGTGGTGCTGAAATTCGAACCCAGGCCGCGCATATGCTAGGCGAGCACTCAACCGCTGAGCCATAACCCCAGCCCAGCATTTGTAAATTTTATAAAACATTTTAAAAACATCCACTTATGAAGCTTTATGAATATCATATCTAAAACAAACAGTTGTCACTTAGGGCAGAATCTGGAAAGGATAATTGATAAACGTGACCTACAGAGTTAAAAGTAGCTCATAGTGATTTCAAATCTTGGAGCAAGAGGAAAACTCTTTCATTATAAACCACAGAGCTTCCCAGAAACCATCTGAGAGCAGAATGACTTGGGAGTGTGTGCATGCGCGCGCGTGTGTGTGTGTGTGTGTGTGTGTGTGTGTGTGTGAGAGAGAGGGAGAGAGAGAGAGAAAGAGTTTAAATATAGAGGTTCATATAAGCACTCTTACAGATTCTGATCCAGTAGTTCTAGGGATTTAAAAAATCATAACAGGGGCTGGGGTTGTGGCTCAGTGGTGGAGTGTTTGCCTAGCACGGGTGAGGAACTGGGTTTGATCCTCAGCACCACATAAAAATAAATAAATAGGGCTGGGATTGTGGCTCAGCGGTAGAGCGCTCACCTAGCATGTACGTGGCCTGGGTTCGATCCTCAGCACCACGTAAAAATAAACTGCATTGTGTACAACTAAAGCAAATAAATAAATATTTAAAATAAATAAATAAATAAAATAAAGGTATTATGTTCACTTAAAAGTAGAAATATATTTTAAAAAATCATAACAAAGCCTGGCACGGTTGTACATGCCAGTAATCCCAGCTACTTGGAAAGGCTGAGGCAGGAGGATCACAAGTTTGAGGCCTGTCTGAGCAACTCTGTGAGACCCTGCCTCAAAACTTAAGAAAAGGTTGGGAGTGTAGCAGTGTGGTAGAGCATCCCTGGGTTTGATCCCTGAGTACTGTGGGGGAAAAAAATCCTTAAAAAGGTGATTCTTGTGCAGTATTCTTCAGACTGACATCTGGGAACTATAGCTATAATAAGCATCATAAAGTGCATCTATTTATTTTTGGTGTGTGCAGTTGATCCTGGGACCTTGTGCTTGTAAGCACACACTACCTCTGAACTACACTCCTAGTCCCCAAAAGTGCATTTTATGATTGACAGTTTTCCCTGTTTCTGACTACTTTGAGTTCTGTCTGATTATTGTAGTTGGAGCAGCTGCAGGGTTTTTTGCTGTTTGTGACCTAGCAGAAGGGACAGTTGGGACAACATTGGGTCTCTTCTGGACAGGCAGTGTGCCACCTTTTGCCCAGTGGTCTGTCTGAAGGACACCTTTTTAAATTTTTTCCCTTTTTTAAAGAATCAGAAAAACTTTAGTTTTGACATAAAACTGTATGTATTTGTCACATACAATATGATGTTTTAGAATATGTATACAGCATGATGTATATATGTATTGAACATCACATGCTATCCCATAAATATGTACAATTTTTATGCAGCAATTTTATGCAGCTGGGCATGGTGGCTTATGCCTATAATCCCAGTGGCTCAGGAGGCTGAGGCAGGAGGATTTCAAGTTCAAAGTCAGCCTCAGCAACTTAGTGAGATCTTGTCTCAAAATAAAAAAAATCAAAAGGGCTGGGGATGTGACTTAGTGGTTGAGCACCCCTGGCTTCAATCCCTGGTTCTAAAAAAAAGTATGTGAACATACTTAGTTCAAGTTGACACCCACAATTAACTCACATTGTTAACATTTTTTTTTTTTTTTTGGTGATAGAAACACTTAAAATCCATTATTTCAGTGATTTTTTTCAAGAATACAGCATGTCATTATTAACTATGGTTGTTGTACAACAGATCTTTTTTTTTTTTTTGGTACTGGGGATTGAACTCAGGGGCACTCGACCATTGGGCCACATCCCCAGCCCTTTTTTGTATTTTATTAGAGACAGGTTCTCACTTGAGTTGTTAAGTGCCTCGCCATTGCTGAGGCTGGCTTTGAACTTGTGATCCTCCTGCCTCAGCCTCCCGAGTGCTGGGATTACAGGTGTGTGCTACCACGCCTGGCTTGTACAACAGATCTATTCGTTTTTTTCTGATTTGAACAAAGATGTCATATAGGTCAAAGGTGGCCCTGATAATATAGACCAAGCAGGCACTCTGTGAACTTGCATTTAGTCAATGGACATTTTCTTTCTTCCTTTTTTGTTTTTATTTTATTTCTAATTTTGTTTTATTATTATTTTTCTTGGCTTATAGACATTTTATTAGGTATTTGCCAATTTTTATAACTTTTAAAAAATATTTATTTATTTGCTTTAGTTGTACACAGTCTGTTTTTACGTGGTGCTGAGGATCGAATCCGGGCCGCGCACGTGCTAGGCGAGCGCTCTACTGCTGAGCCACAACCCCAGCCCCATTTTTATAACTTTTAACTTGAAAATTTAGATTTCTTTTAAAAGTTGGACTATCTGCCCGTGGTGAGCCTACAAACCCACAACTTGGGGACCTGCAGGCACTGAGTAGAGGCTGCCTCCTTTGAATGGGGGATTTGTTTCCCTGTTAAAGTCCTCACTTCTCCATATTATCTCAAACACAACCCAGCTAAACTTGGGTGCATTTACTTTCCTGGTTTGTGTGGGAAACTGTAGTCTGAAGTAAACCTTGACATTTAGGAGAAAAGCATTCTTAGAACCCCTCAAATTCCCCTATTTTCAGATGCCACTGGAACATATAAGTTCATAAATAGCCACAAGCATAAAGGGAGAGTTGTCCCTGGGTGGCCAGTGAGTCTCACTCACCAGGGAAGTGTCAGCCTCAGCCTGAACTCAGGTTTGTGCCAGAGGCTGGATCTTTAGGTTAGTGTAGTGAAGGCCAAACCTTTCACCTGAAATCTCAGAAATTCAAGGGTCTTAAGTCTTAACCAATTTCACTCTTTTAAGACATTATAGGGAGCTGGGGTTATGGCTCAGTGGTAGAGCTCTTGACTAGCATGCAGGAGGCATTGGGTTTGATCCCCAGCACCACATAAAAAACTAAATAAACAAAGTAAAGGCATTGTGTCCGTCTGCAACTAAAAAAAAAAAAAAAAAAAAAAAGACCTTATAGGCAGGTACAAATTTATCATTGGTGGCTTTGTAGAAATGCAATGTCTCATAACTGAAGGCACATTTGGTGTTGATGGGATTGTTGAATTATTAAGTGAATAGTTTTATTTATTTTTAATGCAAATGTTATATTGGGGGAATTTCAACATGTAGCCTTAAAATATACGATGATAATAATACTACAAAGTATGGATGGGACAAGTGGAAATGTAGTGTTATTTTTCTTGTATACAACTTAGTATAAATTATATATTAAGTAAAACGTGAGGCCTGGGATGTAGCTCAGTGAGAGAGTGCTTGTCTAGCACACACAAAGTCCTGGGTTTGATCCCAAGCAGTACTCCTGTGGCTTGAATCTCGTGCAACTAGGAATGCATCTTCTAATCTGCCATTCGAATCTCCCTAAATGTGTGATTTTATTTTTGAGATACAGCCTTAAGAATGTAAACACAAAAGGGATTAGTTTAGACAATGCTATTTAACTTTACAAATAGGTTCAAGATGTTTTCTACCATAAAATACCAGATAGGTCAAGGTAGAAGTGTCTGAGAGAGGATAATATGAGTGTGGTTAGTATTGGCCTATTTTTAAATTAATTGCTTTTGGTTCTGGGCCTGTGGTAATCTGCATGGGTATTTTATATTAGTGCAATTAATTAATATTCCGAGGTCAATGAATGTGAGCAGCCATTATGTTATAGGTTTCCTGTACTATTGTGAACTTGATGCTGTGTATGTCCATTGAAGGATGACATTTGATTATCATTTCTCAAGGGTTTTATAACATGCCTTAGCCTAGCTAAATAATTCCTTCAGGCTTATGTGTTAAATATAATCAAAGACATTTGTCTACTATTCCAGATAACTATATTTTAGAATTAATTAATTTTCTAGTTGTTGTGAATTAATAAGCACATTTCTGCCCTTTTTATCCCCTTAGTTTTTGTATTTTTGGATCTGACTGTAGATGATCAGTCAGTTTATCCTAAGGAAGTAAGAGATGAATACATCATGTCAAAAACTCTTGGAAGGTAAACTGTTTTTTTTTCTTATATAAATTGAAGTTCACCTTTATTCTATACATTTGTCATTGGTTAGTTTTCCTGAGTTTATGACATTCATAATCTGTTCATAACATAGTTGTAGGGAAACTATTTGTGATAGGTGTATTATTGATTGATATGATGATGATCAATTGAAATGAACTCTTTCCTTACAAATTTTATTGATGATAACTTTTATTGGTTCTGGGAATTGAACTCAGGGGTGCTTTACAACTGAACTACACCCCCAGCCCTTTAAGGTTGTTATTTTGAGATAGGGTCTCATTAAGTTACTTAGGGCCTCACTAAGTTGCTGAGGCTGGTCTCAAATTTGTGATCCTCCTGCCTCAGCCTCCTGAGTCACCAGGATTATAGGCATTCACTATCATACCAGGCTTGATGATAACTTTTTTTTTCTTTTTTAAAAAATATTTATTTATTTATTTTAGTTGTACACAATGCAATGCATTTTATGTTTACGTGGTGCTGAGGATCGAACCCGGGCCGCGCACGTGTGAGGCGAGCGCTCTGCCGCTGAGCCACAACCCCAGCCCTTGATGATAACTTCTTAAAAGCAGCTTTTATGAGCTATAATTCATGTACCATTGTAATTTGTCCCCCCCCTTTTTTTCTTTTTTTTGTAGTCCTGGGCTCCTTCATGCACCATAATCCAGTACTGTGCCTCTACCCCCTGCCCTAATTCATCCTTTTAAATTGGGTGTACAATTTAGCATGAGACTCTAGGTTTAATTCCCAGCATAATAAAGTGTGCAATTTAGTGATTTTTTACTATATTCACAGAGTTGTGATACTCATCACCATAATCAATTATAGAACATTTCTTTTACCTTCCCTAAACCCACAATTATTGTATTTCTGCACTGTTCAGAATTTGTACCATCTTGGGACTTACAGTAATACAACTATTGAATGTAACCTTGGGCAAAGTTCTCAAAATTTTCAGTTTCAGACCCCTTATGCTCTTAAAAATTACTGAGGATAAGGGCTGTGAATGCATTTCAGAGGAAGACACTTAGCTAACATGCATGAGCAAGGCCCAAGGTTTTATTTCAGGCACTGAAAAACAATTAAAATATAATAAATAAACCATTTAGCCGGGCGCGGTGGCGCACGCCTGTAATCCCAGCACTTTGGGAGGCTGAGGCAGGAGGATCGCGAGTTCAAAGCCAGCCTCAGTAATGGCGAGGCACTTAGCAACTCAGTGAGACCCTGTCTCTAAATAAAATACAAAAAAGGGCTGGGGATGTGGCCCAGTGGTCGAGTGCCCCTGAGTTCAATCCCTGGTACCACAAAAAAAATAAAATTAAAAAAAAATAAACCATTAAGGAGCACAAAGAGCTTTGTTTTGTGTGGCTTAAATTTACTGATATTTCCTGTACTAGAAGTTGAAATTGAGATCAGGCATGGTGGTACACATCTGTCATCCTAGTGTCTTGAGAAGCTGAGGCAGGAGGATCACATGTTTGAGGCCACTATGGGCAACTCAGTGAGACCCTGTCTCAAAATAAAAAATAAAAAGGCCTGGGAATGTAGCTCAATGGTAGAGCACCCTTAGAGATCAATCCCCAATACCATCAAAACACAAACACTGCTGGGTGCGGTGGTGCATGCCTGTAATCCCAGCGGTTTTGGAGGCTGAGACAGGAAGATTGCGAGTTCAAAGCCAGCCTCAGCAATAGCGAGGTGCTAAGCAACTCACTGAGCCCCTGTCTCTAAATAAAATACAAAAAAGGGCTGGGGATGTGGCTCAGTGGTTGAGTGCCCCTGAGTTCAATTTCTAGTATCCCCCCCCCCCAAAAAAAAAAACCCCACAAACACCATGTTGAGATATCAGTTCACACCCATCACTTAGGATGGCCATAATAAGCAGTTAAAAATGTTTGTGAAGATGTGGGGAAATTGGAACCCCATACACTGCTGGTGAGAATATAAGCTGCTACAACCTCTGTGAAAAACAGTTTAGGGTTCAAAAGTTAAATATAGAATTAGCCCCTGAGTTCAATCCCCAGTTAATCCCCCCTCCAAAAAAAAAAAAAAAAAAAAAAAAAGAATTAGCTATATGACCCAGACATTCTCCTTCCATGTATATAGATACCCCCAAATTAGAAGCAGGTATTCAAATAAAAACGTGTACACAAATGTTCATAACAGCTCTATCACAATGATGAAGTCTCCTTTTCCTAGTTTTCTTTTGTTGCTTATGTTTAAGGAACTATTCACAAAAGGTAGAAACACTGAAGTAAGTGTCTATCAAAAGATGGTTGGTTAAACAGGATGTGGCATTTCTACATAATGGTAGATCATTCAGTTATAAGAAGGAATGAAGCTGGGCACAGTGGTGCATACCTGTAATTCTAGTGGTTTGGGAAGCTGAGGCAGGAGATCACGAGTTCAAAGCCAGCCTCAGCAATGGTGAGGCACTTAGCAACTCAGTAAGACCCGTCTCTAAATGAAAATATAAAAAAGGGCTGGGGATATGGCTTAGTGGTCGAGAGTCCCTGAGTTCAATTCCCGGTATCAAAAAAAAAGGAAGTAAGTAGCCCAATGCTATGTTACATGCCTGGGTGTGGCCTGAGTATGTGTCCTAGCTCCTTGGGAGGCTGAGGCTGGAGGATCACTTGAGTAATGAGTTTGAGATAGTGAGCCTGGGTACGATAGTGAGATCCAGTGTCAAAAAAAAAAAAAAAAAAAAAAAAGAATAAAGTGCTGATAGATGTCATAGCACAGATGAACCTTGAAAACATGTTAAGTGAAAGAAGCCAGATACAAAAGGCCACATAGAGGGCTGGGGATATAGCTCAGTTGGTAGAGTGATTGCTTGCCTTGCATGCACAAAGCCCTAGGTTCGATCCCTAGCACCACACCCCCCAAAAAACAAAAACAAAAACACAAGGCCATTTAGGATGGTTTGATTTCATTGTTGTGAAATAGTCAAATAGTCAAATCAGCAGATTAGTGATTGCTGGGGGAAGGGGAGAATAGGGAGTGACTGCTTCATTGTGTAACAGGTATGGGGTTTCCATTTAGGCTGATGAGAAAGTTCTGGAACTAGATGGTCGTGGTTGCAGAGCATTGTGAATGTATTTCATGTGATTGAATTGTACACATGAAATGACTGGTAAATTGTCATGTATATTTAATAAAAAAAAATGTCTTGGTAAACCTCTCACCTCACTCCTTCAGCACCAACGGTAGTTATAATAGTCCATTAATCCACTTTAGGCAAATGATTGATGCTTTCATAGCCATTACCCTGGGCTGATAAAGGTTTTGGAGAACCGATCCTACTTAGGATTAAGAGTGTGTTGCCTAATGTCCTGAATAAGCATTCCTTTCTCAGTAGTAGTATCCCAGTTAATTTGAAAGCCTTTAAGAGAGCAAGCAGGTTAATCGTGCAATACTTTTGGATTTGATGTAGAAAGCAGTTCTTGCTATATCAACTGTTTATGTGTACTTTTTTTTTTACTCAGGGATGCTTTATCTTTGAGCTACACCCCCCAGTCCTTTTTTATTTTGAGACCTCACTAAGTTGCTGAGGGTCTTACTGATTCTGAGGCTGGCCTCACACTGGGATCCTCCTGCCACAGCCAGGAGGCAGGAGGATCTTTCTTTTTTTTTTTTCTGGTGCTGGGGATGGAACTCAGGGTCTTGCACATGCTAGACAAGCGCTCTACCACTGAGCCACCTCCCCAGCCATTCCTTTTAAGACAGGACAGAGAAATGTACCAATGAAAGTAATTCATTTACAGATTTTGTTTTCTTTTTCTTGTCTTGGGTGTTCCTTTTTTAACCCATGATGACTCATTTTAAAAAAATTTATTTATTTGTTTTAGTTGTACACAATGCCTTTATTCTTACTGGTGCTGAGGATCAAACCCGGGCCATGCACGTGCTAGAAGAGCACTCTACCTCTGAGCCACAACCCCAGCCCCCCATGTTGACTCTTGCAGTGGATATTTCTCTGACTTCTGAGATAAATTTCTCTCATTTTTAAAATTGTCTTTCTGATCGTTTTACAATTTGGGGCTGTAATAGGTTTAAGTCTGTATCAGCTCAGAACTGGTATTTGGAGCTGACTCAAGTGTTTTTGGATGGCTCACATTCACTTATACCCTTCACATTTTGCAATTGGTGAGGTTTCACTGTGTCTCTGAAAACAGGGACAATAAAAGGGTTGTTTATACAGACCATTTTAACTTTTAATGGTGGAAGAAGATTTGGGCATAGTGGGTCTCGTGATTAACAACATCCCCCAAATCACTTTTTCCTTTTAGTGGTGCTTGTGGAGAGGTGAAGCTGGCTTTTGAGAGGAAAACATGTAAGAAAGTCGCCATAAAGATCATTAGCAAGAGGAAATTTGCTATTGGCTCTTCGAGAGAGGCAGTAAGTACCTGTGTTTCTGGCTATGTAGCTCTTCTTCTTCTTTTGTTTTTTCTTTTTGGTACTGGGGTCGAACCCAGGGGTGTTTAACCACTGAGCCACATCCCCAGCCCTTTTTATTTTTTATGTTAACACAGGGTCTGGCTAAGTTGCTTGGGGCTTTGCTAAATTGCTGAGGCTGGCCTTAAACTTGTAATCCTCCTGCCTCAGCTTCCTGAGCTGCTGGGATGAGAGGCATGTGCCATTGCACCAGCTGCAGCTTTTTATAGCTTCTTCATAACATCCCCAAATCTTTGTGAAGTGATGATTTTCAATCTCAGACATAGTAATTTGTGACTATGAAAGAACATTGAAAAATTTAAGTATCCTTTCATTAATCTAGAAGTTGTTACTCACAGGTAACTTAGTTCCAATAATTTTTGATTGTTTATTCCACTTCAAAGTTGTTACAAGATTGTTTTTACCATAATTGATACTAGAGAGTAACTGGGGGGAAATCTAGTCATAATCCCACTGTTATAGTCCTACAGCTGTTTTCACTTTTTCTTTCTCTTTCTTGGTTCATATAAATTCATGTTTTTCAGTGGTTTCAATTGTATTGTATATACAGCTTGGTATTCTGCTTTTCCATGAATGCCCGATAGCGTAGACTATTTTTTAAAAAATATTTATTTATTTGCTTTAGTTGTACATGTGTTTATTTTTATGTGGTGCTGAGGATCGAACCCGGGCCACGCACATGCTGGTGAGCGCTCTACCACTGAGCCACAACCCCAGCCCCCCAGCATAGACTTTTTCCTTAGCACATCCATCCCTTTTGATAACTGACTCTTCATTTCATCAACTTTCTTTCTTTTTTTTTTTTTTTTTTTGGTACCAGGGATTGAACTCAGAGGCACTCGACCACTGAGCCACATCCCCAGCCCTTTTTTGTATTTTATTTAGAGATAGGGTCTCACTAACCCTAACCCTAACCCTAACAGGGCCTCGCCGTTGCTGAGGCTGGCTTTGAACTTGCAATCCTCCTGTCTCAGCCTCCCAAGTTGCTGGGATTGTAGGTGTGCGCCACTGCACCTGGCTCATTTTATCAGTTTTTATCCTGAGATTTACTTTTGGCGTGCAGTCCTTTCAAAGACTTAATTAAGCAATTCTTATGCTGTCATAGCACAAATGAAACTTGTTGAGTGTTATTGGGTTCTAATAAGAAATAAAAATAAAAAATCTCACAAAACCTCAGTGTGAGCCTGTCACAAGTGCTGTACCCTATTCTGACTATTGATGTTGACAACAGATGTCAAAAATGTAAAATCCCCAACAACCTCAAAATAATATATCATCTTGGCTCATTCTACAAATTGGTGATTTTCTTTCTAACTGCAAGTTTCGAAGTATAAAAAGCAGGAGGGCAAAGAGCAGTAACAGTGCATGTGTTTTCCCAAGCCTTACCCAATCCTTTTACACCTCGTGTGACCCAGAAGGTCCTGGGATGGTCCAGAGAGTCAGTAGAAGAGCAGCATTGGGTATGCTTTGCCTTCTTTGAACATTTAAGTTGGGAGGCTGTGAGGAGAACTCTGTAGATAGATGTTCTGGATGATCCTGGGGACAGATTTGTAGACATTTAAAAAAATTTTTTTTAGTTATACATGGACATAATATCTTTATTTTGTTTGTTTGTTTATTTATTTTTGGTGGTACTGGGGATTGAACTCAGGGGCATTTAACCACTGGGCCACATCCCCAGCCCTTTTTTGTATTTTATTTAGAGACAGAGTCTCACTGAGTTGCTAAGTGCCTCGCCATTGCTGAGGCTGGCTTTGAACTCGCGATCCCCCTGCCTCAGCCTCCCAAAGTGCTGGGATTACAAGCGTGCGCCACCGCGCCCGGCTGTTTATTTATTTTTATGGGGCACTGAGGATTGAACCCAGTGCCTCACTTGTGCAAGGCAAGTGCTCTGCCATTGAGCCACAACCCAGTCCCAGATTTGTAGACATTGTCAAAGTCATCCATAAAGAAGGAGCAGTTGCAAATTTATGATAATGTACTGAGTCATTTCTCTGGTTGGTCATGTAGGTAATTCCCAGTTGTTTCTCTTTTGGCTGATGTAGCAATGAGTATCTTGGTATTTATGGTTAGTTATAAGTTTATTTTTCCTTTTTTTTAAAAAATATTTTTTTTAGTTGTAGATAAACACAATACCTTTATTTAATTCATTTATTTTTATGTGGTGCTGAGGATCAAACCCAGTGCCTCACACGTACTAGGCAGGCGCTCTACCACCCAGCTCCAGCCCAGTAGCTATTCACTTTATTACATTTTCTGCAGTCCACATTAACTGTATAGGTGATTTAGCCAAATACATTGATTGATCTTTCACACATGACTGGACAAAGTGATAGAAAAATAGCCCCTAATCGTATTTTTCTTTGTTGCCAGCTGTTTCTGGGTGCTGGTATTATTATTATAATTTGTGGTGCTGGAGATTTAACCCAGGGCCTTGTGCATGTGAGGCAAGCACTCTACCAACTGAGCTATATCCCCAGCCCCTGGGGATATATAAACATTCTTTAAAGATGCAACCCCACACCAGACAATGCCATTCTTGCATGGCAAGAGGAATTTCCTTTCTGTGTTCCCTTTGTTATAGATCTTTTCCCCATTCTAGATTTGCTTCCCATTTTGGGGAGAAGGAAATATCTACCAGATTGTTAAAACTGCGAGTAAAATTTTACTTCTTAGTTTCATTCTTTGAGTCAAATTGGACTCTTTATGACCTCTCTATTTTCAGAGTATGTACACCCTGGCGTGGTAATGAGTGTAATGGATTACAGGTAGAGGCAGGCTTTAAAAATTAAACATCTGGGGTTTCTTAATGGAAGTCCATTGTACATAAATATGTCACTCTATATTCTCTTTGCTTGTTGAGGGTGTAACCTGGGAAGTCAAACTATTTAACTCAACTTGCTCTCTTTTTTGGCGGGGGGTAGGATAGGGAGAAGATCTTACCATGTTGCTCAGGTTGGCCTTGAATTCCTGGGTCAAGCAGTCCTCCTGCCTTAGCTTCCTGAGTAGCTGGGGCTACAGATGCTTGCCATGCTGTCTGGCTTCTCTCCAATGAACATGTCAGCTTACAGTTGAAGTTGGAACTTTTGTCTGCTCAGTTAGAAATTTTACCTGACATTTTTTTCATACATTTTTATTAAACACCTGCTTGTTCATGGACTTCATTTTATTCATATATATATATATATTTTTTTTTTCTATCAGGGATTGAACTCAGGGGCGCTTAACTACTGAGTCACATCCCCAGCCCTCTTTTTTATATTTTATTTTGAGACAGGGTCTCACTAGGTTGCTTAGGGCTTGCTAAGTTGCTGAGGCTGGCTTTGTGCTCATGATCCTCCCGAGCCACTGGGATTACAGGTGTGTGCCACCATACTCGGCTCTTCCATCATTTTTATAAATGTAAATATAACTCCATAGTTAATGAGACAAGTAGAACTTACCAGTTACAGATGCAAACAATGAAATCACTTGCTCTGGCAGTGGATCTGGGAGTAGTATTTTTCCTTTTCTTTTTTTAAATTGAAAAGTTTTTTTTAGTTGTAAATGAACACAATATCTTTATTTATTTATATTTATGTGGTGCTGAGGATTGAACCCAGTGCCGTACTTGTGCAAGGCAAGCGCTCTACTACTGAGCTACAGCCCCAGCTCTTCCCAGTTGCTCCATGTGTAAAAGGGGGGTAATTATAAAATCCACTTCAGTTGGGGATTATGAGGCTTATGTGAGATGATTCTTGTGAAAAAAGAGCTTAGCACAGGGTCTGGACGTTTATTGAATACTTATAATTTGCAAAGCACTTTGCAGAATGATTTTAGGTGAATTATTTAATTCATTGTCTTTTGGGTCTGGGTTTCTTTTGTATAAATACAGCCTGGTTTGGATCTCAGGCAACCTTTAGTCAATTAAGTATAATTGTAAC
Organism: Tamias sibiricus; assembly: GCA_025594165.1. NCBI lineage: Eukaryota > Metazoa > Chordata > Mammalia > Rodentia > Sciuridae > Tamias > Tamias sibiricus. The sequence goes on from CM046664.1 coordinate 20,330,103, forward strand.
ATTTAAAAAATATTGGCCATTATTGTTATTAGTAAACTCTAATGTTTTTCTGTTTATCAAAGGATCCGGCTCTCAATGTTGAAACTGAAATAGAAATTCTGAAAAAACTAAATCATGTAAGTATTGCTGTAAGGTACGGCTCATATTTAAGTTCATTTATCTTCAAATGTGGAAGAATGTAAAGTATTTCAATATGATAAAGTTAGTGTTAACCTAGGTTTTTTAATTTCTATGTGTACACGCACATGGGCATGCATGCTCCTAGCTCTCATTTAGCTTGGAAGAGTTTAACTCCAAAATTTTGAAGGGACAATACTGCATAAAGGTTTTATGATTAAATAATTACCTGATGACATTTCTGCTGAGGTCTTCTTCTTTTTTTTAAAAAAAGATGGGATCTTGCTATGTTGTCCACACTGGTCTCTTGAACTCCTGGGCTCAAACCTTCCTCTTGCCTCAGCCTACTGAGCTCTGGAACTATAGGTGTGTGCCACCATGCCCAGCCTGAGGTATTCTTTTTTTTTTTTAAATATTTATTTATTTACTTTAGTTGTACACAATGCAATGCATTTATGTTTATGTGGTGCTGAGGATCGAACCTGGGCCGCACATGTGCGAGGCGAGCACTCTGCCGCTGAGCCACAATCCCAGCCCCCTGAGGTATTCTTGACCAAAATTATTCTGTCTTTTAGAGACTTGAACAACTGATTATGTTTGCAAAGACAATGGTAATTTTAGTAAATTTAATAATACTTGAATTTTTAAAATATTTATTTGGTTGGTAGTGGGGATTGAACCCAGGGTTTTATTTTATTTTATTTTATGTTACTGGGGATTGAATTCAGGGGCACTTGACCACTGAGCCACATCCCCAGCCCTTTTTAAAATTTTATTTAGATACAGGGTCTCACTGTGTTGCTTAGTGCCTTGTTGAGACAGGATGTGAACTTGCAATCCTCCTGCCTCAGCCTCCTGAGCTGCCGGAATTACAAGCGTGCACCACTGTCCCTGACCAAACCCAGGGTTTTTAAAAAAATATTTATTTATTTGCTTTAGTTGTACACAATGCATTTATTTTTACGTGGTGCTGAGGATCGAACCCGGGCCGCATACGTGCTAGGCGAATGCTCCGCTGCTGAGCCACAACCCCAGCCCAAACCCAGGGTTTTACGTGTGCTTGGCAAGCACTGTATTCTTGAGCTCCATCCCCAGCTCTTTTTCTTTTCTTTCTTTCTTTTTGTTTTTAGTTGTAGATGGACACAATTCCTTTATTTTATTTGTTTATTTTTATGTGGTACCAGGGATCAAACCCAGTGCCTCACACATACTAAGCAAGTGCTCTAGCACTGAGGCACAGCCCCAGCTAGATCCCCAGCCCTTTTTATTTTGAGACAATGTCTCTCTAAGTTTCCCAGCCTGGCCTTGAATTTATGATCCTCTTTCCTTAGCTTCATGAGTAGCTGGGATTGTAGGTGTGTGCCACTGTGCCTGGTTATACCTAAAGTTTTAACACCTTAAAATACATTTTATTTGGAGTGACCCAGATAAATCAAATAAGTATGACAACATCCTATCCTTCAATCTGATGAAAGTGGTGTCAGTGGCCTCTTTGGGTATAAATAGTTCTCTCTTTTGTACATGATGACTTTGTCTCAATGAAGACTTTGACTCAGTGTCAGTAGAAGGTCTATCTCACTTGAAAAAGGTGAGAAGAAAAAATTAGTATGTGGGTCTGATCCTGTCTTTCTGTTTATTGGTTCTTTCGGTTTCTTCATTAATTCATGAGCATCCGTGTCATAAGCTCAGGAGGCCCTGGACTTGAAACAAATCCTGTAATCTGTCTACTATTTGACTATGATTATCTTATTCTGTTTTTTATTCTCTAAACAACCACAAAATTCCTTCTCTCTTCTTATACTTCCCCAAATTCCTCAAAGAACAGGTAGAAACCAAGAACAAGAGTACAATCATTACATTTGACAAAATACTTCAACAGGCTCTTTGAGAATCCTGTGCATGGAGCTGGTCACCCGTGGGAATCTGAGTGACTGGTCTGCCTACTTGGCTTTCTTTTAATAATTTTTTTTAAAAAAACATTTTTTGATTATTTTTGTTGTTGTTATAGATGGACACAATACCTTTATTTTACTTATTTATTTTTATGTGGTACTGAGGATTGAACCCAGTGCCTCACACATGCTAAGCAAGTGCTCTACCACTGAGCCACTAACCCCAACCCCATCTTTTAATAGTGTATTTGTGATTTTGTCTTTTTTATTTGTAATTTGTCTTTTGGTGGTTGGCATGAGGTCTCTCTATATTGCCCAGCCTGGCCTTCAACTTTTGGGCTCAAGTGACCCTCCTACCTTGGCCTCCTAAGTAGCTGGGACTGTAGTGTTGTACCCTAGCTTGCCAGGTCTTTTTTCCAAGAGATTGGAGGCCTCTTTAAAGAGCAGAGCTCTCTTTAAGGCATGTGGGGTATGTTTAAAATCCCAGTGACTCTTGTAATTCCAGTGACTTGGGAGGCTGAGGCAGGAGGATGGCAAGTTCAAAACCACCCTTGTGGGGCTGGGATTGTGCCTCAGTAGTAGAGTTGTTGCCTAGCATGTGTGAGGCACTGGGTTTGATCCTCAGCACCACATAAAAATAAATCAACAAAATAAAGGTTAAAAAAAAAAAAAAAAGACCACCCTTGGCAACTCAGTGAGACCCTATCTTAAAATCAAAAATAGAAAAGGTGGGGAATGTAGCTCAATGATAAGGTACCTATGGGTTCAATCCCTAGTACTGCGAGAAGAACAACAACAACAGAAAGGAGCAGGGCCATCTAGTTTTCTAGGGGTAAGGTTGCATCAAACATACCCTTAAAATAAACACTGAGAATTTTCAGAGGACTTTCTCTGATGTCAGATGATCCTCAAACATAACATATATACAAATCCAGTGTCCAGGGTTGTCTAGAACACTAACAGTTAGGTCCCTGACATATTTCTTAGCAGTTTCCTGAAGCATTTGGAACCTTAGGAATTCAATATGGATCCATGAATACATTTGGGTGTTTGGGGACACTGTCTCGTAGCCCAAGAACCTGGCTTTAGGAGTCAGACACCGATTTGGTCAATTGTCAAATACTTAGTGGGCTAGACTCTCTCCTAGGTCCAGGCAGTGTTAAGTCAAGATGGAGCTGTTCACCCCTTTCCTCGTGTCTTCTGTCTAGTGTGGAGACAGACCTGAGCTCCCAGCTCATTACTCCTGCCTCCCGGCTTTGAGAAAGTCATTCTACTTTTCAGAGCCACTGTTTGCTCATCTGTGTAGGGGACAGTAGGGATACTTACCTTACAAGGTCTGCATGAGACTTCTGTGGATCTGCTCATAAAGCTTTCAGCACAGAGAACAGGCTGAGATCATGGTTGTGAGCTGAGATTCCTTGAGCTCTTTTCCCTGTGTGACTTAAGTAGAAGATCTGGGTTAATAGCCTCTGGTTCCTGGTAGAGAGACACTTTTATATGTGAGAGCCCTAGCCAGTGACCTTGGAGGAGTACAAACACTGTCCTTTTTAAAAAAAAATTTTTTTTTAGATGGACACAACACCTTTATTTTATTTACTTATTTATTTATTTTTATGGTGTGCTGAGGATTGAACCCAGTGCCTCACATGTGCCAGGCAAGCACTCTACCACTGAGCCATAACCCCAGCCCTGGCACTGCCCATTTTGAAGCCAAGAGGAACCAAGCAGTTCCCATTTTCCCCTCTAATCTAGTTGTCTTCTCCATTTATGTGTTTTCTTCTGCTTCTCCTTTAAAACACAATTTGGCCAAGACATCACAAGCTCATAATCTAAAGAGTCAAATAGCATTAATAGTTTTGCACAAACCAACTCCTCATTCCTCCTAATCCTCCTCTCTATAAACATTTAAAAACTCTTTCTTGGCTTTTTGCTAGAATTTGCCTCCATGTTTCTACATAATATGCATAAACCATTGTCTCTTGGTTTATCCATTTTAAATAGCCTATTGGCTTCTTGTTATGGTATATGAAGATTTTAGCTCTTCTTTCTTTTCTGTTCCATTTATTATAATACAACAAAGAGTAGTCAGTTTTTTTTATTTTTTGGTACCAGGGATTGAACTCAGGGGCACTCGACCACTGGGCCACATCCCCAGCCCTTTTTTGTATTTTATTAGAGACAGGGTCTCACTGAGTTGCTAAGTGCCTCGCCATTGCTGAGGCTGGCTTTGAACTCATGATCCTCCTGCCTCAGCCTCCCAAGTGCTGGGGTTACAGGCATGCGCCACCATGCCCAGCTAGTGTTTTCATTATTATTATTTTTTTAATATGTTTTTTAGTTGTTGATGGACCTTTATTTTATTTGTTTATTTATATGTGGTGCTGAGAATTGAACCCAGTACCTCACACATGTGAGGCAAGTGCTATACCACTGAGCCACAACCTCAGCCCTGAGCGTTTTCATTACTGTGACAATAAAATTGTTCATGTAGAGTCAAGTAGTGTGCAGTGATCATAGGCAAGGAGTGGGGAACTGGTTTGTTCTCAACTGAGCTCAGGATTAGGACCTCCACCTCCCTATTACCTGGGATTATAGGCATGCACCACCTGAAGTTGACTGTCTATTGTGAAACAATAGCTGTGCTAAGTATGAAGTAATAATATTAAATATATATATATTTTTGGTTTTTTTTAATATTTATTTATTTAGTTGTATACAATGCCGTTATTCTTTTATTTTTTTTAATATTTATTTATTTGTTTCAGTTGTACACAATGCATTTTAGTTTTACGTGGTGCTGAGGATCGAACCCGGGCCGCGCACTTGCTAGGCGAGCGCTCTACTGCTGAGCCACAACCCAAGCCCTAAATATATATTTTTAAAAACGTACAATACTACTCCCTTGCCCTCAGTGTTCTCTGCTCTCTGCCTTGGTCAGAGGTCACAACTCTCATCTACAGGTGTGTGTCTCTGTCCCCCACCTCCAAGTGTGCTTAAAAGTTCTCATGAGATTACTTGGCTGTGGTTGTGGCTCAGTGGTGGAGTGCTTGCCTGGCACATGTGAGGCACTGGGTTTGATCCTCAGCACCACATAAAAGTAAATAAATAAAATAAAGGTATTGTATCCATCTATAACTAAAAAAATAATGGAAAAAAAAACACAATTTGACTTAAAAAATTCTTATGAAATTAGAATTTTCCTCTTTCCTTGGCAAAGTGGGAGGATCTTGTCACATGGGGTCCCATTCCCTTTGGTTCCAGAACTGGACTGGGTAATCCTTCTGTCTAGCAGCATGGCCTGGCTCTGCACCTGGCCTACTTTTTCATTCATATTGGTTGTAAGACTGACACTTGGTTCCTTCAGTGCTTCTATCAGGGCTGGGAGGAGGAAGGCCTTGGTAGGACATCCTCATGTGAAATATGAACTTGTTCCTCACTGACATGGCAGGGAGGACTGTTTCCTACGTTTTCTCACAGAGGAGTCAGCTAGATTCCTCCCCAACCTCCCAAACTTCAAAGCATCCAGAGACAGTGGGCCTAAAGCCTGGTCCTGGTCTTCCTGACTCCCTGGCAGATGTCTCAAATTCTGTGGCTTTTGTGGCTTCCTTCTTGGGAGTTTCTCACTAGTTTTCATTCTTTCCTCTCTCTCTCTTGTTTTTTTTTAGCCTTGCATCATCAAGATTAAAAACTTTTTTGATGTAGAAGATTATTACATTGTTTTGGAATTGTAAGTAGTATATGTTTTAAAATTTAAAATTTGTATTTTCATTTAAATGCTTATAAGCCAACGTAGAATTGAATGTAGACTTGCCTTGTTCATTCTGGGGACCCTCCATGTAAGTATGTGGTAGTGGGATCCACAGTGTGTTTGCACATTTAGGTAATGTTAATTCTAGAAGCTGTGTAGCATTTCCAAAGGCAGGTAGCAGGGGATTAGTCCTTGCTTTCTAGTCCCTACTCTGCAGGTGACTAGTTGACAACACATGGGTGAGTTTCTTTCACCCCTCTGAGTCTCATTTTCTTAATGTGAAATGCAGATAATAGTGATACCCTCATGTACAGAGTCCTGGAGAGGTTTACATGCCATGACGGATGGAAAGCCCCTGCAGAGTACCTGGCATGTGTGGGCACTTGACGTGGGGTCATTGATTTTTGGATATTGAATCCAGAGCACTGAGCTATATCCCCAGCCCCTCCTGCCTTTTTTGGGTGGGTACCAGGGATTGAACTGAGGGACACTCAATCATTGTGCCACACCCCCAGCCCTTTTTTATATTTTTATTTAGACACAAGGTCTCACTGAGTTGCTTAGCACCTTGCTGTTGGTGAGGCTGGCTTTGAACTTGTGATCCTCCTGCCTCAGCCTCCTGAGCTGCTGGAATTACAGGCGTGCACCACTGTGCCCGGCCCTAGGCCTTTTGATTTTTCATTTTTTAAAAAAATATTTATTTGTTTTAGTTGCACACAATGCCTTTTTATTTTTACGTGGTGCTCAGGATCGAACCCGGTCACACATGTGCTAGGTGAGCGCTCTACCGCTGAGCCATAACCCGCGCCCCTTTTTTTTTTTTGGTACCGGGGATTGGACTCAGGGGCATTCAACCACTGGGCCACATTCCCAGCCCTTTTTTTTTTTTTTTTTTTTTTTGTATTTTATTAGAGACAGGGTCTCACTGAGTTGCTAAGCACCTCGCCATTGCTGAAGCTGGCTTTGAACTCGCGATCCTCCTGTCTCAGCCTCCCAAGTGCTGGGATTAAAGGCGTGCTACACCACGCCTGGCACAACCTGAGCCCTTTTACTTTTCATTTTGAGACAGGTACTCACTGAATTGCTGAGGGCCTTCCTAAGTTACTGAAGCTGGCCTCACTAAGTTGCTGAGGCTGGCCTCAAACTTGTGATCCGCCTGCTTCAACCTCCTGAGATGCTGGGATTACAAGTCTGTGCCATTGTGCCCAGCTTTCACATGTGTTGATATTATTACTGTAAAAATATCTCCTTTGGGTGGCCTTTTCTACTTAAGATGATGGGACCTGGTGGCATCGTGGTGCCCAAGTATCTTTCAGTGTCTTGCTGCTTTACTTCATGGTTAGAATATCCTGTCTTCTTTGGTGTAATCAAAATAATTTCCTGTGTCATTCCTGGAAGAGGCCTGTCTTATTCCTGCATAAATTCAGTGTTTCTGGAAGCAGCTGTTGTGACAGGCATGGAATGCTTTGTTCTTGGCTGAAAAATGGTGGCTATGCAGATTGAGTGGCAAGAGTAACTTAGTGAAGCCCTGTCTCAAAATAAAAAATGAAACAGACTGGGGATGTAGCTCTGTGGTAGAGTGCTTTTGGGTTCGATGCCCAGTGCTGCAAGTAAATAAATAAATAAATAAATAAAATAAAAAGACAAGATAAACAGTAGTCCTGATCATAGCCGTGGGAGAGATGAATGGCTTCAGGGAATATCTGCTGCTATCAAATAGAAGATTGTTACCTGACTGGATCTGGTTGACATAGTGAATAATGGTGATAATAGTACAGTAATAGTAGCTGATATTTATTAAGCTAAGTTAGCACTTTCTGTGGACTGACTCCTTGGTCTTTCATAATAATCTTACAGGTAACTTACATGTCACAGGTGGGTTTCTATTTTTAGACCCACTTTAAAGAAAAGGAAGCTGGAACAGAGCATTTGAATAACATTGCTGAGCCCTGTGCCAGGTGCCTTACCTATGTCAATCATTTCTTAGATTTTATACCAACTGTAGCCGGGCGCACGCCTGTAATCCCAGCACTTGGGAGGCTGAGGCAGGAGGATCATGAGTTCAAAGCCAGCCTCAGCAATGGAGAGGCATTTAGCAACTCAGAGACCCTGTCTCTAATAAAATACAAAAAAGGGCTGGGGATGTGGCCCAGTGGTCGAGTGCCCCTGAGTTCAATCCCTGGTACCAAAAAAAAAAAAAAAACCCAACCGTCACAGCAGGTGGTTTTACTCTCAATTTTTAAGCTCAGAGTGATTAAATAGCCCAAAGTCCCACAGCTAGGAAGTAGTGGAGCTGGGTTTTAGACCCCAGTTGACTTGATTGTAAGTGTTGGCTTGCTTACACTTCATCTCAGAATCACATAGGGTGCGTGATAAGCGTGCAGGCTCCTGGGCCCACCTGCAGTGTAGTGAATCAGATCTTAAAGTTTCCTAAGTATTACCAATTCCTACTGCACGTTCCTTCTCTCATGTTCCCTATTTCTGGAGGGGACATCAGATTGTGGATGAACCTTATAAACTCATTAGCTTTAATAGTGTGAGTCAAGGGTGAATAAAAATGGCAACTCTGTGCTAGTCTGAATGAGTTTACTTTGTCTTTTATACCATTCAAGTGAATTTTCCTCTAGGAATGAATGCCCTTCTTTGTGTTTCAGGATGGAAGGAGGAGAGCTCTTTGACAGGGTGGTGGGGAATAAACGACTGAAAGAAGCTACCTGCAAACTCTATTTTTACCAGATGCTCTTGGCTGTACAGGTGAGAGAAGTCCTCAATTATTGTGACAACCTACTTTCTGTGAGGTGGAATTACCAAAACATCCTACCCCTTTGACTCAGATGACGAAGCTCTTGCTGTGAAGTTAAGAGACAGTAAGAAAGGGAACTAAAACACAAATATCCCATGTCTCCTCTTTTTATTTTGGAGGTCTTTCTGGAGGGAAATTGATTTCGACCGTTTTTTTTTTTTTTTTTTTTTTTTTTTTTTGTGGTACCAGGGATTGAACTCAGGGGCACTTGACCTCTGGGCCACATCCCCAGCCCTTTTTTGTATTTTATTTAGAGACAGGGTCTCACTGAGTTGCTAAGTGCCTCACCATTGCTGAGGCTGGCTTTGAACTCGCGATCCTCCTGCCTCAGCCTCCCAAAGTGCTGGGATTATAGGCTCGACCTGTTTTAGTCAGCTTTTTTACCACTGTGATTAAAAGACCTGACAAGAACAATTTTAGAGGATGAAAAGTTTATTTGGGGCTCACAGTTTCAGAGGTTTAAGTCCATAGAACGCAGGCTCTATTTCTCTGGGACCAAGGTGAGGCAAAACATCATGGCAAAAGAGTATAGAGGAGGAAAGCACCTCAAGACATGGCCACCAGGAAGCAGAGAGATCTCTGCTCACCAGGGACAAAATATATACCCCAAAGACTTACCTCCTCTAGCCACACCCTATCTTCCTACAGGTACCATCCAGTTAATCCCTACCAGTGGATTAAGGCTCTTATAACCCAGTCATTTCATCTTTGAACTTTTTTGCACATAACACATAATACACATAACATTTCATATCTAAACCATAAAACTATGTCTGCCTTATCTTTGTAGAAAATCTACAAACTGGGCAGATTTGAGGGAAGGTGGGCAAGTTGAGGGAGTGGGACAGGGGGTGGTTGTCCATGGCTCAGTACTCAGTTCCCTTCAGATGTAGCATCTTGGTCATGGGAGTGGACAGGTGGGTGAGGCATGTGTGTGGCCTTTTCTGTTCATTGAAAGTGTTGATGGAGGAGCTGTTGGTGGCACTTTGCTTTGAGGAATATCACCATTTTCCAAGCAAATTTGGTATGGTGATTCCGCACCAAGATTTATTTTCTTGAAAACTCACTCCATGCAGTAAATGCAGTGGAGGGAGCAGATTTTTTTGGGGGGGTGGGGTGGGATGGGGACTGGAGATTTAATCCAGGGGCACTTAAACACTGAGCCACAGCCCCCGCCCTTTTTATATTTTATTTAGAGACAAGGTCTCTAAATAAAGCATCTAAGAGTTCCTTAGTGCTTCGTGAAGTTTCGGAGGCTGTCTTTCCACTTGTGATCCTCCTGCCTCAGCCTTCTGAGTCTCTGTGTATGTGCCACTGTGTCTGGCTTGGAGCAGTTCTTGTATTGGGTGAGGATTGAGGGAGATTTTTCTGGACTGGGTCCGCCTGGGTTTGGCCTTGAATCTTTCATCAGGTTAATTTCCCACTGAAAGTTTTAGAATTTTCCCTGTAGCCCAGGGACATCCAGAGAAGGCTGAAGTCCATGATCATAAGCCCCCCACACCTCCGCTCCCCCTTTTTTTTTTTTTGTTTTTCTGTGCTGGGATGGAACTCAGGGCTTCTTGCACGCTAGGCAAGTGCTCTGTCCCTGAGTTACACCCTAGTCCTCTAATTCTTTTTAATGGTGGCTGTCACCTACCTAGTGCTTATCTATCTCACTTATTGGTTTATTCCCTTTCTTATATTTACTGATCAAGAATATTACAATGAGGGGCTGTGGCTGTGGCTCAATGGTACCACATACAAAAAAATAAGCAAATAAAGGCATGCTGTCCAGCTACAACTGCAGAAAGAAGAAATTAAAAAAAAATTACAATGAATTGAGTATGTAGATCAAAGGATATGAGACATTTTTGATTTTTTTTTTTTTTTTTTTTTTTGGTACCGGGGATTGAACTCAGGGGCACTTGACCACTGGGCCACATCCCCAGCCCTTTTTTGTATTTTAGTAGAGACAGGGTCTCACTGAGTTCCTAAGTGCCTCGCCACAGCTGAGGCTGGCTTTGAACTCGTGATCCTCCTGCCTCAGCCTCTCAAGTGCTGGGATTACAGGCGTGCGCCACCGCGCCCGGCTTTTTGATTTTTTTTTTAAAAATATTTATTTATTTACTTTAGTTGTACACAATGCAATGCATTTATGTTTTACGTGGTGCTGAGGATCGAACCCGGGCCGTGCACGTGCGAGGCGAGCGCTCTGCCGCTGAGCCACAATCCCAACCCCAATACATTTTTGTTCTAAAGAAATATGCCATGCCTGTAATCCCACAACTTGGGAGGCTGAGACAGAAGGATGGCAAGTTCAAGGCCAGACTCAGCAACTTAGTGAGACTCTATCTCAAAATAACAAATAAAAAGGGTAGGGGATATGGCTCAGGGGTAGAGTGTCCTTGGGTGCCCCCCCCCCCCAAAAAAAAAAAGAGGGGCTAGGTATATAGCTCAGTTGGTAGAATGCTTGCCTCACATGTACAAGGCCCTGGGGTCAGTCCCCAGCACCACACACACACAAAGTATGTTGGACTGGGGTTGTGGCTCAGTGGCAGAGAGCTCGCCTCGCACTTGCGCGGCCCAGCTTCGATCCTCAGCACCACGTAAACATAAAATGCATTGCATTGTGTACAACTAAAGTAAATAAATAAATATTAAAAAAAAAAGTATGTTGATGTTTCTGTGTTCTTTTATATGTGATTAGTTTTCAAAGACTGAAGTTAGTTTGCATGTTGGAATAGGCTAACTTTGGGTATTTAAACAGATAATTTACAAATATATATGTATATACATACATGTATATATATATGTACATATATATATATATATTTAACCTTTATTTTATTTATTTGTTTTATGTAGTGCTTAGGATTGAACCCAGTACCTTACACATACCATTGAGCTATACCCCCAGCCCTACAAATCTATATTTTATAGAATCATTTGAAAAATATTTGGTCTGGGATATGTAAATATATCATTTTGGAGGGATTTTTATGTTTATTTTGGTATGTTCTCAAAATATTTTATATCACTCATTTAAATTTCATTGAATTAGACACCTTATATTTTCACCAATGTGAATGGATATTTGTTTTCTTGAATTGTGAATGTAATCTTTATTGTCCTCAAGTTGCTGTTTTCGTTTTTTAAAGACTTTCGAAAGTTTACTGAATGTTGTAATTAACTTCCTAATATTCTCCCCCAACCATAAAAAATAGCAGTGTAGTTTTTGCAGTTGACTTCAAGTCAAAGATAGAATCTGATTTCTTTTTTTTTTTTAATATTTATTTATTTGCTTTAGTTGTATACAATGCAATGCATTTATGTTTATGTGGTGCTGAGGATTGAACCCGGGCCACCCGCGTGCTAGGCGAGCGCTCTACCACTGAGCCACAACCCCAGCCCAGAATCTGATTTCTTGAGGGAAGTATCATTCCTTCTTTCAGTAATTCTTCTAGGATGGGCTAGGACTCATTTCCGAGGAGAGGAAAATTAGAGTTTTCTGGTAGTCATCTTTCATAGGGAAGAACCATTCTTAAGACAAATCTGCACACACACACACCCGATAATGTAGTAGAAAAGAGAAAAGGAACTAGATCCCAACTAAACTGTGACTAGTGCTGACCCCAACTCTATTTTTGAATTTCCAGTTATAAGTCAATGAAGTCTATCTTGTTTTTAAGTCAGTGTGGACAGGTTTTAAATTACCAACAAAATTGATTTCATATTAAAAAAAAGGATTTCCTAGAAAATATAAATAAGGGTTATGCTTCTCTTTCTTTGTAGTATCTTCATGAAAATGGCATTATACATCGGGATTTAAAGCCAGAGAATGTTTTACTGTCATCTCAAGAAGAGGACTGTCTTATAAAGGTAAAAGTTATATTCTGTATGTGAGCATTCCAGTAGAAACTGTCTTTTAATTCCTCATGTGAAAAATGGAAGGATAAAAAAAAAAGACTGAGAATCTGATTTTTACACTCTTAGCATTTGTTGGAGAGATCAGGTGATGTCTCTCTGGAGTCTAATGAGCATTTATTGGGTCTACTGTATACAAGCCACCTTTGTGCACAGAGAGGTCTAAACGGATTAATGAATTACACATCCTGCCTGGATCTCTTTTTCAAGCTTCCTTTTAGAATCTCCTGTTAGAATTAAAAAAAAAAAATAAGAAGATAAATAAATTATATCTACATCTACATCTATATCTCAAAGGACTCAGGCTGCATCTGAATCTGAGGGTAGCACCCAGGTGCAAGAATTTTTTCTCAACCTCCCCAGATATTCCATGGTGGAATCAAATTTGAGAGCCTAGGGTCCAAGAAGAACCTAGAATTCTAACTAGAATCTAGGGTGTTTGTCATAGGGATTACAAACTTTCTATGAGGTTACAAAGAACATTGGTAAACTGGAAAACCTAATTCTTGAAATTTCTATAAGTTCAGGGATTTTAAGCAAAATTTAGTGCTAGAACTTACAAAGACCTGAGTTTGCAGACTTCAGATTAACTGCAGGTATGAACCTCACAATAAAAGCTAATGTAGCTTATGTGGAACCAGAGACTGTGCTACTCTTTTGATTTTAGGACATTGTTAAAAATTATTCCTTTTGTCCTTAATTTTAGATTACTGATTTTGGGCAGTCCAAGATTTTGGGGGAGACCTCTCTCATGAGAACTTTATGTGGTACCCCCACTTACTTGGCTCCTGAGGTTCTTCTTTCCATTGGAACTGCCGGGTATAACCGTGCTGTGGACTGCTGGAGTTTAGGAGTTATTCTTTTTATCTGGTAAGAAAAGTTTTCATTACTACACAATCTGGTTGGAGGTAATTAGATGAAAGCATAACCCATATTCAGGTAGCAAGCTCGTGTTTTCAGTTAGGTCCCTTTTTTTTTTTTTTAATACCTTTGTTTTATTTATGTGGTGCTGAGGCTCTACCGCTGAGCCATAGCCCCAGCCCCTCAGTTAGGTCACTTTTTGACCACTGATTTAAAGAAAAACCTGATTTTTCATGATGCTGAAACCAAGATATCTGTATATCTGAATGCCTCTGAGAATGCCATTTGATTTCTTTCCCTTTTTCTCTCTACCAATATTAAGCCTTAGTGGGTATCCACCTTTCTCTGAGCATAAGACTCAAGTGTCACTGAAGGATCAGATCACCAGTGGAAAATACAACTTCATTCCCGAAGTCTGGGCAGATGTCTCAGAGAAGGGTATGGATACGAAAAGGGTTAAGAGTATGTGGTTTACTATAATGTGGGTGTGTTCTTCGTGGGAGTGTCTTTTCAAACTCTGTGGTGTTTTTTTCTCCTGTCAGTCTGTTCTTAGTTTTTATTAGTTTTACAGAATTTGAAAGATAGAACAAATTATCACATTGTTCATTCAGCATATTGAGCTCAAGTTCCTGGTCTGCTGTTTCCTAGCTGTGTGACCTTAGGCAAGTTATTGAACTTCTCTGAGTTTCTATTTTCTTTATTTGTAAAGATCCCCCTTTTATAGTCCTCACCTTAAGTGCCTGGTACCTATTTTAGTGTGCAAAAGAAAATAACTTTTTAGTTATAAACTTTCCTTTAAGTTAACCCCATATAAAAAGCTCAGTGTTAGTTACTTTGTATTCTTTTAAAACTTTTTAGTTGTTAATGGACCTTTATTTCATTCATTTATTCATATGTGGTGCTAAAAATTGAACCCAGTGCCTCACACATGCTAGGCAAGTGCTCTACCACTGAGCCACAACCCTAGCCCCTTAATTTGTATTTTTTTTTTTTTTGTGGTACCAGGGATTGAACTCAGGGGCACTCGACCACTGGGCTACATCCCCAGCCCTTTTTTTTTTTTTTTTTTTTTTTTTAAATATTTATTTATTTGCTTTTTTTAGTTGTACACAAGGCGTTTTTACGTGGTGCTGAGGTTCGAACCCGGGCCGCGCACGTGCTAGGCGAGCGCTCTACCACTGAGCCACAACCCCAGCCCCCCCAGCCCTTTTTTGTATTTTATTTAGAGACAGGGTCTCACTGAGTTGCTAAGTGCCTCACCATTGCTGAGGCTGGCTTTGAACTCGCGATCCTCCTGCCTCAGCCTCCCAAAGTGCTGGGATTACAGGCGTGCGCCACCGCGCCTGGCCCCTTAATTTGTATTTTATAATATAAAAATGCAATCTTGTAATTTCCAGAAGAAAAAGTGGAAACTTAAAACTAAATATCCAGTAATGTAACATAGGTGATTGTGCTAAGTGTGGGCACTCTTTAAGGAATAATATTATTACAATATACAAGCCAGCCTCATTGCTTGCTGGAGTAGTCAGGCTTTATTTCTGACAAGCCAGATTTTCACAGAGCCCCTCTTTGGTTGAGGAACTCTCATTACCAGTCCTGGCGAGTCAGGGAGAGTTGGCTGTTGCATTTTGAATATCTCAGAACTGGGTAGAAGTTCAGCTTTAATTAGTTTGAATTAGTTTGAGTCCAGCAACAAGAGAGGGAGCGGGGAGCTAAGAAGCTGCCATGTGCCAGCAGGGGGAGATGGCGAGCACCATTATCATTCCTGGTGTTCAGAGTCCTCTGCACACTGGGAAGACTGGGGGGCCCTGCCCACTGTCTGCTGACTCCATAATGATCTCTTTCTGGATGGTGGCCTGTAAATTCTGGCATACTTTAGTGTTACTGATTGAATATATTTATCCTTTTCACTATAGTTTGCCCATTTCTCTTGTTACCTTAGCTCTGGATCTCGTCAAGAAGTTGTTGGTTGTGGATCCAAAGGCACGGTTTACAACAGAAGAGGCCTTAAGTCACCCATGGCTTCAGGTGGGTGTGGGGCAGTACCCACTCACATGAAATGCACAGGGAGCCCTGAGCTAGGTGAGGAAGAGGATGGAAACATAACCTTTGCAATGTTGGGTCAGTAGGTTTACCCAACAGGTGAGCTAGGTTGGGCTCCATTCCAGCCATCTTCCACCTTAAATAAGGGAAGTTTGGAGGAGCTGGAGGATGGCAGCCTCTCTGTGAAGAATCCAGCCATTTCTCAGTTCCATGTGATTGGGTGAGAAGGTCTTACTTCTTATTCCTGGTGAGTAGGCATGCTGTTAGTGCAGGCTGTCACCTGCGGTCTTTCAAGTCTGCATTACCTCTGTGTTTTTGCTGGGAGTTGTGGCTGCTGTTAGATTATGTGTTGAAGCCGGGCGCGGTGGCGCACGCCTGTAATCCCAGCACTTTGGGAGGCTGAGGCAGGAGGATCGCAAGTTCAAAGCCAGCCTCAGCAATGGCGAGGCACTTAGCAACTCAGTGAGACCCTGTCTCTAATAAAATACAAAAAAGGGCTAGGGATGTGACCCAGTGGTCGAGTGCCGCTGAGTTCAACCCCCGGTACCCCCCCCAAAAAAAAAAGATTATGTGTTGACCTCATTCAGAGCTGCCAGAGTTGGAAGTGTTTGGTGGATTTGTCAGGTTCATGTTTGGCATTGGAATTAGCTACGGTGCCAGGCAGTTTTTTTTTTTTTTTTTTTTTTTTTTTGGTACTGGGGATTGAACCCAGGGGCACTCGACCACTGAGCCACATCCCCAGCCCTGTTTTGTATTTTATTTAGAGACAGGATCTTACTGAGTTGCTTATCACCTTGCTTTTTGCTGAGGTTGGCTTTGAACTCAGCATCCTCCTGCCTCAACCTCCCGAGCTGCTGGGATGACAGGTGTGTGCCACTGCTCCCAACCAGGCAGGTTTTTTTTTTTTTTTTTTTTTTTTTGTGGGTACCGGGGATTGAACTCAGGGGCACTCGACCGCTGGGCCACATCCCCAGCCCTTTTTTGTATTTTATTTAGAGACAGGGTCTCACTGAGTTGCTAAGTGCCTCGCCATTGCTGAGGCTGGCTTTGAACTCGCGATCCTCCTGCCTCAGCCTCCCAAAGTGCTGGGATTACAGGCGTGCGCCACCGCGCCCTTACAACAGAAGAGGCCTTAAGTCACCCATGGCTTCAGGTGGGTGTGGGGCAGTACCCACTCACATGAAATGCACAGGGAGCCCTGAGCTAGGTGAGGAAGAGGATGGAAACATAACCTTTGCAATGTTGGGTCAGTAGGTTTACCCAACAGGTGAGCTAGGTTGGGCTCCATTCCAGCCATCTTCCACCTTAAATAAGGGAAGTTTGGAGGAGCTGGAGGATGGCAGCCTCTCTGTGAAGAATCCAGCCATTTCTCAGTTCCATGTGATTGGGTGAGAAGGTCTTACTTCTTATTCCTGGTGAGTAGGCATGCTGTTAGTGCAGGCTGTCACCTGCGGTCTTTCAAGTCTGCATTACCTCTGTGTTTTTGCTGGGAGTTGTGGCTGCTGTTAGATTATGTGTTGAAGCCGGGCGCGCGGTGGCGCACGCCTGTAATCCCAGCACTTTGGGAGGCTGAGGCAGGAGGATCGCAAGTTCAAAGCCAGCCTCAGCAATGGCGAGGCACTTAGCAACTCAGTGAGACCCTGTCTCTAATAAAATACAAAAAAGGGCTAGGGATGTGACCCAGTGGTCGAGTGCCGCTGAGTTCAACCCCCGGTACCCCCCCCAAAAAAAAAGATTATGTGTTGACCTCATTCAGAGCTGCCAGAGTTGGAAGTGTTTGGTGGATTTGTCAGGTTCATGTTTGGCATTGGAATTAGCTACGGTGCCAGGCAGTTTTTTTTTTTTTCTTTTTTTTTTTGGTACTGGGGATTGAACCCAGGGGCACTCGACCACTGAGCCACATCCCCAGCCCTGTTTTGTATTTTATTTAGAGACAGGATCTTACTGAGTTGCTTATCACCTTGCTTTTTGCTGAGGTTGGCTTTGAACTCAGCATCCTCCTGCCTCAACCTCCCGAGCTGCTGGGATGACAGGTGTGTGCCACTGCTCCCAACCAGGCAGGTTTTTTTTTTTTTTTTTTTTTTTTTTTGTGGTACCGGGGATTGAACTCAGGGGCACTCGACCGCTGGGCCACATCCCCAGCCCTTTTTTGTATTTTATTTAGAGACAGGGTCTCACTGAGTTGCTAAGTGCCTCGCCATTGCTGAGGCTGGCTTTGAACTCGCGATCCTCCTGCCTCAGCCTCCCAAAGTGCTGGGATTACAGGCGTGCGCCACCGCGCCCGGCACCAGGCAGGTTTTTGATGAATGTCTGATTTCCGTTTCCTGTGTCTTCATTCAGCACAGCTATGCTCCTTTCTATTAATTTTCTTTTGATCTGTTTTCTGTGGGGATTAGGCACTTAACTAACCAGGTAGTTTGAGCAAGAGACTGTTACTCATGGGGATTATTGGTCCACAAACTCCTTGGACAGTCTGGCCTCAGCTCTGTATTTCTGGGACTCAGGGAAGGCTGTTCCCCATTCTGTTTTCCAACCCTCTACACTTCACAGTTTTGCTCAGGCTAGCTCAGGTTGAGAACAAAAAATCCTTAATGGGGTGGGGGAAGAGCCCAGATATATGTGTTTGGGATGTTGCCATGGAAACAGCAATCTCCTCAGAAGAAATCTGTCAGATGATTTAGAATTTAATAGACCACACAGATTTGAAACAGCAGGACCTGGGAGAAAAGGACTTTGGAAACAAAGGGTGCCTTTGGATGTAGGGATTTAATTTTGATGAAAAAGAGAAACACGCCTCTTGGCTCTTTTCATGTATCCTAATAGGGAAACTCTTGGGGTCCCCTTGTGGAGAGGTTGGAGAAGCTGTGTTGGGCTTGAAAAAAAAAAAAGAGCTGGCCAGCAAGGCCTAGGGGCAGGGTTTGCATCTGCCTGAAATTTATGATGTAGCATAGCCTATTTTTCTTGTACTTTTTGTCTCAAAAGAAAACTTACAACTAAGAAGGTGAAGTTCACCACAGGGGTCTCCTGTGAACAGTCTTTTGTCCACATTTTGTTTTTGCAGCCAAAGGTGGAGAGAACGCTGAATGAGGACAAGGCTGCATATAGGTTATCTAAAACATCTGTTAGTGATGGTTAGTTTTTATTTTGGGAAATTTCAGTGTTTTCCAGAAGCTAAATGGTTTTGTGGGTTTGGCACTGGGTTGAGCACTGGGAACGTGAATCTTGGTCTCTGTGTTGTCATTAACAGTATCTGGTTTGGGGAGCATCCCTCATATCTTCTTCTTCTTCTTCTTCTTTTTTTTTTTTTTTAAATATATTTTTAAAAAATATTTATTTATTTGCTTTAGTTGTACACAATGCAATGCATTTATGTTTACGTGGTGCTGAGGATCGAACCCGGGCTGCGCACGTGCAAAGCGAGCGCTCTGCCGCTGAGCCACAACCCCAGCCCTTAAATATTTTTTTAATGGTAGAGGGACACACAATATCTTTGTTTATTAATTTATTTTTTACATGGTGCTGAAGATTGAACCTGTGCCTCACACATGCTAGGCAAGCGCTCTGCCACTGACCTACGGCCCCAGCCCCCCTCATGTCTTTTTTCTGCCTCATATTTAGTGCCTGAAATAGAGGATTCCTTCCTGCTTGACTTCAAGGGATAATTTAATACTTTTTTTTTAATTTTATTTTTATAAATTTTTTAATATGTACAACTCATAGTGCATATATTTAGTATCTTTTTACATACAACTGTTTGTATACAAAGTATATTTGTACAATTCAGGTCTTCAATCATGCATTAAGGAAAATGATATCCGTCTCATTCAAACACCTTTTTTTTTTTTCTCCCCCTCCCTCCCCTCTTGCTCCCTCATAATTTAATACTTTTGAATAGATGGTGGACATCTCAAAGGAAGGACATTTACAGATAATCTCTGCCACCAGGGGGCTGAGGTAGAGCACTTGCTTAGCATAAGTGAAGTATTAGTTTCAATCCCCAGCATTGCAAAAAAGCAAAACTAAACAAAATAAAATAATAATAAGAAACATTACAACCTGTCTTAACAATGAGTTTCTTTTTCATGTAATTGCTAATTGATGACTTGTACATATACTTAATAGACTTGGGTCACTGAAGGCCTAAAGAAGAACGGCATTTGTGTTAGCTGTCTCTTACTATAACATACCTGAGATCAATTGACTTAAAAAGAGGAAAGGTCCATTTTGGCTCACAGTTTTGGTAATTTTAGCCCATGACCAAAGGGGCCCCATTGCTTTGGGCATGTGGTGAGGCAGCATATCATAGCAGGAGTGTGTGGTGGAGACCTGTTTGTCTTATGGCTAGTGTGAAAAATATGAGAGAGGAAGAGGAAGAGGAAGAAACTGGAGTTCCACAATCTTCTTTGAGGAATACCCCCAATGACCTAACTTCCTTCCACTAGGCCCCACCTCTCTGAGGCTTCACCCCCTTACAGTAGTGCTGCGACACACGGGCCTTTGGGGGACACTTATCAAAATCCTACCATTATTCCATTGTAATTTCATTGGTTCATGCATTTATTCCTTCAGAATAGTTAATGAGCTCACATGTCAAATACTGTTAGGCAACATGGGTATAAAGAGGAATAAGGTAAGCCCTTGCCTTAGAGAGCTGATGTCTGCATCACAGTTGGTGGCAGCTGCAGTCATACAGGTGTGATGTATGTGTTACGGGGGTAGACACAGTGCTGACCAGGAGGAGGCAGGGCCACTGGGTACCCAGTTTCACGTAGTGTGAATAGGCCTGAAGCCTGCATGGTCTAACAACACTGTGGGGGGTAAGTGTCAGCATTTTCAAATATTTACTGGGTCCCTCTGCTAGGAAGGCCCCTATGCCTGTTAGAGTGACTGGTATCTAGGGGATGCTCAGGAAGAATTTGTTCACTGATTGGAACAAGGAAGGTGAGCTAGGTGGGTGACAGGCAAGGAGGAGGGCATTCCTGGGGGAGCTGTGGTGTGAACAGGTATGGGGGGAAAGAAGGGATGGATTTTGGTAAGTGATGGTGCATGAGAAGTGACATCCTGTGGCCATGGATGAGTGTAGTGGGGAATCCGGATGAGCATGGCACTACTAAGATAGGCTGAGTGACTTAGGCAGAATGATGGAAGAGGGTGGTGGCTCCAGCTGCTAGAGAGAGAAGAGATGAAGTAGTTATTAGTCCTCTAGTGTCATACAGTTGCTAGATGCTGGAGACCCCTTCCTGTGTCCCCTCCCTCTGGTGTGTTTGGCTTAGGGGGAAGAGTAGGGAGAGGGTGGTTGGTTGGTAAAGTATGGGGGTCTGTACGCTGCACACTTCACTGGTGAGTGGCTGAGTGGAGCCCACATTCTTAGAGATGTTTTGCATTTTCGAAGATGGGGAGAACCATACCAGGCCACCCATCAAGGCTTCCAAATGCAAATCCTTGAACCCTGTAGAATGAGCATCCGGAGAGGTAGAGCTGGGCAGTTGTTCTATTTGCCCACTCCTCCCCTGCCCCCACCTTTTCCTCCTTCAGCATGAAACACCTGTAATGCTATGTCATGTTCATTGTTGTCCTTTCTCATTAGAGCTGAACTTGGGATACTGTGGGTTTCAAGACCATGTGGCACTTTGTACAGCATTTGCTGGATAATTTTCTTAGGGTTCTCAGTCCGTTGTTAGGTTGGCATCCTGGGGAAATGGCCTCGCTGATGGCAGGGCGAGGGGGTGTTGTGGAAGGATTCAGGGAGCTGCATGGAGTCAGCCCCAGCCTTTGGCTCTCTCAGGATCTGCAATGCTGGTTATCTAGAGTCTGTGGTTCTCTTACCTACTGAGCTCTTAGGACCGTGGGTTTGATTCAGTCAGTGTTGATTGAGTTGTGACTGCTCATGAGACACTCAGAAGGCAGAGGTGAGCAACCATGGACCCTTTACTTCAGGAACTTCAGCAAGGGGGTGATTGTTGCAGACACTTGCCATCTTTGCAGGGGCGCCTTGCCCTGTCCTTCTAAAGGAGCTTTCTTTTCCTCAGACATAGCCTACTTATGTTTTTCATTTCTTCACAGGATGAGGACATGAAGAGAAAGTTTCAGGAGCTACTGGATGATGAAAATAAATCAATTGCTCTACCCCAGATCCCAACCCAGGTATCCCTAGTAATGATCAATAAATGTAGACTAGCTTTAAAGAGCTGATGAGTGAGCCTAATGAGTCTGAAGATTCTTGAGAGTGGCAATTGCTTCACATTCTTAAAGAGATATATGTGTTAGGTGTTCTGTTTCAACTTGATCTGCTCTAGCACCCTTATAAGATTGCTTATTATATTAGTGAACTGAAATGCATTTAATACCTCAAAGCTAGGGCTTGTCATTTGAAAGTTCTCCTGCAAGGCAAGATTAAACAATCTGTTAGAGGCTCAGTTTTAAATTCGTTGGAAAAGTTAAAATTTGGACAAATGATGATTTCTTGGTTATAATTTTATTCTTCTAAAATTCTTTGTAAGTATAAATAAATATCACTTCATTCCTGTCCAGCTTTCTTTTGGTTAATGATAGTTCTACCTTTTTTTAGGTACTGGGGATTGAACTCAGGGGCACTTGTCCACTGAGCCACATCTCCAGCTCTATTTTGTATTTTATTTAGAGACAGGGTCTCACTGAATTGCTTAGCAGCTTGCTTTTTTTTTTTTTGCTGAGGCTGGCTTTGAATTCGTGATCCTCCTGCCTCAGCCTCCCGAGCCACTGGGATTATAGACATGCACCACTACGCCCAGCATGCTTTTTTCGCCACTTTTCCTCTCAGTTTTATAAATGGCGAAACGGCTAAGGCAGAAAAGATTGCTTTTCCCATAAAAGAGTAAAAGTTGGGGCTCTAAGTGAGAGGTTTTAGTCTCTCTCACTTTTTGTGATATTGATGATTGAACCCAGGGCCTCACACAAGCTAGGCAAGTGCTCTATCACTGAGCTACACCCCTAGCCCTTTTTATTTTATTTTGAGACAGAGTCTTACTGAATTGTCCTGAAGGCCTCAAGCTTGCCATCTTCCTGTTTCAGCCTCCCAAGTAGCTCCAAGTAGCTGGGATTACAGGCGTGCACCACTGTGCCAGCTTCTCTCTCTTTTTTGGTACTGGGGACTGAATGCAGGGCCTTAGCGCATGCTAAGCACACACTTTACCACTAAGGTGTAACCCCAGCTCCTGTATTCTAATGATGGGATTACATCCCAATAACCCCATCTTAAATTGAAAATGTTATAAACTGAAATGCATTTAATCGAATCTACTGAGCTTGGCAACATCATAGCTTGGCTATAGTTGCATACTATATACAGGCTTCTGCTTGTGATCTTGCTGACCAGGAGCTACAGTTGCTTCACATCAGGAGAGAATATTGCTAGCCTACAAAAAGATCCAGATTCTGTGGCTGGGGTTGTGGTGGCTCAGTGGTAGAGAGCTTGCCTGGCACATATGAGGCACTGAGTTAAATCCTTAGCACCACATAAAAATAAATAAACTAAAGGTATTGTGTCCACCTATAACTAAAAAAAAAAGATATCTAGATTTAGATACAAAGTTTACTTTCTACTGTCTGCGTTTGCTTGTGCACCATTGTAAGGTCTAAAAATAGCAGTCGAAAAAAAAAATTTGTAATTGAGCTGAGTATGGTGGTGCACACCTGTAAATCCCAGTGGTTCGGGAGGCAGAGGCAGGAGGATTGAAAGTTCAAAGCCAGCATTGGCAACTTAGTGAGGCCCTGTCTCTAAAGTACAAAAAGGGCTGAGAATGTGGTTCAGTGGTTAAGTGCCTCTGGGTTTAATCCCCAGTACCAAACAAAAAAAAAAAAGGGGGGGGGGGGGAGGGGGTGTTGCTGGGGTTGTGGCTCAGTGGTAAGGCACTTGCCTAGCATGTGTGAGGCACTGGGTTCAATCCTTAGAACCACATAAAAATAAATAAAAGTATAAAAATATACAATAATCTTTAAAAAAAATTTCTTTTATTTTTTTTGGTAATGGGAATTGAACTCAGGGGTGCTCAACCACTGAACCACATCCCCAGATCTTTTTTTTAAAAAAATATTTTATTTAGAGGCAGGGTCTCTCTGAGTTGCTGATGCTGGCTTTGAATTCTCAATCCTCCTTCCTCAGCCTCCTGAGCTGGGAATACAGGTGTATGCCACCACGCCTGGCAAGATTTTTTTTTTTTTGTACCAGGGATTGAACTCAGGGGCACTCCACCACTGGGCCACCTCCCCAGCCCTTTTTTGTATTTTGTTAGAGATAGGGTCTCACTGAGTTGCAAAGTGCCTTGCCATTGCTGAGGCTGGCTTTTTTTTTTGTGGTACCGGGGATTGAACTCAGGGGCACTCAACCACTGGGTCACATCCCCAGCCCTTTTTTGTATTTTATTTAGAGACAGGGTCTCACTGAGTTGCTAAGTGCCTCGCCATTGCTGAGGCTGGCTTTGAACTCGCAATCCTCCTGCCTCAGCCTCCCAAAGTGCTGGGATTACAGGCGTGCGCCACCGCGCCCGGCTTGAGGCTGGCTTTGAACTCGCAATCCTCCTGCCTCAGCCTCCCAAGTGCTGGGATTACAGGCGTGCACTACCGCTGGCAAGATTTCTTATAAAAACAAAATTGTAGTTGAACTGTCTGTACATTATTAAGTGGTTGGAAGCCACAAGAAGTGAAATGTCAGATAAACATATTGGAGTCCAGTGGAGATTCAGTGACTGCCAGTTATTCTTCACATGTTTCACATGAAGTGACCCTGGTTTACTGATAGCATATTGGGGAACTTTAATAGTAGCTGATGATTTTCTTCTAAACATTCTCCCTTTTCCTTTATTTGCAGCCTTCCACTAGTCAAAAGCGGCCCTTGGAAGGGGAAGCAGAAGACGCAGAGTCCACAAAGCGCCGGGCTGTGTGTACTGCTGCGTTGTGAACACTGGTCTGAACATGAAAGAAATGTACTTCTTTCACTCTGCTGTCATCTTTCTTTTCCTTAAATCTGATTTTTTTTTATCATTTGTATTTTAATTATGGGAATAATTGCTTTTCCACAATCACTGATAATTCAATTAGAATCCTGATGGAATGTGGGCTTTGTGCTTATGCTTGATAAATAGCTTTTTGGTTGAATGCCTTTTATTTAAAAAGTTTTTTTTTTTTTTTTTTTAAAAAATGTTAGGGGCTGGGGATATGGTTCAGTGACTGGACACTTACTTACATTGCACATGCAAGGCCCTGGGTTTGATTCCCAACACCAAAATAAATAAATAAAAAAGGAAAAAATAAAAAGGTATTGTGTGCTTTTCATCTAGAACTACTTGGGCTGTTGTTACCAGGCTGCTTTCTCAGGATGTCACCTGGTTTTAGCCAGTGACAGCTAAATAAAAATTCTAAAGGCCCCTTAGAAAGTTATAGGGAAAGGGGCACAGGGAGGTTGGGGAGTGGCATTTGTAGTAGCTGATTGCCAAAGATTCCAAGAGATGGCAGGTACATTGGTTTATGTATCATGTGCCAGTTTTAATTCTCATCCTTTCTCAGATAAAGATACATGTCTACAGTCTGAAACTTTGGGACCAGATAAGTTGTGAAATTCAAAAATTTTCTGACTTTAGGAAGCTGATCCACTTCTATTGTATATTATGTGTAATACCCTAGGGGGGTCCCATAACTGTACTCATTGATATTTCTGCAGCAAATATTCACAGCAAGAGAGGCAGAGAAAGACAGAGTCCCATGTTAACTCATGTCAATCTTTTCTCCCAAATGAATTATGGATGACTTATTTTTCAGAGCTGTTTGGGTTTTAGAAGTGGAGTCAAGGCATGGGAGTGTGTTTATGTTGACCCAGTAATGATTAGGGAGGCCCTGTGCAAAAAGCCCAAATCTTGGCTGATCTTGTCCTCACAGTGATCCTATAAGCTAAATCACCCAACCACCCTCAGGTTACAGGTAAGGAATCCAGAATTAGAGAAGTAAGGTAATTTTTCCAACATCACACAGCTGATAAGTGGCAGACCTGGGACCCAACCCAGGTTTTTCTGACTCTAAAACTAATGTCTGTCTTCCTAGTTTCATGTTCAGGCTCATGGATGGTGACTTGCTGACAAAATGCACAAGCGATTGATGTCTAAACTCAAATGTCAGCATGTTCAGTGAACTGCCCAAAGGAGCATATATACCCTTGTTTACCATCAAGGGCATCCAGTCAGCTTTGCCTGGTTGACAGTATCTCACATTGTAATTTACTGGCCATACCATGGTTCAAATGCCACTTACCAGGTAGAACAGTGTCAAGGGCACATAGCTGTTGCCCCTGTCACTACAGGTGGGAGTGGGATTGGCAATTTCCATTAGATGGGTATGCAAGCATTCTGAGGTTTGGCTAGCCTCTTGCAGGGGGCTGATGGAGATTTAGGTGGTTTGATATTGAAAGGAATGAGGTTGAGATTGCCAAGTTGGATGGGTTTTAGCTCATTTGAATAATGTGGAGGCTGAGGTTTCTTAGGGCATTTTCCCTCTTGGGCACAGTTAGCCAGCCCTTCCCTGTTTCTAGAGCACATTGTATTAGCTCACTCTGATGATACCTGCCATATTAGGCTGAATAATGACCCTCAGCAGGTGTCCTCATTCTAATC
Organism: Tamias sibiricus; assembly: GCA_025594165.1. NCBI lineage: Eukaryota > Metazoa > Chordata > Mammalia > Rodentia > Sciuridae > Tamias > Tamias sibiricus. Next base: position 20,356,107 of record CM046664.1, read on the forward strand.
CCCAGAACCTGTGGATGTTACTTTACATTGCAAAAGGACTTTATGGATGCGATTAAGGGTCTTGAGATAGGGAGATTATCCTGTCTTATCCTGTGGGCCCAATGTTATCACAAGGATCCTTTTAAGAGGAACCCAGGAGATGCCAGAATCAGATGAGATGATGTGATAACTGCATGTAGATTGGAGTGATGTGCTTTTTAAATGGGAGAAGGAGTCCAAAGATTATAGACAATCCCCGGAAATTGAAAAAGGAAGCCAATGGATTCTCCCTTCAGTGCTCCCTGAAGGAACCAGTCCTTTACAACTTGATTTGAACCAATTGAAACTGATTTTAGGCTTCTGACCTATAGAACTATAAGAGTAATTTTAAAAAAATATTTATTTATTTGCTTTAGTTGTACACAATGCATTTATTTTTATGTGGTGCTGAGGATCGAACCCGGGCCACACCGTGCTAGGCGAGAGCACTCTACCGCTGAGCCACAATACCAGCCCCAAGAGTAATTTTGTATTGTTTTGAGCTGCAGTTTGTGGTAACTTGTTACAGCAGCCATAGGAGACTAATACATTTACTAATGGGGAGACACTGACTGCTGATTAGGGCCACTTGACACTGATTTTCTCTTCCTAGCCTCACTGTAATTTCCTTTCAGGAGAATTCTTTCCCCTATTACGTGAAATCATGGCATGGGGCTGGGGAGGGGCAACAGAAAAACTGAGTGTCTGCTCCCCAACTGTGGAAAAAGTCCTAGAAGTTCCTTCTGCTATGGAACTCCTCCCACTGGCCATCTAGCTGGAGGTGGGTACAGGACTTTGAAATATGAGCAAAAGGAGCTGGGATGGCAACATTCATGATGGGCACAATATTGTGTTTACCCAGCATTGGCTTTTGGGTAACTTACTTGCTGGAATTTTGGTTAAGTTTCTTGATAAGCTTTGGTTTCCTTATCTGTAAAATGGGTTCAGTGAGAATAACAATCTCTGATGCTGTTTGTGAAGATTCAGTGGAATAAGGTTCATACAGTCCCTGGCATGTGGTAAGGGACTCATCAAGGTTGTCTTCCATCATGAAGGTGGGAGACCCATGTTAGTAGCCAGAGGGAGTCAGTTCTTGAAAGCATCGTCATCTTTTCAGTTTTTGCTTGGGCACTTGTGTGGTCATTGGGAGGCCTTTGACTAACAGACTTGGAAAATGCCAGGCCTGGGGTTGGTGGTTGGAGTAGAGGTGGAGAGTCATTTCTCATTGGTGGAAGTAACTGCCACTCCCTTTTCTAGAACAGGCAGTTGGCTTTGTGGTGGACCTACTGCATGCCTATGTAATGGTGCCCTGGATAGCTCTTGTTTGTGCCAGCCCTGTGCCCAGTGCCTCTTCTGGTAATTGCATTCCTATTTTTCAGGTGGAAGCATTCTTTTGCCCCACTTCCCCTTCCTCTCCATGTCCTTCTGGAGGGTCTGACTTTAACTCCTTCCCTATCCAGATCTAGCCAGTATGGATTGGCTCAGGCAGGGGCATGTAGCCCAAATGGGTCCAATGATGAGTCAACCCTGGGACTCTGGCTGGAACTACAGGTTTAAGCATTCCTAATCTGAAAATTCAAAATGCTCCAAAATCCAAAACTTTTAAAGCACTGATATGATGCTGTATGAAAAATTCCATACATGAAACTTGGTTTCATGCACAAAATTACTAAAAATATTCTATAATGTTAACTTTAGGCTTTGTGTTTACCTTATGTATGAACGATAAGCGAATTTCATGTTTAGGCTTGGGTCCCATCCCCAACATATCTCATTATATGTATGCAAATATTCCAAAATCCAAGATCTGAGACAACTCTGAGCATTTAGGGTTAGGGATACCTGCATTGGGAAACAGCCCCTGCTTTCTTGGTAGTGTAGCTAGGAGCTGCCTAGGCCACTTTTGTGGAAGAAATTGCATCAAAATGAAGTTATCAAAGAGGAAAGCGAGACCTGAGACAGATCAGAGAGGCTGAGTTTGGTTTGCGCTTCTGGATTCAGCTATGCCAGAAGTGAGGCTCCAGCCAGAATTTTCCAATTATGGGAGCAGGTATATTCTCTTTTTTCCCCTTCAGATTGTTTGTGTCACTTGTGTCTGAAAAATGCCAAGAGAAATAAGCACAGCCATTTACAAATTCCAAGAGGCTCTTGAAAACATCTTTTTCTGGTAGGGAAAATGTTCTCTGCTATTGTTTTTGTGCCAGCTTTAGGGTTTTGGGGGCAGAGTATGGAAAGTGAAGACGTGGGAAGTCTCTTGCAGCCCCAAGGTTGGGTGAACTCCTCCCAGCTAATTATACCACAGAGTTTGGGACAGAACCCCTTTCATTAAACTTTTAGGAGTCTTGGACGGATAGGGCAGGAACTACAAAACGGAGCCTTGGAAAGCTGCTTGTGTGCCAGGCAGCGTGCTGAGGGGTGTGGATGCGTTATCTCCCTAAAGCCCTGGTCAACCCTGGGAAATCCGCTGCACACGTAGAAATTGAGACTCTCAGGGTGGGTCAAGTGACATGCCCAGTCTCCCAGTTTAGGAGATGGAGGTGGCACTTGAATCCTTCATGGAGAGCCCACCTCATAAGCACTTGGGGCGGTGTTGGATTATATAATGACCCTGATGTCCGAGGGATAGTGGAGAGGTGGGACTTGAACTTAGGTTTCCATCGACTCTGGCTCTCCCCAGGATACTGTAGTTCATGGTGCCACCTACATTCGCGCACGTGCCTGCACACCTCCTGGAGTAGGATCTGAGAACAACTGAGGGGCGTCCTTCTTCTGACACTTCTTGGGCGGACCCTCGCCCCAAGCCCCGCGAGGCAGATGAAGCTTCCAAGGCAGTGCAGAAAATGGGCTTGGCCGGGGTGGTCCGCAGTGCGGCAGGCGGCGGCGCGGAGCCGGGAACGGCATGCTCTCCCTCCCGGGTCGGGCAGGCGCGGCGGGGGTAAACGCGACGCCGGGAACAGCAACCAGCTCCAGAGGGCTCCGGGCGGGGCGCGCAGGAGGGGGCGCGGCGAGGGCGCGCGTGCGCGGTGTGTGCGAGGAAGCCGCGGGGGCGCGCGTGCGCGGTCCCCGGGGGGCGTTGTGGGTTGCCTCGGCGGCGCGCGGCACGGCGGGAACATGGCGCGCGGGAGCGGTGCGCGCGCCTAGCTGGCGGGACCGTTAGCTCGAGGCGGACGCGGCCCGGGTCCCGTGGGGATGGAGCAGCCGCTGCCGCCAGCGCCCGAGCCGACCCCAGGGTCGACCCCGGCACGGAGCCGCAGGCGGCGGGAGCCCGAGTCTCCGCCGGCGCCAGCGCCGGTAAGTGCGTGAGGGGCGCGGGCCGGGAGACTTTCTTTGTGAAACTCCGTCGGTGCAAGCCGGGCCGGGCCTCCGCGGCTGACGAGTGCCCGCGAGGCGGAAGCCACCTCGTCGTCGGGGTTCCAGCCCCTCCGCGAGCCGCTGGGCAGCGGGACCCGGTCCGCCGCCTGTCTTCCTCAGTTTCCGCGGGAGTGTGTGAGTGCGTGCGCGCGCGGGAGGGGGGGGCGGCAGTATGCAGTCGGCGCCTAATTCCTGCGCACCTCCTCATTGACCCCTCTCGTGGGGGGCCGAACCCTGGGACCAAGGCCCACCTAAGTGGTAGACTGCTTCCTCCCGGAGACAGGTGTCTGCCGCCGGGGAGGTTCAGGTGCTGCCGGCCTGAGGTGAGGTTGGGAGGGAGTGAGCTCTCCGTCCCGGGAAGGCAACAAGCCGCTGGTGGCTCACCAGAGTGATACTAGAGGCTTTCCGTCCACCTCGGCCTCGGGGTGTGTTTGGAGTGCCTGTCAAGGTGAAGGCTGCTGAGCGGACTTTGAATGTGGGGCTTCTGCGGGATGGGTTGGACCGTCCAGTCCAACCATAATTGGGAGCACTTTGTAAAAATACAGTGTTCAGGCTCCACTGCAGGCACACGAACTCTGGCTCTTCAAGGTAGGGGAGAAGATTTGGAATTTTTAGCAGGCTCTTAAAGTTGTAATCAGAAGGGTTTGTCAAGTTGTAGAGAATAAGCTTCCTGCAACCAGGGACTTGCTCTGTTTATACCTCACTGTGGCATCCTGGTACCTTGCATGATGCCTGGCAAAGGGCATATGTTCAGTAAATATTTATGGGATCACTAACTAAGGAGTTTGCAACATTGGAACTCCTGAGACATTTTCAGGGGCTTCTGAGAGTAGTTATTTTCATTGTGTATGTGATTTTTCTCAGCTCCCAACTTTTGTCTGTTTATAATACTGTGTTTTCTGTATGTTCCAGTCAAGAGCAGGGTATTTGTTGGTTAGTATAAAGGATCAACTCTGTATACCCTAGCTAGGGTAAAATTAATTCTGAAACGAAATTCTGAATTAAAAAATACATATTTCTTTCTCTTCACTTGGGAACACAAGGCTTATAGGATTTTGTTCCTTTGAGGCAGGGAAACATTTACATTTGCATCAAAGTAAATCCCAATTACTGTTTATCTATTCTGGAAAGTTGGCAATTTGCTTAAACCTCTGAGTATTTCTAGTTTTTATGTGATGCTTCAAAATTCAGATTTATGTTTAGTTCAGAGTCAATGCTAAAATAAAAGTGTTTGAGCCGGGCGCGGTGGCACACACCTGTAACCCCAGCACTTTGGGAGGCTGAGACAGGAGAATCGCAAGTTCAAAGCCAGCCTCAGCAATGGCGAGGCATTAGCAACTCAGTGAGACCCTGTCTCTAAATAAAATACAAAAAAGGGCTGGGGCCGGGCGCGGTGACGCACGCCTGTAATCCCAGCACTTTTGGAGGCTGAGACAGGAGAATCGCAAGTTCAAAAGCCAGCCTCAGCAATGGCGAGGCACTTAGCAACTCAGTGAGACCCTGTCTCTAAATAAAATACAAAAAAGGGCTGGGGATGTGGCCCAGTGGTCGAGTGCCCCTGAGTTCAATCCTTGGTACCAAAAAAAAAAAAAAAAAGGGCTGGGGATGTGGCCCAGTGGTTGAGTGCCCCTGAGTTCAATCCCCAGTACAAAAAAAAAAAAAAAAAAAAAAAAAAAAAGTGTTTGATATTTCAGAGGCACTTTTTTTTTTTTTTTTTTTTTTTTTTAAAATCAAGTTGAATTTCAGTTAGTTGGTTTCACTTTGGTAGGGTTTTTGTTGTTGTTCACTGAACAAAGTATGCAAATATAGGAAGACTTGACTTGCAGATTTGAGATTGCATCTGAAGAAGAAAAATTGGAAAATTAGGTGCTGTTGTCTCTCAGTGTATTGTTTTTGTAGCTTATGTGGATATGCCTTTTTAAAGTGTCTTTTAAAAAGTTTTATTGAGATATAATATACCTCCCATAAAATTAACCCTTGTAGTGTGTAATTTTGTGGTTCTAATATTTTCATAGTTGTGTAGCCATCACCATTATCTACTTTTAAAACATTTTTGTCACCCCACATAGTTTTTTACCTGTTTGCAGTCCTTTCCTTATTGCCCATTCCAGATGGTGCTAAATACTAGTCTTTCTGTCTCTGAAATTAGCTATTCTGGACATTTTATATAATGGACTGTTATAGTCTTCTCTGATTGACTTCTTTCATGTAGCACAGTGTGTTTGAGGTTCGACCATGATGTAGCATGTATAGAACTTTATTCCTTTTTATTACTGAATAATATTCTTTTGAATGGATATACCAGATGTCGTTTGTACATTCATCTGTTGATATATATTTTCCCCCTATTTTGCACTATTATGAATAATGCACCAATAAACATATATGTATAAGTTTTAGTGTGGACATATTTTGTAATTTCTCTTGGGTGTATCTCTAGGAGTAGAATTGCTAGGTGACATAACTCTGTTAAGCCTTATGAGGAACTGTCAAACAGTTTTCTGAGGCTCTACTGAATATTACATCCCATTACTGGTAATGCACCAGGATTGCCATTTCTCTACCTCCTGACCAGTTCCTGTTACTGTCTGTATTTTTTTTTTTTTTGGTACCAGGGATTGAACTCAGGGACACTCGACCACTGGGCCACATCCCTAGCCCTTTTTTGTATTTTATTTAGAGACAGGGTCTCACTGAGTTGCCAAGTGCCTCGCCATTGCTGAGGCTGGCTTTGAACTCGCGATTCTCCTGCCTCAGCCTCCCAAAGTGCTGGGATTACAGGCGTGCGCCACCGCACCTGGCTTACTGTCTGTATTTTTAACTTTAGCCATCCTTGTAGGTATGAAGGGGTATTTTATTGTTGTATTAATTTTTTTTATACTGTGGATTGAACCTAAAGGTGCTTTCCCACTGAGCCACATCTCCAGCCCTTTTTATTTTTTATTTTGAGACAGGGTCTCTCTAAATTGCTGAGGCTGGCTTTGAACTTGCCTCAGCCTCGTGCCTCAGCCTCCTGAGTCATTGGAATTACAGGTGTGTACCACCACACATGACTCAATTTTTTTTGATAATGTTCTTTGATGTAAAAATCTATTTAATTTCAACCAAGTCCAGTTTTTTCTTTTATTGTTCATGCTTTTGCTGTCATATCTGAATCTACCATCAAATGCAAGGTCATGAAGACATATTCTTATGTTGTCTTCTATGGGTTTATGCCTTTAGCCTATATTTAGGTTATTGATCCATTTTGAGTTAATTTTTGTGTATGATATGAGTTAGTGATCAAAATTAATTCTTTTGCCTATGGATATTCAGTTTTCCCAGCACCATATATTGAGAAGACTGTTCTTTTCCTCATTTAATTATCTTTATACCCTTATTGAAAATCAGTTGACCATATGTGAGGTTTTTTTTTCTGAATTCTGAATTCTATTCTGTTGATCTATATATATCTGTCCTTATGCCAGCACTACACTATTTGATTACTGTAGCTTTGTGATGGGTTTTGAAATTAATTGTAACTCTTCCAACATTTTTTTTCAAGACTGTTAAGCCATTCTATGTCCCTTATATTTTTATATGAGTTTTAGGTTCAGTTTATCAATTTCTGCAAAAAAGACAGCTTGGATTTTTTTTTTTTTTTTGGTGGTACCAGGGATTGAACTCAGGGGCACTCGTCCACTGGGTCACATCCCCAGCCCTTTTTTTGTATTTTATTTAGAGACAGGGTCTCACTGAGTTGCTAAGTGTCTCGCCACTGCTGAGGCTGGCTTTGAACTCACGATCCTCATGCCTCAGCCTCCCAATGTGCTGGGATTACAGGTGTGCGCCACCGCGCCCGGCAAAAGCTTGGATTTTTATAGTGATGTGTTAATTTGTCCTTACAATGATACTTTGTAGTTTTCAGTGTACAAGTCTTGCATTTAACAATATTTTGAAAAATATTTTCTTCCGTTTGATATGAATTGTACATGAACTTTTTTGGGGAGTAGGGAGGTGCTGGAGTGGAACCCAGGACCTTATACGTAGTAGGCAAGCACTCTACAACCAAGTTAAATCTCTAACCCCCCATGGAACTATTTTTAAAATTTCATATTGCACATTGCTAGAAAAATACAGTTGACTTTGGATTTCTTCTTCTTCTTTTTTTTTTTTTTTTAGTTGTAGATGGACAAATAAATAAATTTTATTGTTCACTTTTATGTGGAGTTGAGGATCAAACCCAGTGCCTCGCCCATGCTAGGCAAGTGCTCTACCACTGAGCCCCAACCCCAGCCCTGGATATGCCTTTTTTAAAAAATATCTTTATTTTGTTTATTTACTTTTATGTGGTGCTGAGGATCGAACCCAGTGCCTCACATGTGTGAGGCAAGCGCTCTGCCTCTGAGCCACAACCCAAGCGCCTGGATATACCTTTTATCTTCATCATTTAGTTGTTTATCCCAGTTTTCTTTTACAAATCTTTCCCCTAAAATTAACAAGGAAGAATGGTCTTTGAAAGCAAAAGTATGAACTTGGATACAGATATAGATTCATATGTCTTTGTTTGGCTGTGTTCCTAACTAGTTATATGAGTGTTGACAAATCTAAACTGTTGTGCATCTCAATGTTCTCATACATACAGTTGAGACAGTGATATCCATCCCAAAGAATTGTTAAATAAAAGAATGTAGGTAGGGGCTGGGGTTGTGGCTCAGTGGTGGAGTGCTTGCCTAGCATGTGTGAGGCACTGGGTTAGATTCTTGGCACTGCATGTAAATTAATGAATAAATAAAAGGTTCATCAACAACTAAATAAAATAAAATAAAAAGAATGTAGGTAGATGTTTAGAACAATGCCTTGTATGTGGCAGGGATCTGATGGTTTGTTGTTTGTCTTCTGGTAATTAACTTCAGTTAAAGATAAGTCCCCCTACCACTCCCCCCCCAAAAAAAAGATAAAAACAAAGCTGAAAATAACCCAAACAAACAAACAAACACAAAATTCAGAAAACCTTCCAAACCACAGGACCCCTCCCTCCACACAAAACCCAGAAAGACAAAACCACAAACAAAACCCACAAACCTCTTCCTGTCCCTATCACTTTCCTGTAACCCAAGAAATCCTGGTGAGTGCTTGAGGAACAGAGATAGATAGAAGACAAAAGTCTCACACACACCACATAGTTGTATTATAAAAACCAGGCTGCTGTATAGGATATTTAACAATGTATTACCAAATATTATTAACAATAATAAAAGTGTGATTCAAAGCAATTCATTTTTACTCCGTTGTTCTTATTTAGTGTTTTTTTTTAACCACTTTTCTCTTAAAAGCTGAAGTAGCATTTTTTAAAATTATATTTGGTGGTTACAATTCTTGTTTCATTTGACTTTTTAAAAAATATTTATTTATTTACTTTAGTTGTACACAATGCAATGCATTTATGTTCACGTGGTGCTGAGGATTGAACCTGGGCTGCGCACGTGCGAGGCGAGCGCTCTGCTGCTGAGCCACAACCCCAGCCCTCATTTGACTTTTTGTTACATTTTATTTTATTTTATTTATTTAATTTTGAAATGAAGTCTAGCTTAACAGCCCAGACTGATCTTGAACTCATGGACTCAAGTGATTCTCTCCCCTCAGTCTCTGGTGTAGCTGAGACTATAGCCTTGAGCCACCATACTTATTGTTAAAGCTTAAAAATGCTGATGTTTGGCCTGGGTCTGTAGCTCAGTGATAGAATGCTTGCCTAGCATCATGTGAGGCCTTGGGTTTGATCCTCAGCACCACATAAAAATAAATAAATAGAACAAAGGTATTGTGAAAAAAAATTCTATAAAAATGATTATATTTGAAGTTAAATTTAGAAGTAATTTTATTTTGGGTTGGGTGTAGTGGTACAAGCCTATAATTCCAGCTATTGGGGAGGCTGAGGCAGGATGATCACAAGTTCAGGCCAGCTTGGTCAACTTAAGGAGATTCTGCCTCAAAATAAAAAGAGCTGGGGGTGTAACTCATTGGTAGAGCATGGGTATTTTTATTTGGTATCTGTGTAGTAGCTGAGGTGGATTGTTAATTTTTTTTTTTTTTTTGTGGTGTTGGGGATTGAACCCAGGGCCTTGTGCATGTGAGGCAAGCACTGTATTGACTGAGCTACAACCCCAGCGGTGGATTGTTAATTTTTAAGGGAAGAAACCAGAGACACAATATGATACAAATATGATGCTTGGAACAAATTGTGTTCCTTGAATGTGCATTCACTGTGACCGAAGAAAATAATATTTACTCTGTAAAATGGTGATTTTGGAGGTAAATTTTTATTGCTAAAATAATGTTTACTCTTGCTAAAATATCCATTTTGTAAATATTATTTTAGCAATAAAAATTTACCTCCAAAATTACCACTGTATGTAAATTGATAACCCACAAATCCACAAATTGATAGCCCATGGATGTTAATATAAGAAAACTTTCTTATTTTAAAAATCAAAGGTGATACTTAGTTTTTAAAGAACTCTTTTACTATTATAAAAACTACACCTGTGCATGGTATAAAACTATAAAGTGGAAGAAGCAAAATTCTCCCATAAAACCTCATAACATACCAATACCTAGTGATTACTGCTATCAATACCTTCATACCCACCCTGCTGGAACTCTCTCTGTGCATCTTTCTATCAATATTTTATACATAGAAGAGTATATTGTCATTTTAGGGGCCAGGGATATAGCTCAGTTGGTAAAGTGCTTGCCTCACATGCACAAGGCCCTGGGTTCAATCCCCAGCACCACACAAACACACAAAAGAGTATATTGGCATTTTAAATAAAATGAGAAAACTATACGTGGTGGCGCATGCCTGTAGTCCCATCACTTTGGGAGGCTGAGACAGGAGGATCTTGAGTTCAAAGCCAGCCTTGGCGAGGCACTTAGCAACTCAGTGAGACCCTGGGGATATGACCCAGTGGTCGAGTGCCCCTGAGTTCAATCCCCGGTACCACACACACACACACAAAAAATACCAACAAACTACAAAATATGTTCAGTTTTATTATATTGAAAATCAGCTGTATTTAGATATAGTTTATGTGCCACAGAGGTTACCAATTTAAAGTATGTGGTTCTACAAATTCAGACATATATACAGTTGTATAGTCACTACCACAGTCGGTAGAAATGATGGGTCATTCCATTTTATTACTCAGTATCATTCCATTATATGTGTATACTACAGTTCATGAACCATCCACCCACAAATTGTTTGACATTTGGGTTGTTTTGCATTTTTTGGCAGCTGTGACTAGAGGTGCTATGAACATTTACTTACCAGTCTTTGTTTTGTGTTTCTTTTTTGGGGGAGGGAGATTAGTGGCATTACTGGTTTGCATCACATATGGATACTCTTTTGAAACTGAGATTTTTATTTAAAAAATGTTTATTTAAAAAATTTTAAATTTGTTTTTAGATATACATGGCAGTAGGGTATATTTTGACATATTATACATACATGGGATGCAACCCATTACAATTTTGATCCCATTCTCCTAGTTGAACTTGATGTGGCGTTACACTGGTCGTATATTCATATATGAGCATAGGAAAGTTATGTCCAGTTCATTCTGCTGTCTTTCCTGTTCTAAACCCCCTTCCTTCCCTTCATTCCCCTTTGTCTAATCTTATGAATATGTAACAACTAATCCTACCATTATGTATAATTATAATATGCCAATAAAAATATAGAAGGAAACTTGAATCTTTTTTTCCCTCCATCAGTGATCTGTCCTACGTCCCATTTAGGTGAATTTTCCTCTTATTAAGTGTGCAGACCATATTCAGAATTTCTAATCAACCCCAAAATGTTCTTTAAAGCTGTTAAATCTGTCTAAATCGTAGACCATGCCTTAATTAATGTGCAAGTCTCTTAATCTGACATGGTCCCTTTTTTTACAACACATTGCATGAGATTTAGTGGAAAGACCAAAACAGTTGTCCTGAAGATTGTCTTTCCTCCTTCTCTAGTAACTGCCATGTGGTGTCATTTATCATGTTCTTCTGTTGCCTATGAACTAAAAACTGTATGAAGAGTTGATAGGGCCTGTGGTGGTGCATGCCTATAATCCCAGCTACTTGGAGACTGAGGCAGAAGGATCACAAGTTTGAGGACAGCCTGGGCACTTAGTGAGACTCTGTCTCAAAGTAAAAATAAAAAGGGGGACTGGGGTTGTGGCTTAGCAGTAGAGCGCTCGCCTAGCAGGTGTGCAGCCTGGGTTCGATCCTCAGCGCCATGTGAAAATAAGGGCATTGTGTGCAACTAAAACAAATAAATAAATATTTCAAAAATAAAAAGGGTTTGGGGGTGTAGGTTGGTTGTAGATCACCCCTGGGTTCAACACCCACTATTGAAAAAAAGGTAAAAAGACTTGATGGATTCAAGATAAATAGTTTTGGCTAGATTCTGGTATTGGTGATATCTACTAAATGGTTCAATACTTTATTACTTAAAACCTAATCAATACAAAATAAAGTTTTTTTTATCAGAAAAATAAAAATAGAAATAAAGCATTTATCACTAAGAACTTTTTAATCATTGAAAATCATTAGGAGGGGCTGGGGTTGTGGCTCAGCGGCAGAGCGCTCGCCTTGCACGTGCACAGCCCGGGTTCGATCCTCAGCACCACGTAAACATAAATGCATTGCATTGTGTACAACTAAAGTAAATAAATAAATATTTTTAAAAAAGAAAATCATTAGGAATTTCTTATTTTTGAGAAAGTATTCTTTTATTTTTTGACTACTGACCAAAGACTACTTCCTTTTACCAGAGGGAAAAGTAGTAATGGGAGGATTGAACAGGTAGTAATAGTAACTAGAGGATAGGACAGAAAAAGTAGGAAAGTAGTTATCATAGAATGGTTTCACTGTGACCTCTACTAAAACCCCCCTTTTTGTCTCATAGCTACACTGCTTCTAGGTGTGAGCATCTCAAGTCTGAAAAACATGCCTATGGTATTTTAAATGATTTATAGTATGAAGTTAATGTATAATAATCTACATTGTGACTTTTTGAGATTCCATTTGACAAATAGTTAATAATTTATTATTAGATATGGTTCTATTTTGTGGGTAAATATTTAAGATTATTTAGAAATAACAGTCTAAAACTGGTCTAAATAACACAACAAACCTGACCTTGTAATTTCTTAGGAGTAAAAAGAAAAAAAAAAAAAACTTGAGTTCTGGATGTTACTAAGCGGAAGGCACCCTTATTGTACACATTATGTACTTGTAATTTCTATACTATCATCAGCTACATTTGACAGTAGAAGTTCAAAAATTGCTATGTATTATTTCAGCCAACTATGGACATAGTTCAGAAATTTGTTGGTTGCTAGTATATCTTCTTTGAGAAATTATTCAAATTCATGTCCATTTTAACTGAGTTGTTCATTTTTTCATCATTGAGTTGTGAGACTTTTTAAATATATTCTTGCAAATATTTTCTTCCATTTGATATCAATATTCTTCCAAATTTGATACCAATATTCTTTGCAAATACAGAATTGCATGAATAATATTACTTTAGTAAAGATGAAATTACTAAGATTAATGTTGTCAACCTACATAAAAGGAAAATAGAATTAGCATTACTTATAGTTTACCAAATTGTGCATATGGAAAACAGATTAGTGCTTATTTTTTTAATATTTATTTATTTTGCTTTAGTTGTACACATGCATTTATTTGTACATGGTGCTGAGGATTGAACCCGGGCCGCGCACGTGCTAGGCGAGGGCTCTACCGCTGAGCCACAATCCCAGCCCCGAGTGCTTATTTTTAGAAGATTATAGGCTAGAAGAAAATAGTTTTGAAGATGAGAAGGGGAAAAAATGATATAGTAGGTGAAAAGAAAAAGATGTTTGGAAAATAACCAAATAAGTAGAAAGTAGAAGCAAATGGAGATGGGAGAAGAAAAGAGGATGATAATTAGATTTACATATTTAATTTTATTATTTAAAAAATTGTCTTTAGTTGTAGATGGACACAACATATTTATTTATTTTTATGTGGTGCTGAGTGAGGATCAAACCTCACAGGTGCAAGGCAAACGCTCTACTACTGAGCCACAGCCACAGCCCAATTATTATTATTATTATTAATGTTGTTGTCCTTATTGTTATTATTTTTGTGGTGCTGGGGATTGAACCCAGGTTGTGGCACAGGCTAGTCAAATACTTTATCATTGAGCCACATTCCTGTCTCCTTTTTTTGTGAAATGGATCTCTCTCTGTGTTGTCCAGGCGAATCCCAACTCCTAGTCTCAAGCAATCCTCCTGTCTCAGCCTCCTGAGTAGCTGGCAAATAGTAGCAGGCATGCACCACTGCATCTGGCTTGATTATATTTAAAGGAGAGATTCTAACAAAATATTGGAATCTCTTTTTAATTGGGCTATGCTTTCATGATTGAACTCAGCCACATTAAAGTAAGCTGGGATGGATTTAGTTCTTTAGGGTGCAGGGTGTTTTGTTTGATTATTTTGTTTTTACAAATTGGCTTCTCTCTGTGTTGTCCAGGCGAATCCCAACTCCTAGTCTCAAGCAATCCTCCTGTCTCAGCCTCCTGAGTAGCTGGCAAATAGTAGCAGGCATGCACCACTGCATCTGGCTTGATTATATTTAAAGGAGAGATTCTAACAAAATATTGGAATCTCTTTTTAATTGGGCTATGCTTTCATGATTGAACTCAGCCACATTAAAGTAAGCTGGGATGGATTTAGTTCTTTAGGGTGCAGGGTGTTTTGTTTGATTATTTTGTTTTTACAAATTGGCTGACTGGGTTGTTTAAGAAATGTAGTTTTTTGTCTTTGTTTTTGTTTTTGTAGTGCTGGGTATTGAACCTAGGGCTTTTTTTTTTTTTAATATTTATTTATTTTAGTTGTACACAATGTCTTTGTTTTATGTTTACATGGTGCTAAGGATTGAACCCGGGCTGTGCACATGCTAGGTGAGCGCTCTACCGCTGAGCCACAACCCCAGCCCCCTGAACCTAGGGCTTTTAACATGACAGGAAAATGCTTTATCACAGATATATACACACCCCAGGAATTTAGTTTTAAAACAGAAATACATTTTACTTGACAGCCCAAGTTCATGGACAAGAATTAATATTAAGATGGACTGATTTACAGCTTAAATACAATCCCTATCAAACTCACATCTTCCTCTTTTTTTTAAAAAATATTTATTATTTATTTGCTTTAGTTGTACACAATGGGTTTATTTGTATGTGGTGCTGAGGATTGAACCCGGGTCGCACACGTGCCAGGCGAGTGCTCTACCGCTGAGCCACAACCCCAGCCCTCCTCTTTTGTTTTTTAGCAGAAACTGACAAGCTGATTCTAATGTCCATATGGAAATTCATGGTTCCCAGAATAGTCAAACTAGTCCTGAAAAAGAAGAACTAAGTTATAGGACACACATTTTCCAGTATAAAAATCTACTGCAAATCTTCATTAATTAAGACAGTGTGCTATTGGCATACAGATAATACATAGATTAATAGGACTGAGAGTCCAAAAATAAATCCTTACAGTTATGGTCAGTTGACACCCTCCCATCCCCCAGTGCTGGGGATTGAACCTAGGGGCATTCTGTCACTGAGTACATCCCCAGTCCTTTTTATTTTATTTTTAAAATTTTGAGATAGAATCTTGCTAAGTTGCCCAGTTGGTCTCAAACTTGCAATTCTCCTGTTTCAGCTTCCTGAGTAGCTGAGATTACAGGTGTGTGCCATCATACCTGGCTGGATTTTGGAATTTTTGCATATACAGAATGAGGTGTCTTAGGGATAGGACACAAGTCTAACCATGAAATTAAATTTCATATACCACTTATACACATTGATAGAAGGGAATTTTATACAGTAATTTTGGTGTGCCTGTGTTGTGCTACGAGGTCAAGTATCAGATTTTCCACTTGTGTTGTCATGATGGTGCTTAAAAGGTTTTAGATTTTGGAGTATGTCAGATTTCAGATTAGGGGTGTTCATCCTGTAGTGCAGAAATCACTCAGTTGGGGAAAGAACGATTCTGCACAGCTTGATATCTACATGCAAAAGAATGAATTTGGACCCCTCCTACGTATCAGGCACAAAAATTAACTCAAGCCAGTCACAGTGGTGCATGTCTGTAATCAGCTACTCAGGAGGCTGAGGCAGGAGGGTCACAAGTTTTGAGATCAGCCCGGGCAACTTAGCAAGACCTGTCTCAAAATAAAATCTAGGAAGGGGTGGGAATGTACTTGGTGGTACAACACTTGCCAAGCATGCTTGGGGCCCTGGGTTAATTCCCCAGTACCATCCCCACTCCTCCCTGCAAATTAACTCAAAAGAAATAACAAAGAACAAAAGCAATACAAACCTTGGAAGGAAACACTGGAATAATTAAAAAATTTTCTTTTTGTGGAATAAATTTTGAGTTAGGCATTGATTTCTTAGGTATACCAAAAGTACAGACAAAGAAAAAAGTGGATAATTTGGAGTTAATCAAAATTAAAAGGACAGGGCTGGGGCACTTGCCTAGCATGGGTGAGGCACTGGGTTTGATCCTCAGCACCACATAAAAATAAATGAATAAAGGTTAAATTCTTGGAAAAAATGTAGAAGGACAAAATCAAGAAAATGAGAGGGAAACTAAGAAAATGGAGAAGATATTTGTAAGAATATATAAAAGATACTTACAACTCAGTGATGGAAAGATAAACAACTCAGTTAAGATGGACAAAGAATTTGAATAGACATTTCTCAAAGAAGACATATTAATGACCAAAAAGCAAATAAAATGGTGTGCAGTATCATTAGTCATCAGGGAAATTAAAATGTGAAATAATGGGATACCACTTCACCTCTACTAAGGTGGCTTAAATGAAAAAGACAATAGCAAGTGTGGTGAGGATGTGGAGAAATTAGAGCTCCTTATGCGTTGCTAGAATGAGAAATGATGCAGCTACTTTGGAAAACAATTTGACAGTTGATCAGAATGTTAAGCATGCAATCACTATGTGACCTGGTAATACTAGTCTTAGGTATGTATCTGAGGGCAATGAAGATGTTTGTTCACACAAACACTTGTATCTGAATGTTCATTGCCTCATTATTCATAATAGCCCCCAAATGGAAGCAGCCCACAAGCATATCAGCTGTTCAGTGAATAAACAAAATGTAGCATACCTATATAGTGGAATATTATTTTTGCCATAAAAGGAAGAAGTACCAATTGAGACATGACACATCATAGATGAACCTTATAAACATTCTGAGTCAAAGAAACCAGTCACAAAGGATCAGATATTCTGTTTGTGTAAGATAATTCAGCATAGGCAACTCCATACAGAGAGTGGATTAGTGTTTGCCTTAAGCTGGCCAGGAGTACATGCTAAGCAGCATAGGGCTTTTTTTGAGATGATAAATGTATTCAAAAACTAGATCGTGACACTGATTGTGTCACAATTGTGCAAAACAACAACAACAACAAAAAAAAAACTGAACTGACCATGTTAAATGGGTGAACTTTATGGTATGTGAAATATATGTCAGTAGTGGTATAAAAAGAATTAGAAAATGAAAGGATTATGCCTTATTCTTAAAATATCATGAAGGGCATTCTCATAAAGTCTTTGTTTGCCTTCCCCTCTCAGTTTTATTTTTACTAATAAGTGACAAAATGAAGAATTTCTTGATCCTGTTATCTATGGCCGTATTATGAAGTGACAAACTAAATCCAACAGTGATAGTTAAAATAGGGTATATACCTATAAAAAATTTCAAGCATGTGGAAAAATAAGAGTAAATCCAATAATAAACCTTTATGTTTTTTCATTATTTCAGTTTGATAAAATTATTAACATTTTGCCAATAAATAGGCACAGTGTATTTAAGAAATAGTGAAATAAAGATTTGTAGAATTTATCTTTATATCTAAAAAACAAATATTCACTATTTATGTAGAAAATACCTGATATTAAAATGGATAAATTTGAAAAAAATGTTATGTGAACATATTAGGATATCTTAGCTTTCCTTGAAACAGGCCTATAAATCGACATTTTTAGTACAAGCATGTTAACTATTGTGCTTATGAGATTATTGAACATACTTGTAGAACAGAGGAAACTGTCAATTTCACAAGGCTTTCCTTGTGACTTGTCCTGTATAGGAGCTGAGTTTTCTGATATTTTTGTTAGTGTAGTATGACATTAGAGAATATGTATTTAATAAGGCCAAGCACTTAGGTGGGATTGTACCTTATATTTTGGCATTAACCAGTTAAACATTTAGGTATACTTTTCTTTCCCTTTAGGAACTTGCTTGTTACCAACGTGATTTTGGAATTCAGGCACTTGTGTAGAACATTCGATCTTGTGTGTAGTTTCTTATCATTAGAAAACATATGTTGCAGAAAGTTGACCATTTTGCTGAGAAGGCACTAAATATGCAGCCATAGTTATTTCCATTCCATATGTATGTTTTTGCATTGACTTTAGTCTTAGATCCATGAGGTTTTAGCTTATGTAGAAACTGAATTTTTGAATGTTGCTCCACTGCCAAATAATGTTCTTGTTAAATTCATTGTTTTCTGATTTCCACAAAGATTTATGAAAATCATTTAAAAATTGTTCTAAAGCTGAGCATGGTGGTGCAAATCCGTTTCAGCAGCTCAGGAGGCTGAAACAGGAGGATTGCAAGTTCAAGACTAGCCTCAGTAACTTAGGGAGGCCCTAAGCAACTTAGTGAGACCCTGTCTCAAAATAAAAAGGGCTGGGGATGTGGCTTGGTGGTAAATTGCTCCTTGGTTAAATTCCCAGTACCAAACAACAACAACAAAAAACTTTTTCATGTATTAACCACACATTCTAAACATATTTTATGAAAAAATGAAATTTTCATTAGACATATCTGGAAGAACAT
Organism: Tamias sibiricus; assembly: GCA_025594165.1. Taxonomy (NCBI): domain Eukaryota; kingdom Metazoa; phylum Chordata; class Mammalia; order Rodentia; family Sciuridae; genus Tamias; species Tamias sibiricus. The sequence goes on from CM046664.1 coordinate 20,374,420, forward strand.
GTAAATTATAGAGTATTGTGTAGAACAACTTACTTTCATGAGAATAAGTGTTTCAGATTTTTATAGCTAACATACTCTGTCAGGCTCTGTTGGTACTTTATATAACAACTAATTTAATTCTCACAACAATGTTATAAAGTAAATACTATTATTATCCCCTTTTTACACACAAGGAAATTGAGCTACAGAAAGGTTAAGTTAACTTGCTTAAGATCACTCAGCTAAGAAGATTCTGATTTGGCAGTCTGACTCTGGAGTTTGTGCTCTTAACCATTGCACTAGACAGTCTTTGATTTGTATGATCACTAAGCACATAGTGATCAATTATAAATGCCTACTGCTGGAAAATGACACAGCCAGTTCCCCTGGGGATCTTGTTAAAACTTAATTTTTGTGAGGTTTAAGGTTATGTTGGCACAGTATTCTAGAATTTGAATCTATGATGATGATCAAAAGAATGAGTATTTGAAACAAAAAATAAATTAAAAAAAGAATGAGTATTGATACTGTTTCTTATTATTGTTGTTTTTGCAGTGAGGGGGATCAAACTCAGAGCCTCACACATACTAAACAAGCATTCTACCATTGATTCGTATCCCCAGTCCTCATGGACTATTAAAAAAAATATTTTTTCCAGTACGGGGTATTGAACCCAGGACCTCTGGTAAGTGCTCTACCACCACCTCAGCATGCACCACCATACCTAGCTGCTGCTTCTTCCCCAACCCTTGCCCAGCTATTTTTAGTTTTATATTTTCAACCCCAGCTTATTTTTGAGCTTCAATCAATAGAAATAATAGTCTTTCAAAAGAAATTGTATACATCTAATAGATTTACTTCTGATTTCTGAGTGGGATAGTAGTAATTTCATTTTGCAAGTGGAAGATTATTTCATTGCCTGTAGTCTGTTCATTTTCTCCTTTATTGTTTAGGGCATGAGAAGTATATTGCTAGGTTTGATATTCTCTATAAACAGTCTTGAAAAATTCGTCTATGTGTGACAATATGATATTCCATAGGGCTACAAATACAGATATAACTTTTTTTTTTTTCATATTGAACATTGAAATCAGGTTTCACTCAGCTATACCCCCAGCATTTTCTTAAAATAAAAAAAAAATTTTTGAGGGCTGGGGTTGTAGCTCAGTGGCTTGCCTCATACATGAGGTACCGCATAAAAATAAATAAACAAAGATATTGTGTTGATGTATAATTAAAAAATATTAAAATAATTTTTTTTAGATAGATTCTTGATAAGTTGCTGAGGCTGTACTCAAACTTGCAATCTTCCTGTCTCAGACTCCCAAATTGCTGGAATTACAGGCAGGTATCACTGTGCCTTGCCAGATATGAACTTTTTTTTTTAAAAAATATTTATTTATTTACTTTAGTTGTACACAATGCAATGCACTTATGTTTATGTGGTGCTGAGGATCGAACCCGGGCTGCGCATGTGCAAGGCGAGCGCTCTGCCGCTGAGCCACAATCCCAGCCCCCAGATATGAACTTTTAAAAGCATGTAAGAAAATTTTGTTCAACAGAAGTTGCATTTCAAAGACTTATTTAGATTTAGAGAGAATTGCCTATCGTGGCATTGTAACACATGTTGTGATCCCAAATATGGGCACTGGAGTGTGACTGCCTGGGTTTAGTTTAAGACCTTCCACAACTTTGCGGTTTTGGATAAGCTATTTAACTTTTCTTCACCTTATTGCTATCTATAAAGTGGAAATATTGCCATGGCCTATTTCACAGGGTTGCTATGAGGATTATATCAATTCATACATGTATACTGTTTTAAACAGTTCCAGGCATGAAATAAGTACTAAGTAAGTGTTAGATGTGGTTGTTGTTTTACTCTTCAGAATCGCAGGAGGTGATTAAATGTTAGATACGGATTGATGTCATTGATTTTGATCCTTTACACAGAGTGTTAGATTATTAAACAGTTTGTGTGACCTTAGAACAGAAAATGTTTTGCTAGTTAAGTTTTTGTTCTTTTAGCTCCAAATCCATTTATTTATTCTGCCTGGTGATCCTGAGGCTGAGACTCTGCAAGCCACATTTCTCCTTGGCCAACTGCTCCCTGTTGCAAACAAGGGCATTCAAGATCTAGAAGAGGAGGGAGGGACTTGCGTTTTCTACTCTGCTTGCTATTCCTGTGACTGCTGCCCTAACAACACTTATTCATCCCTGCAGCAGCAGTACTTTCCTGTAGCAGTTGCTGGATCCAGTTTGCAGTGTTTCCAAGGACCAGTTTCATCAAGCTTTCTTCAGAGACCAGCCAGCACGGCTCTTTAGAGGCCTGGGTCCCAGGCACATTGGTCCTCTGTAAGCTACCTGTCATGGCCAGCCACGGCGCCACAGGAGAAAAACTCAGAGGCAGAGTAAAGCTATTACTACTTTTACTTCTACTTTCTTAGAGAGAGCTTAGAGAGGGAAAGAAAGATTTTTAGAGAGAAAGATTAAAGAGAGCTTTAAAGAGAGCTTTCTTAGAAAGAAAGATAGAGCTTAGCTTCTTGTCTTCTTGTCTTCTTATCTTCTTAGCTTAGAGAGAGAGAAAGAAAAATAGAGAGAGCTTAGCTTTGAGAAAGATTATTTTTTAGAGCTTCTTGCTTCTTTCTTCTGTCTTCTGTCTTCCTCGGGAGCCTCGGCCTAACTCTGACCAGCCCTCGGGAGCCTCGGCCTAACTCTGACCAGCCATTACTTCTTCTATCTGGTTTCTCTTCTGTAACCGCTCTGCCTACGTTCTGGCCGCTCTGATTCTCCGACCCGAACTCTTCTTCTGACCGACCGAGCTACTGCACGACTGACTGAATGAATTCTCCGTTCTCCTAACTCGGACTGCTTTCACCCGGTTATATACCTTCAGCTTTGCGGGTGCCTACAGGTGCGTCACATACATATCAGGTGGAACTTATGGCTTCCAGCTAGCTGCAACAGCCCTTCCTAATTAGGGCTCCTTCAGTCCTCTACTTGGAAATCTGAGACATCAGCACCAGCTGAACAGTGCCTTCCTAAAAGTCTGAGTTTGAGTTCCCTGAGCTCTTCCTCTAAGCATTTGTTAAGCCCTGCGCTAGGGGTGGTAGTTGTTCCCTGTGGTTGTCAAGACTATGATTGCTAAGAGATCATTTTTCCCCCCCTTTAGCTGTGTACTGAAAAAACTTGAAATTCAGTTAACAAAACCTTGTACTAAATTGTCTTTGTTCAAATAACTGGTGTGGTTTCTGTCTTCTGACTGAATTCTGGCTGATAGAGGGGGTAACAAATAGGAGCCCATGTGGGTTCACTTAAAAATTTGTCATTTTTTTTTTTTAATTTTAAAAAGGAGTAATTCTAAGATGATCGTGTATCTTTTATTTTTTTCTAAATAATTTGATTTAGTATCTCATGATAATCTTGTGGAAAATATGAATCTTTTGGATTTAATGATAGTAAAGTTGAATTACATAATCATAAATTATGATATGTGATGGAAACTTGTAGAAAGTCTGTACCAAGACACAGGACTCTATTTTTAAAAATTCTATTCTTATGTAACGGTATACAGTTTCCTGGATGAAGGAATGTTTGTTGGATTTACAGTTTTCATAAATATGAGATATATATTACACTGAAAGAATTAGGATTCAAAGTGGTACTGTCATACTAGAATGATATGATGAAACTACCAAAATATTCTGTGATCTAGAAGACAGGGACTATGTCTATTTTCTTATGTACAGTCTTTTTTTTTTTTTGGTACCAAGGATTGAACCTAGGGTGCTTTACCACTGAGCTACATCCCCAGTCCTTTTTATTTTTTGTTTTGAGATAGGGTCTTGCTAAGTTGCTTAGGGCTTTGCTAAGTTGCTTAGGGGCTCACTAAGTTGCTGCTGAGGCTGTGTTTGAACTTGTGATCCTCTTGTCTCACCCTCCTGAGCTGCTGGGATTATAGGTGTGTACCACCATGCCCAGCCTATATCCTCTCTCCAGTAAATGCCTGGTACAAAAGTATATGTGGTGTAGTTGAATATATTGACAAATCAAGGCAAAATTCATCAATCATAAATGAGGTTCTGCTTTTGGGTTCTAATATTTGTGAACAAGTTTACTTATCCGTAGTACTTTGTGGGAAAAGAGGTTATAACTGTAACAAGAACTAACTACATTCAATCACTGATGAATACAGCCCTAGTATTCATTAATGAATATAAAGTATTAAAATATAGAAAGCTGAAAGCTGTTGCTTCTCAATTCTGAGTTTGAGTCTACTTTCAGAAATCATTTAAAAAAAATATTTATTTATTTGTCTTAGTTGTACACAGTACCTTTATTCGGATGTGGTGCTGAGGATCGAACCCGGGCTGTGCATGTGCGAGGCAAGTGCTCTGTCACTGAGCCACAACCCCAGCCCGGAAATCATATTTTTAAAGGAAGGTATTAGTTAACTAGAGAGCATCTTAAAACATGGCTAGATCAAGGAACGAACATTTGAGGGAATTAGGAGTATTTAAATAGCTTAGTGAGAGGAAACATTTCCCACTTCTTACCTAAGGATTTGCTGCCACTGCAGATAGATGAAGTGACAAATTTGTGATAACTTCTTATTTTTTAAGGATATACTAAGAATGTCTATAATCCCAGCTATTCAGGAGGCTGAGATTAGAGGATCACTTTGTTGTACCAAAAATGTTGTATCCAGCATAATGCCAATTAAAACTCCAAGCCACGTCACACTTGAGCCAATAAAAAGCCTTTATTAAGCTGATCAGCGGCCACCATCCTCACACATCACACAGTGTGACAAGATGGCACGCAGGCAGTGATTTTTTCAAGGGTTTATAAAGAGCAAAATCACAGAGGATGGAATATTCAATTGCAGGGTTTTAGCCAATGCAAGCAAGGCACAGTACAGAAGCTGAATCTAGGCAGTTAGCAAGACAAAGCAATGGGTACAATAATATTTCCCACGGGACTTTCCAGGTTGATATAGCAACGATCAAGTAGAAGGGAATGGGGTCATGATGACCCTAGTTGAGTACATGTTAGAGAATGGTTACTAACGTCTAGACAATCAATCTCTGACAAGGTATTTGCCCAGGAAAAATGGAAACCAAAGAGAGCAATTTTACATTGTATAGGAATTGCTGTTTTTATGCTGTCAAGCGTATTATGCTAGGTAACGATTAATGGGTACACAGGCAGGACTTTCTGTATTCTATTATTTCTGAGAAACAGAACTATTTCTCGGAACTCCTAAGATGGCTGCTGAAGAACAAGATGGAGTCCCTTTAGTTCTCTTATCACAATTTGAGCCTAGGAGTTAGAGACCAACCTGGGTAACATAGTGAGACCCGTCTCAGAAAAAAGGGCTGGGTTGTGGCTCGGTGGTAGAGCACTTGCCTAGCACGTGCACGGCCTGGGTTTGATTCTTAGCACCACATAAAAATAAACACATTGTGTACAACTAAAGCAAATAAATAAATATTTAAAAAAATCCCTAAAGGCTATCATAAGAAAATACTCGACAGTGAAGGAAGAGAGAATGACTGGTGTGAATGTGTATATCTCTATATCTGTCTATCGATCTATCCATCTATCTATCAATAGATCAATCTTCTTTTTACTGAGCAAATAGGTAACCTTACAAGGATAGAAGTTCAGCATTCAACAGTTCTAAACCACAGAAGCCATAGAGGCAAACAAAAGTTGTGAAAGCAGTGAACAGTATCTCAAGGCAGAATAATTAATATGATGTTTTAGGGGATGTAGGAGAGGAAAAACTTCTCTCTTAGTTAAGTGACGGGGGTCTGCAAATTAAACCGATAAGACATTAACAGAAAAAAAAGGTTTGTAGTATGCATATGGGACCTGACAGAAGTAGTAGCTGGCTTATTAAATCCATAAAGTTAAAGGCTTATATCCCTAACTAGTAGGGGAAAAAGAATAGGGAGATACAGCTTCTGTGAGAAGAAATAGGTTTCTTTAGAAAAGACAAATGAGTTTTTAGAATTGAAGGGAAATAAGAAAGTTTGTAAGAGCCTTTAATGAGGAAGTAGCTAAGATGGCAGCCGGCTGAGAGCCAAGAGGAGGCGTTTACTTGTTTACACCTGACCTTAATGTAATTGACTAAGAATCTTTCTGTGCCTGTGGGCACTGCGTACCGCATCTGTAAGTTGAGCTTGTGACATGTGTATGCTTGTTAAGGTAAAGAGTATTTAAGAGACTGTGGGGGAATCAGGGGGGATAGGAGAGAGAAGATAGAGAAATGAGAGAAGAAGGAGCAATAAAGGAACCACTCATTCCCAGTCTGCCTCTGATTTCTTTCCCGTGGTATCGTTGCCTTAGGCGGCAACAAAAGTTTGTGGAAATCTCTTGTCTGCACAGGTATCAGTGATCTCTCCATCTCATTCAGGGCCATGAGATAAAAGGGTACTAATGGAAGGATTATTTTCATTTTTCTTCCTGGGATTAGACCTGCCCCCCCAAAAGGGAATTTGTGGCAGCCTCATTTCCCACAAGTTACTGCTTTTAAAAAGTCTGCTTAGGGAAGGTCCTTGATAACTGATAGCAATGCAAGTGATTCTTTCCATATGGAGGGGCGATTTATTTTCTTTTCTTCCTCTTCTGAAAAGGCCGGTTTTGCATATATTGAAAAATTAATTTCAGCATTCCTGACTGCCTGTACAAGTGTTGTCCTTTGAGTTCTCCTCTGAACTGGCTGTAATATTTTACTGGGTCACTCATTAATGAGTGAAATTCTTTGATGAATTAAAGTCTTTGATGTGGGGTCATTTGATATTTGTGTGAGAGTTATGATCTTACATTACAAAAATAGGAACAGTGTTCTCTAGTGGATTTTATTCACTGGTTACTCTCTCAAAGCCTATCAGCAAAGGAGGAGGTGGAAATACCAGGTTCAGAAATCAGTAATTCCCTCATGGATTTTTATTTTTCATAATTGCTGAAAATAATGCTCTTAAAATCTAATGGCATGTGATATAAATTATTCATACCTATGTGTTACATGTTTAAATTCCATCTATTTGTCAAGGTTGAACTTAAAATTTTAACAATTAGTTTTTGCCTTCTGTATTTGGATGTCTGTTATTATAAATAAATAAAACAAACTGTTTTCTCCATTAGACTTAAAAGAAGGAAGTTGGCTATTTACCAAATAAAATAGTAATGATTTATTTATAACCATCTCAAGTGAAGTCAATAGTGTAGAGATGCAGAAGTTATGAATATCAGACTTTTGTTGTGATAAATCTACAAATTAGTTTAGATTGTGAGTATATGTTTGTGGTGTAGGTTCTATTATTGACAGGCTGAAACTGAGGAAATTAACAAATAAGTGCAGTTTTAGGGTTACAAAACCTATAAACTGGGAACTGGAATTTTTTTGTTTTTGTAGTGGGGATTGAACCCAGAGGTGTTTTACCATCGAGTCACATCCTCAGTCCTTTTTATTTACTTTTTAAAAATTCCAGACAGGGTCTCACTAAGTTGCTTAGTTGCTGAGGCTGGCCTCGAACTTGTGATCATCCTGCCAAAACTTTGCAAGTCTCTGGGATTGTAGGCCTGTGCCATCACACTTGGCTGGAGCTGGAACGTTTTTAAATGAACAGAAGTAATTTTGGACATAATTTTAGCATGGCTTGTTTGGACTGTAAGAAGGATAGACCTGAGTAGTCTTTCATCATTTCCCAAATTGTTGGGACAATGTTCTATGTGATTTTTTTTTTTTTTGTGCCTTTAGTCCTTTATTGAATTACTTACAGCTCCTCTAACAATTTTCTTTTTTTTAAAAAAAATATTTATTTATTTGCTTTTAGTTGTACACAATGAGTTTTTACGTGGTGCTGAGCATCGAACCCGGGCCACGCACGTGCTAGACGAGTGCTCTACTGCTGAGCCACAACCCCAGCCCACAATTTTCTTTTTTTGAACAAACAAATTCAGAAAGTCAAGTTATTCTTCAGTAAAAATTCTTGGAAATTTCAATTATACTTAGAAAAGAAAAAAAATGTAGTTGTCTGGAAATCCTTTCAGAATCTGTACATTATTCTAATAGCTTTTTTTCAATAATTACATTCTAAGTTTTATGTCAGAAATTTGCCAAAATTGAGAAAAAAAGCTTGGGCTACAATAATTCAGGTCAATTTAATACTTAGTATTCATTATTGATACAGTGTGTATATCCATGTATTTGAAACACTGAAAGTTCTTGAGAAAGCTTTCACCTGTGACAACTTTAAATGCTTTAGAAATGAGGTCACTTGAGTCATAATTTAAGAATTTCTAGTGGATACCACTACTGAGAAGCAAGAATATGGAAAGAACAATGAAGAAACAGAATTGGAAAGTGGAAAATAAAATTACTTTGCATGACCTTTCTAGTTATATCTCCCAATTCAAAAGTGGTATAAGAAATTAATGACAAAGATTTACTGTGTATGGCATGAAGTCTTAACTTTCATAGTTCAGCTAGTACATCCTGGACTTGTCTCAAATTATTCCTTCTAAGTCTTTCTGATATTGAGGTTTGGAAAAAAACATCAATCATTGAGTTACTGCTGAGATTGATAGCTACAAATCTGTAGAGAAATAAACAATTTGTTCCTTTGGATGATGCCAAATTGATTTAGGGAATAATGAAACTCAGCAGCAGAGGTAACCCTGGAAAAGGGGAGAAAACAGAAAGTAGAGAAGCAAAATTTTAATTCTTAATGTGTTCCCAGCCTGCAATTTTTTTGTATATACATATATTTTAGTTGTAGACAGACACAATACCTTTATTTTATTTATTTTTATGTGGTGCTGAGGACCAAACCTTGTGCTTCACACAGGCCAGGAGAGCACTCTACCACTGAGCCACAACCCCAGCCCCCTCCAGTTCTTTTCTTTTTCTTTTTGTTAACATTTTAATATATACTACTGGATTCCAAATTCACACCCTTTTTCACAGCCCATTCAACTATTTTAAAAACATATGATACCTGGTATTACCCCCATCCAAGCAAATACATAAACAGACAAAGAAAGAAGTGTATTAGTCATCTACAACTAAATAAAGATTAGCACACCAAATAGCCAACATAATTGCATTCAGGATGAAATCATTTGAAGGGAACTCAAATTCCTCTCCAAGATTAACAACAACAGTGAGGGAGATCACAACATAATTCAAATTTAGGAAAAATAACTAATTAAGTTTTTTTTTTTTAAGGAAATAGTATTTATTTTTCTTCTAAGTTGTTATGTATGACAGCAGAATGCATTACAATTCATATTACACATATAGAGCACATTTTTACATATGTCTGGTTGTATACAAAGTATATTCACTCTGTTCGTGTCTTCAATAGGCATCCAAGAAATGCATAAAATATTCTGTTTTCAAATAATTCTGAGAGGAAGTATAAAGTGGTTAAGAGTAGGTACTTCAGAGTCAGGGTATCTGGATTTGAATTACAGCCTTTAATTCCCTTGTTAATTCCCTTGATACTTTCACTTCCTCTCTTTTTGTTATTTAACCTTTGTCTTCCTTTGCACTAGTACTGCTTCATAGGGGTTTTGAATAGTAAATGAGTGAACATCTGTAAAGCACTTAGAATAGTGACATACTAATTGTTCAGTGATTATAACAATAATTATTCTTAATGGGAAACACTGTATATGTGATCTGATTTTTGGAGGCTTACACTATATAGTCTTAGCATATTAAGGGCTCTAAGGAAGGCCTGAGTAACAAAATCTATCTTCCTCCAAATTATTGTGAAGCATTGGCACAATTGATCAAGAAAAAAAAAAAAAAAAAGAAACAGCTAAAGGGGCTGGGGTTGTGGCTCAGCAGAAGAGCACTCGCCTAGCATGTGCGCGGTCTGGATTCGATCCTCAGTACCACGTAAAGAATAAGGGCACATCCTGGGAAGATGGCCGACAGGAGGGAGGTGCTCTCTGGACATAGTTACTAAAAGACGCTTAGTAGGAAGTTTGAGCGTGTTACTAGCAATTCTCTTGCAACTGAAAGGGAGCTGAGACATTCGTGCACCTCTGGACGGTGAAATACAACGATCTCCGGACCACGACGGTCAGGGGCAGAGTTGGAGTGGTCCACAGTCCAAAGCAGCGCTGACTGCGCTGCAGGTGCAGCCCGAAGCAGCCGCCCGATAACATTGCGGCAAGGGGACGATCCACACAGTGGCTTTGAAACCAATCAGTGAGGAAGGATAGAAAGGAGCCTAGAAGCACGAGCGGTGTCCATGTAGATCTCTTTCACACAACTTGCCAAGCCGATCCTGCGTGCTCTGGAGTGATACAAAGGTCTGCAGAACTGATGTTGAGTGGGAGGAGAGCACCGCCATCTTTGAGGAATACAGTGGCTGACCCAGACAAAGGAAAAAGGCAGAAAGGAAGAACAGCTGCAGACATCCAGGGAGCCGCCAACGCTCTGAGAACAGCGCACACCTGAGTGAGGCTCGGGTAACCAGCAGGGGAGGGTGTGTCTGAGGCCAGCGCAGTGGCCCCAAGAAGCTAAAACTGTGGGTGGGCGTGGGGAAAGTGTGCCTTCTGGAGGGTCCCTTTCCTGGTGCCATTCATCTGCTGACACACAACCCCCCTGAGCCATTCTTCGGCTGGGACATTCTGCCACTGGCCAAAGGTGCAGCCTTGACTCCACTAACAGGATCGCTGACTGTCTAGATGTGATCCGATACAATTGGCTTAAACTGGAAAGGAAAAAGAGGGCTTCCCAGGGTCCGTTTTGTTTGAGACTTGTTACTGGGTTCGACTTTTTTTTTGTTAGTTTGCTTGTTTTGTTGGTTTTCTGTTTTTTCTTTCTTCTTTTTTTTGTTTTGCTTTGTTTTTTGCATTGATTGTCAGTGGTTTGTTTGCTTCTGCTCCTCTTTTCTTTCCTTCTTTTCTTCCTTCTCACTTTTGCATCTTTTCTTCTTCCTTCATCTTTCCTATTTACACCCTGCCAGTGCATACTAAACAGAGGCAAAAACAAGTTATATGCAGAATTTGGGATTTCTAGAACGGGTGCAATTGAACTGTATAGCAAAACGGTGTTATATATAGTTCACTCTCTATTTTCGTGACTCTCTCTCTCCTCTCTCTTACACCAATTCCTACTCTTTTGTCATTTTTTTTTTCTTTTCCATCTTACTTTATTTCTTCTCTCAACAGCTGCATAAGTTAGGTTTATATATAAATTGGTCTTTCCACGTAATTGTTCACTCCATTCTCTTTCCTCTCTCGTCTACTGATACTAAACCACTTCCATAGAACTCTCTTTTCATACTTTCTAAGAAAGAACAATTCAAGACAATCACTTTTTTCTTCCTAAACATAGAACCTCTGTGTTCAATACTTGAAGCTATAAAACCCCATCAGAAGTGTACAGAGTAAATTGGAAACAATATCTGGGTTAACTAAATCTGTACATTGTGATCAAACTTGGATTTTCTGAATAGAAAATGTTAGATTTTAAAGTGTAAAGGAATTATAAGGGGATCTGATAGCATTGTACTATAGGAGCAACATAAGGCTTTAAGGTAAAATTGAAATAGTCAAGGTCCCACAGTGCAGGAAGAAAAGACACACAAGCAACATGAAAAAACAAGGGAAGAAAGTGACACAAACAAATCAAGATACCTCATCAGTAGATTCCATGGCAAGCACAGTTGGTGAAATGCCAGAGATGGAATTTAGAAATCACATATTCCAAATGTTTTTGGAACTTAAGAATGAACTAAAAAATGAGATGAGGTATAAGCTGCCTGTCATGGCCAGCCACAGACCACCGTGGGAGAAAAACTCGGAGGCAGAGTAAAGCTATTACTACTTTTACTTCTACTTTCTTAGAGAGAACTTAGAGAGAGATTAGAAAGAAAGATTTTTAGAGAGAAAGATTAGAGAGAGCTTTTCTTCTTGTCTTCTTAGCTTCTTCTTGTCTTCTTAGCTTAGAGAGAGAGAAAGAAAGATAGAGAGAGCTTAGCTTAGAGAAAGATTATTTTTTAGAGCTTCTTTCTTCTTTCTTCTTTCTTCCTCGGGAGCCTCGGCCTAACTCTGACCAGCCATTACTTCTTCTATCTGGTTTCTCTTCTGTAACTGCTCTGCCTACGTTCTGGCCGCTCTGATTCTTTTCTTCTCCGACCTGAACTCTTCTTCTGACCGACCGAGCGACTGCACGACTGACTGAATGAATTCGTTCTCCGTTCTCCTAACTCCGACCGCTTTCACCCGGTTATATACCTTTAGCTTTGCGGGTGCCTCAAGTGCATTTACAGGTGCGTCATATACATATCAGGTGGAACTTATGGCTTCCAGCCAGCCGCAATAGCCCTTCCTAATGAGGGCTCCTTCAATGAGGGAGCAAATACAGGTGGCAAAAGATCATTTTTTAAAAAAATATTTATTTACTTTAGTTATACACAATGCAATGCATTTATGTTTACGTGGTGCTGAGGATCGAACCCGGGCTGCGCACGTGCTAGGTGAGCGCTATACCGCTGAGCCACAACCCCAGTCCGCAAAAGATCATTTTGACAAAGAACTCCAAAAACAAATACAGGAAGTAAAAGATTACTTCAATAGGGAAATAGAGGCTCTAAAGAGAAACCAAACAGAAATTCCAGAAATGAAAGAAGCAATAAACCAAAATAAAAGTTCAATTGAAAGCATCACCAACAGAGTAGACCACTTGGAAGAAAGAACCTCAGACAATGAAGACAAAATATATATCCTAGAGAAGAATTGAGATTACACAGCAAAACTCGTAAGAAATCAAGAACATAACATCCAACAATTATGGGACAACATAAAAAGACCAAACTTAAGAGTGATTGGCGTAGAGGAAGGGGCAGAGTTTCAAGCCAAAGGAATGAGTAATCTATTTAACGAAATAATTACAGAAAATTTCCAAACTTGAGGAATGAATGGGAAAACCAAGTTCAAGAGACTTACCGAACACCAAACAAACAAAATCACAACAGATCCACACCAAGACATATTATAATGAAAATGCCTAATATACTGAGCAAGGAGACAATACTAAAAGCCACAAGAGAAAGGAAGCAGATTACATATAGGGGGAAACCAATCAGACTATTTTCAGATTTTTCAGCCCAGACCTTAAAAGCAAGAAGATCCTGGAATAGCATATTTCAAGCTCTGAAAGAAAAGGGATGTCAACCAAGAATCTTATATCCAGCAAAATTGAGCTTTAGATTCGAAGATGAAATAAAAACCTTCCACGACAAGCAAAAGTTAAAAGATTTCACAACTCGAAAACCAGCACTTCTGAACATCCTGGGCAACATTTTTCATGAAGAAGAAGAGAAAAATAACAACGAAAATCAACAAAGGGAGATATTAAACTAAGGGAAATACCAACCAGAAGAGAAACCAAATCAAGCTAAAGACCATTAAAAAAAAAAAAATGGATGGGAATAAAAATCACATCTCAATAGTAACCCTGAATGTTAATGGCCTAAACTCGCCAATCAAAAGACACAGATTATCAGAATGGATTAAAAGAAATGACCCAACAATTTGCTGTCTCCAACAAACACACCTTGTAGAAAAAGACATCAACCGACTGAAAGTGAAAGGCTGGGAAAAGTCTTATCACTCACATGACCTGCGGAAGCAAGCAGGGGTTTCCATTCTCATATCAAATAAGGTAGACTTCAAACCAAAACTAATCAAGAGGGACAAAGATGGATATTTCTTACTACTTAAGGGAACCATTCATCAACAGGATATAACAATCATAAATCTATATGCCCCAAATAATGGAGCACCTACATTCATCAAACAAACTCTTGTCAAGTTCAAGAGTAAAATAGACCACAACACAGTTATTCTAGGGGACTTCAACATACCTCTCTCACCAATGGATGGATCATCCAAACAAAAGCTAAACAAAGAAACTTTAAGCCTCCTTAAAATAATTAATAATTTAGACCTAACGGACATATATAGAATATTTCATCCCTCAGTAAACGAATACACTCTTTTCTCAGCAGCACATGGCTCCTTTTCCAAAATAGACCATATATTATGTCATAAGGAAACTCTCAGCAAATATAAAAAAATAGAGATACTACCCTGCATTCTATCAGACCATAAAGGGATGAAATTGGAAATCAATGACAAAACAAGGAATAAGAAAAACTACTCCAACAACTGGAAGCTAAACAACATGCTACTGAATGAACAAGGGGTTGAAGAAGACATCAAAGAGGAGATTAAAAAATTCCTAGAGGTAAATGAGAACACAGATACATCGTATAGAACTCTCTGGGACACTATGAAGGCAGTAGTAAGAGGAAAATTCATTGCACTGAGTTCATTCCTTAAGAGAAAAAAAACCCAACAAATAAATGACTTAACATCACACCTCAAAGCACTAGAAAAAGAAGAACAGGCCAACACCAAGAGTAGGAGAAGACAGGAAATAATTAAAGTCAGAGCAGAAATTAATGAAATTGAGACTAAGGAAACCATTCAAAGAATTGACAAAACTAAAAGTTGGTTCTTTGAAAAAATAAAATTGGCAGACACTTACTGATGCTAACAAAAAGAAGAAGAGAAAAAACTCAAATTACTAACATTTGTGATGAAAAAGGGAATATCACAACAAAGACCTCAGATATACAGAAGATAATTAGAAATTACTTTGAAAACTTGTGTTTTAATAAAACAAAATATTGAAAACTTTGACAGATTTCTAGAGTCGTATGATTTGACTAAACTGGAACTGGAGGCTATACACAACTTAAACAGATCGATTACAAGCGAAGAAATAGAAGACGTCATCAAAAAGCTACCAACAAGGAAAAGTCCAGGACCTGATGGGTTTACAGCCGAGTTCTATAAGACTTTCAAAGAAGAACTAATACCAATGCTCTTCAAACTATTTCAAGAAATAGAAAAAGAGGGAGCTCTTCCAGACTCTTTCTATGAGGCCAATATTACATTAATTCCAAAGCCAGGCAAAGACACATCCAAAAAAGAAAACTTCAGGCCCATATCTTTAATGAACATAGATGCAAAAATCCTCAACAAAATCCTGGCAAATCGGATACAAAAACATATCAAAAAGATAGTGCACCACGATCAAGTGGGGTTTATCCCAGGGATGCAAGGCTGGTTCAACATTCGGAAATCAATAAACATAATACATCACATCAATAGACTTATTTAAAGATAAAAATCACATGATCATCTCAATAGATGCAGAAAAAGCATTTGACAAAATACAACATCCCTTTAATGTTCAAAACACTGGAAAAACTAGGAATATCAGGAACATATCTCAACGTTATTAAAGCTATTTATGCAAGGCCCCGAGCTAACGTTATCTTAAATGGAGAATAATTGAAAGCATTCCCTCTAAAAACTGGAACAAGACAGGGATGTCCCCTTTCACCACTGCTATCTAACATAGTACTGGAAACTCTGGCCAGAGCAATTAGACAGACGAAAGAAATTAAAGGGATCAAGATAGGAAAAGAAGAGCTCAAATTAGCACTATTTGCTGATGACATGATAATCTACCTAGAAGACCCAAAAAAACCGTACCAGAAAACTTTTACAACTAGTAAATGAATTTGGCAGAGTTGCAGGATACAAAATCAATACACATAAGTCAAAGGCATTTTTGTACATCAGCGACAAAGCTTCTGAAAGGGAAGTGATGAAAACTACCCTATTTGCAATAGCATAAAAAAAAATAAAATACCTGGGAATCAACTTAACAAAAGAGGTGAAAGACCTGTATAACGAAAATTATAGAACACTAAAGAAAGAAATCATAGAAGAACTCAGAAGATGGAAAGACCTATCTTGCTCTTGGATAGGTAGAATTAATATTGTCAAAATGTCCATACTACCAAAAGCATTATACAGACTTAATGCAATTCCAATCAAAATCCCAATGTCATTCTTCAAAGAAACAGAAAAAGCAGTCATGAAATTCATCTGGAAAAATAAGAGACCCAAGCCGGGCGTGGTGGCACACGCTTGTAATCCCAGCACTTGGGAGGCTGAGGCAGGAGGATCGCGAGTTCAAAGTCAGCCTCAGCAATGGCGAGGCATTTAGCAACTCAGACCCTGTGTCTAATAAAATACAAAAAAGGGCTTGGGATGTGGCCCAGTGGTCGAGTGCCCCTGACTTCAATCCCTGGTACCAAAAAAAAAAAAAAGAGAGAGACCCAGAAGAGCCAAATCAATCCTGAGCAAGAAAAGTGAAGCAGGTGGCATCACCATACCAGACTTTAAATTATACTATACAGCAATAGTAACAAAAACAACATGGTATTGGCACCAAAACAGACTGGTGGACCAATGGTACAGAATTGAGGACACAGAGACTGATACATATAATTTCAGCTCTTATATTAGACAAAGGCGGCAAAAATGTACAGTGGAGAAAGGATAGCCTCTTCAACAAATGGTGCTGGGAAAACTGGAAATCCATATGCAACAAATTGAAATTAAACCCTTATCTCTCACCATGCACAAAACTCAATTAAAAGTGGATCAAGGACCTAGGAATTAGACCAGAGACAATACACCTAATAGAAGAAAAAGTAAGCTCCATTTTCCAACATGTCAGATTAGTTCCTTAATAAGAATCCTGTAGCGCAGAATTACTACCAAGAATTGATGAATGGGATAGATTTAAACTAAAAAGCTTCTTCTCAGCAAAAGAAACAATCAGTGAGGTGAATAGAGAGCCAACTAATTGGGAACAAATACATGCACATCAGATAGAGCACTAATTTCTAGAATACATAAAGAACTCAAAAAACTTAACACCAAAAAAACAAATAACCCAATCAATAAATGGGCTAAGGAATTGAGAAGACACCTCTCAGAAGAAGATACACGATTAATCAACAAATACATGAAAAAATTCTCAACATCGCTGGTAATTAGAGAAATGCAAATCAAAACTACTCTAAGATTTCATTTCACTCCAGTCAGAATGGCAGCTATCAAGAACACAAGCAACAGCCGGGGCGCAGCTATCAAGAACACAAGCAACAGCCAGGCGCGGTCGCGCATGCCTGTAATCCCAGCACTTTGGGAGGCTGAGGCAGGAGGATAGCGAGTTCAAAGCCAGCCTCAGCAATGGCGAGGCACTTAGCAACTCAGTGAGACACTGTCTCTAAATAAAATACAAAAAAAAAAAAAAAGGCTGGGGATGTGGCCCAGAGGTCGAGTGCCCCTGAGTTTAATCCCTGGTACCAAAAAAAAAAAAAAAAAAAAAAAAAAAAACCCAAAGAACAAAACAAAACACAAGCAACAATAAATGTTGGAGAGGATGTGGGGAAAAAGGCACACTCATACATTGCTGGTGGGACTGCAAAATGGTGCAACCGTTATGGAAAGCAGTATGGAGATTTCTTGGAAAACTGGGAATGGAACCACCCTATGACCCAGCCATCCCACTCCTGGTTCTATTCCCAAAGGACTTAAAAAACAGCATATTACAGTGACACAGCTATCTCGATGTTTGTAGCTGCGTAATTCACAATAGCTAGGATGTGGAACCATCCTAGATGTCCCTCAGTAAATGAATGGATTAAGAAAATGTGGTATATACGCACAATGGAATTTTACTCAGCAATAAAAGAAAATAAAAGAATGGCATTTGCAGGTAAATGGATGAAGTTGGAAGACATAATGCTAAGTGAAGTTAGTCAGTCTCAAAAATCCAAGTACCAAATGTTTTCTCTGATATAAGGAGGCTAGTTCACAGTATTGTTGGATGGGGGTACATAGGAGGATTAGAGGAACACTAGAATGGTCAAAGGGAAGGGAGGGGAAGGGAGGGAGGGGGAGAAAAAAAAAAGAAAAAGAACGTGGTTGAATGAGACGGATATCATTTTCCTAAATGCATGATTGAAGACCTGAATTGTACGAATATACTTTGTATACAAACAGTTGTATGTAAAAAGATGCTATATCCGGGCACTATGAATTACAATTATTATGAATTAAAAAATAAATTAAAGAAAAGAATAAGGGCATTGGGTACAACTAAAAACAAACAAATAAATTTTTTTTTTTTTTAAAAAGAAGAATCAGCTAAAGCTTTCATGTCTTAAGAAATGAAACTTTTAAAGATGTGGGTGAAGAATTTTAAATTATTTACATTAATTCCCCCTAGGTTTACCATGCAATAGCTTTTCAAGTATGCCTATTTTTAAAAATCTATTTTTTCCACTTTTTAAAAAATTGGTGCATTTTAGTTGTATATAATGGTGGGATTTGTTATTACATATTTGTACATGCATACAATATAACAATATAATTTGGCTAATATCACTCCCCAGTATTTTCCATTTCCCTCTCTTCCTTCCCTGGTGTCCTTTCCTCTATTCTCAAGAATGCCTGTTAAGATCATTTCAGGCAGTTTGAGAAGTACTCACCTAATTGTCCTAGGACCTGGGAATTTATTAAAGGATAAGTGGCAGTTCTGCTTTAGGGTTTGGCCTTGTAAGAGCTGATGATCTCTGGTATAAGCTGATGACTTAGCTTCTCTAAGTTTCTTTTTGACAGCCTATAAAGCTCTAAACCACCTCTGTCCAATAGAACTTTCTGTGAAGATGGACATTTTCTTCATCTTCACTGTAGTCTGTTAGCCTGTAGCTACCAAGTGTGGCTATCACGCACTTGCAGTGTGACTAGTACATCTGTGGAACTAATTCTTTAATTTTAATTGGGTAAAATAAAAATTTAAGGAGCCACATATACTTGGTGGCTGCCATATTGGTAAATAATTTGGATCCCATTTACTTTTCTTACCTTACATACTTTTACTTTCTACTCTGCACTTACACTGACCGCTTCTGCTTTTTCACCAACATGGCTGGTCCTTATTGCCTCCCCTGCACCTTTAGACACCTAATTCCATTTCTATCTGCACGGTCAACTTCTTTACTTCCTTCTGATTTGTTAGTCTTTTTTTTGTTTTTTAATATTTATTTATTTACTTTAGTTGTACACAATGCAATGCATTTATGTTTACGTGGTGCTGAGGATCGAACCTGGGCCGCGCACGTGCAAGGCGAGCGCTCTGCCGCTGAGCCACAACCCCAGCCCTGATTTGTTAGTCTTTAATCTGGTCTTTGATCACTGGTCTAATTAGGTGCAGCCTGGGTAGGAGGACTTTTTCCCCTGTAGAAGCTCAGGGCTTTGCAAGACATAAAGAACTGCCTAAAGCCTAATTTTCACAGATGGAGTCAGTGTTTTATTTATTTATTTATTTATTTATATTTGGTACCAGGGATTGAACTCAGGTGCACTGGGCCACATCCCCAGCCCTTTTTTTTGTATTTTATTAGAGACAGGGTCTCACTGAGTTGCTAAGTGCCTTGCCATTGCTGAGGCTGGCTTCGAACTCATGATCCTCCTGCCTCAGCCTCCCAAGTGCTGGGATTACAGGCGTGCGCCACCACGCCCGGCAGTGTTTTATTTATTTATTTTTAACAAGCCACTTATTTTGTTATTCTCTGGATTTTTAATCTATAGTGCCTATGAGCTTGCCTGCCATATAAATAATCTTATTGTGGGCTGGGGTTATGGCTCAGTGGTAGAGTACTTGCCTACTATTTGTGAGGCAGTGGGTTCAATTCTCAGCACCACATAAAAAAATAAATAAATGTAATACAGGTATTGTGTCCATTTACAACTAAAAAAATTTTAAAAAAATCTTATTGTTGTGGAACCCCCCTTTTTAGCCCCACCCCTCTTTTCAGTTTAACCGCTTCTTTTTGCTTCTGTAAAATGCTTGGCTTAAAGGTAATAGAAGCCAAACTGCTGTGACTCCATTTTGTTATCAGCTGCCTCAAACTATTGCAAGTCTCCTGCCACGGGGGACAAAGAAAGAATAAGCCCGGGCATGTTAAGCCAGCCCACACACAATAAGATAAGGTAAAAGCAGGGCCCTGCAGGGCCCTGCAGTGAGTTTGAGTAACCATTAGCACATTCCATTGCTCTGAGCACAGCCTCCACCAATGAAAACCCCTTTAGTCACGCACAGGCTCCCCCTGGCCAATTGCAGTGTGACAAGACACCCTAGCTGTAAATATGGCCAATCAGGTTAACCCCCTCCCTCTCCTTGCTTCAACCCCAATAAAAGACTCGCCCCTCCTGAGTTCAGGGCTCTCAGTACAGATCCAGTGTGTTGGTGAGGTCTGAGAGTCCAAGCTTAAGCCCGAATAAAGGCTCTTTGTCTTTGCATACACTCCGGATTCCTTGCTGGTCTTTGGGGGTCCCTTCTCTGGGCATTACAATTGTATTCTAGCTCTGGAGTCCTTGCCTAACCTAAGGCCACAAGTTTTAGCTCTTAACATTTTGACCCATTCCCCACCTCCACCTATCTTATTTCCTTTATTCCACTGTTGGCCAGGTTGCACTGCAGGACATACCCCTTTTAAAAAAATGTTTCTTTTGTTTCTATTTAACTTTCTTTTAGATGAATCAAATTTTAAAATGATTTTATTATTTTCCTGTTAACTTGTTAATTATGTTTTCAGTCATAATTTCCTTGACTTGATTATATTATAGTGCAAATCCTTGATTTAATATAGTCTAATAAAATTAATAGTTTCACTTTTTACCTGGGTCTGGTAGAACCTTAGAACCTTGATAAAATATGGCATATAGTCTAGCCACATCTGCATCCTCAGTACTTTATAAAATGCAGAATCTCAGGCCCCACTGTGAACGTGTTGAATCTGAATCTGTCTTTTAACACAATCCTCAAGTGATTTACCTATACATTCAGGCTTGAGAAACTATTATAGAACTTTAGCTCTATTTCCAACCTTCTACTTATTCTGCCATAAATATTTTAAGCTTCACATTACAGTTATTATTTTGTATGTATGATATTCATTTATATGTACCCTTTCTAGTATTATTCATTCTCTCTTGCATTTCCTTTTTCTCTCTGGAATAGTTTTCTTTCATTGTTTCCTTTAACATTTCTTTTAATGTAGGCCTGCTGTTAATTCCCTGTTTTGATTGATCAAATTTTATTTTACTTTTATTTTTTAAATTGAGATATATTTCACATATCACAAATTGCACCATGTTAAAGTGTACAGTCCAGTGGTTTTTAGTGTAGTCACAGTGTTATACAATAATCACCAGTGTCTAATTCCAAAACGTTGGATTACTCTCAAAAGAAATTCTGTGTCATTAGGAGTCATTCCCCATTTTTTTTAATATTCTTTTTTAGTTGTAGATGAACACAATATCTTCATTTATTTATTTTTATGTGGTGCTGAGGTTCGAACCTAGTGCCTCACATGTGTGAGGCAAGTGCTCTACCACTGAGCTACAGCCCCAGCCCCTTCCCCCATTAAAAAAAATTATTTTTTAGTTGTAGGTGGACATAATACCTTTAATTAATTAATCAATTAATTAAATATTTATTTTTTAGTTGTAGTTGGACACAGCACCTTTATTTATTTATACGTGGTGCTGAGGATCGAATCCAGGGCTGCGCAAGTGCTAGGCGAGCGCTCTACCGCTGAGCCACAACCCCAGCCCTATTTATTTATTTTTTATGTGGTGCTGAGGATTGAACCCAGTGCCTCACATGTGCTAGGCAAGCGCTCCACCACTGAGCTACAATCCCAGGGCCCCCCATTTCCCCCTTTTGCTAACCCCTGATAACTACTAATCTGCCTTCTGTCTCTATGGGTTTGGTTATTATGAATATTTAACATAAATAGAATCATATAATATGTGCAGTCCTGCATACTTTGTGTCCAGAGCTTCTTCTACTTCACATTTGGTATTTACAGGGTTACGTGTTGTAATATATATCGGTATTTCATTTTTTGTGGTTGAATAATGCTCCATTGTATGTTTTGTCACATTTTGTATATTCATCAATTGATGGACATTTGGATTGTTTTCCCTTTTTGGCTGTTATAAGTAATGCCTCTCTCAACATTTGTGTACTAGTTTTTTTTTTTGTACTAGAGATTGAACCCAGGGACGTTTAACCACTGAGCCACATCCCCAGTCTTTTTTAAAATATTTTATTTAGAGACAGGGTCTTGCTGAGTTTTTAAGTGCCTCGCTAAGTTGCTGAGGCTCTTTGAATTCTCAGTCCTTCTGCCTCAGCCTCCTAAGCTGCTGGGATTATAGATGTGTGCCACCGCACATGGCTACTAATTTTTATGTAGTTTATATTTTCAGTTCATTTTGGTAGATGATCTGGAGTAGACTAAATGTGTCATAAGATAACTTCATCTTTTTGAGGACTTGCCAGACTGTTTCCACAGCAGTTGCACCATTGTATATCCTACCAACAATGTCCTTATTTCACCTTCATTTTTGAAGAATATTTTCTCTGGGTATAGAATTTTATGTTAGGTACTGTTTCAGTTTCCATCATTTCTGTGGAGTATACAGTTGATAACTCATTTGGAGGAAATGTATCTCCCTCTGCTTTAATATTTTCTCTTATTTTTGTGTTTTAGCAGTTTGACTATGATTTATGCAATTGTGATTTTCTTTGTGATATCTTGGGGTTGGATGAAATTCTTTAAGCAGTGAGTTCAATATTCTATAGTTGTTTGTCTTTCATCAGTTTTAGAAAATTTTTGGTCACAAGTTATTCAAAGTTTATGCATGTATTATGTCAAAATGAACTCCTTTATGTATAACTATAATGCACTAATAAAAACATTAAAAAAGATACTCAAACAATGTTCTATTTCCTCATCTTGCCTTCCTTCCAGAATTTCAGTCATATGTGTATTACACCTCTTGAGCATGTTACTTATGTCTTTTTTTTTAAAAAAATCTTTATTTGTTATTTATTTATTTATTTTATGTGGTGCTGAGGATCAAACCCAGGGCCTCACACCTGCGAGGCAAGCGCTGTACCACTGAGCTACAGCCCCAGCCCCCTACTTATGTCTTTAATATGCTCATCTTACCCAACCTCTTTTTTTTTCTGTGCTTCAGTTTGGGTTTTTTTTGTTTTTTTTGGTACCGGGGATTGAACTCAGGGGCACTTGACCACTGGGTCACATCCCCCAGCCCTCTTTTATTTAGAGACAGGGTCTTACTGAGTTGCTAAGTGCCTCGCCATTGCTGAGGCTGGCTTTGAACTCACAATCCTCCTGCCTCAGCCTCCCAAAGTGCTGATAAAGGCAAACCTCTTAGCACAACAGTTTGGATATTTTCTCTGGGCTTGTCTTCTATTTTATTAACCCTGTTGTGTAAAATCTTGCTAAACCTAAATCCATTCATATAGTTTTTAATTTCTGGTATTGTATATTTTAGTTTAGTAAGGTACATTGATTGAATTCTTTATTACACGGTCAATTCTCTGGTGAAATTTGTTCATGTCATCTCTGTCTTTTTTATCTTGTGGGGATTGAACCCAGGGGTGCTCTTTCACTGAGCTACATTCCCAGCCCTTTTTATTTTTTATTTTGAGGGTCTTGCCAAGTTCCCCAGGCTGGCCTTGAACTTGTGATTCTCCTGTCTTAACCTTTCAAGTCAATGTGATCACAGGTTTGTGCTGCTGTACTTGGCTTTGAAAAATGTTTTTAGATAGGGCCTTGCTTTGTTGCCAAAGCTGGCCTCGAACTCTTAGGCTCAAGCAATCCTTCTGCCCCTGCCTTGGCCTCTTGAGTAACCGGGACTACCACTGCACCTGGCCTGTTTGTTTTAATAGTGGATAACTAACATGACCTTTATTGACCCATATGGTGCTTTTGTGTGAATTTGAAAATGGCCTATTCCCTAGGCAATACTAGCTTGTGAGTGGAGAGTGACTTTGTGTGATTTAGAAAATGACAACCCTTCCTCTAGTCTTGTTCAGCTCTGGGCCAAATCCAAAGGCTAGTTTCTCAGCCAGATACTCTTAATAGAGTGAACAGATTCTACACTTCTATATGGGTACACTGATAATTAAAAAAGCAAGCTATGCTCTGTTTTTAGAATGATTTTGTATTTTAAAGAAAGTAGGTAATACATGTATCTATTGAAATATCAGATAAAACAAAAGTGGAAAGTCTCTTTTCAATCCCTGATATCCAGTCTTCTAACAATTCTCTGTTGAGGCAGCCTAGTAGTTTATATATTGTTTCTGGTCTACTTAACCCATGTTTCTTTAAGCATGTAAATGTGTATACTGGTGTACATTATTTCCTTCCCCATTTTTCATGAAATATAACTTATTCTGAACATCCTTTCTGCATCTTGATTTTTTTCTTTCTTCCCATATCAATAAATAAAATCTGCCTCATTCATTAGATTGGATTCATAGTATCTATGTTAGTCAGCTTTTTGGTGATGTGACCAAAATACCTGGCTAGAAGAGTTAGAGAAGGAAAAGTTTATTTTGACTCATGGTTGGCTGACTCCATTGCTCTGGGCCCAAGGTGAGGCAGAACATCATAGTGGAAGGGTGAGGTGGAGGGGTGCTGCTCCACTCATGGTGGCCAGGAAGCAGAAAGAGACAGGAAGAGATGTCAGGGGAATTGAACCCTTCCAGGGCACACCCCCAGTAACCTACTCTTCCAGTCATGCCCCACCTGCCTATAGTTAATCACCTAATTAGTCCATTTGAACTAGGATGTACTGATTAGATTACAACTATCTCAATCCAGTCACTCCACCTTCAGATTTTCCTGCAACAACCAGGAACTTTTGGGGGACACCTCATATCCAAACCATAACAGTGTCAAATATATGGATCTATTAAAAATTTTTCATTCTTCTACTTTCTAACATTCAGGTTATTTCTAACCTCATGTTAAATGCTACATAAATATCCTTGTCTGGGTGACTTAGTATCTACAGGTGTTTCTATAGTGGAAATTACTAGAAATGGAAAAATTTCTAGACTTTACAGGATATGCAACTTTTACATTTTTATAGGTATTATAAGTTGTTCTTTTAAGAAATTATATTCACTTACACTTCCACCAACAATTATATGAATGTAACTTTTTCCTTACCCCTTAGCAACAAAGTATATTGTTAATATTTTTCATTAGTAGGAGGATTTAATGCTATCTCATTGAAATTTTAAAAAAAATATTTATTTATTTGCTTTAGTTGTACACTATGCGTTTATTTGTACGTGGTGCTGAGGATCGAACCCGGGCCGTGCACGTGCTAGGCAAGTGCTCTACCACTGAGCCACAACCCCAGCCTCACTGAAATTTAATTTCTTTTTAAAATTTCTTTTGAATGTGGTTGAAAAAATGTGTTTAAAAGCCTTAGGGATTTCTTTCTTTTTTATCTGTCTGTTCATGCCCTTTATCCATTTTTCTTATTGGATTGTCTTTTTTCTCATTGATTTGTAGGGGCCTTTTCTATATAATCGAAATTAGTCCTTTATCATGTGTCACTTTTTTTTTTTTTTTTAAAGTTTAGGGAATTGAACTCAGGGGCAATTAACCAGTGAACAACATCTCCAACCCTTTTTATTTTTTGAGACAGCGTTTTGTTAAGTTGTGTAGAGCTTCGCTAAATTGCTGAGGCTGTCCTCAGACTTGCAGTCCTCCTGCCTCAGCCTCTTGAGTCAGTGGGATTGCAGGCATGTGCCACCAAGCCCAGCTTCGTGTGTTGCTTTTTTAAAAAAGTTGATTTGTTGAGTCTGAGGATACAGCTCAATTGGTAAAGTGTTTTCCTAGCATGTACAAGGTTCTGGGTTTAATCCCCAGCACCACCAAAAAAAAAAGTTGATTTGTTACTCATCTTTTTGGTCTTTTTTTAAACCTATTTTTTCATTCAGATAACTATTATTATTATTATTATTATTTTTGTGGTGCTAGGGAATGAACCCATGGCCTTGCACGAGGCAAGCACTCTACCAACTGAGCTATATCCACAGCCCTACTTTATATTATTATATTTATTGGTCTTTTATGTTTTTTGTGTTTTGTGTTGTACTTAGATCTTCCTCAGGTCTATGTAATAAAAATTTCTTCTGTATTTCCTGTTAAAACTTTAAAAAAAAATCTTTTAAGTTTTAAAATTTTTCCTGTTGCAACTTTTATAATTTTATTTTAAACTTTAATTCTTTGATTCACCTATTTTTTAAAATATTTATTTATTTACTTTAGTTGTACACAATGCAATGCATTTATGTTTACGTGGTGCTGAGGATCGAACCTGGGTCGCACACGTGCGAGGCGAGCGCTCTGCCGCTGAGCCACAACCCCAGCTCTCACCTATATTTTTGATATAAAAGTGATAAGTTTTTTTTCTACATCATTTGCATCAATATTTTTTGTTGTTGTTAATTTTTTTTTTTTTTTTTTTGCCGAGTGCGGTGGCGCACGCCTGTAATCCCAGCACTTTGGGAGGCTGAGGCAGGAGGATCGCGAGTTCAAAGCCAGCCTCAGCAATGGTGAGGCACTTAGCAACTCAGTGAGACCCTGTCTCCAAATAAAATACACAAAAGGGCTGGGGATATGGCCCAGTGGGTGAGTGCCCCTGAGTTCAATCCCTGGTACCAAGGTGGACACAATACCTTTATTTTATTTTTGTGGTGCTGAGGATTGAACCCAGGGCCTCACACATGTGAGACAAGTGCTCTACCACTGAGCCATACCCCCAGCCATGCATCAATATTTTTAATAGGAGATGTGTACTTTGCTTTTCTTGGATGGAATATTTTATATATGTCTGTTAGGTTATTTGGTCTAAGGTATATAGTTCAAATCTAATGTTTTCCTTATTGATTTCTGTCAGATGATCTGTCCATTATTGAAAGCGAGGTATTAAAATCTCCTTCTATTTCTTCATTGCTGCTTATTTCCACTTTAAATGTTAATATTTGCTTTATATGTTTTGGGGCCCTGATGTTGGGTGCATATGTATTTACAATTATCATGTACTCATGGTGAGTTGACTCTTTTATTATTACATAATAATCTTGTGTTTTAGTCAACTCTTTTGCTGCTGTGACTAAAAGACTCGACTAGAACAATTGTAAAGGAGGAAAAGTTCATTTTAGGGCTCACGGTTTCAGAGGTCTCAGTTCATCAATAGCCAGCTCCATTCCTCAGGGCTCAAGGTCAAGGTAAGGCAGGATACCATGGCAGAAGAGTGTGGCAGAGGGAAGCAGCTCACATGATGATCAGGCAGCAGAGAGATCTCCACTTGCCAAATATATACCCCAAAACCACGCCCCCCAATGACCCACTTTCTCTAGTCACACTCCAACTGCCTCTAGTTGATACTCAGTTAATCCCATCAGGTATTCATTCAATGATTAAGGTTAATGCTCTCACAACCCAATAATTTCCCCTCTGAACCCTTTTGTGTTGTCTCACACATGAGCTTTTGGGGTGCACCTCATATCCAAACCATAATACCTTGTTTCCAGTTAGTTTTATTTTTGGGGGGTGGCAAGGAAGAGTACTGGGTATTGAACCCAGAGGCTTTACTACTGAACCACATTCCAGACCTGTTTATTTTTTATTCTGAGGCAGGGTCTTGCAAAGTTGCTAAGCATCTCACTGAGTTGCTGAGGCTGTCCTTGAACTTGTGATCCTCCTGCCTCAGCCTTCCGATCCATTGGGATTACTGGTGTGTGCCTGGCTTCCAGTTACAGTTTTTGACTTAGTCTATGTTTGCTGCTATCCATGTAGCAGTCGCTGCTCTCTTTTGATTTTCATTTGTATGGAATATCTTTTTCTATGCCTTTACTTTTCATTCTATATTTGTCTTTAAAGCTGAAGTCTCTTGTGGGCAGCATACAGTTGGATTTTGTGTTTTTTACTTGCTCAACTACTCTGTGTTTTGATTTGAAAATTTAATGCATTGACATCAAAAGTAATTATTATTAGGTAAGAACTTGGTATTGTTTTCTTGCCCTTTTGTAGATCTTTTGTTCCTTTCTTCCTCTATCTGCCTTTGTGATTTGATGATTTTCTTTAGTGTGCTTTGATTACTTTATCTTTTGTATTCTGCTATTGGTTTTTGCTTTGTAATTACTGTGAGGCTCATATAAACCATAGTTATAACAATCTAATTTAAGTTCATACACAGTGGGGAAAGGATGGTCTCCAGTAAGTGGTGCTGGGAAAACTGGATATCCACAGGCAAAAAAGAAAGAGAAATTGAGTTCTTATCTTACACCGTGCACAAAAATCAATTCAAGCTGGGTATGGGGATGTGCGTATAATCCCAGTGACTTGGGAGGCTGAGGCAGGAGGATGGCAAGTTCAAGGTCAGCCTCAGCAACTTGGTGAGCCCTCAGAAACTTAGCAAGACCCTGCCTCAAAAAAATAAAGGGACTGGGGATTTAGCTCAGTAGTAAAACAGCCCTGGGTTCAATACCTAGTATCAAAAAAAAAAAAAAAAATCAACTCAAATAATTGATGATTTAAACTAAGACCTTCAACTCTAAAACTCCTAGAAGAAAACATAGAGGAAAATCTTCATGACATCTTGCTAGTTATTTTTTAGATACCCAAATCACAGGCAACAAAAGTGTATGGGATTTCATAAAACTAAAATGCTTGTTTACAGCAAGAGAAACAACAAAATAAGAAGACAGTTATGGAGTAGTAGAAAATATTAATAAACCACATACCCAGCAAGGGGCTAATTTTCCAAAATGTAGAAGGAATACATATAATGTAGTGGTAAGGAAACAACAACAAAACCAAGTCCAACAGCAAAAACAAAACAAACAATAAAATACTTGAGTAGACATTTTTACAAAGAAGACAGCCAACAACATCACTATTCATTAGGGAAGTGCAAACCCAAATCACAATGAAATATTACCCCAACCCTACATATATATACACACACACACATATTTTGTTTTTCCCCCTCAGTACTGAGGAGCAAACCCAGGGCCTTACACATGGTAGGCAAATATTCTACCACTAAGATATACACCCAGCCCTAGATCTTCAGTATTTTACCACACATACACATAAATGGTAACTATATGAGGTGATGGATATGTTAATTAGCTTGACCATGTTAATGATTTCACAATGTATATCAAAACATCATATCATATACCTTACATGTATACATTTTTTAAATGTATACATTTTTTTCAATCACACCTTAATAAAGGTAGAAAATTTGTAACAGGGCTAGAACTGTGTATAGTAATTATATGTGGCTGAATATTCTAGCCCATTTGGTTCACATGTTATTGACATTCCCTCTATCCCTACCCCCTTTTTTTCTTTTTTCAGTGCTGAAGGTTGAATTCAGGGCCACATGGATGCTTGACAACCACTCTATCACTGAGTTATACCAATAGTGCCCCCTACTTTATTTTTGAGATGGGGTCTCATTCTATGGTCTAGGCTGTTCTCGAACTCTTGCTCTTAAGTGATTCTCCCATCTCAGCCTCCTGAATAGTTGGGACTATAGGCACGAGCCACCAAATCTGGCTCACCTCTACCCATTTTAAGATGAGTTTGTTAGAGAGTCAGAGGAAAATATTACAATATTCACATATTTCAATATCCATATGCTGCACTTATATGAAATACAGTCACAATATTTTTCTTTTGAAATTTATCATGGAATAAAATAGTTAAATCTTTAAATGAGTATTTGAAATTTATATTTTTCTTTATTTCCTTAAGAAGTGATGTTTATTATGTTTAATTCATAGTCTATGAATTTAATATGGCCATTATTCTAAGTAATATATATTTATGTATACATGTGTATAATATATATATTTATGTATATATGTGTATATTTATCTGAGACATGCAGGGTCTTTTCCCTTTGTATCATGCCAGGTTTATTAATTACAGAGAAGATAAGAGGACTAGGGGATTGATATTTATTATTTTAACTGTATGCAAAAATTGCTATTTCTTAGTCATGTAAGGCCCACACTCTATGTGGCTGAGTAGAAACAAGATGTATTTTAACAAAATAGAAGCTTCCATGGAACAGTTACTATAGTGTATTTTCTCTTAAATTTGTGGACATTTGGTGATGGTGATGGCTATAGAATTCTCCTCTAGTATTATAATCTTTCTGTACTAGTACTAACTCATCCATGATGTTTTTCTTTGATCTTTGAAGCCTTATTAATAGTTAACTTCATTATTTCAAGCAATTTCTAGTCCTGTTAGATGATGCTCTACCAAAAAGTTCCTTTGATCTCATAGTATGTGGTATCTCCTCTCTCAGATTCACAGTGTGCAAATAAAATCTCGTAAGTCTTTCACTGAAGAAGAAATTTAGTTAACTTTGTTCATTCCAGTATCATGAGGACCTAAGGTTTCCTTGGACCATATTTTGGAAGTGTTACTTTATATTGCTATACATGGAGATAATAAAATACATACCTCTATTAATTTAATTGATTCTTGTCTACATTGGCATTGAACCAAAATTATTACTCTGTCATTCTTGCTGACAAGCAGGAATTCTGAGTGGTAGGATCATGCCTTTTTCACTTTGGGCTACTTATGAACTAATTATTCATTTTCTTTTTAAAGTCTGTCATTGCTGTTTTTATGTCATTTCCCTGAATTTTAAGAAATAGAATTGATTTCTACAACTTGTGGCTAGTAGTGTCCTTAAGCAAAGTCATGATAATTGTATTTTCCAAGTGAAATCAGTCTTACATGTATTCAATGTCTTGTATGTTGATTTGATGATGGGACAAAAAAATTAAAAATCAAAAAAGACTATTTAGGAAAATCCTGATTGTTTAGTAAATGTTACATAGTTCATTCATTCACTTTCAAACAATATGTTTCATGATCATTATTTAAAAAAAAACACCTTTAATACATCATTGATTAGCCATTCCAGTGTAAGGAAGTTGAAGGATATAACTTAAACATAGATATTTGAAACTTCTAGAATATTTTAGCATTTTGAATTAATTCTGAAAGTCTGGGACATACTGTCCTTATGAGGAGAAGAACAGTGGTCACATATGTAGAGATTAGATCTGTCTTTGTGGAATTTGTTCTTTTTAGTATAGACGGTTGGTGAGGATTCTGTTATGTTGTGTATATTGGCATACTGCATCAAATCAGATTCATCCTCTTTTTAAATTCATATATATATATACACACATACATGTGTATGCATATACATATATATATACACACATACATATATAGTAGATGGATATAATATCTTTATTTTATTTATTTATTGTGTGGTACTGAGTATTAAACCCAGTGAGGTGCTCTACCACTGAGTTTCAACTCCAGCTCCAGTTTCATCCTCTTTTAAGGGACAGTATTGGTTTTAGTCTTAAAAGAAGACATGGGGAGCTGGGTGTAGTGGTGCACGCCTGTAATCCCAGCACTTGGGAGGCTGAGGCAGGAAGATCACAAGTTCAAAGCCAGCCTCAGCAATGGTGAGGCACTTAGCAACTCAGTGAGACCCTATCTCTAATAAAATACAAAACAGGGCTGGGGATGCCCCTGAGTTCAATCCCCAGTACCAAAAAAAAAAAAAGAAGACATGGGGCAGAAAATTATACTTTAAAATTTTTTTCTTTGCTTAGGTCAGGCCTGCTTTGAATTATGAATTATGAATTATCTCTCTTGATATTATTGTGTTAAATTTCTTTTCTTTAAGCTGTAATGCAGTTTTAAAAATGAATAACACTTGGGGCTGGGGTTGTGGCTCAGCGGCAGAGCACTCGCCTTGCACATGTGCGGCCTGGGTTCGATCCTCAGCACCACGTAAACATAAATGCATTGCATTGTGTACAACTAAAGTAAATAAATAAATATTTAAAAAAAAATGAATAACACTTGACTCATTCACTTCCTTTGGTTTTAAGGTCATTGTTATAAAATCACAGAAACTTTAGGATTTTGAAAAATAGATCTTAGATTGCAGGATATATTTTACAGCTGAATTTTTTTTGTGTGGTCTCCCCAAACTGATGTTGAAATTTCATGGTAGTAGCCAAATTCAGTTACCAAATTTGCCATTCCAAAAAGATTCAATGGTACATGAAGATACTTTAATTTTTTTTAACAAACTTGCATATACTCATCGTTTACATTTGGATAAGAAAGAAAAGTTTACGAGAGTAAAAAATGCTCCATAATGTTACATTGAGTAATAGCTTAGCATTGTGTTAGTATTTTGATTTTATGCTTTCATTATTTTTTGAAGTAGAACGATCTTAACATGTTGAGATCATGTTTTCTATGTAGGTTTATATTTTGGTTTTTCCCTAGTGTAACTTTAAATTGCTAAGGGAAACCTCAGTGTTCTTTTGCATTCATTCATTTATTTGTTCGTTCATTCACTCCATTCTGTCAGTCAATAAATTTGTACAAATATTCATACACATATGATATATATAACTGTTACACAAATACACATATCTATTCAAGGCACTGTGTTGGCTGCTTCATGGAAGGTTTAATATATTTCAGGGGACAAAAGTCAAGTATAACGTAAAGCAGATGGGGAAGAATGTCCATGTTTTATTGAGGTTCAAACAAGGAACCTGCCTGGATTATCTGAACTGTGTTTGACAATTTCTTTGTAGATTTCTCTTTTTGGTGCTAAGACTATTGGCCGGAGAAGTCCCGATGAACCAGTACTGAGCAAAGCTGAATTTGTTGAGAAAGTTCGTCAGAGTAACCAGGCTTGTCACGATGGCGATTTCCACACAGCTATTGTCCTGTACAATGAAGCCTTGGCTGTTGACCCTCAGAACTGCATCTTATACAGCAATAGATCTGCAGCCTACATGAAAATCCAGCAGTATGACAAGGCACTGGATGATGCAATCAAAGCCCGGCTTCTCAATCCCAAATGGCCAAAGGTAGAAAGTTTATTGAATTTCACAGAATCTTTTGTGCTGATTTCTTAGTTCAGTGTAATATTTATTGATTCAGTGCAGGTATTAGTAAAATAATCTGTACTTTAGCAAAATGTAGAATGAATGACTTCATTGAGCTTTTATGCTGGTGACTGGATTCCATGCTTTGGAAATGTGCTTTCCAAGTTTAATACTTTTTCTGTATGTTTGGAATTTTATTTTTTTCTCTCACACTCTTGATAGGATTTTTGGACATCCTTTTTTGGGCAGATGTTTTGGATGGGGTACAGTGGTCATGTTCTTTCCTTAAATTTAAAATTAACTAATTTTATTCTGTCAATACCTACTTGTTTTCAGAATGTTATTTAATCAGGGAAATTTCATATTTTTGTAATAAATCCCTGTTATTATCTATATTTTCTTGAATACTAAAAGACTTGAGTTGTTACTGTTTTTTTTTTTTGTTTGTTTTTTTTTTTTTGTTCTCATTTTGTTGCCTAGGCTGTTCTCAAACTCCTGGGCTCAAGTGATCTGTCTCAGACTCTCAAGTAGCTTGGGACTATGGGTGCACACCACTATGCCTGCTTTGTTATCTTTGTTTTATGCACATAGATGCTTCTTGACTTACATTAGGGCTATGTCACAATAAACCATCCTAAGATGAAAACAGCATGAGTCAAAAATGCATTTAATATACCTAATCTATCAGACATCATAATTTAGCTTAGCCTCCCATAAATGTGCTCTTAACACTTAAACATTGGTCGAAGTTGGACAAAATTATCTGACATAAAGCCTGTTGCATAATAGAGTGTTGACTGTCTTATTTAATATATTGAATTTCTATATCAAAAAACACTAGCCACACAGTATGCTGTAAGGTATCGTACACTGTATAACACACTATAGAGGGTTACATACACTTGTGATTGTGTGGCTGATGGGAACTGTGATGTACTGCCCCTGCTCAGCTTTATCAGATGGTATCCTACTACACATTCTGATAGCCTGGGACAAGATCAAAATTCAAAATTCCAAGTTTGTTTTCTACCAAATTTATATCATTTTGTACCATTAGAAAGTTGAAAAATCATAAGTTAAACCTTTGTAAGTAAGTTGGGGACTATCCAACCATTTGACCATATAGGCTATTACTGAAGTTTCTGTTTTAGTCCATTGATCTATGTAATTGTTCTTTTTTAAAAAAAAAATTTATTGATTTACTTTAGTTGTACACAATGTGTTTTTTATTTTTACGTGGTGCTGAGGATCGAACCCGGGCTGCACATGCGCTAGGCGAGTGCTCCACCGCTTAGCCACAACCCCAGCCCCTATGTAATTGTTCTTATGCCCTAACCATAATGCCTTAGTTATTGCAGATTTCTAGTAAGTATCACATCAGGTATTGTGAGTTCTCTAACCTTGTTTTTTTTTTTTTTTTTCCAGTATATTTGCTACTCTGTGTTTTTATATTTTTATACAAGTTGTCTATTTGATTTCTTCAAAAAGTCTACTGGGAAGTTAAAATGATTGCATTGAAATTTTAGACAAATTTGGAGAGAACTGCCATCTTAACATTCTTGAGTTTTCCAATTTGTAAACATTTTATTATGACTTCTTTTATTTCCCTTTGCAGCTTTCTGTAGTTTTTACAGTTCAGGCTTGCATATGTTTTGTTTTTATATATTCCCCAGATGTTTTTCTCTTCACAATTTTTTTGGAGTATTGTTGTAGGTAGTGATGGGATTTGTTGTTACATATTCATACATGTGTATAATACAACAATATAATTTGGCCAATAGATTTTATTTTTTTTAGTCAGGGTCTTGCTGTGTTGCCCAGGCTGGCCTTGAACTCCTGGACTCAATTGATTCTCCTACCTCAGCCTACACAAGTAGTTTTTTTTTTTTCTTAAATATTTTTTAGATGTCAGTGGACCTTTATTTTATTTATTTTTATGTGGTGCTGAGAATTGAATCCAGTGCCTCACACATGCTGGACAAGTGCGCTACCACTGAGCCACAACCCCAGCCCAGTAGCTTTTTTTTTTTTTTTTTTAATATTTATTTATTTGTTTTGGTTGTACACAATGCCTTTATTCTTTACATGGTGCTAAGGATCGAACCCGGGCCGCGCATGTGCTAGGCGAGCGCTCTACCGCTGAGCTACAATCCCAGCCCCCAGTAGTTTGTTTTTTGATGCTACTATAAGTGGATTAATTTTTTAAAGTGTTCTAATATTTCACTGTGAATCTGTAGAAATAAAATATAGTTTTGTACTTTGTGTCATGATACCCCCTTAAATTCACTTTTGAGTTTCTTTACAGATTCTTGTATTTTCTGTGTATATGATCATATTGTCTGCAAGTAATCAAAATTAATTTCTTCCCTTCTTTTTGTATGTCTTTTCTCTCTTTTCCTTTCTCCATTGCACTGGTTAGCATATCTAGAACAATGTGGAATAGAAGTGGTGAGAGTGAATTTCCTTTACTCCTTCCTCATCTTAGTAGGAAAGCACTGAGCTTTTCATTGTTGAGGATGGTGCCCTTAATCAGTGGAAGGTGTTCCCTTCAATTCCTATTTGTTAAAATTTTATTTCATCTATTGAAGTGATTTTGCTAAATCCCACAATTTTTTTTTTTTTTTTTGTGTGCTGGGGATTGAACCAATTATAATTCAGTTAAGAATATTTTCTAATTTTCATTCTGAGAACCTCTTTGATCCATGGATTATTTAGAAATTTGTTGTTTAGCTGGGCATGGTGTTGCATGCCTATAATCCCAGCAGCTCTGGAGGCTGATGCAGGAGGATTGCAAGTTCAGAGGCAGTTCCAGCAACTTAGTGAGGCCCTGTCTCAAAATAAAAAATAAAAAAAAAGGGGGGAGGGGCTGGAGATGTGGCTTAGTGGTTAAGCACCCCTTGGGTTCAATTCTTGGTACTTCAAAAAAATTGTTGTTTAATCTCCAAATATTGGTATTTTCTTCATTATCTTGTTATTGTTGATTTCTGATTTGATTTCATTACAACACATTCAAACAACATATTCTTTATGAAATATCAAAATTTCCTCATGAACTTTCCTTACTGAGGCTTGTTTTATTGCCTAGTATAGTTTATCCTGGAGGGTCTACCCTAGCACTTGAAAAGAATATTAATTTTGTGGTTGTCAGGTATAGTCATATAGATATCAGTTAAGTCAAGATGGTTGCTAGTGTTCATAACTTCTGTGTCTTTGCTGACTTATTTGTCTAGTTATTCTATCAATTGCTGGAACAAAAAGTTAAAAGTTTCCAGCTAAGATTTTGAAATTTGCTATTTAACACCTTAATATTGTTAATTTTACTTTTTTCTGGTACTGGGCACCCAACCACTGAGCTACATTCCCAGCCCTTTTTATTTTTTATTTTGAGATAGCATCTCACTAAATTGCTCAGTCTGGCCTTGAACTTGTGATCCTCCTGCCTGAACCTTCCAAGTCACTGGGATTACAGGTATATGCCAACCAAGTACAGCAATACTGTCAATTTTGCTTCATGTATTTTCTTTTTTTAAAAAAATAGGTTTTTTTTTTGTTTACATTTATTTGTTCATTTACTTACTTTTTTTTTTTTGTACCAGGAATTGAACCCAGAGGCACTTAACAACTGAGCCACATCCCCAGTCCTTTTTGGTTTTTAATTTTTTATTTTATTATTATTATTACTATTATTGGTACCAGAGATTGAACTCAGGGGCATTCGACCACTGAGCCACATCCCCAGCCCTGTAGGGTCTCACTGAGTTGCTTAGTGCCTTGCTGTTGTGGAGGCTGGCTTTAAACTCGAAATCCTCCTGTCTCAGCCTCCTGAGCTGCTGGGATTACAGGTGTGCACCACCACGCCCAGCCCTTTTTATTTTTTGTTTTGAGACAGGGTCTCACTAAGTTGCTTAGGGCCTCACTAAGTTGCTGAGGCTGGCTTTGAACTTGTGAGCCTCCTGTCTCAGCCTCCTGAGTTGCAGGGATTACAGGCATGCACCACCATGCCAGAATTGCTTCTGTATTTTCAAGGTCAATATCATTAACATATGCATATAAAATATTGTTATGTCTTCTTGATAAATTGATCATTTTATCATCATGAAAGATGATGATAAAAGAATCTTTCTCTGGTAGTAATATTTGTCTTAAAATCTATTTGTCTTATATTAAGTACTCCAGTCTTCTTATACTTACTCTTTGTCTTTTACTGTATAGATCATTTTTTAAAAAAAATTTGTTTTAATTGTAGATGGACACAGTATCTTTATTTATTTTAATGTGGTGCTGAAGATTGAACCCAGTGCCTCATGCACGCGAGGCAAGCACTCTACCACTGAGCTACAACCAACCCCAGCCCTATAGATCATTTTTTTAATATTTATTTTTTAGTTGTAGTTGGACACAATACCTTTGTTTTATTTATTTATTTTATTTTTCCTTTCTTTTTTATTTATAATAGTAGTATGTATTACAATTCATAATGCACATATATAGCATCTTTTTACTGAGCAATAAAAGAGAATAAAATAATGGCATTTGCAGGTAAATGGATGAAGTTGGAGAATATAATGCTAAGTGAAGTTAGCCAATCCCCAAAATCCAAATACTGAGTGTTGTCTCTGATATAAGGAGGCTAGTTCACAGTGTTGTTGGATAGGGGTACATAGCAGGATTAGAGGAACACTAGAATGGTCAAAGGAAAGGGAGGGGAAGGGAGGGAGCAAGGGGGGGGGAAGGAAAAAAAATTTGTGGTTCAATGAGATTTATATCATTATCCTAAATGCATGATCAAAGATCTGAATGGTACTTATATACTTATATACTTTGTATTTATTTATTTTTATGTGGTGCTGAGGATCAAACCCAGGGCCTTACATGTGCTAGGTGAGCACTCTACTGCTGAGCCACAACCCCAGCCCTATAGATGATTTTTTATCCATGTATTTTCAATCTCTCTGTGACCTTACATTCAAAATTCATTTTTTTTGGATAGCATATAGTTATGTCTTACTTCTTAAATCAGTTTTGTTAATTTCTGCCATTTAATTGGAATTTTTGTTCATTAGCACTGACTGTAATTATTGGTGTGATGATTTTGCATCTACTGTTTTATTATTATTTCTTTTTTATTTGTCTTCCCTTTTTTTTTGCTTCTCTTTTCCTGCCATTTGTTGGCTTACTTGAATACTTCTTAGATTTGATATTTTTTTCTCTTGAGAAAGTTTTTGATGTGGTTGATTTGTTTGGCAGGTGACTCTCTTAGAATAGAACTGCGAACTCTGTTTCTTTGAGTGGTAGCTCAGTCTTAGTTCAGATATTTTGTTTTTTATTGAAGTGCTTTGGATTTGTTCCATGCATATATAAATTGAGTATCATTTTTTTTAGGCTCTTTTCCTTCCGGGATTCCATTCTCAGTTTTCTATATCCTTGGTCAGTCTGTAGTTTCCTGGACTTCACTGTTCTGGTTTCCCAGGCCAGAAAGACTTGGTTTTTTTTTCCCCCTATTAGTATTGCCATCATCCTGCTCCTCCTCTGACTGCCTGCGACCCTTGCACAAAATGGGAATGCACTTTACAACTTCCTTCCTCCAGAATGTGCCTTCTCCTTACTGTCCATTGCTTTTAGGTAGCTTTTTAAAAAAAATCACGCCTAGATTTTATGGTTGTTTTCTGTGTGAGAGTCCAGTAGGATCTTGCTTAGTCATTATTGGAAGCAGAATTGATATCATCATCTTTCAGTGACCTTAAGCTTCCTCATGATCAGTGGATTCCCAACAAACTCATCTTGTCTCTTTGGACCAGGACCAGGTCACCTTTTTTTTTTTTTGGTACCGGGGATTGAACCCAGGGGCGCTTAACCACAGAGTCACATCTCCAGCCCTTTTTATGTTTTTTTATTTTGAGACAGGGCCTTGCTAAGTTGCTCAGGGCCTTGCTAAATTGCTGAGGCTGGGTTTGAACTCACCATCCTCCTGCCTCAGCCTCCCAAGTCCCTGGGATTACAGGTGTACCACTGTGCCCAGCCCAGGTCACTTTCCTGATATTTTGAGTTCTTTCACTAGGGTCCTTGTCCCCATTTAGGTAATTTCATGCATTAGGATATTTAGCTCTCTTTTTTTTTTCCTTTTCCAAAGAAGCCCAGGCAGGCCTGCTGGATGATCACAGAGACCTGACTCAGCTGCTGCTGTTCCCCTGGCCAATAGCACCCCAACTACCAGAAATGTGAATGAGATGGTCCAAGATTATGGAACCTAACTTCTAGTTGACCTCAAGCCAAGATCGATAAAGACACTCCATTCACCTATGGGATCTTGGTCAAAATAAATGGCTGTTGTTTTAAGCCGCTAAGTTTGAGTGATTTATCACAGAGTAAAACCTAGTGGATACAAGTACAGACTAACTGTACATTCTTCTTCTTTTTTAAATCATGGAGAAGAGTACCAAAGCGAAGAATACCAAAACAGTGAAAAAAGGTCAATATGCCAAATTAACAAAAAGAAAAGAAAAAAAAAAAAAAAAAGAAAGAAAGAAAAATCAATTAAAAACTGTTTATCAGAGAAGACAATAGTATAACTGTGCTTGCTCATGCTAAATGTCTAATATTTATTGAATTGAAATAAATAAAAATAACAAACATACATAAAGCAATAGGATTTGATAAGTTATTCAAAAGAGCATATGTTCTACATATGTGTTGAAATACAAGTCTACCCCTTTCTCTCTGCAGTGCATATATCTTAAAGAAATATTTTATACATTTGGCATCATTGTAATTTTTTTAAAAGCTGAGCAGGAGCAGGGTGTGGAGTGCATGCTGGTAATCCCAGTCACTCAGAAGACTGAGGCAGGAGGATCACAAGTTCTAGGCTAGCCTCAGCAACTTAGTGAGGTCCTGTCTCAAAATAAAAAATAAAAGGGCTGGGGAGCGCTGGGGTTGTAGCTTAGTGGTAGAGTGCTTGCCTAGCATGTGTGAGGCACTGGGTTTGATTCTTAGCACCACATGTAAGTAAAGTAAAAGGGCTGGGGATGTGGCTCAGTGGTTAAGCACCCCTGGGTACGAAAAAACAAACAAACAAACAAACAAACAACAACAACAACAAAAAAAAAAAACCAAAGAACCCAAAAATCATAAAACCAAAATACCAAAACCAAAACCAAACTGATCAGCAGAAATTGGAGGATTCAGAAGATTACCAGATTATCATGAGGTACACATAGAAAAGAGATCACTGGAGTAGAGGAAAAGGATTGGGGGAAGGGAAGAGTGAAATGGTAGAATAAATCTGACCTAGTTTTCCTATACGTATATGAATATACCACTGTGAATCTCATCTTCATGCATATCCATAAGGCACTAATTAAAATAAACTATGACAGAAAAATCAGTAGATTAAAGGGAGGTGAATAGGGTGAGGAAGGAGGAGAGGAAAAAGGGAATTACTGGGGCTTGAATTAGAGCTAACTACATTCCATGCTTGTATAATTATTGAAATAAAACCTAATATTATATATAACTAAAAAGAAGTAATAAAAATGTTAAAAAGATTATTATGAGGAAAAGAAAATTGCTCTTTTTATGGCAGTTGTGGGATTCCAAGAGGCTGCAAAGAGTACAAACACAAATACACAGCACTTTTTAATTGTATCACATTTGCTGTCATTTCATTGGCCAAAGCAGTTCACGTGGCTAAGCCCACAACCACTTTAAGAGGGGATTACTTAAAGATACACATAGACGGATGAGGGAGAATTTATGGCCGTTCTTGTAATTTATCTCAATATTCTTTGTCAAATCATAGTATGGTATGGTATTATTCATGTACCTTAATTTCTAGAACATTTTCCCTTTTAGTTGTATCAATTTTTTATTATTTTCTTTCCATATTTTTGTTGGTGCATTATAGTTGTATATAATGGTGGAATTTGTTGTTACATATTCATACATGCACACAATATGACAATATAAGTTGGCCAATATCATTCATCCAACACTTTCCCTCTCTCCCCTCCTCCCACTCCCAATCACCTTAGTATCGATCTCCCTTTTTTTTAAAAATATTTATTTATTTACTTTAGTTGTACACAATGCAATGCATTTATGTTTACGTGGTGCTGAGGATCGAACCCGGGCCGCGCATGTGCGAGGCGAGCGCTCTGCCGCTGAGCCACAACCCCAGCCCTCGATCTCCCTTTGATTTTCATTAGATCCCTGTCCCACTACCCCCATTCTTTTCCTTTTTCCTTTCTAGTTTCCACATATGAGAGAAACTACATGACCCTAGACCTTCTGAGTTTGGCTTATTTTGCTTAACATAATGTTCTAAAGGTCCATTTATTTTCCTGAAAATGACATAATTTCATTTTTTCTTTATGGCTGAATAAAACTGCATTGTGTATATACACCACATTTTCTTTATCCATTCATCAAATGATGGACACCTAGGCTGGTTCCATAGTTGGGCTATTGTGAATTGTGCTGCTGTAAACATGGGTATGCATGTGTCACTGTAGTAAGATGGCTTTAATTCTTCAGGATAAATACTGAGGAGTGGTATAGCTGGGTCATATGGTGGTTCTATGTCTATTCTTTTGAGGAACCTCCATACTGATTTTCATACTGGTTGTACTAATTTACAATCTCACCAACCAAGTGCAAGTGTTACTTTTTCTCCAGTTCGATCCAGCATTTATTATTGTATTCTTTTAAAAATTTTTAAAAATATTTATTTGTTTGCTTTAGTTGTACACAATGCGTTTATTTTTACGTGGTGCTGAGGATCAAACCTGGGCCGCGCACGTGCTAGGCGAGCGCTCTACCTCTGAGCCACAACCCCAGCCCTCTTTTTTTAATTTAATATTAATTTTTTAGTTGTAGTTGGACATAATACCTTTATTTATTGTTATGTGGTGCTGAGGATCTAACGCAGGGCCTCACACACGCTAGGCGAGCGCTCTACCACTGAGCCACAACCCCAGCCCTTATTGTTTGTATTTTTGATGACTGCCATTCTAACTGGTATGAGATGAAATCTCAGTGTAGTTTTGATTTGCATCTCTTTAATTGCTAATGATATTGAACATTTTTTCATATATTTGTGAGCTATTTATATTTTCTTCTTTTGAGACATGTCTGTTTAATTTGTTTGCCTGTTTATTAATTGGGTTATTTATTTGGTGTTAAGTTTTTTGAGTTCTTTGTATATTCTAGATATTAATCCTTTGTCAGGAGAGTAACTAGGATTTTTCTCCCATTCTACAGATTCTCTCTGCACTTTTCTGATTGTTTCCTTTGCTGTGCAGAAGCTTTTTAATTTGATGCAATCACATTTATTAACTCCTGGTGTGACTTCCTGAGCTTTAGGGGTTCTATTGAGAAAGTTGTTACCTGTAACTATATGCTGGAGTATTGACCCTACCTTTTCTTCTAAGAGTTGCAGAGTTGAGTTTCTAGTTTAATTCCTAGGTCTTTGATCCATTTTGAGTTGATTTTTGTGCAGGGTGAAAAATAAGGTTCTAGTTTCATTCTTCTATATATGTTTTCCCAGCACATATATACAGTTCTCCCAGCATCATTTGTTAAAAAGACCATATTTTCTCCAATGTATGTTTTTGGCATCTTTGTCAAGGATCAGATAACTGTGAATGTGTGGGGTTGTCTCTCTGTCTTGTGTTCTGTACCATTGGTTTATGTGTCTGTTTTTAGTCTAGTACCATGCAGTTTTTGTTAGTATAATTTGAAGCCAGGTTTTATGAATGCCTCTAGCATTGCTTTATTTGGCTCAGGATATCTTTGGTTATTCTGGGTCTTTTATTCTTCCCAATTAATTTTAGGACTTTTTTCTAGGGTTATGAAGAATGCCATTGATATTTTGGTGGGGATTTCGTCAAGTCTCTATGTTGCTGTTGGTAGAATGGCCATTTTAACAATATTAATTCTGCTTATCCATGAACGTGGGAGGTCTTTCCATCTTCTTGTGTCTTCTTCCGTTTCTTCAGTATTTTATAGTTTTCATTGTAGAGGTCTTTTACCTTGTTGTTTAGATTTATTCCTAGGCATTTAATTTAATTTTTTTTTTTTTAACTCAGGATTGAACTCAGGGGTACTCAACCACTGGGCCACATCCCCAGCCCATTTTTGTATTTTATTAGAGACAGGGTCTCACTGAGTTGCTAAGTGCCTCGCCATTGCTGAGGCTGGCTTTGAACTCGCAATCCTCCTGCCTCAGCCTCCCAAGTGCTGGGATTACAGGCATGTGCCACCACGCCCTGCTATTTAATTTAATTTTGAGACTATTGTGAATGGAATTACTTTCTTAGAAGATTCATTGTTGTTATTTAGGAAAGCTATTGATTTTTGTATGTTGATATCGTAACCTGCTACTTTGCTGAATTTGTTTATTAGCTCTAGCAGTCTTTTGGTAGGGCTTTTTGATCTTCAAAATATAGGATTATATCATCTGCAAACAGTAATAATTTGACTTCTTTTTTTAAAAAATATTTATTTGCTTTAGTTGTACACAATGCAATGCATTTATGTTTACGTGGTGCTGAGGATCGAACCCGGGCTGCGCATGTGCTAGGCGAGCGCTCTACCGCTGAGCCACAATCCCAGCCCCGACTTTTTTTTTTTTTAAAAAGTATTTATTTATTTGCTCTAGTTGTACACAATGCAATACACTTATGTTTACGTGGTGCTGAGGATTGAACCCTGGGCCACGCACGTGCTAGGCGAGCGCTCTACCGCTGAGCCACAATCCCAGCCCCTAATTTGACTTCTTTTCCAATTTTTATT
Organism: Tamias sibiricus; assembly: GCA_025594165.1. Taxonomy (NCBI): domain Eukaryota; kingdom Metazoa; phylum Chordata; class Mammalia; order Rodentia; family Sciuridae; genus Tamias; species Tamias sibiricus. The sequence goes on from CM046664.1 coordinate 20,418,029, forward strand.
TCTTTTATTTCCTTCTCTTGCCTAATTGCTCTGGCTAGTTGTTATCTATTTTTATTTGACTTTATATTCTTTATCTTTCTGATCCAGAGTGTGCTTGAATAAACATCTTTTCAGACAAGTTGGTTGTAAAGTAGACACTTTAGTGTATGTTATGACTTTCAGAAATAGTTATGTTCTTCAAGGGTACCATAAGAAGATAACCCAAAGGAATGGTGGATTTTCATTTGGTACATAATAGAATATTTCACATTGGGAGTTTCCTACTGATTTTAAAGCACATCATAAAAGACCTCCTTTTTCTGCCGTGAACTTAAAGCTGTACTTGTATTCTCATTCATTTATTGTTCCTGTTGACGGAATGCTATCATCAGGTTGTTTTTGGTCCTGGGGATTGAACTCAGGGGCACTTGACCACTGAGCCACATCCCCAGCACTATTTTGTATTTATTTAGAGACAGGGTCTCACTGAGTAGGCTCTTGTTAAATTGCTGAGGCTGGCTTTGAACTCATGATTCTCTTGCCTCAGCCTCTCAAGCTGCTGTGATTACAAGTGTGGACCACTGTACCCGACTCTATCATCAGGTTTAATACCTTGGTATAGGTATTAAACGTACTACTTGCCAGTTATTATATCTGATGAAATAGTTACATGTAAGAAAAAGTATTTCAATACATATTTTGACTTCATGTTTCCCTTTGGTTTATCTAATATGATAGTAATAAATTATACTAGCTTTTTTTGAAGGCTTATTTGCCACATAGATGTCTGATCCTTTTATTTGTGATATCAATTTTATGTATATAACAATCTTATAGATATTATTATCATCTCCACTTTACAAAAGAGAACATTTATACTTAATGAGAGCTGGGTGTGATGGTACACGCCTGAAATCCCAATGACTTGGAAGGCTGAGGCAGGAGGATTGCAAGTTCAAGTCCAGTCCGGGCAACTTAGTGAGGCCCTGTCTCAAAATAAAAAATAAAAAGAGCTGGGGATGTAGCTGTGTGGTAGTGTGCCCCAAGGTTCAATTCCAGTACCTCAAAAAAAAAAAAAAATTAATGAGAGATTAACTAAAGTATCCAGGACATCCATCTAGTAACCATGGAAAGTTGGACTTTAACCCAGGTCTGTGTGATTTTAAGTGTGATTCTAAAGAATTTATCCTTAATTACTATACTACACTACTTCCCTGGACAAAGGAGCCCATCAGTTAAGAACTTAAGAATTCAGAATTCTCTTTCAAGATCTAACAAGCCCTGATGCGTCCAGGTGACATTAAGGAGATTTTTAAATTTTAGTTTCTTATAAGATAAAGCAGAGTCTGAGCCTGCAATTATTTCTCTTTAACTTGGAAGGACAAGTAAGCAAAGTGTTTAAAATAGCCTGGAGCTTAATAACAGAAATGCATAAAATGGTTTTTAAGATGCATTTTTATGGATTTTTTAAATAGTGTGCATTCATCACACATCTTTTGGTGTGCTTTTTATAATTCCAATTTATTTTCTCACCAGAGTTTTGAACATTTTTTTCTATGTGCTAGGTACTGTTCTTTTTTCATTTTTGCGGGGGGTGGCCACCAGGGATTGAACTCGGGGTCACTTGACCACTGAGCCACATCCCCAGCCCTATTTTGTATTTTATTTAGAGAAAGGGCCTCACTGAGTTGCTTAGAGCCTCTCCATTGCTGAGGCTGGCTTTGAACTTGCAATCCTCCTATCTCAGCTTCTGGAGCTGCTGGGATGACAGTTGTGCGCCACCGCCCCCGGCTAGGCACTGTTCTTAACCATAGTGATTTAGCTAAGAACAAGGTAGAATAAGATCTCAACTTACATTCAATTAGGGAGAAGTAGTAAATAAATAAATGCAAATGAAAATGTAAGTGTTCTAAAGACACTTTAAAGCAGACTAAAGGGAAGGAGTGTAGGGAAGATAGAGAATGACAGGATTGTGGGAGAATTGTACGGGAGGAAAGGATTCAAATGAGACTTGAAAATCAAATTTGGAGATAATGGGCACAGTGCATTCTAGGTGTAGTAAGCAACTTGTTTGAATGTGACTAAGTGAAGAAAGCAGCATGTGCGTGAGTGAATGAAAAGGAAATGGTAGGAGATGAGGATGTTGAATTGGTTGGGAGCTGGGTTATGTAGGACCTTTTTTGCCGCTGTAAAGAGGGGACATTTGGGCTGGGGTTGTAGCTCAGAGGTAGAGCACTTGCCTTGCACGTGTGAGGCCCTGGGTTCTATCCTCAGCACCACATAAAAATAAATAAATAAATAGATAAATAAATAGGTATTGTATCCATCTACAACTAAAAGAATATTAAAAAAAAAAGAGGGAACATTTTATTCAAAGACCTACAGAAATTCACTAGAAGGTTCTAACTAGAAGAATGGTATATATTCCATTTATGGTTAGTCTGTTTAAAGGTTATGAATCTGTTGTTTAATTACCACATATTTGTGACTTTCTGAATTTTCCTTCTGTTATCTATTTCAAATTTCATTCCGTTGTGGTTGGAGAAACATACTTCCTATGATACCTATTACATGTATTGAGGCTTGTTTTATTGCCTAACGTGGTCTTTTCTCAGGGATGTCTCCTCTGCACTTAAGAAGAGTGTGTTTGCTGTCATTGGGTGGGGAATTCTACATATTTTTATTGGCTAGTTTTCAGTTTTGCTCAAGTCCTCTCTGTTTATATTATAAATTGAGCTATCATTAGAAGTGAAGTTCTGAAGTCTCTAGATATTGTTGAATTTTCTATTTCCCTCTTCAATTCTGTCAGTTTTTGCTTCATGTATTTTTTGGTGGGTTGTTGGGTACATAGATTTTTTTTTCTTTTTTTTTAAATTTTATTTTTTATAATTTTTAATATGTACAACTCATAGTGCATATATTTAGTATCTTTTTACATACAACTGTTTGCATACAAAGTATATTCGTACAATTCAGGTCTTCAATCATGCATTAAGGAAAATGATATCCGTCTCATTCAACCACCTTTTTTTTTCTCCCCCTCCCTCCCCTCTTGCTCCCTCCCTTGCCCTCCCTTCTCTTGACCATTCTAGTGTTCCTCTAATCCTCCTATGTACCCCCATCCAACAATACTTTGAAATAGCCTCCTTATATAAGAGAGAACATTTGGTACTTGGATTTTTGAGACTGACTAACTTCACTTAGCATTATGTCTTCCAACTTCATCCATTTACCTGCAAATGCCATTAATTTGTTTTCTTTTATTGCTGAGTAAAATTCCATTGTGCGTATATACCACATTTTCTTAATCCACTCATTTACTGAGGGACATCTAGGTTGGTTCCACAATCTAGCTATTGTGAATTGTGCAGCTACAAACATTGAGATAGCTGTGTCACTGTAATATGCTGTTTTTAGGTCCTTTGGGAATAGACCCAGGAGTGGGATGGCTGGGTCATAGGATGGTTCCATTCCCAGTTTTCCAAGAAATCTCCATACTGCTTTCCATAACAGTTGCACCATTTTGCAGTCCCACCAGCAATGTATGAGTGTGACTTTTTCCCCACATCCTCTCCAACATTTATTGTTGCTTGTGTTCTTGATGGCTGCCATTCTGACTGGAGTGAAGTGAAATCTTAGAGTAGTTTTGATTTGCATTTCTCTAATTGCCAGCGATGTTGAACATTTTTTCATGTATTTGTTGATTAATCGTGTATCTTCTTCTGAGAGGTGTCTTCTCAATTCCTTAGCCCATTTATTGATTGGGTTATTTGTTTTTTTAGTGTAAAGTTTTTTGAGTTCTTTATATATTCTAGAGATTAGTGCTCTATCTGATGTGCATGTATTAAATATTTGTTCCCAATTAGTTGGCTCTCTATTCACCTCACTGATTGTTTCTTTTGCTGAAAAGAAGCTTTTTAGTTTAAATCTATCCCATTCATTAATTCTTGGTAGTAATTCTTGCGCTACAGGATTCTTATTAAGGAACTTGGGGCCTAATCCAACATGTTGGAAATTGGAGCTTACTTTTTCTTCTATTAGGTGTATTGTCTCTGGTCTAATTCCTAGGTCCTTGATCCACTTTGAATTGAGTTTTGTGCATGGTGAGAGATAAAGGTTTAATTTCATTTTGGTGCATATGGATTTCCAGTTTTCCCAGCACGATTTGTTGAAGAGGCTATCCTTTCTCCATTGTACATTTTTGGCACCTTTGTCTAATATAAGATAGCTGTAATTATATGTATTAGTCTCTGTATCCTCAATTCTGTACCATTGGTCCACCAGTCTATTTTGGTGCCAATACCATGCTGTTTTTGTTACTATTGCTCTATAGTATAATTTAAAGTCTGGTATGGTGATGTCCCCTGCTTCACTTTTCTTGCTCAGGATTGTTTGGCTATTCTGGGTCTCTTATTTTTCCAGATGAATTTCATGACTGCTATTTCAATTTCTTTGAAGAATGACATTGGGATTTTGATTGGAATTGCATTAAATCTGTATAATGCTTTTGGTAGTATGGACATTTTGACAATATTAATTCTACCTATCCAAGAGCAAGATAGGTCTTTCCATCTTCTGAGTTCTTCTATGATTTCTTTCTTTAGTGTTCTATAATTTTCGTTATACAGGTCTTTCACCTCTTTTGTTAAGTTGATTCCCAGGTATTTTATTTTTTTTTATGCTATTGCAAATAGGGTAGTTTTCATCACTTCCCTTTCAGAAGCTTTGTCGCTGATGTACAAAAATGCCTTTGACTTATGTGTATTGATTTTGTATCCTGCAACTCTGCCAAATTCATTTACTAGTTGTAAAAGTTTTCTGGTACGTTTTTTTGGGTCTTCTAGGTAGATTATCATGTCATCAGCAAATAGTGCTAATTTGAGCTCTTCTTTTCCTATCTTGATCCCTTTAATTTCTTTCGTCTGTCTAATTGCTCTGGCCAGAGTTTCCAGTACTATGTTAGATAGCAGTGGTGAAAGGGGGCATCCCTGTCTTGTTCCAGTTTTTAGAGGGAATGCTTTCAATTTTTCTTCATTTAAGATAATGTTAGCTCGGGGCCTTGTATAAATAGCTTTTATAATGTTAAGATACGTTCCTGATATTCCTAGTTTTTCCAGTGTTTTGAACATAAAGGGGTGTTGTATTTTGTCAAATGCTTTTTCTGCGTCAATTGAGATGATCATATGATTTTTGTCTTTAAGTCTATTGATGTGATGTATTATGTTTATTGATTTCCGAATGTTGAACCAGCCTTGCATCCCTGGGATAAACCCCACTTGATCGTGGTGCACTATCTTTTTGATATGTTTTTGTATCCGATTTGCCAGGATTTTGTTGAGGATTTTTGCATCTATGTTCATTAAAGATATGGGCCTGAAGTTTTCTTTTTTGGATGTGTCTTTGCCTGGCTTTGGAATTAATGTAATATTGGCCTCATAGAAAGAGTCTGGAAGAGCTCCCTCTTTTTCTATTTCTTGAAATAGTTTGAAGAGCATTGGTATTAGTTCTTCTTTGAAAGTCTTATAGAACTCGGCTGTAAACCCATCAGGTCCTGGACTTTTCCTTGTTGGTAGCTTTTTGATGACATCTTCTATTTCTTTGCTTGTAATTGATCTGTTTAGATTGTGTACAGCCTCCACATCCAGTTTAGGCAAATCATATGACTCTAGAAATCTGTCAATGCATTCAGTATTTTCTATTTTATTAGAGTACAAGTTTTCAAAGTAATTTCTAATTATATTCTGTATATCTGAGGTATTTGTTGTGATATTCCCTTTTTCATCACGAATGTTAGTAATTTGAGTTTTTTCTCTTCTTCTTTTCGTTAGCATCGCTAAGGGTCTGTCAATTTTGTTTATTTTTTCAAAGAACCAACTTTTAGTTTTGTGAATTCTTTGAATGGTTTCCTTAGTCTCAATTTCATTAATTTCTGCTCTGATTTTAATTATTTCCTGTCTTCTACTGCTCTTGGTGTTGGTCTGTTCTTCTTTTTCTAATGCTTTGAGGTGTGATGTTAAGTCATTTATTTGTTGTTTTTTTTTTTCCTCTTAAGGAATGAGCTCAGTGCAATGAATTTTCCTCTTACTACTGCCTTCATAGTGTCCCAGAGATTTCTATATGATGTATCTGTGTTCTCATTTACCTCTAGGAATTTTTTGATCTCCTCTTTGATGTCTTCTTCAACCCCTTGTTCATTCAGTAGCATGTTGTTTAGCTTCCAGTTGATGGAGTAGTTTTTCTTATTCCTTGTTTTGTCGTTGATTTCCAATTTCATCCCTTTATGGTCCGATAGCATGCAGGGTAGTATCTCTATTTTTTTATATTTGCTGAGAGTTGCCTTGTGACATAAAATATGGTCTATTTTGGAGAAGGAGCCATGTGCTGCTGAGAAAAATGTGTATTCTTTACTGAGGGATGAAATATTCTATATATGTCCGTTAGGTCTAAATTGTTAATTGTTTTGAGGAGGCTTAAAGTTTCTTTGTTTAGCTTTTGTTTGGATGATCTATCCATTGGTAAGAGAGGTGTGTTGAAGTCCCCTAGAATAACTGTGTTGTGGTCTATTTTACTCTTGAACTTGACAAGAGTTTGTTTGATGAATGTAGGTGCTCCATTATTTGGGGCATACAGATTTATGATTGTTATATCCTGTTGATGGATGGTTCCCTTAAGTAATAAGAAATATCCATCTTTGTCCCTCTTGATTAGTTTTGGTTTGAAGTCTACCTTATTTGATATGAGAATGGAAACCCCTGCTTGCTTCTGCCGGCCATGTGAGTGATAAGACTTTTCCCAGCCTTTCACTTTCAGTCTGTTGATGTCTTTTTCTATGAGGTGTGTTTCTTGGAGACAGCAAATTGTTGGGTCATTTCTTTTAATTCATTCTGATAATCTGTGTCTTTTGATTGGCGAGTTTAGGCCATTAACATTCAGGGTTATTATTGAGATGTGATTTTTATTCCCATCCATTTTTATTTGAATTATGGTCTTTAGCTTGATTTGGTTTCTCTTCTGGTTGGTATTTCCTTTAGTTTAATATCTCCCTTTGGTGATTTTCGTTATCATATTTCTCTTCTTCTTCATGAAAAATGTTGCCCAGGATGCTCTGAAGTGCTGGCTTTCGAGTTGTGAAATCTTTTAACTTTTGCTTGTCGTGGAAGGTTTTTATTTCATCTTCGAATCTAAAGCTTAATTTTGCTGGATATAAGATTCTTGGTTGACATCCCTTTTCTTTCAGAGCTTGAAATATGCTATTCCAGGATCTTCTTGCTTTTAAGGTCTGGGTTGAAAAATCTGAACATAGTCTGATTGGTTTCCCCCTATATGTAATTTGCTTCCTTTCTCTTGTGGCTTTTAGTATTCTCTCCTTGCTCAGTGTATTAGGCATTTTCATTATAATGTGTCTAGGTGTGGATCTGTTGAGATTTTGTTTGTTTGGTGTTCAGTATGCCTCTTGAACTTGGTTTTCCATTTCATTCCTCAAGCTTGGAAAATTTTCTGTAATTATTTCGTTAAATAGATTACTCATTCCTTTGGCTTGAAACTCTGCCCCTTCCTCTACACCGATCACTCTTATGTTTGGTCTTTTCATGCTGTCCCATAATTCTTGGATGTTATGTTCTTGATTTCTAACAAGTTTTGCTGTATGTTCTAAATTCTTCTCTAGGACATATATTTTGTCTTCATTGTCTGAGGTTCTTTCCTCCAAGTGGTCTACTCTGTTGGAGATGCTTTCAATTGAACTTTTATTTTGGTTTATTGCTTCTTTCATTTCTGGAATTTCTATTTGGTTTCTCTTTAGAGCCTCTATTTCCCTATTGAAGTAATCTTTTACTTCCTGTATTTGTTTTTGGAGTTCTTTGTCAAAATGATCTTTTGCCTCCTGTACCTGCTCCCTCATCTCATTTTTGAGTTCATTCTTAAGTTCCATAAACATTTGGCATATGTAATTTCTAAATTCCATCTCTGGCATTTGACCAACTGTGCTTGCCATGACATCTACCGATGAGGTATCTTGATTTGTTTGTGTCATTTTCTTTCCTTGTTTTTTCATGTTGCTTGTGTGTCTATTCTTCCTGCACTGTGGGACCTTGACTATTTCGATTTTACCTTAAAGTCTTATGTTGTTTCTGTAGTACAATGCTATCAGATCACTTTATAATTCCTTTACACTTTTAAAACCTAACACTTTGTATTCAGAAAATCCAAGTTTGATCACAATGTACAGATTTTGTTAACCCAGATATTATTTCCAATTTACTCTGTACGCTTCTGATAGGGTTTTATAGCTTCAAGTATTGGATACAGAGGTGTTATGTTTAGGAAGACGGAAGTGTCTTGAATTGTTCTTTCTTGGAAAGTATGAAAGGAGATATCTATTGAAGTGGTTTAGTGGAAGTGGTTTAGTATCAGTAGACGATGGAAGAAAGAGAATGGTGTTGACAATTAGGTGAAAAGATCAATTTATATATAAAGTAAGTTGGAAAAGAAAAAAAATGATAAAAGAGTAGGATTTGGTGTAAGAGAGAGGAGAGAGAGAATCAAGGAAATAGAGAGTAAACTATATATAACACCACTTTGCTACCCAGTTCAATTGCGCCGGTTCTAGAAATCCCAAGTTCTGCGTATAACTTGTTTTTGCCTCTGTTTAGTATGCACTGGCAGGATGTAAACATGAAAGATGAAGGAGGAAGAAAAGATACAAGAGTGAGAAGGAAGAAAAGAAGGAAAGAAAAAAGGAGCGGAAGCAAACAAACACACTAACAATCAATGCGGAAGGAAAAAAAAAAAAAGCAGAACAAAACAAAGCCAAAAAAAGAAAAAGAAAAATAAACAAACAAACAGACCAACAAAAAAAAACCTCCCTGCAATCCAACAAGACAAGCAAACCAACAAAAAGAAAAGGAAAAAAAAAAAAGTCAAACCCCAAGTCTCAGACAAAACGGGCCCTGGGAAGCACCCCTCTTTTTTTTCCTTTCCAGTTCAAACCAATTGCTATTTGATCACATCCAGACAGTCTGTGATCCTCTTAGTGAAATCAAGGCTGCATCTTAGGCCAGTGGCTACACGGTTCAGTGAAGGAGTGGCCCAGGGGGTTTGTGTGTGTCAGCAGATGAATGGCACCGGCAAGGGGACCTTCCAGAAGGCACCCCCTCCCCAAGCCCACCCACAGTTGCAGCCTCTTGTTGCTGCTGCGCTAGCCTCAGAAACGCCTTCCCCTGCTGACCACCCGAGTCTCACCCAATTGTGCGTTGTCTTCAGAGAGCTGGAGAGTCCCTGGATGGCTGCAGCCGTCGCTCTCCGTCTCCTCCCCTTTGTCTGGAGCTTTCAAAGATGGCGGTGCTCTCCTTCCAGTCAATAGCAGCTCCGCAGACTCCCGTATCCTCGCCGATCGATTTCAAAGCTGTTGGGTGGATGTCTCCCTGCCGAAGTAGCACCGGGAAGCCACACCTGTGACTGTGGTGCAGACAGTGCTGCTTCGGACTGTGGCCCGCTCCACTCTGCCCCTGTTTGCTGATCGCAGATCTCTGCGCTGCTCTGTCCGGGGCCCCACTACTGAGGGTCGCGTCAGGCGGAGTGTGGATTTGAACTGGTGCTGTGGGCCCGCGGTCTTCCGTGGTTCCCCAGCACCAATCCCGCTGGCTGTTATCGCTGGTTTTTATCGCCTGTTTCACGCTCGTGTGCAGTGAGTTTGGCTGGGGTTGCAGTAGTAGCGCGGTCTCCCCCACACTGACTTTGTTTTGGATGGCCTGTGCACCACCCAGGCGGTTTTGCAGGAGCCTCGCGGCTCCAGCCGCTGCAGACAGCTTGTCTCTTTCTCTCTCTCTAGTAGTGGTAATCAAACCATCCAGGAGATCGGTATTTTCAGCCTATATATATATATGATGAAAGGCAATTTATCTGCTTTGTTGGATTCTTTCCACGGAGCTGTCCTGAAGTGTGTCTTCCTCTAATCCGCCATCTTGGATCCCATAGATTTTTTTAAAAAAATATTTATTTATTTGCTTTAGTTGTGCACAATGCGTTTATTTGTATGTGGTGCTGAGGATCGAACCCGGGCTGCGCACATGGTAGGCGAGTGCTCTACCGCTGAGCCACATCCCCAGCCCTGGGTACATAGATTTTTGTAAGTGTATGTTTCCCTGAAAGATTGATTCTTTCATCATTACAAAATATCATTTGTCTCTAGTAAGAATTCTTGTCTTAAAATCTATTTTGTCTGATATTAATATAGCCACTTCAACTCTCTTTTGGTTACTACTTTGCATGGTATGTCTTTTCCCATATTTTTCTTTTCAACTTATTTGTGTTTTTTAAACTGAAATGAGTATCTTGTAGGCAGCATATAGTTGCATCATGTTGTTTAAACCATTCTGCTAATCTCTTTTGATTGTAGTGCTTAATCCACTTATATTTAATGTAACTGTTGATGAGGTGGATTTATGCCTGCAATTTTTCTGTGTGTCTTATGGCTTATCTGGATCTCTGTTCTTCCATTACTTTCTTTTTTGTATTAAGTAGATATTTTCTACTATATCATTTCAGGTGCTTATTTTACTCTGTGTGTGTTTGTGTGTGTGTGTGTGTGTTTATTTTTCAGTGGTAGGGATTAAACCCAGAACCTTTCACATTGTTAGGCAAGTCCTTTATCACTGAGCTACACCCCCCAGACCTTTTTACTTTTCAGTTTTTTTTTTTTTTTTTTTTTGGTACCAGGGATTGAACTCAGGGGCACTCGACCACTGGGCCACATCCCCAGCCCTTTTTTGTATTTTATTTAGAGACAGGGTCTCACTGAGTTGCTAAGTGCTTCGCCATTACTGAGGCTGGCTTTGAACTCGCGATCCTCCTGCCTCAGCCTCCCAAAGTGCTGGGATTACAGGCGTGCGCCACCGCGCCCGGCTTTACTTTTCATTTTGAGTTAGGGTCTCACTAAGTTGCTTAGACTAGTCTTAAATTTGTGATCCTCCTTCTTTAGTCTCCCAAGTAACTGGGATTACAGGTGTGTACTACATGCCCAACAATTGTATATATTCAAAGTTTTCTTGGTTGTTGCCTAGGGATTATAACTAACATTTCACTTTAAAACAATGTAGTATGAATTTATATAATTTTTAAAATGACATGCAAAAGCCTCCCATATAGCTCTCTTCTTCCTTCCTTTACATCCTTTTAATTTAAATAGTATACAAAAACCTTACTTCAATATAACTATTCCCTTCTCTCTTCCTTTGTCCTACTATTGTCATAAAAATTACATTTTATACATTATAAGCCCATCAACTTAGTTTTATAGTATGCCATTTTCTTTTAAATCAGATAAGAGAAAAAAGCTTCAAATTAACCATATTAGTATTATCTTTTATATTTATCTCTGCAGTTGCCTCTACAGGTCCCCTTTCTTTCTTTCTTTCTTTTTTGTTGTGGTACCAGGGATTGAACTCAGGGGCACTGGACCACTGGGTCACATCCCCAGCCCTTTTTTTTTTTTTTGTGGTTACCGGGGATTGAACTCAGGGGCACTCGACCACTGGGTCACATCCCCAGCCCTTTTTTGTATTTTTATTTAGAGACAGGGTCTCACTGAGTTGCTAAGTGCCTCGCCATTGCTGAGGCTGGCTTTGAACTCGCGATCCTCCTGCCTCAGCCTCCCAAAGTGCTGGGATTACAGGCGTGCGCCACCACGCCCGGCTCCCAGCCCTTTTTTGTATTTTATTTAGAGACCGGGTCTCACTGAGTTGCTAAGTGCCTCACCATTGCTGAGGCTGGCTTTGAACTCGCGATCCTCCTGCCTCAGCCTCCCAAAGTGCTGGGATTACAGGCATGCGCCACCGTCCCTTTATTTCTTTTCTTTTTTTTTTTTAATTTATTTATTTACTTTAGTTGTACACAATGCAATGCATTTATGTTTACATGGTGGCTGAGGATCAAACCCGGGACGCGCACATGCGAGGCGAGCACTCTGCCACTGAGCCACAATCCCAGCTCCCCCTTTCTTTTTTCTTTTTTAAATATTTTTATTTATTTGCTTTAGTTGTACACAATGCGTTTTATTTGTACATGGTGCTGAGGATCGAACCCGGGTTGCCCACGCGCTAGGCGAGCGCTCTACTGCTGAGCCACAATCCCAGCTCCCCCCTTTATTTCTTAATGTGGATTTAAGTCACTCTTTAGTGTTCTTTCAGTATAGCCAGAAAGACTTCCTTTAATATTACTTGTAGAACAGCTGTACTAGCAACAAATTTTTTTTTTTTTTAGTTGTAGATGGACACAACGCCTTTATTTTGTTTATTTACTTTTATGTGGTGCTGAGGATTGAACCCAGTGCACTACACATGCTAGGCTAGTGCTCTACCGCTGAGCTTCAACCCCAGCCCCAAATAGTTTATTTTTATTACTTAGGAACATCTCAATTTCTTCTTCATTTTTAAAAATTTAAAAAATTTATTTGTTCTAATCAGTTATACATGACAGTAGAATGCTCTTTGATTCATTGTACACAAATGGAGTATATTTTTCACTTCTCTGGTTGTATGTGAAGTAGGGTCACACCATTTGTGTAATCTCTTCTCTTTTTTTTTTTTTTTGGTACCTAGAATTGAACTTGGGGGCACTTGATCACTGAGCCACATCCCCAGCCCTATTTTGTATTTTATTTAGACACAGGGTCTCACTGAGTTTCTTAGTGCCTCGCTGTTGCTAAGGCTGGCTTTGAACTCAAGCCATCCTCCTGCCTCAGCCTCCCAAGCTGCTGGGATTACAGCATGCGCCACTGTGCCCGGCTTCTTCATTTTTAAAGGATAGTTTTGTTGGATATAGAATTATTGACTGACATTGTTTTTTCAGTCCTTTGAATTCATCATTCCTTTGTCTTTTGGACCCGTTGGGGTTTTTAAAAAAATTAATTTGTTCTTTTTAGTTATACAAGACAGTAGAATGTATTTTGGCAAATTATACATACATATTCAAGTTTTTTTTTTTTTTAAATTTTTGGTACTGGGGATTGAACTCAGGGGCACTTGACCACTGGGTCACATCCCCAGCCCTATTTTGCATTTTATTTAGAGACAGGGTCTCACTGAGTTGCTAAGTGCTTTGCTATTGCTGAGGCTGGCTTTGAACTCAAGATCCTCCTGCCTCAGTTTCCCAAGTACTGGGATTACAGGCATGCGCCACTGTGCCATGCTCATAACAGGTATTTTTTAAGATCTTTTGTAATATGTCTTTACATATACATGTACATTCACATATATATACCTACATACTTTTTTAAGAAAAGGGAAACTTTTAAAATGTTGAATTTGCAGCGTGCTTTCTTTCAGTTTACATACATAATTATATTTAGTGGTTACACACTATTTCATGTTATAAATATACCAGTTTAATATATATATTTTTTTAAATTGAAAAAGAAGGGAAAAGTTTATAGAGATGAGAGCTTGTTTGGAGGATCTGGCAGCAGGGGGTGGGGCGCAGTGACTTTTGCACCCTTGGGTGGAGAAGGGTCCTCCTGTTGGGGAAGGCTGTTCTCTTCTACTGAGTCTATAATAAGCCATGAGGTGGCAGGTGGTTGAAAGGTTTCTGTCTTTTCTTGGGTACATGCAAAAAGACACAAAGTAGTCTTTGTTTCTTTGTTATTCAAACAAGAATATGTTTTTTAGTTGTCACCATTGGATTGGTAGCTTTTCTATTTGTTGTTGAAGTGATTCTTTCTTAAGCCAACTCCTCATTGTTTATTTCCTTATACATTTGTTTTACTTTTGTTGATCTGAGAGGAGAGTCACAGTATTTTACCAACAGGGATTTTTCTCATAAATGTCAGCCTGAAGTAATGTGAGAGTCCACAGTATCTCCCTGGAAACCAGGCTTTTGTGGGATGGAAACAACTGCTTTAAGATGGATACTGTGTCCTAGGAAATGATTCAGGAAGTCTGGCAAGAAGGGAAGTCTTGCTATTAAGGAAATTCGGGAAATAGCAGTTCAATTACTTAACTGCTCACGTTTATTTGTCATTATTCATGTTAAGAATGACCTGTCCTAATGATCATATTATAAACACATGTAAGTAACATGTTTCACTTCTGGCTCCTACATGGTATGAATTTATTACTAAAGAGTTTGGATGTATTGTTTAAAATGAAGTAAAAGTTTGTTTGCATATTTTTTTTTTTGTCATTTGTGCTTCCCAATGGCATTGATTGAAATGCAGATATGTGCTTTGTGGGTGATACTTAAAATTCATTAGATCATATAACTTTTAAAGGTTTCCATTGGTCTTTTCTCTTGTTATAAAGTTTGGTAGCATTTTCTGTCTCAATAAACAGGGAAAACTATCTTAGAGATTTCCAATTATTTAACAAAAACACTTTTCAATGGTCTTAAAAAAGCATTTCAGATTAGAAGTTACAAAAACTCCAGAAATGCTGGCAAAGAAATAGTTTTTCCAAAAAATATTTTAAAGTGATAAGATTGGTAGATGATCAGTATACTTAAATAAAATTAGTATCTTGGAAATTGAAGTATTACTAATGCCAAAAAAGAAACATTCATTTTATTTGTGTTATTATAGCAATACTGAAAGCCACTAGAAAAATTTAGTAAGGTTAAATTTAGTGATTCTTTTGTTATACAAATTGGCTTATATTTCAGAAGTACTAATTGTACTTTCAGTTTTGAGGAGGGATCTCAAAAGCATTGTTTTTATATCATCATATTTTAAGTTACTTTAGATAACTTTGTAGGATATTTACATTATTACCTTCATTTTAATTCTCTGGAAAGAGTACCTTCTAATTTAATTTAAGAAAGTTATTATTATCTCTTGCTAATTAAAGTCAAGTGAGGCTTTGAACAACTGAAGTTAGAATGCTTCATGTGTTTATTAGTTTAGACATTTTTTGAAATGTATTACACTGAATTGTGAAAGTATTATATCTATTTTAGTTTTTAACTTATTTTGAAATAATTTCTTGCATTTATCAATTTAGATATTCCTTTTAAAATGTACTATATTCTTTGTCAAAGCATTTACGATTTTATTTAAATATTTTTCATTTTTAAAATTTGAAATTAGAGAGCCAGGTATGGTGGTGCATGATTGTAATCCCAGAGGCTTGGGAGGCTGAGGCAGGAAGTTCTAAAGTTGAAGGCCAGCCACAGCAACTTAGTGAGGTGCTAAACAACTCACTGAGACCCTGTCTCTAAATAAGATACAAAAAAGGACTGGGGATATGGCTCAGTGGTTAAGTAAGTGCCCCTGGGTTCAAACCCTGGTACAAAAAAAGGAAAAATTGGAAGTAGAGAAAAGTTGCAAGATTAGTACAAGGACTCCTGTATACTTTTCCTCTAGATTCTGCAATTGTTAACATTTTACCATATATGTCATATAATTGTCTCTCTCCCTGTATTATTATTATTGTTATTTTTTTGAATCTTTTGAGATTAAATTGCAGATATGATGTCTCATCACTCAAAATCCTTCCATATGTACTGAGAACACTCTGATATAATAACCATAGTACAACTGTTAAAACCAGGACGCTAACATTGGTGTAATACTGCTATCCAATCCACAAATCCCATTCAGATTTCAATGACTGCTCCAGTAATATTGTTTATGGACACTCTTTCCTTTCTGGTCCAGGATCCATTTTACCCTACAAGAAGTATATTAGGAATTTCTAGATCGTCAGGTTGTGGTACCAAATCTGTACCACCTGCCCACATTTTAAGTAACTTACTTGATTATCTTGGTTTTGAGTACTCTTTGGCTCCTGATGGTTATTTCTTTGGTTGGTGCCTTTGCCTTTGATTATTCTAATGTTGTATTCCTAATTCTTTGTTTTTTAAGTGTAAGTTTTTGCTCATACTACCTGTTTTTGTTTTTTCATCACTGTGCCAAAAGTAACTGACAAGAAAACTTAGAGGAAGTTTATTTAGGGTTCACTGTTTCAGAGATCTTAGTCCATAGATTCTGTTGCTTTGGGCCCAGGTTGAGCCAGCACATCATGGGGAAGGACCTAGTGGAAGTAAGCTAGTCAGTTCTTGGTGGAGTCAGGAAGCAGAGCGAGAGTGGGAGGAGGAAGGGGCCACAGGACCTGCCCCCAATGACCCACCTCCTCCAGCCATACCCCATCTGTCTACAGTTACTACACAGTCACTCCATTCAAACCAGGATTAACTGATTAGATCACAGCTCTCATAATCTAATCATTTTACCTCTGAATGTTCCTGCATTAGCAGGAGATTTGAGGAGACACCTCATATCCAAACTATAACACTACCTAATATGTAGCTCCTTGCTGCTGCTTGGGACTCTTTCTGAATTTCTTGATCCTAGCAGCCAGTCCATCTCTCTCTTTTGTCTCCTTAGCTTGTATGTGTGTCTGTCTGGAGTCTTCATGCCAGGTGCCTCTTCTCTGAAGGGGTTAGGTAGAATATGACAGAATAGGAATTGGTATTCAGAATAATTTTACATGTCCAGCCAGCATTAGGACTATGTAAAACTGAAGAGAGGTACACATTTGGAGCTTAGGTGTACATGTATATATATATGTGAGAGTGTGTGTGTACATGTACACATGCTAGGGAGATTGTACTCCTGAATTATTTTGGATTATGCTTCTGCCAACAGACTTTATAATCCTAGTATATAATTTTAGGTGGTGGCTTGTTATTTTATGAGGGAGTAAACTAATAAAATGTTGTCTACCATTTGAAATCAGTTGGCAACTCTTAGAATATATAGATAGAATAGTCACTGCTCAGGAATTAAATGGATGATATTATTATGATATACATTTACTTACATTTCTAAAAGTCAGAAATCTATTCTCTATAAGACATTTATTATGATTATAGTCATTCAGTGGTTAAGCTCTGATATTCAAAAATAAACATTTTAAGAGTTGGCTAGTTTCAATAGAGGTATTTCAAGGAGAAGTTAGACTAAAAAGTTGTATAAACTTCTGATTCAATGTAATATATTTATGTATGTGAATATGTATGTATATATAATATCTGTATACAGATTAATGTATATATGTACATATGCATAAACAACATGTATATATGTACATATATATAAACAAAGATACATACACACATACATACACATATGCATACTTTGTTTGTTCTCAAATTCCCATGCTCAAGTCATCATCGTGCCTCAGCCTACTAAGTAAGTGGCTAGGACTACAAGGCTGTGCTACTATGTCCAGCTCCTCTTAATTTTTCTTAATGATAAAATATTAAATTTAAGTTTAAAGTCAATTTAGAAAAGGAATTGGGTTTTCAAAGAAGCAATGATTTGATTTCTGGAAAGCATATTTAGAAAAGGAAACATTTTTAGTACACTATGTGTCAAGTACATGCAGGAAGAATCCTTTATCAATTCATGTGACTGTGCATTAATAACAGCTGTAAACTGGGCTTGGGTTGTGGCTCAGTGGTAGAACACTCGCCTCACATTTGTGAAGCACCGGGTTAGATCCTCAGCACCACATAAAAATAAATTTAAAAAATAAAGTTATTAAAAAAAAGGAGCTGTAAATTGTTGAGCTTTTGGCTTTGTGAAGACTTTCCAGTCTCATACGCCCTCTTGTGTTCAGCTGTGGTTAGAGCTATTTATGTAACATGGCTTTTGGTAGTCTGTCTAGATTGATAGGTTGGGTTGTTACAACATATTCTTTGAAGAGATTATAAGTTTTGAGCTATTAATGATAAATATTCAATACACATGACCCAATCTCTTATATCATTTTTGTAGAACTGTACAATTGGAAAAACACTTAAGTGTTTCCCTGGTTATGTTCCTTACATTTACTTTTGCATATTCTATGTTAGTATTTATTATATTTAATTAATGTATTCATTGAGATATGTGTCCTTGAACACATATAATTTTTAGAGAGGCTGAACAACAAAGTTTATACTCTTATTTTTTATATGAAGGTTCTGAGGCAATTGTAAACTGTGTAGGGTGATTAAGGTATTAAGTACTTGGTAATGTTGCAAGTGTTCAGTAGCTACATATATGTATTTTCAATATATATTTGTTGAAAGGAAAAATGGAAGAATGATGGCTGACAACCTACTGTTTTTTTTTTTTTTTTTTTTTTTTGTACCAGGGATTGAACTCAGTGGCACTCGACCGCTGGGCCACATCCCCAGCCCTTTTTCTGTATTTTATTAGAGACAGGGTCTCACTGAGTTGCTAAGTACCTCGCCATTGCTGAGGCTGGCTTTGAACTCGCAATCCTCCTGCCTCAGCCTCCCAAGTGCTGGGATTACAGGCGTGCGCCACCACTCCCGGCTCAACCTAATGTTTTAATTGATTTAACAAACTGAAATTAATTTGGTTGTGAACTTGCTATATTCTGAGGGATGGATTTTTACTCTTGTTTCAAAGAAGTTGAGGAACGAATGACTTTTAATTTGTGATTTAATTGAAGTAGAACCTTTTAGGCCTCATCATACTTAAAAAATATTCAGTCTCAATCTATAGCCTAATAATTGACGTGGAACCATGGCCTCATTTTATTTGAACCCCTCATGGGCTGTTACTTTGATTTTCATGGCTCTCATCAGAATCAGAACAACTTTTGTGTGAGTTTATTAACTGTTGTGCCAAGCTGATTTTAGAAGTGTAGCAAATGGGGTCTAAGCAAAGCATTCCTTTAAATGGGGGAGGAATTAAAAAGGTGATTCTAAAGGCTTACTTACCAAAAGTCCAGCATTTGCTAATGACTTTCCTGCTTACTAGATAATTAAAAAAAATCTTATGTTTGTTTTATATAGGCAAAGCATAGGCTAAATCACACAATTTAGAAAAGATTTGTCATTTACCTGCCCTATACAGCATTTTTAAAAAAATGTACTAGTAGGGCTGGGTGCGGTGGTGCATGCCTATAATCCCAGCTACTCGGGAGGCTGAGGCAGGAGGATTGCAAGTTCAAAGCCAGTCTCAACAAAAGCGAGGTGCTAAGCAACTCAGTGAGACCCTGTCTCTAAATAAAAATACAAAATAGGGCAGGGGATGAGGTTCAGTGGTTGAGTGCCCCTGAGTTCAATCCCCGGTACCAAAAAAAAAAAAAAAAAAAAAAAAAAACAACAACAAAACTAGTAGGAAGGATTTGATGTGGCTTTCTCAATGATATTCTCAAATTTAATACAATACAACCTGTCCTTTAAAGAATGAGATGTGAGATTTTATATATATATATATATATATATATATATATATTTTTTTTTTTTTTTTTTTTTTTGTACCAGGGTTGAACTCAGGGGCACTCAACCACTGGACCACTGGGCCACATCTCCAGCCCTTTTTTGTATTTTGTTTAGAGACAGGGTCTCACTGAGTTGCTAAGTGCCTCACCATTGCTGAGGCTGGCTTTGAACTCATGATCCTCCTGCCTCAGCCTCCCAAGTGCTGGGAAAAAAAAAAAAAAAAAAAAAACAACAAAACTAGTAGGAAGGATTTGATGTGGCTTTCTCAATGATATTCTCAAATTTAATACAATACAACCTGTCCTTTAAAGAATGAGATGTGAGATTTTATATATATATATATATATATATATATATATATATATTTTTTTTTTTTTTTTTTTTTTGTACCAGGGTTGAACTCAGGGGCACTCAACCACTGGACCACTGGGCCACATCTCCAGCCCTTTTTTGTATTTTGTTTAGAGACAGGGTCTCACTGAGTTGCTAAGTGCCTCACCATTGCTGAGGCTGGCTTTGAACTCATGATCCTCCTGCCTCAGCCTCCCAAGTGCTGGGATTACAGGCATGCACCACCACACCCGGCTTTTATATACGTATATTTATAAATCATTTAAAAGGAAATTTATGTATGTAGTTGTGTTTTATAGTGTTCATATTGCATTTACACTTATTATCTCACTTTGCTTCTGTGGTTCAATTCTCTGAGTTCAGCATGGTGGGTATTTTTATACCTGTTTTACATAAAAAGAAATCTGAGATCTGGAGAAATTATGTTTGACTAAATGCATTTGTACATGTGGAAGTTCTTTGTAAAATGTAGAAAGGCTAAAAACATGAGGATTTTACTATTATTTGTTAGGCCATTGTCAAAACTTAGGTCTTTTAAGTGTGGTATCCATTCTCTAGCTATATTATTTACTTTTTCCATATAAATAAGTCATGCCATTTTGTCTAGTTGCCATACTGCTATTTAGCAATAACCTTTTTCTCTGAAAATATCTTGGTGGTATTCATGGCAGATTGGAAACAGCGCAGCATGTATTACAGTATGTATCTCAAGTCACTTCTTTTGTGTTTCTGCCTACATATTAAAGATTACTCTTAGCCCCTCCCACAATCCACATTTTGGTTTAGGAAATGGGTGAAATGGCATTTAAGCAAAAACAAATAAAAACATCAACTAAAATATTTGTATATATAGTTTCTTTTGTAGGATTTTGGTATTTTTATAATGCTGTAAGTTAAAAACTGGGGAGTGATTTAGGAAATAGAATGATGGTTATCAGGGTGTGAGGGAGGGTACAAACGGAATGTTGCTGTTTGGTGGGTGTAGAGTTTCAGTTGTATAAGATGAAAAAGTTCTAAAGATCTGTTGCACAACAATATGAATATACTTAACACTGCTGAACTCAACGCATTAAAGTGGCTAAGATGGTGAATTTTGTGATATGTATTTTTTGTGATAATTCAAAAACACTGAAAAGGTAGAAAATGCAGTTTAACAAACATTTAGGAATCTGCCGCTTAAAATGAGCAAATGACAATATTTTTTTCCACAGTGAGTATTTCTGAGACTAACTCTAACTGAATCTTGGAGTTATGGCTTGGTATTATCCTTGAGGCTTCTGCAGCACCTATATCATCTCAGGTGAAATACGAATCTGACCTTAATTTTTAGGCTATTGCTGTATTTTGTTCAGTTAATGTGGCAAGAGTGTTCTCATATGTTACTTTTTCATTCTGGTTTCTCTGGTAAGAGGAAAAGATTTATTGTGCTTAATGATTTTTCCATACTTTCACTCAGGAGTCCTCTTCTCCAGATGTCTTTCTGGTACTCCTTGTGAGCTATTTGGAGATATCTTAGGCTTTACAAAATTAATAAGTGATTAGCATAAGATTCTAGTATAGTCATCTATAATGTACAGAGTTTTATGCAGAAGCTCTTCAATTTCTTCCAATAATGACTGTCAAAATCTCATTATTCTATCTTCTATTAAAATGTTAGTAGACACTGCTGTTTTATCCTTTAGTCTGAAGATTTAATTATAAAATATCTTTTCACTAAAAAGTAATTTATTAAAACAGAAAAGCTCCCTAACCAATTGCATGGCAATTTTATTTTCCAAGTATTAATTTTCCTTTTAGTGCTACTGACTAGGCAAACACAGCAATTCAAATCAGCAAATATATATTATGAAGCTTCAAATAATTTTCTATCTCAGTTAGAATAAAATCTTTATAATGGCCCAACAAAGCCCTGATCTGGCCTCTCTGACTTCATCTTCTATTGCTCAGCCTTTTGCCACTTGTTCTAACCCTAGTCTCCCCAGACCCTCTTCCTCTTTCTCCCCACTTTGGGCCTTCTGCACTTGCCACCTGGAATTGTTTTCCCTATTCCCAGGCACAGCTTGGATATCATGGCCTGATCTAATGTAGCCACTCAGCTGTCTCTAGTCATTGCTGTATTTCCATTTTCTCTCTGGTGCTTCTCTTTTTGAAATATAGGATTATATTTTATTTCTCTTTTTTCAATATTTATTTATTTGCTTTAGTTGTTCACAATGCATTTATTTGTATGTGGTGCTGAGGATCGAACCCAGGCCGCGCACGTGCTAGGCGAGCACTCTACCCGCTGAGCTACAACCCCAGCCCTTATATTTTATTTCTAATGAAAAGAATAAAGACATATTTCTTGTAACTAACAGGAGATCACTAAATAAGAATAAATTCAGTTTAAAACTATTTGTGGTCCTATTTTGTGTTATTCTTTTTTTTTTTAAATTTTTTTTTTTTAATATTTATTTACTTTAGTTGTACACAATGCAATGCATTTATGTTTATGTGGTGCTGAGGATCGAACCCAGGCCGCGCACGTGGAAGGCGAACGCTCTGCCGCTGAGCCACAACCCCAGCCCCTATTTTGTGTTATTCTAACACCAATTTTCTCTTTCTATTAAGCAACTAGAGGTTTATTGCAACACTAGTTTATTTCATTTTATTCTCTGGTAAATTTTTCATAAAATCTATAATATTTTTTGAAACAATGAAAAATTTTCCCAAGATGGGTTAATTACTTATATATAATTACTTATATAATTACTATAGTTACTTATATAATTATTTATCATATAAAGTTTTGCAGTTGAAGGCATTAGTTAATAAAATTATACCCACTCACAAAGATTATGTATAGAAAGAGAAATATATTCTTACATTTTCAAAACTAATTTTGTTCTTTTTCTCCTATTCCCACCCTCTCTCCCCTTCCCTTCATTCCCCTTTGTCTAATCCACTGAACTTCTATTCTTCCTCTTTCCCCCTTGTTCTGTGTTAGCATCCACATATCAAAGAGAACATTTTACCTTTGGTTTGTTGGGACTGGCTTATTTTTACTTATCATGATCGTCTCCAGATCTATCCATTTACTGGCAAAAGTCATGAAGTCATTCTTTCTTATGGCTGAGTAATAATATTCTATTGCATATATATGTACCACATTTTCTTTTATCCATTCATCTGTTGAAGGGCAACTAGGTTGGTCCATAGCTTAGTTATTGTGAATTGAGCTGCTATTACTACCTGGTTGTTTTTGGTTTTGGGTCATCTGCCTTTCTCTCCTAGAATATATGCTCTATCACAGTAGGGAACTTGGCTCTCTTTTTCACCACTGTATCCCTTTTGTGTAGAACAGTGAGTGACACATAGTAGGTGGTAGTAGAGTCTTAATAGTTTGTTGAACAAAAGACTGAATGATTCATTATTGTGTCCTGATATGTGGTAGGCACTGTGAAATGCCCTGTGGAGGAACAGAGTTTAGTCAGGGAGATTAACAAACCAAGAACTGTAATATGAAAATGTTAAGTCCTACAATAGAGGAATCTATAAAATGCTATGGGACCACAGATGAGAGAATAATTAATTTCTCCTAGAGATAGGTCAGTGGGTATTAGAGATGAATTGATGTATTACTACTGTATATTTTACATTAAATCATTCTCCTGAGGCACTTTGCTGATTAGTTACTGACTAATTCTTGAATTTCTAATACCTCATTTAACCTTGCTATTTTCTTTTCTGTAAAAAGATGTTGGTGATATTGACCTGAAGAATGTTGTAAAGATTAATCATTTGATGTTGGCTAAGTGCTTTGAAAATACAAAAATGCTGTATAGACCTTGATGTTCTTAATCATATTAGCAACCACTTTCTATAATTAACTTTTATTATGTACTTAGTTCCTGACTGTTCATATGGTAAACATGACACTGTTTTTCTTAAAAAAAGAGATTATTTTGAAAAGGCCTATTTGTTATTAAAAGAGCTTCATGGGGTCTGGGGTTGTGGCTCAGCGGTAGAGTGCTCATCTATCACATGTGCGGCCCAGGTTCGATCCTCAGCACCACGTAAAAATAAACGCATCGTGTACAACTAAAACAAATAAATAAATATTAAAAAAAAAGAGCTTCACGGACCTTTTGCATTGTATTGTTAGTAGAAAATAATGTCTGTATTTTTTAATTTATTTTCTTAGAAGAGTAGTAACGTACTGTAACCCCCAGGAGGCAGTAGTAGGCCAGGAAGATTGTGTGCTTATTCTAAACAGGACTGCAGGGCTGTTAATGATTAGTGCCTTGATTTAACACGAAGAGACTATTTTTCTTACTCATCAGATGAAGATTTCAAGAGATATTTTACCTTTTCTTTTCCTATAGTATTATATTGTGTTTAAGAATTTTTTCCTTTCTCAAAGAGAGGGTCTTTTCTGTTTTAATACTTGGAGTGTAATGATATCTAGGGATTGTTATATACAAAGTACCTTACTTTATAATGTATCATACTATGCTGTAGATTTTTCTAAGAGTTAGGAGTAGATTAAAACTTTTAATAAATTGAATTTTACTTTAAATTCAGTATGGTAATAGGTATCACCTTTTGTTTCGTCCCAAGGTACATAAAATCCTACAGTGGCTACAAGATATATAAAATCCTAGCAGTGGCTTGCTGCTTCAGTGATTCTCCACTTATGGCAGTTTTTTTCCCAGACCTTAGAGGTTTCCTGTTACACTGACTAATTGAAGAATCCTACCTTAGAGAGTTAGGGTTAACCATCTTTTTGGAATTAGGGCTAGTGGCCATCAAAAGAATGTTACTCTCATTAGTTAATCTCTGATTATCACTTATCTCTAAGAGTTTTTTTTTTTTTTTTAAATAATATTAACATACTAACAACAGTGTTTTCCTAAAGTGTGGAAATGAAGTGGTTAACAGTAAAGCAGTGGGGACACAGGTTCTCCTTGAGGGCCCCTCTGTTCTAATGCCCTAACCTCACCCTACCCTATGTACTGACTTATCACCCTGGATATAATTGAGTTTTCTCTGTCCCTAGACTGTGAGCTTCTTTAGGGTAGGGACTTTGTCCTGTTCATTTATGTGTTCCAGACCCAGGTTTTTGGCAAATAGTAAGTGCTTAACAATATATTGTAAATTAATGGATTTGTGTAGCCTTGAGAACTTTTAAATACAGATATTTAATGCAGAGATAGATACCATTTGCATGAGTTTTCTGCTCAGAGAGTGGGAGTTCTTTACACAATGGATTGTATCTGTGAAATTTTAGGAAATTTTGTTTGGGAATACTGGTTTCAGAGCTTCCTGAACCACCATGGATACTTAAAACTGGTTTTATTTTTCTGAAACAAAGATGTGGAGTCTGTTTAGGTATTATTTTTAGAAGGTGATTTGGCACATTGTTTGGTTGATTACTAATTCTTAGAAATTACATGGAATAGAGGAGAAGTAGTATTTTGGTGAATTTCAAAATAGGTGTTGATGCTTGATATGAACTTTTTGTATTGGTCCTGCCCCATTTAAATAAAAAACCCCCACCATATTATGTAAGGCATTCTATATTCTCCATGGTGCTTTTCCTCTTTTGCTACTCTATCCTTAAGCCTGTACTTGTACTTTCCTAAGAGTGATTTTAGAGTCAGTATACACAGTTTAGTCCATTGCCATCAACCAGGTAGTTTAAATAGATTTGCATCATAAAGCGCTGTTCTGCTGCTCAGTTCTAGAGACGTGGTCTTTGGCTAGAGCTTGGGTGTCTCTGCACTTTCACCTGTGTATAATTGTGATAATTATACCCTCATTGCTATCATCTGCTCTAAAATCTTTGCAGCTTTATGTTACTTAGGGTAGTTTTTGTTCTTTTCTGCTTTATGTCACCAGAAACATGAGGAAATGCTTTCCAAAATACTTGAAATTACAATGTGAGACTTCTCACTATGATTGTTAATTTAGTTGTTGGGGGCTCATTGACAGATGCAAGGAAGACTTTTGCCCTTCATTTTAATTAACAAGGATTGAAAGAGAACTTAAAAATTCATTAAAAAATAGTTTTAGTTGTAGATGAACCTTTATTTTATTTATTTATATGTGGTGCTGAGGATTGAACCCAGTGCCTATATGTGCCAGGCAAGCGCTGTACCACTGAGCTACATAGCTTATTAGCAATGAAAAAATAATGCGAGAGACTAAATAATCTCTAAAATTCATTTTGTTTCTAAAGTTCTAGGCCCAACATCAATGTCTCTCATCATAGCACTTTATCCCCCAGCCCCTCTTTTTTTTTTTTTTTTTTTAAAGTCATAGAAAAACCTTGAATTCTTTGGGAAAGAGATACTATCAGTTGGTAATAATGGCTTTGGCACCGAAAGTTGGAAAATATTTCATTGCTTTATTTTACCAGGTTCCCCAGAATGTACATTTTATATTAAAAGGTCTTGTGAACTGTGGTAATTTATATTGTGTCTGATTTAAATCCCTTAATTTATTACAATTCCCATATCATACTCTGGACTAGTCACTTTCAAGGGATTGTGTTGAAATTATCAGCCTCATAACAAATTTTTAAAAAATCTATAGTTTTCTTAGAGGATGAAATGAAAGATAAGATTAACTTATTAGCAATGAAAAAATAATGCTAGAGACTAAGTAATCTCTAAAATTCATTTTGTCTCTAAAGTTCTAGGCCTGACATCAGTGTCTCTCATTATAGCACTTCATCTATTCCTTAATTATAGCAGTGGAGTCATTTTTTGTCTCTATATCTTTCATGAGTAGTTGTTAAATATACCAATGAGTTAATGAGAAAATTTCTTCCAAACTAAAGAAGCCTTGACTGTAGCTTTATAGTTGATCTTTTCTCTATGAGTGCAAAAACCTCATTCCTGATATCCATTCGTCTCCTCCTCATTCCTGTACTACTTACAGCCCAGAGGTCTGAGAGACAGTAAAACCTATAAATGACCACACAGAAAAATCCTGTGTAGCCATTAGAGGAATTTAAAAAAAATACTTTAAAATACTTTAAAAATACTTTGAAATAATGGCTTTATTTTTGACAAGATAATGTATGCTTAAAACTATGATTCAAGAAGGTGCAAAAGGGTATACAGTAAAAAAAATTTTTTTCTGTTTCTATTCTCTAGCTACCCAGTTTCCTTTCTCCAAAGGCAACTGCCATTACTAGATTGATTTGTTTCCTTCCTCAGGTTTTTTGATGAATATGTTGAACAAACTAATTGAAATCTGTCTGTCTTATCTGACTACCAGGTCAGTAGTCTGGGACTGATAAGGAAAAGAGAGGCATTTAAAAATTTGGGGTATAAGAATTTTAATCTGAGAATTTGAGCCTACATGAATAGTGAAAGACCATGGCAATGAATGTCATGCAAGTGATCTTAGAAAGTAAGGGAAGTTAGGATGGAAAGGTCAGGGAAGCAGACACAGAAGACCTCCGGGTCTCTCAAGCTCATTAGAAACTGCTACAGTTATAAGCACCTTTGAGAAAGTTTCTGTCTTGTGTCTTGTGTCACATGCAACAAAGCATGTGATTCTCAAGCCCTTTCTCAAAAGCTACTTCTCTGCCTCCAGCCAACTCCAGGGAATAAGGTTTCTGCTCTTTCCACATCATGAGTTCTTTTTTTAAAAAAAAATTAAAATTTTTTTTTTTAGTTTTAGAAGGACATAATATCTTTATTTTATTTGTTTATTTTTAATGTGGTGCTAGGAATTGAACCCAGTGCCTCACACTTGCTAAGCAAGCGCTGTACCACTGAACCACAACCCTGGACCATGAGTTCCTTTAAAAAAAAAAAATTTTTTTTTAAGATATACACAACAGTAGTGTCTATTTTGACATATTATACATACATGGAGTATAACTTATTATAATTAGGATCCCATTCTTGCAGTTGTATGTGATGTGGAATTTCATTGGTCGTGTATTTATATATGAACATAGGAAAGTTATATCCAATTCATTCTACTGCCTTTCATAGACCCATCCTCCCCCTTCCCTTCATTCCCCTTTGTCTAATCCAGTGAACTTCAATTCTTCCCTCTCCCTTTTATTGAGTGTTAGCATCAACATATCAGAGAGAACATCCAGCCTTTTTGTCTTTTTGGGATTGGCTTATTTCACTTAGCATGATAGTCTCTAGTTCCATCCATTTACTGGCAAATGCCATAATTTCATCCTTCTTTATGGCTGATTAGTATTCCATTATGTATGTGTATATATATTTCCTCAATTGATTCATCTGTTGAAGGGCATCTAGGTTGGTTCCATATCTTAGCTAGCTATTGTGAATTGAACTTCTATAAACATTGATAGGTTGCATCACTGTAGTATGCTGATTTTTAGTCCTTTGGGTATAATAGACACCTAACGTGCAAGAAGTAAAATCAAGAATCAACAAATGGGATGGAATCAAACTAAAAATCTTCTTCACAGCAAGGAAGCAATCAAGAATGTGAGGAGAGAACCTACAGAATGTGAGAAAATCTTTGCCACCTGTACCTCAGATAGAGCATTAATCTCCAGGATGTACAAAGAACTAAAAAAACTTAACACCAGGGCTGGGGTTGTGGTTCAGTGGTAGAGTGCTCCTTGGCACATGTGAGGCACTGGGTTCAATCCTCAGCACCACATAAAAATAAATAAATAAAATAAAGGTATTGTGCTCATCTACAAATAAACAAAAAACACCAAAAACCAAATCAAACCAAACCAAAACAAAACAAAACAAAAAAAACCCAAATAACCCAATCAGTAAATGGGCAAAAGAACTAAACATGCTCTGCATAGAAGAAGAAATATAAATGGCCAACAAATGTATGAAAAAATGTTCAATATCTCTGGCAACTAGAGGAATGCAAATTAAAACTAAATTGAGATTTCACTCCAGTCAGAATGGCAATTATCAGAGCCGGGCGCGGTGGCGCACGCCTGTAATCCCAGCACTTTGGGAGGCTGAGGTAGGAGGATCGCGAGTTCAAAGCCAGCCTCAGCCGTGGTGAGGCACTTAGCAACTCAGTGAGACCCTGTCTCTAATAAAATACAAAAAAATGGGCTGGGGACTTGGCCCAGTGGTCGAGTGCCCCTGAGTTCAATCCCCAGTACCAAAAAAAAAAAAAAAAAAAAAAAAAAGAATGGCAATTATCAGGAATACAAGTAATGAGGGCTAGGGTTGTGGCTCTGTGGTAGAGTGCTTGCCTAGCATGGGTTCGATTCTCAGCACCACATATAAATAAATAAAATCAAGGTCCATCAATAACTAAAAGAAATTAAAAAAAAGAATACAAGTAATGATAAATGTTGGCGAGGATGTGGGGGAAAATATTCACTTATATATTGCTGGTGGGACTGCAAATTGGTGCAACCACTCTGGAAAGCAGTATGGAGATTCCTCAGAAAACTTGGAATGGAACCATCATTTGACCCAGTTATCCCACTCCTCAGCATATACTCAAAGGACTTAAAATCACGAGTACCTTTCATTAATAAAATCTAACCTAGCTCAGTATGAAAAAGGAATTCTGGGAAATACATAGGAGACCTTGGAGATGTGGATGGTTGTGCTAAGTTGCCCAGACGGTGGCAAATAAGATTTTTTTTTTTTGTACCAGGGATTGAACTCAGGGCCACTTGACCACTGGGCCACATCCCCAGCCCTGTTTTGTATTTTGTTTAGAGACAGGGTCTCACTGAGTTTCTTAGCACCTCAGTATTGCTGAGGCTGGCTTTGAACTTGCGATCTTCTTGCGTCAACCTCCTGAGCCGCTGGAATGACAGGCGTGTGTCACTGCACCTGGCTAGCCTGAAGTTTTTGATAAAAGGTAATAAATAGGTTATAGAAAACAAAAAAGACAGATTTAAGGAGACTCAGGCAAGTGCAGTATTCTAAAAGTCAATGAAGGAAAAGTTTTCTATAAGATGATGTGGTTAATTTTAACAATACAGTCATGAGTACAGAAGGGAGGAAGAAAAAGAATCTGGGTTTGAAATTGAAGATGATCATCAGTGAAATTCAAGAGTAGTTTATTGTTTTTATGATACATGGTTTTGCTATTTTGCCCAGGCTAACTTTGAACTCCTGGGCTCAAAGGATCCTTCTGTTTCAGCCTCTCAAATATCTGGGACTAGAGGTGTGCACTACTACACTAAGAATAGTTTTTGAGGACTAGTCAGAGCCTAGAAGTTTTATGACAGTCTATAGAATCATGATAACCAATCACTTTTGTAAATGAAGAAAAGTTTATCAAGTCAGCTTTGTTCCACTTTCTTATATTTTAGTCTTATTTTCAAGGCCTTTTCAGCTATGTTGTTTATATTAATAAATATAAATGCCCAAATGTAACATAGTTACATTTGAACTATGCATCCTTACATTGAACTTTCAATCTTCCTGTCTCAGCTGCAGGGATTACAGGTGTGCGCCACTGTGCCTAGCTGTCATCTTTTTAAAAAAAAAATATTTATTGGGCTGGGGTTGTGGCTCAGCGGCAGAGCGCTTGCCTTGCACGTGTGCGGCCCGGGTTCGATCCTCAGCACCACGTAAACATAAATGCATTGCATTGTGTACAACTAAAGTAAATAAATAAATATTAAAAAAAGTAAATAAATATTAAAAAATTTATTTATTTGTTTTAGTTGTACACAATGCCTATATTTTTACATGGTGCTGTGCATGTGCTAGGCAAGCTCTCTACTGATGAGCCACAACCCCAGCCCTGTCATCTTGTTTTTAACACACTTTATCTCACAGATTCATTTAATTCATTTTAAACTTTAGTTCTCCTTTCTAGAGCTGATTCTTCTAAATTTGTTTTTACTTACAAACAATGAGTGTATTCTCAACACTGTGTAGACCAAAAATTTGCAGTGGCGTGTATTTCCTTTTGGATTAAAGCCATATTTTTATTGTCTTAGGAACAACAGTTGAAGTCATTATTTGCAAGGCTTGTTATTCTTTGCAGGGCTAGTAGGTTTTATAATTTGTTAGGCTAGATTGAACAATAAAGGATAGGGACTCATGACTCATGGTCCTTAGCCATTGATAGGCCACTGGCATATGAGGTTCAGTTCTTTCATTCAACAAATGTTAATTGAGTGTCTGTTAGGTACTAGATACTGTTGTAGGTACTTGGCATACATCTGTGAACCAAAAGAAAAAGTTATCATCAACTGAGTTGGAGCTTTCTAGTGGACAAGACAATAAACAATATTCAAAGTGAATGTATGGTACATTAGAAAGTGGTAGGTGCTGTGGAAAAAAAATAAGTGAAGGTAGTACTAGTGGGGGAGGTAGGAATAGGATAGTTTTTATGAAAAAGGTAAAATTTGAACAATGAGTTAAATGAACTGAGGAAGTTAACCATGAAGGTATCTGGCAGGAGAGTACGGGGCAGAGGGAATAGCTAAAGCAAAGGCCCTTAGGCAAGAAAGCACCTGGTATGATTGAGGAATGAGTTGCCTGTGGTTGGAGCTGAGTGTGTGAAGGTAAAATAATAGGGCATTAGTTCAAAGAGGTAATGTTGGTTGTTGTAAGCCATTGTGAGAACTCTTGGCTTTCCCTGGGGAAATACGGAGCTGTAAGAGGGTTTTGAGCAGAAGTGGCATGGACAGACTTACCTTCTAAGAGGATTACTCTGGCTGCTGTGTTGGGATTGGATTGTGGGTTTCAAGGATAAGAAACAGAGAAAACTGTTAGGAGGCCATTGAAATAATGCATGTGAGAGGTTATGGTTAGTAGTGTGGAGATAGTAAGAAGTTGATTCTGGCTATATTTTTAAATAGTGGTAACAATATTTTTAGATAGTTTGATGGAAGTCAAGGATAGTTCCTAGGTATTTTGCCTAAGCATAACCTAGATTTGCCGTCATCTGAGATGTAAAAGGTTGGACTGAGACTGGAGCTGGATTGGGAAGAAGATTAAGAGTTCAGTTTTGATTGGGCACGGTAGCACATACCTGTAATCCCAGCATCTAGGGAGGCTGAGTCAGAAGGATTGCAAATTCAAGGCCAGCCTCAGCAAATTAGTGAAGCCCTAAGCAACCTAGTGAGACCCTGTCTTAAGACAAAATATAAAAATGGCTGGAAATGTGGCTCAGTGGTTAAGCACCTCTGGGTTCAATCTCTGTTACAAAAAAAAAGAAAAAAAAGATGTCGGTTTTGGACATGTTGAGTTTGAGGTCCCTAATGATACCCAAGTGAAATGTTGAGTGGGAAGTTGAATATATATGTTTGGAGTTTGGGAAAGAGGTCTGAGCTCTAATCAAAATAAATATGTATTTAAAACTGATACTGGATGGATTACTGAGGGGATACTAGAAAAGAGTGGAGGGCTAAGGCCTGAGTATGGAGGTGTTCTACCATTCAGAGGTCAGGGAGAAGATAAATAGCAAAGAAGACTGAGGGGGAGTGATGAGTCATGCAGGAATAAACAGGACAGTGTGTGGCATCCTGGAAGCCATGTGCCATTGGGTCCATTAGGCCTGGACATGATCAAGATGCTGAAAATGTTTATGGTATCAAAAGATGTTTTGTGACTATCATTTCCGAAAATAGTGAGTTTAGTTTAAAAGGATATGAAAGTTGGGCTGGGGTTATGAGCCTCAGCACCCCCATAAAAATGAATAAATAAATAAAATAAAGGTATTGTGTCCATCTACAACTAAATTAATTTTTTAAAAAGAATATGAAAGTTTCTGATAACTTTCTATAATGTTCTTTAATTGAAATTTTAAAAAATCACAATTTCTGTAATTCTCCTAATTTATTGCATAAGCAAATATCTTGCATCATTGCTGGAAAGTTTGGAACTTCTTAGGGATTTGTTCTAAGTTACTTTTCCTCTCAAGGGTTAAGGAACAGGGGGACTTCCTTATCATGCTTGCTAAAAGTGGCCTGTTTAGGAATTTGGCAATTATCTTTCTCCTGGATTATTGAAAGGTCAAATAAACAACTTAGTTTCAGATTTGTGACATAGGACTTTAGCATTCGTGACTCTAATTTGTTTTGTTCTGTTGGAGCTTAGTGCAGGAGCCCAGCCCAAATTAATGACCTCCTATAAATTTTATTTAACAAGGTCACTAAGATTGTACGATGAGATTATTTGGACAATCAAGAATTTGGAAGATAGAGGACTGCTACCTTTATCTTTTAGAATTTAGGAATGCTTTCAGTAAGAATTTGAGGGTCTTATTTAGTAATTTTTCAGTGCTATTTTACTTTCCATAAGTAATAAAAGAGAAATGAAGGCTAAAAAGGGCTTAAACATGGCATATTCATAAGTTAAGCATGATACTCAATTAAAGGTACAGTTTTTTTCTCTAGGATCTGAAAACATGAATACTATCTCAAGTTATTTTTGAAATATTACCTTAAAAATCATTTAAAGATTCTAATCTCTGGAAGAGAATAATTAAAAGTCAGGGTTTCATTGTTTGGGTATTTACAAAATTAATTCCACATGTGTGCTGTAAACCTTTTTTTTTTTTTTTTTTTTTTTTTTTTTTTTTGGTACTGAGGATTGAACCCAGGGTGCTCAACCACTGAGTCACATCCCCAGCCCTTTTTTTGTATTTTGTTTAGAGACACAGTCTCACTGAGTTGATAAGTGCCTCATTAAATCGCTGAGTCTGGCTTTGAACTCGTGATCCTCCTGCCTCAGCCTCCGTAGATGCTGGGATTACAGGCATGTGCCACCGTGCCTGGCTGTTGTAAACTTTTAACATTTGGTTTTCTGTGACATTATTACCATTATGTACCCATCAACCTCTTGGTTGGTGGGTAATCTCCTTGTGGTATAGAGGGTAGGTATGTTGCTTGTTTTTAGATTTGTATAATTATTTTTCTTCTTTGACACAGAGTTTATGGTATACTCATAGTACTTTAATTTCAGTGACAGTATTTTATACTACAATTTGAGTATGCCCTATCCAAAATACTTAGAACCAGAAGTGTTTCAAATATCAGATTTTTAAAAAAAAATTTTCATATATATAATCAGATACCTTGGGGATGAGACCCAAGTCTAAACATGAAATTTGTTTATGTTTCGTATACACTTTATACATATAACCTGAACATAATTTTGTATAATATTTTAGTGTACCTGTGTTTTGATTACAACCTGTCACATGAGGTCAGGTGTGGGATTTTCAACTTGTGGCATTTTGTTAGCTTGCAAAAGTTTTTGGATTTTGGAGTATTTTGTACTTTTGGATCGGGGATCTGCAACCTATATTTATAACTATTCTTTTGGAAACTCTCTTTCCTTGGCTTTCACCCATTTTGTTCTTTCATTCTCCTTGTATAGTTCTTATACTACTATTTAAAAAGAATCCCATATATGTAGAAATTCCTTCCAGAAGGCCTTATGCTGGCAGTTTCTGGGAATCTCATGCTACTATACTTGGCTTTAGTGATTTGTTAAAAATTTTAGTTGAATTTTTTTTTCCTCCAGGTGTAGCACCTGGAGTCTGTTCCAGGTAAGCAAGCGCTCACCTCTTTTTTCTCCTTGGAGGCACTGGTCTCCTTAAAATTCAGTGTAGTTAGTTGTCCTGCAACCTTAGCTCTCTTATGGTTTCTAGAAAAGTTATATTTGTTTAGAATAGCCACCTTTTTCATGGTGTTAATAGGGGAGCAACCCAATTTCCAGCATTCTGCATGCTGAATGGAAGCCAGAAATTATTTATGATACTTAAAAATTTTAAACTTGGGCTGGGGTTGTGGCTCAGTGGTAAGAGCGCTTGCCCAGTATGTGCGCGGCCCGGGTTCGATCCTCAGCACCATGTAAAAATGAAGGCATTGTGTACAACTAAAACAAATAAATATTTAAAAACATTTTTTAAAAACTTTGTTCTTGTAACCAAACTTGAATGACACTGAAGGTAAATTAGTTGTATTTAAAACAAATGATAGAAGTTACATATGCTCCATTACTGAAGTTTGTAGCTCTAGTATACATTTAAATTTATACTTTACTCTTAGTAATAGCATGTTTTTATAAATGCATATGTATGCTTTTGTACTTTAGGAAAAAATAAGTAAAATTTTAGATATTTAAAGAGTATTTGACTTGAATGTTTTTTTTAAATTCAAAATTTAAATTAAAAAGATTCTTTTAGAGTTCAGAATTTAAGGTAATAGATCTGAGAGGTCTTATAAAAATTCAAATTATGGTACAAAGGCATAGTTTTAGTATAATTAATTATAAATTACATTTAGTTTTTCCTAACTTGTAATAAATTTGATGAAATGTGAATTTCATAACTTGGTATTATTTGTGAAAAAATAGAGCTGAAAAATTACATAAATACAAAATAATTTTGATTCACACATGAAGACATTGGTTTAAGCACTTCCTATGTCTGCTTTAACTGTGTCAGTTATCCAGCATTGTAAGCTAGACCCTCACTTCCCACAGTGGCTAGTTGCATCAAACCATCATTTTTAAACTTTCCTTTTTGTTTTCATCTGCTCACACAAGGTCTTGCCTTCTGCTTTACAGTGAAAATACAGATCATCAAGTTTTAATTTCATCTATTTCCTGTCATCCCTAAACCTCTGTACTATAAATATGTGTATATTCACGCCCACTTGCTTTCTATCCATCCATCTCAGAGGAAGCAATTTTTTTTCTTCCCATCCAAGGTTAATATCTCTTGCCTGAACCCTGAGTTCCATTTCTACTTATCTATTCTGGAGACTTCCCCATCAATTATTCTCACTCTGTTATAGAATCTTTAATCTTTCCATAGATAGTTTACTGCTTCAATCCTGAATTTCTTTCCCTAGTTCTAAGTTAGCCTTCAAAAGAATGAATTTTGGCATGAAAAAGACCCTAGTTTTCATTTTATTTTTTACTCATTGGTAGGGATGGAGCCAAGGGCCTCAGTCATGCTGGAAGACATTTGCTTTATAATACTAGCATCACCAGGGTATCCACTGAGCCCCCTCTGAAGCTTAAGTTCTGTAAAGTGACAATAAGGTTTACTCCAAGTTTGTTTTAAGGATTATGTCAAGTTAGATAGCATAATCAGCATGAAGGTCCTTATGTTAAATTTTAGCCCTGATCACTTCTCCATGATGTTTGTCCCCTACTTCATTTCTTTTTTTTTTTTTTTTTTTTTTTTTAACCTTTTTAATTTTTCAATTTTTATTGTGGAAACAATCATAGATTTAAGAGATAATATATACATGTGTACATATGTGTATGTAATGTAAAGAAAAATAATTCTAAAATCTCTGATATTTGCGTAGACATTACCAATTCTGTAGTCCTGCAGGTGATCTCCCAATTATATCCCCCCTACATTTTGTGTTAATCATTCCCTTCCTTTTCTACATATTTTACCACAGATGCATGTTTTACCAACAATCTATTGGTTATTGTTAATTCTGAACTTTATTTTTTTATTTTTATTTTTTTTCACTTAGACACTCATTTATTCATCCATAGGTTATTGCTGAACTTTTCAGTTACTCAATGTCCCATAGGAGTCCAGGATAATATCCAGTCTCAGATAAAGAGGAATGTCAAGGTGGAATCTACTGAGTACTTTTTTTTTTTTTTATTATTTATTTACTTATTCATCATGCACAAGTATAGTATCTTTTTACATACAACTGCTTGTATACAAAGTATATAAGTACCATTCAGATCTTCAATCATGCATTTAGGATAATGATATCCATCTCATTCAACCACCAATTTTTTTCCAACCCCCCCCTTACTCCCTCCCTCCCCTCCCTTTCCGTTGACCATTCTAGTGTTCCTCTGATCCTATGTACCCCCTTCCAACAACTCTGTGAACCAGCCTCCTTATATCAGAGAAAACATTCGGTACTTGGATTTTTGAGATTGACTAATTTCACTTAGCATTATATTCTCCAACTTCATCCATTTACCTGCAAATGCCATTATTTTATTCTCTCTTATTGCTGAGTAAAATTCCATTTTGTATATATACCATATTTTCTTTATCCACTCATCTACTGAGGGGCATCTAGGTTGGTTCCATAACCTAGCTATTGTGAATTGTGCTGCTATAAACATTGAAGTGGCTGTGTCACTGTAATATGCTGTTTTTAAGTCTTTTGGGAATAGACCCAGGAGTGAGAATGTATATAGAACTAAAAAAACTTAACACCAAAAAAGCAAATAACCCAATCAATAAATGGGCTAAGGAATTGAAAAGACACTTCTCAGAAGAAGATACACGATTAATCAACAAATACATGAAAAAATGCTCAACATCACTGGCAATTAGAGAAATGCAAATCAAAACTACTCTAAGATTTCATTTCACTCCAGTCAGAATGGCAGCTATCAAGAACACAAACAACAATAAATGTTGGAGAGGATGTGGGGAAAAAGGCACACTCATACATTGCTGGTGGGACTGCAAAATGGTGCAACCGCTATGGAAAGCAGTATGGAGATTTCTTGGGAAAATGGGAATGGAACCACCCTATGACCCTACTTCATTTCTTTCTTCCTTCAGAGTCAGATTTCTTTAAAGAATAGTCTGATTTGTAATCGCTGCTCCCAGTATTTCTCAACTGGAATTTCTTGGTTGAGTTTACCAGAGATCTTCTAATTGTCACATCAGTGAGCACTTTTCAGATCTTTACAAGTGGCTTTCACTTCCCTACTCCTAAAGTCATTCTGCCACAGAGGATCCAAGGAAATTTTTCTAAATGTAAATCAGGCTTTTTAGTAACTCTTCATCATCTGCATGGTAAAATAAATCATTTCTGGTGGTAATAAGCGTTCTCTTGATCTATATCTGCACTGTCCAGTATGGTATGTATTAGTCACATGTGGCTATTTAAATTTAAAATCAAGTTAATTATGATGAAATAAAATATAAAAAATAGTTCCTTAGTCACAGTAGTTACATTTCAAACATTCAATAGCCACATGTGACAAATGGTTGCCATATCGGTCAGCTCAGATATAGAATAGTCGCATTATCACATAAAATTCTGTTGGACAGTTCTTATCTAACTTCAATATATTAAGAATGAGAGATTTAAATTACACCAGACTGTAGCTGATTTTGACAAGGGAAGCAGAGGCAATGATGCTGGAGTGTTCATATTATTACTCTGCAGAGTAGAGCATTCCTGGGGAGAAGCTGGGGCTATCTTAAAAGGAGGAGCACTTTGCAACAGCAGCAGCAGTGATGGTGGTGTCAGGAGAGGTGGGGGAGCTGCTTCTATCGTTCTGTTGGACTACAGATGAGGAAGAAAAGAACCATCTTGAAAGAAATAGATGGAATACTGCTGGAAAATTTTCTTCTTGCATTAAGCTGAATATCATAGAAGAAAAAAGAAAACCTATGTTGTTTACTTTTATTATTAAAAGAAAAAAAGTGAGAAACAGTTTCTTGAGATTTATTTTTTATTTATTTATTTTTTTTGTACCGGGGATTGAACTCAGGGGCACTCGACCACTGGGCCACATCCCCAGCCCGTTTTTGTATTTTATTAGAGACAGGGTCTCACTGAGTTGCTAAGTGCCTCGCCATTGCTGAGGCTGGCTTTGAACTCGTGATCCTCCTGCCTCAGCCTCCCAAGTGCTGGGATTACAGGCGTGCACCACGGCGCCTGGTGTTTCTTGGAATTTTAACCTTTTGGTAAATGACATCTTAAAGCCAATATTAACCCGTCTGCTTTTTTGGGTGCAAGGAATTTGGCAGGTATAAATGTTTTTGCCAAGTTGAAAGAGATATTTTTATTCTCATGCTCTGTAAACGATTTTAATCACCTCCAGTCTTTATATATATATATATTTTTTAATATTTATTTATTTGCTTTAGTTGTACACAATGCCTTTATTTTTACGTGGTGCTGAGGACCTAACGCCGGCTGCGCACGTGCTAGGCGAACGCTCTACCTGAGCCACAACCCCAGCCCCAGTCTTTAGATTTTTTTAAAAAAAATTTATATATTTGCTTTAGTTGTACACAATGCGTTTATTTTTACGTGGTGCTGAGGATTGAACCCGGGCTGCGCATGTGTTAGGCGAGCGCTCTACCGCTGAGCCACGACTCCAGCCCCCCAGTCTTTAGATTTATTTTCTGTTCATCTTACAGTCAAGACTGTGGTGCCTGCTTTACTCACATCTGTGTAAGTTATTAATGCTGTGATTTTTTAAAAGCTCCTGGATATTAATGTTTTAAGTTCCTGAACTTCCGCAAGACGGGTCCATATTGAAGGAAGCAGCTGTGAAATGCAGATGCTGACAAGCAGAAAAACAAAGAGATTTCACAAGGAATTGTGGGTATTTAATGTAACTCTTTAGTTCACAGTTCAATAAAACCTTGTTTTTTCCATAGTATTATACACTGTATTAACCGTCTGTTGTATTGCACAGCTGATTTTAAGGAAGAAAGATGTATTACATTTGTCATCTGCTTTTTATCCTGCATTTTAACTTTCACTTCTAAGACAGCAAGAATTCTACTATCCCAGCACAGTGTAGTCTATTTTTAAAAAGTAGTAGTATACACATTTGTAACTTTTACTTACTTATTGATTAGAAAACTTGTCTTTTATCCTACTTGCAAAAGTAAAAATGAATCACAAATTATAAGTGAAACTGATCTTTTATTTATACTTTATTTCTTTTTTCCATGATGTCCTTTTAAAAAAATGATTCTGTAAAATGAGAATAATAATGAAATCCTGTGGAGGAAGAAAGGGAGGAGAGGTGGCTGCATTACGAGGGTGGATAAAGGGGCAAGCAGCAGCATGACACTGGGCAACAGGCTGTGAGAAATGTAGCATTTCTCATTTGTGTCGTCATGCAGCTGTGGAGGAACCACCATGGAGCCTAACCTGGTATTTCTTTTTAATCAAGTCCAGCTGTTGGTCATGTGAACATGCTCCTTCCTTCCAGTATGAGGGATGTGTCTCCTTCTTTCCTGTAGTATCTTAAATGGCTACTTAGATATCACCTGGAATTTACTCATGTGCTCTAGGAGCTCCTGTTACAGTGATCATTTTTCTTTATGAATCACAAGTAAAATGCTCACCCAAGGTTGCATATAAAAACTTTAGAACTAAGAATGTGACTTGACCGCATAAGTATTTTTTTTTTTATATGAATAGAGTTCTTGTTTTTAATTTGATGATCAGGGAACTTTCCAACTCTAACCCTGTCTTTACAATCTGTCTTTAATTTGCGAAAAAGATGCATTCCAATTTTTCAGACATAAAACTCTTTAATGGATTCTTTTTGGGTTTGTTGGTTCTCTAGTCATGTTGGGTTATCCTAAAATTCAACATGTATCATTTCACGGGTTTCAAGCTCCTTTTCTTATTTGCACATTTACATTTACTACTTTGATATTAAAAATAATTAGATGGCTTCTATCCTTAGACCTCCTTAAATAACCCACAGTTTCATCTATTAGACTAGTTGTATAGAGTGCTACAGAGACCCAACTAGGTCTTCCTGAAAGAAATATGAGAGAATTTTTGACATCTTGGATCATTTAGTTCATTTTACTTATCCTCTGTGTGATATAATCTGTGTGTACTTTTAAGGCTGTTCTGTCTTGAATATGGAACTTTTCTATTCTATCTTCTCAGTAGTACTAAGAAACAAATATTTTTCCAGTGTCTTCTCCCTTTTACCCCTTAATACTGAAGTCATGTTTGTAGCATTCTGCTTCCAACACTGGGTAATTCTTGGTCAGTTAATCATCCTAATATATTCAGATAAGATAAATCTGAAAACTTGTATAGTAATCACCTGTCATGAATTGATTCAATGGGTAGTAATTATATAGGTATGAATTTTTGCTTTATAGACCATGAAATTATTATAATACTGTGGTTTTATTTTATTTTTTTAAAAAGGAAATTATTTACTATTAAGAAAGAAACGTGGGGGGATGGGATTGTGGCTCAGTGGTAGAGCGCTCGCCTAGCACCTGCGCGGCCCAGGTTCAATTCTCAGCACCACGTAAAAATAAACACATTGTGTACAACTAAAGCAAATAAATAAATATTTTAAAAAAAGAAAGAAAGAAACATGGTACTTATCAAAGTGTTCTAAATAACTTTAAAAAATTTATAAAATTCTGTAACTCGATTTCAGACCTTGTATCAGATACTTGAGATGCCACATATATTAGTGTATTGTTTATAAGCTTACAGATACATGATCTATTGATAAAATTATGATAACTGGCATAGACACATATGAAAATAAACCATGTAACAAAAGGAAGAAATGTTCTTCTAGTAATATCTGTAGATAAATTTATTGGATTCTGTTCGTTAGTGGTATTGTGTTCCTATTGAAATTTCAAATTATATGTATGTGTTTGGTAATTACTCATGATTATTTTCTTCCTTAAATACTTATGTTAGTTATTTATATAGCATGCTATTTGTTTTTATTTTGAAGTCTCCTGATATTAGTAAATTTACCACCAAATCTCTATTTTGTGATATTCAATGGTATTTTAGGGATATGTAAAATTATTAAAATAAAATTAATTTTACCTTATTTTGTATAAGAATATTTTTCTTAACTATTTCCTTTTTTTCTATTTTTTAATTGGTGCATTACAATTATACATAATGGTGGGATTTGTTGTTTTATATTCATATATGCACACAATATAACAGTATAATTTGGCCAATATCGTTCCCCACTAATTCTCCTTTCCTTCTCCTTCTCTGTCACTGTGGTCCCTTTCCTCTACTCTACTGATCTCCCTTTGATTTTAATGAGGTGCCTTCCCCCACCTTTCTTTTCCTTTTTCCTCTCTAGCTTCCACATATGAGAGAAAAAAATTATGACTTTTGAATTTCTGAGTTTGGCTTATTTCCCTTAACATAATATTCTCAAGTTCCATTCATTTTTCCACAAATGGAATAATTTCATTCTTCTTTCTGACTAAAACTCCACTGTGTATATATA
Source organism: Tamias sibiricus (assembly GCA_025594165.1). NCBI lineage: Eukaryota > Metazoa > Chordata > Mammalia > Rodentia > Sciuridae > Tamias > Tamias sibiricus. Next base: position 20,459,536 of record CM046664.1, read on the forward strand.
CCATATTTTCTTTATTCATTCATCTGTTGACAGATACCTATGCTGGTTCCGTAGTTTGGCTGTTGTGAGTTGTGCTGCTGTTAACATGGGTATGCATGTGTTGTGACACTACGCCGACTTTAATTCTTTGGGATACACACTGAGGAGTGTTACAACTGGCTCATGTGGTAATTCCACTCATAGTCTTTTGAGGAACCTCCATACTAATTTCCATGGTAGTTGTACTAATTTGCAGTCCCACCAACAGTGTAAAAGTGTTCCACATTCTCCTCAGCATTTATTACTTATTGTATTCTTTTTTTAAAACTTTTTTTAGTGGGGCTGGGATTGTGGCTCAGCGGTAGAGTGCTCGCCTAGTGCCTGGGCGACCCGGGTTCGATCCTCAGCACCACGTACAAATAAAATGCATTGAATAAAACGCATTGTGTACAACTAAAACAAATAAATAAAAATATTTAAAAAAAAAACTTTTTTTAGTTGTAGATGGACACAATATCTTTTTATATTTTTATTTATTTTTATGTGGTGCTGCGGATCAAACCCAGTGTGTTACATGTGCCAGGCAAGCGCTCTGCCATTAAGCCACAGTTCCAGACCCTTAACTGTATTCTTTTTTTTTTTTTTTTTTTTTTTTTTGGTGCTGGGGATTGAACCCAGGGCCTTGTGCATGCAAGGCACGCACTCTACCAACTGAGCTCTATCCCCAACCCTTAATTGTATTCTTGATGGCTGCTGTTCTAATTAGAGTAAGATGAAATCTCAGTATAGTTTTGATTTTCATTTCCCTAATTGCTAATTATATTGAACTTTATAAAAAATATATTTTTTAGTTGTTGATGTACCTTTGTTTTATTTACTTATTTATATCTGGTGCTGAGAATTGAACACAGTGCCTCACATGTGTGAGGCAAGTGCTCTACTGCTGAGCTACAACTCTAGCCCCTTGAACGTCTAAAAATATATTTGTGGGCTATTTGTATTTATTCTTCTAAGGAGTGTTTAATTAATTTGTCCATTTATTAATAGGGTTACTTGCTTTTTCAGTGTTAAGTTTTTTATGTTCTTAATGTCTTCTCAATATTAATCCTCAGAAGAGTAGCTGGCAAAATTTTCTCCCATTTTATAGATTGTCTCTTCACATTCTAAATGGTTTTCTTTGCTGTGCAGAAACTTTTTAATTTGATGCCATCCCATTTATTAATTTTTGATATATTTTTTTCCTGAGCTTTAGGCACCCTTTTGAGAAAGTTATTGTCGGCACCTATATATGTTAGAGGGTTGAACCTATGTTTCTTCTAGGCATTGCAGAATTTTTGGCTTAATTCCTAGGCTTTGATCCATTTTGAGTTGACTTGTGTGTAGAATGAGAGATAAGAATCTAGTCTCATTATTTTACATATGGATAACCAGTTTACCAGCACCATTTGTGATGTGTTTTCTTCAACATATGTTTTTGGCACCTTTGTCAAGTATCAGATGATTGTATCTGTGTGGGTTTGTCTCTGTGTCTTCTATTCTGTTCCACTGATCTATGTGTCTGTTTTTATGCTGGTACCATGCAGTTTTTATTACTATAACTATGTGGTATAATTTGAAATCAGGTGTTATGATGCCTCCAGTTTGCTTTTTTTGGCTCAGTATTGCTTTGGCTGTTCTGGATCTTTTATTCTTCCAAATGAATTATGTTTTTTTTTCTAGTTCTATGAAGAATGTCATTGGTATTTTTTTTTTTTTTTTTTTTTTTTTGTGGTACCGGGGATTGAACTCAGGGACACTTGTCCACTGGGTCACATCCCCAGCCCTTTTTTTGTATTTTATTTAGAGACAGGGTCTCACTGAGTTGCTAAGTGCCTGGCTTTGAACTCGCGATCCTCCTGCCTCAGCCTCCCAAAGTGCTGGGATTACAGGCGTGCGCCACCGCGCCCGGCATCATTGGTATTTTGATAGGGATTTCATTGAGTCTGTTTATTGCTTTTGTTAATATGATCATTTTAACAATATTAATTGTGCCTATCCATCAATATGGAAGGTCTTTCCATCTTCTTGTGTTTTCTTCAGTTTCTTTCTTTAGTGTTCTATATTTTTGGTTGTAGAGGTCTTTCACCTCCTTGGTTAGATTTATTACTAGGTAATTTATTTGTTGTTGTTTTTTTTTGAGGCTACTGTGAATGGAATATTCTCTCTCTCTCTGTCTCTCTCTCTTTCTCTCTCTCTCTCTCTCTCTCTCACACACACACACACACACACACACGAGTTCATTATTGATGTAGAGGACAGCTATTGATTTTTGTACATTGATTTTGTGTCCTATTACTTGCTGAAGTTGTATATTAGCTCTTGCAGTGTTCTGGTGGAGCTTTTTGGATCTTCTAAGTATAGGATTGTATCATCTATAAACAGTGATAATTTGATTTCTTCCTTTCCTATTTTTTTTTTCACTTTTATTTCCTTCTCTTGCTGAATTGTTCTGGCTAGAATTTCTAGTCAGATATTGAATAGGAGTGGTAAGAGTAGACAGCCTTGTCTTGTTCCTGATTTTAGAGGAAATACTTTCAGTTTTTCCCTGTACACTCTGATGTTAGCTTTGTATTTGTCATATATTGTATTTATGATGTTAAGATAAGTTTCTTCTATTCCTAGTTTCTTTGGTATTTTCATCATGAATGAGTGCTGAATTTTGCCAAAGGCTTTTGCTGCATCTTTTGAGATGACTGTGATTTTTGACCTTAATTCTGTTTATATACTGAATTACATTTATTGGCTTGTGTTTGTTGAACCATCTTTCTATCCATGGAATAAAACCAACTTGGTGATGATGTATACTATTCTTAATATGTTGTTGAATATGATTTGCTAATAATTTATTGAGGGTTTTTAAAATCTAAATTCACCTGGGTTATTGGTCTGTGTTTTTTTTTCTTTTATGTGTCCTTATGTGGTTTTGGTCTGAGTGTGATACTGGCTTCCTAGAGTGAATTTGGAAGTGTTCTTTCATATTCTATTTCATGGAATAATTTGAGGAGCATGGTCATTAGTTATTCTTTAAAGGTCTGGTAAATTCAGCTCAGATTCCACTGGGGTCTTTGTTGGAAGGCTTTTTATTACTGTTCATATCTCATTGCTAGTTATTAGTCTGTTTAAGTTTTCTGCCTTCTTGATTCAATTATGGCAGGTAATATGTGTCTAGAAATGTACATGTTTACAGTAGTTTTTTAAAGAATATAAACTACTTAAAAACAAGTTAACCAAGGAGCTGAAAGATCTGAACACTGGGAACTCTAAAACATAGATGAAAGAAACTGAGTAAGACACAAATAAATGGGAAATATTCCATGCTTATGGATTAGAAGAATTAATATTGTTAAAAGGTCCATACTACCCAAAGCAATTTGCAGATTTCAGTGCAATCCCTATCAAAATTCCACTGTTATTTTTAAAAATTTTTTTGTTTTGTTTTGTTATCGGGGATTGAACTCAGGGACACTGGACCACTGGGCCACATCCCCAGCCCTTTTTTGTATTTTATTAGAGACAGGGTCTCACTGAGTTGCTAAGTGCCTCGCCATTGCTGAGGCTGGCTTTGAACTCGCGATCCTCCTGCCTCGGCCTCCCAAGTGCTGGGATTACAGGCGTGCGCCACCGCGCCCAGCTTATTTTTTAAAATTTTAATGGACTTTTGTTAATGTATAAAACTAAGTGATGTTATAAATTGTGTATTTCCTATAAAAACCTACCATTTGGTAGCTTTAAATAGTTTCAAAACCCTTTCACATATGTTTTATTAATTTTTTTAGTGTCTTCATATATGCACTTAGGGTAATGATGCCCATCTCATTCCATCGTCTTTCCAACCCCTGCTGCCTCCTCCCTTCTTTTCTACCCTTTACTCTATCTAAAGTTCCTCCATTGCTCCCATGTTCCCCTCCCCACATCCCCATTATGGGTCAGCATCCACAGATCAGAGAAAACATTTGGTATTTGGTTTTTTGGGATTGGCTCACTTCACTGAGCATAATATTCTCCAACTCCATCCATTTACCTGCAAAAGCCATGATTTTATTCTCTTTTAATGCTGAGTAATATTCCATTGTGTGTGTGTGTGTGTGTGTGCGCATTCATATATATATATATATATATATATAAAACAATTTCTTTATCCATTCATCTACTGAAGGGCATCTAAGTTGGTTCCACAATTTAGCTATTGTGAATTGCGCTGCTATAAACATTGATGTGGCTGCGTCGCTATAGTATGCTGTTTTTAAGTCCTTTGGGTATAGACTGAGGAGTGGGATAGCTGGGTCAAATGTTGGTTCCATTCCAAAAGTTTTTCAAGGAATCTCCATACTGCTTTTCATATTGGTTGCACCAATTTGCAGTCCCACTAGCAATGTATGAGTGTACCTTTTTCCCCACATCCTTGCCAACACTTATTGTTGTTTGTATTCTTTTTTTTGTATTAATTTTTTTTTAGTTGTAGGTGGACACAATACCTATATTTTATTTAGGTGGTGCTGAGGATTGAACCCAGGGCCTCACACATGTGAGAAGCATGCTCTACCACTGAGCCCCAGCCCCAGCCCCTTGTTTGTATTCTTAATAGCTGCCATTCTGACTGGAATGAGATGAAATCTTAGAGTAGTTTTGATTTGCATTTCTTTAATTGCTAGAGATGTTGAACATTTTTTCATACAATTTTTATTCAGTGTTGTTGTATATATAACAGTAGTATGCTTTACAATTCATAATACACATAAAGAGCAGCTTTTTACATATCACTGTTAGTATACAAAGTATATTCATATCTTTCATGTCTTCAAACATGCATTTAGGGTAATGATAAACCTCTCATTCTACCATCTTTTTTTTTTCTTCCTCTCTTTATACCCCCTTGCTCCCTCCCTTGCTGTCCCTCCCCATTGACCTTTCTGATGTTCCTCTAATCTTCCTATGCTCCTCAATCCAACCCCATTGTGAATCAGCTTCCTTATATCAGAGAAAACATTCAGTATTTGGATTTTTGAGATTGGCTAACTTCATTTAGCATTATATTCTCCAACTTCATCCATTTACCTGCGAATGCCATTATTTTATTCTCTTTTATTGCTGAGTAAAATTCCATTGTGTATATATGCCACATTTTCTTTATCCACTTATCTACTGAGGGGCATCTAGCTTGGTTCCACAATCTAGCTATTGAGAATTGTGATGCTATAAACATTGATGTGGCTGTGTCCCTGTAGTATGCTGTTTTTAAGTCCTTTGGAAATAGGCCCAGTAGAGGGATGACTAGGTCATACACTGGTTCCATTCCCAGTTTTCCAAGGAATCTCCATGCTGCTTTCCATAATGGCTGCACCATTTTGCAGTCCCACCAGCAATGTATGAGTGTGCCTATTTCCCCACATCCTTTCATAAAAGAAATCAAAGGGATACAGATAGGTAAAGTAGAACTCAAATTATCACTGTTCCATACCTAGAAGACCCAAAAAATTCCACCAGAAAACTTCTAGAACTCATAAATAAATTCAGCAAAGTTAGCAGGATACAAAATCAATACCCATAGATGACAGGCATTTCTTTTCTTTTCTTTTTGGTACTGGAGATTGAACTCAGGGCCACTCAATCACTGGGCCACATCCCCAGCCCTTTTTAAAATTTTATTTAGCGAAAGGGTCTCACTGAGTTGCTAAGTGCCTCACCATTGTTGAGGCTGCTTTGAACTCGTGATCTTCCTGCCTCAGCCTTCCAAGTGCTGGGAATACAGGCATGCACCACCATGCCCAGCCAATCAAAGGCATTTCTATGTATCAGTGACAAATCCTCTAAAAGGAAAACTACCCCATTTACAATAGCATCAAAAAAAAAATTAAATACTTGGAATCAACGAAATACGTGAAAGACCTCTATGACGAAAACTACAGAACACTAAAGTAAAAAATTAAAGAAGACCTTAGAAGATGGAAAGATCTACCTTGTTCTTGGATAGGCAGAATTAATATTGCCAAAATGGCCATACTACCAAAAGCACTATACATATTTAATGAAATTTCAATTAAAATACCAGTGACATTCCTCATAGAAATAGAAAAAGCAGTATTGAAATTCATCTGGAAAAATAAGAGACAAAGAATAGCTAAATCAATCCTTAGCAAGAAGAGTGAAGCATGTGGCATCACTGTACCAGACCTTAAATTATACTGCAGAGCAGTAGTAACAAAATTGGTATGGTATTGACACCAAAATAGACTTGTAGACCAATGGTGTAGAATAGAGGACACAGAGACTGACACATATATGTACAGTTATCTTTTTTTTTTTTTTAAATATTTTTATTTATTTGCTTTAGTTGTACACAATGCGTTTTATTGAATGCATTTTATCTGTACGTGGTGCTGAGGATCGAACCCGGGTCGCCCACGCGCTAGGCGAGTGCTCTACCGCTGAGCCACAATCCCAGACCCTACAGTTATCTTATATTAGACAAAGGTGCCAGAAATGTACATTGGAGAAAAGATAATAGCCTCTTCACCAAATGGTGCTGAGAAAACTGGAAATCCATGCACAACAAAATGAAATTAAACCCCTATCTCTCACTATGCAGAAAACTCAACTCAAAGTGGATCAAGGACCTAGGAATTAGACCAGAGACACTATGCCTATTAGAATAAAAAGTAAGCCCTAATCTCCAACAGGTCAGATTAGGCCCCAACTTCCTTAATAAACAAGAATTAATATTAAGAATCAATAAATGGGATGGATTCAAACTTAAAAGCTTCTCAGCAAAAGAAATGATCAGTGAGGTGAATAGAGAGCCTACTAATTGGAAACAAATTTTTACCATATGCATGTCAGATAGAGCACTAATCTCTAGAATATATAAAGAACTCAAAAATCTTAACACAAAAAAACAAATAACCCAATCAATAAATGGGCTAAGGAATGGAAAAGAGACTTCTCAGAAAAAGATACACAATTAATCAACAAATACATGAAAAAATGCTCAACATCACTGGCAATTAGAGAGATGCAAATCAAAACTACCCTAAGATTTCATTTCACTCCAGTCAGAATGGAAGCTATTAAGAACACAAACAACAATAAATGTCGGAGAGGATGTGGGGAAAAAGGCACACTCATACATTGCTGGTGGGACTACAAAATGGTGCAACCATTATGGAAAGCAATATGGAGATTTCTTGGAAAACTGGGAATGGAACCACCCCATGACCCAGCCATCCCACTCCTGGGTCTATTCCCAAAGGACTTAAAATCAGCATACTACAGTGACACAGCCATCTCAATATTTATAGCAGCACAATTCACAATAGCTAGGTTATGGAACCAACCTAGATGTCCCTCAGTAGATGAGTGGATTAAGAAAATGTGGTATTTACACACAATGGAATTTTACTCAGCAATAAAAGAAAATAAAATAATGGCATTCACAGGTAAATGGATGAAGTTGGAGAATATAATGCTAAGTGAAGTTAGTCAATTTCAAAAAATCCAAATACCGAATGTTTTCTCTGATATAAGGAGGCAGATTCACAGTGGTGTTGGATGTCGGGGTACATAGGAGGATTAGAGGAACACTAGAATGGTCAAAGGGGAGGGAGGTGAGGGGAAGGAGCAAGGGGGGATGGAGGGGGAAAAAAGAAATGGTGGTATAATAAGATGTATATCATTATCTTAAATGCATGATGGAAGACTTGAATAGTATGAATATACTTTGTATACAAACAGGGTTATGTAAAAAACGCTCTATATGTGTATTATGAATTGTAATGTATTCTACTATTACAAATACAACAACTTTGAATAAAAAAAAGAACACAAACAACAATAAATGTTGGAGAGGATGTGGGGAAAAAGGCACTCTCATACATTGCTCTAGTGGGACTGCAAAATGGTGCAGTCAATCTCGAAAGCAGTATGGAGATGCCTTGGAAAACTGGGAATGGAACCACCTTATACCCAGCTATCCCACTCCTCGGTCTATACCCAAAGGACTTAAAAACAGCATACTACAGGGACACAGCCACATCAATATGTATAGCAGCACAATTCACAATAGCTGAATTGTGGAACCAAGCTAGATGCCCTTCAGTAGATGAGTGGATAAAGAAAATGTGGTATATATACACAATGGAATGAAAACAGCAAAAGAGAATAAAATAATGGCATTCACAGATAAATGGATGAAGTTGGGGACTATAATGCTAAGTGAAGTTAGCCAATCCCCAAAATCCAAATGCCGAATGTTTTCTCTGATATAAGGAGGCTGATTCACAGTGGGGTTGGGACAGGGTGCATAGGAGGATTAGAGGGACACTAGCAAGGTCAATAGGGAGAGAGGGAAAGGGATGGGGCAAAAGGGTTAAAAAAAAAAAAAAAGACAGTAGTATGAGATGGATAACATTGCCCTGGGTGCATGTATGAAGACATGAATTGTGTGAATATACTTTGTATACAACCAGAGATATGTAAAAATGTGCTCTATGGGCTGGGATTGTGGCTCAGCGGTAGAGCGCTCGCCTAGCACGTGAGCGGCCCGGGTTCGATCCTCAGCACCATGTACAAATAAAGCCATTGTGTACAACTAAACCAAATAAATAAATATTAAAAAAAATGTGCTCTATAAGTGTAATATGAACTGTAATGCATTCTGCTGTCATATATAACAACTTAGAATAAAAAAAGAAAACAAAAAACTCAGTGCCTCATGCTTTTGAGGCAAGCGCTTTACCTCTGAGCTACAGCCCCAGCCCCAGGGCTTATCAATATTATTTATTTTTTCGAAGAACCAACTTTTTGTTTTGTCAATTTTTTTCAGTTTTTTTTTTTTTTTTTTTGGTTTGTTTGTTTGAATTTCATTGATTTCAGCTCTGATTTCATGGAGTTCATTCATTAAAAGAAGAAAAAGTCAACAAATAAATGACCTAATATTGCATCTCAAAGCCCTAGGAAAAAGAAGAAATAAACTCAATGTTATTTTTTACAGAAATTCTAAAATTTATATGAAACTACAAAACACCCTGAATAGCCAAGGCAATCTTGAACAAAAAGAACAACGCTGTAGATATCACATCATGGTACTGGCATAAAATGGAAGACAGTTGATAGCCTAGAAATAAATCCATGTATTTATGGTGAATTGATAAAAAGGTACGAAAAACATACCATAGGGAAAGGACGGTCTCTTGAATGACAGGTGTTGGGAAAACTGGATAGCCACATATTGAAGAATAAAATTAGATCCTTATTTCATGTCTTATAAAAAATAAACTCAAAGTTAATTATAAAATGTAATAAGACCTAAAACTACAAATACTAGAAGACATAGGGGAAAACTACACAGCATTAGTCTGGGCAGTGATCAATTTGATTTGATCCCCAAAGTTCAGGCAACAAAAGCAAAAATATACACATAGGATTATATCAAACTAAAAAGGTTTTGTACAACATCATAAAAAATAAAGTGATGATATAACCTACAGATAGAAAGAAAAGATTTGTAAGTGATATATATGATAAGGAGCTAATACATAAAATATATAAGGAACTTACAAAAAATAAAAAACCCTCAATAGCAAAAACCCAAATGAACTGACTAAAAATGGGAAAAGGACTTGAATAGACATTTCTCAAAAGAAGACATACAAATGGTGAAAAATATATGAAATATGTTTAATATCATAATTAGGAAAACACAAATTAGAACTGCAGTGGATAGCATCTACTCCTATCAGAATGGCTAATCAAAAAGATGAAAGGTAATTGTTGAAGATGTGGAAAACAGGGAACCCTTGTGCACTGTTGTTGGGAATGCAAATTGGTAGAGCTACTACGCAAAACTGTATGGCAATTCCTTAAAAAAAAAAAAAAAACTAAAAATAAAATTAGCATATGGTCTAAAAATCCTATATCTGGGTATATAAGCCAAGGACATGAAATCAGCATGTTTTTTTTTTTTAAATATTTATTTATTTACTTTAGTTGTACACAATGCAATGGATTTATGTTTACGTGGTGCTGAGGATCGAACCCGGGCCGCGCACGTGCGAGGCGAGCGCTCTGCCGCTGAGCCACAATCCCAGCCCTGAAATCAGCATGTTAAAGAGATGTCTATACTTCCACATTCATTGTATCAATTGCAATAGCCAAGATGTGGAATTGATGTGAATGTTCATCAAAAGATGACTAGATAAAGAAAATGTGGCATATATGCACATTGGGGGAAAACATATGGAAAATTATTCAGCCATAAAAAAAGGAAATCTTACCTGCTGGGTGTGATGGCGTATACCTGTAATCCAGTGACTCAGGAGGCTAAGACAGAAGGATTGCAAGTTAGAGACCAGCCTCAGAATTTAGCAAGGCTCTAAGCAACTTGTGAGACCCTGACTCGAAAAATAAAGGGGTTGGGAATGTGGCTCAGTGGTTAAGCACCTCTGGGTTAAATACCCAGGAGCCAAAAAAGAAAAGAAATCTTGCATTTGTGCAACATAGATAAACCAGGAAGACTTCATGCTAAGTGAGGTAAACCAGGCACAGACAGATAAAAAACCGCATGTTCTCTCTTGGAACACATGGGATCTAAAACGTTGTGCCCACAGGAGCACAGAGTAGAATGGTGTTTATCAGAAGGTGGGGGGTAGGGAAGAGGGAGATGTTGATTGAAGAGTATAAATTTATAGTTAGGAGAATAAAAACAAGTAGAAGAAAAAAGCCATCATTCACAGTAGGCTCACATTAATTACAATGCATTTTCTCTTTATTTTTAATACTATCCCTTTTGTAACATTGTTTCCTTTAGTTTTCTTAATATGTATTTTTTAGTTGTCGATGGACCTTTATTTTATTCATTTATTCATATGTGGTGCTGAGAATCGAACCCAGTGCCTCACACGTGCTAGGCAAGTGCTCTACCACTAGGTCACAACCCCAGCCCTTCCTTTACTTAAAAAAAAAAATTTTTTTTTTTAGTTGTAGTAGGACACAATACCTTTATTTTATTTATTTATTTTTATGTGGTGCTGAGGATCAAACCCAGTGCCTTGCACGTGCTAGGCAAGCCCTCTACTGCTGAGCTACAACACCAGCCCCAACTTTTTGTAAAGTATTATATAACTATAAAATTATATGTATATATAACTTTGAAGATTAGTTATAAAGTGTAATTACCCCCCGAAAGAAAAAAAACTTTATGAATTCCTTAGATGCCCATTCTGTTCTTTCCTACAATCCCATACCCCTTATAAGGTAAACACTGATTTTTGTGATAAATCATTCTGTCATTTTTCTTTGTAGTTTTGGCATCTCTATATATGTAGAGTTCCCCAAAATATGTTATCTACTTTTGCTTGTTTTTGAAATTTTTTGTTAGTGGAATGATCCCATAAATATTCTTGGGCTTTAGGTGAATATTATGTTAAGTATTCATCTATTTTGATAATTTAGACATAGTTTGTTTATTTTAACTTTTTTTTTTATAGATTTCTGTTGGTGTAAATATACTGCAGTTTGCTCTGTAGTTTAAATACTTGTATTATTTCCAGACTTTTGCTTTTAGGAACAGTGCTACTGTTTTAGTAAGCTTTTTCATCTCTGTGACCAAAAGACTGACAAGAACAACATAGAGGAGGAAAAGTTTATTTTGACTCAGTTTCAGAGGTTTAGTCCATGGTTAGCCCACTCCATAGCTCCTGACCCAAGGTGAGGCAGAATATCATCCCATAGGCAGAAAGGGTGTGACAGATGAAAGCAGCTCAGGACAGGGCAACCAGGAAGCAGAGAGAGCCAGCTCTTTTCATCAGGGACAAAATATAACCCCCAAAGGCACACCCCAATGACCTATGTTCTCCAGCCACACCCTACCTGCCTACAGTTACCACCCAGTTAATCTATATCAGTGAATTAAGCCACTGATAAAGGTACAACTCTCATAATCTAATCATCTCACCTCTTGAGTTTTCTTGCATTGTCTCAACAGTGGGCTTTTGGGGGACACCTCATATAGAAACCATACAGCTACTGTGAACATTCTAAATGTTATTGTGAAGAATTCCTTATAAAAGAGTTTTTCTTTGAGTTACATTGATGGGTTGCAAAGTAAACACAACTTTATCTTTACTACATAGTACAAAATTATTTTCCAGTTTTGTTCCTGTTGACCTTGCCACCAACTGGATGAATTTGCTCCACATTCTTGCCAATACTTTGTTATCACACTTTAAATTAAACAAATTGCAGTGCATTTTAAACTATTTAAACCAACAAAACATAGGGCTGAGTCTTGATTTGAAAGCAGATTAATTTTAAACATGTTCTTAAAGAGAATAACTTATGTCCTTGCTGAATTGTTTTAAGCTCTGAATTCATAGTATATAAATTACTGAGGGGGCTACAATAGAGAATTTGTACAAATTCATGTTAAATTAATTTATTCAGACTGTTTCTTTCAATGAAAACAGATGTATAGGGCTTCACTTGTGATTCATAAACTTGAGTCAGGTAGAAGCAATGTTGCCAAAGATTTATTTGGCACATTTATGTTTTGCTTAATTTGGCCACTGATCAAATTTGTACACAGCCTTATATACTTGGTATTGAGGAATAGGCATAAATTTTTTTTTTTTTTTTTTTTTTTTTTTGGTACTGGGGATTGAACTCAGGGGCACTTGACCACTGGGCCACATCCCCATCCCTTTTTTGTATTTTATTAGATACAGGGTCTCACTGAGTTGTTAAGTGCCTCGCCATTGCTGAGGCTGGCTTTGAACTCTCAATCCTCCTGCCTCAGCCTCCCAAGTGCTGGGATTACAGGTGTGCGCCACCGCGCCCGGCTCCTAGCATAAATGTATTTTAATGAGCATAGACCTATTTGGGACATATGCTTTCCTCAAATATTTATGCATATTATCATTTTATATATTATACTTAAAAGAGAAAATTAAAGAATAGTATAAAATCTTATCTATACATTCAGGAAAAATGTGGCTTTAAAATTAACTGACTTGGGCCCAGTGTGGTTGTGCATACTTGTAATCCCAGAGGCTCAGGAGGCTAAGGTAGGAGGATCAAGAGTTCAAAGCCAGTCTCAGCAACTTAAGGAGGCCCTAAGCAACTCAGTGAGACCCCTGATAAAAAAAAATTACCTGATTTGGTTCCTAAATTTAGTCTTCATTTTATTAAGATTATAGGATGTAGGCTGGGGCTGTAGCTTAGCAGCAGAGCGCTTGCGTGAGGTACTGGGTTTGATCCTCAGCACCACATACAAATAAACAAATAAAATAAAGGCATTCTGTCTATCTACAACTATATAAAAAAAAGATTATAGGATGTACCTCTTCAAAGGGCTCAGGGAACTCCATATTTCCTGTAGGGCCTTATATTTCCTTGCCTTCTTCTCAACCTTCCTGCCTCCTTGATCTTTAAAAGCAACAAAGTTCAACTCTTTCAGAAGTTTGTTTTGCAGTTTGCTTCTCATATGCTTTGCTATTACCTTTCCATTTTATTGTGGTAAAATATATGTAATATTAAATTTATACTCCCCTTTTTTGTGGTACTGGGGATTGATCCTGGGGGCACTCTACCACTGAACTCCATCCCAGCCCTTTTATTTTTTATTTTGAGACAGGGTCTTGCTTAGTTGCCAAGGCTGGCCTCGAACTTGCAGTCTTCCTGCATTAGGCTCCTGGGTAGCTGGAATTACAGCTGCATGCCATTGCACTGGGATAAAATTTACCATTTTAACAATTCTTAAATATGCAGTGGTATTAAATATGTTCACATTATTGCACAACAGTTAACACCTGTGCTGTTACTTCTTAATTTTAAAGTATATATTGTCTTCCCACAATGAAAGATGAGGATTTTTATTCTTTCTCTTTTCTAGTACATATGTATTCTTTCTATGCTCCCATTTTCCCAATATAATTATGTCATAATTTTGTGTAGATTAGAATTGATTGTTTATACTAGTAATACTTCAAAAAAGCAATTCACAGCTGAATCATTTGGTATACTATGATTGCTTTTCTTGTAAAATTATTTTCCCTTGTGTTAATTGTATGTGTGTATATTATGCTGGGGACAGAACCCAGGGCCTTGTGGATGCTAAGCAGGTGCTCTGCCACTGTGGACATGCCAGCCACAATGATAATTGTATTTTTCTTTATTTTCCCCCATGTGTTTTATCACTACTTCATTCCAATATTATCCCCCCAAACTTCCAAATCTCTCCTCATTACATTTCAAACACATTGAATAATTTTCATCTTCCTGAGAACATCTCTTTCTGACTGGTTTCAATTAGTTCTGGCTGTTCTTTCCTTCCTGCTCAGATCATCTTGGAATCTTCCTCATCAGTCTGAAAATTCCTTTTGCCTATGTTTTCTTTAAGTATTTATTTTTCAGTTTTTTTTTTTTAGGTGGACACAATATCTTTATTTTTATTTGGTGCTGAGGATTGAACCCATTGCCTCACGCATGCTAGGCGGGTGCTCTACCACTGAGCCACAACCTCAGCCCTACCTATGTTTTGTGTTGTACTCTGGTTCCAATTCTGTGTCATCATCATTCATTCCCTCATTTAGGTGATAGATGTCTTCCAGCAGCTTCCTGAGAAAGTAAATGTAGATAAATGGAGACTTTGCAAGTCTGAAAAATACTTTTCTTCTGCCTTACATTTGATCTTTTGACTTGTTTTAGAATGCTAGGTCAGAAATAATTTTCCCTCAGAGTTTCAATTGTCTTCTTCTTAGGATGCTCTTCTACCAGGTTTTCTCAGTCTGAAGCCATTCTGAATCCTAATCCTTTATATGAAACTTATTTTTTTATTCAGAAGTATTAAATCATTTTCTTCTTATGGAATCGTGAAATTCCTGATGATGTATTTTATGTTAGATATTCTGTATTCAGTGTTTGATGAATGTCTTTCCATCTGGAAACCCATGTCATCAATTCTGCTTTTTTTTATTATTGATTTACTCCTCTTCAATTTTTTTCTTAATTCTCTTTCTGGCACTTCTTTTGTATAGATATTGGACCTCCTGGATTGATTCCCTAGTTTTTTTTTAGGTCTGTTCTGTTTCTATGATTTTTGTCTTTTTGCTCTACTGTGCAGGATATTTTAGATTTTATTTTCCAGTCCTTTTATTGAATTTTTATTCCTGCCATTTGAATTCTGATGCCTAAAAGCTTTTCCTTTTCTCTTTCTTATTTTTAAATGCCATTGTGTCTTGGCTTATGGATACAGAGTTTTATATGCATATACTATGATAGCATTTTTGAATGTTAAGATTGACTTTTAGAGCGGGGCTGGGATTGTGGCTCATCGGTAGAGCGCTCGCCTAGCATGTGGGCGACCCGGGTTCGATCCTCAGCACCATGTACAAATAAAATGCATTGAATAAAAAACACATTGTGTACAACTAAAGCAAATAAATAAAAATATTTTTAAAAAAAGATTGACTTTTAGAGGAAAGTGAAAATATGAATGAACTTGGTAATACAGGGACATTGAAATTTTCTCCTCCAACATGCAAGGTTCAAAGAAAATATCGCTTCTTTATTTAGTTTTGTAATGGCTCTAATCTTTCTTACAAGCATGTTACCCAATAGGGTAGTGGTAGGCAAGGAGTGGGTTAGGGTATTAGATAGCTTAAACTTGCCAATAACATTTGTCTCATTAGGGAATTCAGCTTCTCTTAGCTATATATGCTCAGTCTTTTAGATAATCTCCCCTTTCTTTTTCCCCTGCTGTGCCTAAACATGCTGTTGAAATTCTATGAGGTGGTCCTTAGGTGATTTTATTTGATGGTGAAGAGTGTTTTAGAATCTTGTATCAGTTATTGCTCTCCATAGGTGTTTTCTGTGGGAGATTCTTTAATTATCTTAGTCCATTTGGTGCTGCTATAGCAGAATACCCAAGACTGGGAAATTTATAAAGAACAGATATTGATTTCTTAAGATTCTGGATGCTAGGAAGTCCAAGTTAAGGGGTTAGCATCTGGCAAGGGCCTTCTTGCTGCATAATCCTATGGTAGAGTGGCAAAGACAGGGCAATAAGAGAGTGAGAGAGGGCTGGATTCACTTTTTTTAATATTTATTTTTTAGTTATAGTTGGACACAATACCTTTATTTATTTATTTATTTTTTTTACATGGTACTGAGGATTGAACCCCGGGCTGCGCACATGCTAGGCAAGCGCTCTACCGCTGACCTACAACCCCAGCCCTGGATTCACTTTTATAATAAACCTACTCTTGCTATTGTCCGCCTGCTCCTGTGATGATAACAGTCCATTCCTGAGAGCTCACCTCTGAAAGGTCCCACCTCTAAAGACTTTGCACTGGGCACTAAGTTCCCAACACATGAATTTTGGGGACTCCTTCAAACTATAGTATTAGTCTTATCTTAAACCATCTTCACTGTTTAGATGGAACTCTTTTCTCTGTCCTCTAGGAGTGATATTTTCAGAGTTTATAGAACTTCTCTGTCTGGAGGCCCTGGAGGCGTCCAGGAGTATTGCTTCAAGCTCATCTACTTGCTGCCTTCCTCTGGCAAAGCTCTTGTTCCTCCTCCCTAACCATATTGTCCCAGATCACCCATGATCTGGATCTGTGTATATGATGGTCTATACTCAGTGTTTCATGGGATAGGCAAATGCCCATCCTGTCTTTTTTAATTTATCCCTTCTTTACCTACTCTTGTTACAGGGATGGGATTTCTGTCTCCTAATGTTTGGAAGATGTTTTATTTCACAGCCCTTTCTTTTCCAAAGTTGTGTTTTCTTGCTCTCTTGACTGGAGTCATATGGCAGATAAGGTTATATGAGAAAGATTTGCCACTAAGAGAAAATCTAAAAATATCACCCCAATTATTATTAATGAATCATTTCATCGTGTGGCAGAAGAAATTTTGTCATCTTTTAAAATGATTTTAGCACTTCTCAACTTTTTCCATCTTTAGTAAATATGTTTTTCCAACTCTGAATGAATCTCTTACAATTTGTGAAATATAATCTCAGAATAAAATTTGAAATTAGTAAGCAGTTAGTAAAGAGTTATTTTTATACTCTTAGGGTACTTCCAAAGGTTGGCTGAGATGTGCAGATTCCACTTTAGCTATTTTTCATTTGGGAGTTTTTGGATCCAGGTCTTAGAAAGATGGATCATGTGAATATATGTGTGTTGAGTGTATCAAATGTGTAATCAGATAACTCTTTTTGATAGTGTTCTAGAACTTTAGGACTAAATATTCCAAGCATCATATCTTATTAATTCTGTAATATTCTGTCCGGGTATCATAAGTGTCCTTTTTGGTACATTAACTTTGTATAGAAACTACTACGATTAAAATTGTTTTTAATTTCATTTTTTATGGAAATGTACAGAACCTATCCATTTATTACCCAGGTATATTATTTCTCTTGCCTTCCCAGCTGAAGTGAGTAATAGTTGTGCTCTACTGTGGATTATTAAGTTTTTAACCTAAAGTAATATACTTCACATGAATGTCTAATTTGTGAAATTAAAAAAGACATAACTAAAGTATTTCATTGTGCAACAAGTATTTGCTGACACCTGTTATATACCAGAAATTATTCTGGATCAAGAGCCAGGACATTTTCTGTAAAGTGCTCAGTAGTAAATAACCAAGGCATTGTGGGCCATGTGGTCTGTGGTTGCAAGTACTCAACCTTATTGTAGCACTATAGCAGCCATAGACAGCATGTAAACAGATGAGCATGGGTGTGTTCCACTCAACTTTATTTACAAACACAGGCAGTCTGCAAGATTTGACTCATGGTCTGTGGTTTGCTGACTTCTGGTTTAGGTGCTGGGTATTGATGGGGATCAGGACATGCTACCCCAAAACATAGCACATGGGCATTCGAGCAAATAGAAGCATAAAGGTTACTCTCATCTTCCCCATCCTTTTCCCTAAGAAGGGTTTTCTGAACTTCCCTTGAAGCAGGTTATAAGACCTCATGTGGAGAGACATTCTACCTATAACCATGGAAAGGAACATCCTTCCCTCTGACGATGAAGGGGTGCAGAAAGGAATCTGAACAAATAGGCCTTGCTAGTTGTTCCTTAGATCATACATACCCCTTTGTCCTGTTGCATTTCTCCAGGACTGTCCTCTCACACCTAGCTTGATAGTACTCAGATTAACCTTTGCTTCCTTATAAAGGCTCACAAGGCAAGTAACACTTACATTAAATAAATCTGTATGCTTTTCTCTTGTTAATCTGTTTTTTGTTACAGTGCCCTTAATCATGAACCTAGCGCTAGTAAGAAAAAGATCTTTTCCTCCCCTGTAGTATTCAGTATTAAGAAAACAAATAAACATTCTTGTTTTAATGGGCCTTATATTCTAGTGGTAAATAAATTGGTGTATATGTTGAGGGAGGAGGTTTAGGTTCTCATATTATCTGAAAGGAAGTTGGTTAAGATATTAACAAATATTAGATTCTGTTAAATTATGTATGCATGGAGATATTTCAAAGGTTAACAATTGAATAATAGAAATATAGCATCAGGAAAAACCCAAAACCCTTTATTTAATTTATTAAAAAGTAATTTTTGGATCAGGAGTAAGTTTTATAGATCCCTTAGATGTTCTATCAAGTGCTATTATATGTAAGGTAATGTACATTCAGCTGTGGATAGATGTTAACTTCTGAAAAACTAGTAAGCTTAACTTTTCCAAAATAATTCAAGTTTAAACAAGGAAATGAACAGTAAAGATTGTATTTGTTTCACAGTGAAAATGCATCCAGCACTAAAATATGATGAACAGAATAGAAGTCTAGTATGCATTACATACATTATAAAATGCTAGACATTAAATCGAGTATATAATTATGGAGAATATTTCTAAAATCAAAATTTGCATATGAAAAATATGAATATATTTCAAACACTATATACATGTGTATTTGTAAACACATGATTATTAAATATCTATTCATTAAACATCAATACATAAAATTTATGTATTATGTTTATTAAATTATCTAATTTAACTATCAAGTACTACAGGTGTTATAAAGTAATCTATAGAATTCTGTGAAAACTTACACTTTGCTGCAGGGTAAGCCCATTAAACTTTTGCATGACATCATTTCACTATAAAATCAAATTTAAGAAACCTGGGTGCTTTTTAATGTTTTATTCTTTTTAAAATAGTTATTCATAGGGAAAAATAATGTTAGAGATAATTTTCTGCATTAGCTTTGTTACTGAGAGGTGAGCTGCTAATAGAAATAGGGCCCAGAAGCTTGAGTAGTCATTAATAGTGTTTCTTACAAGGAGAGTACATTGCAGTTACAGTTGATTCCTGAACACTGTTATTTAAGAACCCTTGTGGTTGATGAAATGGACTAAAAAAGTCTTGTCATTAAAGAATTGGAGCTTGAATGAGAAATAATGAAACCATGGTGATAAAGACAAAATTTACTGACATTTTATATTTTACAAAGGAAATGAGATCTCAAGTTGCTTTAGTTAAAATTTCAAAGCAAATTGTAGTCAGACTTCTGACATTATGGCTTTCTAATCCTAAAATATTCTTTAAAAGAATCACTATCTACTTCTGCAAAATGTCAGTAATAGCATTTACCTCCGTTTTTAGGGATGTAGCGAGGATTAATTCTTAGAAAATGGAAAAATGTTATCTGTTAAAGTTTTGTATCTCATTTCTAGAAAAATACCTTTACACTGAGAAACTATAGAAAAGGTGGTTATCATTGATCTTAAAATGGACTGATCACATCCTCATTGCACTAAAAATTTTGAGAATCATATATAGATCTTACTTGATTGTGAGCAAGAGAAACTTAAAAGCTTTGGCTTACAAAATATGGAAGTGGCAATTTGGGCTATGAAATAATCATTTATAATAATGTTTTGTAAAATCAGTGAATCTCTAATCTTTAGATTGAATA
Source organism: Tamias sibiricus (assembly GCA_025594165.1). Taxonomy (NCBI): domain Eukaryota; kingdom Metazoa; phylum Chordata; class Mammalia; order Rodentia; family Sciuridae; genus Tamias; species Tamias sibiricus. Next base: position 20,479,496 of record CM046664.1, read on the forward strand.
ACAGTGTTGAAGACTATAATTTCTACAGAGAGGTGTCTTTCTAACTAGCAAATCAAGCACATTTTTTCCCTCTACTCCTAAGGATAGAACTGAAGGTCTTTCACGTGCTAGATAAGTGCTCTACCATACCTTTGGCCCCACTTTTCTTGTTTGGTTTTAAATTTCTTAATTGTAATAAACCTTAAACAACATAGCTCTTCTTTTGAAAAGCGATCTGAACTACAGAATACAATTGTATTTTTAGGTTTAAAGATGTTCTTTTTTTTTTTAATCTGGTAGCTGTTGGTATTTTTTTATTAAAAGTTGTTGTATTTATAATAGTAGTATGCATTATAATTCCTAATAAACATATAGAGCATCTTTTTACATAACACTCTTTGTATACAATGTATATTCGTACCATTCAAATCTTCAATCATGCATTTAGGATAATGATATCCATCTTATCCAACCACCTTTTCTTTAAGGGAGCAAGGGTGGATGGAGGGGAAAAAAAGAAATAAAGATGTTTTGGTTTCATTAATTGTCAAGTATTTGATTAGTTATATATTACCATTATACTAGGCACAAAAGAATTAAGATACACTTAATAAACGACAAAATCTCAGTCCTTTGAGAAGAGGACTGTTTTTTTAAAAAATATTTTTATGGACTGTTTTTTTAAAAAATATTTTTATTTATTTGCTTTTAGTTGTACACAATGCGTTTTATTCAATGCGTTTTATTTGTACGTGGTGCTGAGGATCGAACCTGGGTCGCCCACATGGTAGGCGAGCGCTCTACTGCTGAGCCACAATCCCAGCCCTGGACTGTTTGTTTTTATGTTTGTATTTATGGTACATAGCACAGGGCCTGGCAGCAGTAGGCATTTACTGAAGGCTATTTTAATGAGTAGATGAATGAGAAAGACCTGATAGTTGACTTCAAGGAACTTAGAGCCTCTAAATATAATAAAATAAGTATATAGAAAACCACATTCAAGAATAGACAATAATCATGCACTAATTAATTAGAATTTAGAGGTATTAGAACTTGAGGAAACACAAAAATAGTTTGCAAGCATGATATTTGGACTATTATCATCAGTACTTAGAGTGGCAAGGTCAGGTGAAGTCTTCCTGAAGAAAGTGGGACTTGAACAAGCCTTAAAGGTTTGGTAGGATTTGGATGTGAATACAGGAGGCATCCTCAGTAAGGAGAACATCTTGACTAATGTGAGGGTGAGAAGGCACGTTTCTGGGCTGATGAGAAAAAATGACCTCATTGGAAAACATTAAACTGTCATAAATTTGGATAGGTAGGTGGTATTTAGGCAGAGTAGCTTAGATTCCCAGATGGCACTTTTGCCATTCACCACCAAAACTGATTTGCTGAGTGCTTCCAGCCATATCCATCTGCCAGGAGCCTGCCTGGCACACTGCCTCTCAGCTATTTGCTCAGATGGTTTGACAGATGCATAGGTGGTACGAAATGGTGCTGTTAATGTCAATAAAGCTGCCCTCTGTGAAAGCTAGCAAATCAGTATGACTTTGAGCTTTTTAACTGATGATTCGTGATGATATTAAATAAAAAATGTGGTTTTAAGTTGTGTAGGACTGGCTGGGCTTGCCTTATTATCTAGAGTTCACCATTGTGGTTATGATACCAGGCTAGAGGGCCTCTCTGCTCACCTCATCCACTATGTCCTCAGCACCTTGAGATGCCAGAATCAATTGAATATTTCTTTGCCCACTGTTAAAATATATATATTTAGAGAAGGGTCCATGCTCAATTTTCCATAAGTGTTTCAGAATCTGTCTGTAAGACCACGGTTTTTTAGAGAGGTGGATACTTTATACATGTCTTTATGTCTGTACATTTTGTCTACAATTCATGTAATGTGACGTCACAAATATATGTTTTGTATGTTTGTTCGTATACATGTCTTTATGTCTGTACATTTGTCTACATTTCATGTTAATGTGACGTCACAAATATATGTTTGTATGTTTGTTCGTCTGTCCAGTGTGACGTCACAAAGAACAAAGCGCTTATGAAAAAGAATATATATATATATATATATATATGGATCCAAATAACTTTAATTCATTTTAGGTTAAGAGTATTCAATTTAGGTAAATAATTTTATAAATGAAGGTACTTTCAATTTTGATTATAGGTATCCCTGGGACTTCTCTTTAGCAAACAATATGACTAGTGCTATATAACCTAATATTTTGGTGTTTTGACATAAGATTGTTCATTTGTTATTAAACTTCATTTGTTTAATAGCTGATTAATAGCTGACCAAAGTGCCTTTAGCTTTTCTTTAATCTATCTTTAATACAGTAAATACCCTCAGCTTTCTTTTTTTTGTTCTCAATATGATATTTTGACAACAGTGTGAGCAAACAACAATTGAGATGAGCAGAAATCAACTTTAATTTTCTAATCTAATATTCTGTTTTTTAGTTTGACAACTCGACTCTTCACCAGTGCTGAAATAACACTGCCTTTCCTTTAATAATTGATGCTTGAGTTTCTAGGTAGCGGGCCCTGAAGATTTGCCGGTGGCATTATCTAGATATAAAAAAGACGGTTGCTGCTACAGCTGCAGGAAACGCGGTCACCACAAACATCCCTGCTGCTCAAACATCAAACAACCTCACCAACAGTGTGGCCTCTGCTCTACATACATGAGACCTCCTACATCAACGTGTTATAACAAATGTAAGTTTGAGACCACGGACATTTGTTCAGTTTTAGAGAGTTGGATATACAATTTGGCTCGTCACCAAAAGAGCAGAAGTTTAGTCACTGAATAAAGGGCCCATGGTGAAGTAGGAAAAACAGTCTGGGAGCACCACATGGTGAGGGTTGGTTACACATAGGGCAGAGAAATGAGGAGCTGGAAGAACCAGTTTGGCTTTGGATGAATTTTTTGGCAATGTGAGCGATTTTTTGTTCAAAGCTTTACCTGGAAAATAATTACGATTCTTCCCGGCTTAATATTCGCTTTATAAGACCACGGTTTTTTAGAGAGGTACTTGTGAGTATGTTAGTCAGGATTTACTTTTTTTGTGATTGGATACAACTGTACACTATGGACTAGTACATATGGAGAATGAAAGAACTTACCTATCCTTACTGTTAAGTAGATATATTCCTTATTCCTTATTGAGGAAACATGATTAAGAGAAACTGATATGGTAAATCTTTCAGTTCTCTTTGACTTCTAAAATTTTGTGAATCTTTGTGGGAAATAGAACAACATAGCTGGGAATGAAATCCATGGGTATATATAGCAAAACCCCAGACAATTGCACTTTGGATATAAGTATTTAATTGAGCCGGGTGTGGTGGTGCATGCCTGTAATCCAGCACTTGGGAGGCTGAGGCAGGAGGATCACGAGTTCAAAGCCAGCCTCAGCAATGGCGAGGCACTTAGCGACTCAGGGAGACCCTGTCTCTAATAAAATACAGTGGTCCAGTGTCCCTGAGTTCAATCCCCGGTATCAAAAAAAAAAAAAAAAAAAAAAAAAAAAAAAAAAAAAAAGATACCCCCCCCAAAAAAAGTATTTAATTGAAGGATGCATTTGTTTTTTCTAACAGAGTGAAAATAGCAATTGTTTACAGGGTATATACTTCTCTTCTTAAAGGCCAGAAGTCTGTATATTTCTTCTATGCTGCTCAGTTCTTTGTTAGCTTTATTGTATTTATATTGTAATTTATTGATATATTTAAAAATCATATAATTTATATGAACTGCCTAAGTATAAGCTCATTGATTTATTTGAGCTCTTCAGTAATTTTTTATTGATCCAGTAGAATTAGGCTGTAAGTGGCTGAATAATTAGATATGGCAACAGTTTAATATTGAATACACCTTTCAACAGATAGTTGCTTACAAGGTTTATCTCTTTTGGTAGAACCTCAGCAGTGTTGGTCCATGATAGAATGGGTCTGGAATTTTAGCTTTAGATGCCTCTGTTCAGAGCCTTAGGAAGATATTTTGGTTGAGTACTGAGGCTGAGGGCACATGGCCAAGTTTACCACATATTCTTTATGCTGCAGTCAACATTTACCTGCCTCAGAGCAGAGTTCAATCCCCGTATTTGTTTTGAGATTACCTTGTTTATTTATTTATTGGTACTAGGGATTAAACCAAAGGGTTCTTAGTCCCTGCCTGAGCCACATCCTCAGGACTTTTTAATTTTGAGATAGGATCTCAATAAATTGCTTAGGTCCTCACTAAAATCCTTGAACTTGGAACCCTCCTGCCTCAGCCACCTGAATTGCTGGGATTACAGGCATGTACCACCAGAGCCTGGCAAGGTGACCTTGTTATTTTAAGATGATCAGGGACTAGGCTGTGTCCCTCAGAATGACCACAACCACTTACATCAGTGTCAAGAACATGGGGAACTTAGGTGAAGAAAGAAAGCAAATATATCTTTTTTGGGGGGTGGGTTATGGGGATTGAACTTGGGGGCACTTGACCCTGAGCCACATCCCCTGCACTATTTTGTATTTTATTTAGAGACAGAGTCTCACTGAGTTACTTAGCACCTTGCTTTTGCTGAGGTTGGCTTTGAACTCAAGACCCTCATGCCTCAGCCTCTGGAGTCGCTGGGATTACAGGCGTGCACCACAATGCCTGGTGAGCTTTTGTCCTTTTTTTTAAAAAAAAAATTATTTATTCTAATGTGTTATATATGATAGCAGAATGCATTTCAATTCATAGTACACATATAGAGCACAATTTTTCAAGTCTGTGGTTATACACAAAGTAGAGTCACACCACTCATGTCTTCAAGCATGTATTTGGGATAATGATGTCCATCTGATTTTCCCGTCTTTTTAAAAACAGTATTTAGATAACAATGTTAAAGCTAGAAGTGACAAAAGAATTGCAAGAGATAAAGGTGTTGGGTGATTAAAAATAGATACAGATTAGAGACCTACAATTTTCATGTATAATGTTCTTGATAGAGTGGTACAGTGCTAAGAATTTATTGTTAAAGATGTCCTTATTTGGAATGATTTAATCTTTAGCCAGTGTTTAATTGTTGGCTCTGATTTTGCATAGTTTAATTTTTTTTGACTAGGAAGAGTTAAATGATACGTGTCTCTAGAGTTATTTTATGATACTTTTTAAAAACATGCCTCAGCATTAAAAAACCTCCTTAAAGAATATTGCATTATATCATAAGAGTCTGACTATGGAAGGAATGCAACCATATTACAGTGAGTAAATTTTTCATGACTACAGCCCATGGATGTTAAATAAAAAATGACAGCTTCTTGGATTTGGTTGCAGTGTAAAATTGTGACTCAGAATACTAGATTCATAGATGGGGGTGGAGAGACACAGGCAGGACACTTAGTGTGAGAGGAAGAACATATTTGCCTATTTTGTAAGGAGAGAGGGCAATCTGTTTTTTTTCCCCTTTTTACAGCAAGTAGGTATTCTAATTTACACAAAGCAAAGATGGAGGGTTTGGGAATTGAGGTGAGAAGATCTCTGCTTTCTTCCGTCAATTCCTTCTCTTAAATCACAATGACATTTTTCTACCTGTGCCTCCAAAAGTCACCCAGTCAATAAATGGGCAAGGGGCTGGGGTTGTGGCTCAGCGGTGGAGCGCTCGCCTAGCACGAGTGCGGCCCGGGTTTGATCCTCAGCACCACATAAAAACAAATGCATTATGTACAACTAAAGCAAACAAATATTTAAAAAAAATAAATGGGCAAATGAACTAAATAGATACTTATCAAAAGAAGAAATACAAATGGCCAATGAGTACATGAAAAAATGTTTAACATCTTTAGCAATTAGGGAACTGCAAATCAAAACTACATTGCGATTTCATCTTACTCCAATTAGGATGGCAGCCGTCAATAATACAAATAATAAATACTGGAGAAGATGTAAGGAAAAAGGAACACTTGTATACTACAAGGAATTACCTATATCTCAGTCCCAGAGATGAGAATCTTGAGTGTTGTTTTGAAAAGTTTTTTTTTTATTGATGATTTATAATTTTACTGAGTAGGAGGTGTCATTGTTCCATATGTATAAATGCACACAACATAACAATATAATTTGGTCAGTTTCATTACTCACTACCTCCCTTCCCTCCTCTCCTCCAGGTCTTCTACCTCTACTGGTCTTCCTTCTATTTTCATGAAGTCCTCCTGCATTGTTTTTTTTTTTTTTTTTTTCTCTCTCTAGCTTCCACATACAAGAGAAATCATATGACCCTTGACTTTTGGAGTTTGGTTTATTTCCCGTAACATAATGCTATCAAGTTCCATCTATTTTCCAGCAGATGACATAATTTCATTCTTCTTTATGGCTGAATAAAACTCCATTGTGTACATCGTGTATATATACCATGTTTTCATCCACTGGCAGACTAGGCTGGCTCAATAGTTTGCTGTTGTGAACTGTGCTGCTGTAAACATGGGTATGCCTGCATCACTATAGTATGACTTTAATTCTTTCTTTTTTCGAATTAGAAAATTTTAATAAAACATGAATTTCAAGTATCTTATTAAAGGAAAACAATTATCTAACTCTTGGATTTCAAAAACATGCAATAATTTTTTAATAAAAAAAGTCACAAGTTAAATCAGCTACATATTTTGGGTAATCTTGCAGTTTGGCAAACTGCAAAAAAAAAAAAAAAAAAAAAAGAGATACATGTTTGTAGATTTTTACATATAGTAATTTCCTGAGGATTATTTTCAAACCCTTTCACCATGTACAACATGACTTTAAAAAAAAAAAAAGGCACTTCTCTGCTGGGCACTAAACCTTGAAACATATTAAACTGCTCCAATTTAGTGATACTTATTTATATAAAAAGGGAAATATATGGAATACATACTATAAGGCAAAATGGCCTCTACTTACTAGATTTTGGAGAGAAATGCAGCCTTTCAGTTAGCACTGAGGCAATGCAGGGAGCCTGCTTCTTGCCAGTTGTACTTGATGTTTACAGGGGTCTGGTGCTGAGAAACCTTCCTGTTCACCTGTGAGCTCTAAGGAGGAGCCATGTTTTTCCAGCATCTCACACAGATCTTGAATGTACCACAAGCCATTCACAATTTTCTGATGAAAACAATATCCTCTGTGACAGAGTAGCACCTGAGGAAATCTGCCCCAGCAGGCAGTGTCCACCTCAGTTACGTCCTCTAGCTTATCTGTCTGATGATCCATGACTTACAAAGGAGTACTGGCATACTGTGCTGTTTTCCCTAACAAACCTGAATAATAAATATCTTGGGTTTTTCAACCAGGCTCTGTCACTTGTCCCCTTTGAACAAGCCAGTTAATGTCTGAATTTTAATTTTGGCATCATATGCATAAATGTGATTGCCTTTACTGTGGCTTAGGAAGACACATAGAAAACAGTTGGGGCTGGGGTTGTGGCTCAGTGTTAGAGTGCTTGCCTAGTATGTGTGAGGCACTGGGTTCAATTCTCAGCACCATATATAAATATATAAAATAAAGATCCATCAACAGCTAAACAAACAAACCAGTTGGTGACTGGCATAGTGGCGCATGCCTGTAATCCCAGCAGCTTGGGAAGCTGAGGCAGGAGGATTGTGAGTTCAAAGCCAGCCTCAGCAACATCGAGGCACTAAACAACTCAGTGAGACCCTGCCTCTAACTAAAACACAAAATGTGGCTCAGTGGTTGAATGGCCCTGAGTTCAATCCCCAGTTACCCATCTCCCTCCAACAAAAAGACATCTATATGGGTAAAGGTTGACACCGTGAAGAGCCACCCAAATGCATATAGAAATGAAAACAAGATGTTTGTTACCTACATATAAAAATGTAATTTGATACTAAAAGAAAGATACAGTCATGATCAGGGGGATTTGGTATTCTTTGTTTTGGTACTGGGGATTAAACCCAGATGTGCCCTTTTATTTTTTAGGGCAGGAGCTTACCAAATTGCTTAGGGCCTCCTTAAATTGGCTAGGCTGTCCTCCGACTTGTGGTCCTCCTGCCTCAGCTTCCCAAGTTGCTGGGGTTACAGGCATGTACCACTGCACCTGACTTGGTATTCTTTAATAAATGTAAAGTTTCTTCATGAACTTTTAGCAGAAGTTCTTCTGCTTTAAGAGTATTAAAGTATTTCACTTCAAATCTTAGATCTGAAAACCTGCAAGTAAGGTTCTCTGTGTTCACTCTGTGCTCTGCCTTTCCTGCAGTGTCCAGTGCCAGAAGAACCTCTCATGATTGAAGATAAGAGTAATTCCTCTCTTCTTGTGGTCCACTTTGTACTTTTCTGACAGATCAAACATTTCACTTTTATAGTAGGTGTCTGTTTCTGTCACATTGTTCCCCACCTCATCATCACCACCGTTCTAAGGTGTCCCTCAGGGCAGCTGCCCACAGGTGAGACAGCTCTTCATTCAGATCCTTGCCCTAGGCTGTTGGGAACCAGGTACTTCCTACTCCATATGCTGCTCTGAAGGGCTAGGCCCTGAGACCCCCAAACCTGAAGACCCTGCATCCAAAGTCACAGCACCCAGCTCACTGCAAGATACCCCAGTGGAATCTGACTGCTTCTTTAAAATAAATGCCAAAGAGTGGATACCTGGATCATATGGTAGGTCCATTCCTACTCTTTTGAGGAACCTCCATACTGATTTCCATAGTGGGTGTACTAATTCATAGTCCCCCCAACAGTATAAAAGTGTTCCTTTTCCTCCATATCCTCTTCAGCATTTATTATTGTTGTTTATTCCCCCAGTACTGGCGTTGAACCCATGGGTGTTCTACACCTGAGCTGTATCCCCAGGCTTTTTTAGTTTTTATTTTTAAGACAGTCTCACTAAGTTGTATAGACTGACCTCTAACTTGGGATCTCCTGTGTGAGCCTCCTGAGTCACTGGGATTGCAGGTGTGTGTCACTGCACCTGGCTAGAGGTTACTTGTATTTTTTTTTTTTTTTTTTTTTGTGGTACCGGGGATTGAACTCAGGGACACTCAACCACTGGGTCACATCCCCAGCCCTTTTTTTGTATTTTATTTAGAGACAGGGTCTCACTAAGTTGCTAAGTGCCTGGCCATTGTTGAGGCTGGCTTTGAACTCGCGATCCTCCTGCCTCCGCCTCCCAAAGTGCTGGGATTACAGGCGTGCGCCACCACGCCCAGCTTGCGCCACCACGCCTGGCTACTTGTATTTATTAATGGCTGCCATTCTAACTGGAGTGAGGTGAACTGTCAGTGTGGTTTTCATTTTCATTTCCCTAATTGCTTAAGATGTTGAACATTGTTGGGCACATTTGTTAGCCATTGTATTTCTTCTTTTGAGAAATATCTGTTTAGTTCACTTGCCCACTTATTGATTGGGTTATTTGGTTTTGGGGTGGTAAGTTGTTTGAATTGTTCATATTTCTAGATTTAATAATCTGTCAAAAGAATAGCTGGCAAAGATTTTCTCTCCCTCCTCCCGCTCCTCCTCCTCCTCCTCCTCCTCCTCCTCCTCCTCCTTCCCCTCCCCCCCCCCCATGAAAGGAACTTTAATCAGTACAGTTAAACTGGGAAAAGAGTGGAAGCATGTCCTTAGCTCTATCTTTGAGGGGCTGACAATGACTGCAAGATTTTATAGAAATAGATATTTTCTTCCATTCTGAAGATGCTCTCTTCACAGTCTTGTTTCTTTTGCTGTGCAGAACCTTTTTAATTTGATGCTATCACATTTATTAATTCTTGGTATTTCCCCCTGAGCATTAGGAGCCCTATTTACAGGTCAATGCCTGTGCCTCTGTTAGAGTGTTGACCCTACGTTTTCTTCTAGGAGTTGCATAATTTCTGGTCTGTTTCCTAGGTCTTTGATCCTTTTGTACAGGGTGAGAGATAAGGATCTAGTCTCATTATTTTACATATGGATAACCAGTTTACCAGCACCATTTGTAAAAAAGGCTGTCTTTTCTCCAACATGTTTTTGGCACCTATGTCAAGTATCAGATGATTGTATCTGTGTGGGTTTGTCTCTGTGTCTTCTATTCTGTCCCACTGGTCTATGTGTCTGTTTTTATGCTGGTACTATGCAGTTTTTGTTACTAAAACTATGTACTATAATTTGCAGTCAGGTATTATGATGCCTCCAGGTTGCTTTTTTGGCTCAGGATTGCTTTGGTATTCTGGATCTTCTTCCAAATGAATTATAGGGCTGTTTTTCCCCCCTAGTTCTATGAAGAATGTCATTGGCACTTTGATGGGGATTTCGTTGAGTCTGGATATTGCTTTTGTTAATACGACCATTTTAACAATATTAATTGTACCCATCTATCAATATGGAAGGTCTTTCCATCTTCTTGTCTTCTTCATTTATTTTCTTCAGTGTTCTATAGTTTTCATTGAAGAGGTCTTTCACCTCCTTGGTTAGATTTATTCCTAGGTACTTTATTTGTTTTTTGAGACTATCGTGAATGGAAATTTTAAAAAAATTTCTTTCCAGTGAGTTCATTATTGATGCAGAGGACAGCTATTGATTTTTGTACATTGATTTTATGTCTTACTAGTTGCTGAAGTTGTATATTAGCTCTTGCAGTGTTCTGGTGGAGCTTTTTGGATCTTCTAAGTATAGGATTTGTAACACCTGTAAACAGTGATAATTTGACTTCTTCCTTTCTTATTCGTTTCCCTTTTAATTACTTCTCTTGCCTAATTGTTCTGGCTAGAATTTCTTTCCTTTTCTTCCTTCCTTCCTTCCTTTCTCTCTCTCTCTCTCTCTCTCTCTTTAAAGAATCTAACCTTCATTTTATTTGTTTTTTTAAGTCATTTTTAAGCTTATTTTATTTTATTTATTTATTTTTATGTGGTGCTGAGGATCGAACCCAGGGTCTCACATGTGTTGGGCAAGTGTTCTACCACTGAGCTACAACCCCAGCCCCTCTGGCTAGAATTTCTAGTCTTGTATTGAATAGGAGTGGTGAGAGTAGACATCCTTGTCTTGTTACTGATTTTAGAGGAAGTACTTTCAGTTTTTCTCCATTCACTGTAATATTGGCTTTGGGTTTATCACATATAGTCTTTACAATATTGATGTAAGTTTCTTTCTTTCTTTTTTAAATATTTACTTATTTGTTTTAATTGTACACAATGCCTTTGTTTTTACGTGGTGCTGAGGATTGAACCTGGGCTGCAAACATGCTAGGTGAGTGCTCTACTGCCGAGGTCTGGTCTCAGCGGGGGGTGCAGAACAGCATGATGGGGGTACAAACGCGAGCGCTCAATGCAGTATGAGGGTAAAGAAGTCAGTGATAGAGACGGAGAAATCAGCAGACAGACAAAGAGTTGGGCTGCTGAATCTTGTGTGTCTTTACTTTCACTTTGTTGCAAGTATATAAGCATATTTCTTGGCAGTACAAGTTCTTTTTTGATTACATCACAGTCATAAGATTTAGGTAAGTAGCAACATCCACTGATTACTTCTTAGACATATTAAAAATTTTTTTATCCTACACATTTCAAGGTTTTGTACAGATGGGGGGTCATGTACACCTTTCCAAGGTCCTATACAGATGGAGGTTTTACGTGACTGTCTGGGTCAAATTTATTTCTCACGGATTCCCTGAAGCTATATCCTCCGCACACTTGCCTGATAGAAGTTAATTTTTTTCTGTCTGGAATTCAAAGCACTATTGTTTTTCTATAATAGTTATTTTTAGAACCTAGAAGCAAGGAAAGGGGGGCATAGCTGAATGTTAGCTCTGAAGGACTTCTACTCTAAGGAATTTGTATACATCTATTTTAAACTACTCTGAAAGTAAGAGAAATCTTTTTTCAATCACAAAAAGACTTTTTAAAAAAATAATTCATTTATTTTTTATTCTAAGATGTTATAAATGACAGCAGAATGCATTACATTTCATATTACACATATAGAGCACTTTTTTACAAATCTCTGGTTGTATGCAAAGTATATTCACACCATTCATGACTTCATACATGCACTTAGGGTAATGATATCCATCTCATTCTACCATCTCTTTTTTTTTTTTCCCTTCACCCTTTTGACCCCTCCCTTCCTCTCCCTCCCCATTGGCCATTCTAGTGTTCCTCTAATCCTCCTATGCTCCCCATCCCAACCCGACTGTGAATTGGCCTCCTTATATCAGAGAAAACATTTGGCATTTGGCTTTTTGGGATTGGCTAACTTCACTTAGCATTATGTTCTCTAATTCCATCCATTTTCCTGCAAATGCCATGATTTTATTCTCTCTTATTGCTGAGTAATATTCCATTGTGTGTATATACCACATTTTCTTTATCCATTCATCTACTGAAGGGCATCTAGGTTGGTTCCACAGTTTAGCTATTGTGAATTGTGCTGCTATAAACATTGATGTGGCTGTGTCCCTGTAGTATGCTGTTTTCAGGTCTTTTGGGTAAAGACCAAGGGTTTGGATAGCTGGGTCATAAGGTGGTTCCATTCCAAGTTTTCCAAGGTATCTCCATACTGCTGTATATATTGGCTGCACCATTTTGCAGTCCCACCAACAATGTATGAGTGTGCCTTTTTCTCCACATCCTCTCCAACATTTATTGTTGTTTCACAAAAAGACTCTTAAAGCTTATTAACTAGGAACTTGTTACTTAGTACAATTTATAGAAAAAGTTTTTATGTTTTTAGCTCAGATTCCAAAAAGTTAATTTCCAGAATTAGTCTCGTTCTAAATAATTGAAATAGTGACACCTGGTGGCCATAAAACAGAACAGTGGATAGACAGGAGAACATAGGCAGTCAGAGTTAACTCTTTCAACACCATGGTATCTGTCCATGAAAAAAGGGGAGGATTTACCCCATGCTCCTTTTTATTTTAAGAAGAGGGGCTCTGTCGCTACTTTTTGACGGGGGGCATCTGCCCGGCCCTGTCTCATGGAAGATGCCACACTCTACCACTGAGCCACAACCCCAGCCCTGATGTAAGTTTCTTTTATCTCTAGTTTCTTCAGTGTTTTCATCATGAATGGGTGCTGAATTTTCCCAAAGACTTTCTCTGCATCTATTGAGATGACTATGTGATTTTTGTCCTTAGTTCTATTTATGTGGTGAGTTACAATTGTTGATTTGTGTACATTGAACCATCCTTCCATCCCTGGAATGAAACAAATTTGATCATGAGGTACAGTCTGCTTAGTGTATTGTTGAATATGATTTGCTGATATTTTGTTAAAGGTTTTTGTATCTATGTTCATCAGGGATATTGGTCTGTATTTTTTTTCTCTCTTTGTGTCCTTATCTGATTTTGATATCAGGGTGATAATGGCTTCATTGAATGAATTTGGAAGTGTTCCTTCATTTTCTATTTCATGGAATAATTGAGAAGTGTTGTTATTAGTTCTCAGAGTTCTCAGAATTCAGCTGAGAATCCATCTGTTCCTGGGCTTTTCTTTGTTGGAAGGCTATTTTTTATTGCTTCATATCTTGTTTTTGGTTTGTTTAGGTTTCCTTTATCTTCTTGGTTCAATATTGCCAGGGCATATATGTCTAGAAATGTATCCTTTTTCTTCTAGGTTTTCCAATTTATTAGAGTGCAAGTTTTCAAAATACTTCCTATTGATCTTCTGGATTTCTGTGATATCTGTGGTTGTATCTTATTTTTTATTTCTAGTATAATTAATGTGGGTCCTCTCTCTTTTTCTTTTTGTTAGTTTGACTGAGGGTTATCTATTGTTTATCATTTCAAGGAACCAACTCTTTATTTTATTGATCATTTGTATTTTTTAAATCTTTATTTCATTGATGTGATTTTAATCTTAATTTCTTGTAGTTTTGTGTTGTTTATTAATGGTAGAACCACTTTGTGGAAAAAGTGTAGAGACTTGTACTATTTCACCTTCATTCATTTAGCTGGAATATAAAGATCATTGGTGATTAACTGCCTCTTTGCATTTGAGACAAGAGAATCACTTGAACCTATATATGAGTTTGAGATCATTCTGGGCAACATAGCAAAACCCCCTCTCAAAACAAATCAAACAAAAAAGAAAAATGAAGATAAGAAAAACAAAACAAGAAAAGTCACTTTATCAAAATATAATTTACATATAATAAGATGTACCCATTTTAAGCATATAGTTCAATGAATCTAGAAAATATATTAGCCTGCATAATTAGATTTACATGTTTTATCATGACTGTATAGTATAATTAGATATAGGACATTTCCATGTTCCCAGAAAGTTCCCTGTACCCATTCCCAATCACTCTGTCCTTGTGCCCACCCCGAAAGCAACCAGTGACCTGCTTTCTTTCTTTTCTTTTCTTTTTTTTTTTTTGTGGTATCAGGGATTGAACTCAGGGGCACTCGACCACTGGGCCATATCCCCAGCCCTTTTTTGTGTTTTTATTAGAAACAGGGTCTCCCTGAGTTGCTAAGTGCCTCACCATTGCTGAGGCTGGCTTTGAACTTGCGATCCTCCTGCCTCAGCCTCCCAAAGTGCTGGGATTACAGGTGTGTGCCACTGTGCCCGGCACCAGTGACCTGCTTTCTATTGCTATAGATAAGATTTTTTTTTCCAGTCTCATATGTGTGGAGTTGTACAGCATGGACTTTGTGTTTGGCCTCTTTGCCAGCCAAATGCATGCTGATGAGCATGTTTTTCAAATTGATCTATGTTGTTCTTATATCATTAATTTATTTCTTTTTATTGCTGTGTACTATTCTATTTATATTGAAGATATGCTACAATTTATTTATTTTCTTGATTGATCTTTGGAGTTTTTTGGTACTGTGAATAAAACTTCTATGAATATTCAACTATAGATTATGTACATAGGTATTCAATTCTCTTGGGTATATACTTGGATGTAGAATTACTCAGTCACATGGTGGTAAGTGTATGTATAACTCTAAAGAAATTACTGAACTATTTTGCTATAGTGTCTAATATTTTATACTCCCACTAGCACCATAAATTTTCAGTTATTTGACATCCTTTCAACATGTGGTATTGTCAGTCTTTTAAATTTCTGCCTTTTGAATGTATGCACAATGATATTTTATTGTGGTTTTCATATACATTTTCCTAGTTACTAATGAGGTTGGGCATCTTTTCATGCTTACTGACTCTTAGCACATCTTCTCTTTCTTTTCATTTCCCCTCCCCCTCCCTCCCTCCCTCCCTCCCTCCCTCCCCTCCCTCCTTCCCTCCTCCTTTCTTACTTTCATTTTTTTGGTAGTACTGGGGATTGCATCCAGGGGTACTCTACCACTGAACTACAATGCCAGTTCTGTTTTTGAGACAGGGAATCACTATGTTGCCAAGGCTGGTCTTGAAATTGCTATTTTTCTGCCTTGGCCTCCTAAACCACTGGAATTTTGGGTGTGTGCTACCATGCCCAGCTAGTACATTTTCTTTTGTAAACTCTCTAGCTCATTTATTAAAATGTGTTTTTAATAAATTGTTTTTATTCTTATTATTGGTTTGTCAGAATTCTCAGTAATTTCTGGATATTTATCTATTTTAAACTTATTTGTGGTCTGAAGTTTACTTTTTCTTAAATAGTGCTTGTAGAGATTTTTTTTTTTTTTTTACCGGGGATTGAACTCAGGGCCACTTGACCACTGGGCCACATCCCCAGCCCTTGTTTTTTATTTTATTTAGCAACAGGGTCTCACTGAGTTGCTAAGTGCTTTGCCATTGCTGAGGCGGGCTTTGAACTTGTGATCCTCCTGCCTCAGCCTCCCAAGTGCTGGAATTACAGGCTTGTGCCACTGCGCCTGGCAGAGGGATTTTTTTCTTTTAAATTTTTGGTTTTTGTAGAGTCAGTTTATTTATATTTATATTTTATATTTAGATCATGATTTTTGAGTACTACCTGAAAAATATTGGCCTACTCCTGGGTCATGAAGATTTTCTTCTAGAAATATATTTTTCACATTTACATGTAAGTCTATGACCTACTTAGGTTAATTTCTATGTATATTGTAAGATGAGATTGAGGTTGATTTTTATTTCATGTGAATACCCTGGAACCTTTATCAAAAATCAAGTGACTGTATAAACAGAGTCTATTTCTCTCTTTGTTCTATTGATTTATTATATATCCGTCCTTATACAAATTTCATACTATCTTGATTACTGTAGCCCTATTATAAGTCTTTAAATCGTATAAATTTTATAGTTTTGTTTCTTTAGGTTCTTTGCATTTTAATGTAAGTTGAAATATAGGATTCAGCTTACCAATTTCTCTAATAAAGTTTGTTGGACTATTGATTGGAATTGCATTGAATTTGTAGATTAATATGGGAAGGATTGACATCTTAACCATATTATGGTCTAATCCAGGAACATAATATATCTCACCATTTATTTAGGTCTTATTTAATTTCTTTTTTTTAATATTTTATTTTTTAGTTTTAGTTGGACACAATACCTTTATTTTATTTATTTATTTTTATGTGGTGCTGAGGATTGAACACAGGCCACGCACGTGCTAGGAGAGCACTCTACCACTGAGTCACAACCCCAGCCCTTATTTAATTTCTTTCAGCTATGTTCTGTAATTTTTCTTATATCGGGCCTGTATATATTTTGCTAAATTTAAGTATTTTGTGTTTTTTTGGATGCATTGTAAATGATATATTTCAAAAGGTTTTTAAATATCCAATTATCTATTGCTGGTATTAGAAATTCAGTTTATTTTTGTATACTGAACTTATATCCTGTGACCTTGCTATATTCATATAAGTTATATTATTATTATTAGTTTGCTTATAGATTCCTTGGGATAAATATTGCCTTATTGCAGTGACCAGATTCTGCCAGTGTTGAAGAGAATTATGATGATGTATATACTTGTTTCGTTTCTGACTATAGGGAGAAAATATTCAATCTCTCACCAATAAGTATGAAGTTAGCTGTAGATTTTCTTATAGAAGCCCCTTTTATGTTCAGAAAGTTCTCTTTTATTCATAGTATGAGAGTTGTTTTTTAATAATAAATGATCTTGAATACTACCAAATGCTTTTTAAAAATTTTATTTAGGCAATTACAGGGCTTTCTTTTTTAGTCTAATGCATTAGTTTACAATTAACTTGTGTTCAAATGTCAACCAATCATGTGAGCATTATTACAGAGATGCAAGGGTTGTTTAAAATTTGAAAATAAATGCCAGGGAGATCCAAGATGGCGGATTAGAGGAAGCCGCACTTCAGGGCAGCTCCGTGGAAAGAATCCAACAAAGCAGATAAATTGCCTTTCATCATATACATATAGGCCGAAAACACCGATCTCCTGGATGGTTTGATTACCACTACCAGGGAGAGAAGGAGACAAGCTGTCTGCAGCGGCTAGAGCCGCGAGGCTCCTGCAAAACCGCCTGGGTGGTGCACAGGCCATGCGAAACAAAGTCAGGGTGGGGAGACCACGCTGCGACTGCAACCCCAGCCACACTCAGGGCACACCAGCATGAAACCGGCGATAAAAACCAGCGATAACAGCCAGCAGAATTGGTGCTAGGGGACCACGGGAGACCGCGGGTCGACAACACCAGTTCGAATCCACGCTCAGCCGGACGCGACCCTCAGCAGTAGGGCCCTGGAGAGAGCGGCGCAGGGACTGGCGAACAGCAAGCAGGGGCAGAGTCGGAGCGGTCCACAATCCGAAGCAGCGCTGTCTGCCCCGCAGTTACAGTTGCGGCTTCCCGATACCACCTCGGCAAGGAGACATCCACCCAACGGCTTTGAAATCGATCGGTGAGGACACGGGAGTCTGCGGAGCTGCTGTTGACTGGGAGGAGAGCACCGCCATCTTTGAAAGGTGCAGTGGCTGACCCAGACAAAGGGGAGGAGACAGAGAGTGACGGCTACAGCCATCCAGGGACCCTCCAGCTCTCTGAAGACAATGCACACTTGGGTGAGGCTCGGGTGGCCAGCAGGGGAGGGCGTGTCTGAGGCCAGCGCAGCGGCCACAAGAAGCTGCAACTGTGGGTGGGCGTGGGGAGGGGGTGCCTTCTGGAGGGTCCCCTTCCCGGTGCCATTCATCAGCTGACACACAAACCCCCTGGGCCACTCCTTCACTGAGCCGTTCAGCCACTGGCCTAAGGTGATCACAGACTGTCTAGACGTGATCCAATAACAATTGGCTTGAACTGGAAAGGAAAAGGGAGGGGGGCTTCCCAGGGCCCATTTTGTTTGAGACTTGGGGTTCGACTTTTTTTTTTTCTTTTATGTTGGTTTGCTTGTTTTGTTGGATTTTGGGGAGGTTTTTTGTTTGTTTGTTTGTTTTTCTTTTTCTTTTTCTGGCTTTGTTTTGTTCTACTTTCTTTTTTTTTTCCTTCCGCATTGATTGTCAGTGTGTTTGTTTGCTTCCGCTCCTTTTTTCTTTCCTTCTTTTCTTCCTTCTCACTCTTGCATCTTTTCTCTTTTCTTCCTCCTTCATCTTTCATGTTTACACCTGCCAGTGCATACTAAACAGAGGCAAAAACAAGTTATACGCAGAACTTGGGATTTCTAGAACCAGCGCAATTGAACTGGGTAGCAAAGCGGTGTTATATATAGTTTACTCTCTATTTTCTTGATTCTCTCTCTCCTCTCTCTTACACCAATTCCTACTCTTTTATCATTTTTTTCTTTTCCAACTTACTTTATATATAAATTGGACTTTCCACTTAATTGTCTACTCCATTCTCTTTCTTCCCTCGTCTACTGATACTAAACCACTTCCACTAAACCACTTCAATAGAAATCTCTTTTCATACTTTCCAAGAAAGAACAATTCAAGACACTTCCTTCTTCCTAAACATAACAGCTCTGTATCCAATACTTGAAGCTATAAAACCCCATCAGAAGTGTACAGAGTAAATTGGAAATAATATCTGGGTTAACCAAATCTGTACATTGTGATCAAACTTGGATTTTCTGAATAGAAAGTGTTAGGTTTTAAAAGTGTAAAGGAATTATAAGGTGATCTGATAACATTGTACTACAGGAACAACATAAGGCTTTAAGGTAAAATCGAAATAGTCAAGGTCCCACAGTGCAGGAAGAATAGACACACAAGCAACATGAAAAAACAAAGAAAGAAAATGACACAAACAAATCAAGATACCTCATCAGTAGATGTCATGGCAAGCACAGTTGGTCAAATGCCAGAGATGGAATTTAGAAATTACATATGCCAAATGTTTATGGAACTTAAGAATGAACTAAAAAATGAGATGAGGGAGCAAGTACAGGAGGCAAAAGATCATTTTGACAAAGAACTCCAAAAACAAATACAGGAAGTAAAACATTACTTCAATAGGGAAATAGAGGCTCTAAAGAGAATCCAAACAGAAATTCCAGAAATGAAAGAAGCAATAAACCAAAATAAAAGCTCAATTGAAAGCATCTCCAACAGAGTAGACCACTTGGAAGAAAGAACCTCAGACAATGAAGACAAAATATATATCCTAGAGAAGAATTTAGATAACACAGCAAAACTCGTAAGAAATCAAGAACATAACATCCAACAATTATGGGACAACATAAAAAGACCAAACTTAAGAGTGATTGGCGTAGAGGAAGGGGCAGAGTTTCAAGCCAAAGGAATGAGTAATCTATTTAACGAAATAATTATAGAAAATTTTCCAAACTTGAGGAATGAATGGGAAAACTAAGTTCAAGAGGCATACCGAACACCAAACAAACAAAATCTCAACAGATCCACACCAAGACACATTATAATGAAAATGCCTAATACACTGAGCAAGGAGAGAATACTAAAAGCCACAAGAGAAAGGAAGCAGATTCCATATAGGGGGAAACCAATCAGACTATGTTCAGATTTCTCAACCCAGACCTTAAAAGCAAGAAGATCCTGGAATAGCATATTTCAAGCTCTGAAAGAAAAGGGATGTCAACCAAGAATCTTATATCCAGCAAAATTGAGCTTTAGATTCGAAGATGAAATAAAAACCTTCCACGACAAGCAAAAGTTAAAAGATTTCACAACTCGAAAGCCAGCACTTCTGAACATCCTGGGCAACATTTTTCATGAAGAAGAAGAGAAAGATGATAACAAAAATCACCAAAGGGAGATATTAAACTAAAGGAAATACCAACCAGAAGAGAAACCAAATCAAGCTAAAGACCATAATTCCAATAAAAATGGATGGGAATAAAAATCACATCTCAATAATAACCCTGAATGTTAATGGCCTAAACTCGCCAATCAAAAGACACAGATTAACAGAATGGATTAAAAGAAATGACCCAACAATTTGCTGTCTCCAAGAAACACACCTCATAGAAAAAGACATCAACAGACTGAAAGTGAAAGGCTGGGAAAAGTCTTATCACTCACATGGCCTGCGGAAGCAAGCAGGGGTTTCCATTCTCATATCAAATAAGGTAGACTTCAAACCAAAACTAATCAAGAGGGACAAAGATGGATATTTCTTATTACTTAAGGGAACCATCCATCAACAGGATATAACAATCATAAATCTGTATGCCCCAAATAATGGAGCACCTACATTCATCAAACAAACTCTTGTCAAGTTCAAGAGTAAAATAGACCACAACACAGTTATTCTAGGGGACTTCAACACACCTCTCTAACCAATGGATGGATCATCCAAACAAAAGCTAAACAAAGAAACTTTAAGCCTCCTTAAAACAATTAACAATTTAGACCTAACGGACATATATAGACTATTTCATCCCTCAGTAAACGAATACACATTTTTCTCAGTAGCACATGGCTCCTTCTCCAAAATAGACCATATATTATGTCACAAGGCAACTCTCAGCAAATATAAAAAAATAGAGATACTACCCTGAATGCTATCGGACCATAAAGGGATGAAATTGGAAATCAATGACAAAACAAGGAATAAGAAAAACTACTCCATCAACTGGAAGCTAAACAACATGCTACTGAATGAACAAGGGGTTGAAGAAGACATCAAAGAGGAGATCAAAAAATTCCTAGAGGTAAATGAGAACACAGATACATCATATAGAAATCTCTGGGACACTATGAAGGCAGTAGTAAGAGGAAAATTCATTGCACTGAGCTCATTCCTTAAGAGGAAAAAAAACCAACAAATAAATGACTTAACATCACACCTCAAAGCATTAGAAAAAGAAGAACAGACCAACACCAAGAGCAGTAGAAGACAGGAAATAATTAAAATCAGAGCAGAAATTAATGAAATTGAGACTAAGGAAACCATTCAAAGAATTGACAAAACTAAAAGTTGGTTCTTTGAAAAAATAAACAAAATTGACAGACCCTTAGCGATGCTAACGAACAGAAGAAGAGAAAAAACTCAAATTACTAACATTCGTGATGAAAAAGGGAATATCACAACAAACACCTCAGATATACAGAATATAATTAGAAATTACTTTGAAAACTTGTACTCTAATAAAATAGAAAATACTGAATGCATTGACAGATTTCTAGAGTCATATGATTTGCCTAAACTGGATGTGGAGGCTGTACACAATCTAAACAGATCAATTACAAGCGAAGAAATAGAAGATGTCATCAAAAAGCTACTTACAAGGAAAAGTCCAGGACCTGATGGGTTTACAGCCGAGTTCTATAAGACTTTCAAAGAAGAACTAATACCAATGCTCTTCAAACTATTTCAAGAAATAGAAAAAGAGGGAGCTCTTCCAGACTCTTTCTATGAGGCCAATATCACATTAATTCCAAAGCCAGGCAAAGACACATCCAAAAAAGAAAACTTCAGGCCCATATCTTTAATGAACATAGATGCAAAAATCCTCAACAAAATCCTGGCAAATCGGATACAAAAACATATCATAAAGATAGTGCACCACGATCAAGTGGGGTTTATCCCAGGGATGCAAGGCTGGTTCAACATTCAGAAATCAATAAACATAATACATCACATCAATAGACTTAAAGACAAAAATCATATGATCATCTCAATAGACGCAGAAAAAGCATTTGACAAAATACAACACCCCTTTATGTTCAAAACACTGGAAAAACTAGGAATATCAGGAACATATCGTAACATTATAAAAGCTATTTATGCAAGGCCCCGAGCTAAAATTATCTTAAATGGAGAAAAATTGAAAGCATTCCCTCTAAAAACTGGAACAAGACAGGGATGCCCCCTTTCACCACTGCTATTTAACATGGTGCTGGAAACTCTGGCCAGAGCAATTAGACAGACGAAAGAAATTAAAGGGATCAAGATAGGAAAAGAAGAGCTCAAATTAGCACTATTTGCTGATGACATGATAATCTACCTAGAAGACCCAAAAACTCTACCAGAAAAGTTTTACAACTAGTAAACGAATTTGGCAAAGTTGCAGGATATAAAATCAATACACATAAGTCAAAGGCATTTGTGTACATCAGCGACAAAGACTCTGAAAGGGAAGTGATGAAAAATACCCCATTTACAATAGCATAAAAAAAAATAAAATACCTGGGAATCAACCTAACAAAAGATGTGAAAGACCTCTATAACGAAAATTATAGAACACTAAAGAAAGAAATTATCGATGAACTAAGAAGATGGAAAGACCTATCTTGCTCTTGGATAGGTAGAATTAATATTGTCAAAATGTCCATACTACCAAAAGCATTATACAGATTTAATGCAATTTCAATCAAAATCCCAATGTCATTCCTCAAACAAATAGAAATAGCAGTCATGAAATTCATCTGGAAAAATAAGAGACCCAGAATAGCCAAAGCAATCCTGAGCAAGAAAAGTGAAGCAGGGGGCATCACCATACCGGACTTTAAATTATACTATAGAGCAATAGTAACAAAAACAGCATGGTATTGGAACCAAAACAGACTGGTGGACCAATGATACAGAATTGAGGACACAAAGACTAATACATATAATTTCAGCTATCTTATATTAGACAAAGGTGCCAAAAATGTACAGTGAAAAAAGGATAGCCTCTTCAACAAATGGTGCTGGGAAAACTGGAAATCCATATGCAACAAATTGAAATTAAACCCTTATCTCTCACTGTGCACAAAACTCAGTTCAAAGTGGATCAAGGACCTAGGAATTAGACCAGAGACAATACGCCTAATAGAAGAAAAAGTAAGCTCCAATTTCCAACATGTCGGATTAGGCCCCAAGTTCCTTAATAAGAATCCTGTAGCGCAAGAATTACTACCAAGAATTAATGAATGGGATAGATTTAAACTAAAAAGCTTCTTTTCAGCAAAAGAAACAATCAGTGAGGTGAATAGAGAGCCAACTAATTGGGAACAAATATTTAATACATGCACATCAGATAGAGCACTAATCTCTAGAATATATAAAGAACTCAAAAAACTTTACACTAAAAAAACAAATAACCCAATCAATAAATGGGCTAAGGAATTGAGAAGACACCTCTCAGAAGAAGATACACGATTAATCAACAAATACATGAAAAAATGTTCAACATCGCTGGCAATTAGAGAAATGAGGATCGAATTCGAATCCGGGCTGCGCATGTGCTAGGTGAGCGCTCTACCACTGAGCTACAACCCCAGCCCACATTTTTCTTTTTTAAACACTTGAAAATAGTTATAATAACTCTTAATTTCCTTGTCTGCTGATTTTATAATTTCTGCCTTTTAAAAAAATGTTTATTTATTTACTTTAGTTGTACACAATGCAATGCATTTATGTTTACATGGTGCTGAGGATCGAACCCGGGCCGCACACATGCTAGGCGAGCGCTCTACCGCTGAGCCACAACCCCAGCCCTATTTCTGCTCTTTTGGCTTTCCTTCCTTCCTTCCTTCCTTCCTTCCTTCCTTCCTTCCTCCCTCCCTCCCTCCCTCCTGAAGGGCAAAGCATCACACCGGGGACAGCCATGCAGCCAAAAGATTTATTTAACAGCCTTCGTAGCCGGTAGCGAAAACCGGAGAAGAGGTGCTCTGGTCGAAGGTCGAAGAGGTGGGAGAGGGGAGTCAGGGAGAAGGGAGTGTGCAAGCTCTGGTGGGAGAAGGGAGTCAGGGAGAGGGGAGTGTGCAAGCTCTGGACAGAAGGTGGGTGCTTGGTTGCAACGGCTGGGATCTGTGGAGCTGTCGGCTAAAGCAGCTGCTGTCTGGCTGGAGGTTGGAGCTGTCAGCTGGGAGCGGCCGTCGGGCTGAAGGTGGTCAGTCTGGAGCTGTCGGCTGGAGCAGCTGCCGTCGGTTGGAGGCGATGGGTCTGGAGCTGTTGGCTGGGGCAGCTGCCGTCGAGCTGGAGGCGATGGGTCTGGAGCTGCTGCAGTGGCTTCCTCCTCTCTGCAGCGACTAGCCGATGTATCTGTCTTCCTCCTCTCAGCAGCGACAAGCCGGTGTTGTGTCCGTGTGTCTCTCTCTGTCTGAGTCTCTCAAACAGGGCCTTATATAGGGATTTCTGGTGGGGGGTGCACTAGAGCAACCCCAAACACCATTGGCTAGAACAGGGTGTCCTTTAAGCCTATTGGCTCTTGCCTGGGGAAAAGAAACATTCTGCCCGGGGAAGGAACATCCTGTCTGGAACATCTTGAAACAAGGTTGCTTCTCTTAGGGTGTGGAAAACTCTGAGGTCGGGGGAGGGTAACGTATCTATCACCTCCCTTCCTTCCTTCCATTGAATTTAGGGGCACTTGACCACTGGGCCACATTCCCAGCCCTTTTTTGTGTTATATTAGAGACAGGGTCTCACTGAGTTGCTAAGTGCTTTGCCATTGCTGAGGCTGGCTTTGAACTCGTGATCCTCCTGCCTCAGCCTCCCAAGTGCTGGGATTATAGGCATGCGCCACTGCGCCCGGCTTGGCTATCTTTTTATTGATTAATTTTTAAAATTTTATTAGGTTTTGGTGGACTTTTATTTATTTATTTTTATGTGGTGCTGAGAATCGAACCCAGTGCCTCACACATGCAAAGCAAGTGGTCTACCACTGAGCCACCCTTATTAATTAAAAAAAAATATTTATTTATTTTGCTTTTAGTTGTACATGATGCGTTTTTATGTGGTGCTGAGGATCGAACCCGGGCCGCACATATGCTAGGTGAGCGCTCTACCACTGAGCCACAACCCCAGCCCTTGATTAATTTTTAATTAATTTTTTTCTGATTGTTTCAAATTATCCTCTTTCTGGCATTTCAAAAAATTGGATTATGGACCTTGTTAATATTTTTCTGTTGTGCATTTGGATTTGGTTGTTTTCCTTTTGAAAGTGTTTGGCTGTGTTCTGGCAGGCAGTTATCTGCAGATTTGTGGGGCTTTCACTTTGGGGGGCTGTACCCTGCTGTTTTCAACTGCCCAAGTGTTCTTAACTCTGACCTCTGACTTCAAACCAGCAAATTCTCTGTGTTTTGTTTTGAATTTCCTCCTGTCCTAGAACATTCCTAAGAGTATAAAGGTCCTAAAGGGCAGAAAAATCAGGGCAGTTAGGGGCTCGCTTATTTTGTATCCTTGTCCCATTCATCACAGTTTTGTGCTGCTGTTTATTGTCCAGTTTTTAAAGATAGGCGTTTCATGCTTCATTCAGTTTTCTAGTTGTTACAGCAGAGCATAAATATGATCTTTATTACTCCATCATGCCTGAAAGCAGAAGCTACTGCTGGCTTTAATGTAGTTCATAACACTTTTGAGGATGTGGTAAATACCATATAAGTGTATTAAATATAATTTTTTATAAAGATTAATTGGAAGCAAAAGTCTGTGAAGAGAGTCTGGTTTTGTTTCCTTCTAACTAGTTTCCCTTGTTCTAAGGTAATGGGACCAGGAGTGGAGAGATTAATTGTGACGTATGTGCCTGGATCTGAACTTATCCAGTCTCACTTGACCACTGACTTGTGTCTTTAGACATACTCAGATTATCCGCAGATCTAGTTTTTTCTCTGTAAAACAAAGGGAACATATTGAACCAACCTAAGATCTGAACTCATATTAAGTTTTAAAATTCTGTGATTCTATATTATATCTATAAATGTTACTGAAGGTTGAAAGTAGTTGAGCATTGTTTAAAAAGAAGACTCTGGATTCTGGGTCTGGCATAGTTTGTTCCTAATTTGATCTAGTTAAACAATAAATTGTGTGAAAACATTATTAAATAGATTTTATAGTACAATGGGCAATATTCATAAATATTGCACATTCTAGCAGCATTTTATGCAAATAGGGGGTAAATCCCTATTCTGCTATCTCTGGGTTTGCATGGGATCTCATTTAGAAACAACTTCCTGCAGGGAGAAATACAAGTAAATATATAGATATTAAATTCTTAATCTCTATTATAAATTCTCACCCAAATCCTTTTAAATATTAACTATTTTTGATTATGTAAAACATGCACATACTTCCAAATATGAAAAATACTAAAAGGAATTCATTGAAATATCAGTCTATCTCTTTACCACCTCACTCCAACCTTCAGCAATTTAGTTTCCTTCTTTACAGAACTCCTTCCCAGAGTCCACTTTTTAAAAAATATTTATTTTTTTGCTTTAGTTGTACACAATGCATTTATTTTTACGTGGTGCTGAGGATCGAACTCGGGCTGCTCACATGCAAGGCGAGCGCTATACCGCTGAGCCACAACCCCAGCCCCCAGAGTTCACTTTTATTATCAGTTTCTTGTTTGTACTACCACAGATAGTCTGTGCATACAAAGGCATAGCTATAAATATTAAAATTATACATATAATTATATGTATGTAAACACACACATGAAGTAGCATATTATGTGCATTATTCTGTCCCATGTCTTTAAAAATTTTTTTCATCTTAATTTTTTCCATAACTGTTAATAGAGAGCTATCAATCTACTTGCTTCTTGATATTGAACAAATTTATCTATCTAAATTTTGTAGTGTTCCATTAACACATTGTTTTCAAGCTTTTGCTGTTACATTGTTAGATAACAAATCTATTTCCTTGTATTTTTATATTTATTTTAGATTATTATTTTTTTTTACCATGCATAAAATTTTAATTTGCACACATTTTGTTCTATTAATCTTTAATTTTATAATTCTGTGTCTTTCAACCATTCTTTGAGAGGAAATACTGACCAATTTAGAATTTCCTTTAGTCTGAAGGCACTCATCTTGATTTTTTTTCCAAGATAGTTACCCATCCATCTTTCCACTACTGATATACAATTTCACTGTTATCATATTCTAAATTTTCTCATGTTATTTGGATTATCTTTGGACTTTTTTCTCTTCTTCTTCATTGATGTATGTATATATCCTTGTAACCATGCTTGTAATCATTATATCTGTTGTCATTAACTATAATAAATAAACAATACAATTATACTAACATAGTTATATAGCTACTTTATCATCTGAGTTAGGCTAGTACTCCTCATTACTACTTTTTTCTTTTTGTTTTTTGTGCTGCTGAAAATTGAATCCATGGTCTTGTATATGCTGAAGTGTTCTACTGCTGGGCTATATCCCTAGCCCTTTTAAAATTTTATTTTGAGACAAGGCCTTGCTAAATTGCCCAAGCTAGATTTGAATTTATAATCTTGCTGCTTTAACCTCCCAAGTGTCTGGGATTATAATTATGCACCACCATGCTGGAAGTTTTACTTTTCCCCCTAATATCTTCCCAGTTTGACTCACATGTTTGTTGTTAGCTTTAGAATCAAGTGACCTCATTTAAAAATTCTGTTGGTATTTTGTTGGTGTTTTGTTTGAAATTATATATAAAAGTTAACACTTTAATGTCATTGAGTCTTTCCATCCAAAATAGGATAAACCATTACATTTATTCAGTGCTTCTCAGTTTTAAAAGACTTTTATCAGTTAGGTCTTGCACATTTTTTTATGACTTTATTCTTAGGCCATCTATTATGTTTTGTTGTTCCTGTATTTGGAATAACTTTATATCTTTTGAATTGTTGCTTATATATTTGAAGGCCATTGATTTTTTTTATTGGTTTAAAAATAGTTTTCTTGCTGAGCACGGTGACTCACAACTATAATCCCAGTGGCTTCGGAGGCTGAGGCAGGAGGATCAAGAGGTCAAAGCCAGACTCAGCAAAAGTGAGGCAACTCAGTGAGACCCTGTCTCTAAATAAAACACAAAATAGGGCTGGGGATGTGGCTCAGTGGTAGAGTGCCCCTGAGTTCAGTCCCCCGTAACCACCACCCACCAAACAGTTTTTTGCTGAATGTGGTGGTGCATGCTTGTTAAAGGGCAAAAATCACACCGGAGACAACCATGCAGCCAGGAGATTTATTTACCAGCCTTTATGGCTGGTTGGAGGTAGAAGTAGTATGGGGAAAGTGGAGTCAGGGAGAGGGAAGCCTGCAAGTTCTGGATGGAGGGTTGGTGCCTAGTCGTGCTGGCCACGGTCTCCGCTCCCGAGCTGTGGGCTGGGGCAGCTGCTGATGGGCTGGAGGCTGGAGCTGTCGGCTGGAGCAGTGCCGGAGAAGGTGAGTTTAGAGTTGTTGCAGCAGCTGCTTCCTCTCCGCAGGGACAAGCTGTTGTGTTGGCTGCTTCCTCTCCGCAGGGAGGAGCTGTTGTGTTCAAGCTCCATGCAGGCAGGGACTTAAGTAGGGATTTGTGGTGTGTGTGGGGGGGTGTGCCTGAATGACCTTTAACACTATTGGCTCTTTTCCCAGTAAACAGCGTGACCTTTAAGCCAATTGGCTCCTGCCTGGGGAACAGAGTGACCTTTAAGCTGATTGCCTCCTGCCTGGGGAAAATGAAACCAGGTTGCTCCTAATGGAAATTTCCATGGGGGAGGTGGCCTGTCAGCCCAAGCCTATCTATCTCTTGTAATCCTTGCAACATGGAAGGCTGAGACAGAAGGATCAAAAGTACAAAGCCAGCCTCTTGCAATTTAGCAAAGCCCTAAGAAACTTAGCATGAGACCCTGTCTCAAAAAAAAAAAAAAAAAAGTCATAACCTGAAAAAAATGTTTTCTAGTTAATTTCTTTGTGTTTCCTAGGAATTTAATCTTATTATTTTCTAGATTTTACTTTTTTATCTGCTTGCATCAATGGCTACTTTTAGAACAATGCTAAGTAATTATGGTAATAATGGCATAAAGGCTTTTTTTTTCTGACTTCAATGGAAATACTTGTAGAGTTTTCTCATTGGACATGATATGCTGGTTTTTAGATTGACATTTTCTCTATATTAGTATGTTAAAGAAGTAGTCCTGTTTGTGTTTGTTTTTTGTTTCCAAGGGTTCCCTACCACTGAGCTACATACAAAACCCCTTTTAAAATTTTTATTTTGAGGCAGGGTGTCACTAAGTTGCCCAGTCTGGTCTCAAATTTGCTATTCTCATGCCTGGGCCTCCCAAATTGCTGGGATTATAGGCCTTTACCACCACACCCAGGTAAATCTGTCCTTTAAATTTATTAAGACTTTTTTAAAAAAATTAAAGCCTCCAACCTTTTGTGTTGATTACACGCTATTGAAATTTTTATTTATGTGTCTTCTTGCTTATTTATGGTTTTCAGTTTTATAAGTCCATGGCTACTTTAGACATGTGTTCAGATTATTCTCCTTAAAGTAGTCTGTTTGAAAAGGAAACAAAAAAATAATAAAAGCACAAATGGTTTTACCGTAATTGAAAAGCAAATAAAATTTTTTTCCCACTAGAAATAGGTTGACAGGTTTGCAAAATCACTGGTACAGTATGAGTCAAAATGTTTCTACATCATGTTAAAATATTCCAGAATAAAGCTATGTGAACTTAAAATATTCTTACTCTGACTTTTTTACCACTGTGGTTCAGGGAATTAAACCCAGAGCCTCACACATGTTAGGCAAATGCTCTACCACTGAGCTACTTTCCCAGCCCTTTTTGGAAAATTTCATTGAGTCAGGATCTTGTTAAATTGTCCAGGCTATCCTTGAATTTGAGATCCTCCTGCCTCAGCCTCCTGAGTAGTTGGGATTATAGGTGTTCTCCTCCATGCCTGGCTCTTCATTGGTGTTTAAAACAATTTTTTAAAAAAATATTTATTTATTTGTTTTAGTTGTACACAATACCTTTGTTTTTACATTGTGCTGAGGATCGAACCCGGGCCATGCACATGCAAGGCGAGCGCTCTACTGCTGAGCCACAACCCCAGCCCCTAAAACAATTTTTAATAGCTAATCTAGGGATTACCATATGCATCCTTGATGATCTACTGAGAAGTAAATATAGAACCACTTCAAGTGAAAGATAGGAACCTTGCAGTAGTATAGTTCCATTTACTACCCCCTCACCCTTTGTGATATTGTACTGTACATATTGTACATTACACTATAATCTCTATAACATTTTAATTTTTGTTTTAATAAATCATGTCTTCTACAAAGAGAAGAAATATGTTCTTTATATTTATTCACACATTTATAATTTCTTCATTCTCTACCACAGATTTGAATTTTCATCTGGTATCAATCCCTTCAGTTTGATGATCCTCTAGTTTTTTTCCTGGAAACATATTTATTTTGTCTTAATTTTTTTTACTTTCTTTTTATTCAAAGTTGTATTTGTAATAGTAGTATGCATTGCAATTCATAATACACATATAGAGCTTCTTTTTACATAACCCTGTTTGTATACAAAGTATATTTGTACTATTCAAGTCTTTATTCATGCATTTAAGATAATGATATCCATCTTATTCTACCACCTTTTCTTTTCTTTTCCCCTCCATCACCCCCTTGCTCCTACCCCTTCCCCTCCCTCCCTTTTGACCATTCTAGTGTTCCTCTAATCCTCCTAGTACCCCAACACCAACACCACTGTGAATCTGCCTCCTTATATCAGAGAAAACATTCGGTATTTGGATTTTTGAAATTTACTAACTTCATTTAGCATTATATTCTCCAACTTCATCCATTTACCTGCAAATGCCAATATTTTATTCTCTTTTATTGCTGAGTAATATTCCATTTTGTGTATATAGCACATTTTCTTAATCCACTTATGTACTGAGGGACATCTAGGTTGGTTCCACAACCTAGCTATTGTGAATTGTATTGCTATAAACATTAAAATAGCTGTGTCACTGTAATATGCTGTTTTTAAGTCCTTTGGGAATAGACCCAGGAGTGGGATGGCTGGGTCATAGGGTGGTTCCATTCCCAGTTTTCCAAGAAATCTCCATATTGCTTTCCATAATGGTTGCACCATTTTGTAGTCCCACCAGCAATGTATGAGTGTGCCTTTTTCCCCACATCCTCTCCAACATTTATTGTTGTTTGTGTTCTTAATAGCTTCCATTCTGACTGGAGTGAAATGAAATCTTAGAGTAGTTTTGATTTACATCTCTCTAATTGCCAGTGATGTTGAACATTTTTTCATGTATATGTTGATTAATTGTGTATCTTCTTCTGAGAAGTGTCTTTTCAATTCCTTAGTCCATTTTATCACAAACAACCACAGGTGATATTTTGGTTAACCGTGATAACACTGCTTGCTGTTGGTTAGCATCCCTTTTCTCATTGACACACCCAAGGAACCCAACCCAACATCTTTAGGGGTCTGTTTTCTGGGAACTTTTCTGAAATAATTCTTTATCAGTCTGGGTCCAATCAGGAGATTGTCACTTAAACAGGGGAAATTCAGCATAAAGAATTATTACGTCATATAACTATATCTATAAAATGTAAAAGAATTCTGTAGGGTATCCTAGAAGTTAAAGTACCAAAGAATGGACTACTTGGAAGGGTGCCCCTTTCTCAAGATTGGAGACCTTGTTGGGAAGGATGTACTTGTATCTCATTGGATGGCAGAGAAATTTCTGGTTTGCTTAAATTAGTATTGGTGTGCAGTTGCCTAGTAAGCATGAAGCAATGTTGAGGCACAAACATCCTTAGATGATGACCAGTCACATGGGAGTAGAGAGAAAGCTGGGACATCAAAGCATGCAGGAGGCCTGGAGTATGCTTATGTTTGGTGTGTTTGTGGCATTGGAGTTGCAGGAGTCAAGCCTCTGTGAGAACTAGTGAGCAGAATAAGTTAGAGCATCACAGTGGGCTAGAGATCTGGAACATTCTATGTTGAATGGGTCACAGAAAGGTGATCAATCACTAGCTTGAGCTGGAGTTGTGAGTTTGCTGAGTCACTCTACATTCTCAGCACTTGGCTGGGGCAGAGTGTCCCCAGGTGTTCTCATGCCAACACCACTAATTGCCTATGCAGCAGCCAGAAAAAAACAAGAGAGCTTCTTCCTGCAATAGTTCTCCAGTGCCCTCTACTGAGAAAGCTCCACACATACCATGTTCATTGTAAGGAAAAGTGCCATTTGTTATTCAGAGCAGATATTGAAGGGTGAATTTGCTGCTAAAAAGCAATAAATATCCATCCTCTAATTCCCCAGGTCTCAAAGACTATGGCTTTCTGTTTTGAGGTCTAGCTGCCTGCACTGTGTTGACTGGGAGTATCTCAGAAAAATAGTCATCAACATGCACTTTCGGTCACAGTACTTCCTTCCTTTTAAGGGTTGGTTCCTTTCCATTTTCTGACTGATTTTATTTATCTTTTGGAGGATCTATATCAGATCCTCTGCCAGGATTAGAAGTAGAACCTGCATTTTATTATGGAAAGAGAAATTTAGAGCTGTGAAAGATATTGTTTGATTAATTACGTATAACACATATTGAACATCTGACATAAATAAAATATCCTATCTCATTGTAACCTTAATACTAGGCAGTTAAATTATTCTTTGTAGTTTTGTAGATGAGGCTATCCAAACTCAGAGAGGTGCTTATTTGATTGTGATCATACGGCAGAGCCAGGGTTTGAATACAGATGCTTCCCACTTCACAGCCCATGCTTACAGATTTGAGAATAAGAAAAACTTTGTTCACAGTGTTAACATAAGAAGTGAAAAAAAAATAAAGTTTATGTTTTGGGGGGCTGGGGTTGTGGCTCAGCAGAAAAGCGCTCACCTAGCACAAGAGCGGCCTGGGTTCGATCCTCAGCACCACATAAAAATAAAACACATTGTGACAACTAAAGCAAATAAATAAATTTTAAAAAATTATGTTTTGGCTTGTTCATTAGAATTCTAGTCCCTTAATGCAGAAATGTTCATCTCATTTTTGTGATGAATTCATGTGACACATAAAATATATAACTTTTCAATAGGTGTTTGCTCAATAGTTGGATTTATATGAATCTAAAAAAACATACAAACATTTATAAGACTTGTATTATGGAATTATTAAATAAAAATACTTTTAATTTTTTTTCATACATCAGTAATTATTCTTAAATTAGCATTTTGTTAGTTTCAGATTTATTTTCATGTTCTATGAGGTTTTAATTAA
Organism: Tamias sibiricus; assembly: GCA_025594165.1. Taxonomy (NCBI): domain Eukaryota; kingdom Metazoa; phylum Chordata; class Mammalia; order Rodentia; family Sciuridae; genus Tamias; species Tamias sibiricus. The sequence goes on from CM046664.1 coordinate 20,512,716, forward strand.
TATAAGAATGAATTTCTTATTTGATTTGTGGCACCTGCACAGACTCCCTTTTGTAGTTGTCATCGTTATTCGAAACCTCATGGAATATAGATAATCAAACTATTTAAATACAAGCTTATTTATAAAAGAAAAATGCAATTCTATTGTCTTAAGTTTAAACATTTTTCCCTTTCCCTAGAATGATTCTAATTTTAATCATCTAATTTTAAAAGGTATGAATGTGTTTCTACCTGGAGAATAATAAAAACAAAACTTGAGATTAAAAGAATTTTTAGGACTGGAGTTGTGGCTCGTGGTAGAGTGCTTGCCTAGCATGTGCAAGGCCCTGGGTTCGATCCTCAGCACCACATAAAAATAAATAAATAAAATGAAGGGATTGTGCTCAACTACAACTAAAAAATATTTTAAAAAATAATTTTTAATAATAGCACATTTTGGTTGTAGATCATTTTAAGATTCATTAAATGTAAAGAAAAATCATAAGTAATTTAATCCCTCAGCAATAAGCCCATTGAACCTAATATGTCCCAAACACTTTCAGGGTGATAAATATTTTTTAAAAATATGATTTGAGGGGCTAGGGTCATGGCTCAGTGGTAGAGTGCTTACCTAGCATGTGGGTTTGATCCTCAGCACCACATAAAAATAATAAATACATAAAACAAAGATATAATGATTTGAAATAACAAAATATTATTTTGTTATATGGAAAAGTCATTATTTTATTATGATTTATTTATCTAACAATTTTTTCATTTGGGGACATGAGTATTGCTTCCAATTTTCAACATTAAAATAGTACTTGCATGAATCTTTCCCTATGATTATTCCTTATTATAAATTTCCAGAATTAGAATCACAAAAAGAGAGTCATGATTTTTATGGCCAATGAATGTAATTTCAAAAATTTCCAGAATTAGAATCACAAAAAGAGAGTCATGATTTTTATGGCCAATGAATGTAATTTCAAATTACCCACATATATATTGTATACATGTATCATACATACATATATAAATGTATACACATACATATATTTATTATATACATGTACATGTATACATGTACAGATCTTTCAGGCAGAAACATATCTTTTTAAATTGGATGATTAAAATTAGGATCACTCTAGGGAAAAGGAAAAATGTTTAAATTTAAGACAACAGAATTGCATCAGCAGCACATGAGAATGCTCATTTTACCATGCATTTTTCCACTGCTGGAAATTATAATTTAAAATATTTTATATTTTGTGATTGAAAGAATGGTTTGTTGGTCAATTTATATTTCTTTGATTGATAGCAAGGGTGACACTTGATGTATCCTATTAGAGATTGTTGATTTTTTTGGGGTAAAGGACATACTCATGTTCATTCACCATCTCTTGAAAAATGACTTTAAAAATTTCAAATAGAGCCAGGCGTGGTGGCGCACGCCTGTAATCCCAGCACTTTGGGAGGCTGAGGCAGGAGGATCGTGAGTTCAAAGCCAGCCTCAGCAATGGCGAGGCACTTAGTAACTCAGTGAGACCCTGTCTCTAATAAAATACAAAAAAAGGGCTGGGGATGTGGCCCAGTGGTTGAGTGCCCCTGAGTTCAATTCCCGGTACCACAAAAAAAAAAAAAAAAAAAAAAAATTCAAATAGACTTTATTAGACATATTTTTAAAAGGATGAACCTTGATAAAATTGTGAATTATTCAGAATTTGCCTTTTCACATTTCCTTCTCCAGATTTCCCTGCCAACTACTACTTTGACTTCATGTAAGTTTGAAGGAGGCAGAGGAAAAGGAGGAGAAAGGAGAAAAAAGGGGGAGAAATATGAGAAAATCAACATCAAGCTCTTAGTACTGTACTTGGCATTTATTAAGTAATTTGTGAAAAGTATTATTACCACTTCTATTACTATTGTTACCATTAAAACTTACTTTTTTTTCTACTGAGTTTCTTTAGAACCCCCTACTTTTAAAGATTTTAGCTATTTGGCAAGGGGTGTGTGTAGCTCAGTGGTACAGCATTTGGCTAGCTTGTGAAAGAGACTGGGTTTGATCTCCACTGGTATGTGTGTGTGGCAGGGTTGGCTATTTGGGTTCTGGAGTTAGGCAGATCTGGCTTTAGTTCAATGTTTTATTACCTGACTGTGTAAATTCAAACAAATTACCTCATCTCTCTGTGTCTGTGTCCCTCTCTCTCTAAAATGGAAATATTAACATTTATCTCATAGATTTTTTGCAAAGGTTAAATGTGAAAATGAATATAGTTTGTTCAGCTCAGTGCTAGCACATAGTAAATGATCAGTTAATGCTTGTGTTTTAAGGACTATTATTGATTTAATGGGTTACATTTCACCAGTTATGTTTTCTTAGTGAGTACTATGGTTCCATCAAAGCTGCAGCTTTAGCGGTGGGGACTTTAGACAGTGTGGCAGTGGTAGAGGAAGGCTGAGGGGTGGGGTGAGCAGCTTTAGGGTTTCTTACTTGATGTTCATCCTCTCAGTTGATTGTTATTTTCATGTGTGGTGGGAAGGAGGACACCTATGAGAAGTTACTGCATTTTTGGAAAGGAAGAAGATAATTCACTAATAGAGAAATTTCATATACCAGGCCAGGCATTCGTAAGCTTGAAGCTCTGTCCTTCAAAACTGCCACTCCTCTGGTCCATTTTGAATGGTGAAAACTGAAGGGCAAAGCATCACACCGGGGACAGCCGTGCAGCCAAAAGATTTATTTAACAGCCTTCGTAGCTGGTAGCGAAAACCAGAGAAGAGGTGCTCTGGTTGAAGGTCGAAGAGGTGGGAGAGGGGAGTCAGGGAGGAGGGAGTGTGCAAGCTCTGGACAGAAGGTGGGTGCTTGGTTGCACTGGCTGGGATCTCTGGAGCTGTCAGCTAAAGCAGCTGCTGTCTGGCTGGAGGCTGGAGCTGTCAGCTGGGAGCGGCCGTCGAGCTGGAGGCGATGGGTCTGGAGCTGTTGGCTGGGGCAGCTGCCATTGGCTGGAGGCGATGGGTCTGGAGCTGTTGGCTGGGGCAGCTGCCATCTGCTGGAGGCAATGGGTCTGGGCTGGGGCAGGCCATCTGCTGTGGGTCTGGAGCTGTTGGCTGGGGCAGCTGCCATCTGCTGGAGGCAATGGGTCTGGAGCTGTTGGCTGGGGCAGCTGCCGTCGATGGGTCTGGAGCTGTTTCAGTGGCTTCCTCCTCTCTACAGCGACGAGCCGATGTATCTGTCTTCCTCCTCTCGAGCCGATGTTGTGTCCGTGTGTGTCTCTCTCTCTGAGTCTCTCAAACAGGGCCTTATATAGGGATTTCTGGTGGGGGGTGCACTAGAGCAACCCCAAACACCATTGGCTAGAACAGGGTGTCCTTTAAGCCTATTGGCTCTTGCCTGGGGAAAAGAAACATTCTGCCCGGGGAAGGAACATCCTGTCTGGAACATCTTGAAACAAGGTTGCTTCTCTTAGGGTGTGGAAAACTCTGAGGACTGGGGAGGGTAACCTATCCATCAAAAACGTAGTAAAAAATGACGGCATAGATTGATAGGAGGGGACAAAACATTATTAAGTAATGGTTTCATTAGCTTTTTTTTTTCCTAAAGCAAATCTGCTAGGGAGGTGACTTGCTGATAAGCCTGGAAAGGCTGATTTATCTTCATCTAGGTTCTGATATAACAGGTTGTAATCAGCCTCTACAGTTCTCTGCCACATAGTATTACAGGCTTAAAAGTCTTTATTGAAGTGGTTTCTAGAAGTCATAGGGAAACTGCCACATAAATAATATTTGGCTAGTTAACACTAATTCCCTTGTCACTCAGCAAACTTCAAGTTTTAGTAAATTCTAAAGACCCAAAACCAATAAAGAAAAGGAAGATGAGATCATTAGCTAATTTCTTATTAAATTATTATTAACATGGTCTTTGGTAGAATTTGTTTTTTGTGGCTTTCAGCTTAGGGCAACCTGTACAATTCTTTGTACAATTTGCTAGGAAAATTTATACTTTATTAGGTCTTATTCCTTAAATTTTCAATTTTCAATATGTAAGTTTTATACCTTTGTTTTATTTATTTACTTTTATGTGGTGCTGAGGATCCAACCCAGTGCCTCACATGCTAGCCAAGTGCTCTACCACTGAGCCACAACCCCAGCCCCAATTTATTGTATTTATCAGTTAGGCTTTTTTTTTTTTTTTTTAATATCTATTTATTTACTTTAGTTGTACACAATGCAATGGATTTATGTTTACGTGGTGCTGAGGATCGAACCCGGGCCGCGCATGTGCGAGGCAAGCGCTCTGCCGCTGAGCCACAACCCCAGCCCCTATCAGTTAGGCTTTTAACTATTGTTTAAATCCACTTTTTTTTTTTTTTTTTTTTTTTTTTTTGCTGAGGAGGTAATAGAAAAATAAAAACTATGACTTCTGCTTCTGTTGAGGGGAACAGACTAGGGAAGAAGAATGAGGAAACACAGAGTTCTGTTTGGGACATGTGCCGTTTGAGATACCGTGATGGACTCAAGGGGTGATAACAGATAGGCATTTGGATATTTGAATCTGGAACTCAGGAAATACAGGACTGGAGATAGAAGTTAGGTATTATTAGCATATAAATGGTCTTCAAAGCCAGGGAATAGGGTGAGGGTGCTGTTGATCATGTGTAGAGGAGAGATCCTGGTACTGAACCCTAGGGCACTGCAGGATTTAGACAAGGGGCAGAAGAGCCACAGAGGAGACTGAGAAGTTACAGTACAACCAGGAACAAAACCAGAAGCATGTAGTATCAGTGAAGCCGAGAAAGTCTTGTCTCAATAAAGGGTCTCAGTCTTTTGTGTCCAAGGCCAGTGGGAAGATGAGTTTTCAGAGAAATGACCCTGGTATTTGACACTGTGGAGGTGTATTGTCTGTGGTAAGTGGTTCCAGTGGAGTGGTGCTGGCAGATACCACCCTTATGTGAGTGGAATAGTGGTGGGGTGAGTTTGAAAAAAAAAAGAAGTTTAACAAGCTTGGGGGGCAGTATTTTTGGAGAAATATACCTGGGAATGGAACTAGAGAAATGGGGAGTATTTAATATTTTGCATTTCTCACTGTCTTCGTACCTGATTATCCCAAACCTGTAAAAAGGAGGCATTAAACCGTTTAATTTCTAAAGCTACTCTTTCACATTAATAGGACTTAAAATTTCATTTCTAGTCTGTTGTGAGAACATGACAAACAGTATCTTCTGCTGGAATCTTTTCTGCACAAATTTTTAAGTTTTTGTTGTTAACCAAGGAGATAGACTACTGATTTGCTATACTTAACTGGCTGTTCAGTTTCTCTATATTCTTACATATTTTCTATCTGCTTTTTATAAAATATTTATTTATTTGCTTTAGTTGTACACAATGCGTTTTTTTTATTTTTAGGTGGTTCTGAGGGCTGTGCAGTGTTAGGCGAGCGCTCTACCACTGAGCCATAACCCCAGCCTTTTATCTGCTTGTTCTGTCAGCCATTTAAATAGGTTAAAAAGTGTCCCACAATAATTGTGGATTTGTCTACTTTCTCCTTTTAGTTTGTCAGTTTTTAATTATACACATATACACAAGTGCGTGTGCACGCACGCACACACACAGACATTATAGTGATGCTGGCAATCAAATTCAGGGCCTTGCGCACGCTGGACAAGCACTTTACCACTGAACTACACTTGAGGTTGTGTTGTATATTTTTATGTTATGTTAAGGTAATAGTCAGCGTTTGCTGTGTAACATACAATCCTAGAAATCTCTGTGGCATATACTATAAGTATTTATTTTTTGCTTATGGATTGAATGAGTAGCTGTGTTTCAGGTTGCGGGTTTAATTTAGTTCTGCTTCATGTGTATTTGTTTTGTGGCCCCTGAGATGGCACGAGGCTATTGCAGACATTTTCTTCTTATGGTGTATCAGTAAGCACAAGACACAGTCCTAACTGTGCAGACACATTTAAAGACTCTGCTCATGTCATGCTCACTGAAAGTCCCCTGGCCAAAGCAAATGAGGTGGCCAGATAAAGTCTGATACTGTTTTCTTTTGGTATGTGTTTACACTTTTACTTTTAATCTTTCTGTATATTTAAAGTTTATCTCTTTAGGTCCCATATTGAATTTGTTTCACTTTAAAACAATAACAGCTTTATTGAAATATAATTCATATGCCATAAGATCTACCGTATTGAAGTAGATAATTCAGTGGGTTTTAGTTATATTTACCAAATGGTGTTATGCATCACCACTATCTAATTCCAGAACAGTTTTATAATTCCCAAAAGAAATGCTGTCCCCATTAGTGTTCACTCCTTGTTCCCTCTCCTCCCCCTCCAGCTTCTGGCAACTGCTACTACTTTCTGTCTCTGTGGATTTGCCTGTTCTGGATATTTCACATAAATGGAAGCATGTGATATGTGGTCTTTTTGTGCCTGGCTTCTTTCATTTAGATTGGTTTTTTGGTTCATCCATATGGTAGCATGTATTAATATTTAATTCCTTTTTTTAGTGTTTTTTCCTTGCTGTGCTTCAATTTATTATTTTATTAACCTGCTCTCTATTTCATCAATAATGTGCTGTTAAACTCATCTTTTAAATGCTAATTTCACTACTTGTTTTTTAGTTCTATTATTTCAATTTATACTTTTAATACATTTTAATTCTCACTTGGATTCACAGTCTTTTTCTCAATATTTTCTGTTTCTTAGTTTTCTTTTAATAATCATGGTACTCTAAAAGTTCTTATTTATTAACTCTTTCTTTCTTTCTTTCTTCTTTCTGTACTGGGGATTTAACTCAGGGGCACTTGGCCACTGGGCCACATCCCCAGCCCTTTTTGTATATATATTTTTTTTATTAGAGACAGGGTCTCACTGAGTTGCTAAGTGCCTCGCCATTGCTGAAACTGGCTTTGAACTCTCGATCCTCCTGCCTCAGCCTCCCAAGTGCTGGGATTACAGGCGTGTGCCACCATGCCCGTCTTATTAACTCTGCTTTCTGAGTCACCTGGGATTCTGTTTGTATTTTCTCATTGTTATCTGCCATATGATTATTTCTCTTGGAATATATGGTAAATTTTGGTAGAAAGTTGAGCCTTGTGTATAAAAATTGTTGAGTCTACAGATAATGTGTTCTTTAGAGATGTTCGCTCTTTCCTCTGCTATGGAAAACAGAGTGGGGATTGAATTTTGTAATCCAGTCAGGGATGGAGCTAAGGGCCAGCCTTATAGAGTACCCCCACCTGCTCCATCAGTATTGGGGATTGAACCAAGGGATGTCTTATTGCTGAGCTACATCCCTAGTGCTTTTTATTTTTTATTTTGAGGCTATATCTTGCTGAATGCCTGAGGCCAGCCTCCAACTTGTAATCCTCCTGCCTCAGCTTTCTGAGTCACTGGGATTACAGGTGCCACTGTGCCATACTAGCCTTGAAGAGTGTTTGACAGGGCTCTGCTCTGTGTTCACCAGGGCTTTTTGCCCTATTGGGTTCTGAAATCTAATTCTTTTCTTCTTAGCATTCAGAGATAACTGCTTGGCCTCCTATCCTGCACAATTTGGCAGGTACCTTGAGGAGAAGCTGGCTGTGTATCAGGTTTACTTCCCTATTTTATTGTCCTTCCTGGAATTTTGGCCCCTCAGATTTCTAATTTTATCTTACTGTCCCCAGGAGGCAACCAAAGCACTGCTCATTTTTGTTTTCCAAAAATAACTTTATGTCTGGGGCAGGTGGGGGTCGGGGGAGCCTAGATGGATTTTAAGCCTCTTGACCTTTGTTCAGAATTAGCAGTGGCCCCAAAGGGAGGCTGCAGAATATCTCTGCTCAACCCCATGTTTTCTCTGTCTGGAATCTTGGCCTCTCTAAAACCAGTTGTTTGATCAGTGTTCTCTGATGTCTTTAAACAGATTGTTTTACAAAACTTATTATTTGGGGCTAGGGCTGTATCCCAGAGGTGAAGTGCATAACTCATATGTATAGGCCCTGGGTGTAAGAGCCCTAATAAGGAGATAGCTAAGATGGCGGCTAGCTGAGAGCCATAAGAGGTGTTTCAGTATTTTCACCTGATATTCATGCATTTATCTAAGAATCTTTCTATGCCCGTGAACACTATGTGACGCACCTGTAAGTTTGAGCTGTTGACACGTGTATACTTGTTAAGGCAAAAAGTATTTAACTGGGTGAGGGTGGCTAGAGAGGGTGGTTGGAGTTGGAGAGGTTGTTGGAGCCAGAGAGAGAAGTTAGAAGAAGCAAGAATAAAGAGCCTATTCATTTTCCAGTCTGCTTCTGAATTCTTTCCCACGGTATCCTTGCTGCAGGCGGTGATAGCTGCAGGCGGCAACAAGTGGTGGCCCGTACAGGGAATTGGGAATCGGCAGGTAAGAACTGAGAAGTCTCTAAAGATGGGTTCAAAAATAACTAAGACCCGAGTGATAAAGGCATGGAAGAATTCTTTGATATAGCTGATAATGAGGAGGAAAGTGATCATGAAAGCATAGCCTCCGCTGAGTCAGTTAGGAACAGTATGGATAGTATTGGTGTGAACTCAAAAATGACGAAGATCTGAGCTGCTAAAGCTATCTGAGATTTATTAGAGATAGCCGAGGAATACGTGCTCTCAATTGAACCTGGGACTCAGGATGTTACTACTAGTGAAAGTAATAGTAGTGAGGAGGAGTCAAATAACCATGAAATCACAGCCTCCTCCGCTGAGTCAGTTAAGACCAGAAAGGACCATCAAGTAGAGGAACCACTTGTACCCTCTGCTCCTTCATGGGTTGAGTCAATTACAGAAATCATGAGGGGTATTTCTGAGCATTTGCGTGCCCTTGAAGCAGACATTAATGGCCTTTCTGAGCGCTTAACGTGCCCTCGAACGTCAAAACCCACAGGGACATTGGGATCTGCCAGTATTTGAAAATCAAAATGGGCAGAGGTACCACCAATCCCTAGACTTCAAAACAATAAAAAATTTCAAAGAAGCAATAATGACCTATGGGCCCCAAGCTCCTTTCACGTTGAGCATGTTGGAGTCCCTTAACACTTTAACCCCCTCAGACTGGAAAGGCTTATGTAAGGCAGTATTGAGCGGGGGACAATACTTGATTTGGAGGTCACAGTTTCAGGAGTTTTGTGTGGAAACAGCTAGAAGAAATGCAACTGCAAGATTTCCAGACCGTAACGTAGACATGTTAACTGGAGAAGGGCAGTTTGCTGACTTACAGATTCAAATTCAGTATGATCCTGGAGTTTACACTCAAATATATGCCACAGCTGTTAAGGCATGGAAAACTTTACAAGGAACTGGTGACTTACAGGGTAGCTTGTCTAAAGTAATTCAGGGACCTAATGAGCCATATGCTGACTTTGCTGATAGGCTTTTGCGAACTGTAGGTAGAGTGTTTGGAGATGTTGATCAAACTATGCCATTAGTCATTCAGCTGGCATATGAATATGCCAACAAATATTGTCAAGATGCTATCAGACCTTGGAAATCTAAAAGGGACCTTTCTGTATATATATAAGATTATGCAAAGATATAAATGACGCCTTTGTCACAGGAAATGTGATTGCAGCAGCAATGATAAGTGCTTCCCCTCAAAATTTCACAAAAAGGGCTCAACCTAAAAATTATTATAATCAATCAAGTTATTCTAGACAATATCCCCAAAGAGAAATAAGACCAAGCTCATATTGTGCCCCAGGCTGCTGCCCCAGGTGTAAAAAAGGAAACCATTGGGTTAATAAGTGCAGATCTAAATTTGATATTTATGGAAACATTTTGTCTAGGAATTAAAAAAACGGGGTACGGGGCCCAATGCCCCGGGGCCCACAAATGTATGAGGCATTAGGGGAACAGTATCCTCAAACATCCATCCAGATGATTCCTCGACACAATCCCTCTTACCCATTGACTCCCTCGTTAGAGGAACAAGAGGAAATGCAGGACTAGATCTCTGTTCCACCACCCGGATAGTGCTAACACCTGAAATGGGGTTTCAACTGATTCCCACGGGAGTCAGGGGACCTCTTTCCTCAGGAACTGTAGGACTTATCCTCGGGAGAAGCTCTAAAAGCTTATCAGGTTTTCAAGTGACTCCAGGTGTAATAGACTCAGACTACCAAGGAGAAATTAAGATTATGCTTAGTTCACCTTGAGGCATTTGCTCTGTTAACCAAGGAGATAGAATTGCTCAGCTGCTTCTCCTTCCCAGTTTACATGACTCATTTAAGAGTATGCCTCAAAATAGGAACAATAGAGGATTTGGTTCCACTGGCTCGGGACCTATGGCTTGCTGGGTTCAGGATTGTTCACGGAGGCCAATGTGCAAAATAAAAATTCAAGGTATGGAGATGGAGGGATTGATTGACACTGGGGCTGACTCTTCCATTATCAACATATGACAGTGGCCCAAACACTGGCCTCTGCAGAAGGCTTCAAATAGTTTGAGAGGCTTGGGATATTCTAATACCCCAGAACAAAGTGCAACAGTTTTAAAATGGGAGGATGATGAAGGGCATCAAGGAACATTTCAGCCTTATGTTTTGTCCAGCTTACCAGTTACCTTATGGGGAAGAGATGTTTTACAACAAATGGGGGTACATCTCACAACCAAGCTTGCAGGTGTTACAAAAGGAAATCATCACCGAAAAGGTAAAGGATATTTTTTTTAGGGGCCACTGAGAAAACAATTTTGAAAATACCATGGCTTTCTGATAAGCCAGTTTGGGTCCCTCAGTGGCCCCTATCTAGAGAGAAATTACAAGCGGCCCACCTACTAGTTCAAGAACAACTAGAAGCAGGACATGTAGAACATTCCACCTCTCCCTGGAATTCCCCCATATTCGTGATCAGGAAAAAATCAGGAAAATGGCGATTGTTACATGATCTTAGAGAAATCAATAAAACCATGCAAATTATGGGCCCTACCCAACCTGGACTCCTAATCCTGTAGCTATTCCTAAAAATTTCCATCTTATAACTCTTGATATAAAGGATTGTTTCTTTTCTATTCCTCTACATCCTCTGGATGCCCCCAGTTTTGCTTTTTCAGTTCCTTCTATTAATAATAATGGCCCTGATCAAAGATTTCAGTGGAAAGTTTTACCCCAGGGAATGGCTAATAGCCCCACTATATGTCAAATCTATGTAGATAAAGTTATTCAGCCTATCAAGAACAAATACCCAAAGCTTATGTGCCTCCATTATATGGATGATGTTTTGCTTGCTCATCCTAATCAAGAAGTCTTATTCACCATATTTAGCAATATATCAGAAAACTTGAAACAATATGGACTAAACATTGCTGAAAAAAAGGTTCAAACTAGATCTCCAATATTATATCTAGGATTCCAAATTATGGATACTTTTATTAGGCCTCAAAAAATTTTAATAAATAAGGAACATTTGGCCACTCTTAATGGTTTCCAAAAATTGCTGAGACATTAATTGGCTTCGCCCTAAACTAAGCCTCACCACTGGCCAATTAAAACCCTTATTTGATATCCTTCGCGGGAACCCTGATCCATCTTCACCGCGAACATTGACTCCTGATGCTAAGGAAGCTTTAAAGTTGGTAGAAAAGGCCATTGAAGGATCCCATTGTGATAGAATTGATTTTGCTCGACCGCTGATATTGATCATTATTTCTTCACAATATACACCCACAGGAGTATTTTGGCAACAGGGGCCTTTATTATGGATACATTTGCCCGTCTCTCCTAAAAGTACAATTGAGTCTTATACCTCCATGGTGGCTAAACTTATTCTTCAAGGACTTAAGACTTCTACTAAAATATTTGGCATTCACCCCGCTACTATTATTACTCCCTATTCATCGTCACAGGTTGAATATTTGTGCTTCAATGATAATGATTGGGCTATAGCTAGATGCTCTACTTCTGCAAATTTTGATAACCATCTTCCTAAGTCTCCTATACTATCTTTTTGCATCAATCATCCCATTATATTTCCACAGGTAATAAAAAATCAACCTATTCCTAAGGCATTAAATGTATTTACAGATGGGTCCTCTAATGGTACTGCTGCAGTAGTCACTCAAAAAGAAAATATGATTCATATTTCTGCCCATAAGTCAGCTCAATTAGTTGAACTTGAACCTATTATTACAGCTCTTGAAAATTTTAAAGAACAGCCCATAAATATTTTTTCAAGACAGCCACTACATTGTACATGCTGTCCCTAAATTGGAGCTAGCAGGTCCAATAGCACCTCATACTCCAGCCTTTAAATTGTTTTTTTCAAATTCAAAACCTTCTATGGGAACGTAAAGAACCTTTGTTTATTGGACATATCAGAGCTCATACTAATTTGCCTGGTCCTCTCCATGAAGGTAATCAAAAGGCTGATGCCCTCACTCAAACAATCTTTATATTTTCAGCAGTCCAACAAGCTACCTCGTTCCATTCTCAATTTCATGTTAATAGTACTACTTTAC